>CM060923.1:440808470-443308470 GCA_030737875.1 Allium sativum | reverse complement strand
TGAAGTTGAATAGAAAATGATAAGTGATAAGGACTATATATATGTACATGCATATTTATTGAACAGGTTATAGCGAAGGGGCTAGAGAAGAGGAATAAAATTTTGTGCCCGACAAATAGGTACACATTTACTGTTTTGTTTGGGTGATGATTTTATGAGCCTGTTGGCTAGCCGCTTGGCTTTTCCTTTTTCTTTTTGACATGAGACGCCCGTGTGGCTATTTGGGAATTTTCCCAGCCCTCCTGTACAAAGGAGGTTATGGCGAAATTTTCCAAAATTTTAAGGCGTTAGTGAAATATTTGAAGTGAAAACGATATTGAAATTGTTGAATGAACTATATTTATATAAATATATAAATATAAACAAAATTAAAACGAAACGAGGCCGTGCAGTTCGTATTTTGAAATCGTGATTTCAAACAACTAGTGCGGGAAATCCGACCATTGGATTTTCCCGAAACCGCAACCGTTGGGTTCGCCTTGGAAATATCTTTCCAACGACACCAACTTTGTAAAAATCCAACGGTTGGATTGTCTGGAATGTTTAATTCAACTCTAAAGAAAAACAGCGCCAGAAACGATTATATTTATATATATATAAATATAATTATATTTAATCGAATAACGACGCTGCAGTTCGTATTTTGAAATCGAAAATTCAAACGATTGTACCGGGAGATCCGACCGTCGGATTTTCCCGAAACTGGAACCGTTGGATTCGCTTTGAAAGGACCTTTCTAATGATGTAAATTTTATGAAGATCCAACGGTTAGATTTTCATATATGTGTAAATCAAATCTGAAGAAAAACAGCGCCACGGCCACGTTATGGCCCGAAGCGTCGTTTTGAATAAATGGGCTATTTTAAAATAAATAAAAATAGCGATAAATTGTTATAAAATATCATAAACGATATGGAATGGAAATAAACTGAATTTGCTTGATTTATGTGGTATTTGATGGTTGAATGTGTTTGGTGTGAAAATTACATTAAAGAACGAAATTGGTGTTGTCGAATGATTTAATCATCGAAATAAATTGATTTGAAATTCTAAATGTACGTGAATTATTTGAAAAGGCCGAGTTAATTCTCATTTCAAATAATTGACCGACGGTTGTAATTCGAAGATGAAGACGATGGTCGAAGACCGGAGATCTTCACCTCGTTTGGATGGTAACCGAGGTCCTGATTGGGAGACATCCCGAAATATGGATAATGAGTGGTGATCGTCCAGACGTACGTGGTGATCGATGGGTTTGCGAGGTATTTAGTGCCTCCGGTTTCGTTCAGACCCAGTACGGACTTGTAAATGGACTGTGTGTCTGACATTGGATTTTATTCTGTGTTGATTGATCTCTATTAAATATACATCTATTTGGCGGCGGAAAATTTATTCTTTTGCTTAACGCCCTTCTCTGAAACGCACGAGCTCAGAGGTTGTATATCGATGGACATCAGTCGCATGGCATGAATTGCCTGTGTGGCATGCTAGGATGCAGTGATCAGGGCTTCTGTTGAAAAGCAAAGTCTTGTGGGGATGATCAAAGCACCGCCTGTGTGGTGTAGCTTTGTGTATAACGTAAATTCGCGAGCCTCACACCCCGGTATGAACCAGAAACGGGAGAAGGACCTCAGGGAGGGCATGCATTTCTTTCTAGCTAGGTTGGTGTCTGTGACCTACCAGCCCTGACATTTATATACTTTTCACCTATGTGGTTGTTGCTATTGCGAGGCGCCTCGGTTTGATCGGACGATCCAGGTCCGATGGAGTCATTCGTTGGCGCGTTTACGCCCCAAAGGGCGGGGAGACGTAGTGTTCAGGCATAATAATCCACATCGGTGGACCGACCCTGACGATCCAAGGGGCAGTTGCGGCTGTTCCTGAGGGGCGGGCTAGAGCGTCTCGAATTCGGTAAGGACTATCTTTTGCCTTGGTTCATGACGAAAATCCAATTTCCAAATACGTGACTGTGCGGTTTTGATTGTATACCTATATATGGCGACATAGTGGTATGGGGCATTAATGCCGTCTATGATTGATAGTTATGATTTGAAATTGTTTTCAAAACATATTAACACTAGCAATAATATCAAATGCCTTTGTTTTATTCATACCAAGCATATTTTGACCGTTACAAGGTAAAAACTCTATCCTCCGGTTTGCGTTGCATTGTGTGATGGGAACTGAGTCTTATAACGGCTTCATTTTTATAAAAAGCATAGCGATGTTTAAAAGAAAGATTTGTTTTAAAGCACTGGCAATCCAATGGAGTAAACCTGTTCCACGAAAGTGGCGTGGTCCTGTGATTTGCCAAATTATATATGTGTTGAGTAGATTTCTCATACCAGTCCCATGACTGACTCGTAGTTTGTTTCACTTTCAAACTCGGGTGCCCCTTTTTCTACACGGGCAGCCTTGTATTCAGGTTTAGCTGGTTCTTTCTGGATAGCTGGAGCTGAAGATGGATTCTATTATTTATCTCTTTTTATGCTGTTCAGCTCCTATTGTACATATTTTGTTTGTTTCCGCTGTAGACATTTATGTATAGCTGAACTGTATTTGTGCTAAGTAAGATCTTGTATACTGTGTAACTCTGATGATTACTTTTATCCAGTATATTCTATTGTTCATTATCTGGTGTATTTAATTATTCTGTTCTGCTATTATCTGTTTCTGTGTTATATTCCAAAGATAACCCTTGTCTCAGTTAGTACGGGATTTCGGGTCTTCTCATCGTGGTATCAGAGCTTTGGTTAAGCTTAGTTCTGGAATATAACATTTGAACGAACTCGTCAGAAATAGAACCAGTAGTGTTTTGGACGGGTAACTCAATACAGATAGGATCAGTAATATCCTAGTATGAGTAAAGCGGAATGAAATTACACCTCGATAGACACATTTACACTTGAAGTATATGTTTATATATTTTAAATTATCTTTTCTGTGACCTGACACTTGTTCTGCTAATTGCAGAAGTACTAGAAAAATGAGTGCCAGAAACAGAAGGAATACAGAACCCGGTCTAGAGGCTCTATTAAAGAGATATCGAAATCTGAACGGAGCACAGTTCTCGGGCAATGAATCTATTATTCAAACTCAAGCTTGGGTGAGTTCTTTCGAAAGAATTTTTGAGCGTATCCAGCTGAGGGATGACCAGAAAAGGCTAGTAGCATCTTGGGCGCTCAAAGAAGAATCTTTAATTTGGTGGGAAACAATCATCAAAGATAATCCAGAAGGTGATATCACCTGGGACAGATTCAAAGTGATTTTCCTAGAAAGATTTACTCCTCCTGAAGCGACGGAGCGATTGTGTGATGAATTTTCTTATCTAATACAAGGTGATATGACCATCCCAGAATATCATAAGAAGTTCAACGAACTTGCTCACTTTGCTCCTCATCTGATTCAAGATCCAAAGAGGAAAAATCTGAGATTTATTCATGGCCTGCAAAGGAGATATCAGTATAGTGTACTGAGGAATGTAAAACTTCCTTTCTCTGAAATGATTTATATGGCTTATCAGTATGAAGATCTCCATAAGAAAGGAATGTTGCGCGACGAAGAAGTCTATTCTAGTGACAATACAGAGTCAGAAACTGATATTCCTGAAGCCAGTACAAGGTCGGAGATCAATAAGAAGCCCAGTGCCATGAGAAAAAGGGCCGAATCTGGGAATGAACGAATAATGACCGCCACGTGCTCGAGTTGTAATAGACCAGGACATTTGGCGATAAGTTGCAAATCTTGGAACGAACGAAGAAAGAGTGGATCTAAATCCAAGGAGGATTTTCAAGGAAAGAAGAGGTGCAATCAATGCCATCAGTTTGGTCATGTAAAGCAAGATTGCTGGAAGATAAAGAAGCCTGAAGTAGTTCAAGTGAATGAAGTAGCAGAAACTTCTGATCCCTCAGCAAGTCAAGAAAGGGCTGATGTTTTGGAAGGCACGCTTACTGTCAAAAACATACCAGTCAAAGTACTGTTTGACACAGGCGCGTCACGAAGCTTCATTTCCAAAGAGGCAGCTAAGAAACTGGATTTGAATTTGAAGAAGCTCAAGGAACCAATGACTGTCCAGAATCCGGTTGGGGTTCCATAGATCTCAGTTGGATTTGTGGGGTGCCGGTTTCTTTCTCTCGTTATCGGTTTCCTACCATCGCAGTCGTCATGAATTTTAAAGAGTTTGACCTTATCTTGGGGTTAGACTGGTTGACCAAATATGAAGCTGAAGTTAAATGCGCCGACAGAGCCGTAAAGGCCAAGATTAAATCAGGTGATTATATAACCATTCCCTGTGAAGGTCAGAATACAAATAGAAAAGACTTCTGGGCAGCTTTGAATGTTTCTCCAGCTCAAATAGAAAATATCCCTGAAGTTGCAGAGAATATTCCCGACCTCATCAAAGATATTCCTATCGTCAAAAATTATGCGGATGTGTTTGAAGAAGTTGTTCGCTTACCTCCGCAGAGAGAAATAGATTTCAAGATTGCTTTAATTCCCAATGCAAGGCCGGTAGTTCACGCTATTCGAAGAATGTCCTTGAAAGAGAAGGAGGAATTAGACAATCAAACACGACAGCTAGTATGGAAAGGTCTGATCAGGCCTAGTTTCTCTGATTGGGGTGCAGCAGTGGTATTTGTCCCAAAATCTGACGGTACTCTACGGCTATGTGTGGATTATCGTGATTTGAACAAACAGACAATAAAGAACAAATATCCATTGCCGCGGATTGATGATTTGTTGGATCGATTAAATGGCGCACAAGTATTTTCACGAATGGACCTAGCTACAGGCTTCCATCAACTTCGAATTGCCGAAGAGTGTGTTCCAATGACAGCGTTCAGAGGCCCCGACTTATTCTACGAGTGGTTAGTAATGCCGTTCGGCTTATGTAACGCTCCTGCCTACTTCGTCGATCTGATGAACAGAGTATTCAGAGGAGTTTTGAATAAATTTGTTCTGGTTTTCATTGACGATATTCTAATCTTCTCTAAATCAAAAGCCGAACATGAAAAGCATCTGGAACAGGTTCTGGAAATTCTCAGAAGGAATGTGTTGAAAGCAAAGTTTTCCAAATGTATATTCTGGCAGAATAAAGTGAAATTTCTGGGCCACGTCGTATCGAAAGAAGGAATTGCTGTGGATCTAAGCAAAATCATAGCTATTCAGAATTGGAAACAGCCCAATACCCCCACTGAAGTCCGCAGTTTTCTCGGATTGGCTAGCTATTACCAAAAGTTCGTTAAAGACTTTTCGAAGATATCTGGTCACTTAACGAAGCTTACAAAGAAGCACTCTAAATTCAAATGGACTCTAGAGAGTGAGGAGGCTTTTGAAGAGCTAAAGCTGAGACTAACAACAGCTCCAGTGTTAACCATCAACCAGGATTTAAAAGTCTGGGCTGATGCTTCTAGAGAAGGCCTTGGCGCAGTGTTAATGCAAAGAGGCCAAGTGATTGCTTATGCTAGCCGTCAACTGAAGCCACACGAGAAGAACTACGTAACTCATGATCTTGAGTTATTAGCTATTGTGTTCGCTTTGAAAATTTGGAGACACTATCTTCTGGGTGAGAGATTCGAACTGTTTACAGATCACCAGTCGTTAAAGTATCTGTTTACTCAGAAGGACTTGAATTTGAGGCAGCAACGTTGGCTGGAGTTTCTTGCAGCATATGACTTTGAAATTATATATACTCCAGGGAAAGCCAATGTTGTGGCCGATGCGCTGAGCCGAAAGAATGCAATGATCGCCAGCTTTATTATCACGACCTCCTTGATTGACAAAATATCTATTCTTCAAAAGGAGGATAACTTTATTAAGGATATGATTAAAAGGATTCAAAAAGGCGAACCCTTGTGTTTTCAAATAGATAACGACGAGACTTTGAGGTTAAAAGGAAGGATTTGTGTTCCTGACATTCCAGAGCTCAAAAGGGAAGTGTTAGACGAGTGTCACAAGTCCAAGTTGAGTATCCATCCTGGTGTGGCCAAAATGTATAACGATCTCAAACGAACATTCTGGTGGAAGGCTATGAAAAGAGACGTTTCAATATACGTTAGCCGATGCCCTACTTGCCAGCTAGTCAAAAGCGACCAACAGAAATTGGCTGGATTATTACAACCGCTAGAAGTTCCTGGTTGGAAGTGGGAACATATTTCTATGGATTTCATTGATGGTCTGCCCAGAACCAGAAAAGGAAATGACAGTATTTGGGTGATCGTAGATCGCTTCACGAAGACCGCCCATTTCATACCTGTCAGATCTAACAGAACTGCTCAGAGTCTGGCGCAAATTTACTTTAGGGAAATAGTTAGACTACATGGAGTGCCGCTCAGTATAGTCAGTGATAGAGATACAATATTCTCCAGCAAATTCTAGGAAGCATTTCAAGTCGAGCTGGGAACGAAGTTAAACTTAAGCACCGCTTATCATCCTCAGACAGACGGTCAGACTGAGAGGGTGAATCGTATTTTAGAAGATCTATTGCGGGCTTGTGTTATAGATTTCGGTGGATCATGGGAAGACCATTTGCATTTGGCTGAATTCTCTTATAACAACAGCTACCAGGCGAGTCTGACAATGTCGCCATTCGAAGCATTATATGGTAGACCGTGCCGATCCCCTGCTTGTTGGGTCGAACCTGGAAATAGACTTGTGTTAGGGCCTGATATGATTCGAGAAGCTGCCGACAAAGTCGATTTTATCAAGAAGCGATTACTCGCCGATCAAAGCCGACAAAAGAGCTATGCCGATAGAAGAAGAAGAGACATATCCTTTGAAGTTGGCGACTATGTATATTTGAAAGTATCACCGATGAGAGGAGTTATCCGGTTCGGTAAAACTGGAAAGTTGGCGCCCAAATTCATAGGTCCGTTTCCTATTCTGGAACGGATCGGAACTCTCGCTTATAGGGTCGAACTGCCTGACTGGTTGCCTGGAGTTCATGATGTATTTCACATATCTCAACTTCGAAATCACGTTCATGATCCAGACTTGATCGTGGAAGAAGCAGCTCAACATGACATTGAAATTACCCCAGAATTAGCTGTGAGAAGAGAGCCGTTCAAGATCATCGGCAAAGAAACCAAAGAGCTGAGGAACAAGAAGGTTCACTTAGTCAAATTGCAATGGAGTGGAGATCCGCGAGATTGTACTTGGGAAACTGAGGAGAGCATTCAGAAAGCCTATCCCAAATGCCGAGTGGATATCTCTGATTGACTCTGGTGCGAGGTACATTTACCATACTTTGCATTACCATTTAATTCTCTATTCTGTTGCTATTTTCTTCCCATGGATGTGCACTATTTATTCTATACTCTGAATGATTTTTAAGGGAATATAGGATTTGATTAGTATATTTTTGGAAGGTTAAAAACAAATTGGTTGTTGTGTTGTGTGATTGTAGATTTATCAAACCACTTTCGACTTTGTTCCTTTTCGGGGACGAAAAGTTTTAAGTGGGGGAGATTGTAACGACCCAGAAAATCTGAACCAATTTAAAAAATTTAAATTGGCAAAAATAATGGATTTTAAATATTTAAAATAAATATTTTAAATAATTGAGATGAAAAGTGAGTTTGAATCGACAGTTGAAAACGAATATAATTAATTTTAATTATAAACAGGGCCTGAAATGGCGTTGTAGTTTCAAAAATTTAATTCAAACTTTGTCGGACTGTACTGGGTGCAAAACAAAACGGATTTTAGTGAAACCAAAAATATTTAAATCTGTTAGTGAAAACCTTTCTAACGAATCTAAAAAATCGAATTTTCGTAGTGGAAATCAAAAGTTATGGCCGAATGAATTTTCAGAACGGTCGCTATGGAATTTATATAGCCCGTGAAATTGGCCATTTTGCATACGACCTCGGAATTCGACGAAACCACTTTTGTTGGATCCGGGATGTGAATTTATTGCTAGGTTTTAAATTTCATAATTTTTGAGGCTAGTATGTGAGCGTGGCAAAAGAAAATGTGTTTTGGTCAATTATAGTTAAATTGGATCGACCAAAAATGGGCCTTTTTGCAAACGGTCTCAGAATTCGATGAAACTAGTTTTGTTGGGACCGTATCGTCAAAACATAGCTAGATTTATTTTTCGGGAATTTTCCGAATCAGTATGTGGCCCCGGCAAATTAAAATGTACGTTCAAATTTGAAAATTAAATGTTTTATACTTTAATTTAAAGAAAAACTGATCGTAACAGCCGAATTGGCTTGCGAACCATATCCCATTATGTTCGGGATGGGGCTAATTAGCTAGGGGCGTCAATTATTGGGTTTGATATGGTGTTCGTTTGAAAAATCACATTTAAACGAAATAAATAAATAAAATAATATAAAAACATTTTCTATAACCCCCCCATCGTTACAGGACCATAGCCGCCTCCACGTTCTGAACGATCGATATCATTCCAAACAATTCCCCTAAACCGCTCTCTAATTGAAACGAATTATCAGATGAAATCAAAGGGGAAATCGAAGCTCTCTCAACCATCTTTGAATCCAAACAAGTGTGATGAGATTTCGTTAGGTATTTAGGGAGATTTCGGAGCTCGAAGTCGCTCCGTTCGATCTCGATTTGAAGCACGAGGGGGAGTTCGAATTCGTCCAGGTTGGGGGTGGAGGTGACGCAGGCCAAGGCGCTCCCTGCGACTTCCTCCGATCGACAGTCCGCGGCTCCAGGCGGCAGCAACATCCAACCCTAGTTCTGGGGCTACTTTCGAATACTGTTCTGAGGGAAAAACAGTGAGCTTTTCCTACCTTTTTCTTTGATAAATAACTATGGTTTTTAAATTTCAGTTGTATAATATAAAATGTGACACTAATTTATTTTTCAGATTCTAAAATGAGCTAGCATTATTTTTATTTTTATTTTTAGATTTGGAAAAAAATATATACGTTGGCTTAGAAAATAAAATATAACCTTGTTTATTTTCAGTTTTAATTGTACATGGAAAATAAAATTAGATTTGCTTCTGAAAATAAAGGTAACATTAGTATGAAAAATAAAATAAATATGTTTTGAAGAATAGAAAAATATAGCATTGCTTTTTAAATCTGGGATTTGCATTGTGTATAAAATAAAATAGAACTTGTTTTAGAAATAAAACTAGAACTTGATTTGGAAAAGTATAGAAAGAATAAAATATTTGAAAAGAATAGAAAGAGCATTATTTTTGAAAAATATAGAAAGAGCATTATTTTTGAAAAATATAGAAAGAGCATTATTTTTGGAAAATATAGAAAGAGCATTATTTTTGAAAAATATAGAAAGAGCATTATTTTTGAAAAATATAGAAAGAGCATTATTTTTGAAATAAATAGCGATGTAAAAATATAATTTTTTTTATAGATTGTATAGAAATAAAAATATGATTTTTATTTATAAATGGCATAGAATTGAAGAGCTGATTTCTAATATCAACTACATAAAACAGATGGCAATGAAGCGGACATAAATAAAAAGGGAATCCAAACCGTTCCGTAAAGATTGACGGAGTGGAACCCAACGTGAGATTTCTGATTTAAAAACAATATGGAAAACGACGATGTATAAATTATATAGTCGATGTATGAGTTATATAAGCGTTGTACACCTCATGTATAAGCGTTGTATAAGTTGTACGTTCGATGTATAAGTTGTATATGCGTTGTATAAATTATAAATGTGTTGAAATAAAAGTGAATTGCTATATATGAATATTATATATATATATATATATATATATATATATATATACGCCCCTCGTCCACAAACCATGGACGATATTTATTGATTGTGGTTGAAATTGATTGATAGCGAATGGTTGTTTGGGATTGTTTGTGGTTGATATTGATTGATTGTGGTTGAAAAATACCCGTTTGTGGTTGAAAAATATTTGGTTGAAACCACATAGGATTAGTTTGTAGAAATGAAATAAATATATACATGCCGCCTGCGTGCGAACTAGATGCATGATTCCCATTGTCAAAAACCGCGAGGTTTTAAGGTAGAGCGAGGAGCCGTACTAGGGACGGTCCCGGTTTTAACTACCCTGCCGTTATGCTGCCGAAATTTTGAATAATATTCGTGTGTTTGAATTATTTTCATTTGCTGCAACTATATTTATTCATTGAATAGAAAACCTTCATGTGTTGAATCGATATTCTTTCGTTGATTAGAAATTCATGTGTTGAATGGTATTCGCTTTCAAATATAAAAATCACATTTTTATCTATATATAGAAACTATAGGAAACCTTCATGTGTTGAATCGATATTCATTCGTTGAATTGACATTCATGTGTTGAATGGTATTCATATTTTGAAAGAAATTGTTTTATAATAAAAATCCCAATTTTGACACCAATATGAAATATATAAAATAATAGTGTTTTGAAATGAATTGTTTTACAATAAAAATCACATTTTTATTATATACATAAATCGTTGAAATGTGAAGTGTTAAAAATAGCCACTCGTTCAAATAAACATATATGAGTTGAAATATTCATTAATTAGCTAATGATATGATTTTTGCCTATACATGCAACGTTAGAATGAATGGTGTTTTTAAACCAAATAGAAATCGAATATGAAGTTGAATAGAAAATGATAAGTGATAAGGACATTATATATGTACATGCATATTTATTGAACAGGTTATAGCGAAGGGGCTAGAGAAGAGGAATAAAATTTTGTGCCCGACAAATAGGTACACATTTACTGTTTTGTTTGGGTGATGATTTTATGAGCCTGTTGGCTAGCTGCTTGGCTTTTCCTTTTTCTTTTTGACATGAGACGCCCGTGTGGCTATTTGGGAATTTTCCCAGCCCTCCTGTACAAAGGAGGTAATGGCGAAATTTTCCAAAATTTTAAGGCGTTAGTGAAATATTTGAAGTGAAAACGATATTGAAATTGTTGAATGAACTATATTTATATAAATATATAAATATAATTAAAATTAAAACGAAACGAGGCCGTGCAGTTCGTATTTTGAAATCATGATTTCAAACAACTAGTGCGGGAAATCCGACCATTGGATTTTCCCGAAACCGCAACCGTTGGGTTCGCCTTGGAAATATCTTTCCAACGGCACCAACTTTGTAAAAATCCAACGGTTGGATTGTCTGGAATGTTTAATTCAACTCTGAAGAAAAACAGCGCCAGAAACGATTATATATATATATATATATATAATTATATTTAATCGAATAACGACGCTGCAGTTCGTATTTTGAAATCGAAAATTCAAACGATTGTACCGGGAGATCCGACCGTCGGATTTTCCCGAAACTGGAACCGTTGGATTCGCTTTGAAAGGACCTTTCTAATGATGTAAATTTTATGAAGATCCAACGGTTAGATTTTCATATATGTGTAAATCAAATCTGAATAAAAACAGCGCCACGGCCACGTTATGGCCCGAAGCGTCGTTTTGAATAAATGGGCTATTTTAAAATAAATAAAAATAGCGATAAATTGTTATAAAATATCATAAACGATATGGAATGGAAATAAACTGAATTTGCTTGATTTATGTGGTATTTGATGGTTGAATGTGTTTGGTGTGAAAATTACATTAAAGAACGAAATTGGTGTTGTCGAATGATTTAATCATCGAAATAAATTGATTTGAAATTCTAAATGTACGTGAATTAATTGAAAAGGCCGAGTTAATTCTCATTTCAAATAATTGACCGATGGTTGTAATTCGAAGATGAAGTTGATGGTCGAAGACCGGAGATTTTCACCTTGTTTGGATGGTAACCGAGGTCCTGATTGGGAGGCATCCCGAAATATGGATAATGAGTGGTGATCGTCCAGACGTACGTGGTGATCGATGGGTTTGCGAGGTATTTAGTGCCTCCGGTTTCGTTCAGACCCAGTACGGACTTGTAAATGGACTGTGTGTCTGACATTGGATTTTATTCTGTGTTGATTGATCTCTATTAAATATACATCTGTTTGGCGGCGGAGAATTTATTCTTTTGCTTAACGCCCTTCTCTGAAACGCACGAGCTCAGAGGTTGTATATCAATGGAAATCAGTCGCATGGCATGAATTGCCTGTGTGGCATGCTAAGATGCAGTGATCAGGGCTTCTGTTGAAAAGCAAAGTCTTGTGGGGATGATCAAAGCACCGCCTGTGTGGTGTAGCTTTGTGTATAACGTAAATTCGCGAGCCTCACACCCCGGTATGAACCAGAAACGGGAGAAGGACCACAGGGAAGGCATTTGTTTCTTTCTAGCTTGGGTGGTGTCAGTGACCTACCAGCCCTGACATTTATATACTTTTCACCTATGTGGTTGTTGCTATTGCGAGGCGCCTCGGTTTGATCGGACGATCCAGGTCCGATGGAGTCGTTCGTTGGCTCGTTTACGCCCCAAAGGGCGGGGAGACGTAGTGTTCAGGCATAATAATCCACATCGGTGGACCGACCCTGACGATCTAAGGGGCAGTTGCGGCTGTTCTTGAGGGGCAGGCTAGAGCGTCTCGAATTCGGTAAGGGCTATCTTTTGCCTTGGTTCATGACGAAAATCCAATTTCCAAATACGTGACTGTGCGGTTTTGATTGTATACCTATATATGGAGACATAGTGGTATGGGGCATTAATGCCGTCTATGATTGATAGTTATGATTTGAAATTGTTTTCAAAACATATTAACACTAGCAATAATATCAAATGCCTTTGTTTTATTCATACCAAGCATATTTTGACCGTTATAAGGTAAAAACTCTATCCTCCGGTTTGCGTTGCATTGTGTGATGGGAACTGAGTCTTATAACGACTTCATTTTTATAAAAAGCATAGCGATGTTTAAAAGAAAGATTTGTTTTAAAGCACTGGCAATCCAATGGAGTAAACCTGTTCCACGAAAGTGGCGTGGTCCTGTGATTTGCCAAATTATATATGTGTTGAGTAGATTTCACATACCAGTCCCATGACTGACTCGTAGTTTGTTTCACTTTCAAACTCGGGTGCCCCTTTTTCTACACGGGCAGCCTTGTATTCAGGTTTAGCTGGTTCTTTCTGGATAGCTGGAGCTGAAGATGGATTCTATTATTTATCTCTTTTTATGCTGTTCGGCTCCTATTGTACATATTTTGTTTGTTTCCGCTGTAGACATTTATGTATAGCTGAACTGTATTTGTGCTAAGTAAGATCCTGTATACTGTGTAACTCTGATGATTACTTTTATCCAGTATATTCTATTGTTCATTATCTGGTGTATTTAATTATTCTGTTCTGCTATTATCTGTTTCTGTGTTATATTCTAAAGATAACCCTTGTCTCAGTTAGTATGGGATTTCGGGTCGTCTCATCACCGTGCTCCCTCCTTGCGCGGCACCCAACCAGAGCACCGACACCCGATCCGATTACACCACGGCCACCGCCTGGCCGACGCCTCCCCACGCTCCAAGCACGGTGCAACTCGCACCTCCCTAGGCCGAGGAATCCCGCTGCCAACCTCGCCACTTCCCATGACGATTTTGGCCACCACGCTGCTCCAGTCGAGATCACCACCGTACAGATTAAAGGCCTCTGAATGCTCTTCGATTCGGCATATAGAAGTTTGAATTTCATTAAGTGGATTGGAAGAAAAGAGAGGAAGAAGTTTGGAGCTTCCTGGCCCTCCATCCATGAATACGGCGGCTACGAAGAAGATGGATTAGGGTTGTGTATTGGGACAGTATATATACACGTATTTTCCTATTTTATTTATTTAATTGATTCAAAAATTCATGTTTATCAATACGAACACCAAATCGAACCCAACGAGTGTCGCTCCCACCTAATAACCCGCATCCCGGACACAATGGAACATGTTTTGTAACCCAATTCGGCTGTTACGATATGTTTTTCCTTAAATTAAACTATAAAACATTTATTTATTAAATTTATACGTACGTTTTAATTTACCGGGGCCACATACTAACTCTAAAAATTACAGAAAAATTATTTCTAGTTATATTTTGACGATACGGTTCTAACAAGACTAATTTCATCGAATTCTGAGACCGTTTGAAAAAGGGCCATTTTCAAGTCGATTAAATTTGACTAAACTTGACAAAACACGTTTTCCTTTGCCACGCTCACATATTAATTCGAAAAATTATGAAAATTGAAAAGTAGCCATAATTTGACATTCCGGTTCCAACAAAAGTGGTTTCGTCGAAAACCGAGGTCGTTTGAAAAATGACTATTTTTAAGGCCAATATATTTAATTAAAATATATATAAATTTTACAGCGACTTTTCTAACTTTTAAACTGGACATAACTTTTCATTTCTACGATGAAATTTCAGTTTTTCAGATTCGTTGGAAAGGTATGATTAAACAGATTTAAATATTTCTTGTTTCGCTCAATTCTGATTTATTTTGAATCCTGTACATTCAGTTAAAGTTCAATTTCAAATTTTCAAACTGCAGCGCTGTTTTAAACTCCTTTAAATAGTTAAATTAAATTTATTCATTTTAAACTAAGTTTTTAGTCGTTATTATTCAAAATAGATTATTTTAAATATTAAAACCCAATAAATTTCTAAAATAAAAAATTTAAATTGGCACCAAAATTCCGGGTCGTTACATGGATTGTACAAGTTTGACTTTGAAAATGTCAGAAATATTGAATCAATGAAAAATCTATGTAATATAACAGAGTTAGATAAAAATAGTGACTGTACTGATTTTGATATATTGCATTATAAATATGGCCCTCCAAGTTTCAGAATCATGAAAGAAATCGGCATTTCAGTAAATATTCTTAACAATTATATATGTACATACTGTCAAATGGGAAATAGTCACAAGTTGCCATTTCTAAATTTTGAAACTAAATACTTAAAACCCCTAGAACTGGTTGTTGTTGATTTACGGGGTCCAGCTCCAATTAATACTGACTATGGGTACAGTTGCTACATCTCTTTCGTTGATGCTCACGCAAGATATGTCTATATTTATTTTTTAAAATCAAAGTCTGACACTTATAATGCAGTCATGTAGTTTATAGCTAATGCTGAAAACCAACTAAGTCATAGAGTAAAAAATTTCCAGAGTGATGGAGGTAAGGAATTTCTACCACTAATTTTTTTTTTCACAAGCACACACATACGAACATGCCCACGCACTTCTGAACAAAACAGTCTTATTAAAAGAAATCACAGACATGTTGTTGAAACTGGGTTAACCTTGCTAGCACAGGCATCATTACCACTGAAATTTTGGCCTGATGCCTTTGCTACAACAGTACACTTAATAAACAAATTACCAACAAAGGTTTTGGACTTAAAATGTCCTTTTGAAGTATTAAATAAATTCAAACCTAATTATAATGATCTCAAAATATTTGGATGTTTATGTTTTCTCATATAAGACCCTTCAACAAGCATAAACTGGATGTCAAATCTATACCATGTACATTTCTGGGGTACTCTACTAATCAGAAAGGATACAAGTGTCTAGGCAGTAATGGAAAAATGTATGTATCTAGACATGTCATATTTAATGAGAGAATATTTCCATTCAAAAAAAATTCATTTAAACCCACAAGGAAAATATACAATCCAAAGACTTCCATTCCACCTATTCCTGAATATATGAGTGAGACTGTATGTGTGCCACACTTAAAAATGAGTCAACACACACAAAGTCCACAAACTGCCAGGTCATCAGAGAATGCAACAATCAACACTGAAAAAAATCAGAATGATGAAGGCAACAATGGTAGTAATGAAGTAAATTCATAGCATCAAAACACAAGCAATGAAGAGAGCAATCATGAAGACAGTTCACAATCAAAAGAGAACAGGGAAGCCCGTCAAACTCAGAATCAACATCACAGGGTAACAAGGGCAAAAGTGATATTTTTAAACCAAAAGTTTATTGTACTGAATTTGATAAAACTGAGCCATCCACTTATCATCAAGTTATGTTGAATGACAAGTGAAGGGCTGCAATGTAAGAAGAATTACATGCCTTAGAAAAAAGCAAACTTGGTGCTCAGTTCACTCACCCAAACACAAAAATATTGTTTGGTGTAAATGGACTTATAGAATAAAAAGGCATGTTGATAGTACAATCTCTAAATACAAGGCCAGATTAGTGGCAAAAGATTATTCACACATGTGGAATTGACTTTAATGAGGCATTCTCACCAATTATGAAACCAACTACCATTAGAACTATACTAACCATAACCTTGCATAGAAATTGAGTCGTCAAACAAATCAATGTTAATAATGCATTTTTGAATGGCGAATTACAGGAGGAAGTATACATGGAGATGCCAACATGTCTTAAAGAGAAAACAAACAAAGAAATGGTGTGCAAACTTAACAAAGCTATATATGGGATTAAGTAGGATCCTAGAGTATGGTTCAACAAATTGAAGGCAACATTATCAAGACTGGGATATGCATCCACAAAATCTAACAACTCATTGTTCATAAAATTTACTGCAGACACTGTCACCTATGTTCTAATCTATGTAGATGATTTTATTATCACATGCAATAGTATCTCTTAAATCAGAAGCATCACAATTCAACTGAACAATGAATTCTCAGTAAAAGACTAAGGTGACCTATCTTATTTCTTGGGAATTGAAGTTTACACAACCAAAAACAATGAACTTCACTTATCTCAAAGAAAATACAATACAGAAATCCTTGTTAGAACAAAAATGGAAGGTCATAAAGCTTTACCCACTCCAATGAAAACCAATTTATACCTAAGCAAGGACAAAGGGGAGCCTACATGCAATGAAAAACTATATAGAAGTGTCACTGGAGCTCTTCAATATGTTACCACAACTAGACCAAATATAGTTTATTGTGTTAACAAGGCAAGTCAATTCTTGCAAAAACCCATAAGTAACCATTGGCAAGCTGTCAAAAGAATCCTACAACATCTAAAAGGCACAATCAATCAAGGTCTCATTCTAAAGCCAAGTACAAACCTAAATATCAAGGCATATGTAGATGCAGATTGGGCTAATAGCTATGATGACAGAAAATCAACAAGTGGGTACTGCATATTTTTAGGAAAAAAATCCTATATCTTGGTTTGCTATAAAGCAAAATATTGTTTCCAGATCAAGCACAGAAGCTGAATATAAAAGTATTGCAAGTACAACAACAAAAATAATGTGGATTCAATCTCTTCTAAGTGAGCTAAGAATTAACACTAACACTAAAGAAATAATGTGGTGTGATAACATGAGTGTTATAGCTTTAACTACCAATCTTGTCCTACATTCTAGAACTAAACATCTGGAACTTGACATATACTTTGCACGAGAGTTGGTTCAGAAAGAAAAACTTCAAGTCAACTGTACCTTCTACTTACCAGACCACTGATATTCTGATCAAACCTCTTTCCAGACCAAGATTCGAAGATCTACGAAACAAGCTTAGCACAGGTGATGTTAGCAGCTCGCAAGCTCATCAAGACCTAAAATCATCGGCTGTGAAGAACTCTGGTAAATTATGCTCAAACCCTAATTTGCAGAATGATAGATCTGAAAGCAATAGTCTCAGATTTACTGCAAATACTCATATTCCTCAGAAACTGCGAGAACATCAGCCTCTAATCAAGAATTACTGCAAGCACAACTTCAAGGAGAACAAATTGACGACTTAAAAGCTCGCTGCTGGAATTAACACTCATAATTTGAAGAATGAAGTGTGGAGGAAGAAGATTACTAAAAAAATCCAAAGTAAATTTGTTGAAGAATTGAAGAAAAAGGAGATTCGCGGTTTCCATATTTTATATCCAAACCCTAACTTAGTTTCTAGGGTTTTCGGGGGGGGGGGGGGATAAGGGGGGTATAAATTGTTATGTGATATTAATATTGAGTACCCCATATTACATCATGTAAAGCAAATGGGCTTCATCCCAATATCCAGTTATAATTCCTACGATTAGTTTATAGTCCAAATACAAGTAACGGCTACCTCATATTATAAACACATATGTACTGATTAAACAAATCATTCAATATTCAATAAATCAATTCAGTTGCAATTATATTTCGAATACATTAGATATTTATTAATCCCCTCATTTGGGTGTTTGAATTCAATATTGAACAATTGTGCCTCGCCATACACTAGTGGCTGCATCAAAGGTTCAACACTAACTCTTAATGAAGTGTTTCTGAAATCAGGACTGATCAAGAAATTTAAGAAACCATCAAAGTCCAGAAAGTGCCATTCAGGAAAGCCCATCAGAAATCATCACAAAAATAAAAGAAAAATAGAAATCATTATCTATGGCTAAACAAGATTGCATCAAGCCTGAATGTGGCTAAATTCTTAAAATCTCAATTTATAGGCCTGAAGTTCAGATTCTTACCACTGTGGATAGTGCATCATTGTTGATTTATCAATGGATGATGAAAATAACTTTACATCCTCTGAAAATGTGAACAGGACCGAAGTTCTAGTCGGTGTCACTGCTGAAAGCGTAATAAAAATGGTAATTAACCTACAAAGTCAACTGATTATAGTCCATCTTGTAAGAACAACTATCTCATTTGGAAACTTCTAGTTGAAACTGTCATTCAAGGATATGGACTAGATGGCACATTGTTGGAACTCTACCAATCCCTTTAAAATTCACCATTGACACAAAAAACAAGGTGAATAGCAATGAGTAGAACATCAAGTATCACAGATGTCATGTCCCACCTCTATACTTGCATTAGCCAAGACCATTGCAAGCAATAGTGTCAACTAATCCGAAGAATAAGGCTGTTGATGAGTGACCAACTGTATATTAACTTTGAACGAGTGTTAAACATGTCAGATAATGTGGTCTTGTTTTTAAATTCTTATGTGGAAATTCGGCACGTCCAAAAGTTCAAATCCACTACATAATGGCTATATATAATTCGGAAGTAATATAAAATACATAACCAAAAAAATCAGAGTTAGGCACAGAATCTCATATCACGAAGGCGAAATAGATATGAATAATAATACCATAGTATATACATAGAGGTAGTGGCCAAACAATGTCTGCTATACTACAAAAGATTAGATAACAATACATGCAAAAAGAGTGTGAATACAAAAGAGTCACTGTCTCATATACGGATCAACATACACAGCAACACTAGTGTAGTAAGCCAAAATAAAGAATTGGATCCTGCTAGAAGTCATGTGGAAGCTCCTGCAACACTCGGGCCTGACTCGAGTATTATTTAAAAGAAATAAACAATAACAGATCAATCTACTATACTTACCTCATAAATAGGCATATAATAAGAGATATAAAGAAATGTAGACAAATAAATACAACAACAAAGTGACACATGCAAAGGTGGAACTCCAAATTGTTTATAGTATATCTCATAAATCAATTACAGAGCTATAAAAGAATATCTCATCCAAAGTTATATAGCTACTCACAGACAGCTACTCACAAAAATGAAAAATCATATCAAATCAATACGAAAATTGACAGCTCATATGTCAATGAAACTCATATTGAAAAATGAATATCAATAAATATCAAATTTCAGAAATCAAAAACCAGAAATCCAGAAATCATAGAGAAATCAAGGGGGAAGGCCTCGAGATGGAAGTCCGAAGACTCAACCTAGTAGTCCGAAGACTCACCCAACACATGTATTGAGATGAGATGCGATCTCTCGGCATCTAGCCTATATGTTGAGCCGAAGCCCCGAGATGGCCCGAAGGCCTGCAGGCCGCGAACCCAACGAAGTAAATTGAATGTTCCTTAGGATGACCCGAAGATCATCAAAAATGAATAAAATCATGAAAAGATCACAATTGATCCAAGTAGTGCAAATTGCTCCAAGCTAGTAACTATAAGAGTTTACCAATATGTCCCATAACCGCTAGCTCTACTTGAATATTTATGAACAATTTGTATAGTCCACTAAAAACAAAAGACGGTCATTGCCATAGTTTTCAATCGAACGAGCCCAAGAATTAACCGTTGAAGCAAACGCAAGGGTTCATAGTCCTTGATTTTACAAAGACATTTAACTAGATTTATTATACGGCCATGGAAAAGGTTCATATGAATATATATAATAGTAGATTGGAAAATAATTTATAAAACAATTTCGTAAAATAACTCTGTATAATGAAGCAGGATAGGAAACCATTTTTGTAAAAGGATGTAACACCCTGTATTTTTCTATGTTTATTAAAGTAATGAATTAAAGAATACTTAATTTCAAATTGAGAATTAAGGGAAATGGGTTAAGTCATTGCATTCGTCTCGGAATTCAGCCTGAGACAGAGTCCGAGTTTGCATGAATCGGACTTCGTATGAAGAAATTATGGAGTTTAGAAGATTTCATGTTTAAACGGAAAATTATATAATTAAATAAAACAAAAACAGATCGAATTTTGAAAATCATGTGAATCAGCTGGGCGAGAAAATTCCCGCCCATAAGGGTCGACTCCCCCTAGGGGGGTCGACATAGGTGTCGACCCCGCAAGAGGGGTGTCGACCCCCCTATAGGGGTCGACCCCCTTGCCCATATCCAAACAGTGACGATTTCTGACTTGTTGCTGAGTCACTAGGGCATAGGAGGCAATTTCTGGATAGCTCTATCTAGTCTGGATGGTGTGATTGCTCCTAGGTTGATCTAACGGCTCACATAAGTCTAAACCTCCATAAAAGCAACCCCAACCCTCAACCTTAACTCACACAATTTCATTTCAAGGAGCCAACATGCTATCCATGGTCAACCTAGCATTGCCACCATTTCTTCTCCAACTAGGAAGCAAACTAGAAAGCAAGTTAGAAGCTACAAATCAAATATAAATTAGAGAATCGATAGCCTACATCAAGGGATATCTTTTCAGTTTCAGAAAACAGATCCTAGAAAACAAGATTTTCGTTTGTTTGTAAGTCCTATTATTATTTAGATGTGAACAATTAAAAGTTATGATTTGTAATAAAGTGAAAACTAGAGTTGTGCCTATTTGTAAGATAATGGTGATGCTGATTCATGTCTATTCTTGTAACGATTCTATCATATATGCCTATGAGATGATTGTGGTTTATTGGACTTATTATGTTGTATGTTAAACCAATCGTGTATTATATAAATTTGGTGACTCTTTCATGTTATGTTACATGCAAGTTTTTAGGCTAAGTCATACAT
Source organism: Allium sativum (assembly GCA_030737875.1). Classification (NCBI taxonomy): domain Eukaryota; kingdom Viridiplantae; phylum Streptophyta; class Magnoliopsida; order Asparagales; family Amaryllidaceae; genus Allium; species Allium sativum. The sequence goes on along the minus strand of CM060923.1, from coordinate 443,287,339 downwards.
ATGTTTAGATCGACATTCAAATATGTTTAGATTTATGTTAATTGGATCCAAAATACAAGTTCACATCTACATGCCTAATTGGATTTGTGTAATTCTATATAAGTCCCCATTCATATGCTTAAGATTCATTGTGATTGGATCCAAATTGCAAGTTCACATTTACATGCCTAATTGGATTTGTGTAATTCTATGTAAGCCCCCGTTCGTATGCTTAAGATTCTTGTTAATTGGATCCAAAAATGCAAGTTCATTGTTTTATGCCAAATTTATATGACACATGTTTAGTTAGATCCCTATTATTTTATGTTGTAGGAATGGTACATGCTCCTTTGTTTCCTCTTTTGTATATAAGTTAGGCTAAGTTGCGTACCTAACTTCCTTTGTGAATTTTGCGAACGCATAACGGGGATAACGTTGGAAAAACCTTAAATTTCATATTATTGGCATAATTTAGCCAATAAATCATATAAATGATTAGTGTCATAAAATGGTATAATTTATATACCTAAAAATTATGAACATGATTTAGAGGGTAAATGGGGCATGACTTGAATGGAAATAATTATGGATAATTTACATATATATATATATATATATATATATATATATATATGAAGGGTAAATATGTAAATTAAGTAAAAACGAATATGCCTAGCCCAAGGTTAGATTGAGTTACGGTGTAAGACTGCCCGGAACCGCCCGGCACATCCAGAAACCATAGCAATATAGATCTAATGTGAGTGGTTAGCGCATCAAGCCCAAAAGAACCTGAGGTTAGATTGAGTTGCGGTGTAAGACTGCCCGTAACCGACCGGCACATCCAGCGACCGCAACAATACATATCTAATATGAGTGTCTGGTGCTTTAATGAATGAATTAAAGCTAAGACAGGAATGGTAGGGTTAAGTTAATTAAGGAAACACTTAACCAATACAACATGTTAACTAAACTGATGAGTGGGGTGTTTCACCAGGTATCAGAGATGATGGTTGCCAGATCAGATAAAAAAATTTGAACTAATTTTCAAAAAGAAGTTTAAAGAAGCATTTTCAAGAAAAAGTGTTGTTTTTAAAAAAAGGCATAATCCCCAAAGCCATATGCACTATCTTTCTATCCTTAGTTTTGAATCTTTTCTTTTTCGTTTCAGCACGCCTGGGGATCCTAACCTTCCAGAGGGCGTACCGGTACCTAACTGGTTCAAAAGGTACCTAGAGGCTAGGGCTAACGATGCAGGCCCACTAGACGTTCCTCCTCCCCCAGTTGCAGCTGTTCCTCTTCCTCCTCCTTGTAACACCCCACCTCCGTTAAAGTCACTCACAAAGGGAATGCCTTAACGTTGGTGGAGCGTTTTAGGTAAAAGATGCAGATAAAATTACAAGACAGACAAATAAAGCAGGGGAAAATAAAATCAATTTATATACAATGTGGTTCAGTCAAGCTTTTACAACAATTGTCTAAATCATACTTAAAAGTAATACATAGAACTTCTGTCTTGATTTCAAAAACTTCCAAGTATAAAAGAAGCATAAAGATAACAATGATATTCCCCAATAAAGCATGAACTAGCCATAGCAGTGGAAGAGAGAGTCCAAAGCAATACATCGACTATCTTCGAGTTTGGAAAGAAAACTGAGATAAGTGGTAAAATTTCCTCCTTGTGAACCTGGGGGGGGGGGGGGGGAACGGAAGAAAAGAGGCGAAACAAATTAGGTCAGACTTAAGTCTGGTAAGTCCAGTGACTTTCAGCATGAAAATAGGCAAAAGCATCATGACATGAATAAACTGAATATAAGACAATATTGTGATAACAAGGATAACGAGATAACATACGATTAGCATAGATATGATAAGGCAAGATAAACTGAATGCGCTTCTACTCTGATCTCTGCTTCATTACTACCTTGCTATTCTGATTTTTATATCTCTGCACCACCTAACTAGTGTCTCAACTAGAAATTTGTGTAAAATGATAATATTACAATGTGATCCCAATCACCGCAACTGTGGTAGCCTTCAGGTGTACATCTAGTATGAGGATTTTACCTCAATCAGACTAATTGCCATGAAGATGTTAGATGTACCCTTACCACCCTATCGATCGGCTCCCTACTTGTATTGATATTCCATGTGTCTGTGTCAATCGACCCTCTCTTGCGTGTAGATACCCTATGCTGGCCCCACCATAAGGTGTATTAATCCCTATGATAGCGACCCGACACGATTCAAGATGCACAGTGTTTAACTACTGGTACCCATTGCCTGCTTTTTCCCACTCCGGAGTACGTCCACGCCCGTAATCCGTCGAAGCCTACACTGGCGTACCCCCTGCCGCAATTTTTGACCGCTTATAATCAACCCAGTAATCGTGCCCCACCTTGCCTAGTTTCAGGGTACCTTGATACATCTATGTGGGTTACTGCTGAAATGGGTCTCCGTTACTAGGGTTTCTTACCGGTTAAGTTTATGGGCCTATATTTACTAATATTACCCACCAACCCGACATGTACATAACCCTCCCACTGATTCAAACATTTTTATTTAATGGTAAAGTTTGTGGGCCTATATTTACTAATATTACCCACCAACTCGATATGTATTTAACCCTCCTACACATTATGTCATATTGGTGAAGTGTTTTTCATTCATGTTAACTTAACCCACCTACTCACATGTCATGTTGGTTAAGTCTTTCTTATTAACCCTTCTCACTCGTCATGTTGGATTGGTTAAGTGTTTCCTATTAACTTAACCATGTTGTTTCATCATGTTATATTGGTTAAGTGTTTCCCATTAACTTAACCCCATTCGTTCATCAAGTTACATTGGTTAAGTGTTTCTTATTAACTTAACGCCACGTGTTCATCATGCTGTATTAGTTAAGTGTCATCAATCAATTCAAGTTAACATAACCCACCCACTTGTCGTGTTACATTTGGTTAAGTGTTGCCTTTTTGTGTTAACTTAACCATTCCACACATCCTTTTATATTGGTTAAGTGTTGCTTTCTTGTTTTAACTTAACCCTACCCATTCATCATGTCATATTGGTTATGTGATTTCTTATTAACTTAACCCTTCTCATTCATCATGTTGTACTAGTTAACTTAACCCTGCCCACTTGTCTAATTAACATGTTTATAATGGTTAAGTGTTCTAAATTTACTTAACCTCACCTTCTTGTCTAATTAACATATTATAACGGTTAAGTGTTCTAAATTGACTTAACCCCATCTTCTTATCTAATTTACATGTTATAACGGTTAAGTGTTGCCTTAGTTAACTTAACCCTACTATTCTAAACATGTCTTGTTCATTAGCATTAATTGATTTATTAATGCACCAACCTCTCACATTAGATCTATGTTGTTGCAGTTACTGGATGTGCCGCGCGGTTCTGGAAAGTTTTACACCACAACTCAATCTAACCTCGGTTTTTTCTTGGGCATGATGCACTAACTTCTCACATTAGATAGGTATTGTTGCGGTTACTGGACGTGTCGGGCGGTTCCGGGAAGTTTTACATCGCAACTCAATCTAACCTTGGGTTAGGCATGTTTATCTTTTAGCATATTTACCATACATGTCCGAGTCTAGATTTTATATGCTAATCATCCTAAATTCACAAAACTAGTCATGTTCCAATTATCAAGTTATAACTCTACAAAGCTAATTACAAGTTATGCCACACAAATTCAAGTTATTACTCAACATAGGTTACACCCAGTCTTCCCAAATTTGCAATAATAGTCATGCCCCAAAAATCACGATATAACACATGCCCTAAGGTTTAGTCATATTGCACCTTACAAAATATTCTCCAAAAAAACCCCCAATCATGATTCACAGTATAAACTATGCCAAATGATAGCCTTTAATTACAGTGCATGCCAATTACCCCAAAATCCCACTTTAGGCGCGTTCACATTTAACAGTTATCCCTATCTTACTATAGGTTTTCATGCCTAAGCCATACATCACTATACACAATAATATCCTTCTTCCAAGTCATGTATATGCCCCAATTTTAGGTTTTAAACCACAACATATATTATGCCTTACATGTTTACAGTTCAGTTTGCACCCCAAATCCCAAGTCATATGTCCAATATACCTTACGCCTCAAATCTCAAGTCATATGTTCGATACACTTTATGGTTTAAATACAACATGTTTTATGTCCTCAAATCAGTTACAAATCAGTTATGCCCAATTATACATAATTTAATACTTTCCCAATTTTAGTGCTGGTTATGTCCAAATCATATATTATGCTCAATTTTAGCGCTGGTCATGTTCAAATCATATATTATGCCCAATGTTATTTCCAACGTACGTTCGTCTCTTATGAGATTCTGCTGAGGCTCGTAGTAGCCTGGCTATAAAAACAAAAAGGGAGAAGGAAAGAAGAGACAAAGAGTGGACACAATAATATCAATGAGGTAGATCCAATGGATATAGAAAGGCAGGTAGAAATTGGCATAAATCTCTGATTCAGATTTATTACAATGTCAGAATCACAATTGAATTTTACTTCTGAAAGTAACATGAACTTACAAATTACAGAACGGTCTTGAATTCTGGGATCTGATTTCTGAATTTGATTAGCTATTACTTTGATGTAGACTTTGATTGTTAACTTGAAAACTATAATTTAATTGATTAAGGTGGAGGCTAGGTCACTTCAGGTTTTAGCAGCATATAAACGCTTACAAATTCGTGTGGAGAAAAAAATAGGGTTAGGGGTCTTTTTATAGGTGTATAGGGAGATTTAGAGCCTTCTGATCGGTCTAGAAGTCATCAGGATTGTTCATAGCAGAAAAATACGTCACACAGTGAATCAGGGAGCGACATATCAGCCAAAGCACGTCGGTCCAGAAATTTGATCTGGAAAAGGGGTCGACACCTACGTCGACTCCACCTATGTCGACACCCTTAGGGGGGTCAACATCTGTTGAGCGGGAATTTTCCCGCCCACTTCCCTTTGGCTGATTTCGAATTCTAGACCTGTTTTGAACCTTCTAGACTTACAATATTCATATATAATCTTCCTAGTGCATATACAAAATTCTTAGGCTTATAACTTCTTCATACGGTGTCTAATTTACGCAAACTAGGACTCTATCTTAAGTAGAATTCTGAGATGAACGCAATAGCGTAACTCGTTCCCCTTTATTCTTCTTTTAAAGATTAATTATTCTTTAATTCGTTACTTTAATATCCACAGGAAATACGGGGTGTTACATTCTCCCCTCCTTTAAAGGATTTCATCCCCGAAATCTCCAAGTCAACGAGAATGTGTCCTAACATCCAACATCCATCTACTACACCATCAATCACAGGCATCCATTGTCCTTAAAATGTATCTAATGCTTTTCATGAACATATGCATTGCGTGTGTATATGTCCTTACCCAAATGCAAAATCAGGCGGTCTACGGATTTAGTTGACCTCCTTAATGTGAATCATGTCAGTGCCATGAGTCCATCACGTATGCAATTATTCCTAATCGTACTTTATAACTTCTACATGAGTGCACAATCATTCATACAAATGCAACATCCATATGATAACACATCAAGTTTCAATTCATATATATAAAAATTCACTCATGCATATGCAATATGAAAGTGACTGAGCTGATCTAGTGCCTAATGTGTGTATATGCATCCACGAGCAGCCACTAGCAAACACTTACATCCACTTGCACCCACCAAACATAACATGTCTCAAACACATGTTTACATTCATTGGCTTCTACCTAAGGATCGAGGATAGGATCGAGAGGATATACTTAAAAGATAAAGACTAGCAAATAAACCTTACAGGAAAAGAGAGATCAAGGATGTACCCTCAGAAAGGGTATGATGCGCGTATCTAGTCTTCAGTCTTCTAAATCACATCTTCTTGAGCTTCACTCCATATTGCTCTGACTGTCTTAATTTCACGATTTGCGTAGCTTCTTAATTTCTATTTCCAGAATATGCGTTGGAACTCATTTCACTGTCGCCTCTCGTTCCAACTTTTATTCTTATAGTATACTTGGCACTACAACCTCTGCCGTGTCATGCTAACATTCCCAGAACTATCTCTTGGAAATAAATAGATGCTAACCATGTTACCAAGTGTATATACTAAGATGATTATATTCTTCTCCGTCTATCTTGTAAGTGGGGCTAATACCTTCGCAAAGTCCTTAATCAACTTCTTCTATTAGCCCGCTAGTCCAAGAAAGCTTCTTACTTCTGTTGCATTCCTTGGGACCTTCCAATCTTGCACCGCAACTACTTTTGCGGGATCTACTGCTATCCCTTCTTTGGGCGCCACATGTCCTAGAAACCCTACTTCTTCTCTCCAAAAATGACATTTTTGGAGAACTTCGCCTTAAGTTGATGCACTTGGAGGGTATCTGAGACTTCCCTTAGATGCGAAGCATGTTCTTCCTCATTCCAAAATATCATCTATGCACAAGCGAAGTGAACCATCCGCCTTGGTAATGAAATCGATTGGAGCACCCCATTCAGAAATACTTCACCTTATGAACCCTTTCAAGTAACTCTTTTACTGAGCCCTTCATTTCCCTTGTATTCATGTATCATACAGGTAATGCAACTGATTTTGCATTGTCAAATAGATATATGCAGAAGTCTATCTCGCGTTTTAGGGGATAAGCCCCTAACCTGATCAAAAACATCTGCGCACTCATGGACTACTTCTAACGGATCGCAAATTGTTGATAAATGCATCAAGTGATTCTAGCTATCCAAGACAAACTGATCCCTTAGGATCGCACGAAACCTCGAGGGTATTCCCGAGGTAAGTCGAAAGTCTAACTAGCCTCCTTTCACAATTACTAGCTAACCAATCCATGCCTAGAATCAACCCATAGCCCATGAAACCCAAAAACATAAGCATTACACTTAAACTCAATACTTAATATAGCTATTCTCAAATCCTTACAAATCAAAGATAAATGAGCCGAACCACCAATTGGATTTGAGACAATAATGGGATCTTTTACTATACAAGCACTAAGGTGCAGAGACTCAACTATGGAAGTAGATATAAACGAATGTGAAGCGCTAAAGTCAAAAAGAGTACTAACAGGATGATCAAAAAGAAAAACTAAACTTTTTGAATAGAAACTTTACTATCTCTCTCAGGTATGTTGGCGGTGAGAGCATGCACTTACCCTCTTGAAAATCCTGTTCTTAGTTCTTACCCTTGTCCTTAATTATATGACCCGTTATACCATAACAACGACACTTCCTCTTGTCTTAGGTTTTCCTATTCTTCCTTCCCTTCTTGTCCTGTGATTCTTCCACTTACACCTCCTTTGTAAACCAAGTCTATATCCATGAGTTCCTCACCCTTGGGTTGTGTTCCTTAGCCAAACTCCCTTATTCTCATCTTTGCCATCATTGTGCAACTTGTTGACAAGTCTCTTGAAAGCTGCCTCCATCGCACGGAAAACCCAACAAAGCTTGAAAGAAAATTAGTCGCAGGTGAAACTATTGCGGCTATAGATGCAAGTTGGGCACTTATTTTCCCTTTGACAGATGTCGTAGTCCCATCAAGCCTACGGAACCATGCCACGATGAGGTTACCTCCCAGAAAGCCAGGAGCCCCAGAGACTCAGGAAAGAAGGAAACAAGGATTCAAGCAGAGATCAAAAGATAGTGCATATGGCTTTGGGGAATATGCCTTTAAAACAAAACAATTCTTTTGAAAATGCTTCTTTTAAAACCATTTTGAAAATAATTTTTCAAATCTTTTATCTGATCTAGTAACCTTCAGCTCTGATACCACGTGTAACACCCCACCTCCATTAAGGTCACTCACAAAGGGAATGCCTTAACGTTGGTGGAGCGTTTTAGGTAAATGATGCAGATAAAATTACAAGACAGACAAATAAAGCAGCGAAAAATTAAGTCATTTTATAAACAATGTGGTTCAGTCAAGCTTTTACAACAATTTTCTCAATCATACTTAAAAGTAATACATAGAACTTCTGTCTTGATTTCAAAAACCTCCAAGCATAAAAGAAGCATAAAGATAACAATGATATTCCCCAATAAAGCATGAACCAGCCATAGCAGTGGAAGAGAGAGTCCAAAGCAATACATCGACTATCTTTGAGCTTGGAAAGAAAACTGAGCTAAGTGGTAACATTTCCTTCTTGTGAACCGAGGGAGGGGGAACGAAAGAAAAGAGGCGAAACAAACTAGGTCAGACATAAGTCTGGTAAGTCCAGTGACTTTCAGAATGAAAATAGGCAAAAGCATCATGACTTGAATAAACTGAATTTAAGACAATACCATGATAACAAGGATAACAAGATAACATACGATTTGCATAGATATGATAAGGCAAGATAAACTGAATGCGCTTCTACTCTGATCTCTGCTTTGTTACTACCTTGCCATTCTGATTTTTATATCTCTGCATCGCCTAACTAGTGTCTCAACTAGAAATCTGTGTAAAATGATAATATTACAACGTGATCCAAATCCCCGCAATTGTGGCAGCCTTCAGGTGTACATCTAGTATGGAAATCTTACCTCAATCAACCTAATTGCGATGAAGATGTTAGACGTACCCTTACTACCCTATCGATCGCTCCCTACTTGTATTAATATTCCATGTGTCTGTGTCAATCGGCCCTCTCTTACGTGTAGATACCCTGTGTTGTCCCCATCATAAGGTGTATCAATCCCTATGATAGAGACCCGACACGATTCAAGATGCACAGTGTATAACTACTGGTACCCAGTGCCTTCTTTTTCCCACTCCGGAGTACGTCCACGCCCGTAATCAGTCGGAACCTACACTGACGTAACCCATGCCGCTATTTTTTACTGCTTATAATCATCCCAGTAATCGTGCCCCACCTTGCCTAGTTTCAGAGTACCTTGATACATCTATGTGAGTTACTGCTGAAATGGGTCCCCATTACTAGGGTTTCTTACCGGTTAAGTTTATGGGCCTATATTTTCTAATATTACCCACCAACCCGATATGTACTTAACCCTCCCACTGATTCAAACATGTTTACTTAATGGTTAAGTTTGTGGGCCTATATTTACTAATATTACCCGCATACCCAATATGTATTTAACCCTCCCACACATTATGTCATATTGGTTATGTGTTGTCCATTCATGTTAACTTAACCCACCTACTCATCATGTCATGTTGGTTAAGTGTTTCTTATTTACCCTTCTCACTCGTCATGTTGGATTGGTTAAGTGTTTCCTATTAACTTAACCATGTTCTTTCGTCATGTTATATTGGTTAAGTGTTTCCCATTAACTTAACCCCATTCGTTCATCAAGTTACATTGGTTAAGTGTTTCTTATTAACTTAACCCCATGCGTTCATCATGTTGTATTGGTTAAGTGTCATCAATCAATTCAAGTTAACTTAACCCACCCACTTGTCATGTTACATTTGGTTAAGTATTGCATTTTGTGTTAACTTAACCCTTTCACGCATCATGTTATATTGGTTAAGTGTTGCTTTCTTGTTTTAACTTAACCCTACCCATTCATCATGTCATATTGGTTAAATGATTTCTTATTAACTTAACCCTTCTCATTCATCATGCTGTACTAGTTAACTTAACCCTACTCACTTGTCTAATTAACATGTTTATAACGGTTAAGTGTTCTAAATTTACTTAACCTCACCTTCTTGTCTAATTAACATGTTATAATGGTTAAGTTTTCTAAATTTACTTAACCACATCTTCTTGTCTAATTAACATGTTATAACGGTTAAGTGTTGCCTTAGTTAACTTAACCCTACCATTCTTAACATGTCTTGTTCATTAGCATTAATTGATTTATTAATGCACCAACCTCTCACATTAGATCTATGTTGTTGCGGCTACTGGATGTGTCGGGCGGTTCCGAGCAGTTTTACACCACAACTCAATCTAACCTTGGATTTTTCTTAAGCATGATGCACTAACCTCTCACATTAGATAGGTCTTGTTGCGGTTACTGGAAGTGTCGGGCAGTTCCAGGCAGTTTTACACCGCAACTCAATCTAACCTCGGGTTAGGCATGTTTATCTTTTAGCATATTTACCATACATGTCTGAGTCTAGATTTTATTCGCTAATCATCCCAAATTCACAAAACTAATCATGTTCCAATTCTCAATTTATACCTCTACAAAGCTAATTACAAGTTATGCCGCACAAATTCAAATCAAGTTATTACTCAACATAGGTTACACCCAATCTTCCCTAATTTGCAATAATAGTCATGCCCCAAAAATCACGATATAACACATGCCCTAAGGTTTAGTCATATTGCACCGTACAAAATATTCTCCAAAAAAACTCTCAATCATGATTCACAGTATAAACTATGCCAAATTATAGCCTTTAATTACAGTGCATGCCAATTACCCCAAAATCCCACTTTAGGCGCGTTCGCATTTAAACAATTATCCCTATCTTTCTATAGGTTTTCATGCCTAAGCCATACATCACTATACACAATAATCTCCTTCTTCCAAGTCATATATATGCCCCAATTTTAGGTTTTAAACCACAACATGTACTATGCCTTACATGTTTACAGTTCAGTCTGCACCCCAAATCCCAAGTCATACGTCCAATATACTTTATGCCTCAAATCTCAGGTCATATGTTCGATACACTTTATGTTTTAAATACAACATGTGTTATGTCCTCAAATCAGTTACAAATCAGTTATGCCCAATTATACATAATTTAATACTCTTCCCAATTTTAGCGCTGGTCATGTCCAAATCATATATTATGCCCAATTCTAGAGCTGGTCATGTTCAAATCATATATTATGCCCAATTTTATTTCCAATGTACGTTCATCTCTTATGAAATTCTGCTCTGGCTCGTAGTAGCCTGGCTATAAAAACAAAAAGGGAAGAAGGACAGAAGGACAGAAGAGACAAAGAGTGGGCACAATAATATCAATGAGATAGATCCAATGGATATAGAAAGGCAGATAGCAATAGGCATAAATCTCAGATTCTGATTTATTACAATGTCAGAATCACAATTGAGTTTTACTTCTGAAAATAACATGAACTTACAAATTACAGAACGGTCTTGAATTCTGGGATCTGATTTCTGAATTTGATTAGTTATTCCTTTGATGTAGATTTTGATTGTTAACTTGAAAACTCTAATTTGATTGATTAAGGTGGAGGCTAGGTCACTTCAGGTTTTAGCAGCATATAAACGCTTATGAATTCGTGTGGAGAAAGCAATAGGTTTAAGGGTCTTTTTATAGGTGTATAGGGAGATTTAGAGCCTTCAGTTCAGTCTAGAAGTTATCAGGATCGTTCATAGCAAAAAAAATATATCACATAGCGAATCAGGGAGCGACACATCAGCCAAAACACGTCAGTACAGAAATTTCGTACAGATCTGGAAAAGGTGTCGACACCCTATAGGGGGGTCGACACCTATGTCGACACCCCTTAAGGGGGGTCGACACCTATGTCGACTACTCTAGGGGGGTCGACACCTGTTGAGCGGGAATTTTCCTGCCCACTTCCCTTTGGATGATTTCGAATTCTAAACCTATTTTGAACCTTCTGGACTTATAATATTCATATATAATCTTCCTAGTGCATATACAAACTTCTTAGGCTTATAACTTCTTCATACGGAGTCCGATTTACGCAAACTCGGACTCTATCTTAAGCAGAATTCTGAGACGAACGCAAAGGCGCAACCCGTTTCCCTTAATTCTTCTTTTAAAGATTAATTATTCTCTAATTCGTTACTTTAATATCCACAGGAAATACGGGGTGTTACACTCCTTCTCGTGCAAATGCTTTCTCAAAGATATGTAAAGATTTTTGAGCCATGGGTGGAAAGAACTTTAATGGGACTGAGTCATTTGTAGAAGCAAGAAACTGGCTCAAAGAAACTGAGGACTTGTTTTTTATCTTCGAAGTGGACGATAGGCAGAAGATACAGTTGGCCGTTTGGTTACTTAAAGACGAAGCCACTTATTGGTGGGAAGTTACTAATGCTGGGAGACCTGTTGAAACTTGGGAGGATTTCAGAATGAGGTTTGAAATGAAATTCCTCTCACAAGCTGAACGAAGCCTACAAATGGAGAAGTTCTTAGCTCTTAAACAGGGTATGTGACGACCGCCCATAACCCACGCACTAAACAAGAGGAATAATGCGCTAAAAGGCGTGCCAGGCTGCTATGGACGATCATCATAGTAAGTGAACACATCGAAACCTGTCGTAGAACTCACAGCGCAAGGATAAAATATAATAGAACATATACAACAGGTGATAGTAATGAGGTATCATATAGCAAACTTTTGAAACTCTTTCAACATCCAGAAAGATTATCCAACTGATATCCAAGTTTGTACATAAAGCCTCACTACAACTCTCAAGCAACTCAAACAGCGGAAACAGAAATACTAGATAGAATAAAACTGGTACGCCAGCCTCCTGCTCGTCATCGCTCAACTTCCTCGTATCACTAAGCTCCATTACCTGTAACCTGCTACTTAGTCTGCCCATCCACAACCGGATGAACAGCCCAAGGTAATAAGAGGAGACATAAAACCTTGAGTCAGACAATAGTCTTAGTGAGCGATAATACAGCTAACAAACTTCAACAAGAAAGCATATGAGAATGGGTAAATGAACAACTTATCTACCCACATCACCAGAGAAGAACTCAACCTTATCTTCCCCACATCGGACAGTGATAGCCTTTACACCAAGCATTTCAACCATTCATCCATAGAAACCAGAACACCCATTCAATCATAGAGAACACACATAACATCCAGATTATATAAGTCTCACACAAACAACCCTAATCGAGTTTAACATTCCTCAAGTACCCTCGCCAGAGGCCTAAACCAATATCACTTAAGCACTCAAAGAACATCTCCCTCGACTTTGGATAATCTATGTGAGATAGTACAAACAGAACAACTAATCATCCATGACTGACTCTGGCTATCACTGCCAATCCTGCTTCGAAACCATCATTATCGTATGCTGGCCAACCTTGCCATATGTCAAGGGCTAATGATAACCCCAGTTCTAGCATGAACTCCATATGCCCAACCTTGGCAATGTCCAACCTTGACACTAGGCCTTTCCCCAACCAGAAAGACCCAGGGTACTCGACCAACAACCGGTCTTTTGGGCCTTTCAACGATACCCATCGTACCCCTGCTTTGAGCCTGCTAGAACTTACGACAACGATGACTTCTCGGCCTTCGCATCTCTAATCGTCCAACCTTGACGATGTTTCATAGCTCAGGCAACCTTCTCGAGCAGCCATTATCCACCAACTCACGACCTTTGAGTTGTCTCCGCATTCGTTGTTCCACCTTGATCAACGAACACATTCATCACTTCGAGTCTTCCTACTTGAATCACCTCGAAGTCACGCCATCACCGAACCAAAACACATCACTGCGCTGCGGCTAGGGTTCGGGGGGTTGCACCCGAAAAATATTTTTTTCAGACCTTTTTGGTTCGTACCCGAGTCGTACCCGAAAACGTACTTTTTCATAAAACGACCCTGCCAAAACCGACCAGAACCTTGCTCTAGAATGACCAGCCAAAAACCGACCAGCCTTGCTCCAGAACGACCCGCAAAAACCGACCAGCCTTGCTCCAGAACGACCCGCCTCCATGCAGCTTTGGATCGACTAGATCTCCTTGGGACCGACCAGCGTTGGATCGACCCCGTCAAGACCAACCAGATTTTGCTCCACCTGACCGACCGGCTCCTTCAGGGCGACTAGGATTTGCTTCCAGTAAAAACCAACCAGAATGTCACCATCTGAAACCGACCAGAATGCCACCATCTGAAACCGACCAGAAACACTTCTGCTCCTTCTGGACCGACTAGAAACACTTCTGCTCCTTATGGACCGACCAGAAACACTTCTGCTCCTTCTGGACCGACCAGCTTAAACCGACCACCTCATTCCAGACCGACCCGACCAACTCCAGGACGACCAGAAACCTGCGCATCTCCAATTCGACTCTGATTTCGACCAAAACTTCGCCGAACGACGAATCCGACGAAACCAGCTTATCCGATTCATCCAAACGCAATCACAAACATGTTATGCAACCAACAATATCATCAATCTAACAATTTCCATCAAAACACATAAATTTCCCAAAACATGATAAGTGAATCATATGAACATAAAAACGGATCTAACTTGCATAATCTTGAGAAAAATCATAAAATTAACCATTTAAATTATCTAGATCAGATCCTAAGGTGATTCATATATAAAATGGACTTAGCATGGTGTGGATCTAAGGAAAATAACATGGAAATGATGAAATTAACATCCTAAAACCCATATACTTGCATGAATCCGAATGAGAGATGTAAATCACTCACCAATTATCCAAATCTAAGCAAAAGCAAAGAAAACGCAATCCGGACAGCGAACATTTCGAATCAAACTCTTCAATCCGATGAATTCGCCCTTGAGACGATGTAGATCTAGCCTCTTATGGTATAGATCTTCGATTTCCCTCCTTGGATTTTGGAATTTTAATGGAGGAAAGATGGTAGAGGAAGAAGGAGATCAAAGCCTCCCCATAAGAGAATGGAAAATGCCAACCTTTCTCCATACCCCTTACCCCCTATTTATAGTCTCCACCCACCCTCTAATGGGCCTTCTCCAAATCAGCCCATTAGCCTTCCAAAACCTGAACAGCCAACTGAAAAACCTTAAAACAGCGATTTCTCCCAAACCGCTGAACCAAATCCTTAATGTAACCACTCTACGGAAAGGGAGTCATCAATTCCTTTTCAATGGCACAGGTCTCACCCTCTGATTCGACTTGAGTCAAAAGTTATGCCCAGTACAAGACTGACAGGGGCAAAATGGTCACAAACAAAATCGGTAAAAATTATGGACATGTCACACATCCCCATAAGCAACATATCAAAAGATGAGAATGATCCAACCCTCAGGGAATGAAATAAAAATATTTTACGATCTTCCGATACGTAAAATGCGGGCTGTTACAGGGTAGTATGTCGGTCAAGGAATACGTCAACCAATTCAACCAGCTGGCTAGATTCGGACTGGAGTTAGTGAACACTCCCCATAAGAAGGCTCTCCTTTTTGTTAAAGGGTTGAATGAGCCACTGCACAGCCTAACTATGTCCCATATACCTATGGGTGCGACTTATGAGAGACTGGTGGACATGGCACTATTAGAGGAGGTAGACAAGGATGGCAAGAAAGAGGAAAAGGTGGAAGTACCTTAAGACAAGAAAGTGGAGGGATCGCAGAATAAGAAGACAGATTCAAAGAAGAGCGGGAAGAACAACAAACCCCATGAAAAGAGGAAGTGTAATTTTTGTGGCATTCCTAGACATCTGGTTAAGGACTGCAGAAAGAAAAAGAGGAAGATGGGTGGTTGGTTTCCCTGCGGCGAGACATGACACATGGCTAAGGACTGCCCAAGAAAGAAAGGGCAAGGGCAGAGGACTGGATCTATTTCTGGGGGCAGGTTCACGCTCTCATAGCACCTTCGCAAGAACGAGGTAGAAATATTTCTGTTGAGAGTTTAGTTTATATTTTTGATCATCCTGTTCGTACACTCTTTGATTCTGGCGCATCGCATTCTTCTATGTCTACTGCTTTAGTTGAATCTCTGCACCTAGATGCCAGTATAGTAGAGGATCCCTTGGTTGTTTCAAATCCAATTGGGGGCTCGACTTATTTGTCAATGATTTGTTTGGATTTGGAAATTTCTAAGTGTTGGGTTTAGATGTAATGCCTATTTTTTGGGCTTCACGGGCTATGGATTGATTCTAGGCATGGATTGGTTATCCAGTAATGGTGCCATCCTCGATTGTGAAAAGAGAGTGGCTAGACTTATGAATCGCCTCGGTAACACTCTCGAAATCTCTTGTAATCCCATGAATTCTGTTATGCTTAGCTACCTAGAATCTCTTGATGCGTCTGTTGAAAACTTGCAATCTGTTAGCGTTGTCCGTGAATACTCAGATGTATTTGAAGTGGTGAAGGGCTTACCTCTGAAGCGGTAGATAGACTTCCGCATATACCTGGTTGATAATGCAAAACCCGTAGCTCTACCCGTTAGACACATGGCCCCAAGGGAGAGGAAAGAGCTCAGCAAGCAAGTTAAAGAGCTACTCGAAAAGGTGTTTATAAGGTGGAGTATTACTGAATAGGGTGCTCCAGTAGTATTCGCAACCAAAGCGGATGGTTCACTTTGCCTATGCATTGACTATAGGGAGCTAAACAAGCCGACCAAGAAGAATAGGCACCCACTTCCAAGAATATATGACTTGTTTGATCAGCTTGTAGGTGCATCGGTGTTCTCCCAACTAGATCTGGCTACCGGGTTTCATCAGCTAAGAGTGGCTGAAGACAGCATTGATAAGACCGCGTTTGGAACCCCGGATGGTTTCTTCGAATGGCTTGTCATGCCTTTCGGCTTGACGAACGCACCCGCTTATTTCGTTATCTTGATAAGCAGGGTGTTCCGGGAGTTCCTTAATAAGTTTGTAGTGGTCTTCGTAGAAGACATTTTGATTTTATTGAAGAATGAAGAAGAGCATGCTTTGCATTTAAGGGAAGTCATGGATACTCTTCGTGCACATCAGTTGAAAGCCAAATTCTCGAAATGCCATTTCTGGAGAGAAGAGTTAAGGATTCTTGGACATGTGGTGTCCAAAGAGGGGATAGCTGTGGACCCCGCAAAAGTAGTTGCGGTGCAAGATTGGAAGGTTCCACGGAATGCAACCGAAGTCCGAAGCTTTCTCGGGCTAGCGGGCTTTTACCGAAAGTTCATTAAAGACTTTGCGAAAATCTCAGCCCCACTCACAAGATTGACAAAGAAGAACCTAACTTTCACTTGGGATTTGGATTGCGATGTTGCTTTCCAACGTTTGAAAAGGGCTCTAACAACAGCCCCAATTCTGACATTGCCTAATGGGAACAAAATGTTTACTGTATACACAGACGCATGCGGTACAAGATTAGGCGTTGTCTTGATGCAAGAAGGCAAGGTAGTTTGTTATGGCGGAAGGCGGTTGAAGGTACATGAGAAGAACTACCCAACTCATGATTTGGAGCTAGCTACCATTGTTTTCACTCTTAAGTCATGACGTCATTATCTACTAAGAGAAAGGTTTGAATTGTTTACTGACCATAAATCATTAAAGTACCTTTTCTCACAGAAAGATCATAACTTAAGACAACAAAGGTGGATGGAATTTCTGGCCTCATATGATTTTGAGATTTCCTGTACCCTTGGCAAGGGCAATGTGGTAGCAGGCGCCTTGAGTAGAAAGAAGCCGACCTTAAGTCCTCTCTTTGTAGAAAGGCAAACCCTGGAGTACATAGCAAACTTTGACTTTAGACCCTCCTCTGAATTTGTACCTGGTTTGTTAGCATCGCTAGAGGTGTGGCCTACTCTTTTGGACTCAATAGGAACCGCGCAACGCGAAGACCCTCAGCTAGTTGAAGTGATGGATAAGCTAATTAGGGGTGAGACTTCTAGTCACCTCAATAGATACTCCATCGATGATAAGGGTTGGTTGAAGCGAGATCGGAGACTATGCATCCCTCAAGCAAAGGATTTGGTGAAGGCAGTTCTCGAAGAAGCACACCATTCTAAGTTGACCATACACCCAAGTGGAGACAAGATATATAAAGACACAAAAAGGGTTTTCTTTTGGAATGGCATGAAGAGGGATGTAGCTGAGTTCGTCGTTAAGTGCTTGATATGCCAGCAAGTCAAAGCGGAGCAGAAGAAGCATGGAGGTCTGCTTCATCCTCTCGAGGTCCGACAGTGGAAATGGGATAGCATTTCGATAGACTTTGTTGATGGGTTTCCTAGGTCAAGAAGGGGCAATACCAGTATTTGGGTAATAGTGGACATGCTTACTAAAAGTGCTCACTTTATACCTATTAAGAGTGGAAGGACTGTCTCGTCTTTAGCATTCATTTATATTAAAGAGATAGTTCGACTCCATGGGATACCCTCCAGCATAGTGAGTGATTGAGGTCCTATCTTTACAAGTGAGTTTCGGAGGAGTTTGCAAGAGGCTGTAGGCACACAACTATGCTTAAGCATGACCTATCACCCCCAAACCGATGGTCAAACGGAAAAGGTAAACAGAGTATTAGAAGACCTCTTGAGATTATGCATTCTTGACTTTGGAGGAACATGGGAGGATCATCTTCCTTTGGTGGAATTCGCTTACAACAGTAGCTACCAAGCCACCATGGGCATGGCACCCTTCGAGGCTTTATATGGAATACCATGCCGATCACTAACTTTTTGATGGGAGTCTACAGGAAAGCTCGTACTTGGGCCAGATATGATTAGAGAAACTTCAGAGAAGGTGGACTTGATAAGAAGACGAATGAAGACTACACAAGATAGACAGAAGTCCTACGCAGACAAAAGAAGGACCGACCTTGAGTTTGAGGTTGGAGATAGGGTGTTCCTTAAAGTATCTCCTTTGAGGAATGTCATTCGCTTTGGGTCCGTAGGAAAGTTGGCACCAAGATTTGTAGGACCATTTCCTATTATTGAAAGGGTTAGGACGATGGCTTACAGAGTAGAGCTACCCGAAAGACTGGCTGGAGGTCATAACGTTTTCCATGTTTCTCGACTTCAAAAGTGCTTACATGAGTCAACGGAAATTGTGGAGCCAAGTATACTAGAGGAAGTAGAAGTGGAACGAGAAGCGACTGTGAGAAGAGTTCTAACTCGCATCTTGGGTATGGAAGTCAAAACGCAACGCAACCGTGAAGTCAAGCTGGTTAAAGTTCAATCGAGTGACGCTAAGGAAGACGCGACTTGGGAAACTGAGGGAAAAATACTCGCAGCCTACCCTTTTCTTTTTGAGGGTACATCCTTGATCTCTTTTTCCATAAGTTTATACATGCTTGTATCTACCTTTTTAAGTATATCTCCTCGGTCTTATTCGTGATTCTTAGGTAGAAACCAATGGATGTAAACATGTATTTGAAACATGTTATGGTTGATGGTTGCAAGTGGTTGCTAGTGGTTTCTCGTGGATGCATATACACACACATTAAGTACTAGATCGGCTCATTCACTTTCATATCGCATATGCATATATGTATTTGTATATGTATTGAAACCTGGTGTGTTATCATATGGACATTGCATTTGTATGAATGATTGTGCACATATATATAGAAAGTATGATTAGGAATAATTGCATTCATAATGAACTCATGGCACTGACATAATTTTCATTAAGGAGGTCAACTGAATCAGTAGACCGCCTGATTTTTGCATTAGACAAGGACATATACACACACACTATGCATACAATCATGAAAGCATTAGAAATCTTTTAAGGACAATGGATGCCTGTGTTTGATGGTTGAGTAGATGGACGATTGAATGGTAGGATATACATTCTTCTTGACTTGAAGATTTCAGGGACGAAATCCTTTAAGGAGGGGAGAATGTAACACCCTGTACTTTTCTATATTTATTAAAGTAACAAATTAAAGAATACTTAATTTTAAAAGTGAGAATTAAGGGAAACGGATTATGCCATTGCGTTTGTCTCGGAATTCTGCCTGATATAGAGTCCGAGTTTGCGTGAATCGGACTCCGTATGAAGAAATTATGGAGTTCAGAAGATTTCTATGTTTAAACGGAAAATTATATAATTAAATAAAACAAAAACAGTTTGAATTTTGAAAATCACATGATTCAGCTATGCGGCAAAATTCCCGCCCATAGGGGTCGACTCCCACCGGGGGCCCGACATAGGTGTCGACCCCCCAAGAGGGGTGTTGACTGGGGTGTCGACCCCCCTATAGGGTCGACCCCCTCGCCCAGATCCAAACATTGACGATTTCTGACTTGTTGCTGAGTCACTAGGGCATAAGTGCCAATTTCTGGATAGCTCTATCTAGTCTGGATGGTTGTGATTGCTCCTAGGTTGATCTAACGGCTCACATAAGTCTAAACCTTTATAAAAGCAACCCCAACTGTAACAACCCGGAAATGCGAGCCAGTTTAAAAAATTTATTTTGGCAATTTTAGTGAATTTATAACATTTAAAATAGATTATTTTAAATAATATCGACGAGAAATTAATTTTGAATAGAATTCGAATGTATATATTATATACGTCGTCGTTAGAATATAAATATTTATTTATAATTATAAATAGAACTGAAAATGGCGCGGTAGTTCGATAATTTTATTTCAAACTTTAATTGAATGTACCGGGTGCAAAATAAACCGGATTTTAGTGAAACCAAAATTAATAGAATCTAATTGAGATTATCTTTCCAACTAATCCGGAAAAATCGAAATTTCATAGCGGGACTCAAAAGATATGTCCAGTTGAAAATTCTGAATAGTCGCTATGAAATTCAGGCCCTTAAAAATAGCCATTTTGCAAACGACCTCGGATTTCGACGAAACCACTTTTGTTGGATCCGTGATGTCAAATTATTGTTAGATTCCAAATTTCATAATTTTTCGAATCAATATTTGAGCGTGGCAAAGGAAAACGCGTTTGACCAGTTTCAGTTGATTTTAATCGACTGGAAAATGGTCATTTTTCCAACGGTCTCAAAATTTGACGAAACTAGTTTTGTTAGGACCGTATCGTCAATACGAAGCTAGAAAATATTTTTCTGGAATTTTTAGAGTTAGTGTGTGACCCCAGTAAATTGAAATGTGCGTTCAAATTGAATATATATTGATTTATATTTTAACTTGAACGGAACTTATTGTAACGATCGAATTGGCCAGTGAAACATATCCCATTGTGTTCGAAATGGGGGTAAAACACTAGGGACGACGGTCGGTGGGTTCGATTTGGGATCCGAACGGAAAGTCAACTTTTTGAATTCAAATTAAATAATATAAATTAATTAAAATAATCCCCCCCTTTCCATCTCCTTTATTCATTCAGCCCCCCCCTTATCGTTCAATTCATTCCAGGAAGAAAGAAATAAAAAAAAATTGCAAAATCCCCCCCCCCCCCCCGATCGATCGCCGCCGCCGCGTCAGGGAGGCGCGTGCCTCCTCCCACCAGACCGCAGCACCCCTCCCTCTTCTTCACTCCTCCTCTTCCTCCCTCCGTTCGCCGCTCAGCACCCCAGTGCCCCCCTTCTTCCTCCGCCTTCCTTCCTCCACCTTAAACCACTGCCGCACCCCCCTGAAACCCTAGTCGCCGCAATGAAGCCACCCCCCCTCCGCCTGCACCATAGACCCACCGCGCCCCCCTTGCTTCTCCCTCCTCTTCGTGATTGATGTAAGTTTTTATTTTTGTTTTAAATCAGTTTTATTTATTTACGTGTTATTAAATCAGGTTTTACATATATAGAAATGTTCAAGATATAATTTTTATGAAGTAGGAAAGTAAAGATATGATTTTTATATGATAAGGAAATTAAAAATATAATTTTTATCGTATGTCAAGGTTGAAAATATAATCTTCATATTATATAGATAATAAAAATATAATCTTTTATATTGTAGAAGTATAAAAATATAATTTTTATATAGGTAGGATAGTAAAAATATCATCTTTATATATGTAACAAAACAAAAATCTTATTTTTATTATATATATAATGAAGTAAAAATGTGATTTTTATAGTGATGAATAGAAAAGGCGAAATCTTTATAATAGAAAAGGCGAAATCTTTATATAGAGAATAGCGTGATAAAAGTATAATCTTTACTGTATGAACATCAATGTAAAAATAGAATTTTTATCTATATAGCACCGTTGTAAAAATAGAATTTTTATCTATATAGTAGCGATATAAAAATAGAATTTTTATCTATATAGTAGCGATGGAAAAATAGAATTTTTATCCATATGGAGTAAGTATAAAAATATATTTTTTATTTACATAGCAACAATATAAAAATATGATTTTTATATATGTAGTGGCTACGGGCAACGAAAGTGATGAAAGGCAAGAACAGTGAAGATTTCCTACATTAGAAGTGTCGTGGAGTTGGGATAGCTTTGGTGAGAACTTCTCACTTTGAATTTCTTTTTCTAGTTATATATATATATATATATATATATATATATATATATATATATATATATATATATACTAGGATGCAGACGGTGCTTAGTAGCACCCGACACCCGTCGTCCACATACCATGGATGACTTGTTTGTTTGATTGATGTGTTGTGAAAATTGTTTGTGATGTTGATGTGAAATAGATAATGAAATATATTCATGTGTTGAAATAAATTAATTATCGTTGAAAATATAATTTTTAACGTGAATGTGAATAAATGAATATTTATAAACAAATCGGCCGATTTGTTTATATACACTGATTTGACTGAAATTGTTTGGGATGATAAATTTTACACATCGCCCAACTGCACAAATAAAAATCTGTGTTTGTTGATTTGAAACCCCACACGGGTGTTGGGATGATATTTGGGTACACTAATCCCAATTATTTCATTGTATGTCGATCGATTGGTCGACAGACTGTGTAAGCATTAATTATTTATATTTGATGCTTATGCAGTTGTGTGGTGCACTTTGGATGATGGTTGATTGTTGATCGTTTCTATTATATACATGTGTTGTAGGGAATCCATATAATTATTATATGGTAATTGATTGGGCCTCATTCCAATCGGGAAAATAATGAATATTATAAAAGAAAATTCATGTGTTGAATATAAAAATAGTCATGTGTTGACGATGTTCATATGTTGAAACTATTCATGTGTTGAGTAAAATATTTTAACAATAAAATTTACATCTTTATCATATTTGAGATTAGAACCTACTTTACGGTTGGAGTCTAATTAAAAATCAAACGATAGATACCATAATTTTATAAAATATTTTACATAACAAAAATAGTCGTGTGTTGACAGTACTCATGTGTTGAGATTAATCGTGTGTTGAAAGAAATATAGATTCATGTGTTGAATAAAATAAATATTCATTTGTTGAATAGAATAACGAATTTATTAAAATATACAAAGCCGTGTTGATTAGAGTTGCGTCATTTTGACGTGAACGATAGTTATATCGATTATATTCGTTTTTATAATGAATATAGAAAAAATAGTGATTTTAAAATATAACGTTTTGAAAATATAATCATTTATATAGTAATGATATGAAATATTCAATTTTGATTTGAAATTGAATATAGAGTTGAAATGGTTCGAATTTAAAACGATTTATAAAATACGTTTTAAAAAAAAAGGAAATCGACGAAATATATATATATTATATATATAATGGCCTGAATAGAACGCGCCACGCCGCGGCAGTTCGTGAATTTCGACCATTGACTTCGAATTGACGTTGCGGGAGGTCCGACCGTCGAATTCTCCTAAAACCGGAACCGTTGGGTTCGTATCGAAAAGAGCTTTCCAATGAATATTAGAAATTTGAAATCCAACGGTTGGATTTGGAATTATGTCCAAATCAAATTTAAAAAAGGTCGCTGTAAGTGCAGTTCGATGGCCGTTGATGGAAATCGACTGTACAGGCCTTGATAAAATTATTAAAAATATTAATAATTTGTGTAAAATCATAATATGTGAATTGGAAAGAACTAGGATGAAAAACTCAATATTTGAAAGGATAAAAATAGATTTTTATCGAAATGAACTGGTTTTGAACTAGAACTAAAACCAATTTATTTTTGAAATGAATAAATTGAATTTGAATCGGTTTTGAAAATAACCAGAATTTCCAATATATATAAAGTGGAAGTGGATTTGAATCGAAATTATCTTCGGAATATTTCGATGTTTGGATTTCGTGATTACACAAATATTGTTATGGGAATTTGAAAGATATATTTTATATCGTTATTTCCAATACGATATTTGTTGGTTTCAGAATTTGATATTGAATATAAGCCGATATATTTTCTATTCAGAGCCTTGTATTTAATATCAAATGTGATTTGGGTTTATCGTGAATCGTGTTTTAGATGACATTGGTTCTTTAACCCAGTTAAAGACAGGATATTGATTTTTGAAAAGATTAAAACTAAGTGGAGTTTTAATGAATCTTTAATTAGATTGAAATGTGAATTGATAATTTAAATTATCAAATCTGAAAAGTGATCGAGAATGGAGTACCACCAGTTTTGCTCCAAAGCGATAGTTAAATCTTTAATTAGATTTGAATGTGAAATGGTAATTAATATTTACCGATAACACCGTGGTGTTAGATATGGATTATCACCAGTTTTCTCCATGGGATGATTAGGTTGGGATTGGGAAATAAAATAAATAATTACTTCGGTGTGGTTCGCTAATCCCGACTAGCTTGGAATACCATAACATGGTTTGAAATGATATCCAAAGGAAGATTAGAGAATAAATTTAGAAGAATTATTCTTTGATAAAATTAATGGGAACCTTTCCCTAAGAATGTGATTTTGTGAATAAAAGAATATTCTGAATTGGAATGAAGCGTTTGTTGTGTTTGTGTAACATTTGTTTATCATATACGTGGGTCATTCAGAAAGGCCGGGTTTATACCCATTCTGAATAACCGATTCGACGATATGTCGAAGATGAAGACGGTGGTTGAAGACCGGAAGTCTTCACATCGTTTGGGTGATTACTGATGATCTCGATTGGGTTGTACACCCAAGATGAGGGAAACAGTTGGTGATCATCTAGACGTACTTGGAGATGGATGGATATGCGAGGAAAGTGCCTCTGGTTTCGTTCAGACCCAGGACGAACTTGTAAATGGATTGTGTGTCTGACATTGGATTTTATTCTATGTTGATTGATCTCTATTAAATATACATCTGTTTGGCGACGGAAAATTTATTCTCTTGCTTAACGCCCTTCTCTGAGACATACGAGCTCGGAGGTTGTATATCGATGGACATCAGTCACATGGAGTGAATTGCCTGTGTGGCATGCGTAAGTGGCAAATGATCAAGGCTTCTGTTGAAAAGAAAGTCTTGTGGTTGATGATCAAAGCACGACCTGTGTGGCGTAGCATTGTGTATAACGTGAATTCGCGAGCCTCACACCTCGGTATGAGTCAAAAACGGGAGACGGACCGCTGGGAGAGCACGACGTTTCTTTCTAGCTAGGGCGGTGTTAGTGACCTACCAGCCCTGACATTTATATATTTTTCACCTGTGTGGATGTTGGAATGTGAGGCGCCACGGATATAGGTCTGTAAGGACCGGGAAACGTGTGTTCAAGAATTGCCAATCCTCAAAAGTAAGAGAGGACCGGCCCAGCCGATTCTAAAGATCAAAGTGGGGTCCTGAGACATTTGCTAGAGTGTCTCGAACGGAAGGGAGCTTGCCCCTTGCCTCGACTCGTGATGGAACCCAATTTCCAATACGTGTGTTTTGGTTTTATTTGTAGAGCCTAGTATGGCGACATAGTGGGATGGGGCGCTTATGTCGTCTATGATTTATATTTATGATTGAAATTGTTTTGACACTATACACCTATAATACTATCAAATAATGTGTTTTTAACGTATCAAGCATGCTTTGGCTGTTATAAGGTAAAAACCCTATCCTCCGGCTTGCGTTGCATTTTGTGATGGGACCTGGGTCTTATAACAGCTTCATTTTTCTTTATTTAGCATTGCGCTGTTTGTTTTATGCACTGGTATTCTTGGGAGGAAACCCGTTCCGTGTTATATGGCGTGGTCCCTTGATTTACCTAACTTTAAAAATAAAGATTAGTAACTGTTTTAGTTCTCACACCAGTCACATGACTGATCTGGAGTTTATTGTTTTAACCTAAACTCTGGGTGCCCCTATTTTCCACACGGGCAGCTAGTAGTTCTGGTTTTGCAGATTTATATTCACAGGAACCTGGTTTACAACTGGAACGATGCTCGGAAAGCTCTGTATCCGTGTATCACTTTCAGTTGTGTTTTGTATATTTTTCCGTTGCGATGTATTTAAATGTAATTTAAATCTCTGATATCTTCTGTTTAATATTTATTCATACTCTGTATATTCTTGTATCTGATGGAATTGTTGTAATAACAATGAAATGTTCTTCCGTTTACGTTCTATTTTGTCCTGTTCTCAAAGTATCCGCTCTTTCCCTCACGGGGAAGTCACGGGTCCTTACCCCTCAACCTTAACTCACACAATTTCATTCCAAGGAGCCACTATGTTGTCCATGGTCAACCTAGCATAGCCACCATTTCTTCTCCAACTAGGAAGCAAACTAGAAAGAAAGTTATAAGCTACGAATCAAATCTAAATTAGAGAATCGATAGCCTACGTCAAGGGATAGCTTTTCAGTTTTAGAAAATAGATCCCAGAAAACAAAATTTTCTTTTGTTTGTAAGTCCTATTATTATTTAGATGTGAACAATTAAAAGTTATGATTTGTAATAAAGTGAAAACTAGAGTTGTGCCTAGTTGTAAGATAATGGTGATGTTGATTCATGTCTATTCTTGTAACGATTCTATCATATATGCCTATGAGACTATTGTGTTTTATTGGAATTATTATGTTGTATGTTAAACCAATCGTGTATTATATAAATTTGGTGACTCTTTCATGTTATGTTACATGCAAGTTTTTAGGCTAAGTCATATATACGTTTAGATCTACATTGTCGTATGTTTAGATCTATGTTAATTGGATCCAAAATACAAGTTTACATCTACATGCCTAATTGGATTTGTGTAATTCTATGTAAGTCCCCGTTAATATGCTTAAGATTCATATTAATTGGATCCAAATTGCAAGTTCACATTTACATGCCTAATTGGATTTGTGTAATTTTATGTAAGCCCCCGTTCGTATGCTTAAGATTCATGTTAATTGGATCCAAAAATGCAAGTTCATTGTTTTATGCCAAATTTATATGACACATGTTTAGTTAGATCCTTATTATTTTATGTTGTAGGAATGGTACATGCTCCATTCTTTCCCCTTTTGTATGTAAGTTAGGCTAAGTTGCGAGCCTGACATCATTTGTGAATTTTGCGAACGTATAATGGGGGTAACGTTGGAAAAACCTTAAATTTCATATTATTGGCATAATTTGGCCCATAAATCATATAAATGATTAGTGGCATAAAACGGTATAATTGATATACCAAAAAATTATGAACATGACTTAGAGGGTAAATGGGGCATGACTTGAATGGCAATAATTGTGGAAAATTTACATATAAATATGAAGGAAAAATATGTAAATTAAGTTAAAGACTAATATGCCTAACTCGAGATTAGATTGAGTTACAGTGTAAGACTGCCTGGAACCGCCTGGCACATCCAGCAACCGTAACAATATAGATCTAATGTGAGAGGTTAGCGCATCAAGCCCAAAAGAACCCGAGGTTAGATTGAGTTGCGGTGTAGACTGCCCGGAACCGACCGACACATCCAGCGACCGCAACAATACATATCTAATGTGAATAATTGGTGCTTTAACGAATGAAGTAAAGCTAAGACAGGAATGGTAGGGTTAAGTTAATTAAGGCAACACTTAACCAATACAACATGTTAACTAAACAAATGGGTGGGGTGTTTCAAAGGATCTAATGTATAATAATAATATAAAACCTCTTTTATATAGTTTTAAAGCGGCAAAACTCGGAAAGTGTCAACCATAATAACATTCGATCTAAAAATTTACATTTTAATAACGTAAATCAAATCTAAAGAATACGAATCATAAATTCAATAATAATGAATAAATCAAAACTCTGTAAAAGTTGAGCTACATAAATATGTGAAGCAGAAAAACTGAAAAGTCACCAAAAAAAAGTTGAAATGGGCTAAAACTCGACCGGGAATGAACTCAAATGGACCTAAACTGTTGACCATGGTCTCTACTGGTCAACAGCAGAAATTATGTCCTTAGATGTCTAAGGCTTCAGGACAGATGTCTGAGCTGACGGTAGCAGGTTTTTTTTCCCGAGAGCTTTGACATACGTCTAATGCTTCGGTTAGACGTCTGAGCTGAAGCAATTAAATAATTTGCCTTGCCTATGACCTCCAAATCAATTTTGGCGAAGTCCGAACCTCCCGTATTGATTCTGAATGTTTAGAAAGGTCGTATACACTCTCTTGTGCATAAAAACAACATACATAGACACATATTCATGGGAATGCAAAAGATTTGGTTTTAAAACACCAAAACGCACAAATTCTTGAAACTAAACAATATACACATACAAAGGTGACAAAAGCGCATACACAACTTCATTGCTTGTATATGAAATGGCAAGTAACCAAGAACACATAAACCTAATTAACTACAGGGATTCACGCTTTGAATTCTTATAAACGAATTCAAACACACCCAAATCGGGAAGTTAACACGCAATAAACCAATAAAGCAAATGCACACACATAACATATACATAACAAGCCCAATGGCTTGATTACATAGATATGAGTTCACTAGAACTCACCTTTGGTTGTTTTAGGTGAATAGATGAATGAAAACTTAGCCAAATTAACCTCTCTTCGAATATAGCACACAATCCTTCAACCTATACACACACCCGCACACATACATACATACATACATACATACATACATACATATATATAGTAATTTCCAATAGTAAGGTTTAGAAAAACCCCAAAAATGGAAGAGGAAGATGGAGATGATCTTACTTAGATTTCTCCTTAAATTAGCTAAACTAACACTACATTTCTTATGATTAGAGCTTAGGAATATTAGTTTCCTCTTTCTTTAGGTTCGTAGGTTTAAGAAATAAATGAGAAGTAAATGAAAGGGGAAGTAGGTGAAGTGATTAAGTAGGGGGTTGCCTACTTGTGTTTTAATGGGCTAGTCTTGGCTAACCAATCCCTACTCAAAAGTTCCCAAATCTCACTTTCTCCAAATATGTCTATGTTTATAGTTTTAAAAGTCGTAAATGGCATTTTTAACTCAACAGAAGTGGTTTTGAGTCCAAATTCATCTGTATGCAAAAAGTGACTTTTTGGTCTAATATTCGATTAACGATATTATGTTTAAACAAAACATTTAAATATATTTTCATAAAATATGCAGGTTGTTACAGACTTACCCCTTTAAAGAAATTGTGTCCCCTCAATTACTTAAGGAAAAACTTATCGAGTAACAACAGATTATCAAGAAAAATCTATATTACATAAAAAAATTGAATCAAGAAATTCACCTCACAAAGCACGAGAGAGTAAGTCCGGATGGTTTTGCTCAATTGATTCTCTAGGTTCCCAAGAACAGTCCTTCAGATTAGAAGACCATTGGACTTTCACAAGAGGAACATCTTTATTTCGAAGATGTTTAACTTCCGTTGCAACAATCGGAATGGTTTGTTGCTCACAGGTTAAATTTGGTGAAATCTCGATTTCTTCCGCTATATTCGGCCCAAGAATAAATTCAGAATCTCTAAGGCACTTTCGGTGTTGAGAAGCATGAAACACATCATGAATAGCG
Organism: Allium sativum; assembly: GCA_030737875.1. Classification (NCBI taxonomy): domain Eukaryota; kingdom Viridiplantae; phylum Streptophyta; class Magnoliopsida; order Asparagales; family Amaryllidaceae; genus Allium; species Allium sativum. The sequence goes on along the minus strand of CM060923.1, from coordinate 443,257,871 downwards.
GAGAATTGAGCTGGTAATGAAAGATGATAAGTCACAAGACCGACACGTTAGGTAATTGGGAAAGGACCAATATACCTTCGAGCCAATTTTCCCGATTGACTAAATCGCACCACACCCTTCATAGGTGAAATAAGAACAAATACAAGATCTCCCACAAAAAATTCTAACTTCCTTCTCCGGTTATCGGCATAAGAATTCTGTCGATTTTGAGCCTTTTTCATTCGATGGCGAATGAGATCTATTTTTTCTGTAGAATCACGAAAAAAGTCTAATTCTAGAACCATTTTCTCTTCGGATTCAAGCCAACATGAAGGAGATCGGCACGACCTTCGGTAAAGAGCTTTGAAAGGTGCCATACCAATACTCGATTGAAAGCTACTGTTGTATGAAAATTCAACAAGGGAAATATGATCTTCCCAACTTCCCCCAAAATCAAGCACACAAGCACGAAGAAGATCTTCGAGAATTTGACTCACACACTCCGTTTGTCCATCAGACTGAGGATGATAAGCGATACTAAAATTAAGCTTTTTGAAGTCTCTTCCAAAATCCACAAGTAAATAATGGATCACGGTCAGTAACAATTGAAGTGGGGACCTTATGTAGTTTAACAATCTCTTTAACATAGAGTTCGGCCCAAAAAGGCACGGTTCGATTAGATCGAATATGAATGAAGTGACAGATTTAGCAAGTCTATCCACAATCACCCATAAACTATCATGGCCAAATCAAGAACGGGAGAGACCGTAAATAAAATCTATGGACACATGATCCCACTTCCATACGGGGATGTCAAGAGGTTGCAATAACCTGTCGGGCTTTTGGTGTTCGGCCTTGACGAGTTGACATGTAATACAATGCTTGAAGAATTTAGCGACATCAAATTTCATTCCTTCCCAATAATAAAGTTGATTCATGTCCACATACATTTTGCTACTTCCGGGATGAATGGAGAATTTAGAACGATGAGAATCTGCTAACATATCCTTGTGGAGATCATCATTGTTTGGCACTAAAAGTCACCCAAATTTTCGAATGCCTTCGCGAGAATCAATATCAAAATCTTTCAACTTATCGTCACAAGATTATCCCTAATACTTTGACTTAGGAGAGCTAATTCGAGATCGAGCTTTTGAGCTTTGCAAATACGGTCTAAAAGAGGGGATGAGCCTCAAGGCTACACAACACAAGAGTGAAACTCGGATGGGAGTCGTGGCTTTGAATCTCCCAAGTGGGTAAAATTTCGAGATCCTTCCACTCGGATAACATTATTGATACAACCAATTGGTGCTTTCGGCTAAGGGCGTCGGCAACACAATTTCCCTTGCCGGGAGTATATAAAATATCAAGATCATAAGAAGCAAGGAATTCAATCCAACGTTGTTGCTGCAAATTGCGTTCTTTCTGGGAAAGCAAATATTCCAATGACTTGTGATCGGTGTAGAGAATAAAATTTTCTCTTAAAAGATAGTGACGCCAAATACGAAGTGCGAAAATGATAGACGCGAGCTCTAAATCATAAGTGGCATATCGAGTTTCTGCCGGTTTTGGTTGCCAAGAAGCATAAGCAATAACATGCTCCCTTTGCATGAGAACGACACCCAAACCAACATGACTAGCATCGGTATATGCAACAAAGTCTTGGTTCGCTTCAGGAATCACGAGAACCGGGGCTTCGAAAAGGAGCTATTTTAGTGTTTGAAAAGCGGCTTCACATTTGTCCGACCAAATGTACTTGGCTCCTTTCTTAGTTTAACTCGTGAAGGCAACAAAATTTTCTGAAAAATCTTTTATGAACCGATGGTAGTAGCTCAAAATCCAAGAAAACTACGGATTTTTGTTACACTCTCGCGTCTCTTCCAATTTTGAATCGATTCAATCTTTGAAAGATCCACTGAAATTCTGCATTCGAAAATAATATGACCTAAGAATTTCACATGAGATCGCCAAAAATGGCACTTGGAAGATTTAGCTCTCAGTTGATTGCTTCTAAGAGTCTCCAACACAATTCGGAGATGGTTTTCATGTTCTTCCTCGGTTTTAGAATACATAAGAATATCATCAATGAAGATGAGAACAAATCGATCGAGGAAGTCCTTGAAAACACGGTTCATAAGCTTGACAAAATAAGATGGAGCGTTCATCAAACCAAACGGAATTACTAGACATTCGTAAGATCCATACCACGTACGAAATGAAGTCAATGGAATACTATCCTCCGTATTGCGTAGTTGATGGAATCCGTAGCCAGGTTCAATTGAGAAAAGACATTAGCACCACTAAGTTGATCGAATAAATCATCGATCTATGGTAGAGGATATTTATTCTTAATGGTGAGATAATTAAGCTTGCGATAGTTGACGCAAAGCCTAAGTGTACCATCAGATTTCTTTACAAAAATTGTCGAACCTCCCTAAGGTGAGGAACTAGAGCGAATAAACTGCTTCTTCTCTAATTTGGATAATTGCTTTCGCATCTCTTCATTTTCCTTATTAAACAATCGATAAGGAGGACGTATAAAAGGTAGAGCTCTTAGAATTAAATTAATTTGGAACTCAATTGCTTGCTTAGATGGTATTCCCAATGCAGGCTCAAATATGTCGGTAAATTCTTGGACAACACAAATTCGAGAAATAACCACCTCTTCATCATTGTTATCATCATCTCGAGGATTTAAAGTATATAAAGAGGCCACAACATCCAAACTAGAATCTTTAAGTACTACGGAAATTTTCGATCGACGGATTGAGGATGTTGAAGATAGACAACCCTCTTAGGACAATGGATATGAGCCTCATAATGGCGAAGCCAATCCATTCCCAATATAATTCTGAAGCCTATACAACGAATCACATATAAATCGGCTTGGAAAGAATAACCACTCAAAATAATCTCGACATCTTCACATAATAAACCAAGTGTTGTGGATCCACCAACAGGATTCACAATTCTTAGTGAGGTCATCAAACATAAGGCATTCAAAGAATTAGTATCAGCAAGATTTTGTGATATAAATGAATGAGATGCACCCGTATCAGAAAGAACATGTGTTGGATGTCCATGAACCTCAATAACTCCATCTAAGATACAATGAAAATTACCTTGCTCGGAAAAAGTGTTGCTAGGGGCTTGCACGACATTTAGCTTTCCTTCCTTCTAATTATGACATTTGGGGAATGAAGATATTAAATGGCCCTAAGCCTTATAATAAATACGGTTTGTTTTCGTGATTCCTCTTATTGTTGGAGTTATTCTTAGAGCTCTCAACTTCAACATCACTCTATTTATCAGCTTCCTCAAGACTAAGCGCAATATCCACTAGTTGATCAAAAAGGCTTGGCCAATTTATATAATGAAGATTTCTTAAGAATTTTGTTGAGCCCACAAAAGAATTTTTGATTCTGCTTCTTCGCGGTGTCAATATACTCAAGTCATATTTGGATAGAGAGTCAAAATATGCACCATATTCTGCCATGAAAGAACTACCATGAGCAACGTCTATAAAACGACGGGCCAATACCTCTTTCCCACTATCGGGTACGAACTTTGCTTCAAACTTTTCTCAGAATTGCTTCCAAGATAGATCTTTCTCTAGAATTTCAGAGGTTAAAAACTCATACCAACCTAATGCTCGTTTAAAGAGCATATTAGAAGCTACCTGAAACCGATGCAAGTCCTCCATATTCATGCGGGTAAAGATGCGCTCACATGATTTGATCCAAGCTTGTACTTCAATAACACTTTCGGTACCCTTAAAAGCTTTACCATCAAGCTTGGTGTAATCACTGCATAAGCTAGCAAACCCAGATTTGGGATGCATAGGCACCGAAATGGTTCCTTCCGCTTGGGCATTTGTCACAAGATCAAGAAGTTGCTGCATTGTCGTAAATTCTCCCCCACAGGAGTGGAAGTAGGTCGACCGACGTTCGTGCGGGCACTCATAGACATTTTCCTTTAAAAAAAAATGTTAATCTCAAAAGTATTTCGAATCAATAAACAAGGAATCATAATATAAGATAGGATATGATGGGTCTTAAGACTCGATCTATGTCCAAAACACAATTTTCCAAGAGAGACTTAGGACAATGATCCTTGCCATAATATCATATATTATTCCAAACTTGGCTCTGATACCAAGTGTAACACCCCACTTCTATACTCGTGTTAGCTAAGGTCATTGCAAGAAATGGTTTCAAATAACCCAAAGAATAAGGCTATTAAAGAGTAACCAACTGCATATTAGCTTTGAACGAGTATTAACATATCGGATAATGTGGTCGTGCTTTTCAATTATTATGTGGAAATATGTCACGTCTAATTAAAGTTCAAATCCACTACACAGTGGCTATATATAATTCGGAAGTAATATAAAATACATAACAAAAAAATCAGAGTTAGACACAGAATCTCGTATCACAAAGGCAGAATAGATATGAATAATAACACCATAGTGTATACATAGAGGCAGTGGCCAAACAAGGTCCACTACTACAAAAGAGTAGATAATAGTACATGCCAAAAGAGTGTGAATACAAAAGAGTCACTGGCTTATATACAGACCAACATAAACTACAACACTAGTGTAGTAAGCCTAAATGAAGAACTAGATCCTGCTAGAAGTCATGTGGAAACACCTGCAACACTCGGGACTGGTCCAAGTATTATTTATAAGAAATAAACAATTAATGGATCAGTCTAACTGTACTTATCTCATAAACATGCATATAATAAGAGATATAAAGAAATGTAGACAAATAAATACTATAACAAAAGTGGCACACGTAAAGGTGGAACTCAAGAATGTCTACAGTATATCTCATAAATCTATAACAGAGCTATAAAAGAATATCTCATCAAAAATTATATAGCTACTTACGGAAATGATAAATCATATAAAATCAGTACGAAAATTGATAGCTCATTTGTCAGTGAAACTCAGATTGATAAATTAATATCAATAGATCTCAAATTTCAGAAATCAAAAAGCAAAAATCCTGAAATCACAGAGAAAACAAGGGGGTAGGCCTCGAGATGGGAGTCCGAAGACTCAACCAACACGTGTATTGAGATGAAACGCAATCTCTAGGGAACTAGCCTATATGTTGGATCGAAGCTCCGAGATGGCACGAAGGCCAGTGGGTCGCGACCCCGCTGGAGTGAACTGAAGTTCCTCAGGATGACCCAAAGATCATCAAAAATGAATAAATCATGAAAAGATCACAATTGATCCAAGGTAGTGCAAATTACTCCAAGCTAGTAAATATAAGAGTTTAGCTATATGTCCCATGACCACTAGCTCTACTCAAATATTTACGAACAAGTTGTATATTCCACTGAAAACAAAAGGCAAACACTGCCACAGTTTTCAATCGAACGAGTCTAAGAATTAACCATTGAAGCCAACGCAAGGGTTCATAGTCCTGGATTTTACTAAGACGTGTTATTGGATTTCTCATACAACCGAGGAAAAGGTTTATATGAATATATATACTAGTAGATTGGAAAACAATTTATAAAATGATCTAGTAAAATAACTTTGTATAGTGAAATAGGATTGAAAACCATTTTGGTAAAAGGATTTGGTTCCTACTAATAATATAAAACCCCTTTTGTATAGTTTTAAAGTGGTAAAACTATTAAAATATCACTCGTAATAACAATCGATCTCAAAATTTACGTTTTAATAATGTAAATCAAATTTCATGAATACCAGTCATAAATTTATTCACAATGAATAAATCAAAACTCTGTAAAAATTGGGCTGTAGAAATATGTGAAGCAGAAAAATTGAAAAGTCGCAAAAAAAGTCAAAATAGGCCAAAACTCGGCCAGGAATGAACTCAAACGGACTTAAACTACTGACCGTGGTTTCCACCAATCAACAGCAGAAATTGTGTCCTCATACGTCTTAGGCTTCGGGACAGACGTCTGAGTTTACAGTGGCAGGTTTTTTTTTATTTTTCCCGAGAGTTTTGATAGACGTCTGACATTTCGGTCAGACATATGACGTTTCGGTCATTCATCTAAGCTGAAGTAGTTAAATAATTTGCCTTGCCTATGACCTCCAAATCAATTTTGGCAAAGCCTGGACCTCCCGTATTGATTTCGAAAGTTTAGAAAGGTCGTATACGCTCTCTTACGCATAAAAACAACATACATAAACCCATATTCATGTGAATGCAAAAGATTAGGTTTTAAAACGCCAAAATGTACAAATTCTTGAAACTAAACAATAAACACACAATGCATACTCAATTCAAAGGTGACAAGAGCGCATGCCCAACCTTGATTGCTTGTATATGAAATGGTGAGTACCCATGAACACAATAACCCAATTAGCTACAAGGATTTACACTTTGAATTCATATAAACGAATTCAAACACACTCAAATCGGGAAGTTCACACGCAATAAACCAATAAAGCAAATGCACACACATAACATATACATGCCAAGGTGTCACGACTCACTATTTTTAATGTCCTGAATCTGTAACTAAACCGACTCCAGACGCTCAAAATGGCTAGTCGTTATTTAGCTTACCGGGTTTAACAGAATAAATTACACAGAATCACAGACACAAAATAAATAACATCAGAATTTTTTTATATACAAAATTAGAGTTTTACAAAATATTTATACTATGGAAGATTCAATATAATGTATACATAAATTTTTAAGATACAACTTTATGGTTTAACGGGCTTGCGCGAGCGTCCTCTCCAATTTGCGAGTTGATTATCTCTAAAATCGGCAACACTCGTATATGATCCAACGTTCCGTGCGAACCATAAAACACTCGAGTCAGGATTAAATCATAGTTCAAGTAAATTAACTTCAATAGAAAATGAATATAATAGTTTATCTTAACATCAATATATCGTATTTAAAATAAACAGTTATGTAATATTTGATTTTTATTAATGACCAGTGTCCGTTCTTAAGTGTAGTATCAATTCATACCAGTTAAAATTCTGTATAGTATTTGCTCGGATTAGTTTAACTAGGTATAAATTCCAAGTAGTGCCATGGCATTAATGGAGTGTGAGCAAATAACAACAACAAGCAACATAAATGTGTGTCAAGTTTAAACAGTCATAAATGGCATAGCAATAAATTTTGTACACATGTATATGTGCTCGTAAGTGATGCATGGAACAGCCAAATCTATACAAGCTTAGTTTTATAAGGAATACAAGGCTGCATTAGAGTTTCTGCCAATATATTACAAGTGCCTGCTATTTTCTTTTTCTTTTTTCAATTGGTTTCAAGGTGACAATATTTAGTTCGTAAGTATTTAAATTACCAAATGGAAAATATATCAAATAGTATATCAAACTATACATGCACTTTCATGCAATACACAGGCGTTTCCAAAATGAAACATGACAGGCTCTCAGGCAATTATGGAGAATCAAAACACTAGCATGACTAAAATAAGAACCATAGAAATGTACAACTACATGTTCCATGGAACAATCAAGAATGAATATATAAGTTCCAGTTTGGCATAGATTAGCAAGGCAAAAAGGGGAACTGTTCCGTATTGTTAATACATAATTATATGCTAATATTTGTAGGACTGCATACTTCCACATTAATAGAAATCACTATATACTGTTACTCCAGAAACCAAACTAAGTGGAAAACAAGCGAATGCAAAATTTTCACATCCCAGGTTACAAAAATGTGTGTGTGTGTGTGTGTGTGTGTGTGTGTGTTTATATATATATATATATATATATATATATATATATATATATATATATATATATATATATATATATATAGGAACATATAACATTTTTAATTCTAACAGGTATCAACAAACGCAGGCATGAACCCATGTTTAGAAATATGGCAAAGGCACACAACTAAGGCAGCATGGTATGTCCCAACTATTAACATTTCAAGGTGATGTCCAATGCCAAAATAGACAGACATAAAATTTAAGTAGGACCTGTTGTGTTCAATGAGAAACTCATTTCAACCAAAACCCAATTCAAATTAGCTAGAAACACAAATTCCACATTTTATGAAGTTAAGAATACTGAAACAAGACTTATCGTGTGTTGGAACTCACCTGCCGAACGACGGGAAGGACTGGCAGCGGCGGAGAGCTCGACAAACGGGTGAGAACGATGCAGAAAGGAACCAATAGGTGAGGGTTCGGCTGTTGGTTGCGGTATCAGACTCAAAAGGGAAGTGAAGGTGAGAGATTTCGCATTGCAAGCTTGGATCCGAAGGCGTGGCTTCCATGGGTGGTGGGGTGCTCAATGTGGCAGGCGAGGGAATTTGGTTTCAGTCAGGAAGGGCGATGGTCAACAGGTGAACACCACTGGCAGTGGCTTTGAGGCGGAGAAGGCGTCGGCTTGCGGCGTACGAGAACTGTTGAGGAGGCTATGATTTTGAGTTGAAAATGGGCTCAGCCTTGCTTTGATTTTGGGAACAATGGCAATTGAACTTGGTAAGGAACCGGAAAATGAGTAAAGTGGATTTTAGGGGAAGGAAGTATTTCGATCGGCTGCAAAACATAAAAGAGGGGACGAACTGATAAATAATAAAAACAAGGTGAAGACAACAAGGCACAGGTACGAAATATGAATTGCAAAAGGAACAAGTGTCCACCCATATTCATAAATTTTACAAGTGGCAAAACTTAAATAACAATTATTTTAAAATTATATACCATGACATATACATACTTTAAATACAAGTTTAAATAAAATTTTAATACCAAATTTTAATCTAAATAAAATAAAATAATTTCTCAAGTAAAATTGAAAAATCAAATTTTATAAATTTATCAACCAATATATTCAATTCCTTTAAAATATTTCAATCGTTTAAATTAACAAAATATTTAAATCAATATAAAATGTTTCAATGAATTTTAAAATACTACTACCATTGACTAAACAACTCAAACTAAAATAAACTTATTTAAATTCAATTATAATTTACAAGTCGAGTAAAATCAAAATTTTCAATCCGTATAATTTAATTAGATCAAAATATTACTAACATTTAAATAAAATTTCAAACAATATAAAGCAAATAGTATGAAATATCACTAATGTAAAATTTAATAAACATTTAAATTGAATATAAAAATTCAAATCTAAACATATAAACAAATTTCAAAAGCAAGTTCAAAATAAACTAGATCTAAGATTATAATCTAAGTTAAATTCCAAAACACAATTTTAAACATGTATAAAATAAATTAAATCTACATAAATAAAAATAAAATCTAAAGTTAAAACTAAAATTAAATTTACAGCTTCTCGAATAAAATATTTTAATAAATTTTAAATTACTTCTACTACCGTTGAATTTAACAAGACAATTAAAGTTCAATATTTAAATTTAAATTTACACTTACAAGAATCAACTCAAAAATCAATCTAAATAGACTAGAATTCAAAATTATAAACAAGTGTCAAATTCTTAATTACGAAATTCAGATTCGAACCTTAAATAAATTTTAAAACAAAAATTCAAGTTTAAACAAATTAACAATAACTCTCAAATGAAATAAAATTAAAGATTCAAAACAAAATAATTCAATCAGTTTAAAAGTACAGCCAACGTTCAAATTGAACCAAGTTATTCGCATTCAAATAAAATTTAAAATATACAACTATTGTTAAATTTAGTAATACAATTTAAATTCCAATATTATATTTTAAATTAACACTTACGAATTAATTCAACCAAGCTTAAATAAACTAGATTTAAAAATAAATCAAATAACAAGTATAAAAATAACTTTACAATACTAATTTAAATTAATTATAAATTTTTAAATAACAAAAATCCTGGTTCGTTATAATCTCCCTAACCCCCAATGCTTTTCATCCTAAAAAAGGAGAGATTGTAAATTTGAAATCAAAGTATGAAACAATTTCTTCGACTTAAAATCCCAGTTTTATTTTCAAATCACTTGAAATACTACATTTCTTTTCATATCGAATTTTTCTCACTTCGAGATTTTTAAAACCAAAAATCATTTCAAAAATTTCAATTATTCATGATAACGGACTTAAAACATTTATGTCTCAAGTCGAGAGCTTTCACTTAATGACAAGGCCACGAGGCATGGCCTATGCACGTATCGATGTAACGCTAAGTATCTCTTGGTTGACATCTAGGCATCGGACACCGAATATAGAGCGCAAAGCATACATCACAGTTTTCATCCAGACATTGGACACCGTATATATTTTATTCACGAACACAAGTTAAGTATCTCTCGGTTAACATCCAAACATCAGACACTAAATACAAAGCACGAAGTATATACCTATCTTTAGTTGCAGGTTTCTCGAATCTCGGTAAAAATCATTTCATTTCATATCCCAAAATTATAAATCATTTCGAAATATTAATTTCCAAATCACGATTACATTGTTTATCAAACATTTCAAAATTTCAGGATTCAAGTTGTCGAAAATTCTTTTCAAAAAAAATCCAGGTTGCCCATAGATTTATCAAAGCAAGGTAAGTGATTCAGGAATAAAACTGAATAGTTAAAAGAAATCGGGCATGAATAGATCGAATGATAAGCGAAGGGGACGGCTAGTCAAGAGAAAAACTAAACACGTCTACGAGTGAAGGGACAAAATTTATTTTTAGAATATTTGTTTCTATTCAAATTTTATTCAAATTATTCTTTATTTCAACTTATTAGCAAAAAATAAGTTATGGAATTTAAGACTTGAATTTTTTCTAACGTCCAGATTTACGGAAAGTTTCGGCAGCACCTCCAATGCACGGTTCGATCGGGAAAATTTTCCCACACACAAAAACACAAATTATACATCTCATCTATATGACGAGGCATCCCTAATCAGGGGAAAACAACACGAAGACCCCAAATACGATATTAAATTCGAGATTTGTACCTTGTATTAGCATTTGTAAGCATGTTTGTTTAATTTTTAACATTTAGCGCAAAAGTGAGCTTTCATGCGAAGCGCACGCCATGACTTCCTACTAAAACACTTAACAAATAATGAGAATCATGTACGTACATATACAAAACTTAATATAAAAAACATACGTAAGCACGATATGTAAACTTCGGTATACATGAAACAAGATTTATCTGCAAAAGCAAATGTTCCATTTAAATACAAACTCATTTCATTTTATTTAAACATCCATATTATCGCCATTCACTCCTATTCACACATTTCTATTTCTAACATTACCATTTTATACATTCGTCGTCCATATTAAATTCGCTTCATCAATAAGTTATTATGCAATCACTTACATGTCGATTCATTAAATTCACTAACCATCGAATCATAGTGCAAGCATTTTTTTTCATTCCAAAATCGATTTGAATTTTTATAAACATTTTAAATCTAATTCGTACAGTACTTCATTTTGAATCACTTTTATATAAATATCCATTTACATAAATTTTCCAAATTTCATTTCAAGTCTTCCATTCTCATATAAATTTATTATATAATATTATCAGTTTCACATCAATTATATTCCAAATCAAAAAATTTCGAATCTCATATTTAGATAATATATATATATATATATATATATATATATATATAAGCTTCAAATTTCATAATAAAATATTTGTATATCGAAAATCTTCAAAATTCCCTTTTTTCAAGATCAAATTTAATTTCAAAACAACTCGTGTATTCAATATCATTTCAAAATTTAAATTCACATTTACTAATTTGATTCATTATAAACATTCATACTAAATTTGAATTCCATATTATGATTATCGATATTCAATTGAGTATTTACATTCAATCACTTTAGATCTTAATATGTTCGTATTGGATATATGCGTTTATCAAAACAACTAAGTTACATAAAGTAATTTTTGAAAATAATAACTAAATGTAAAATTAACTTAAATAAATAGATAGATTTTTAAAATGGGTTTTAAATGAATAGATATGCTTTGTAAAATAACTAGCTTGATATACAACAGATTTAAATAAATACATAGGTTTGGAAATAAGTTAAATGAGTATATAGGTTTTGCAAATGGTTTGAAATAAGTAAATAGGTTTTAGGAAAAGTAAGTTTGAAAACAAAGATACTTAGGCTTGTAACAAGATAATTTAAATAAGATATAAATTTAATACCATAATTTCAAATAAAATAGTTTAACAATGAATACTACTTTCAAAAATATTCCAGTCTGAACCAATCATCCAAAATTCCAATTTCTCAACCATAGTCGGTTTCCAATTTCAAGATTAAACTCACCTTACCCTCAAATTCAATTCATTTACATTCTAGTCGGACCCAAGGTTCAAGTTAGCTCAATATTTGAGTTTCCATTTCATTTCGATTTCAATTAATTTCGAACTTAAATTTCAATTTCAATTTTATTCCACATCGAACTAATTTTCCAAATTTCCATTCATATTTGATTTCCTTTAAGCTTATAAAGATATAACTCAATATTTTAAATTTCACTTGAAATAACGAAATTTATTCAAAAAGTCAAACTTATACTCAATTCATTTGAGATTTAGATTCGGTTCTTCGAGATATTCATTAGAGGTATACATATTACATTATCTCAATGCAATAGGATTTCATTATTCAACTCATACCTGAGAATCAATTCGGACTATATTTCATTTTCCTAATCATTCCAAGTATATATATATATATATACATATTCATATATTCAAAAATATTTCAGAATCAAATACTAATTTGAAAAGGTTACATTATTCGAATAGTCGAGAAATATCTCTTGAAACCAATTATTTCAAAAATATTTTCACACTTCGATTCACTACTTGGATCTAGAATATACATATCTCAATAGTTTGTTTCCAAGTACACATTCTAAATATTAGAAATCGATTTGAACATTTGGAAACCAAACTCTCAATTTAAATATTTTTCAAAATTCGATTTGTCCAGCAATTTATCAAAGCAGGACAAAAGGAGGGTTCAGGAACAAGATTTGACAGTTTCAAGATTCGAGCATGAAAATCGAATAGATAGCAAAAGATGATGATGGATCAAAGGAGGCAAAATATATCAACAAGCGAAGGGAAATTTCATATTTTCAACACATTCATTGCTTGTTCAAATTTCGTTCAGATTCTTCGCAATTTCATCTTAATTCATTTGCAATTCAATTTATACATTACAAGCAACGAATATGCCTCTTATTAAATTTCGCTTATCTATTCCAATTCATATTTATTTATCAAAATATTTTTGTTTTCTATTCAAGTAATTTCAAACACTTATGTAAACGGTTTCAAGTATTTCTCGACGTCTAAATCAGAATCATATAGTCATCCCACTTTCGAAATTCGAAAATAAGTTTCTGATGATGTTGCAATCACCATTAGAATTATCTTCAAGCGACTAGAATGTAATTCTATATCTATCTAGTATATATTGGATTTTGTATATACGCTGATCAGACGTATATTCAAAATCCATACATACTTGGCAGTCCAACTTCGACGTCAATAAAATATTCAAACTCTTATCAAAAATTATGTTTCAAAAATATTTACACTTTTCAAAATGGTTTATTAATTTCAAAATAATTTATATTTTCAAAATACACTCTCTCCACAGTGATTCTTGTGTCAATTCCACTCATTCTAGAGTATTGCTACTCTATGTCTAATGAGTTTTAAACCCGATAAGCTAAGCTTTGTCAAACCTAAGTTCTGATACCAACTGTCACGACTCGCTATTTTTAACGTCTCGAATCCGTAATTAAACCGACTCCAGACGCTCAAAACAGAGAATCGTTATTTAGCTTACCTGGTTTAGCAGAATAAAGTACACAAAATCACAAACACAAAATAAATAACCTCCGAATTTTTTTTATATACAAAATTAGAGTTTACAAAATATTTATAAAGCGGAAGATTCAATATAATGTATACATAAATTTTTAAGATAAAACTTAATGGTTTAATGGTTTTGCGCACACATAAGCGTCTTGCGTCTTCACATCCTCCCCCAATTTGCGAGCTGATTATCTCTAAAATCTGCAACACTCGTACCTGACCCAAGTGTTCCTTGCAAAACATAAAGCACTCGAGTCAAGATTAAGCCATAATTCAAGTAAATTAACTTCAATAAAATCTAAATATAATAATTTATCTTAACATCAACATATCGTATATAAAATAAATAGTTGTGTAGTATTTGATTTTTGTCAATGTCCAGTGTCCAAAATAGACAGATACAAAATTTAAGTAGGACCTGTCGTGTTCAATGAGAAACTCATTTCAACCACAACCCAATTCAAATTGGCTAGAAGAACAAATTCCTAATTTTATGAAGTTAAAAATACTTAAAAAAGATTTATCGTGAGTTGGAACTCACCTGCCGAACGACGAGAAGGAATGGCAACGACGGAGAGGTCCACAAACTAGTGCGAACGACGTAGAGAGGAACCAATAGGTTAAGGTTTGGCTGTTGGTTGCGGTATCGGACTCGAGAGGGAGGTGAAGGTGAGAGATTTCACATCGCAAGCTTGTATTCGAAGGCTTGGCTTCCATGGGTGGTGGTGTGCTCAACGTGGCAGGCGATGGGATTCAGTTTCAGTCAAGAAGAGCGATGGTCAGCAAGTGAACACCACTGGCAGTGGCTTTGAGGCGGAGAAGGCATCGGCTTGCGGCGGACGAGAACTGTTGAGGAGGCCATGATTTCGAGTTGATAAAAGGCCCAGCCTTGCTTTGATTTTGGGAATAATGGCAATTGAAATTGGTAAGGAACGGAAAAATGGTTAAAGTGGATTTTGGGGGAAGGAAGCATTTTGATCAGCTGCAAAACATAGAAGAGGGGACGGACTGATAAATAGTAAATGGCAAATTGTATTTGAACCCAAATCCATAAAAACAAGGTGAACCCAATGTTTTGCTGAGTTCACCCATGTATTATTTAAAAAAAAGTCATTTTTACCCTTCCACGTAGGACCTATACGAGATTCTTTACTCCACCTCGTAGAGCCCTATGAGGTAAAGTAAAGAATCTCGTAGGAACTCTACGAGGTGGAGTAAAGAATCTCGTAGGGGTCCTACGAGTTATACTGAAAATTGAAAAAAAAAATATTGCAAAGTAAAGGCAGTTTTGTCATCGTTTTTTCGGGTATACTCAGCAAATTCTTAGGTCTAAATAGAACTTGCCATAATAAAAACACGGTGAAGTCAACAAGGCACGAGTACGAAGTATGAATTGCAAAAGGAACAAGTGTACCCCCATATTTAGAAATTTTACAAGTGGCAAAACTTAAATAATAATTATTTTAAAATTATTTACCATGATATAAACATACTTCAAATACAAGTTCAAATAAAATTTTAATACCAAATTTTAATCTAAATGAATTAAAATAATTTCTCAAGTAAAATTGAAAAATCAAATTTTATAAATTTATCAACCAATATATTTAATTCGTTTAAAAAATGACAATCGATTAAATTAACAAAATATTTAAATCAATATAAAATGTTTCAATGAATTATAAAATACAACTACCATTGACTAAACAACTCAAATTCAAATAAACTTATTTAAATTCCATTATGATTTACAATTCAATTAAAATCAAAAAATTTAATCCGTATAATTTAATTAGATCAAAATATTACTAACATTTAGACAAAATTTCAAACTATATAAAGCAAATAGTATGAAATATCACTAACGTAAAATTTAATAAACATTTAAATCGAATATAAAAAATTTAAATCTAAACATATAAAAAAAATTTAAAAGCAAGTTTAAAATAAACTAGATCTAAGATTATATATAATTTCTTAATCTAAGTTAAATTCCAAAACACAATTTTAAACACGTATAAAATAAATTAAATCTACATAAATAAAAATAAAATCTTAAGTTAAAATTGAAATTAAATTTACAGCTTCTCAAATAAAATATTTTAATAAATTTTAAAATACTTCTACTACTGTTGAATTTAACAGAACAACTAAAGTTCAATATTAAAATTTAAATTTACACTTATCAGAATCAACTCAAAAATCAATCTAAATAGACTAGATATCAAAATTATAAACAAATATCAAATTATTAATTACGAAATTTAGATTCGAACTTTAAATAAATTTTAAGACAGAATTCAAGTCTAAACAAAATAATAATAAATTTTGAAATTAAATAAAATTGAAAACTCAAAACAATATAATTCAATAAGTTTAAAAGTACAACTAACGTTCAAACTGAATCAAGTTACTCGCATTCAAATCGAATTTAAACTATCCAACTATCGTTAAATTTAATAATACAACTTAAATTCCAATATTATATTTTAAATTAACATTTATCAATTAATTTAAACAAGCTTAAATAAACTAGATTTCAAAATAAATCAAATAACAAGTATAAAAATAACTTTCCTATACAAAATTAAATTAAATATAGATTTTTAAATACCAAAAATCCTGGTTCGTTACACAAGGCACACTTGCCAAGCCTAATGGCTTGATTACATAGATGTGAGATCGCAAGAACTCACCTTTGGTTGCTGCAAGCGAAGAGATGAATGAAGACTTAGCCGAATTAACCTCTCTTCGAATATAGCACATAATCCTTCAACTTATGCACATATATATGGTATTTTCTAATAGTTAGGTTTAGAAAAATCTCTAAAATGGAAGAAGAATCAAATAGAGGAAGATGGAGATGGTCTTGCTTAGATTTCTCCTTGAATTAGCTAAACTGACACTAGATTTCCTAAGATTGAGCTTA
This sequence comes from Allium sativum, assembly GCA_030737875.1. Taxonomy (NCBI): domain Eukaryota; kingdom Viridiplantae; phylum Streptophyta; class Magnoliopsida; order Asparagales; family Amaryllidaceae; genus Allium; species Allium sativum. The sequence continues at coordinate 443,241,117 of CM060923.1, read as the reverse complement.
GGAATATTAATTTCCTCTTCCTTTAGGTATGGAGGTTGAAGAAATAAATGAGAAGTAAATGAAAGGGGAAGTGATTAAGTAGGGGGCTGCCTACTTATGTTTTAATGGGTTAGTCTTGGCTAACCAAGCCCTAATTAAAAGTCCACAAATCTCACTTTATCCAAATATATCGATGTTTATAGTTTTAAAAATCGTAAACGACATTTTGAACTCAATAGAGGTAGTTTCGGATCCAAATTCATCTGTATGCAAAAAGTGACTTTTTGGACTAATATTCAATTAACGATATTATATTTAAACAAAACATTTAAATATATTTTCGTAAAATACATGGGTTGCAATAACAGACATGACAAACTAATAAGTTCTTGGCTACTTTCATATATAAGTGCCAATTTTACTCTCTCAAGTAATATGATGCAAAACTTTTGTTACTACTATATTTCGATACCGAAACCAAATAGAGGTAAAGGGTTATCGGGATATAACTAGTACCAGAGTGAAAAAATCAGGAAAGCCTACAATCGACACCAAAGCATTAGCGAAGGCCGATACCAGAAGCAAGAAGGGGAAGACTTGATCCACTTGCTATTAGTACCAACATGGAAAACATAAGCTTGGTATGGTATAAAGGAATGAGGACAAGGTATGGAACCGTTACCAACATAAAACAAGCAATCCAACACCAAAGAAAAGCAAGGAGTGAAGGCACAATCTCGGAATTTTACACTAAATACCTTGGATAAAAGAAATGAAGCGTTATCCACACAAACAAGCTTGGTGTCGATACAACAACATAAAAGCAATACCGAAGTCACGAGAAGAAAGAACATACACCCATTTAGGTCAAATGGCTATTGATAGAGATCGATACTCTGAAGGTGAGGCAAGGAAAGATTATCCATGCTAACATGCTTAGCATCGATGTCGACACAAGATACTTATTACCAAAGGAAAACAGAGCCGAAGCCAGAAAGGATAAAACCAAAGTCAAATATGCCAAAATTAAGGTCCCTTACAATGGGCCGATACCGAAGGGCCACGACCAAAACCATGAAGCGGGCCGATACCTGAGACCCGAAGCGGAAGCAAGCTTCCCACGTGATTTCTAACAAAGGGGGGTCCAAATCCTCCATAAATAAGACCCCAAAGATCACATTTTGGGAGAATTTTCTTATATCAAATCTTGTAATCATTTCTTAGAGAGAAAACCCTAATTGTAAATCGATTTGGGGATTTTACTTATAATCATTTGTGTACTCAATCAAGTAGTCAATAAAAGAGGGATTTAACACTTGTCTCTAATTTCATTTACTTCCTTGTTGCTTATCCACGACAAAGCGTCCTACATGAGCATAATTATCGAAATAACCCTTGCAAGCCATTTATCTTTCCACTTATGTCGAGTTCATGAAGCTCATATCTTAAGGTAACTGTTGGTCATTGAGTCTCGTAAGCGTGATACTCACCTCTCGAAGGAAGAGTAGCTAATCTTCGGGCTTGAGACCTTGATATATGGGAAACAGTGAATTAACTCAAGCTTGTAGGAATTAAATAATCCCTTAGGTCCATTCCTATTTCCCCTTATTCTGGTGTTATGAAAAATAATGTTAACTTTTTAGCACTAGAGGGAGGGTTGAACCTCCGATCCTTTGGATAACCTACTACATCCCTAGTTGTTCCATCCTACTAGTTAAACCATAAAGAAATGGACCATGGGTAAAAGATATCGACAAGGATGTTCTGAATCTCGAATGGCTATGTCAAGCATCAGTGATCCAAGAGTCATTGAGGAACAAAGGCTTAGATTGGAAGCTCTACGAATCATGATCAAGGAAAGGGATGTAAAACCTTATAACCCTGAACATTGAAGCATTAACCCATTACATATAGGACCAACCCCCATTTTTGCTTTAAGTGGTCTTACATCAAACGAATGTAACATGTTCTCTTACATAAGCAAAGCCATCCATGCATAGGCTAAGGGAACTATATTCGACCAAAGAATAATGAAGATTTCAACCACTTTACATTAAAATGGTCCAAAAGAGTCACACATCAATCTCAAGATACAGTGAAAAGAAAGCTTAAAGATAAAGAGAAAGCGATAAAACTGAGTAACAAAATGATTAAGTTTCAATGTCGAAAGGGGGTCTTTGAGTCAAAATTACCTGAAGAATGCAAACTACCACATCCATTGAGAATGTCTACTTCCTAACTAAACATGAGCTTAACTTTTGGCTATTGCTAAAGAAGAAACCCAAGAATGAAGTAAAGCTGGGAGGGTCATACTGCTACTATCATATGATGAATGAACATGAAACCAATCACTGTGGAGTTCTAGAAGGAATGATTATTAAGTTCTTTAATTTGAGCCAGTCATACGGATATATAAAGAAAACCAAACCAGCTCTAATAAAGGATTCCTTGAAGAAAGAATGTCTATATGATCAGGCGTATAAAAAAACCTTAAAAATTGGACTCATTTGAAAAGGGTAAAGCTACCTATGACGATAGAAAACCCTTGTCCACGTCAAGATGGCCAGGGCAAGGCGTCTCCTAGAGGGAGGCGATATGTAAGCCTTTATCCGCATCTTAATCAGAAAAGGCTAGGTAAAAACATCAAAAGTGTAAGCCTCCATCCCCGTGGTGGAGTAATTAAAACCCTTACTCTTGCCTACAATGGCCTGGGTAAGGCACCCCTCAGAGTGGGGGTGAGTGTAAGCCTTTGTTCGCATCCAAATCTGATAGGGCCAAGGTAAAGCATTAAAAACCCTTATCCGTGTCTACAATATACAGGTCAAGGCACCTCTTGAAGGGGTGATGTGTAAGTCTCTATCACCGCCAATGATGGCAAGGGTAGAGCATCAAAAGAGTAAGCCTATATCCGTGCCCACAATGGCTAGAGTAAAGCATCCAAGCTATTATCACCGCTTACGTTGTCCAGGGTAAGGCGCCTCCTAGAGAGAGGTCGAGTAAGTCCTTGGGCCCTGCTTGAGAATAAGCTAGCCAAGCGCACCGGACACACAAGCCCAAAAAGTTACCACAAAGCACATACATTCAATGCTTTGACAGTCAAAAGCCCAAAGAGTGGCTTAGAAAGTACGTGCATCCGCTGCTTTGCAAATCAAACCCGAAATGGATAACAAACTATTAAATATCTGAATCTGGGGTTTGGTTCGGGATTTCTATTAATTGCCACAAGTGGATATCTGGTCATCGATTAAATACCCGAATCTGGGTTTCGGTTCGGGACTTCTATCAATGTTAGATGTGGATTTATAGTCTTCTGTTAAATATCTGAATTTGGCCGGGTTTGGTTCGGGACTTCTATTAATTTCCAAAAGTGAATATATGGTCTTTTATTAAATACCCGAATCTAAGGTTCAATTTGAGACTTTTATTAATGCCAGATTTGGATTTCTGGTTTTCTATTAAATACCGGAATCTGGGGTTCGGTTCAGAATTGCCAAACAAGGATTTCTGGTCTTCAATTATAAGTACTTGAATCAGGGTTTCAGAATCTCTATCATTTATTATAGCTAAAGTTATGTGTTCCTTCATTGGCTTGTTTCTTGTATGTGAATGGCAATTCAGATGTGAACAGTACGTATGTGACTGTTGTGATATTTTTCATGCTAATTGTCTTTTGGATTTGTATATTTTTAAGATTTTCAATACAATATGCATGGCCTTCTAACTTTTCTGACCTACATGCGCACCTATAAATACCCATTGGATAAACTAAAAACGGATATTTTTGGCATTCTACTTTTGCATATACTACATGGGTGTTGCTAAATGCAAATCAAAATTACTCAATGCAAATCGAGAAAATTACACTGTTATTCTTCCTATTTTTTTTGTTCAAATACCATACGGATATTAAATATTGTACAAATATTAATGAAATTAAATGTTTGGAAAAAATAAAACATAAAGGACAAGTGACGGTTGACTCTTTGCACAAGAAAGTAGGAAGGACAACACTGTAATTTCCTCCATTTGCATTGAGTAATTTTGATTTGCATTTAGCAATCATGTACTATATAGAGTCTTACCAATCCGAGGACCGATAATTAAGTATAAAAAATGAACAAATCTTCTAAGTAGTTGTTCGTACAAAGCGATAAATTTATGTGTTTCTTTTTATTGCATTTCCATTGATTGTTTGCTTATTTCCAGTTTATTTTAGTTTACTTTATTCATTGAACACTTTGTCTACTATGCCAAATTTTGACATCAAAAGTTCCATGGTAAAGTTTTTAGTTGTTGCGCAACTTATACAAGATCAAGTTGTTGAATAATGAATAATTGCATGAAGGTTAATATCAATTACGCATATCAAGTGGACAAGAAGAGGACAAATTTCACATACATCAAACAACTGATTTGTCGCTTACTGTACTATCTGAGGCCATGCATGCAATATATCATTATCAGGCTATGATAACCAACAACATAGCAAGAGGTGTGACGAGGAATGCATGCTTAACTTCTATAATTCTATTAGAAACTAAATATGTGGCTCTTATGAAAAACTTAAAATGGAAAGAAATCACAGGATTCCTGGATTAATTAACGAAGGAAGATTTAAACTGAATATAAAAACTGCTTGCACTGAATGACAACAAACTCTGTGGTTGTTATCAGAATTTTACAAAGTTAATGGCTAGAATTCACCGAATCAATTAACATTCAACCTCATTTACAACTGGCAAACTAACCATTATTGGCTACAGTTAAGAATAACCTCAAATTACAATACTATTAATACCCTAAACTCCTTCAAAGGTCATCCATCCACCATATCAAGAAATCCCTCTTCAGAAAGCTTAATAAAAAAAACAAAAATCTTGGTTAAAACTGTGTTAACATCAATGGCAAGAACTGCAGGCATTATAAGGGCTCTTCTCTTCATGGTCCTCATCCTGCTTTCGATGCAAGGTTCATCCATGGCGGAACAGCAAACGACCCAAAAGAAAGTTAAAGCCAAGGTGGGTATGCCGCAGTTTCGCATCAGGTCAGATCCCAAGGTCATTATACCTGAAGCTGACGTGCGTGCCAATGAACACAAGTACAGAAGTTAATCTGCTTCTTTTGTTCAGACAAATGTTAATTACTAGTATTTAACAGATGATTACATTGAACTTTGAATGAGGATGTCTGATATGTAATTTCATTTTCTTCATTTTATCCGTTTCATTCTGCATATGGGAGCGAATTTAATGAATATATACAATTAAACTTTAATTACTGGTTGATGTGATGTTAAGAGCTACAATTATTTTTTGATAGATTATAACATATATAAAACGATAATGTGTTTGTGCTTCTATCGTATTTGCAATCAGAAGGATGCAACACTTTGGAATTTTTATTTTTGCAGTAAATTAAAATGGATTAGCGTGAATTTTTCTTTTTTAGTGATTTCTCAATAAAGTCTCAATGGGTTGACGCTTTTAAAATTAAAATGGTAAAAATTTAAAATGATTTCTGTTAGAATTTGACATAGAGAGGCAGAGAGAGATTAAACGCGGAATAATCTAATGACTACATTGTTCTTGCCTTTTACTTTTCTTATAATTTTCCTTGCATTCATACAAAATGACCACCTATATATATAGTGGTTTACATGACTCTTTCCATACTAATAGACACCTTTTGATGAACTGACATGACTTTTGATAAACACAAACTTTAACACATTGCATATACATTTTAAATGACTCTTGACTCATAACACTTTACGAACTAACACTTAGGATTCATGTACTAATAAATTTCAAATTATGTTTCCAACAATTTCCATTTCGATCACTCGTCCCTAAATCAGTTGCTAGGCATAGAGGGGAAAACCAGCTATGGGAAAAATGAACAAACCTCAAATGGTTTTTGAGTGAATAAGCCATTGTTGTGTCCTTGAAAAATTTGTATTAGAATTCATGATACCGACAACTAGCTTTTCAAGCGTGGCCAGTTTGCATGTGATTTCATTATTGTGAATATCAAAAGCTTAATCTACAATGTAAAAATCTTCACAAATGTAACGACCTGCGTTTCAAACCACTTCAAGTCGATAATTAAAACAACTCAAACAGTTCGAAAGGGCTTATTGTTTAATTATCATGAAGTTAACAACAAATGATTACAAAATCAAGAGTTTGGTCATACAATATCTGGCAATGAAAGTAAAATTTATACAATAACACATTTTTTTTAATTTATACATATCAGAATACAAAATGAATATAGAACAGAGGAAGACTGAATACAAACTAATACATGCATAAATCAATGGCTGAAACAGAATATATGGAATATACATGATAAATGACTAAACCCTTAAAATTATTTAAAACTATTTTTACTTTTTAAAATACACTTTTTCAAGAAGGATTCTGAGACGATTTAACTAATTTTAGGATTTTGTTACCTATCTCTAATGAGATTTTCAACTCCATTTGCTTGAGCATGATAGCATCCCAAATGTTCATAATTTTGACCATAAGTTTGGCTTGATTAACGGTTCATTCTCTCTTATTCTACAACCAATATTATTAGAATTTACGATGAAAAAATAAAGGACATTTGATGTGTTCTACCGTTCGTGGTAATATATAGACACATACTCACACGCGTGTGTGATATGTGTGTGTGTGTGTGTGTGTGTATATATATATATATATATAAATATATATATATATATATATATATATATATATATATATATATATAAACATACACGCACGTGCGTACATACTGCTAAATAAAATTTATTCTAATACGAATGTGAGATAATTTTTGAGAAACTTGCACGAAAAATTATTATTATAAAGCGACTTGATAAATAGAACAACTAAAGCGATTTACTACATAGTCGCGCTAAGCAAATTAACAGAAATAAGAAGTAGCTGATTTGCACATATATTAAGGGAGATAAAAAAAATTAGTGTAGCGCTACGGGCACCCTAATTTCCTCTTCCTATTACTACATTTAAAAAATTAAAACACATTAAAGTTTCTATGCTTTCTAATACCACATTCATCTTTTACTAATCTTTCACTCAATCATTGATTTTCGAAATAATCATGTATTTAACCCTAATTCATTCGTTCCTTTACCGTCGCTGCTTTTCACGACTTCTAAATCATCTTCATTTCTTCTTTTATTTTGCTAAATTCAATTTTTATTTATAACATTTTTATCTGCATCCACTCATTCTTATAGTAGCGTAAAATTCAGTGAAAAAAAGATGGATAAACATGTCGAAAACAAAAATCATGGTAATATAGGGTTTTCAAAAGAGAAAGAATGGACGAATTGAAGCTGAGAGGGAGAAATAAGTATAAACGGTGGTAGCCCTTATTTTTAATGTGAGTAGGGCGAGCAATGGGGCGGGTCTAGGGTCCAAACCCGCTTTACCCGCCCCTGTTTTGACCTTTTTAGACCCGCCCCATAGGAGCTTCGGGCAGGTAGACCCGCGACCCGCTTTTGGAAGTCTGAGTCTAGGGTCGGGTCTAGGGCACGATTAACCCGCCCCAACCCGACCCGCGTAATTGAAACATCATTAAAAAAATTATAATTATAATGATTACTTGTTAATCTTCTTATGTATAGATGATTATAACTTGAATATTACATTCTTTCAATCAACAACCTATAAAAATTTTATAGTATTAAGTTGCACTGATGATAATCATACAATAAAAAATGCATATATTTTGAACGATTATCTTACGACTCGTTTTATTGTATTGTCTTATCATTGTGAACACATCGTAATATGTATACGATTTATCATTTAATAATGAAAAACATAAGTATATAAATTTGTGTACATTAGAATGCAATATTACCGGGTCGTGGGGCGGGTCGGGTCTACCCTGACGCGTACGCGTTTCAGATACGGGGCAAAATTCCGGACCCGCACCGGGTCTACGGGGCGGGTCTGGGGCGAGATTTAAAAAGTCCGGGTCGTGTCTAGGGCACAATAAACCCGCCCCAACCCTGTTGTGCAAAAATTGCTATAATACCAAATTGTTGGGGTTTTGTGCGCAGCGGAAGTTTGGCAAAACGCCCGAAAAACAAGATCTTTATCACCCAATCACTTGAAGATAAATTTGATTGAAAATAAAAAAACAACACAAATAATATCGTAAATATGAGCACACGATATTCCACACAACCACCCTCTTTATTGATTCACTAATAAAAAAGTGTTTACAATCGATCTCAACTATCGTTATAAACAATTACATCTTGAACCAATAACCTTATTGGGATAGTTAAAGAATATCTAGATGACTACAAATACTGTTGGAGCAGAAGAGCGATCAAGAAAGACAACAAACCCTTGGACAATCTGGAGGCACCAACTGCATCTTTCAGTAGTAAATAGGACTGACTACTCTCAACCCAAATTCCTACATCTTCCTCTCCAGGGCGCAAGCCCATGGAGGCACACAGTCTCATCAGATATTCTCACATGGTTTCTTATTCTTTGTTAATTGTCACAATCTAACCTAGAAGGCTGCATATATATAGGAGAATAGAAAGCCTAGGCAAATATCCAAGTTGTCCCTTCAAGATATCTCTAAAATATAACCATCCATTTCTTTCCTTCTATGATCAGATCAATCAATTAACCAATAAATCAACCAATCAATCAACCAATTAGTCAACTTATTAATCAATCCAATCAATCAATCCAATCCAATCAATCATTTAATTGATTACATCCACTTCATAAAATATTTGAATCAAAAAATTCAATACTCCACCTTAATTCAAATATCACATATCTCCAACAATCCACAAACAAGTCAACCTAGCTCTTTCAACAAAACCTACTCTCAGTTAAAACCAACCTCGATTTCAAGGCAACGAGGTATACTCCAGTCGATTTGAAAGGACTACGAACACACCTCAATTTCAAACATAACCCATAGTCTGCAAAAGACGCATCTACCATCTGAGCTACACCACGCAAAAACCAATGGTCTAAAAAATGCTTGCAATACCACAAGGTCTCCACCGTCTTTGTGGATTTCAAAACTCGACATTCGGGTTTCGTTTGACATGGTCTCTTAATTTCCAGGATCCCCCGAGCATCATCAACATCTAGATCCTTGTCGATACCATGATCATCCACCTTAGGACCATAAGCAGTGAACATATTTATCTCTCCACACTGCTATGGACTAGGTTATTCAACCATTACCCGCCTTCTTCTTCGTCTTCTTACGTCTTGCCTCATCCATATCAGAGGGCTTCTTCACAACTCCATCAATTGGACCATTGAGGCATGGAACATCCACCATTATTGGCTTCCAAATCCCTTCAATATCTACCATAAAAAATAGTCATCTACGAAAGCAACATCATCTCTGACATCTACAATCTTCAATCCAAAATCATTCCAAGCTAGGCGATGAACTGAGCTTCGATATCAAACTGATAGCAAAAATTGCTTTGATAACAAACTGTTTGGGTTTTGTGCGCAGCGGAAGTTTGACAAAACGCCAATAAAAATAGGGTATTATCACCCAATCGCTTGAAGATGAATCTGATTGAAAAACAAAAAAACACAAATAATATTGGAAATATGAGCATACATATTCCACCCAACCACCCTCTTTATTGATTCACTAATAAAAAATTATTTACAATCGATCTCAACTATCGTTATAAACAATTACAACTTGAACCAACAACCTTATTGAGATAGGCAAAGAATATCTGGAAGACTACAAATATTGTTGGAGCAGAAGAGCAATGAAGTACGACGACAAACCCTTGGACAATCTGGAGGCACCAACTGCGTCTTTCAGCAGTAAACAAGAATAGCTACCCTCAGCCCAAATTCCTACATCTTCCTCTCCGGGACGCAAGCCCGTGGAGGCACACAACCTCATCAGATATTCTCACATGGTTTCTTGTTCTCTGTTAATTGTCATAATCTAACCAAGAAGGCTGCATATATATAAGAGAATAAAAAGTCTGGGTAAATATCCAAGTTGCCCCTTCAAGATATCTCCAAAATATAACCATTCATTTCTTTCATTCTATGATCAAATCAATCAATTAACCAATAAATCAATCAATCAATTAATCAATCAACCAATTAGTCAATTAATTAACCAATCCAATCAATCAATCATTTAATTGATTGCACCCTCTTCATAAAATATTTGAATCAAAAAATTTAACAAACCCGCCCCATTGCAATTCCTAAATGTGAGTTATTAGGAAGAGTGGTTGGGCAATTTTTGTGTTATTTTTTAGTTGTGGTTATTGGAAGATGAAATTGGGGTGCCCTTAGCACCACACAAAAATTAAACCAGGGAATAAACTTTATTCTTCTTTGAAACTCTTCTTTTTTGCTTACAGCATAGTTCTCTCCATCTCCTTTTATAGTAATACATATCTAATTGAATTGCGAAGGTACGTTTCATTATATGATACACAACATTTTCTAGAGCTTTCTTTAATTCTCACACTCTTTAGGTTTCTCTTAGTTTCTCCTCTTCTTTTTTGATAGATTTGAATTTCTTTTAGACCGGTTTGCTTTTTGTTTGAGATTATTTTTTTTCTTTCGATGATCATAATAATTATACTGCCAATAAAATCGATGTTTCTTAAAAGCCAAATTTGTTTCCAACATTTATAAGGGTCTAACGAAAAAGGAAAAAAATGGAGAATCGAGAATAAATTTTCTTTTTTGTTAGTGTATGGAAACATTTTATGGTGCACCCCATAACAATTTTATGTAAATGAGAAAATTACCCTCAATCATACAATTAAAATTGGAGTCTCTTTTATCAAGTACCACAGAAAATACAAATGAGCATTAAGATAAAACATGCATATCATTTAGTATAGAAGACAAAAAGCTAGTAGTGTTTTTTATATTTGTTAAGTAAGCGTTTGGAATTACGAATCATAAATCACATGCAAATGGCTCCAAATTAGTACTAGTTTTGTTGTGTTGTAGAGAATCAATTTTGCACTATGCAAAGTGCAAGAAAAAAGGGTTTGTATTACGTTTCTACAAAATCACATGTGATCTCTTATATTTTCAAACTTCATAGGGGCTAGTTTATGGAGTTTTTAGGCACAAGGACAAAGTTAGAGCAAAAATTAGGCATAAGGACAAAAGACAAAAAATTTAGCCACAATGACACTTTTTAGTGTAAAACAAGAAATTTAGTGGTCTACCTTTATTTTTATTTTATACTAAAAAGTGTTATTGTGGCTAAATTTTGGTCTTTAGTCCTTATACCTAAATTTTTCTTTGATTTTGTCCTTCATAGTATTTTCCTGTCAGGCCAGTTTATACAGTAAACTAATATATTTTGCGATAGAGGCTAAGGGTATTTTATCACTTTCATGCAAAAAGGGTCTAAACATAACTTTTTCTAAGAGAAAATTAGTTAGAAATGATATATGGTTAAAGAGAATGTGTACCATATCTTGGACATCCTAAAAAGTACCTTCATTTTAACAGTTAAATCACCATGAATGAAATATATAGTAAAAAGGTTACATGTAAAAGGAAGAAGATCACATGTTTTGTTTACTTTTTATGTTATTATCTTTCATCCTTAGATTTAAAATACTATTAATACCCTAAACTCGTTCAACGGTGACGTAGCGGAAACAATAAAAAATTTGAAATATATTTGTAACTCAGATGGTCTCCATAATAAATCACAAATCACTAATCACTAATTGTACCAATACAAATCAAATGGACATGATACCAAGATGATTCCCGATTCCGTTGGTCGAAGTCGATACCAAAAATTTACTCAATTTGGTAGATCTTGTTGAATTCGAGATGAACAGAAAACAAAATTTTTGTTGATCCAGAGATCCCGGAAACGTGATTACCAACTCCCCATTGATCCGCTGATGTCGAAAAGATGATCTTCCAAGTCATTGGTCCACAAATGGATACCGAAATAGGGGAATGAGGAACAAAGCTCGAACAATGGCAAAGCCAAGTTTTGATTACAAAATGAACTAACTATTTTACAAAGACACTACTGGCCTATTTATAGGCTCAAAAGACGGGGCCAACACTAGCATTACAACATCAATAAGATGATACTGAAAACATAATACAAAGAGTTCGATACTGAAACTAAACAATAAACAACAACAAAAAAATAAAAGTACACGACACTGATACAACTAAAAGAGTTATCCTAGAACCCAGGAATCGAAGCCGAAAGCGAATCCACTTTGAGCAGGAGTCGAAACTGGAATTTTTCAGAAGGCTCTTATTGTTGGAGTATAAAATCCTCAATAGATGACTTCGGTATAGATACCAGAATAAAGCAACTCTAAGATGGCGATACCGAAAACGATGAACCGAACACACTAAAGAAAATATGTCTTTAGTTACATTTATTGGCGGCGTTTATGGTGTGAGTGTAACCAATGATATTTTAAACCTTTTTTGCCTTTTATTTTTGTTTTCCTAGAACGTTACTAGCGAAAAGCCAGACCCTTGTAACGTTTATTCCCCTTTTCCCTCTTTCACCAAAATTTCCCTCCTTCATCAAAATTTCCCTCCCATTGAAAATTTCCCCTTCTATTGCTTATGTCTCCAATTCGACCTATTTCACCCATGTTTTGGCTTTCTACTCCTCCCAGTCAATCCAATTCATCCCATCTCGGACTTCATTTCCTCAGTTGTCATTACGATTTTAGGGTTGTTCCATCGCGCTGTTGATTGAAGTTTTTTGTTCAATTCCATCAACGCCTTTTATTTCAGTGAACGTCGAGCAATCAATTCAGATCCAGATCCGTTGTTAAGGTACGTCAAGCTAATAATATACTCGTTTATTTCAGTTTACCGACTTGTGTCTTATGTTCATTTCACATTTCAAGAGTAATATATTTAGATTTCATCGTTATCAAATTCAGAAGAGAATTTATTTTCATTGGCCATTTTTTTTATTTCAACTTGCAGATTGAGCCAATCCCCAGTGGAAATTTGCCTCCTGGATTTGATACAAGCACATGCCCCAGTGTGAGTGTTGTCAAGTAGTTTTATTTAGCTTCAATTTTCTTTTAAATGATCAATTTGTTTTTGACCTTTTGGCGTCCAATATATATAGGTGATAGGATTTTTTTTGATTTTCAACATGATGAGTTGAAATCCTGATAATTACTGCTTATCAAGACTAGTCGCCCACTGTTATGAGATATATCTTATTTAATTTTAAGATAGCCTACTAGAATTTTCTTTTATCTTGTTGGCATTTGCGTTTACTTTCCATTTCTGTGGCTGTTGTTTTTTTTTAATTAGAATCTGCAACACCTTCTACTGCATTAGCAGATTCACTTCAGATTGCTATTTTGTACTTCCATCATCATTCTTTGTGAACTAATGTTGCAATTTTACTGTTGTAATATCATTCATGTAAGCTGGCAACATTCATTTCAGCGTAACCGAAACTCTACTTTAAGAAGTATTCTTAAGTACTGGTCTTATTGAAGGATGCAAGCTAATGAGGAAGAAGAAGGTTTTATTCCCATAAAATTATAAATTTAGCTCATATAGTTGTCACAAAGAAACAATTTAGATGATTATTTAAAAAAAACATATTATTGTCATAATATTCAATTAATGCCAAACAATGTGTCTTAATCATTTTAATACAAAATAAGTTCTCATTTTCACCTTTGGTTTATTTTTCTTTATTTTGTTCCAAGGCTAGCAACTGGCATAGTAATTGTGAACAGTAAAACAAAGTGTTGAACTATTTATATAATTATTTCATAATATGTTACACGATATTGTCAGCTATCCCAAAAAAGTCACTTCACCATCACATGTTACACAACTGACCATGGCACTCACATGGTCGACATTGTATGACATCTAACTGGGGATGGACATGAAGTATAAGTTGTCACAGGTGCTCCCCACTTTGTTGTTACAAGCGAGATTCAGCCTCCTAAGCTTCACTTGCGCAAGGATGTGTTAGATTGTAGAGCAGTGCAAGCTGATGCTTTGACTATTGATCGCCTTGCCTCTTTGCCGATGTACTCTGAAACAGTTGTATTGCCTCGAGAGTCCATTTTGGCAGCTGAAGTGCACTGGCTACATTCTATCAAGACTGATTTAGTGGTTCCTGATGTTGTTCCTGTGGCATGTAGATCTGCTGCTGATGTAGAAATTCTCTCTGTTTATGTTACAGATTTTAGTTGGGATTTTATCTATGTCGAGCATGTTGTAGCAGTTGGAAATCATCATCGCTCGATTATTTGGTAGATAGCAGAAGATTACTCTCACTGCGAGTTTTTACTTCGACTTCCTGGATTTTGCCCGATGCCTGCTTTCCGAGATGTGCTTGATGTTCCCTTGGTTGTTAGAAGGTTACACAAATCTCGATCGGAGGTAAGAAAGGAGTTAGGGATTAGTGAAGATGTGTAGTTAACAATTTTCAATTTTGATGGCCAACAAACTGGGTGGAAACCGAAGCAAGAGTGGCTTCATGTGTAGTTAGCAATTTTCAATTTCGGTGGCCAACAGGCTGGGTGAAAACTGAAGCAAGAGTGGCTTCATGATGGTTGGCTATGTCTGGTTTGTGGTGCATCTGACAAACAAGAGCTTCCTCCAAGCTTCATTAGGCTTGCAAAAGATGCTTACACTCCTATTTTAATGGCTGCATCTGATTAAATGCTAGGGAAGATTGAATACGGAACTGTCAGCTAGGCTTTTGCATATCAACTTCCATTTGTATTTGTATGGAGACATTATTTCGATGAAGAATACTTTTTGAGAAACATGCTTGAGCATTATCAGGGTGGCATTGAGATGATTAGGCAAGATTTTCTAACTGGACAGTGGAAACCATATTTAGCGCATGCGCTTACTATTAATCCTTGCTATGATTAGTCGATGAATGGTAGAGAGGTGGCTGCACCATAATACAGGAGACAACAGCTGGAAAAACTTGCTCATCAGACATGTTGAGTGGTGTAAGAAGGTTATGTGACGCCATATTACTTGGATATCAGTTACAAAGGTCTCCTGGCAATGATCTAAGCATTCCTGATTGGTATACACATGCTGAAAATGAACTTGGCCTTCAGCCTACTAAACATATTTCTGAAGCAACTGTAGATACTTCTTCTATTGAATCATGCATTCGAATCTTTGAGATACTCCATGGAAAATTGCATGGGTTGTTAGATACAGCTGTTTTCCTGAAAAGCTTATCGGGACTTGATTATGGAAATGAATCACCGAAAAAGCAGATGCGTGAGCATAATTCTGCTGCTGCAATTTTCAACTGGGAGGAGGAAATTTATGTGGCAAGGCACCTGGAAGGTTGGACGTGATGGGAGGAATTTCGTATTATTCGGGAAGCCTTGTCTTGCAAATGCCCATCAGAGAAGTGTGTCATGTCGCTGTTCAAAGAAACCACCCTAGCAAACACAAATTATGGAAACATTCTCAATCAAGGCAACAAGCAAAAGCAATGTGACCAATCCTTGTCTTGCAAATTGTATCTTTTGGGTCTGAACTAAATAATTGAGCTCCCACATAATACATTTGACATGGACTTAGCAGATTTGATGGATGGTGACAATCCAATTAGTTATGAAAAAGCTAGGAAATTCTTTGCACAAGATCCTTTTCAAAAGTGGGCTTCCTATTTTGTTTGGATTATATTCGTTTTAACAACTGAACTTGGTATGCACTTTACTGACAGTATTTGCATATTGGTTTCATCTGCTGTTCCAGAAGGCAAAGGTGTCTCTTTTTCTGCAGCAATTAATGTATCTATAATGACCGCAATTGTTGTTGCTCATGGGCTTGACATTTGTCCAAAGGAACTTGCAATACTCTGCCAAAAGGTGGAAAATCATATAATTGGGACACCATGTGGAGTGATGAATCATATGATATCAGCATACGGTGAAGCTAACAAACAACTTGCCATGGTTTGCCAGCCTGCAGAAGTGAAGGAGCTGGTTTTTATCCCTACCCACATATGCTTTTGGGGACTTGATTCAGGAATTAGGCATAATGTGGGTGGGAATCGGCACATTTATGGGCCGTAAGATAATCAAGTCTGAAGCAACAAACTTTTTGTAGCATTCATTATCTAACTCAGACAATCAAGATAATAACTCTAATGGGTACGAGGAACATGACATCGGCCTAGTCAAAGAAGAAGCATCACTCGATTACCTATGCAATCTTTCTCCTCATGTATATGAAGCTGTGTATGCTAAGAGAATTCCTGAAATCATAACCGGAGGCTCATTTCTGGACAAGTATTTTGATCACAATAATACAGTAACCATCATCGACCCTGAGAGAGAGTATACGGTCAAAGCACCAACTAAGCATCTAATTTATGAAAAGTTCCGGGTAGAGGCTTTCAAGGCATTATTGACTGCTGCATCAACTGAGGAGCAGCTCTCAGCACTTGGTGAGATCATGTATCAGTGTCAGTATAACTATAATGATTGTAGACTTGTCTCGGACGGGATAGACAGACTTGTGAGAAATGCGTCACAAGACAAGAAGCATTGGTGGTGATTCAAACTTGTTTGGGGCTAAAATTACTGGCTGTGGGTCAGGTGGATCTGTCTGTGTTATTGGTAGAAACTCTATTCGAAGCAAGGGCTATAGTTGAAGTTTGTGGTTGTTTACTTTTCAATGTTGTTTCGCTTTGAGCACAATAAGCATACCATTTTACTCTTAATTTGTTTACTGATAATCATTTCTGTCTGGTTAATAAAGGTGCATTATAGAAGAAAAAATGTTAGAGGCTATCGTTATATTATTAAAATATTATATCATCTAAATAAATTCATTCAATTCAATGTGTTTGTTTACAATATCATGTTTATACATGACTAGCCTAATGTTCATAATTTTTCTCTCTTTTGCAGTCTTTTTATGGTTTTATTGACTATTTAGATTGTAGATCTGCTGCACTTGCAGTCGTATCACTTAATGGAAGGCATTTGTAAGTATTCTTTACCTTTGATTGAGTTGCAAAAAATATTTGCACATGTTGTTAGCTAATTTGGAAGGTCTTTATTGTGTACATTAATCATTTTCTATAAGTTAACTTTTCTATATTCTTTGTCCCTAAAAAAAATGAAATTTTCGTTCATGTAACTTTATAGGTTTGGGCAGCCGATAAAAGTGAATTGGGCATATCGATGGGCAGAGGGAGGATACATCAGGTTAACTGTTTTATTTAAGTGTACACCTGTCACTTGCTTATTTTTTGCGTTCAACGTTTGGCGTCTATGCTTTAAAAAATGATTTTTCTGTTGTTCTAGGACATCATAACATTTTTGTGGTATGTTCTTGATTTGCAATTAAATGTTATATGGTTTATAATTAATTATATAGCAATCTTTTGTTTTCCCATGTACATTTTCTTTAATTTGTTGTTGTATATATAGACTGTAAATCGACATATTCGCAATATTTTCAAGTACGCCACTAGTTCAGTTAATAAAATTTAATAAAATTTATAACAATAATATAATTAATTTAACCAAGTTTCAAGAATAATAGTATTTTAAATTAACTAAGTTTTACAAGTTATATAAAATTAACTGAGTTTAAGCTAACTAAAATTTATAAATAATAACAATATAACTATTTAACAAATTTTATAAGGATGGTGATGATGATGATTATCATGAATTAATTATGTTATAAAAATTAATTAAGTTTACAATAATAATAGTAATATAATTAAGTTAACCGATTTTTAATTATAATAGTGTTAATAAAATTAATTAAGTTAACTAAGTTAATAAAAATTAGTTATGTTTAAGTGAACTAAATTTTAAATAAGAATAATATAACTAATTTGATGAAGTTTTGTAAATAATAATATTGAGGATGAATTAACTAAATTTGTGAAAAAAATAACAAAGTTTATAATAATAATAATAATAATATAATTAAGTTAACGGAGTTTTAATAATAATAATAAATTAACTAAGTTAATCAAGTTAATAAAAATTAACTAAGTTTTTAAAAATTAAAGAAGTTTACAAAATTAACTATATTTAATAAATGTTTATAGTATAACCAAATTAACAAAGTTTTATATATAAGGGTAAGATTGTTTGACTATATGTTGTGCTTATACTTATGTAGGCTTTGGACTTCCGAAGAGAGCAAGGTCGGACTTGTATGGTAATCATGTAAATTTGGTTAGTATACTTCGATGGTTTGATTGTTTATGTGTTTGTTTTAATTACAATAAATTAATATTTGTTTGAATGTTATTTAATAATTCATGACAAATTCTTATTGTTGATTATCGAACTTGTTTACAGGTAATTATCTTTTTCGGGGTAAAGATCATCAACTTCAATTGTTATATGTATTATGGTATTCGTTGTGTAAATCTTTTTGTGAATGCTTATGGTATGTGAATTTGCTTAATTGGTCAAACGACTATTATTTAAATAGTTATGGATAATACTTATGTGATTAACGCGTTACTAATTATTTGAATATAATGATTATATGATTGGCTGATTGTTGGTATGAATATGATAATTATACGATTGTTGCTGATTTTGATATGACTATTACATAACTGAATGCTGGAAATCATATAAGGCATTAACAGTGTATAGTAGCATTTAAAATATGCTACAAAATAATCAATACCTTTTAGTAGCGTTTTAGAAATGCTACAGAAATAAATGTAAACATAACACCTAAAATTATAATAAATGTAACAAAAAGTTTTGGTAGCGGTTGAAAAACGCAACTGTATGAAACATTTGGTAGCGTTTATTAAAATGCAACAAAAAATAAATCGACCTTTAGTTGCATGACCTGTAGTAGCGTTCTTTAAAACGCTACCAAAGACTTTGGTAGCGTTTTTCAAACGCTACTAAAGGTCTTTTCTGGTGTAGTGACAAGAATAAATACTTATTTGACGTTGAAACAACATCAAACAGGAATATGGAGCATGATATTGACACTGCTACTGTACTTATACCAGTGTAGTCTGTGCTACATCATCCTCCCCAGGTCCAAAAGAATTTGTTCACAAATTCGAAGTAGTTTCTTCTGCCAAATCATTCTCATAGTATGGTTTCAAATGTTTAACATTTAAAACAGCAACAGTGTGAACATGACTTGGTAGCTTCAATCAATAAGCATTGGGTTGATTTTATCAATGATTTCTATAGGTCCAATCCTTCTAGAAGCTAACTTGCTATATGTACCAGAAGGGAATCGATCTTTACTCAATATAGCCCACAAAATTCACCTTCCTGAAATTCAACATGTCGACGCTTTGAATCTGCAGTTTGCTTGTATTTGTGATTTGCTTCGACCAACGGTTCTTGTACCGTACGATGGAGCTCCTGTAAATTCAAGACAAGATCAACGGCTTTTCGCTGCATTTTATCTTGTTGCGACAATGGAGTTAAATCCAAGGGCCCCTTTGGTACCACCGAGCACACAATCTTAAAGGATTGAATCCAGTACTGCGATTAACAACAAAATTATGCGCAAATTCAGCCTAGCACAACTTCAAATCCCAGCTTTTCAAGTTGTAACTTACAAGACTTCTCAACAAGTTCCGCAACGATCTATTCACTATCTCGATTTGGCCATCTGTTTGCGGATGATATGCACTACTAAATTTCAATCATGTACCCACCATCTTTCACAAACTCAACTAATAATGACTTAAGAGTCGACATCACGATCTGAAACAATCGAATCCAGTAATCCATGAAGTCCATATATATCTCAAAAGAATAATTGAGCCACATTCACTGCATTTGCCGTTTTCTTATAAGCAATAAAGTGTACCATTTTTTAAAATTGATCTACAACTACATAAATTGAATCATTGTGTTCTTGGCAAACCAAGAAAAAAAGTCCATGCTTACATCAACCCATGGTCGAGAAGCAACTGGCTATGGCAGTACAAACCCACATTAGTTGTCTTCACCTTGGACACTTGAAAAATGTGGCATCTTTGCACAAACTTTCAACTTCTTTTCACATTGATGGAAAAATATAGGAATCTACGATCAATTGTAGTGTATTGTCTCTACCAACATGTCATTCATTGTGAAACTCCTTGATTATCATCGTTCGTAAGCTACAGTCTAGAATGCACAATTGATTCCCTTTGAAAAGAAAACCCTGCACTACTGAAAAATCAATCGCTTCACCTTTCACAACCTTTTCCAAAATCTTTGAAAAATAAGGGTATGTAGTCAATAATTTAGAAAGCAAGTCAAATGCCATTACTTCAAATCTCATTGTGGTCAGAATATTGCTCCTCCGGCTTAATGCATCAACTACTTTGTTTGTCACTCCTACCGTAGCTTACCCACAAACAGAACTATTACAAATAGGCAATCCATGGAGCATGTCTAACTGCCACTTTTTCTTGTCCTTGGAGATGTTTTAACGCTTCATGATCTGTGTACAAAACAAATTCTTTACTGAAAAGATAATGTCTCCAATGCTTGACCGGTTGAACCACATCATAAAATTCAACATTGCAAATGTTGCGTCTTGTCTTTACCCCTGACAATTTCTCAATAAAATAAGCAATAGGCTTCTATTTTGACTCAACACTCCTTCAATCCCAACCTTTGAAGCATCAGCATGGAGTCTGAATGGTAGATGGAAATCCGGAAGTAATAAGATAGGTGCTGAAGCCAACAGACTCTTAATATGCTCAAAAGCATGCTCTGCCTTCTTAGCCCAAACAAACTGTTTACCCTTCATACAGTCTGTCACAGGAGCCATAATGCTACTGAAATGTGTAATGAATCGCTTGTAAAAAGATGCCAAACCATGGAAACTATGAACTTCTATAATTGTCATTGGCTGTAGCAAATCTATGATTGCCATAACTTTAGCTTGGTTAACCTGCAAACCCTCCTTGGAAACAACATATCCCAAAAATAGCACACTCAGGGTCATGAATGCACATTTCTTCGTCGCTGCATAAAACTGTTCTTGTCATAGCATGATCAATACTGCATGCAAGTTTTGTAAATACTCATCCAGACTAGCATTGTAGATGAGAATATCATCGAAGTACACAACTACAAACTTTCCGATATAAGGCCTGAAAATTTGATTCATCACCCTCATGAAGGTACTTGGCGCATTTAACAATCCGAAAGGCATAACTAGTCGTTCATACAATCCCTCGCAAGTCTTAAAAGCAATTTTCCTGGCCTAATTCTGATTTGATGATATCTACTCTTCAAATCAATCTTTAAGGAAATAACTGATCCACTAATCTGATCCAATAAATCATCAAGATGTGATAGGAAATCTATATCTCATTGTGATCTTGCTAAGAGCTTGATTGTCTGTGCACATTCACCGTGAACCATCTTTCTTCGGGACTAACAGTACATGCACAACACGAGGACTAAGGCTCTCTCGTACATGACCTTGACTCAATAATTCCTCCACTTATCGTCGTAACTCTTTGTTTTCTGTAGGACTCATTCTGTAACGTGGCCTATGAGGCAAAACAACACTTGGTTCCAAATCAATTTGATGATGAATGTCTCGAAGTGGCAGTAAACCATTTGGCAACTCTTTCGGAACCACGTCTTCAAATTCACATAACTATTGCTTCATTGGCTCTAGAATTTCATTACTTTCTGTCGAATTGAATCCCACTAACAAATGCATCTCGCCACCTTCATTCACCTCCTGTATAAAATATTTCATTGAAAGTAAACTGAAAGTCTCCATTTTCTTATCAGGTTTAGCTTCACTTTGATCATGTCTCTTTGGAACTAGAGTGATTTTAGTGCCTCCGAGTATAAGTTATTATTGTTTGTACACCATCATGTTTTATAGCTCTGTCATATTGTCATGGCCTCCCCAACAAAAGATGACATACATCCATATTCATAATATCACACCAAATTTCATCTTTATATTTTAGGCCAATAGAAAAAATAATAAAAGCTTGTTTAGAAACTTTTACCTCTCCTCCAATCTTCAACCATACTAGCTTATAGGGTCTAGGATGCTTTTCTGTCTTAATTCCAAGCTTTTGAGTATACTCCTCTAAAATGATGTTGTCATAGCTTCCCACATCAATAACAAGTCGACAAAATTTTCCCAAAATAGTGCAAGTAGATTGGAAAATGTTTCTTCATAACCATTCAGATTCGTCGTTTGACATAGGAGTTAGACAAGCTCTCCTCAGGTTAAACCCTTCATCACTGGTTACAATTTCTTCTGGCTCTTCATCAAACCATGGTGGAATCGAAGGATCAAACTCTACCTCTTCGTTGCAAATTTCACTATTGTCTGCCACCATAATTATCTTCTTTGGCTTTGTACAATCAAAACTTTTATAACCAACTTCTAGACAATTGAAACACTTCAAACTACTTCCCATTTCCTTTATTGAATCAGGAATAGTCAATTTATTGATTGGAGTAGCACTGCTAACATTCTTGTTCTTACTACTTGAAGTCGAATAACTACTTCCTCATCTACCTTGTTTCTCTCGTGCTAGAGCTCTTTAATGTGCTTTGGCCATTGATTTCAGATCAAACATATTGACCATATCCTAAATTTGAACCCAAAGTCCTCCAATATACCTTGCAGCCAACTTCTCTTCAGTCTCCGATATATCATTATGGGCAATTAGTTGGAAAAAATTTCTCCCGTGTAGTCATCAACTGAATGAGTTCATTGCCTTAAATTTTGCAATCGTTGATACATTAACGACTTACAATTGTAAGGCAAAAATGTAGCCCTTATTAACTTCTTTATTGTATTCCATGTAACCACTTAAGGTTTCCCATCCTTACTCGAGTCAACTTCGTTTGCTGCCACCATGTTGTAGCTCTTCCTGTCAATCTTGTAGCAACCAATCTAACTCGATGCTATTCTGGAACTCCTTTTTTGTTCTAAAATTTCTTCAACGGTGGAAATCCAATCTAAAACTTCTTCTGCTTGCATACCACCCTTGAATTATGAAATTTCTGTTCTCATACCCACTTCGCATCGCCTATCCATTACTTCAGTTTGGATTTGCGATCTCATATCTTCTCGATGTTGAGATTGATAAATTCCATGATCTTCATCCTGTTTCCCGATGTAGGTGGAGTTCTATGCCTTTGATTTCGAGTCATGTCCTAAATCATTTTTTCAAACATCTAATACCGTCATCAATTCTAGCATTAAGACATTCCTCCATTTGACCCACATCTTCCTACCCATAAAAATCTTCAACATTCTAATTTCTATTTGCTCATCTTGGTAGCATTTTCAATTTGAAATGGAAAATTCTTAGACATAAACTTCAAATAGAGTCGATAATCAATCTTGAACCCCGGACCTCGATTGAAACAATCGATCACTTCGGATCAACGAAATCAATACACTAGTCCTCAAACAATACCATAATCATATGGTATTGAACAACAAAAACCAATCAAACTACAACAATCAGTGTTCCAACTTTGATACACTGACGATTTTCACTGTCAACGATTTCGATAATCCAACCTTTGAAACAAATTCAAACAATAATGAAACAAAGAACCAATCTGGATTCACTGTCAATCAATGAACCAAATCGATACAACGACGAACAAGGAATCACTTTAGCTTTGATATCAACCGACGAAGCGGAAACAATAACGATTTTGAATTATATTTGTAAATCAGATGATCTCCACAACAAATCACAAATCACCCATAAAACAGATACAAATCCAAATATAGATGAAACCAAGATAATTCCCAGTTCCGTTGATCGAAGTCGATACCAGAAACATACTCATTTCCGTAGATCTCATTGAACTCAAGATGAACAGATAACACAATTTCCATTGATCCAAAAATGTTAGAAATGTGATCACCAACTCTCTATTGATCCGCTGATGCCGGAAAGATGATCTTCCAAGTCGTTGATCCACAAATGGATACCGAAAGTGGGGAAGGAGAAACAAAGCTCCAATAATGGCAATGCCAAGTTTTGATTTCAAAATGAACTAACTGTTTTATACAGACATTACTGGCCTATTTACAGGCTCAAAAGATGGTGCCGGCATCGACACTACAACACCAATAAGACAATACTGAAAACATAATACAAACAGTTCGACACCGAAACTAAACAACAACAAAAAAATAAAAGCACACGACACCGATATAACTAAAAGAGTTATCCCGGAACCACAGAATCGAAGCCAAAAGCAAATCCACTTTGAGCAGAAGCCAAAATCGGAAGTTTTCATAAGGCTTTTATTGTTGGAGCTGGTACAATATCCTTAATAGATGACTTCGGTATAGATACCAGAATAAAGCAACTCTGAGATAGAGATACCAAAACTAGTGAACTAAACGGGAATGAAAACTTACTTGATGTCAAAACAACTTCAAACAGGATCATCGAGCACGATTTCGAGACTGCTACTGATTCGATACTGATACCACTATAGCCTGTGCTGCATCAAAACGTCATTCACCATCGGGTAATCTCATTTAAGAAAACATTAGTAAAAAAACAAAAGACTTCGTTAAAACTATGTTAATACTAATGGCAAGAACTGGCACTATAAGGGCTCTTCTCTTCATGATCCTCATTTCGCTTCCAATGCAGCATTCATTTATATTGGAACGGTAAACGACGCGAAAGAAAATCAGAAATGCTTCTAGGCCCGAAAGATAGGCCAAGGAAAGTGACAAATTTTTTTTTGACCACATGATTTGTTTGTCTCCCATAATTTTATCTTGCCTCCTTTATTTTCATCCTTTTAATTCCAGATCCACACCTTCCTGGTATTTTTTTGGGCTCTCTAGCATCTCTTAAAGAAAATTGAAGCTAAGGTGGGTATGCTATAGTTTGCATTAGGTCAGATCGACGGTCATTATACCTAAAGCTGATGTGTGTGCCAATGAACATAAGTAAAAAAGTTAAAATGCTTCTTTTGATCATGTTTTTATGTTCAGATAAGTGTTACTAGCATTATATAACTAATGATTATGATTGTTTGGATATGATGTATATTGAACTTTTCATGAGGATGCCCGATATGTAATTTCATTTTCTTAATTTTATATGTTTGATTATGTATATAGGGACAAATTCAATGAATATATAAAATTAACTTTACTGGTTGAGGTGATTTAAGAACTAGCTTCAACAATTTTTTAACAAATTATGAAATAAATAAAACAAAAAAGTGTTTGTGCTTCTATATATCGTATTTTCAATCAAATGGATGGTGTTGAAGATATACATGGTTTTATAAAGAAACAAATAAACTTACTTTTATAAGGAAACGTTAATTATGTAATAAATTCAATTCTTGTATTTAGGAATGACCAAAATAAATTGTAACAAATCTTAGAGTTATCAAATATGTAAAGATAATTCTAGAGAAGTATTTGTTAAGGAAAGCTAGAAATTGGAGAATGAAAGAAGAATTTAGACAAAGAAGAGTCTAGAACCTTTGTATGTTATATATAGAGGTGTTCTCTCTCATTTGTTGTATCAAGCAAGAAATAAGCATCAATAGAAAAGCAGTTTTCAAATATAAATTTTCTTTCTTTTATTCTCTCCTTCTTCCTCTGAAAAAATATTCAACAAAGTGACATCAAAGCTATAAGATCCGTTAACAAAAAGGAAGAAGAAGGTTGAAGATCCTAAAAGATGGCGAATAACGACGTTCCCTTAACAATTGCAATGCTTACCAAGATCAACTATGATAATTGGAGCTTAAGATGATGGCCCTCCTTGGAGCATACTATGTATGGAAGATAGCTGAAAAAGGCTATACCGAACAAGAAAACGAAGATTGTCTGTAACGACCTGCATTTTTGACCGTTCTAAGTCGGTAACTAAACCAACTCAGAATGTTCAAAATGACAGTTCGTTATTAGCTTACAGGGTTAAATAAAATTAACACCAAATCATAGATGCAGAGGACGACTGCATATCTTACAACGGAATATTTTATACAAAAATCATTACAGTTTTACAAAATGTTTGTTTAGTACAGCAGAAGATATTTAAATGTACGCATAAGATATGTACATGAATTTTAAAAGAATAAAAGTTTACGATTTTTGTCAGGTATGCATGCATATGCATCTTGCATCTTCGTTCCTCTCCAGTTAATCGAGCTGAATACTTTAGGCTTGGGATGCTTAGGACCTGAAATTGTCTATCTCGAACCCAAAGGGATGAATTGAGAAACTTGAGAATGATAAATAAGAAGGATCTCTGTCCAATTTATCGAGCATTGGATGATGATAATTTTGAAAAGGTTTCGAGATCAAAATCAGCAAAAGAAGTATGAGAAAAGCTTCAGATATCTTACAAGGGAGATGATCAAGTTAAAAGGTGTGTCTTCAAACTTTAAGAGGAGAATTCGAATCTCTACATATGAGAAAAGGTGAACTTGTTTCTGATAATTTCTCAATAGTTTTAGCTGTTACTAATAATATGAAAAGAAATAGTAAAAAATTGGATGATATTAGAATCATGGAGAAGATTCTTAGCTTGTTAGATCCGAAGTTTGAACAAGTTGTCGTCATCATTGAAGAATTTTTTTTTGGAGACCATGCTATAGAGGAGCTTTTAGGCTCATTGCAAGCTTATGAAGAAAAGAAATCGAAGAAGTAAGAGTCAATGGAATATGCTCTTAAGACACAAATTGATTCAATAAAGGAAGAAAATAATCGAAGCCAACAAAGGTGGGTACGTGGTAAAGAACGAGGAAGAGGATGTGGATATGGACATGGAAGAGGTTGGAGGCCCAACAATGAAAACAACCATAGTAGCAATAATTAAAGAGGAGAAAGCACACGTAGAGGCCATGGGAGAGGCAACTCAAATTCAAGGAATGACAAGTCACAGATCAAGTGCTATAATTGCAACAAATTTGGATACTATGCTTCTAAAAATAGAGCTCTAAGAAATAATAAAGTTAAAGAGAAGACCAGTTACGTTGAAGAAAGAATTACGTAAGATGGTACATTACTATTGGCTCATAAAGAAAATGAAAAGGGGGGAAATAATCAATGGTACCTAGATAGCGGTGCAAGCAACCATCTGTGCGGAAGAAAAAATATGTTCGTAGAGCTCGATGAAACGGTAAAGGGCAATGTGGCATTTGGAGACTAATCAATGGTAGCAGTGAATGGAAAAGGAAATATTCTTATACGTCTGAAGAATGGAGAGCATCAATTCATTTATAAAGTTTACTATGTTCCAAACATGAGAGTAACGTATTGATCTTAGGACAACTCTTGGAGAAATGTTTTGATATTCGATTAAAAGATAATAGCCTTTTTATAAGTGACAATGCAATTAATCTCAATACTATGGTACCAATGTCAAGAAATAGAATGTTTGTATACAACATTCAACATGATTTCGCCCAATGTCTTAAGGCATGTTGCAAAGATGTCTCATGTCTTTGGCATCTTCGTTTTGGACATTATAACTTCAGAGGACTAGAATTGCTCTTTAAGAAGGAAATAGTGAGAGGATTACCGTGCATAAGTCATCCCAATCAACTATGCGAAGGATGTCTACTTAGGAAACAATTTAATATGGGTTTCCAAACGAGTCGTACTCAAGGGCCAAGAAACCATTAGAACTCATACATATAAATGTGTGTAGGCTGATCAAGCCAAGATCACTAAGTAAAAGTAACTATTTCCTTTTATTTATTGATTATTTTCCAAGAAAAAAATGGGTGTATTTTTTTAAGGAGAAATCAGAGGTATTTGAGAAGTGCAAAGCTCATGTTGAGAAGGAAAGTGGTCTTATGATAAAAGCCATGAGATCTGACCTTGGAGGAGAGTTCTTATAAAAAGAATTTCAAAAGTACTATGAAAATAATTGTTTACCCTTAAGAATCATACAAGCATGAAGGATTAAGTCTATGATATAACTATAAGACGAGCACTCATAAGGTTCGAACACTCATGCCTCAACCAAGGTCGTTCATACACAACAAGGTTAAACATAAACCACGGCTTGAGCATGGGAACAAAGACTGGTCACTTGTGCCAAGAAAAGTTGCTTGAACATCAGAACGAGGTGGGCCAATTCGCTTGGCATAATCAAGATTGATCATATAGCATAGCACGGTCGTACAGAGAGGTAATGCGCACGAAGCTAGCCCGAGTATGGCACGACGCAAGAAACAGTAGGGATCACGCATCCTGCGAAGATCATCTATATTTAGAGAAGTTGCTCATCCTTGTACCAAAGAAACCAATCGCACAAGATGAGAAATGGAATTAACTCCAACAACATGCTCCACTTTGAAGTAGTTCATTCATACTACTCCGATCGATCAAGCTAGGGGTTATACATATACCCCATATCCGTTCATAGATTGCAATCACAGTCACCTGCTTATTCTGCAATTAGCTGGTAACATCTCAATCAGACGTTGCCCACCGGTCGATCAGATATCAACTCCCGAGGGGTCGCACTCACATTCTGACCTACAAGATTTGACAGTTCACTTACACACCAACACAGGACTTCTGGCCAATCGCTCATGTACCCATCACCTGACAGCTCGCTCCTACGAAGCTGCTCGCTCCTAAGAAGCTGCTCGCCCCTAAGAAGTTGCTCGCTCCTGTGAAGCCGCTCGCATATAAGAGCTGGATACAGCTATCGACAGTTGAGTACAGCTAAGTAGTGACATCTTGGTAATTAACGGAACAAGAGACCCATAGCCTGGGGGCTCAGATATAAATAGACCATGACTTCCATCATAGAGGGGGCCCTTTTTTACCACCACAAAGTGATGTAGAATTCTCCCCTCCACCAATCCTTAAGCATTCCAATCCTTGTCTTGATCTCCATTGGAAGATCCTTCATCCACTTGACCATGACATCCATCGAGATAACCTAAGCAACAAAGAAATTGAAGATTCTCCTTCTTCCTCCGTCAGCGTACTCTTCTCCTCCACCGATCTTATCATTTCTTCACAGAAATTCATGAAACCAAATGAGGTCTACATGCGAGGAAGAGAATATGTTGTAAAAAGAGAGGATGTATGTATAAAGAGGGTTTATATGCTTTGCAATTATTTTCATGATAATGCAATCTATACTCATACTGGATGTAGGCCTAGCTTAGGGTCGAACCAATCTAAAAATCTTGTCTCCATTTTACTTTCCTTGCACTTTTACTATAAACTCTTTAATTGAGAACGACTCCAATTACTTTCTAACCACTTTGGTGAAGTAAAATCCTTGTACCCTTGGTTTTTGAGCCATTTTTGGTGAAAACATTTAGCACCCACCGTGGGGCCGTATTTGCATCTTTTCATGTTGAAGTCCAATGAGATTTGCTAAGAAAAACTTTGCTTGAGACCATGGATGTGCCGAAGGAAGTTACTTATGAAATCGACGATCCCACCGGCAATGTTAATACTGTCACAACGCGTACCACCCATTTCGAGGTAGGAGAATCATTAGAAATTGAAGTAGCTATAACAAAAAGAGAGTTGGAAGAAGCAGTGGCGGGACTAATGAGTCAATAACTATTGCAAGCAATGAAATGATGATGAGACTTGAGTCAATGCTCGCTATTCAAGCTGCCATGCAAAAGCCACCCTGAGTGCCACTTATTCTCCACCCTCTCGAACGAGTCACACACGGTAGAGAATCTTCTGCTTCAAGCGCGAAACAGGGAAATTCTATCCAGGAAGTTGCATATAATTCTAATCTGGACCGTGGAAAAGCTAAGGCCCCTATGTATGACTATTCGGATGACGCAACATCTCAATAGAAAAATAATCCCACCAAGGGGGAATTTCTCTCAAAAGAAAGCCTAGATCCCTTGCATTCAGACCATGGTTACACAACTAGACAAGGATCTGGCGAACAAGAAGGCACTCGTTCCATGGAACGGAACCAAGAGAAGGAATATATCTTAGGAATAGCACATGGAATTATGAAGGAGAGCTTGAAGAAAGAGGATAATCGGAAAAGTGGGAATTTACTCCTACTAAGGCTCCACTCATTAAAAGAATTAGAATGACTATATACCCGCAAAAATTTAAACATCCAACGGTACAGTCCTATAATGGGACAGGCGATCCTAGTGTGTTCCTGTGCAAATATGATCATCGTACGAACAGTGTGCATGCTACCAACGAGATGAAGTGTCTGTATTTCCCGGCTTATCTAGAAGGGGTGGCCTACCTATGGTTCATAAAGCTACCACCGAAGTATGTGGACAACTTCGGTACCTTGGCTAAACTATTCAGTAAGCAGTTCAAGTTTCAAGTAGCTAGGGTCTGGGATGTCACGGAGCTAGATGAAATACAATAAAGACCGGGAGAGCCCATCAAAGCTTTTCTAACCCACTTTAATATGGCTGTGGATAAAGTTGAGAATTATGAGCCCCGTCTAGTTCTGATGGATTTGAAACGGGCCATATGGAAAAAGACCAGGTTGGGATGGTGGATCAAGAAGAAGAAACCATGTACACTCGAACAACTACTCAATAAGGCTAAAAAAATATATGAGTCTTGAAGAGAATTCGGTGTGTGAACAGCTAAAAAGGAAAGATAGTGCGCAAAGTAGCTTTGATAGTCATAAGAGAAGTAATGAAGGAAAAGATAACCGAGCTAAAAAGAAGCTATGCTTTTTTAAGAATTCTGAGCTCATCCCTAATAATGACACCATAGGGAATATCTTCATGGCAACTAAGAATACTGAGAAATATCCGATCTCAAAACAAATGCGGGTCAAAGATGTCGCTATAAGATCAGGAAGGTTTTGTCAATTTCATAACCAACCAGGGCACGATACTAATGATTGTAGGCATTTAAAATCATTAATCTAGGAACTTATCAGGAAGAATCATTTGCAATGGTATATGAATGTCCGCAAACACTGCTCCAACTCTCTACGAACAGAGGACAACAAGTAATGAATAGATCGCGCAAACCAACTCAATGCCAGCTCATACTTAAGGATCAGCTGTCTACGTTCTGGTTATGGAAATTCTAAATAAGCAACCTCCACCACTTAACTTTGCTTTATTACTTTGTTTTGGCTTTCTTACTTAAGAACCAGTAGTTACTTTACTTTGTTCTATTACTCGTTACATTCTTGAAAGCAGTTGACAATGATTCACTTGCGATGTATTAAACAAAGATCTTATAAGTCAAAAGTTATGTGCTTACCTAAATAACGTACTTGTGAGCTCATACTAAGAATCGGTTTCTTGAATGTAGGGCATAACAACTCATTTACAATAGAACCATAACGAAAGGCTTCCCAAAGCACATTTCAAGCAAAACAGCTCGAGAGATAAGGACATCATACGAATTAAGCAAGATAAGTAAACATATCGCTTCAAGAGAATAAGCTGTTCTGGGGCAAATAGTGAAAAGCATAGCAAACAAACAGCAAATCAGAAGGTTGCACTTTTCACTATGAAACATACCAAACTCTTAGCAAACATCAATTAAAAGGTTTGGCATCATGTTTTGAGGAAAAATAAAAAGGTAGTATCAAATTTGTCCCACAGATAAAGTTGCTAGTCCCAAAGAGTCACCTTCTTAGGCATAGGACACAAAGTCCTTAAGTCAAAATAGAGTTCGACAAGAGGAGTTAGTGTCCACCTATCGGGGTGATGCATAAAGTCAGAAGAAAATACAAACCTAGGCTGGAAGCACCAGTCCTAGTGCTGGAAGGACCGACATAAGATACTAGAAGCACCAGCGCAATCAGAAATCCTAGCCGAAAGGGGGTAACAGAAATCCTAGCGGAAAGGGGGTATCCATTTTAGGTCTTTCTTGATGTCAAAACAACCAAATCAAATAGGACCTAAAATGGATCGAAACTTGAAAGCCAAGACCTCCCCTGGGGGCACACATTCAAACTTCAATCTCTGAAGGGCTTGGGTCACTAGGTCAGCGAGAAATGGGGGACGAATACACAAAAAATAATAACATTGACCTTGCGCGTTTGAAAACCTAATCCCCAAAGAACTTGTACTGCCAGGTTAGCAGGAAACACAGATTACCTATTCAAAAGTCACGAACTGATCGATTAGAACTAAAATTATAGCTATAACTAAGAGAATTTATGAAAAATCGATCGTTTCTACCCCAATAGAGTTAGAAAGAACTTTGGTATGGGGGCATCACCATTGTGTAAAAATCAATAATTCTCGCGTAAACATACTTCAACCTCGCTACAACTTTACAACAAAGAATAAGTGTTTGATGGGGTCATTCGACTAACGTGATAGAGTCCCATGAAATACTATCATTCATAAAAACAAAGAGCAAAATCATTATAGTACCAAACATGATAACTTGGTATACGAGCAAAAAAGTAATAAGCGAGGGCCGACACTCGCATATACAACCGATCTAAGTGCATGACAAAAAATGACAGATTGAAATCAAAGCATAAGGATCATAAGTGCTACTCCTTAACAGAGAAAGGACAAGATGCGCCGGCAACTTGATATTCACTCCTTGTTCCTTTATTTACGCAAGAACTATCGGGAGAAGACAAGTTGTTGGTTTCTGGGCTATTTGTAATGGGCTTCTTTCTGTGTATCAGAGTGGACATAACGTTAGTATTCCAAATTTCATCATCGTCTTCAAGTTCATATATGTTAAGTAATGTTGGGTCTCCCGATAGAGGTGTGGTGCGTGGGCTAATACCGGTTGATACTAAAATAGAGTCAACAACGGCAGTTTGAACTGCGGTACCACTAGTAGGCAAATGAGGTGGCGAAGGCGGACCTGGTGTAAGTGAATAGTAAGCACTAAATTCAGCAAAGACCGGCGAAGAAGTAAGATAATCCAAATCTAGTGCGAATTGATAGATGTCAATTCTACCTGGGGTACTAGGTATACAAGGTCGACTTCGTAGTCATTCAAATTTAAAGAGGTGTTGTTATGGCTTGCGCATTGTTTGAGAATATTTTCCTGAACTGTGTGAACTCTGTTAGCGTCCTGAACAAGGTGATCTACAGTGGAAGTTTGAGAGCTTGAAGCTTCAATATTAATAAGACTGTACGAGCTGCGAGTGGTAGTAACATCAAAGGTTTTTCCCTTAGAAGAACAAGCTCGCTCATCAGCCAGTATTTTCCTAACTCCAACCAAAGCCTTGCAGTCATTTTCTTCCAAAAGGCTTTCCTGGAGATATTCATCATCAGCACCGTCGAAATATGAGAGCACTCGTTCCTAGACAAGAGCCAAAGTCAGTGGAAAATCCTTGTTCAGATAACTCAAGCTTCCGCGGTTCATAACACTATAAACGTAAAACCGAAATGGAGTATTGTCGATCTCAATTCTGGCCTCATCAAGGGCTTTGCGCAGCTTGATTGCTCTTTCTTCCAGATCCCTTAAAGTTTCATTCTGAGAATTAATTTTGTCCTCAAGAACTGCTTTTTCTTGTTGATAAGAAGCCAAGGCCCGCCTCTCTAAAGCCAGTCGACACTCAGCAATTTCTTGAGTAGATTGAGCTTCTCGTGTAGGATCTAAATTAACCCTAGAGGGGGGTGAATAGGGTTTATTGCAGATTTTCACAGAGTAATTAAATAATAACATCACAGATAATAATCAGAATAAATGCAGAAAATAAAAAACACATAGATATACCCAGCTTCGGCAAAATCCTGCCTACTGCTGCATTCCCCAAGGTTTCTACTAGGAGTTAAAACAATCTCTAGCTTACAATCCCATGTAAACTCATGACACTCGCTCCCAACTGTTCTTAATCCTACGCTCAAAACCCTGCACTGGTTTCTATCCCCGAAACTAGATTTCCCTAAATTACAAATCTCGTCGTCTCCCTAGTTTTACAGACAAACTAGAAAACTTTAAACTCGATTACAAATTAAAACTAAAATAAAAGACAAATAATATTTAAAACCCAAGTTTAAAAATAAAACACTCTTAAGCCCCTTTGTTAATTTTGGCCGGCCCCATTTAGTTTGCTTTAACCCATTTCATTTGGGTCCAATCTCCCTTTATCTCTAGAAACAAATAATGGTGATGGCGTTTTTTCTAGGGTTTGTATTCTCCTTGAATTTGAAGCTGCCGCTCTCTCTCTCTCTCAAGTGATGCTCTCAAATTTCCAGTAGCTATCTTCGATGCTTATTCGAGTTGTGATGCTTCAATTTGATCCAAGTGATTTCTGTTCTTCTGGTATGATTTTGCAATTCGATTTTTCTATGAGTTATGTTCGAACTTGGATGGATTTTTGCCGATGAGGATGTGGTGAATTTATAGGATTAAAATCTGATATATTTGCTATGATTTCTTCTTAGACTTGGTTTGATATATTCGAAAAATTTTGGAGCTTTTGAAATCGGCTTTTAATTGTTCTTGAACTTCTGGAAATTTCTTTGATTTGAATATTGCTATGAATACTTCCACTATTCTGGAGTTACTTGCGCGTGAAAACCCTGAACTTTGAAATGGTCTCTTCGAATCAAAAACCTGTATAACTTTAATAAATTTTCTGGAACTTTGATGATTTCAAACTGAATATTCTTCAACCTTAACAACTGGTATAAACAAATGCTTTTGCTTGTCATTGAATCGGATTTAATACTTGATTGATCTTGCCATAAACTTAAACAGATTTAGTACTCTGATTTTTGAGCTGGTACTTCATTTATTCTTCGACTTCCTTCTTGAGTACACTCCACTTAGAACTGATGCTAAGTTCTGATTTTGAACAAGTTTAACTGATGCTACACTTGAAATGTGTTTGCTTTTGTATATACAATCACTGTTGTTCCTTCATGTGTTGGTAATTGCAACTTAACTTGGGCCTTCATCAAGATTTCTCCCTTGTGATCTTGTACATTATGAAACAGTCTTGAACTTGATTTTTTTTTCATTGCTGGTTGAACAGATGCTATACTTGATCATACAAATGCTTCTCTAACTTGGTTGAATGCCATTTTCATTTTGCTGTTCTTGTACTTGAAACTTGCATGCTTGAATTTACTCCCTTTACACTTGATTTTGGACTGATAAGCACAAATGCTAAATTCTTGAACCTGCTCAGCTCTTTAGCTTGAACATGAATCATTTGCTTGAACTTGTAGAATTGATACTGAGCCTGACATTTTGAATTCTGAGATCTTGGCATTTTTCTGAGCTGATATGAATTGTTCCCACACTTGTCTCTTGAGAAATGCTTTTTATTGTTGTTTTCACCTTTTTGCTCATTTCATTTCCACCACTACACTATGTTTGTCACCTTGCTGAAATGTAAGCTTGACATGTTAGTTTTCCATGCCATGTACCCTTGCTTGTGAACTTCTCGGCCTGATGTTGTACCTACATAAACTGATACTGCACTTTGGCATTGGACATGGTTAATATTAAACAGTGACATTCCTTATTGACTTGGCTTATGGTTGTTCCTGTCTTGTACTACTTCCGTTCACCTTTATACATTTTGTGTTAATGCTTTTAACTAAAGGCTTGTACCATATGCATGTTGCCACTTTCATATCCCTGCTGTACCATTCAATAGACTTGCTGTTTTTCCTTCTCGAACAGTTTTCATTGTTGCTTTGATTTGAACCATGTTTGTGCTGTTTTGAAAATTGATTTGATCTCGACCACTTGCACACTGATTTGCATTGAGTCGAGATGGTCCATGTGGCTACTCCTCAGTTGCAAACTGATTGGCGAGGAAGTGCACACGTGCATACACGTGTGTACATGCAGCCATCAGATGAGTTTTTCTGTCCCTGCATATCAGACCAAGTCTAGAAAAGTGATCAGAAACACACCGTAATTTTAAGGCAAAATAAAATTTAAAAATAATTTTTATTTGCTTTTATTTATTTTTATTTTTATAGCAGTCTACTGTGTGTGTTCTTCTGTATGTGATAGGTATGAAGGTGAACTGACTGAAAGATGTGAAGACAGAAGATTGAAGATGAAGACAAGAATAGTGTTAGTGTGTGTCTGTAATTGAAATGTCAACTGAGAAATAGTGTCTGTGTATATGTGAGTGTAAGTGTTGTAGAAAGAAGCTGAGTGTGAAATTGAATATATTGAAATGTATATCAGTGATGTATATACAAATAGTGGAGTTGTAAATTTGTACTGTTTAAATATTGAAAAAAAATATTCTTATTCAAATAAAATACTGTGTGAATATTTAAATTTCTGTACAGTTGTACTTTATTTAAATAGAAATATTTTATTTTTGTCTGATGTGTAGTATACCAGTACAGTTAAAAACACATTCAATAATAAAATTTATTTGGTTGTTATCATCAAACAAAAATCATATAATTGTGTATACGACAATGTTATATACAACATCTCGAAGCTGCCCCCTTACCACCTCAAGCTCTCTTTTAAGTTCCTCATTTTTAGCCTACAAGTGCTTCACTCTAATATTCAAACTCTTTAAAGAGGCAATTTCAGCTTCTTGAAACTTGATCAAGTGAACCAACCTAGCTTTATCATTCTCCAAGAGGTCAATATGATCGAGATGCCTAGCATTTAATCTTTGGAAATCGTAACCAAATTTAGCCCAATGCTCTAGTTGCTTATCAACATTGCTCATGGCTAGGTTCAACCGTGTTTCAAGCTGACTCCTAACAGTATTAAACTAAGTGATCAAACAGCTCTTTATAGTACTTGATCCCTCAACTGCATCTCGCTTATCATTTGGATGTAGATCTAAATCAAAGGGCATCCCCCTTAAATCCCAACCTCCGAAATGATCCCAAAGCATCAAATTTCCAGGCGGGACCTTATAAAGGGGATGGTTGAGAATTAGTTGGATTTGAGCAGAGGTTGGGACAATCGATCGTTCAGGGAAAGGGGGAACATCGGAAGCTGGGAAATAAGTCGACACGGAGCATTTCTGAGTCTCACTTTTTCCTCGATCGTTCCTGCTCCTTCTCTATGCCTCTCCCTCTATATGGTGCTTACCTTTAACACCTTTATCCAATAACTCTGCACGACTGGATCCTTCCATCCTTAAAGAATCATTTATTGGAAGATCAAGGATGTGTTGAGATTGACAACTCGAGGACAGCTGAGAGTGCTTTAAGCAACAAGAAAGATGAGATTGTAAAAGACTTTAAGGATCGACAGAACCAGCCTGTCGGGAGAAGCTGTCTGATAGTGAGTGTTCCATGTTTACACCTGGCAAAAGGGAGCAAAAGTAAAATTTCAGCAGGCATACAAAGAAATTATAAGATTTGCGGAAGAGCATAAAGTGCTAATAATAATTGCATTTTAATACACATCCAAAAACAAACTAATTTCGAAGGGAGTTCCTAAATCAAACGCTTTCCCAGGCCTTTGGATGAACTCTCGAGCTCCTTCCATATCAGACGCCACAGGATCAGAAGTCATAAATATCACCCTGACTGAGATAATTGATGGTGTCTAAATCTCCTAAGCTTCCAAAAGTCCTTGTGGAACTCTCTACTTAAGTAATAAGAGGAGGAAGGTTTTCAATAATATTTTCAGAAATTATGTTACCACTTGTATCACCTACGTTTTCATCTATTCCTTTATCATTCCCTTCAATAATCAAAGGTAAGGAGGAGCTGAGTGAAAATTGGCCACTATCACCAAGGGTTAAGCGCTCCTTTTTGGTAAGGGTTTTACCAGCGGTACTTTGTGTATGAGCCGAAGTTTTCTTAAAGGATCATGAAGGATGGAGTAACTGTTATTTATGAAGTTTTCCTTCTGAAAGCAATGCCTGCCGACTCCTCTCAGTCTTGTCAATAGCAACAAAAGAATCGAGAAGCGCTTGGTCAATGGTAAGACCTTCGTTGGGAGGGATTAATGGAAAACGGAAAGAACACCAAATAAAAAAGAAGAAGAGAAAGGGAAAGCAAAGATTTCAAAGCGAGGACAGTTACCTCCTTCCATCCATCGCCCATAGAAGTTATAAGGACATCTGACAAAAAAATATTGATTTGGAAATCCCTTGGCACCGTCTTTAAAACCAGTAATAATCCTACAATATTTGCCCTCCATAAAAATAAAAGAGGGACTGTCCTCCTCCCTTCTTCCAAAAGCATATAATGAACAGATTTCCCATATAGAAGGTGCTCATTGCTTGACCCTCATAAAAGGTATGTACAGTCCTAATAGAATATGATATCCATTGGGATGCAACTGGAATAGGGTAATGGCCAGGTGCCGCAAGACGGACCACAAATAGGAGTTGAAAGGGGAAATGCTCCAATGGACAACATGTGAGGATTGACTGCTACAAATCCAAGAGGCGGACGATTAACCGAATCATCTTTCCTTTGAGATCTAGTTTCATCTTTTGAAAACTCAAAACGAACACACATCTGTTGGTAAAAGCCAAATGAGAGTGTCGATTTACGACTGTTAGAGGGCACCCATTCAAGGAGTCGGGGTGATGGGATAAGATTGGCTAACATCCACTCCAGAGCCAACAGTTAGGGCAGCCTCGATCACCTAATCAGGACCTTTGAACTTTCCATACGTGGCCCCTTCCTTGGGATCTTGACTAAGCTGGTTTTTAGCGTTCATTTCTGCATAGGTAAGGATGTTTGAGAAACAAGTTATGGCTAGATTGTGAGTGAATGTGCCATTCAACTATACTTAGTCTTCAAAACCTAATGAGGGTATAAGTGATCGAAGGAAAAATTGCAAGATTAAAAGTGTATGATAAGGCTTGTCATGACAGATTAAACATTACAATGAAAATTCAGCCAACAGAAACGAACCAGTATCGACCGGTCACACGTAACGCTTGCATGTACAAAAGGCTCTGGCCCGGTCAGTTATAAATAACTATTGGTCGCGCATAATAGATGGATCCTACCAGCAACAAATAGATAATGGAACAATGATAACAATGTCAAGGTTTTATGACATGGGCATTCCATCAAATCCAGTAAACAAACAACAATGTCTGTGCGCAAGCGACTATAAGGATATTCAGTTGTGCATAAGTACGGGCCGTTAGCAAGTATGCTCATCTTACAGGAAATTGGACTTAATCCGCCAAATGATGTTACATTTGATTATTTCGAAGCATGTAATCTTTATAAAATAAAAATAACAAACTTCAAGGGGCAAATGTTTATCCATTAAGAATCATACAAGCATTGAAGGATTAAGTCTATGATAGAACTATAAGATAAGGACTCACGAGGTTCGAACACTCATGCACCTACCAAGGTCGTTCGTACACAACAAGATTAAACATAAACCATGGCTCGAGCGTGGGAACAGAGACTGGTCACTTGTGCCAAGAAAGTTTCTTGAACATCAGAACGAGGTGGGCCAATTCGCTTAGCGTAATCAGGATTGATCATATAGCAGCGCGGTTGCATAGAGAGGTTGCACACTAGCCCGAGAATGGCACGACACAAGCAACAGTAGGGATCGCGCATCCTGCGAAGATCATCTATATTTAGAGAAGTCGATCATCCTTGTAACAAAGAAACCGATCGCACAAGATGAGAAATGGAATTAACTCCAATAACATGCTCCACTCTGAAGTCGTTCATTCATACTACTCCGATCGATCAAGCCAGGGGTCGTACATATACCCCATATCCGCTCATAGATTGCAATAACAGTTACCTGCTCATTCTGCAATCAGCTGGTAACATCTCAATCAGACGCTGCCCACCGGTCGATCAGGTACCAACTCCCGAAGGGTCGCACTCACATTCTGACCTACAAGATTAGACTATTCACTTACACACCAACACAAGACTTCTGGCCAATGGCTCGTGTACTCATCACCTAACAGCTCGCTCCTATGAAGCTACTCGCTCCTACGAAGCTGCTCGCTCCTAAAAAGTTGCTCGCTCCTATAAAGCCGCTCGCATATAACAGCTATCGACAGTTGGGTACAGCTATGCAGTGGCATTTTGGTAATTAACGGACAAGAGGCCCGTAGCTTGGGGGGCTCAGATATAAATGGGCCATGACTTCCATCATGGAGGGGAACCTTTTTTGCCACCACGAAGTGCTGTAGAATTCTCCCCTCCACCAATCCTTAAGCATTCCAATCGTCATCCTCACCTCCATTGGAAGATCCTTCGTCCACTTGACCATGGCATCCATCGAGATCACCCAAGCAGCAAAGAGATTGAAAATTCTCCTTCTTCCTCCGTCGGCTTACTCTTCTCCTCCACCGATCTTATCATTTCTTTACTGAAATTCATGAAGCCAAATGAGATCTACATGTGAGGAAGAAAATGTGTTGTAAAAAGAGAGGATGTATGTATAAAGACGGTTTATATGCTTTGTAATCATTGTCATGATAATGCATCCATACTCATAGTGGACCGTACCCAGAGTAATAAGAAGAGACATAAAACTTTGGGTCAGACAAAAAGTCTGGTATAAGCGATAAGCAGCTAAACAGAACAATAACAGGTATACTGAACCATACCTAAACCTGGACCTGCAACCAAAGAGTTATCACTACATACCGTACAATACACTAAGGTGCCACTGAACAGATGGTGTAAAGATAACGAGGTTGGGGGTGTGCATGTCATAATGATGGCAAAAAAATCAAACATAGCAAGCATCCTCACATCTCTCACTCTGTGCGTAAAATATACGATATCCACCACTGTCAATCACTAGACCCATCAAAGTAGTGACGAAGTTCGACTTGTACAACTACTGCTGCTTCTAAGCTTACCACATGGAGTCATGACCAAACCTTTACAAATGACCCCACTTCATTGGTCTATAGCTCTTTAGTCGTACCTAGTCCACTGTGGCCCTGAATCCGTTCACGTACTTCCTACACATAGTGATTCAAAGTTACATACATCGACAACCCCTTAGCACACGTCTCGCAGCAAAGCCTAATCATGAAGCTCACTCATTGGTTCCCATCTGGATCCTGAGTCAAAGCTCCTCATTTGGACCTCCTTTGCATCTCGGGTTTTGGTCCAATTGGAGTTGGCCTTCAGAAGAGTTGTCACATAGAAATAGAAGTACATGCCCGGTTCGGTTCGGTCACCCATGCTCGGTTCGGTTCGGGTTCATCTGCTCCATGCGGTTCGGTTCAGCTTCTCACAGGTGGCTCGGTCCGGTCCAGTGGTAAAGTGATAAGGTCCTCCTTATAGTTTCAACTTCTGATCCGATCCAACCTTCCCTGTTGTCTCTTAAGTTTGCACGCCTCAGAAGTTGCTAGCTTCGGTTCGGTTCGGTAGCCGATTAGATCACATGCCTTAGCTCCAATCCGATCCCCTTTTTGTCCCTCCGATCCGATCCTCTGCCCAACTCCAACTCTAAGCAAATGGCCTTCCTTCTCGCCAAGTCTCCTTTAGTGCGAAGTTCCAATCCAGTTCGGTTTCTCTGCCCAGTCCACCATCCGATCCGAGCCTCCTATCCCGATCCGATCCGAAACCCTGCACATTTTCCTACAACTTTTCCAGCGGCTGTTTTACGCCATTCGACGGCATTTTCGACCAATCTAACACTTCTAGGCAATCACAAAGCATACCATATAGCCATAGCAACATGTATAATCATCCTCAAACAGCAAAACAACAATCATAGCATGTAAAATGGATCAAACATACCCAAAATCCCATATTTTCCCTTAAGCATGTTCTAGCATAGTTAATGATAGGGTTATCAAAACTTCACCAAATTAACCCAAGTTTCTAATAGAGGTCTAAATCATCATTTAAGAATTTATAAATATTTTTCCAGAATTTATTAGTGTATAAATTCGCTAATCAACACTAATTACCCTTAGTTAACGATAATTAGTGAGGAACTACGCAAATCACTCACCGTGGCCACAAATTAAATAGCAAATCTGAAATGATTCCCTGTTTGGCGCTGTTCTCAATGTAACACAGCAGCTCTAACCTTGCTTTGGTGCTTTCTCTCCTTAATTTGATGTAGTTTAAGCCAAAACTTGATTAAGAAGTGATTAGAGGTGTTTTTTGATGTTGGAGACCATTATTAGGTTGAAGAGAGGGTTTGTGGTGGCTAAAAAATGAGTGAAAACCCGAAATCCTAACCCTAGCAGCCCTCAAATACCTCTAATCCCGAAATCCCCCATTGGGCCTAGCTGTTAATCACCCGGTTAAGCTCAATTAAGCTGTTTTTCACTATTTGAAACTTATTTCAGCCATATCTCCCAAACGGTGAGTCCATTTGGCTAATGTGACCATTCTTCAGAATTGTAAACCATCATCCGGAGCCAATGGAAGTGGTTTCAGGTCAAAACTCCTTCCCAATCAAAATTTATGGCGAAAACAAGATCAGTTAGGGGCAAAACGGTCATTCAAAAATCAGTAAAAATCATGAACATGAGAAATGATCCCAATAGTCGTCTCCCAAAGTTACAAGACCATACGACTCCTTATGCGAAACGATCCCATGATGCGTAGAATGCGGGTCGTTACACTCTCCCCCACCCCTCCCCCTTAAGAAATTTCTTCCCCGAAATTCCTTGACCCAAAACATACAAAGGACCCCGCATGCCTACCAACCATATACAATAGTCAATCATGCAAAACAAACAAAATAAGCCTATCCTAGCATGCGGAAAAACTAAATCGAAGTTAAAATTTTACCAGGCGAAGAGTTCTGGATACGACTCGCTAATGCTCTCCTCTATCTCCCAAGTACAGTCATTCTCATTCTCGCCCCACTGAACTTTGACTAACTTCACCGCTTTCCTTCGAAGTTGCTTCGTATCGTTCCCAACAATATGCATAGGCTTGCGGTTCCCAGACGCCTCAGGTTCACTTCGATATCATCCAACTGATCATGTGAAATAGTCACATCTGGGTCATATACGAACTTCCTTAACTGGGAAACATGAAATACGTTATGAACTCCTTCCATCTTCTGTAGTAATTCAACTTTGTATGCCAAATTCCCAATTTGCTCAAGAACTGGGAATCGACCAACTAATCTTGGTGTCCTGCCAAATCGTATTACGCTCTTCAATGGAGATATCTTGACAAACACCAAGTCGCCAATGGAGAACTTTAGTTCTCTTCTCCTCTTATCGGCATAACTCTTCTGCCTATCTTGGGCAACCTTCATTCGCTGTTGGATAATCTTAATCTTAGCTGAAGTTTCTCTTATCACATCGGGTCCAAGCACAAACTTCTCACCAGTTTCTACCCAACACGACGACGAGTTGCATGGTCTTCCGTACAAAGCTTCAAACGGAACCATACCAATACTGGATTGATAACTATTATTATATGCAAACTCTACAAGATGCAAATGGCCATCCCATGATCCATCAAAATCCAATACACAGGCTCTCAAGAGATCTTCTGGCACTCGATTCACCCTCTCTGTCTGTCCGTCGGTTTGAGGATGATACGCGGTACTGAGATGAAATTCTGATCCTAATGCCTCTTGTAAGCTCTTCCAAAATCCACTAGTGAATAAAGGATCTCGGTCACTCATAATGCGTTTGGGTATTCCATGAAATCTCACTATCCACTTTATATACAGTTCTGCTAACTTAGCTGCCGTCCTGTTTGACTTGACGGGTATAAGCCTTGCACTCTTAGTCAATCGGT
Organism: Allium sativum; assembly: GCA_030737875.1. NCBI lineage: Eukaryota > Viridiplantae > Streptophyta > Magnoliopsida > Asparagales > Amaryllidaceae > Allium > Allium sativum. Next base: position 443,197,550 of record CM060923.1, on the reverse strand, counting down.
CCACAATCACCCAAATGATATCATGGCCTGATCTAGTCCTTGGTAACCCATCAATGAAATCCATTGACACTTGTCCCCATTTCCATTCTGGAATTTCTATTGGTTGTAGCAAACCACCAGGCTTCTTTTGCTCAGCTTTAACTAGCTGGCAGTTCATGCATTTAGATATAAACTTCCCAATGTCTCTTTTCATCCCTTCCCAGTAGTAGGTCTGCTTCATGTCTCGGTCCATCTTGTTACCACCGGGATGTATAGTCAGTTTTGAGTGATGACATCCTCTAAGAACTTCATCTCTCAATCCATTGACATTGGGTACAACTAATCTTCCATTCTTTCTAAGCCATCCATCTCGATCAAGCCCATACTTGTTCATCTCTCCGTCGATTCCCATCTCTAACTTTGAGATGATTTCCATTAGGTTAGGATCGTTCCTCTGACTGGAACCAATCCGCTCAATCAAAGTGGTTCTGATCGTCAAAATTGCTAACATTTCTGGATCCAATTCGCACTTTGGTCTGAAATCATACCCAGTGATGTACTCCAGTTGCTTCCATTCTAGAAATATAGCCCCTAAACAGGTATGTCTTCTACTCAATGCATCAGCCACCGCATTACCCTTTCCTGGTGTATATGCGATGTCGAAATCATAGGAAGCCAAGAATTCTAACCATCTTTGCTGCCGGAGATTTAGATCTTTCTGAGAGAAGAGATACTTTAACGATTTATGATCGGTAAACAACTCGAATCTTTCTCCCAAGAGATAATGTCTCCACATATTTAATGCAAACACGATCGCTGCCAATTCCAAATCATGGGTATCTTTTTTATGTGGTTTCAGTTGCCGACTTGCATAAGCTACAACCGTACCTCCTTGCATCAATACAACACCTAGTCCCGTACCACATGCATCTGTGTATACCGTCATCTCTTCATTCCCCTTAGGAATGACTAACACTGGTGCGCACATCAACTTTTCCTTTAGACTCTTGAATGCATTCTCGCACCATTCGTCCCAGACGAAGGCTTGATTCTTCTTGGTCAACTGAGTCAACGGTGCTGCTATCTTGGAGAAGTCTTGGATAAACTTACGATAATATCCAGCTAACCCCAAGAAGCTTCTTATGTCCGTTGCATTCTTGGGCGTAGACCAATCTTGTACCGTAGCCACCTTCGCAGGGTCCACGGCAATACCATTCTCTGAAACAACATGGCCCAAGAATCTCACTACCCTCCTCCAGAAGTGACACTTCGAGAATTTTGCTTTCAACTAGTGTTTTCTCAACACCTCCATCACTATCCTCAAATGTTCCTTGTGTTCTTCCTCTGTCCTCGAATAGACCAAAATATCATCCACGAACACAAGGACAAACTTATTCAACTGATCTCTGAATACCCTATTCATAAGATCCACAAAGTATGCTGGGGCATTGATCAGCCCTAATGGCATGACCAACCACTCATAAAATCCAGACGGCGTCCGAAATGCCGTTTTAGCTATACTCTCAGCTTCCACTCTAAGCTGATGGAAACCTGTCGCGAGATCCAACTGGGAAAATACTCTCGTGCCACTCAACTGATCAAACAGATCAGCTACCCGCGGTAGAGGATACTTATTCTTCCTCGTCACTTTATTCAATTCGCGGTAGTCTACACACAAACTTAGGGAACCATCCGCCTTGGTAGCAAACATCTGGTGCTCCCCATTCAGAAACACTCCTTCTAATAAATCCCTTCTTCAAAAGATCATTGACTTGCACCCTGAGTTCTCGCTGCTCCCTTGGTGCCATACGACGAAGTGGCATCACTATAGGTCTGGCATCTTTCACTAAATCAATACGGAACTCAATCTCTCGGTGTGACGGAAGCCCGGTCACTTCCTCGAAAACGTCCGGATGCTGGCCAACCACGGCCAAACCTGACAACTCACTATGCAGGATGTCGAGGGAATTTAGAAAACTAGCCATCACCCCGTCACTAGGTAGACCACCAAACACTACCCTCGGCCCATCATCCCTCTAGCTGTCACCAAAAAGTCCCCACAGTCTACCACCACCCCGTATCTTTGGAGCCAGTCGACTCCCAAAATAATGCTAAACCCAGTAAAGCCCAAAACAAAGCAATCACAACCAAACATGCATCCATGACTCGATAAGACAACATTACGACAAATCATGTTAAGGTTAGTTGAACCACCAATCGGGTTCGTCACTACTAAAGGCCTATTGACAATCACGGGCTCCAGTCCCAACCTATCTACCAGGTCACTAGATATAAGAGAACTGGAAGTTCCGGTATCAAACAAAACTCTAACAGGAACATCGTAAACATAAAGCATACCTTGGATAACAACATTATTTCCCTTCTCCGCCGCAGTTGGGGCATTTGACGAAGAAGGAATAGCATTAAGGGCATATGCTTTCACCATCTGCTTTTCTTTAGGGGGTTGCTGACACTTGTCCTTGTGACGTCCCACTTGGCCACAGTTGAAGCACTTCCTATCCGCTGGCTTGGCCCGACACTCCTTGGCATAGTGGCCCTTCTTACCACAGCTGAAGCACCCAACATCTTTCTCATTCTTTTTCTTCTGGCCATCCTTGGTCTGATTCTACTTTAGCTTATTCTGAGAACCATTCTTGCCTCCACCGCTTGCTTGCGGCTTTGGCTCCTCTGCAAATGTGACCTCAGTCTTCGACTTAGGGTAAAGACTCTCGGACCTCAATGCTTTCCCCACAATCAATTCAAACGTCTCATCGACGTGGTTGATAAGCCTTTCCCCCAAGTACTGATCCAAGCCAGTTATGAACTTCTCATTCTTCTTCTCGGCAGTATGAATAAGAGATAACCCATACTTCGACAAAGTGTCGAATTCTGCAATATACTCCGAGACAGCTCTGCCATTCTACTTGAGCTCCAAGAATTTCTTAAACAACACTGACTTCTGAGCAGCTGGAATGAACTTATCGCTAAAGCTAACCTTAAAATGATCCCAAGTAATCTGATCCTATGGAATAGCTGCCTTTATAGCTTTCCACCAATTCATTACCCGTCCTTGCAGCTGACGGGATGCTAGCCTTCTTTTCATCGCATCCTCGATACCCAAATCTTTGAAGATACGCTCGCAGCTATCCAACCAATCTTGAACATCCGTAGCCGACTCTGTTCCGTGGAACGGCTTCCCACCAGGACTAGTATAATCCTTGTTTAGCTTGGCGAAATCGGCCCTATGCGCCTGCACTATTGGACCACCACCATCACCATTATTGGGAGCTGCCCTCTGCACATCCCTAAGCATCTCTCTCATGAGGTCTGTAAACATCGTCCTCATGTTAGCAGCATTCTCATTATTGGTCCCTCTACCGGCACCTCTTGCATATCGGCTCATCGTTCAATTTGTAAAGAGAAAACGATTAACCATCCTTTTTGTGGTGTCAGTGTAGTGCGACTTCATCCTTAGCTATACAAATAGTATATATATATAGCTTTTGAAAACCAAAGTAATCGCAAATACGCGCTCTCATATACGTATATCTCTCCCTAGTGTCTTTCCGCTAACTACGCAACCTAGAGCTCTGATACCAAGTGTGACGGTCCGCCCCGCACCAGCCGGCATTTCCTCCGAAAGTGCGCTGTACACATGCCCGACTAGCACGGAACGGTCGCCAAAGAAAAGAAAAAAGAGAATGAACTAATCACAGTGCATGGAACAAAATATAATAATAATATACTTGACATAAAACAGGTGAGACAGTGCATAAGCTGATAAGTAAAACCAACATCAACACTAGAGCAGCGGAAATCCAAATACAGCTTATTACAACTTTCCAAATTACTGCCTCTAAACAAAAGAAATAAAGGAAGGGTGCACTACTAATGCTCAAAGTAGTGACTAGCAGCGACACAAGGAGAATATATATCATAGGTGGAAGCCTCCTGCTCGTCTCCGGTATAGCTACTCTTGTCGTGAGAGCAGCCAGGGTAATAAGAAGAGACATAAAACTGTGGGTCAGACAAAAAGTCTGGTATGAGCAATAAGCAGCTAAACAGAACAATAACAGGTTTACTAAACCATACCTGAACCTGGACTTGCAACCAAAGAGTTAGCACTACATACCGTACAATACTCTAAGGTGACACTGAACAAATGGTGTAAAGATAACGGGGTTGGGGTGTGCATGTCATAATGATGGCAAACAAATCAAACATAGCAACCATCCTCACATCTCTCACTCAGTGCGTAAAGTATACGATGTCCACCACTGTCAATCACTAGACCTATCGAAGTAGTGACGGAGTTCGACTTGTACAACTACTGCTACTACCAAGCTTACCACATGGAGTCATGACCAAACCTTTACAAATGACCCCACTTCATTGGTCTATAGCTCTTTAGTCGTACCTAGGCCACTATGGCCCTGAATCCATTCACGTACTTCCTACACATAGTGATTCAAAGTTACAGACATCGACAACTGCTTAGCACACGTCCCGCAACAAAGCCCAATCATGAAGCTCACTCATTGGTTCCCATCTGGATCCTGAGTCAAAGCTCCTCATTTGGACCTCCTATGCATCTCGGGTTTTGGTTGAATTAGAGTTGGCCTTCAGAAGAGTCGTCATGTAGAAATAGAAGTATACGCTCGGTTCGGTTCGATCACCCATGCTCGGTTCGGTTCGGGTTCATCTCCTCCATGCGGTTCGGTTCAGCTTCTCACATGTGGCTCGGTCCGGTCCGGTGGTAAAGTGCCAAGGTCCTCCTTATAGTGTCAAGTTCTGATCCGATCCAACCTTCCCTATTGTCTCTTTCGTTTGCATGCCTCAGAAGATGCTAGCTCCGGTTCGGATCGGTAGCCGATCCGATCCCACGCCTTAGCTCCGATCCGATCCCCTTTTTGTCCCTCAGATCCGATCCCCTTTTTGTCCCTCCGATCCGATCCTCTGGCCAACTCCAACTCTAAGCAAATGGCATTCCTTCTCGCCAAGTCTCCTTTAGTGTGAAGTTTCGATCCGGTTCGGTTTTTCTGCCCAGTCCACCATCCAATCCGAGCCTCCTATCCCGATCCGATCCGAAACCCTGCACATTTTCCTACAACTTTTCCAGCGGCTGTTTTACGCCATTCGACGGCGTTTTTGACTAATCTAACACTTCTAGGCAATCACAAAGCATACCATACAGCCATAGCAACATGTATAATCATACTCAAACAGCAAAACAACAATCATAGCATGTAAAATGGATCAAACATACCCAAAATCCCATATTTTCCCTTAAGCATGTTCTAGCATAGTTAATGATAGGTTATCAAAACTTAACCAAATTAACCCAAGTTTCTAACAGATGTCTAAAACATCATTTAAGAATTTATAAATATTTTTCCAGAATTTATTAGTGTATAAATTCGCTAATCAACACTAATTACCCTTAATTAACCATAATTAGTGAGGAACTATGCAAATCACTAACCTTGGCCACAAATAAAATACCAAATCTGAAATGATTCCTTATTTGGTGTTGTTCTCAATGTAACACAGCAGCTCTAACCTTGCTTTGGTGCTTTCTCTCCTAAATTTGATGTAGTTTAAGCCAAAACTTGATTAAGAAGTGATTAGAGGTGTTTTTAGATGTTGGAGGCCATTGTTAGGTTGAAGAGAGGGTCTGTGGCGACTGAAAAATGAGTGAAAATACGAAATCCTAACCCTAGCAGCCCTCAAATATCTCTAATCCCGAAATCCCCCATTGGGCCTAGCTGTTAATCACCCGGTTAAGCCCAATTAAGCTGTTTTTCACTATCTGAAACTTGTTTCAGCCATATCTCCCAAACGGTTAGTCCGTTTGGCTAATGTGACCACTCTACGGAATTGTAAACCATCATCCGGAGCCAATGGAAGTAGTTTCGGGTCAAAAATCCTTCCCAATCAAAAGTTATGGCCAAAACAAGATCAGCTAGGGGGAAAACAGTCATTTAAAAATCGGCAAAAATCGTGAACATGAGAAATGACCCCAATAGTCGTCTCCCAAAGTTACATGACCATACGACTCCGTATGCGAAAAAAATAAATATCCTACGATCCTATGATGCGTAGAATGCGGGTCGTTACAGTCATTTTTGGTGAAAACAATAATATAATTCTATGACAACTAATAATGCCTAGATCTCCTCAGAAAAGTGGAGTAGCATAAACAAAGAATAGGATAATTCTTGAAATGGTGGGGAGCATACTCAAAAGTAAGGGGCTACCAAAGGAATTTCGGGCGGAAGTTGTGGCATGTGTTGTTTATTTATCAAACCGATCTCCAATAAGAAGTGTGTGGGGGCACCACAAAAAAACATAGAGCAGAAGGAAGCTTGGCATTTCTCATATAATTTTTTTGGAGGCATAACTCATGTACATGTACCAAATGAAAAGCGAAGCAAATTGGATGTCAAAAGCGAGAAGTATATTTTGATTGGTTATGACACAAATTCTAAAGGTTATAAACTTTACAATCCTGAGACGAAGAAGATAATAATTAGCCGAGATGTTATATTCAATGAAGAAGGAGAATAAGATTGGAAACTGTATGATGAAAATTATAACTTCTTTCCGTATTTTGAAGGAGAAGAAGTACAACAACCAAGGATTGAATAATCAAATGAAGAACCTACTTCCCCACTAGTCTCGCCAATGAAAAGTTTTCAAGAAGATGGGAGCTCTAGTGAAAGGGTACCTCGTTTTAGAAGCCTTCAGGAAATTTACGATGTAACAATAAACCAAGACAATCTTAATTTTTCCGTATTTTTGCAGATTATGAGCCAATACATTTTCAAGAAACTTTGCACAAGAGGAGTTGGAGAAATGCTATGGACAAAGAAATTAAGGCAGTCAAGAAAAATGATACATGGGAGTTAGCTTCACATCCAAATGGACGTAAGGAAATTGGTGTCAAGTGGGTGTACAAAGTAAAGAGAAATGCCAAAGTAGAAGTTGAAAGATACAAGGCAAGATTGGGAGCAAAAGGCTATATTCATAGAGTTTGCATTGACTATGAAGAGGTATTTTCTCTAGTTGCTTAACTAATATCTATAAGATTGATAATCAAAACAATTGGAAGATACATCAAATGGATGTGAAATCTGCCTTCCTAAATGGATTTCTTGAAAAAGAAGTTTATATCGACTAACCACAAGGCTACGAAGTCAAGTGGGAAGAAGGCAAGGTCTTGAAGCTAAAGACGGCACTTTATTGGTTGAAACAAGCTTCAAGTGCTTGGAATGCACGAATTGATAAGTATTCGAAAGAGAAAAACTTCATTAAATGTCCGTATAAGCATGCACTCTATATCAAAATCCAAAATGCTGATAAATTTATTGTATGTTTGTATGTGGATGACTCGATCTTTGCAGGTAGCAATCCAAGCATATTTAAAGAGTTTAAGAAAGATACGATGAAAGAGTTTGAGATGACTGATATTGGGCTTATGTCTTATTACCTCAGCATTGAAGTAAAACAAGAAGATAAAGGATTCTAATCACTCAAGAAGGCTATGCTAAGGAAATGTTGAGAAAGTTCAAGATGGATGACTCTAATCCAGTTTGCATGCTAATCGAATGTGGAATCAAATTGTCAAGGCACGAGGAAGGAGAAAAAGTAGACTCTACACTTTTCAAGAGCTTGCTTGGTAGCTTGTGATATTTAACGTGCACAAGACCCGACATCCTATATGTGGTAGGAGTTGTGAGCCGATACATGGAGAATCCGACAACTACAAATTTAAAGGCAACAAAGAGGACTCTTCGCTATGTTAAAGGGACAACAAACCTTGGTTTGTACAACTCTGTTTCTGATATTATGATCATGTTGGATATAGCGACAGCGATTGGAATGGAGATATGGATGACTGGAAAAACACAAGTGGTTTTGTGTTCTACATGGGAGACAAAATTTTCATATGGATATCGAAAAAACAACCAATTGTTATGCTTTCCACATGCGAAGTAAAGTATGTAGCTACTACTTTGTGTGTTTGCCACACAATTCGATTTAGAAATTTGCTAAAAGAATTAAATTTGCCACAAGAGGAGCCAACCAAAATTTTTGTGGACAACAAGTCAGCAATTGCTTTGGCCAATAATCCAATCTATCATGATCGAAGCAAGCATATTTATACATGCTATCACTACATTAGAGAGTGCGTTGCCAAAAAGGAAGTGCAGCTAGATTACGTGAAGTTCAATGATCTGATTGCTGATATTTTCACCAAGCCTTTCAAGTATGAAGACTTTATCAGGTTGAGGAATCTGCTTGGAGTAATAAAACCCAGTTTACAAGCGATGTTGAAAATAAACTTGGTTTTTTAAGGAAACAAATAAACTTGGTTTTACAAGGAAAGGTTAATTATGTAATAAATTCAATTCGTATATTTAGGAAATACCAAAACAAATGGTAACAACTATTAGAGTTATCAAATATGTAATAGAGAATTCTAGAGAATGATTTGTTAAGGAAAGCTAGAAATTAGAGGATGAAAGATGAATCTAGACTAAGAAGAGTCTAGAACCTACGCTATGTTAATATATAGAGGTGTGCTCTCTCATTTGTTGTATCAAGCAGTATCAAGCGAGCAATAAGCATCAGTAAAAATGACGTTTTCAAATATGATTTTTCTTTCTTATATTATCTCCCTCTTCCTCCTTAAAAGATATTCAACAAACGGAACTTTGGAATTTTATTTTTATAGTAAATTAAAATAGATAGGTGTCATTGCATTAAAGGAGAATAAAATTTGTAAAGAAGGAAAAGAAGAGAACAAGTCAACAACGTGAGTTCCAAGCATCAATGGCGACTAGGTTATTCAGCTACTTCCTTCCCCTCTTTGGATCTATTTTTCTTCAATTCCGTTCCTCTTGCCTTAACTTTTCTCCTGCTTCCCCATCTCCTCAACCCTAGATTTCGCCGTTACTATTTAGAATCACTTCACCACTAATCGCTTTCCCCCCATCTTCAATTTTCCCTTTGCTCCACCTCTTTTAAATTGGTTCCATGATTTGCGGCTGCTTCAGTCCATCCTTTCTTTGGAGACCTGATTTGACTTCCCTGCTAGACATAACTAACCGAATGTACCCCATTGTTTTTCCTAAAATGATGAACTTTGTCGCTTTGACTAGGTTTTGGATCGAGATTTTCTCAATGAGCATTGGGGTTCACTTGCACTGTTCTGGTGTGGCATGCCTTGGATTCTGATCCGAAGTTGAGGTATGTTGCTTTCATCGGCTACTTGCATGTCCCTGTTTTGTAAAGCTATGGACCTGGGATTTTCTTCATGGGGTTTTGGTCTTTGTTTTCCCATCGATAAAGCTATGTTTAGTTTTGTGACGTAACGTTGTGGCTGTTTGTACTAGGGGTAGGCATAAACCGCACCGCAATGCGGAAACTACCCAGACCAGACCGCCAAAATGGTGCGGAAAACCACACCAGATTCTTTGTCTAACGCAAACAGCCCAAACCGAACTAACTCGCAACGATACTGTTTGATTGCGGTTTGAACTGTTACCAAACCATATTAAGCCGAACCGAAACGCATAGCTACTCTGGTAATGTTATGATAAAAAATTAACAAATTCCTATCTAATTTTATGTTTTAACGATATATATTCTACTTTCAGCGTATGTTGTAGTTATATCAATTCAAGATAACACTATGTGTTTTAACCTTTGGGTGACACAACATCGTACAATCGTAAATTGATTGTTGATGGAAGTAATTCTCTTGTTTCATATTTAATACGGGTTCAAACCGGACCGAACCAAAACCGGATCGTGTTACATAGAAACCGAACCGTTTGAATGGTTAGTATAATGGTTTGTATTTTTGAAATACTGTTTGATGCAGTGCAGAAGAGGTTTGAGCTCCAAACCACACTGAACCGAACAGTGCCCACCCCTAGTTTCTACTGCCTTGCGTTGAGATTGTTTTGTTTCACACTGTTTCTTTGCTCGACACCACGGCGATTGCTTGTATTCGGGGAGTTTGTTTGACTTCTTGGTGCTCGATCAATTCTTTTCTCGCCTTAATTTTTGTACAAGCCATAACCATTAGGTAATACTTTGTTTATCAAGTTAGTTTATTTGTGTGGATAGCTAGTGTGTCTTGCGTTGTGCTTTATTCCTATGTGGATATTGTGATATTTTTAAGGTGATATTGTTATGCATGCCTTCTGGCATTGAGCTTTGGCACTAGCGTGTTACTGTTGCATGCCTGCTCATGTGTTGGTCATTGTGTTTTAGCTTTAGCCACTAATCTGGAGATGTACTGTGTAACAACCTGTATTGTTCAACAAATTAAAAATTTTGATTGAACATAAATTTTGGTGAATAATGGTAAGAATTTAAAATTTTAGTGACTTTGTAATGTAAATGAACCTAGAAAATTATAGAGTAATGGAATTTGATAATTTAAAATGGTAGTAACATACATTTGGGTGTAAATAAACAAGATACTTTAATTGAAACGTTAACGTTGAAACAAGAATTAAATATGGGATTGTTAGATGAGAAATAAATTGATTGTTGTAATTAAGATTCAGCTGAAATCTATGTAGATTTATATGATACAAGCTTTAGTAAATTCAATAATGACAATTTCAATAGGTTATTAAGGTAATAACTTACACTTAATTTTGAATGAATAGGCAGTTGGGTCATAATGGTAAACTAAGTTGTTGACGTGGAAAGCTGTCGAGGATTCAATGCATGCCAACACCCGAGGGTATGTGTGGTATGAACACAGTAATCCAAAGATATAATAAAGTAAATGCAGGAGACACATCTTTTTATAGTGGTTCGGCACTAACGCCTACGTCCACCTCATAGTAATTATTCATCATGCTTTTATCGATTACAGCGTTGTACAAGTTCGGACAACGCTTAATTACAAAGAGCTACAATAGAATAACAAAAAGATTGTTAGTTCTAAACTTTGACTAAAATGTCCTTTTTCTTCTTCGTTGAGTGAGAGAAGAGTTGACTTGGTCAACACTGTCCAATTACAGCTTCAAAGTCCAAGAAGTCCAAAACAGTCCAAAAGCGGTGTATTTATGCTTGTAGATGACCCAAAAGTGATAAAAAAAACATATATGCAACGTTTTAAAGGCTCATGCCATGTCCAGTGGTCATGATGAAGAAGATTAAAGCCATTAATGATGCTTTTGGAGCTCTAGACGTCCAAAAATTAAAGCCAAAGAGGATCCAAATAAAGGCCAAGCTTAAGGGTATTTATAGTAAAGGGTTGGTAGTGGAGAAGGTAAGAAACAAGACTCATACAACAGAAATTTGGACACTTGGAAGAGCTGAAAACCTGAATTTCATATCCCTCTGGTTTGGGACACGAAATTCGTGTCCCTTAAGGGACATAAAATTTGCATGCCTCAGGGGACATGAAATTCGTATCCCTCGGTGGATACAAAAATTCATATGCTGTGAGGGATACGAAATTTGTATGACTTAGGGGATACGAAATTCCGTATCCTCCTGACGGATATGAAATTTCATATCCCTTTAAGGGATACAAAAAAGAGGGAGGATGAGGTCATGCATGCCAAATCCTGAGCTCGTCGTGCTGAGTTAATCCGATGATTTTGAGAGACCGACGTGCTTCCACGAAAACATGCATAACTTTCAATTTGTAAGGCTGTTTGGGTCAAAAGAAAGTTGTACCTGAAGCTGATTCAGAGGGCTACAAGACTTACCGTGCAAAGCACAATAGTTGATGTTTTCAAGCCTAAAAAAGGCCATCTAAAGGGGTTTTGGGCCATTTTTATGTTCAAGATGCGATTTCGACTAAACTGCTTTGTGTTTGCTGACGATGTTATTGACGCTTGAGTATGTTACTAACCAGAAACTTGACGTATGCAGCTTTGACCAAAAAGCGTGTCAAATTTTGCCCCTCAAAACATGTCTTGCTTGATAGGAGAAAGATATGTTTTGCGAGAAGACCAGAAATCCATAAAACCAAAGCTAGGAGAAGTCCGAAGTGAACTTCTGTAACCAGAATGCCGAAGAGCTATGATCACGATGGATCGTATTATATATGAACTCTGAAACCAGAAAGTACAAAGTTGAGTGGAAGCTGACGATCTTTGGGATCGTAATAGAATAGAAAACCGACGATCACTAAGATCATAATAATGATAGAAGTCCGACAGTCGTTGAGGCCGTATTAGAATGGAAGTCCGACGATCGCCGGGGTCGTATTTAGAGTGGACTGTTGAGACCAGGATGCTTGAGATCCAGAAGATAAGAAGCCATGGGATTGTTTGGGCCTTGCCAGAGCAAGTATTGCAAAAGAGGGTTTTGCACTTAGCGGACCAAGTCGTGTAATGTTATGTGTATGAAGGGCCAGGTTGCATAGGTTCCTGTTACTACCAAAATTAACACCGGGACAGGCTATCGGTGAAGGGGTAACGAACCTTCACTTGCATAAGAGAATGATCTGAAAGCAATGCAATCATCACCATTAACAAGGAAAGAAGCTTGAAGCTGATGAGAAAGGAAGAATACTGATAGGGTATCCCCGACACAAAAGGTAGTCAACGGAAGCTCAAATCCAAAGGGAACCTGTAATCGAGAGCCAAGGGAAGCGAAAGGGGTATCAGCATTAACTTGCTTGATGACAATACAAAAAGGAAGGGAAGTGTCAAAGGAAAGAGGAGTCTTCCAGAAGCCAGTTACTGAGACCACGAAGAATTAATGGTCACTAAAAGACAACTAATTATACTCCGAAAGCGTTCCTTCTGAAGATTGAAACCTGCTACGGAGGTCTACTGAAGGAAAGTCAAAGGTTCTAAAAGAAAAAGGGCTATCCAAACTAAGTTTCTTATTATCAATACCGAAAGGGGTGACAACACCCGAAGCTTAAGTATCCAAAGCACTTAGAAAAACCTCGCGAAGAATTAATAAGCAAGACCAAGAGTTCATGATCGGTAGCTCTTAGCCGGAAGCCAAAAGCATTTTCTATAAATATCCATACCAATAGGCTTGGTATCTATACAAAGGAGATAGAAATAATATCAAAGAGAAGCTTCAAAACCTGAGACTGTCCTTCCGAGAGCTGAGCCCGGCATCCTAAAAGCCATATCACATCCACCGACAGGGCCAAAAGAGCGATCGAGAGCAAAGCAACCGGAACTGAAAGAGAAAAATGGTTGACACATGGTTGTTGCACCCGAAGACAATTTATGTTGGCCCAATTGCAAAAGAGGTCCCAATTTGTCTATAAATAAGACCCTAGTTGTCTCATTTTGGGGTTCTAATTCTCATTTCTCATTCTTTTACTCTTTTATTCGAGAGTAAATCCTAATTTCTAAATCGATTTAGGGATTTCTATTGTAATTACTTATGTACTTCAAATCAAATATCAATAAAGAGCGGATCAACACTTAGCATATTTCTTATGAGCTTTTCATGGGTTTTCTTTGCAGTTTCCTATGCAGCATACTTTATACTTTCTACATGGTCATTGTTTCCCACATAAGTTTAAACCCTTTCACAGAGTCATTGCCAAACCCCTTCCTACAAGCCATTTAGAATTCTACTGAGTGTTGTGCTTAAGGAACACTTGTCCCAAGATAACTGTTGGCTCTTAAGTTGCTTAAGTGTGATGATCACCCCTTTTGCGGGAAGAGTAACTAAACTTTCGGGTTTAATACCTTGATATATAGGAAAAGGTGAACTAATTCAAGATCGTGGAAACTAAATAACCCCACTTTCCCTTTAGGTCCACTTCCATAGACCTATCTACGGTGTTGGCGAAAAATATCGTTAACATTTTAGCGCTAGAAGGAGGGCTTGAACCTCCAACCTTGTGGTTAACCTTACCTCATATCTAACTGTGTTATTCCGTCTAGGACTGGATTAAGCTTTGAATAAGCAAGATTATGGGAAAAAGGTCCCAACAAGAATCTTCTGTATCTCAAATGGCTACGTCAGGTACTACTGACCCAAGAGTAACGGAAGAACAGAGGTTAATAATGGAACCCTTATAAGTAATAAAATGAAAAAGGGGGAGGGGTAGAGAAATATGATTCTGATTATTGGAATGACAGCCCCTCCTACATGGGACAAGCACCGGACTTTACTCTAAGTAGTTCTACATCAAGGGAGTATAGTCCCTTCTCTCATATAAGAGAAGCTATCTATGAGAAAATCGAAGGAATGGTATTCGAACGAGAAATAATGAAGGATTTTAACCACTTTACTTCCTAATGGACTAAAAGGATAGTGCTTTAGTCTCAAAACACCTTGAAAAGAAGAGGCAAGGTTATGAATGAATCAACAAGGTTTAATAACAAAAGGGCTAGGTTCCAACGACAAGAAAAGGGTTTTACACCTAGATCACCCAAAGGAAGCTACCTTACCACTTCGACAGAAAAAATTTACTTCCTAACTAAGAACTCAATTATTAGCCGTCCTCAAAGGAGAAACCCAAGTACAAAAAGAAATTGGGGAGGGCCTTACTATTACTATCATATAATGAATGAACATGAAACTAACCACTACAAAATTTTCGAAGGGATGATCATTAAGTTCCTCAATCAAGTACAATTGCGAGACTTTGGAACATGATGAAACTAAGTCCAATAAAAATTCGAAGGAATAGGATTATCTACATAACTAAGCGTATGGAAACCCTCTCAAGAACTTGGAATAACCCAAGGCAGGTCAGATCACAAATGTATAAAAACCTTTGTCACTGCCGAGTTGGCCAGAGCAAGAAACCCCCCATTGGGAGGGTGATGTGTAAGCCTTTCTCCGCACCGGAATCAGAAAGGGCTAGGTTAAAGAATCAAAAGCGTAAGCCTCCAATCCACGCCAGGAATGGTCAGGACGGAGAGTCTAATTATCACGCCCTGCCTCTGCTCGTAGAAGAGCACGCTCTGCCTCTACTGTGAACTAAGCACTCATACTTCTTCTCGTAAAAGAGCACGTCCTGCCTCTGCTTATGTTCCGCGTTACCCTCAGAAGGGAACACAAACCCTTATCCTCTCCTACGATGAACAGGACAAGGCACCCCTTGGAGGGGGGGTGGAGTATAAGCCTCTACCACTGCCTACGATGGCCAGGTTAGAGCATCGAAAGAGTAAGCCTTAGTTTCGCATCTACGATAGCCCGATTTAAGCATCTAAGACCTTATCATCGCCTACAATGGTCAGGATAAGGCGCCTCCTAGAGGGAGGTCGGGTAAGTCCTTGGGCCTTACTTATGGATATAAGCTAACTAAGCGCATCGGATGCACAAGCCCAAAGAGTGGCCAACAAGCACGTACATCGTCTGCTTTGACAATAAAAGCGCATAGAGTGGCTCAAGAAGCACGTACATCCTCTTCTTCACAAATCACACCTCAAAAAGGGTAGCGAAACTAATGCCAGAAGTGGTCTCTGGTTCCCTATTTTAAATACCGGAATCTAGGTTAGGTCAGATCTTAATTATTGCTGGAAGTGGATTTCCAGTCCTATTTTAATACTTGAATCTGGGTTGGTTCAGATCTTAATTATTTCCGGAAGTGGATTTACGGTCTTATCCTAAATACCCGGATCTGGGTCGGTTCGAAATTTCAATTATTACTCAAAGGGATATTTGGTCTCCTTAATAACCTGATTCTAGGTTGGTTTCACACTTCTATTATTGCCAGAAGTGGATTTATAGTCTTATAACCTATTCCAGAATATGGATCAAAGCCATACTGCTACCAAAAGGAGTTTTCTGGAACTCTATCTTTAATACCCTAATCTGGGACGTGAGGTTCTAATCCTTAAGGATGGAATATACCATCAACACAATGGCTGGATCCTATTACACAAGAGGCCCTTAAGCAATGACAATGATCTTCCATATTGCTCAGGGAGATTTCCTTAACATATACGTACATCAAGTCATTATTCACTGTGTAAAATGCATACACGATACAAATAACTACACTACACTAGAACATAAGCTCAAGGGAAAGCTTAAGTAAATTTCTTAAGTTTTCCTAACAAAGCCTTGAGACGGAGGTTACGCTCTTCTTAAATGTCTCGCGGAGGGGTTTCTTGAGAGTTTCTTATAACCGGAGTTGTCTTCTCTGCACATAAAATATAGATTAAACCATCATGCATATCCTATAAGGATTAACATCAAACAGTGTGTGTTAATTTTACACATAATAACACAGTAGGAATCTTAAAAGAGAGCATCTTTATCACATGCTAAGACTACACATCCAGTGACACCTCAACAAGTCATAACTTCGTTTCTAAGACTATCACTGCAGATCATTACATATGAAGTATGATACATCAAGTACCTTACATTCTATATATTTACTTACTAAAGGATTTGAAAACAAATATATCTCCCATAAGAGTAACATCCCGATTCTAATATCATGGCTTATACGTAAACATAATCTAGTTCCCAGGAATGTTATTAGAGGTGGTTACTATAATTTTCAAGGCAAAACGTGATCCTCTTTACACTATTCGAGGTGTGAGCAGAAAGATTAAGCAAGGAATCAAATGGAATTCCAAACCCATCAGGTGTGTAAACTGGGTGACACTTGTGATAATCCCATTCTCCAGTGGCTGGACTATCATAACCTTGAGCCAGCACCGATCGATATGTGTGGATCTCTCTCTCTTAAGAATTAATCCTTTTCTCTGCCAAGAAAATCAAGGCGAATTAGAGGATATTAAGTGTAAACCTTCTCAAGATCCCTTAGGAAGCAATGTCATGCCAATGAGGAAGACTTAATAAAAAAAATACTTCTCCCATTATTCTCTTTTCAACTTAATGCAATCTCTTAAGAAATCCATAGAATGAAAACATGAAGTAGAGGACAGAATCTGCGGAAAATATTAAAGGAATTAGAAGAAAGACAATTCATTACATCATAAGATGAGCGAATACATTCATTACAGATAGTTTTCCTGCTCATACAAGGCTGATCTCTTAAAAGTCTTGGATACAAACGGATGCTTGTTAAACTTAAGTTTGTCTAAAGGTAACCTTCTGGGAATAGAGGTAACTCATGGAAGGGTCCAGCATTCAACCGGGTGGAGGTCCATACCACGTTCATCTAAGAACCTTCTATGGAGACGCCTACGCAATTCGCCGATACGATCACCTACAAAGGGGAAATCCCCCGTTTCATATCTATTGTAAATTTGGTATAAAAAGTTTACTGATGTGTCCCTGTCTTCGATTAGCATCCAGAACAAAGTCAAGACCTCGGTATTTTCTTTTAAAATCCTCTCGCATTGCAATCGGCAGTTCTCAATTTAGGGGAGACGTCTTTCTCTTTAAAAAGCAATTTTTTTGCAACACACTTATCAAGGAGGTGATATCTGTTATACAAGGCGTTACATTCTTTTGTTTGTCCGTTTAGCTCTCTGGTAAGATGAATCACTTCCGACCAAGTCTTTTTAAGGAGGGAACGCCTAAAACATAATTTTCTCCTTTTCATTGAAAAGGGATAGAGACCAATTATTGAAAGTAAAAATAAAAAAGATGTCATGGAAAGTTATTGTACCTCAGAAACAGTGGCAGAAACTTGGAAAGTCTCAACAGAAGAAGCGCCCTGGAATCTTGGATCTTTCCTTATCTTCTGCGCTCTACAAGGAGTGGGAGGTTTAACCAGCCAAGATCACCTCCGGAGATTTCAGAATCTTTATCACATGCTTCCTCTCGACCTTCAAGGGCCGAGGATGTGCAACCCACACCAGTAGAACCACCACTATGTTCTTCTCCGCCTTCTGCAGCATTTATGAACTTGGGACCATCATCGTTAGCACAAGCAACCTTTGTCACCTAAATAAGATCTCTTGCATCGTCACCATGTGGTTCCTCAAAAGGAATATCCTCGATAAACAAAAGTTCAGCCACATCAATCTCCTTTTTCTCAGGAACTTCTTTTCCCTTTCTCATATAGGTTATCTTAGACATAAATCTTTCCACCAAAGACGGGTCAAGATAAAAAAGTCTAAATCTGAGCATCTGCTCATATTATCCGCATAAAGAAGAAGGAAATCATCCTCAATAGAATTGACTATGATTTCGTCCAAGGTGGTCTCGAGAAAACAAGAGATCCTCCGTTTAGCATCATGTGCCACTTTAACATCCTTAACCAATAAGGCCTCTTTCCTGCTAAGCTCGATATTGAGAGAATCCTTCTCTTTTTACAGAAGAGAATTTTGCTTTTTGAAAAAGGAACAACGAGAGTCAAATGCGATAATTTCTTCTTTGGCCTTCTCCAAGTTCCCCTTTAAAACCCGAACTTCTTCAGCCAAGACCAGATGGGACACTTTTTCTGCAACATTTGAGTTTCTCGCTTCTGCTAGAGCAAACAACAAATTATTTCGCTCCATAATTACACTTTCTTTAACATGGATGAGGGCAACATTTTCCTTCCTCAAGGACATGTTTTCTTCTTTAAGTCTCAACAACTCAAAAGAAGGTTTGGAATAATCATCTTGCATTAGAAACCTCTTCTTGATAGCCTATAAGAAACATAATAGTCACATGCAAGACTATCGAAGGAGGTCTAGAAAAACAAGAAGGGTAAAAACTCAAACCAAAAGTAGTTGTTCAACCAAAGCTCGACAACAACCAAAGGTATCAAATGAAAAACAACATTTGAAAAGATAGAAGAAGAGATAATTTTCCCGACTAATTCATTGAAGCTATCACCTTTAGGAGGGTTGGAAAAGTCTTGAGGGACGACATCCTCAGAAGAAAAGGAAAATCCCATTACATGATGTAATTCGTTGGAAACTTTAGAAGACCCGGAAAGGCGAGCGTTCGAGCAAGGAACCTCCTTTGGAGAAGCAGTCTCTGGAGCATTCGTAACCACATCAGAGCAGAGAGACGGACCAGCCATGTCCTTAGACCTTTTTGACAGAGTTTTCTCTAAGCTCGTATCCATAAGATTCCCCTTACATTTTCCCTGGATCTGAGCAAAGCATCCTTAAGGGACGAAATTGCTGCCTAGGGATTTAAGGACATGGAATAGGTTTTACTAGACTCTGTGCGGACGACTCCTAACATATGATGAAAGAAATATGAATGAACTCCGTTTTAAGTTATCACGAAAAGAGCTTACTTGGGTTGTCAAGAAATAAAGGAGAGTTGGGGGAGAAAGGAGCATTTCTTCCTAGAGACAAGGGGAGGATTCCTTTACTAAGTAAGACCAGAGGTGGCTGCCTGATAATAGATCGACCAGAGGTAAAAGAGAATGCCTTTGAAGGGTAGTAGAGCTAAATAGTGAGGATTTGTTGCCAAAATTTTCAGAAGCAGCGCCAAGAAGATGTATTATCTCATTATCCAAGAATCCCGATAGTTTGGGTGCAACAACTATAGTAAAAAAACAAATACGAAGAGAAAATTGATGCTCTATGTTAACCTGTATTTTTGTCCGGTTACCAGAATTACGTAAGACCCAAACGAATCAACACATCATGCGGTAAAGAAGCTCGAAGTGTTGCCAAACTATAAAAGATTCAAGCCGAGGAGAGGGCGAGTGTAATGGCATTAATTTTGGTACCCTCTGGATTGACAAATAACACCACACGTCCAACCCAAATGACACAGAAATATGAATCATTAGTAGAAAGAAGTTAGAGGATAAGGAATATAAAGAAAGAAAAGTTAGAATAGAAGAAAAACGAAGAACACAAATCTCACATCAGAACGAATAAAATATATTAAATAACATAACTTTTGAAATACAATCAGTAGTTATATATACATATCATTGTCAGAGCACAACAGTTATCCCTGGAACAGTTATAAACACCTGTTTCCAGATACAACATAGTACACAGCATAAATTATGAGAGTCTATAGCGAACTGATGAAGCCTCCTGCTTCAAGCTTCTCCAAGCAAATCTGTAAAATCCCGACTACTTGACTGCCCATACAAATTTAGGCACCCAAGAGTTTAGGGAAAACAAACAAAATAAACTCTGGGTCAATCATGGGACTGGTGAGAGTAAACTCCAACCATTTTGGTTAACTTTCAAAATCCTTTCAGAAGAAATGATAATCGTAAGACCGATCCACACATAAACACGGATGGTTTTTACCTTACGATAACCAAAAATATTTTTGATATCAAATCAAGTGATATTACAATAGTGTCTAAATCAAATAAATAGAAATCTAGCGGAACGCTTGCATCTCACGCTCCATATATAATATTAAATCAAAAACCGTAGGGCACTTATTGGAGATTGGATTCCAACTATGACAAGGTATGGATCCACCTTCCGTTCAATGTACTCTAGAGGGGATACACTGGGGTTCAACAAGAACATCTTGCAACCCAGCCACACATGGCTGACCACTCATTTAACTTGAGTGTATCAAGCATATTATCACTAATGGTTGTGATCAGCAACCAATACCAAAATCATACAGCAGCAAATAGAATAAGAAGCAAAAATGAAATTTCTCTAGATCCGGTGATAATACCCCTAATAGGAATGACCCACACGACCATGCTGCCTGCCCGATTTTTGTCATTTCCCGATTGATGAGGTTTGAGGTCACAATTATCTTTCAAGAACACCTTGCCTCCATTTACTTTGGATGTCACATTATCAGATCCGTCCATATGCGTTGTCCTGGGATTGGACAAACCAAAGGTACCATTCTATCAATCCATCTTGGGCAATTTCTACCTAGGATTAATAGAACATCCCGTGCACTTAACTTCGTCTTCATATATCTTTAGCATAAGTTGATTCGTAATGTTTATGCCAGTACGGAGTGGTTTTCAGGTAATACCCTGATCCCGGTCTCTCCGTATTGACAACGAAGGTATAAATTAAAATAAAACTTTGATAGTCGGTGATTTAACTATCAAAGGAAATCCATATAACCAACGATCCTATTTCCAAATGGAAATTCTAACGATCAACCATCAAACAACACTGGCCCCTTTTTAAATTAATTCCTTATTATATAATCATTCCCAGTTCCCATTTCCCATCTTTCGTATCCTTTCAAAGCCCTATTTTCTCTCTTGATTCTGGGAAAAACATTCCCAATATCTTAATTTCTTTATTCGAGAAAATATCACTTATTCCAGTTGGAAAACATTTCTAAATATTCACGAATCCTTATTTTCTATATTCAGAAAATATACCTTATTAATATCGGAAAATATTTCCATCTTCCATTTCTTAATTCCTCGTTGACCAATTCATTTCATTTTCTATGCGTAGAAAATATCTCTTAATTTATTTGGGGAAAACATTTCAAAAATCCTTTAAATTAACGTGATGTTATAAAACATCGTTATTATAACTCAAACCATTAATCATTTATTAACTAACCACCAATCTTCACTATCGAACCTTAACCATTCCTCCATCAATCATGAAGTCAATCAAGTTGGGGTATAATTACCTCTCAGACCTTAATTGAACAACATTCTCAATTTTGAAATAGTCAAAGCTCACAACTTCAAACAAAACATTGCTTACACGACTCTTAGATTCAATCTAAGAATCCACTTCTTTTACCAATGAACATTGATTATAATAGCAGCGTTATAATCGTTGTTTCCAAATATTTGATTTATAAAATTATATCTTGTACTTATTAATTTCAATAAATAAATTAATAAGTAAATAAACAAATAATCAAATAATTAAATTTGATTAAAAACGGAAAGTAAAAATAACTACTTCCCTAAATTCGATATAATCGAATTCCAATAAATAACTCTCCTTCGAATACTCTATATTCGATGTATATTCCGAACTTCAGAATTTATCTACCATTTTAAGTGAAATCAAATTCTAAATTTATTCGTGAATTCCACCTTTCCAGATCCTCCCAAATTCCTTTATAACCGTTTCAGACTACAATATGTTATCACAATTTATTTTATATTCCGAATTTTGGAAGCTCATCATTTTCTTTTTCAAATGATTACCCATTTTCCTTCCTTATTCAAATTCCAATTTAGATTCATATTTCAAACCTGAATTTCCTTTATAGATATATAATTCATTTGCAAATATTTTCTTTAGATCATTCACTCAAATCATGAATATATTTCTTTTATATACAATCAAATCAGTTTGATTTTGTATTTATAAATAATATATTAAACCCAAATTCTATTTATTATTCAGATTTTTCCATACCAATCTCATTTGTATTGCAATCATTTAAAATCTCGTTAATAATTTCCTTTATAATTTGCTAAGTTCAAATCTCATTTCAAATATTAGTTTCAAAACCAATTCCACTTTTCCATATAAACTCATATTTGAATTTATATTTCAATTTATCCAATGATAAATAATTCACTTAATTTATACTCTTATTTATAAATAACTTCTTGATTTAGCATTTTGAACAGATTTCTATTAAAATCTGCTTTTAAAATATCATAGTGATTTTACATTCGATTACAAAATATCATTTTCAACTGAAATATTAATTATCTAATGATACTTATTTCCCTTCATCCATAAAAAATGTTTATAAGTTTCATTATTCGTTTTATTCATTAAAACGAGTTTCTATTTTCATATCCATTTGGAATTCAATTATTATCTTGGAAATAAATTTCCTTTCCTACATTTGAGATTATTTTATGGTATTTGATATCCAAAAGCTAGGGCTAGTGTAATTTGAACCAATATAATCAATCACAGATTATATATCACAAAATATATAACATAAATGAAAAACAGTAATATAATCATCGAGGAATCAAGTTGGATCCCTCCAACCTGTTTCCCTGCATCCAGAAATGTTAATCAACATATATAATATCAATTTCACTTCAGTATATGATATTATGGTAAACAAAATCAATATTCAATCAATGGTTTAATATATGTAATTAACTAATCAATTATTTTAGCCAATTTATCAACCATTCATCCAAACAACCATCACATAATATAGAATTACTATAGATAAATTTAAAACTCGTTTATATAAAAATATAAACGAGTCAGAGTTAGTGAGTTTACTCACCTTGTTCGTAGTTGACGGTTTTGCTTTTGTTTCGTTTTAAAATCAAATAAACGTTTGATTTTATTACGAAATTCCGGTGGCTATGCTCTCAGCCACATCAGTTCCACATCATAGGTCTTGTTGCTATAATCCCAACATAACCAGTTTCATCGAATTCTAATCACAACAAATTAGTTATAGCCATTATAACATTTACTACAAACTACATTAATTTATAATTAACTAATATATCAATAACTTTTTAATTACCATGATTATTTTAGTTAATCACGCGTTTTCATGCCGCTGACCTCCTCCTTCCTCAAGTTCACAGATTCAAACCCGCTGTCATGCCTTGCTGGGATTTCCAATGCCTAGTGCTCCTACATTTCTTCACCATTCTACAACTAATTGGATATCATTCCATATTTCTCTTCCCTCTTATATGTTGTGAAGTCATGTCCGAAACTCAATTGACTTACCGATAAATGTTTGAATTTTTTGTTTTGCATCTGTAAATTCTAACCCAGGCAAAGACAGAACATCAGTATACAATATGAAGGTGGGATCAACATCAATAAATGGCTTGTGGTCATACTAGCTAATTGGTATTATGCTAGTTCATGTTTAATCCATATTTTAAATTTCCTTCTTTCCAATTTTGCTGTTGAAGCCAGATCCTATACAAGGCTCATTACTGCCCTTATCTTCTTTCAACCTTCCACCGTAATAATCTTCCAGACCAGCCCCATTAAAATCACTTTATTAACTAATAAATTCATATTATACTAATTAGCAACATTCCTTCATCAGTGTTAATTTAATTAACCATGGTTAATACGTCTTCCTCCATCTTCTAAACTTCGAAACCCGCTCCATTTTTCCATCCGATTTCAACCCGCGCCATCAGCGTCTCGTACGCCTTGCAAAGAAAACCAATAATAGTCGCTCCTTTCGAGAGCCATTCCAATCACCAGACGACTCCGAACGCCAAGCCCTACCGGCTGTGAGTAGGTCTTCGCCGGTCCGAGCAAATCTTGTTCAGACGTCATCTCGAATCAAGGAAAGGTGGCAAAGATTGAAACGGTTTTAGCTGGAGGCTTATTGTCGGTTTTGTGAAGGCGAAATAAAATGAATACAGTGAAGATTTATTTTTCCTTTTTGTATTTGAGTTGGATTTCATCCTGCTTTACGTTGGAAGAAGAAATAGGAGTGGCACGTTTTAAATTATAAACTACTTCGGCACTACGAGCTCGTTTTAAATTATATTATAAATTATACGTTTTAAAATTCATCTTTAATAAATAAATTCCTAATAAAAATCATTTAATAATCCAAATTTAAATTTAAAACAATTTAAATATTTTAAAATCAACGGCTAAAAATCTTGGTCGTTGCAGCGAGCAAGCAATAGCTTCACTACTCCATATAAGGCCAACTCGCTCACTTATCTCACCCCAATTCGCCTCACAAACTGCATCATACCCATTTGCCTCGCATCGCCTCTAATGGCCACCTATCGCCGCACATCAAAGTAGCTTGCCTCGTGTCACCTTCAATTAGCTCGCATCACATCATCCTCAAACAGCTCGCATCGCATCCAACTGGGTGCGATGTCATCACATCCCTCCGGATACAATGACACCGCATCCAAAATGATGTGATGGCGCCGCATCCCTCTAGATGCGATGTCATCGCATCCAAAGGGAAGTGGCGCCCCCAACAAAGCATCCCCTTTGGGATGCAATTTTCGCCTCTCTGGGATGCAAAAATCGCATCCTAAATAGGGATGTGAATTTCTCCTCCTACCACTCCAGTGTGATGTAATTTTCTGATGCGTGGGACCGTGATGCGATTTCCTACTAAATGGCCCCCAAGTCCTACCTACTCCCACCTAACCACTCCACTATAAATCCCCCCAGCTCATTTGTTACAAGGGTTGGAAAGTTGGCTGATTTGACATTTCCATAGAGCTCCAAGAGACCTATCTAATGGAATCTTCACTTTGAGTAAGAAGGAAAAAATTGACTTTTTCCATATAATTACTTATGACGATTATGGCTTCAAATTACATAAAAATGCTTGTATCTAAATGCCTAGAAGGGGATCATAGCTTGTGAATCATTGTTGTCAATAAAATATCAGCAGCTCTTCCAAAGTGGATGTAGGTCCCACATGGGACCGAACCACTATAAATTCTAAGTGTTAGTTACTACTTTCTTGCTCTTCTACACTTGTTTTCCTTACGCGAAACTTTATTCTTATGTAATTGAGAATCTTGTGTGTTGGTGACAATTTTTGCCATCAACATTTTGGTGCTTTCACTGAGAAACTAAGACTCGCATCTTTGCGACACATCACTATCTCGACTCCAACGTGCTTTAGGGTACTTCCCTAACCTATTGCTAAGTCGGCTTACGATGTTTAAGCAAACAAAGAAGACATTGGTCGACTCCTCTAGTGCAGCCGAAGCTTATTCCTCCGAGTCTCGGGGCCAGCATCAACAAAGGAAGTTTAGCTTTAACAACAATGCCGCTGTCCGCTCTCATGCTTACACCAATGGTCAAAATAACGACAACAACAACGGAAACAGGAATGGTGATAGAACCATAGTCACATACAAGGGGGCACACATCACCATGACCGAACCCAACTGCTTATCAATGACGAACTGGGTCTAAGTAATCGCCCCCCTCCTCAGCAGAATCCAACTATCGTCGCCCAGAACTTGGCGCTCACGGTCCCAGCAACTCAGCATGCCCAACTCCCACAATATCAAAATGAACGGCACCCCGCTCAACTCGTCAACCATATCAGAACTAGAAAATCGATGTCAACGATATGGAGGAAGATGATACCGACGTATACCATAGAAGGTGTTCCCAAAACAGAATTCCCGAGGGCCGCCAAAAAAATGGATTCTGCCAGCTGACCCTCATCGGACATATCTTCCCGACATGGTCCGCAGGATCATGAGAGATATATGGAGGAACGCCAACGACTCGTGGGAATCCCACCTGAGGCGTAATCCTTTCACCATAATCGTGCACGAGACTGAGTGGCCACGACGCTTTAGCATGCCGCAAATGGCGCTGTATGACGGCACAACGGATCCTATGCCTTCATAAACCGCTATGAGTGGCAGACGGACTCTAGTCGGGCTACTGACCCAATCAAATGTAAATGTTTTCCGGTCTTACTATTGGAAAAAGCCCTGCATTGGTTCTCCCATCTCCAGCTAGAATCTATCAACACCTTCGTCCAATTGGCCACATAGTTGGTCAGGCACTTCAAGATGCACATTCCAACTCCAAAGAATGCTCTAACCTTATCCAACCTCTACCGAGGTCCGACAAAGTCCCTTAAAAGCTACCTCGATCGATTCAACTCCACCCTCGCTGAGAACGATGATCCCGAACCTCGTACCACCCTCTTCAAGCTCGCTAAAGGTGTGCTCCCTACCTTAGGGTTCGGTTCTTGGATTGACCGAAAGCAGCCCAAAAACTTAGAGACGTTCTATGAAAAGGCCGGACAATTCCTATGCTAGGAAGAGGCAAGACGCAACAGGGCTTCACGGGTTAATCACTTCAACGACCCACATGCCAGCGCTGTCAATGACAGGAACAAAGGAAAGCATGCCGGGAACTCCTTTGACAAAGGCAAGGAGGCAGCCCCCTACAAGACGCGGCCAAATGCCGGCAAACAAGGCGGTTGCAACAACAACCAGGCCCCAACAGATCCAAAGAAACACGGCTACTATCAAAACTATAGGTTCTACCCTCTATTAAATTAAGACATGGAGACCACATACTTAGAAACACGTAATATGATCCAGTACAAGAAGCCCAACACAAGGGAATCGACTGACCGCGAGAAGAACTCTAGCAACTACTGCAGGTTCCACGATATGTATGGGCACAACACCAATGATTGCCGCCATCTCAAGGACGCAATCGAAAAAATCATCCAGGAGAAATGCCTAGAAAAGTATGTTTAGGATCCTGCTCCTCCCGAGGAGGCTACGGGCTCTCCAATGCCCGCACTTCCCCAGGTCCGTACAACCAAAGGTCACGTGGCATCATGATCAGTGCCATCTGTGGCGGGCCTTATCCCACACATGACAGCTTCGGTAAAATGGAGGAGTACGCCAACTCCATAAAGCATACCAAGTATGAAGCTTGCTCCACTCTAGACGAATCGGTCCCCACCAAACTTCAGAAGACAATGTAGGACGATATCATCTTCCGTGAGAGGGAGTCAACGAGGATTGAGATCCCAACCATAGACCCCTTCGTCATCTCTGCTCAGATTGTCCCAGCTTTTGTCCGAAGAATCCTTATTAACTCAAGTAGCTCAGTCAATATCATATTCGAGGTGGCGTACGACCAAATGAAGTTGGAGTTTAAAGACTTGAGACCCTGCCATGCAACCATCCATGGCTTTAAATAATCACCCAATAGGCATGATTGACCTACCCATGTAGCTTGGAGAGAGGGATCGAATCTGAGTCCGCATCCTCAACTTTGTGGTCATTGATGTCATTACACCATACAATGCTTTCTTGGGTCAAAAATTCCTCGTAGAATTCTGGATCTGTCTATCACCATGGTCCCTACTGATGAAATTCCCGATAGAGAATGGGATCAGTACCATCAAAGGCGATCAAGCCACAGCCCGAGACTGCTACTCATAGAGTGCCGCGTGCAATAAGGACAAGGGCAAGAATGTGCCTCCTCCTTCTTGTGCCAAGACCATCTCCGCATAGCAATCAAAGGCGTATGAGTCCTGGTTTAAGTGCCAATGCCACCTTTTGACGATCTCGATCTAAGGAAGGATGAAGAGTCCGATTCCGAAAGGGATACCCTAGTAGAGCTAATTGTGGATGTTCCGATCAGCTCCAACGACCGACGAAGGTCTTGAAAGTTGGATCGCAACTCCACCCTATAATAAAAGAAGAGCTCATGGAATTCCTAAGGGCCAACCTCGACGTGTTCGCTTGGACACATTCAGACATGTGTAACAATCCGAAAATTTTCGTCTTTCGACTCGACCATAACCCGCACAGTTCCGATCCAAAAGACAGAAATTCTTGAACCGTTAACTTTGGACATACAACAACATCAGAGCAAAAATACAAAACACTTTTCATTAAAATCATAAAATGTTACATCAGAGTACAAGAGTATAATGATTACAATGCAAAGTTGAAATAAAAATTTACATCGATGGAAGTCTCTTAATTGTTCTGGACACAGATTTACGCTTCAATCGAGAATCCTGCTCTAAGAAGACTCCAAGTTACATTTGCAAAACAAACTGTTGAATCTCCCTACATACCGTTTTGACTATGACAACTATACATAAGCATGTATATTATATCAACTAACTCTGTTTTGCAGGAAGATATTCGACAACAGATTCAAGAACAAAAATGAAGATTATATATGTTGTAAGAGTCTGTTAGTCTTAGATTTATTTGTTAAATTTTTCCTTGATGATTACACACACGCACATTTGATATATATATATATATATATATATATATATATATATATATATATATATTCACAATAAAATAGGCAAGGAATAAGTCTGCCTTAGAAAACATACGTCTGAAAGTTTTCAGACAGATGTCTGTTTGCTGAAAGAAATTTCAGATTCATAAAATATTCAGACGTCTGGTCTGAAAAAATCAGACATCTGAATCTGATCCAAATTAGCCTATTTCCTTGCTGTTTTTCTTTTTAAATCAAAACAAACATCTGAAATTTTTATTTAGACAACTGAATACGAAGGGATGCAACTTATAATGAAGAGTCACAACTTTATATTTTATATCTCTTGATCTAATCTCTTCATGATTGGTTGTAAATCTTTGCATATTATAAATAGAGGCTTGATTAAGTGAACCAATCACTGAATTTTATTTAATTCTTTCTATCTTACTAAAAGCTCTCTAAATATCTGAAAGCACTCTATTTGCAAATACTTAAGATTTTAATCTTCCATATTCTTTCACAAGCTACACGTTTATCATCAAGGAAAGACTATAGGAAGGGTGTACTTCAAATTGACATACCTGTGTTATCAAGTACACAAATAGTCATTAATTATTTTGTATTGTGTAAGTCCTCTTCCACAATTGAGGCAAGAAATTCCGTTCGTTTGTTCAGGTAATTGTAAACATATTCCTCCAGGTGAAGTGAGGTGTTTTTGTGTTAGTGAAATAACATAAGGAATTCTGGGACTAGACGTAGGACAGTGGTCCGAACCAGTATAAAATCGACAGTGTGATTTTACTTACTGCTACTACTCTGCTATATACATTCTATTATACTCATACTTCAATCTATACGATCCTACCACTGCATAGACTCTTTCAATTGGTATCAGAGCGAGGCCATCCTATAACCATAACATTGTTGTTTGATACTTTGGCAAAATGGAGAATAATCCAAGTACTAGCTGAACTACATTTTCCGATCGACAATCTGCTCAAAGACCACCTTTATTCAATGGAATGCACTATAATTACTAGGCTACAAGAATGAGAATATATATGCAAGAAAGTGGTTTTAGTGCATGGAATGGTACTCAAAATGAATTCACAGCACCTACAACTGAATATTCAGCATGGACAACAACTCAAAAAGATGAAGCAAATGCAAATGCCAAAGCTATGAATATGATATACTGTGCTTTGGATAGGAATGAGTTCAATCATGTTAGCATCTATACTTCAGCATAACAAATATAGGCAACACTCAAAACTATCCATGAAGGTACAAGCAAAGTCAAACAAACAAAGATTTCAATGATCAAAAACCAATTCCAGAACTTGAAAATGAGATAAAATGAAACCATCAATGAAATGTATTGAAGGTTTCAAGACATTATACATGCATTGATTGGACTGAGAGAAAAATATAGTGACTTTGATATTGTATCAAAGTGCTAAATTATCTAACTGACGATTGGGAAAGAAAAGTATTAGCCATTGAGGAAGCTATTGATTTATCAACTGTGAAACTAGAAGAACTAATAGGCAATCTCATATCTTATGAAGTAAATCTTCAAGCAGAAAGGGAATTAGCTCAAGAGAAAAAGATTGTTGCTTTTCATGTCGATAAAGAATAATCATAATCAGAAGATGAGGATTTAACTTTTATCGCTAATCTTTTTAAGAAATTTCTAAAATATTGGAAAGGAAATTTCAAGAAGAATACCTCAAGCAAACCTTCATCCTAAAATTTAGAATGCTTTAATTGTCACAAGAAAGGTCACATGGTAAAAGTCTGTCCAAAACTGAAAGAAAATCAAAAGAATTTCAACAAAAATAATAAGAATTTTTTTAAAAAAAGAAGGCCATTTCTGTGACATGGGACGATGACTCATCAAACAGTGATAACGATAGTGAAAATGAACAAGCAAATATGTGCTTCATGGCTCAAGAATCTGAAGTAAGTGATTTATCTTATGATGATCTAGTAGAAATTAATACTGAATTTTTAAACATTATAAAAACCCTTAAGAAAAACCTTAAAGAAACTCATGAAAATCCAAATAAAGCTGGGTGTGAAAGAGATATGCTTAAAGATGAAAAAATAATCTTAGAAGAAGAACTTGAAAAGGTTCAAGAGACTCTTTCAAATTCAGATAGTCAGCTTTCACTTTTGAGTCAAGAAATTGAAATTCAAAAGACAAAGAATGATGAAATTACTTCTGCAAATCAATTTTAGAAACCAAAATAAAAGAATTAGAGTTAGAAAATAAAAGTTTTCAAATCAAGTTAGATAATATTTCTAATAATGTATCTAATTTTAATAAGCATAGAGAAAATTTATCTAGGATCATAGAAAATTCTCAACCATCTTCAAACATAAATGGTTTAGGATTTAAGAAAGGGTCAAAAATTCCTCCAAAGAAAAATGCAAACCTAAAGAGGAAAATTGATTCAAAAATTAAGGATAAACCAAAATACACCAAAAAGATTAATAAAATTGAGATATAGGTTCCAAAAACAAACAATAGTTTGAATAGGAATAAACATATCAATTCATTTATGGAATCTGTTCATAATAATAAAATTATTTGTACAAAAGGGATACTAAACCCACTTGGGTTTGGCTTCCTAAGATTTAACTCTTAGGACCCTATCAAAAAGTGTGTACTAATGTGCTTATTAATGTTTTTGCAGGTCACACTCAAAAAGAAAAAATGGATTTTAGATAGTGGTTGCTCAAAACACATGACCGGAGACAAAGAAATGCTTATCAATATTTCATACTTTGATGGTGGCTCTGTTACCTTCGCAAATAACTCAAAAGCCTTTATCATTGGCAAAGGACGTGTGCGCAACTATGGTATTTCAAACTTACCTCTTATTACTAATGTTTCCTTAGTTAAAAACTTAAAACATAATTTACTTAGTATTAGTCAATTATGTGACAGTGGTTTTAAAATAACATTTTTGAAAATAAATGTAGTATTCTTGACAAAGATCAAAATCTTATTTTTGAAGGAAATAGAGATAGAAATATTTATGTTTTAAATAATAAAGTTAATAATAATAAAGAAATGTGTTTAATAGCCAATAATAATGATTCTTGTTTATGGCACAAACGTTTTTGTCATATAAACTTTAAAACTATACAGAGACTTTCGAAAATGAATTTGTAAAAGGTTTACCTAAATAATTTTAAATTGAAAAATCTCTGCGAAGATTGTCAAATAGGAAAATTAACCAATCTTCTTTTAAATCCAAAAAGGTTATATCAACCTTACAACCATTAGAATTGTTACATATGGATTTATTTGGACCTACTCAAGTTCAATCTATAAATCATAATCGGTATGTATTTGTGATAACTGATGATTTTTCAAGACATACATGGACTATCTTTATAAAAGAAAAAAGCGATACTTTTAAACATTTCAAAGATTTTATCAAAAAAATTCAAAATTCTAAAAGTTAAAAACATTCGTAGTGAACACGGTGGTGAATTCGAAAATGATTCATTTGAACCTTTTTTAAAAAGAAAGGAATAAATCATAATTTTTCTTCTCCTAAAACTCCACAACAAAATGGAGTTGTAGAAAAAAAGAACATAACTTTACAAGAATGTGCTAGAACTTTATTAAATGGAAGCACTTTATCATAACAATTTTGGGCAGAAGCTGTAGCAACTGCTTGTTATGTATTAAATCAAATTTCCATTCGTCCTCTAACTAAAAATACACCTTACGAACTTTTTAATGGACGAAAACCAAATATTTCTTGTTTTATATTTTTTGGTTCTAAATGTTTTATTCTTAACACCAAAGATCAACTCGGAAAATTTGACCCAAAAGCTGATCATGGAATTTTTGTTGGATATTCAGAACGTAGTAAGGCTTATCATATTTTCAATAAACGAACTAATATCATAGAAGAATCTTTACACGTATCTTTTGATGAAAATCTTGATAAAAATATAAATATCATAGTTGTTGATGAAATTATTGAAAGAACTAGTCTTGAAAATATTGAAAATAATCCTATAGAACAAATTAGATCACCTCCCAGAATTTTATGAGATCATTCTACACAAAACATTATTGGAGAAATCGATTCACATGTTTGAACAAGGAGTCAACTAAATCAAATGGGTCATGTTGCATTTCTTTCAACTTTTGAACCCAAAAATCAAAAAGAAGCCTCTACGGATGATTATTGGATAATAGCTATGCAAGAGGAATTAAATCAATTTGAATGAAATGATGTCTGAGAGTTAGTACCTCGACCAAATGATCAATCAGTTATTGGTACAAAATGGGTGTATAAAAATAAAGCTGATGAACTTGGAAATATTACAAGAAACAAAGCCAGAATAGTAGCACATGGCTATAATCAAGAGGAAGGTATTGATTATGAAGAAACATTTGCACCTGTAGCAAGATTTGAAGCTATACGCTTACTTTTAGCATATTCATGTTTTCATAATTTTAAACTTTATTAAATGGATGTTAAAAGTGCCTTTTTAAATGGATTTATTAAAGAAAAAGTATATGTAGAATAACCACTGTTATTTATACATGAAAAATATCCATATTATGTTTACGAACTTAAAAAAGCTTTATATGGTTTAAAACAAGCACCACGTGCTTGGTATGAAAGACTCAAAAGTTACTTAATAAATTAAGGTTTTCGAATTGGAAAAGCAGATCAAACATTATTTATAAAAAATATGAATAAAGATATTTTAATTGTACAAATTTATGTAGACAATATCATTTTTGGTTCAACTAGTGAAAATCTATGTAATGACTTTTCTATTATTATTATAAATGAAATTGAAATGTCCCACATAGGAGAATTATCATATTTTCTTAGACTACAAATTAAACAATTTTCAAATGGTGTTTTTGTTAATCAAAGAAAAATATTTTAGTAATCTAATTAAACATTTTGGTTTAGACAACACTTATGGAAAGCCAACTCCTACGAGTGCTATAGTTTATCTTGATAGAGATGAGAAAGGAAAAAGTGTTGATCAAAAACTATATAGAAGTATGATCGGTTCGTTACTTTATTTAACTGCAAGTCGTCTTGATATAATGATGAGTGTATGTTTATGTGCAAGATTCCAAGCAGATCCTAAAGAATCACATTTAAGAGCAGTGAAACGAATTCTAAGATATTTTAATAACACTAAGGACTTCAGTCTTTTCAATCAGAAGGAATGTCCATTTGAATTAGTATCTTATAGTGATGTTGATTTTGGTGGATCTCAGACAGATAGAAAAAGTACAAGCGTTACGTGCCATTTTATTGGAAAACTTATATCTTGCTTTAGTAAGAAACAAAATTGTGTATCACTCTCTACATGTGAAGCAGAATACATATCTGCTGCTTTAGCTTATGCAAAGATGATCTATATGCGACAATCACTCAGAGATTTTGGAGTAAACTTAAGTAAATCAACAATATATTGTGATAACACTAGCACAAAAAATTTATCCAAAAATCCTATAAATCATTCACGAACTAAACATATTAACATTCGTCACCACTTTTTACGTGATAACATAGATTTTTTTATAAGTTTAGAATATATCTCAACTGAAAATCAAATTGCCGACAAATTCACTAAACTTTAATTAAAGAACACATTTATGAAACTACGACGGGAATTGGAAATTATGTCAGTAAAAGATATATAAGTTACTATAAATTACTCTAAAAACAATTTTTAACAACAATTTCGTATACATGTTAAACTAATAACTAAATATAGCTTCTTTCCAAAGAACACTCACTATGTTTAAGTTATTCTCTGGTTATAAATTCCTAAAATTCCAACCACATGTTTTTGAAAGCTAACTTATATAAGCTTATGGTTTTCATTGCAATAAACGCACAAAATATAAAATTAAAAGAAGTACAAAAACAAGTCTATCAACTATGTCTTCCAATAACTCGAATTTATCAATTTACATTGCCTTCACAACGATTAGCTCATCAGATACTCCATACTTTCCCACACCAACTCCAAGAAATAAACCAGAATATCATGGGGAAATTATCACACAGGATTTACTCCGGATCCAAAGAAGGCTAAAAGAGCTCGATTTTCGTCACAAGATATGAAAAGAAAAGCAGATGAAATTCATCACAATCAAAAAGAGAAAATGGAACTCGAAAAAGAATTATACTTTGGGCAGAAGGTCACTGCAACTCGTTTAAGTCTTCTCGAGAAAATGGTTTATAAATTTTGTAGCCCAAAAATAAAGGATGTTTTTGAACCTTTACCAATCCCACCAAACCCTATTGATTCATCCTCATCCTATTGAACTAAAAACGATCCGGTGAATCCTACAAAGAAGTACTATACGTTTTATCCCCAGCGACCTTCATATAGTCCAAATACTTGGAACAGGAATTACAAAGAAAATGAAGGGAAAAGATTCTCAACAACAACAAAGATTCTGTTTCCAAAAAATTAAACTTCTGTTTTAAGTTTAGCAGCATTTAATTATTTTATCGTTGGAACCAATTTATATATATATAATATACTTATATAGAAATAATAAATAAATTTTCCTATAAAAATTTGCCAAAACAGACATCTGATTTGTTTCAGCCAGACGTCTGACTACTAGGTAAGATAAAATTTCAAAAGGAAAACAAACTTCTATCTACTTAAAATTAGACATCCGAAATATGATTAAAATGAACTAAAACCTTGCTATTTCATATTTAACCAAAAACAGACATCTGAAAATTAAAATCAAAGGTCTGATTACTGAGTCATAAATTTTTCAGCGTCCAATAAACAGACCTCTGACTTTATAATAACAGACGTCTGAAACAACATCAAAATGAACTAATTCTCTACTGTTTGACATTGGGACAGAAACAGACATCTGAAAATTCTATTCAGACCTCTAAATCGCAACAAAAGATTTTTTTTAAAAACGGAAACACACGCCTTTTACCAACCAACTCTTCATTTCATCTCTTCACTTTTAACTTTTACCTTTTCACTCGCTATAAAACCCTAGCCCCCAAATTTCCAAATCACTTCAAAACTTCAACTTTTTACTACAAAAATAATGTCAAATCGTGGAAAGCGTACAAGAGAACAAAAATTCAACCCTCCCTCCGACGAGTTAATTCAAAAATGGCTTTGGGATAACACCGCCAAAGAAAGGTACAAGGCAATGAAAGATTCCAAATTATTTGAAGGTGCCTTTGCTAAGTTTGATTCTCTGTCTAATTTTCTAATCCTACATTATGTTAGACATTATTACTTTGAATCTCCAGTGGATTTTAATACAAATAATATCAAAATATATCCTTTGCTGGTATAATTATTCTTGGCAAAATTAAACCTAGATCATACTAGACCTCAAAATAAAAAGGATTGTGTTTGGTCTTGGGTATATGGAAAACGTATTCTTCTTCCGATTCAACGATTAGGTCAAACTTTGAGTTGTGCTTGGCAAGGACTTGATATCAACACAATTGAAGTTGATATGACTACAGGAGACTAGATATCACACAAGTTTCTTTCCAATAATCTCATCAATATGCATGATCTTACCTCTACCCATATTCGATCGCAAGCTCGATTATTAAACTGCATATTTGTCCGAACAATCCAACCTCGCAAAGGAAGTTATGAAAAAGTTTATAAAAGTAATATTCAAGCATTGTATGCCTTATACTCTAACAAGAAAATCGCTTGGGCAAAGATCATTCTAGATGAATGGACAGATATTACATACAAGCGTAAAGACTCTTCACTACGATGCTTATATTACTCGGATTCTTACTGCTTGTGAAATATCAATACGCAATACTCCTTCTCATATCATCAAAGAAATTGGTTATAAAACCTTTAAAACTTATGGATATTGATCCTAATCCTGCAACTTTGGAGTATATGTATTTTGAGGCTTGGACTGAACATGTAGCATCTCAACAAGAAGCACTTATAGCCGAGCCTTCTCATTGCCGTCAACGTAGGGAATAAGAAGAAGAAGGAATTCAAGTCATCTCTATTGATACTTCCTCCAAGCAAGCCTTAGTTATGCTGTCATACAATCAATCTAGAATTCATAAAGATCTTAAGCGTTTTGAAAGACAAACAAACAAGAAATTTGATTCCATCAAAGGTTTTTGAATAGAATTTGGGAAACAATATCTTGCACCGGGACTTCTTCTAGCTAAGCACATGCTCCAGCTCCATTTCAATGGTCATCTTGTTCAGCCAAAGAAGTTACTGATACTAGTTTTGAACATAGTTCTCCCAAAGACGGCGGAACAAGCATTGGCCAAAATTTGCCTACATCCGAGGGTTGGTAGGTATGGTTGGTAATATGGTTATCTACATATTTTGATTAAAAATCTTTAATTAACTATGGCATGTAATATTTTTTGGTATCTTGGTTTATCTTTGGCACAAAACTCTATGATGTGCTATGATTTGTTATGTCTAAACATTATGTGTGTCTATTATTTGTCTGTGTTTATGTTGTGATTGTGTGTTGTGCATAAATACTTAAATTGTTTACTAAGTATTCCTTTTTGTCAAATGACAAAGGGGGAGAAACAAGTAACGGTATATGCATATTGACGAGGGGAGCTTATATAGTTGTCAATTCAAAACGGGGGAGAATGTTGAATCACACTATATAGTGTTTTGACTATGACAACTATACATAAACATATATACTATACCAACTAACTCTTTTTTGCCGGAAGATATTCAACATCAGATTCAAGAATACAAATGAAGATTATATATATTGTAAGAGTCTGTTAGTCTTAGATTTATTTGTTAAA
The DNA here is from genome assembly GCA_030737875.1 of Allium sativum. NCBI lineage: Eukaryota > Viridiplantae > Streptophyta > Magnoliopsida > Asparagales > Amaryllidaceae > Allium > Allium sativum. Next base: position 443,160,235 of record CM060923.1, on the reverse strand, counting down.
GTCTTCCTTGATGATTACACATGCACATTTGATATATATATATATATATATATATATATATATATATATATATATATATATATATATTCATAATAAAATGCACAAGGAATAAGTCTGCCTCAGAAAATAGACGTCTATTTGCTGAAAGGAATTTCAGATTCACATAATATTCAGACACCTGGTTTGAAAAATTTAGTCGTCTAAATCTGCTTCGAATTAGCACATCTCCTTGCTGTTTTTATTTTTAAATCAAAACAGACATCTGAAATTTTTATTCAGATATTTGAATACGAAGCGATGCAACTTATAAAGAAGAGTCACAACTTTCTATTTTATATCTCTTGATCAAATCTCTTCATGATTGGTTGGAACTCTTTGTATATTATAAACAGAGGCTTGATTAAGTGATCCAATCACCGAATTTTATTCTAATTCTTTCTATCTTACTTAAAGCTCTTTAAATCTCTAAAAGCACTCAATTTGAAATACTTGAGATTTTAATCTTCCATATTCTTTCACAAGCTACACGTTTATCATCAAGGAAAGACTATATGAAGTGTGTACTTCAAATTGACATATCTATGTTGTCAAGAACACAAACAATCATCAATTATTCTATATTGTGAAAGTCTTCTTCAGGAATTGAGGCAAGAAATCCCGTTCGGCTGTTCGGGTAATTATGAACCTATTCCTCCAGGTGAAATGAGGTCTTTTTGTGTTAGTGAAATACTAGAAGTGAGTCTGGGACCGGACATAGAACAGTGGTCTGAACCAGTATAAAATCGACTGTGTTATTTTACTTACTGCTACCACTCTTCTATATACATTATATCATACTCATACTCCATCTGTACGATCTTGCCGTTGCATAGACTCTTTCACAAACTACCCAACTGCCTGTGTAGAAAATATGGGCACCCGAGTTTGCAAGGGAAAAACAAACTACGAGTCAGTTACGGGACTAGTATGAGAACCAAAATAGTTATTAACTTTATTTTAAAGTTCGGTATATCACGGGACCATATCATATAACCTGTAACGGGTTTACTTGATATGAATGCTAGTGCATAAACAACAACTAAAAATAGACTTATAAAGCCTACGATGCACCAAAAATATGCAAATCCTCAATCTACCCATTTAGGCTTAATTCACAAACTTAGATTTCAAAATATAATTAACTTTACAGAAGTTATTTCTTTGGACTTTATTCCCGATTTCTTATGTCAAATCATTTGAAATTACATACCTAGCTATTAAATCAAATTACCTTTCACTTCGGGATATTAAACCAAAACATTTTTTAAAACCTCAAATATCTACAATATAAGCATATCAATATATATGTCACCTTATCGAGGTTACCCTTATGACCAGGCTCCGGGTACACCCTAACATCACGATAATAATCCAGGTATGTCCACTCTCCGTTCCCTAGAGAGAACCATACCTTCTGTAACCGTAGTCCACACATGCACGACTTTTCGTCACCAGGGCCTTTACCCGATCATCGGTAACACATAGAAATCATTTCTATATCCCGAAGTGCGGGAAAAACAATTACATGAATAATCACAAATAAATCAAATCTATATTTATTTCCATTCCCAAATCATTTCAAAATCACCGGTTTTAGTCCTCAGAATCCTTTCTATCTATAAACATTCCCTATCCAAAATCGGGAATAACATTTCCTTTTTCTTATGATCTCATTTTCAAAACTATTCATTTTAATTTAAATGAACCCAACAACATCGCTAAACACCTCATAGTCAAATTATGAAATAAATCACAGGGTGTTACATACAAGTATTTTCTACCCAACCCAGTTCTAAATATAAAAGCAATTTTGCTCATAAACCGGTCGAGAACAATCCAAAAAATCAATCAATCACAATAATGAACTTGCATTATCAACCACTAATGATCATAAAATTCATATTAGTTTACTAATAATAGTTAATAATAAACAACCCCTTTTCGGTTTAGCTTCTTACATACTTAAGTGACTACATGTATTTTACTCAAAAATTGAATCTTTCCCTTACTAAGCATCATTAAACCATCTCTTCAACTCATATTATTAACCACAAGGCAATAGATAATCAATCGAGTGCACAAACAATAATCAATAACTAACTAGCCCTTATAATCATTCAGAAGTTCTCGCCTACTTAAGTGACTACCCAAATTCTACTTAAAGATCGAATCTTTTTCATTCTAACCATCATCAAACCAAATCATAAACCCAAATCATCAATCACCAATTAATATATAACATAAACAAGTTTACAATAGAAACTGAAAGTAAACTAGCCATTAATTGGTGAAAAAGTTCTCACATACTTACATAAACTTCACTTATAAATCAAATCTTTTTCATACAAATTGTTATTAACCCATACCAAACATCTTGAAATTATATTATCAACCCATAGGATTAACCAAACAACAATATTTAACTCAGTCCAGTTCATAACTATTAGCCAATAATAAACTTGCCCATAATTAAGTGCAGAGTTTTCACCTAGTACTCCACCCAATCAATCTTTACTCGGAGGATATCCTAAAATTCTCAAATATATATAGGTATAAGTTTGGTTCGAGGAGAAAACAATTAAGGATTTCTTAGTGTTTGGGGCTTGGAACGGAGGTGGAAAGGAGGGAAAGAAAGGAGGGAGAGAAGGAGGGAAAGAAACAAGAAAGAAGGAGGCCAAGAAGCCATAGCCATGGAGCTTAGAGATGGAGAGAAGGAGGAGAAGGAGAGAGGTAAGGATGGAATGGAAATGAGAAGAGTAGGTGCCTTTATATAGCCATGTTTAAGGGGTATTTACGCCTTTAACTTAGGGACATTTGTTATGTTCCTACCATTACTCAACATGTAGGTTGTTGAAACCAAAAATGGCCGCAACACCAAAGGTGCTCTTAGAGCACTTCACCAAACGGTATGATTTGAGATTACGGAGCCACAAACACAAAATAAAAAGGAAAAAAAGTAAAGAACAAGGAATTTTTAGAGTGGTTCGGTCAATTTAGACCTACATCCACTATGGAATCACTTCTTATTATCATACTTGAGTTTATAAAGTACATCGCTTTATACATTTCACTCATTTTATGATATTTCTCTCTCTTTGATCTAGATTTCACTTGAATATATCAAAGTAATGGTTTGATCTCTCTAAGTATGGTGGTAATTGATGAATATCTTCAACACTTGAACACTTGAGCGATTTTCCTTGATTCCATGACGGTTTTGTGTTAGATATGGGCTTTATAGAGGATTGATGGAGATTAGAGAATCTTGAATTGAACTTGAGCAATTTTTGATGTAGTTTAGAGAAGATTTGATCCATTTGTTGTTGGAGGTAGATGAAACGAGCTTGGGAAGCCATTAATGGAGCTTGGAGTACTTGAGAGTGGTTGAGAAATGATTTGGACAGCCCTTTGGGGTCCAAAAATTGATCCTTTGAATGTTGAGAAGTGGGGTATTTATAGGTGGAGTTTGAGGGTAGTGACAGAGTTGTAATTATGGTGTGCAGGGTTTGGGTCATTCATAGGTGTATTTACGAAAATGCCACTGGACAGCTGTAGCCAGCTGTAAGACGACCAACTAGCCGGAATTTGCGTGCATGAACGAGCCAAAATATCGGTGAGCGGTCGAATAAAATATTATGCATAAATGACCTCCTTTTATCATGTACGACCAATGTAAGTGTGCAATCAGGAAATTTGTGCTTAAGCAATAATGATGCATGATCCACTACTTTAGATTGCAACAGATCCAAGCCTCCACGTAGCAAATCCTTCCATCCAATATTATAATTTAAAGAAATGAACCATCTCTTTCTACACATGTAAACATGCTCATTCATTCTAAAATGTGCTCGATCCAATCAGCGAAATGAAGTTGCTGCACCCTTACTGTTGAGCTTTGTGCTCGACCAAAAATGTGATGAGCTATCAAAAGCTGGAAACTTGCAATCGACCAGGTTATTACAATTCTTCCATCGTGTACTATTTGTGGATGAGCCAAAAACATGCACGTCCCCTCAATCTTCCATTGCTCGACCAGGACGCTTTGGCCTGCTCGACCAGGATGCTTTGGACTGCTCGACCAGAGCTTGGGTGAGCGACCGACATAGTACTGAAGAAGCTGCTCGACCAAAGGTGCCCTGTCGACCAAGCAGCTTAATGATGAAGTGAACGACCCTTCTCTCCACGTGGTGCTCGACCCCCATTCTATAGTACTGCTCGCCCCAAATGGATAGGTGCTCGACCATCCCGCTTCATGGTGTTCCAAGGTGACTGACCATGCTGTAGAGATGTGTTTGATCCCATGTTAACAACAAATACTTGAAATATTTTCCTGAATGACCCATGTTGGATGAAGATGAGCTAGCGAGCGCTGCTTTGTGGACAACTCCACTAACTTTGTTCTTGTGTCCTGCCGTATACATCTTTTGTTGTATGCATTTCCGAGCCATTCCATACAACGTTGATCATGAGCTGAGGTCCATGCTTTCATGTCTAACTTTATCTCGAACCATGTTTGGATAACAGGGTTAACATTTTCCCCTCAGAGGTTGTATTTTTTGCTTGTGAATGCGGGATTCGAATAGAACATTATAACCGATTAACTTCTCCTCAACTGGAACTGATGATCTTGCAAAACATATAATAATTCGTATTTGTTTACATCTTTGCGTTGTTTAATCTAGTATCATGAATTCCCGTGTATTCTAGCACTGCTAATGATTTGCCAGAATTTCATCTTAGCTTGTTGATATTTGACATTGCATTGGAGTGCAAATTGTTTCACGCCACCTATTATATGATTAAAACAAGCGCTCACATGATTTTGGACTTATACTTCGCCATCGACCGTCCATATCAATAGCGGATTAGTTAAATCACTAGAAAATGAATTATAGCGAATTTTATTTTAAATCGAATAAAGCATCTGCACAGAATCGTTTTATCCAACGGTTTATCACTCTTCGAATATTATCTGCACAAACATGATGTTCTAATTCGAATTTGCATTAGCGCTCATTATCAACTAATCGACAAAATTCGACTTTGGATTTCAAGCGTTGTTATTTTAACGACTTATATGATAGTATACGACATTTCATATTTTAGGAAATGCATACTCATGATTTATTTCTTGCTTCCTTTTGAAGAAGTCATGGATATTTGTGCCCCTGTCTAGGAGGTCTTTATCCCTCACTGTGTGAAGTATTTTGGCCTTTGCTGTGGAAAAGAATCTTGGTGCTCAATATTCGTCTTCTTTGTTGATCAGTTCTGACATTAGAGACACCATTGGATGCCCCTACTATGGAGAGGTCATTTATAATCCAACGTACATCTTCTCTTGCTGACTGAATCGACATGATATACTTCACTGAGTATCGTTGATCTTTGCTATGGAGAATTTTCCCTTTTTATTAAAAGGACTTATGTTGTTATGTCCCCACCTGGGAAGTACTTTGAATTTCGTGCCCTTGCTTCGGCTAAAGTCAAACACTTGTCACATCTAGGATATTTAGACGCTACGCAAGTGAACTAGTTAATTGGTTAAGATCCAACACTTATCGCGTATGAGCTATTCAGACTCTACACAAGTTAATTGTTTAAGATCCAACACTTGTTGCGTCTGAGCTATTTAGGCATTACACAAGTTAATTGGTTAAGATCCAACACTTATCGCATCTGAGCTATTCGGGCACTACGCAAGTTAATTGGTTAAGATCCAACACTTATCGCTTTAGAGCTATTTAGACACTATACAAGTTAATTGGTTAAGATCCAACACATGTCGCATCTGAGCTATTCAGACACTATGCAAGTGAACTAGTTAATTGATTAAGATCCAACACTTGTCGCGCTGAGCTATTCAGACACTATGCAAGTTAATTGGTTAAGATCCAACACTTTCGCGTCTGAGCTATTCATACACTGCCCAAGTTAATTGGTTAATATCCAACACTTGTCGCTTCTGAGCTATTCAGACACTACGCAAGTTAATTGGTTAAGATCCAACACTTGTCGTGTCTAAGCTATTCAGACACTATGCAAGTTAATTGTTTAAGATCCAACACTTGTCATACACTACGCAAGTTAATTGTTAAGATCCAATACTCGTCGCGTCTGAGCTATTCAGACACTACGCAAGTTAATTGGTTAAGATCCAACACTCATCGCATCTGAGCTATTCAGACACTACGCAAGTTAATTGGACGGCTGTTGTATCGTTTCACGGGGCCGGCACCAGTTCCTTTGTTGTATGCTTGACTCGGCGGGAAATCTCAGTTTAGGAACTAGGGCTTTGAACCTCTCACTTGGGGAAGTGCCTATTTGAGGAAAGTTACAACCCTCTCGTTGGTTTGTCATGGCTCTTGTTCGTTGTTTGAATCTTTGCGACTCTTCACATTCACTTTTCAAGGCGGTGATTTTCTATTTTTGCATTTGTGCATGTTGATATATGCATCATTTGGCACTTGAACTAGCATTGTTGGGGCCGCCATGTGTCGTCAGATTTTGAAGGAACAAGTGCACGACAGATAGCCTGCAATATGATATCATCTTTTAAGCAAGTTTTAAATAATTGAAAATATTACAAGTAAGAGATTAACTCAGGCAGATATGCTTTCAGTAGTAGATATGATATTCTATTACAATTGCTCACCAAGGGAGGTTTATATTTGTAAAAGAAAGTATATCAGTTTTTCATAAGGACTGAGTAGTGCTTTTATGCAGAATGTTAACACATGCGAGCGTTATTCCAGATTCTTGCTATTGAAACTCCATCAAGGGTTGACAATTTGTAGATGCCATATAGAAGCTTTTGACTGATGGCATATGACCCATACTAGTTAGGCTCAAATATTCCAATACCAGCCTTTACTGAGCTTTGGTATGGAAGTGACTGGCGATTATTGGATGAAGATGAGCTTTTAATTCCATAAGAGTCATTACTTCTGTCGGACTGTACTCGTGGGCATTTGCGTAGCTTTGCATCTTCTCCCAGCTTTCATCGGCTGAGCAAGAACTATTTGTTGTTGGAGCCTTTCCTTCCGAGCCCAGTTGATTGGTGGGTACGCTTTGCCCCTGGGTAGTTGGAAGAGAATTTATTGCATGTGATTTCCTGATATATTGTTATAGCTTGCTCATCTTAACCAACACCTCGGTTGAGCTTTTTAAATATCTGCAATCATTAGTTTGGGGACCGGGTTGATTATGGTATTGGTAGAATCTTCCAGACTGCGCAGCTTTGTTTGAGATTTTCAATGTTGGTGTTTCTGGAAAATATTCTACATCCTTATTAGGAAAGAAGATGTTCACCAAAATATCATTTAGAGGAGTCAACTCTTCAGGTTTGATAAAGCAGAATCTCTTGGTATTATTCTCTTCTTTTCCTTTATCCTTATTTTCCCTCTTACTCCCCGTGACATTCTTCTTATTGTCTTCCCGATAGATGCGAAAGAAAGGACACTCAGGATCATTTTCCCCTTTACCATGATAATTGTACTTTTCTTTAGTAAGATCTGCAATAGAGGAATACGCGTTCCCTTCCAAACCAATGTTTGTTAGATAATTTGCAAGGTCAGTTTGAGCGACTTTGAAAGCATAGAGTTGGTTCATCAACATCTCATTTGAAGTATCATTTTTTAGATATAAACCAGCCACAACACTTTTGAAATCGTATTGAGATACAACATCTCTCTAGCTTGGCCGATAATCGGATTATTAGTTTGAGAAGTAGCGGAGACATCTTCAATAACATTAGTGAGATGTGGCAGAGACATCTTCAATAGCATTATTGGAAATCCTTGCAACTTTACCATTATTTTCCGAATCAACTCTTTGGGGAGAAGCGGGATTTGCTTGCGCACTCAGAAGAGCATTCATCTTGTTGATAAGAGCTTGATTAGCATCCATTAAAGTTTTAATAGAGGTTTTCATACGTTCATTTAACTTGGTGATAACGGCGTTTAATCCGTCCCTAGTCACTCTGGCTTCGCCTGTCGAGCTTTGGCCAATTTCAAAGCGAATAGTAAGTGGTGTAGCCTCATCAGCCTCGTTGTGGGATGCTCCAATGGTTTTATTTTTGGTTTTCTTAGATTTAGCCATTATTTCGGACAAAGCTTTGAATTTCGGAGAGAATTCGACTGTTGGCCCAGATCTTAGATTTGGAGAATCTATAGTAGAAGTAGGCTTAGAACTTCAACGCAAGGCTCTTAAATTTGAGAGAAGTGTGAACGTGGCCCCACAGTGGGCGCCAAATGTTGAAACCAAAAAATGGCCATAATACCAAAGGTGCTCTTAGACCACTTCACCAAACTGTATGATTTGAGATTACGGAGCCACAAACACAAAATAAAGAGCAAAAAGTAAAGAACAAGGAATTTTTAGAGTGGTTCGGTCAATTTAAACCTACATCCACAATGGAATCACTTCTCATTATCAAACTCGAATCTACAAAGTACATCGCTTTATACATTTCACTCATTTTATGATATTTATCTCTTTTCTCTCCCTTTGATCTAGATTTTACATGAATATATCAAAGGAATGGTTTGATCTCTCTAAGTATGTGGAGATTGATGAGTATCTTCAAGGCTTGAACGCTTGAGTGATTTTCCTTGATTCCATGACTATTTTGTGTTAGATTTAGGCTTTAGAGAGGGTTAATGGAGATTCAAGAAGCTTGAATTGAACTTGAGCAATTTCAAATGGATTTTAGAGAAGATTTGATCCATTTGTTGTTGGAGGAAGATGGAATGAGCTTGTGAAGCCATTAATAGAGCTTGGAGTGCTTGAGAGTGGTGGAGAAATGATTTGGACAGCCCTTCGGGGTCCAAAAATCGGTCCTTTGAATAGTTGAGAAGTAGGGTATTTATATGTAGACTTTAGGGTAGTGTCAGAGTCATAATTGTGGTGCGCAGGATTTGGGTCGTTCATAGGTGCATTTACGAAAATGCCACTGGACAGCTATAGCCAACTGTAAGACCGAAGAGCTGGAATTTGCGTGGATGACCAGGCCAAAATATCAGCGAGCGACCAAACAAAATATTAAGCACACACGACCTCCCTTTGTTATGTGTGACCAGTATAAGTGTGCGATCAGGAAATTTGTGCTTGAGCAATAATGATGCACGATCCAAAATTACGGCAATGCCATTACTTTAGATTGCAACAGATCCATGCCTCCACGTAACGAATCCTTCCATCCCATATTATAATATAAAAAAATGAACCATCTCTTTCTATACATATAAACCTACTCATTCATTCTAAAATGTGCTCGATCCAATCAGCGAAATGAAGCTGCTCGACCCTTACTATTGAGCTTTGTTCTCGACCAAAAATGTGATGAGCTGTCAACAGCTGGAAACTTGCGGCCGACCAGGCTATTACAATTCTGCCATCGTGTATTATTTGTGAATGAGCCAAAAATGTGCACATCCTCTCAATCTTCCATTGCTCGACCAGAGTGCTTTGGCCTGCTCGACCAGAGCTTGGGTGAGCAGCCAACATAGTACCGTAGAAGCTGCTCGGCCAGAGGTGCGCTGCTCGACCAAGCAGCTTGATGATGAAGTGAACGATCCTTCTCTCCACATGGTGCTTGACCCCCCATTCTACAGTACAACTCTCCCCAACTGGATGGGTGCTGGACCAACCCGCTTCGTGGTGTTTCAGGGTGACCGACCATGCTGTAGAGATGTTTTCGACCCATATTAATAGCAAATACTTGCCATGTTTTCCTGAAAGACCCACGCTGGATGAAGATGAGCGAGCGAGCCCTGCTTTGTGGACAACTCTGCCTACATGTTCTTGTATCCTACCATATACATCTTTTGCATATATGCATTTCCGAGCAAATCCATACAACTTTGAACATTGTGAACCGTGGAAGCTTTGCTATGTAAACCATCATGTACACAGTTCATATCTGATAGTTGATTTAATTATTCCATAAGACCCATATTTATTGCAAATCGTATTGAGCTGATCATTTGCATAGCTCACGTCACGTGCAACCACTTTGATCATTAGCCGAGGTCCATGCTTTCGTGTATAACTTGATTGTCGAACCACGTTTGGAAAATGGGGTTAACATAAGTATATATGTGTTAAGGCTTCCTTGAGAAGTGATAAGATTACGGAAGAAAAAGCCCGAATTTGACACATTTCATAGTAACCCAAGTTTGATAAATTCTTATCCAATTTATACTATTATATTTTGACAAAAATTAAATATTATTCTCAAGTCCAGATTCAATATTTGTTGAAATTTAAAATTCACTAAAATCAGTAAAAAAAATCATAATTTTGGTAAAATAAAAATACAGGTACTTGCACACCGGCTCTCCATCAAACCCTGGCATCTCCCAGTCAAACAGAAACATTGAATCCTGGGAAAAGACAGGTCGACAACGCTCATAGAAGAGGTTGATAGGCTTCTCGACAACGGTTTTGTCCAAGAAGCTTATTTCCTCGAATGGATTTCCAATCCAGTCTTGGTCAAGAAGGCAAACAAAAAGTGGCGAACATGCATAGATTTCTCTGATCTAAACAAGGCGTGTCCTAAATACAGTTTCCCTCTCCCGAAGATTGATCAGCTTGTCAATTTTACCACAAGTTATTAGCTCCGTCCTTCAAGAATGCCTACTTGGGCTACAACCAGATTCCAATGTACCTTCCCGACCAGGATTATATGTCTTTCATGACTGATCTTGGGCTCTACTGCTATCTTGTTATGCTTTTTTGTCACAAGAATGCGGGAACTACCTACCAACAACTGGTTAACTTCATTTTCAAGGACCAGATTGGGAGATCAATGGAGGTTTACATGGACGACATGCTCGTAAAATCGAGAATATTGAACGACCATGTCCGTGACCTCTCTGAAATGTTCGGTATCCTCCGCCAATATGGCATGAAACTTAATCCCTTGAAATGCTCTTTTGGCGTTGTATCGGAAATTTTTTTGGGTTTATTGTCAATTCGCGAGGCATCGAAGCCAATCTAGATAAGATCAAAGACCTCCGGGACATCCAAGCTACTCGGAGTATCAAGGATGTTCAGAGTCTAAATGGGAAGGTCACTGCCCTAAGTCGATTCATATCAAAAGCAACTAACAAGTGCATTCCCTTTTCGACTTGTTCGGAAAGGGGAAGCACAATTTCTCTTGGACACCGGAATGTGTTGTCGCATTCCAGGACCTCCTGAATCACTTAGAATGGCAGACTTTCCTATCTAAACCTGTAGATCAAGAAGACTTGCACATTTATTTGGCTTTTTCCTTGCAGGTGGTTAGCTTAGCGCTCGTGCTCATCGAAGATCATGTCCAGCGACCCGTTTATTACACTAGCAAAAGACTGACGGGATCAGAGAAGAACTACCTTAAGCTTGAAAGGATGGCCTACTATCTGTTGATCTCTTCCTGGAAGCTATGACCTTATTCCAATCCCATCCTATCAAAGTTTTCACTGACCCGCCGCTATGACAGGTCCTATAGCAACCTTAGACGTTTGGGCAATTTCTAAAATGGAACATTGAGCTAAGCCAGTTCGAGGTCACTTTCATCCCTCGTCGGTCCATCCTCGGACAAGCCCTAACCGACTTCATCGTGGAGTTCACCATTACGAAAGACTCTCCTCCAGAGAACACAACTCCTCCAGAACCTCAGTGGAAACTATATGTGGACGGATCCCCGAATGACCAGTGTTCTGGTTCTTGGGTCATGCTCGTCACTCCCGAGGCACACCCGATATGCTATGCTTTGAAACTCAACTTTCCTACAACTAACAATGATGCCAAGTACGAAACACTGATAGCCAGACTCAGGATTGCAATTGAACTCGATATCAAGGCGATCTAGATATACTCAGACTCACCTCTCGTTGTACATCTGGATTGGGGGAGTATCAAGCCAAGGGGGCATGGCTCACCAGTACCTCGCTCTGGTTCACGAAATCCTCACCAACATTTATTATTCTATTATTACGCACAACCCTCGAGGACAAAACAAGAAGGCTGACTCCTTATCCAAACTAGCAAGTTCCGGGGATGCGCAGCTTGTAGGGCTTGCCCCCGTCAAGGTACTCGACTCTCCGAGCATCGATCCGATGCATACTGATTCAGTAGCAACAACGGAGACTAAGTCCGAACCTTGGTCATGGATGACATAGATCAGGAACTATTTACATCATGGAATTCTCCCCGAGCGCCGCAAAGACAAACGGGCACTCATCCGAAAATCTTCCCACTACATCATCTTGGACAGGGTGCTCTACCACAGGGGATTTTCTATTCCATTACTCCAGAGCTTAGCCCCTGACGACGCTGAACGTGTGTTGCTGGACATACATGAAGGAGAGTGCGGAAATCACACGGGTAGCAAACTCTAGCAAAAATGGTCCTTAGACACGGATGTTTTTGGCTAACGCTCGACCAAGATGCGGCTGACTATGCCACAAAGAGAAAATGCCAGAGATTTTCCAAGATTCCAAGAGCCCTGCTTACCAAGCAACGCAAATGGTCAATCCCTAGCCATTCGCCATGTGGGGAATAGACATCATCGGGACTCTCCCAATGGCTAGAGGGGGAATGTTATGCCATCGTCATAGTCGACTACTTTACCAAATCGGCAGAAGCCAAATCCCTCGCCACTATCACTACCAAGAAGGTAATCAGCTTCGTTGTTCGCAATATTATCAACCGATATGGGGTCCCCCAAGCCTTCGTCTCGGACAACAGAACCCAGTTTGAAAGCTCAGAGTTCAAAAACTTCTGCCGACTGCACATGTTCGAGAAGAGGTTCTCAGCGGTGGCTCATCCCCAAGCCAATGGACAAGTCGAGGCTGTCAATAAAGTAATCAAGTCCATCATTAAGAATCAACTGGAGAAGGCCGGAGGCTTATGGGCTGAAGAACTACCTCTGGCCCTTTGGGCCTACCGGACCACCGACAAGTCAGCGATCGGCCACAACCCTTTCCCTCTCGCCTATGAATTCAAAACTATCATTCCCACTGAGCTAAAACTCTAGTCTCATTGAGTCACTTACTATGATCCGAAAACTAACCAAGATCGCCTCTTGGAATCACTTTACCTGCTCGAAGAGAAAAGGAACGAAGCTGAACTTAGAGCTGCCGCTCAACGCCAGCGAGTCCCCCAATACTTTAACTCAAGAGTCTGTCCCAATGATCTCAATATCGATGATCTCATCTTGAAATGGATCTATCTTCCACCGACTGGCCTCAATCCTCGATGGAAAGGTCCGTATGTCATACAACACATGCTCAGAGATGGAACCTTCAAGCTAGCGACCGTCGATGGCGCCGAGCTCACAAGGGCATGGAATAACGAACACATTCGCTGCTACTTTACCTAACTAATTGTAAGGATTTACTGCTTTCCACCAATGTTTTATTTTCTTTTTATTCAAGGCATTGTAAAGGCTGTCACCGCAAAAGTTATTTGTAAATATTATGATAAGTTATTTCAGTATTATTAACATGTTTTCTCTTTGTATAGTATGTGGAAACAACTGTAATAACTTACTTGCTCGCACAGGCACTCAATATTGAGCCGGTACCTCGCGGAAGGGAGCCGACACTGCCACAAGGGTTTCGAACCAACAATGAGACCAAATATACAGATACATGGATCGACACCCTAAACACGGGAGCCAATACCACCCCACTAGAGTCTCGAATCAATGACGAGATCAAGCTTAAATAACACCACTCGAGTCTCAAATCAACGACGAGACCGATTACAAAGCGTTATGCCACCCAATCTCCAGACTTGGGGGTAACATATCAGCTAAGTTAGTGTGAGATTGACAACTCCCGCAGCTCCATCCGACCCATTGGGTCAGGGTACTATTTGAACCTCGGCCTAGCACCGAGACCGAGTATAAATCATTTTTCTCCCAAGTTCCCGGGCTTAGAGGCAGCCCTACGGACACAATCCAATTCACGGTTCTGGATCCGGGCACCCAACTGGCGAATAAAGGGCGCCCCCGCGCTCTAATCCCGAAAGAACGATGTGAGAGCCAAAAGTCAAACGAATCGAAACATCCAAGCCTCCTCACGACTTAGGAATAACGACCTCCCATAGGTCCAAGAGTGAGTGTACCTGACCTGAATTCTGTGCGACTTGGGACTCCGGACCAACGGAAGGCTCGAGAGAGGAACTAACATGCGACCTTTGCACGACCGAGGAACAGCCTCCTGTGCGAAGTCTTCGATCACATCTGGTTGAGTGTAACAACAAGTACGCTTATGTAAGTACAGGATGCTTGAAAGCATAAGATGAACATTCGAACACTTGATGCAAATGCGATATAAGAAAAATAACTGATACTTTCATTCACATAACTAAGTCAGACTACATATATTGATATCTTTATTTCCTAACGGCAAGGTGTACATGAAAACCACATTGTGCCTCCAAAATCCAAAAGGCGAGGTCCGTGCTTGCATATACTATCGGCCTACATTACTAAAATACAAAATGCCACAATCACTTTGGCAGCTCGCCCTCCTCTACTTCCTCGGGCTCCTTCTCTCCCTTCTTCGTCTTTTCTTTCCCGAACCGCCATTTAATGAACACTTGATGCAAATGCGATATAATAAAAATAACCGATACTTTCATTCACATAGCTAAGTCAGATTACATATATTGATATCTTTCTTTCCTAATGACAGGGTGTACATGAAAACCACACTGTGCCTCCAAAATCCAAAAGGTGAGGTCCGTACACGCATATACTATCGGCCTACATTACTAAAATACAAAATGCCACAATCACTTAAGCAGCTCGCCCTCCTCCACTTCCTCGGGCTCCTTCTCTCCCTTCTTCGTCTTTTCTTTCCCGAACTGCCACCCGATGGATCATCCCTTCTCTTCTTTCGCTTCCTGGAATTGCCTCTCCTTTCTTATTCTTCTCTTTGAGTGAAGAAGGGAAAAGAGAAGCTAGCTGGATCTCCTCCTCATCGTTGCTAATTTCTATGATCTCATCATCAGGAGGGATTTCCCTCAACGGCGGAGGAAAAACCTTGCTTGAAAGTGCAAGTACTGACGACGCACTTTCTTTCCTCTAGGACCCAGTCTTTGATACCACCTTCAGCTGACCTGTCTTCCCGGCCTTAAGTTTTCTGGCCTCCGCTTCCTGCAGCTGTTTGTATGCCTCTACGGCCATCTTCCTAGAGGCCTCTACATCGGCATTTTCCTTCAAGTCTACCTGCTCCTTTGTCGCAGCCTCTTTTTCTCTCTAGACCTTGGCCGCAACATCTTGTTGGGACTGCTTCCTAACATCCACCAAAGCAGTCTTCCGGGCCAGCTCATCAACTACCTTTTTCTGCTCTTGTTCCTCGGCCTTGGCGTATAAGCTCGCCAGCTGCTGCTCAAACATCCCCCGCATTGTATGCTCACTCACTTCGGTAGTCTCTGTCGCCTGACCGTTCTACCCATCTCTACACATTAAAGAACTAAAATATGCCAACTCCTCCTCAGTGAGTGTAATCTCCGTTCCTACTCCCTTGCCAAGCTGGCTCGCGTAACCTCTTATTTCGATTTAAAGCTGCCCAAACTGAGTCGGATCCAGGCTCACAGTCATTTTCGTTCCAAAAGGCCCTGTACATCGAAGAAAAGCTCACTAGTCGACTCAATTTATGTGCATTGACACCTTTATGTACTTAAGAAACGTGTGACTTTGCTTACCGACACCTGCGGTGCTGTTCCGGCATGGCACCATGCCTTTGCCCGTTGTCTGGGTCGAACTCTCGGGACCGAACCCCGATTGGTCTGGATTGTATTCAAGTACGACAGGGGGGAGCAATTTGCGAGCTAACTGGTGGAGCAATCGGCCCAACTAGGTGTTGGGAAGAACTACCTCCTCCGAATTCATGAGCCACTACCAAACTGTCAGTGTCCATGGTTTTTCCTTTTGCGGCTCTTAGCTTCGCCGTAGTGTCACTCCTCAACAGCTCTCTTCCCTCCTATAGCTTTAAGCATTCTTCCTCTTTTAAGTGAGAAAACATGAAATCGACTTCATCAATGGCATCCACCCCCTGTTCATCGACCTCAACTACCAGTTGTTTGTCCTACACCTTGGCCAATACCCTGTAGTAATCGTTAGTCCATGAAAGATCATGGTACTTGAGCACTTTAACATAAATATCCTCTATACAAAGCACTAAATCCTGTTCGGCATGGGCCGCGACATCCTCCGCTACAATTATGATCCCCTCTACCTCTCTCGCATGCTCATCCCTCACTCCATCCAGTTGGCTTAATGTATCTCAAGTCGTTTCCTCGGCTTTTTCCTTATCTCTCTTAGCCTACTCAACCTGCCTCTTCAGATCGGCAACCTCCTATGCCAACCTTTGAGTTTCTGCGTTCTCAACACTCATTCTCTTGTTCTCCCTCCTCGGAGCCTTATTCTCCTTTTGGAACTGAGAAACCCTTTCATTATCCTTCTCCAGTTGGACATTGACTCTTTCCAGTTCAGCTTTATCTCTCTTAAGGGTTGTATTCTCAGTTGTAAGCTCGACCGCTGTATCCTCGAAACTCGAAACTCGAAGCGATATGCTCTGCCTTCCTCATTACCTATTGTGTGCCTGCTTCAGCTCCGTTGTGTTAATAACAAAAGGTTAGCCTTCGAACGGGGCACTACGAGTGCGAAAAGCGCTTACAACATAAGGGTGAGCCTCACCTATCTCCTTCTCCAGGTTCCGGACAATTGTCCGCTCAACATCAATGGTCAAACCATGGTTCTGGATCTCCATGCTCTTGGCCCAAATCAAGTTAGAGAGATTCCCAGCATACCTGCTAATCTCTATGACATTGCAATATGTTTGGTACACTTACTTCCACACAACAACAGTGTCTTCCTAAGGACTCAGACTAATATCCAGTACAAACATCAACTCGTCCAAGTAATACTTTGGGAACCGCCTTTTTAGGAGGACAATCTTCTCCTCATAGGTCAGCTGAGGGACTTCCAGTTCTCCCCTTGACATGCCTGTCCTCGATGGCCCGTAACCCAATGGTTGAACAACATGACTAGTAGATCTTTGAACGGGCCCCACTTGAGGGGTAGGGGAGGGAGTGTCGAAGCCTGTGGTTGGGTGCTCGCAGTTTCAAGTCTTACATCTGTCCCTGACGATCTTAGTGGAGGTGGAGATTCTGAGTGTTTTTTATATCAACGATCGCCACCATGACCACGAGAACGGGTGAACTGAGGAAGTCTGGCCCCTTTCTTAAAACCGCCCAAAACCAAGCTCTTTTGCAGTCTCCTGCCCCCCCCCCCCCCCCCCCGATCCATAGCCTCGATGGCTGTTATCACCACCTCCGCGAGCCATTTCACCTACACAAAGCAAAGACAGAGATCAGACTAAGGCGAGTCGTGCATGTGAGTAAAATGTTGTGTTATGCAGTGTTTATGAATGTGTGCCTTGAGCGCGCTCCCCACAGACCAGATTAGGTCCCGCTAGGAGGAGTTGTTCCCCCTATAGGTAAAGTCAAGCTCCCAGAACTTGTGCCACTAGACTAAGACGGTAGAATCTCGATTGGAAAATCATCCAATTCTTAAACTGATCCACTCTCTCCAATGAAGCAACTGTCCAGGGGTGGTTGTCTGGGGAACCGGCCTCGTCAACGCTCCCGTTCCGAGCTCAATATTTGTAGGCTGGACGGGAGTGGATGGTGGACCATCTCCTCCACCAACCGGTTCCTCGACATGATTATCGCCCGCACCAGCAACCTGTTGAATCCTTGCAGCCTTAGGACGTATGGTCACGGTGGTAGGAGATTTCCGCTTACCACCTTTCCCTTCTCCAAGGTCTTCGCTTCTCTTTCCTGTAGTAGCTGTTGGAAATATTCTCTGTTAAGCGAACATCCTTTGGAATAGCTTTTAAATGCGCTATGCGTTCCTGGTATTCATCTCCCTTCGGCGCCAACATGTTTCCTGTCACAGAAGATCAACGTGAACACTGAGTTTGCAATTCGACCAACAACAAACTAGCAAGAACGTAAATACTTAGTTCCCTCCAGCCATCGTCTCGCGAAGCCCGCAGGGCAATGAACGAAGAACCACTTGGACTTGAACAACCACTACGCCATAGATTGCATACTGCAACACTAGAGAAGTGATGTAGGAGGTGCCAAAAAATGTTGCTATAACGCAAAAATGATCTGTGGCAACACTTTTTCGGGGTTGTCTTTTGCCACGTTGCCTTAGAGTCAATGACAGCACATTTGCAACCCTAAGGCAACATCGATACAGGTATTGCCACATGTACCACATCAACAAAAAACACCCTTTCATAACTGCTAAAAACAGCTATAATATGTCTATTAAAATTGGCAATCGTAATAAAGTCAACCTTTTTTACAACTGTTTCCAACAGTTGTCAAATTTTGTTTTACAACTACTAGAAGTAACTATACCTCAACTGCTATTAATCAAAAATTTCATAATATTATAATTATAACCGTTATTTCATTAACAACAAACATAATCACTTACATTAAAAAGAAAAATAATAATTCAAGTTTACACCATTTGTGAATTAGTAACTTCATTATAGAAAATAACTGAATTCGTTACATATGTCAATAAAAGTACATACACTTATTAAATGAGAAGTTTTCTACATGGAGTCAAATAAAATTATACATCATTCTTGCCTTCAGCTGATATCATGTCTTCAGTTTCTTTTGACCGGATGAAACAGTAACAGTGTACCCATAAGGCTGAATAGCTTGCAACAAAGTGAATTTTACAGCACATAACTTGAAAAAGCCAACAAATAATGGGATGTGTATGATGTAAGACACTGTAACCAACAAATAATAACCTAAGTCATGCAAATGATTGCACTGTAGTATCTAGCTATTAAACAATTCATCGCTTTAAAGTGAACCTTGTCACTAGTTATAGAAAGAAAAGAAAAACAGTATGCATACTTGAATCAGAACACTTGATTAATGGAGTTTCAAGCTTCTTCTTTGATGGATGCAAAAAGATTCTACCCTGGATCCTAATAGTAACTAAATATTAAAAAAAACATACTAGCGAAGCTTGATATCGACAGCTAATGAAAGACATCAAGCAAACAGTTATAAACAATCTTATAGAAAAATTTATTGCATGACATTAGATTATTTAAAGATTAGGAACTGTAAAAAGTATTTGCAGAGAAATGGAAAAAAAACCTTGAAATGATCCTGAATTAAAACTCCTTCGTAATTTACATTTACTCATTTATTTTTGATTTGGAAGCTCCATTTTTTGTACTATATTATGCCTAGGATCTGTCAAGTTAGCAACAAAAAGTTAACATGAAGTAAGGTTATGGTGAAGGGGAAGATAACAGGGTTACAAATATCGTGACTTGGAGTTCGCATAGCTTTAAAAAAATGGACTTTGTAAGCCATGTCATCCTTGTAATAGTAGTGATAAGTGTAATAAGATCTCACATATTGTGGCATATTATAACTTTGAATCTAACATATGCATTACGAACAAAGCAGTCAATCCAAACTGATCTACAACTCAACAAAATATGATTACCAAAGAGATAGAGGACAAGACTGCTGCATTCATAGAAGTTAAACCTGTATTCATAGAGGACAAGACTGCTGTTAGAAAGTGTAATTGACTAAGACCGCTACATAAAAGAGGAAAGATTGAGTAGTAGAGTTAAACCTGTATTACTGCTGTTTTAAAAAAATGTATTTGTAGAAGTAATCACATTAGTTTACATCGGCATTAAATTAATATGGTGTTGAAATCAAAACTTTCAATAAACATGAAACTAAGAACTTGTTGAGTTATAATTGCATAGCCAGTAAGAACTGAGAGATATCAACACATCATGGAAACAAATTAGTACATACAGGAACAAGGAATGCCCGAACGTTCTTCTTCTGTTCACATTGCAATTGAATAACCTGCATAAGAAAGATAGTATTAGAAATTAAGTCATAAAATATGTAATGGAACAATATTGTGAATATTCATATTTGATCATGTACACACTGTATGTTGTATGCTTTATCAAACAGAGATGAAATACATATTTTAAGCGAAATATAATATGCTTTTGTAATTGATTCTGAAGACTGAGCTCAAACCAAGAAGCATCGAAGTAAAATTTGAATTGTACATTTGAGCAAGCATCTTTGATTTATCTGTTTCAACAACATTTTACCATTTCATCACTTCACAACAGTAATCAAATGCAATCATGTGTCAAAAACCCGAGGTTTAGATTGGTTTGAAGTGAAAAAGTACTTAGTTACCCATGACATGATAACAAGTAGTTGAGAATTTTACCTGCTCGAGTTCAGGATCTTGAACCACCGTACCATTACAGCAGAACTCCTTCATGAGGTCCTTAAGGATCTTGCTGTAGCTGAATTCTTTTTTCAGTCCTTGAACAATTTTGTCAGACTCTTCCTGCCATTGCGTTGTTGTATGTTCATGTGGACATATTTTTTTGTTCCGGCACCAGAGTCCTCGGTGCTAGAATCACCAAAAGGATCCAGAAAAATATTACACCAATTGACACTAGTAATGCGTAGTCTATTTCTTCACAAATTACAAATGCTATAAGCAGATTAGCACACCAAAAGTAGTTGGATTTTGCCCCTCAAAAGCAGATTTTCATACCAAAACAAATAGTAACTAACAAACTAGTAATTAAAAAACAGAAGAAAAACCAAACTAAACTACCAGTAGAGAAATACAAGTAAAAAAATCCACATACAACATGGCAAAGCTGGCGGTACTGCATCCAGTGCATCAAACACACATTTCTCATCCTCGTGGTTTCATGCCTTATCCCTAAGCTAACATTCACTAACTTACGAAATCACTTGTGTGGTTGAAATCATAAATTGATACGCATGATTTGAGAAGAAAAATGAAGAAACCTTGGAGACAGTAGGGTCATTTATATAACGTATGAGCAAAATGGGGAAAACAACAGATAGATAGATCTATAATAGTCTTCGTAAACATTTTGAAGAAAATCTTGAAAATATGAACATCCGGAACTTAAAAGCCCAAAAATCTGAAAAGGCAAAATCGACTGCCCTTTTGTAAGTCGTGACTCATGAGGACAGATTTTGATCTCTTTGATTTCGGATGAATGTCCATGCACCAGGGATCTAAAATTCGGTCTTCATCTGTTGTAATTAGTGACCCCGGTATCAATTAGGGAAAGACCCGACGTTTTGAGATAAATCAAAATTAAACACCTACAACTTATCGTGAAGATTCGAAGTTCTAAATTCTTACACTCTGTTTGACTATCTTCCAGTGTTGTAGATCGAATTGCTTTACTGATCCATAGGAGGAATTGATTATGAGATAAATGGATTTCTACCTATAGATGTGAGCGTTGAGTCCAAAGAACCGCTGAAAACACAAAACTCTGATGGCTTGATTCCTCTTATTTCAAATAGAAATTAAAATCTCACGAGAAGATTTAAAAATCAACGATAATCACTTTTCATTCTAATTAACATTCACTAACCTTAATTAACATTCGCTAACTTCCGAAATCAACATGAAGCACAAAATCTACACAATTCACTAACCCTAATTAACATTCACAAACCTCCGAAATCACAACCGTCTTAAAATCAATTGAAATCAGTTGATATCGCAACCGTTTGGAAATTTATTGAAATCAACATTCACTAACCCTAGTCTACCGTTTCCGAACTGAGTTGACACCACCGTTCCCTTGTATGGACAAGAGGCTGAGATGGAGAGTCGATTAAGACTGAGGGAAAACATAAAGGCAAATTCTGTTTCAACCCAGCATTGTGCTGAGTAGCCCCCAGAAGTTAAAAAAATAGATATACCCTCAATTTTGTTGAGTAGCCCCCCGCTAATTTTAAAAAAAGCCAAAAATACCCTTCCACGTGAGGTGACTGCGTGGTTTTACTGTGTACCTCGTAGTAGCCCTACGTGGTTCTTTAGAGTACCACGTACTGGCTTTACGGGGTACACAAAGAAACCACGTAGGACTACTACGAGGTACACCATGAAACCACGTAGGACTACTACGGGGTGTGCAAAAAACTGGAAAAAAATATAACAAAGAAAGGGTATTTTGGTCTTCGTATTTTTTGGATAAAATGGGGGGCTACTCAGCATTTCTTTGGGTTGAAATAGAATTAGCCAAACATAAATTCAATGACCATAGCTACCATCAGCACTATCTGTTTTATTGTATTTTTTCTCCAAGTGAAAAAAACCCAAAGGCAAGTAGTGTTGGTTCAGCGGGAAAATGAAATTTTGGAGGGCAAAGGTGTTTAGACGGCGAAGGAAAATAAGATTGATGCAGATTGGTAACGTAGACTATTGGATCATGTTCATGCGGATTGCTAATTTTATTAATTTTTTTAAATAAAATATATCTAGTGCTACTGCAACCCAATTTGATATCTATTCTAACACATTGAAGCATGTGTTGTAATAAACAAAAAACAGCATAGCAATGGCAACATTGTAGCTAGCAACGCCATAGGTTTTCATTGCGATTGACCATCTATGGCATAGTGAACCCAAGTCTGGTCCATGACCCTTCAATGAACCGTGAACTATGTATTGCTTCTAGGAATAAATGGAAGGAGAAGTCTTGGGTCTCCTCCTTATCTGAAACAAGAACCGGGTGTCCTCTCCGGTGGGGTCCGCAATCAGGTACACTCTATACAAACGACAGGTACCGAGGAGGAAGGCATATCCATTGGGATGAAGTTGTATACGCGCTAACTGGAAGTAGCTTGGCATCTCACGAATGAAGTCATAAGATGGGGACACGCACCCCGCAATGCACATGTGTTTGTTCCATGCGGTGTGTCCTACTGGTGGAGCATGTGGTCGGTCCCCCTTCTCTGGAACTCGAACATGTTCTCATGGTATGTCGAATCTTGTGCAAATATGCTATAGGGCAGGTTTATCTAAGCTCGATTGTACCGAGTCTAGCGGATTGTCAAAAATAACTACGCCAATTGCGGTGTCGTGAGCCACAGGTACGTCGCTCGCTACAATGTCTTTGGCCTCCTCGGACCTCTCCTCAATAGCAACAACACCTCCTGACGCTGAAGGAATAGTCGAGTGCTCGGCTATCTGTTGTAAGTCACGGTCAGCTACTTTCGATGAAGCAGTAAACTGGGAAGGATCCGAAGAAATTTCAATCTTGTTGTCCCTAGGACTAGCATTATCAGTTGAGCCAGATTGGGATGGTGAATGTTGAGAAGCTTCAGCTTCCGAGTGTTGTTGTGTTTTGGATCGTGTCTTCATTGCAAGCTATACTTCAATATAGTTGCATTAGACATTGTATGTCAAACCTGTACCCCTCATGTTGGTGTGAACTAACGTGTGAACGGGCAGTGTGGTGCGGCGACAACGTAGTTACAATTAAAGCTGACTCGGAACCCGATGACGATCACCGCCTTTTTGCGATAGTAACCATCGTCGTCATCGACCAAAGTCCCTAGATTCGAGTTGAGTCGCGACCAAATTGTGGTTGGGATCGGTAAGTGAATTAGGGTCCAAAATTCCAAAGTTCTCGTCCACAGTCCAAAGTTCTTGTCCTCAATCCAAACTGTATGCTCTAAAACCTATATGCAAAGTCATGCCCTTATCGAATCACAACTAGTTGCGAAAACAACGCATGGATGGAGGCCATCACATCCTCATGTTGACAAAGGTAATCGCAACACCAAGGTAATGCGAGATCATATCGCTTGGATGTGAATCCACGTCCAACTGGATGCGAGACCTCGCATCACCAAAGTGATGCAAAATCGCATCACTTGGATGTGAATCCACATCCCACTGGATGCGGGATCTTGCATCACCGAAGTGATGCGAAATTGCATCACTCGACTGTGAATTTGCATCCAACTGGATGCAGATCTCGCATCACTTAAGTAATTCGAAATCGCATCACTCGGATGCGAATCTGCATCCAACTGGATGCAAGATCTCGCATCCCCAAAGTGATGCGAAATTGCATCACTCAGATGCGAATTCACATCCAACTTGATACGAGGCCTCGCATCACCAAAGGGACGCGAATTCACATCACTCGGACGTGAATTCGCATGTAATTTTGTACGATGACCTCGCATCACGTGATGCGAACAGCCATGCAACAATGGAGGCGACACGCCTTCTCTTCTTCTCCCACTCTGCATGATTTGCTTCTTCTGCCATTAAAATACCTCAAAAAAAGGCAGTGGATTCGAGGCGAGAAATGAAGGTGGAAAAAGTTTTAGAGGGGGAGAGGGATCCGTCTTATATAGAGGAAGAGGCAGAATTGGGCCTCAGTCCGCTCTTCCTCGCCTCAAATCCCGTTGAGGATGCGATTCATTACATCCCACCGGGATGTGATCCATCGCATCACACAGGGATGCGATATATCGCATCACTACCAAGATATAATGTAAATAAATATTTGAATGTGTGTATATATATATATATTTGTACGTACATAGATGCTTACATACATGCATATATGTGTATGTACATGCACATATATGCCCGCATATATATGCCTGCTCCTATCCTTACCTCATATCTGGTGCTTTACTTTAAAACCGTGATCGGATCGTACAAAACCATACGAAGATATGTGAGCGCGAACGCATGTCGGCAACCACTTGTTTATGCTAGGACGTAAATGAGAGCCGACATCTAGCGTCTTAATTTCATGAATAAGACAGGGACCAGACGATTAGGCAAGCAATAAGCACAACATAATACTAAACAAATGTAAAGCTTAAAGCTTCATCCCAGATTTCTCTTCAACACAAAGCACATCCTGCCAAGGCAAGGCCTAATTTTTGGGGGGTAAATGTTGCTGGGATTTTCGTCCTGTTCCCAAAAGTACACAAGACCTACTCAACTCAACACGTCATGTGGTAGAGAAGCTCAAAGTGTTGCCAAACTATTGAAGATTCAAGCCGAGGAGAGGGCAAGCAAGCAATAGCTTCACTACTCCACATAAAGCCAACTTGCCTCACTTTGTCTCACCTCGCTCGTCTCACCCAAATTCGCCTCACAAAACTACATCATACCCACTTGCCTCGCATCGCCTCTAAAGTCCTCCTATCGCCTCACATCAAATTAGCTCGCCTCGCGTCACCTTCAATTAGTTCGCATAGCTTCACCCTCAAACAGCTCGCATCACACCCAACTGGGTGCGATGTCATCACATCACCCAGGAGGAAAAGCCATCGCATCCAAATGGATACAATGGCGTCGCATCCCTCCGGATGCAATGGCGCCGCATCCCTCTGGATGCGATGTAATCGCGTCCAAAGGAATGCGATGGAGCCACATCCCTTTGGATTTGATGCCATCGCGTCCAAAGGGATGCAGCACCCCCCACAACACATCCCTTTTAGGATGTGATTTCTGCCTCCTTTGGGATGGGAAAATCGCATCCCAGATAGGGATGCGAATTTCTCCTCCTACCACTCCAGTGTGATGCGATTTTCTAACACGCGGGGGCCTATGATGCGATTTCCTGCTAAATGGTCCCCAAATCCTATCTACTCCCACCTAACCACTCCATTATAAATACCCCCAAGCTCATTTGTTGCAAGGGTTGGAAAATTGGCTGATTTGACATCTCCATAGAGCTCCAAGAGACCTCTCTAATGGCATCTTCACTTTGAGGAAGAAGGAGGACAAATATAACCTTTTCCATATAATCACATATGATGATTACAGCTTCAAATTACATGAAAATGCCCGTAACTAAATGCCTAGAAGGGGCTCATAGCTTGTAAATAATTATTGTCAATAAAATATCAGCAGCTCTTCCAAAGTGGACATACGTCCCATATCGGACCGAACCACTATAAATCCTAATTGTTATTTACTTCTTTCCAGCTCTTATGCATTTGTTTTCCTTACATGAAACTGCATTCTTAAGTAATTGAGAACCTCGGGTGTTGGTGACAATTTTTTTCGTCAACACTCTATAAAATAATAATAATGCTTTCGGGGGTAAATACTTGGGGTATGGAAGCTGTCGAAGATGCCGGAAGGATATCGAACAAAGAAAAATTGGGTTTCCCAATCTTTGAATCTGGTTGTTCCTTCAGATAACAATTTCTTCATGGGATTTGCGTAGAAAATTTAGAGGTTCACATCGCTAAGTTTGGAAGGACGAACCAGGTATTCAAGGGTAGAAGGGCATAAGAAACAATTACCTGATTCTAAGGATAAAAGCACCAAACCTTACAAGTAGGTGTAAGTGTTAGGAGAAAGTTGGATGGGAGCAATTCTGAAGTACTGCAGGAATCGACAAAGGAAGTCAGGGAAGGGGATAAACCCCCTGTGTCAGATGCGAATAGTAGAGTAAGCAAAATAACCTTCCAGAGGAGAGCAGATGGTGTCCATTTCATTTGGGGGGATGGCTTCAACACCAACGATGTTAAAATCTTAAAGAATAGCATCAACTTGCTCTTACGATGAAATCAGAGAATGTTTTTCGATGACACTAACCCTCTTTGAAGCAGAAAGGTCATTAGCCAAAGGACATTTTCTATCAGGTTTAAAGGCAATATGTTTCTTTCCTATGCTGCCAGGTACAATCTACATAATATGTAAAACCAGGTTAAAAAACGATGCTTGGAAGGGTAGGATATTTATTCTCCTGGAAGTGTCTTGATAATGACAAGAGGAAATCCCTTGGACATCTTCAGGAGAATAAAGGAAAATAAAAACAATAACTTAAGCTATCAAGTAAATTTGGAATTGGTTGCTGAGAATTAGTAATAGGAAAACTGAAATCAGTTTACAGCAAGCAAATATGATAGTTAATTTGACTCAAAATAAACTAACAACACTTTAATTATAAAATAAAGTATAAATGAATTATATAAGGTGCTTATCTGAAGATTACTAATGCTTCTCCAAGACAAATTCAAACTCAGGAAATGATGAAGAAGAGAAGGAGGTAATAAAATGGAATAAGGTGGGTATACATAGGAAGAAAGAAGTGGTTAATTCATCCAAAGTTTGACTTGAAAAGTCAAAAATACCCCTTTACTAGGGGAGGCAAATGTTACTACCAAAATTAACACCGAGACAGGATATTTGTGAAGGGGTAATGATCCGCCACTTGTATAAGAGAACGATCCAAAAGCAAGGCAACCGTCACCATTAGCAAGGAAAGAAGCTTGAAGATGATGAGAAAGAGAGAATACCGTTAGGGTAGTCTGACCCATATGGTAGTCAATAGAAGCTCAAATCCAAAGGGAACCTGTAACCGGGAGCCGAGGGAAGCGAAAGAGGTATCGACATTGACTTGCTTAATGACAATACAAAGAGGAACGGAAGTGTCAAAGGAAAGATGAATCTTCCAAAAGTTAGTTACCAAGACCATGAAGAATTAATGATCACCAAAAGATAACTAACTATACTCCAAAAGTGTTCCTTTAGGAAGACCGAAACCCGCTCCGAAGGTCAATCGAAGGCAAGTCAAAGGTTTTAAAAGAGAAAGGGCTATCCACACTTACTTGCTTAGTGTAGATACCGAAAGGGGTGATAGCACCTGAAACTTAAATATCTGAAGCAGTAAGGCAAATCTCACGAAGAATTAATAAGCAAGACTGAGAATTCATGACCGGAAGCTCTTAACCGAAAGCCAAAAGCTTTTCCTAATGCTATCGATACCAAAAGGCACGGTATCGTTACAAAGGAGATAGAAATAACATCAAACAAGAGCTTCCAAGCCCGAGACCGCCCTTCCGAGGGCCGAGATCGGCATCCTAAAAGCCATATCACATCCACCGACAAGGGCAAAAGAGCGACCGCGAGCAAAGAAACCGAAACCAAAATAGAAAAGTAGCTGACACGTGGCTGTTACACCAAAGAAGGTTTTTGTTGGAGCAGTATCAAAAGGGGTCCTAACTTCCTATAAATAAGACCCTAGGGGTCTCATTTCAGGGGTCGAAATCTCATTTCTCACTTTCATGCTCTTTTCTTCTAGAATGAACCCTAATTTCTAAATCGATTTGGGGATTTCTATTGTAATTACTTATGTACTTCGAATCCAATATCAATAAAGAGCGGATCAACACTTAGCATATTTCTTATGAGCTTCTCATGAGTTTTCTTAGTAGTTTCCTACATAACATATTGTATGCTTTCTACATGGTCATGGTTTCCCATATAAGTTTAAACTTTTCCATAGATTTATTGCAAAACCCCTTCCTACAAGTCATTTAGCCTTCTACTGAGTGTTGTGCTTAAGGAACCCTTGTCCCAAGATAAATGTTGGCTCTTAAGTCGCTTAACCGTGGTGCTCGACCCTTTTGAGGGAAGAGTAACTAATCTTTCAGGCTTTGACCTTGATATCTAGGAAATAGTGAACTAACTCAAGCTCTCGGAAACTAAATAACCCCATTTTCTGAAAGAATGGTTAAATTCCAAAATTTGAAGACTAGAGTCGAGGTCTGAAGTTGAGAATTGACCTGAAGATAGAAGTCAAAGCTGTGTGCACCCCTACCTAGCATGCCATAATGTTGACGTAGAAAGTTGTCGAGGATACAACACGCGCCAACAACCAAGGGTATATGTGGTATGCACACAGTAATCCAAATATATAATAAAGTAAATGCGGGAGACACGGCTTTTTATAGTGATTCGGCATTAATGCCCACGTCCACTTCATAGTAATTATTCAGCATGCATTTGTCGATTATAATATTGTACAAGTTCGGAAAGTGTTTAAGAACAAAGCGTTGCAATAGAATAACAAAAAGATTGCTAACTCTAAACTTTAACAAAAATATCCTTCTTCTTCTTCGTTGAGTGAAAGAAGTGCTGACCTGGTCAACAATGTCCAATTATAGCTTCAAAGTCTATGAAGTCCAAAGTAGTCCAAAAGCGGTGTATTTATGTTTGTAGATGTCCTAAAAGCGATGGAAAACGTGTATGCAATGTCTTAAAGGTCCATGCCATGTCCAATGGTCATGAAGAAGAAGATAGAAGCCATTAATGATGCTTTTAGAGCTTAAGAACTCCAAAAATCCAAGCCAAAAAGGATCCAAATGAAGGCCAAGCTTAGGGGTATTTGTAGTAGAAGGTTGGTAGTGGAGTAGGTGAGAAATGAGACCCATGTAGCAGAAATTTGGACCCTTGGAAGAGCTGAAAACCTGAATTTTGTATCCCTCTAGTGAGGGACACGAAATTCGTACCCCTCTTGGGGTGGAAAATTCATATCTCGTGAGGGATATGAATTTTTGTATCCCTCTAAGTGATACGAAAAAGAGAGATGGGGAGGCCGGTGCATGCTGAATCCCTAGCTCGCCGTGCTGAGTTGATTCAATGATTTTGATTGATCAACGTGCAACCACAAAAATGGTCGTAACTTTCAAACCATAAGGCCGTTTGGGCCAAAACAAAAGTTGTACCAGAAGCTAATTTGGAGGGTTATAAGACTTACCATACTAGGCACTGTAATTGATATTTTCCGGCCCAAAAGAGGTCATCTAAAGGGTTTTGGGCCATTTTTATGTTTATAACATGACTTCGACCAAATTACTTTGTGCTTGTTGAGGATGTTAATGACGCTTGAGCGTGTTACTAACCAGAAACTTGATGTGTGATAGCTTTGAAAAAAAAGTGTGTAAATATAAGTGATACCATCGTTGAATAAAATGTACTATTTATATGAATTGATGTAACATAAATATAATTTAATGTGAAATTGGGTAATAAGCATAGTTGTAAACAAATGGAAATAACAGAATTGTAATAAATGTTAAATTAATACAATGAAACGAACCAACTAATTTTATAAATGTAATATAATGTTGGAAGTTAGTGTAATGAAATTTTTGAACTGTTTTAATTTGAGTGTAAGAAGCAATTTGAAATGAGGCATTATGATAACATTATCAAGTTATATTAAAAAGGAACAATTAATGAAAATAAATTTGATTACCACTTATTTTTATTAAATGTTCGATTGAGATTGTTGAATAATTGAATTTGAGATTTATAACATATGTATTTGATTCCTATAATTAATATAAGCCTTATTTTAGGTAGGTAACATTGGAATTGAATTAAAGATGAATAAATAGAAATTTTAATACTTTTTTATTTGATTAACCATTGAAATCCTTTACTATAAATGCATCTCATATTCACTCCAAATCTAAATTCTCCACAGTATTACAAACTCAAAAGTCATAAATTATGCATGCTGCACCTTTTCAAAGAAAAGAAGGAAAAAAAGCAATAACCACCTCTTCCAAAAAAATAAAATAAAATAAAAAAAATTCGAATTGAGAACGTGAAATCACGAAACTTTTTTGTTGAGTTGCTCAAACAAAGATCTGTATGAATGTGGGTTTGAAGAGTGTGCGATCACTGTTTCATGGCGTCGATGCTTTTACAGGAAAGGATGTGAACAAGGGTTAAGGTTATTGATCTTTATAGGGATTGATATGCGAAATGGTGATTATATTCAAACTCGTGGCTAGTTTTGGCATTGGGAAGAAACTTTTGGAGGGATTTCACGACAAAAAATGTCACAATATTGTAGCATGTCGTGGGTACAGATAATGGGATCGCAATCTTTAGTGGCATGCGAGTTCGAGACGGTTGCGTTGGGAAAGAAGAACTGGAAGAGATAATATTAACGGTGTAAACGACATGTGATTTTGTGGCATGTAAAGGGAGACTAGGTTAGAAGAAAAAGCGGGCATTGTGGGTTTGTTTATTTCTTCTTGTTGGAGCATGCACATGGGAGGAGGAAGAAGAAAGGGTGATGTGGATGTTGGTGATAGGGTGGAACTTGTTTTAAACTATTTTACATATTTAAAAATTCAAGTGATTAAACATGAATAACTTTCTCATATGAACTCAGATTGACTCACAGTTTGTTTAATCAGAATCATATTAAAATTTCGGATGATATGAACCTCATTTGGATGAATTTTGAGACTTTCAAGTTTTGGGCCTATAACTAGATTTTAAACGCGTTCAAAATCAAAAGAAAGTTATTAATCCCACTCACGCTTAACTAAAATATTTGATTATCTATATTGATTGCTATTTAGTTGTTAAAATTGCTATGTTGATTTACATTGAATTTGACTGTTAGTTTACATTTTATGGTTAAGTGAAAATTTGACATTTAATTACTAGTTTTAAAACTTACACCTTATAACTAGTAGATTGATGTAAGATTTAATTCTTAGGGTGAATTGATTTTTGATGGATGCCTTGGATTGATATGTTGATGGATTGATGTTTAAATCATCTTGTTATTCACCTTGTTTATATATGAATATTGCTTGTGTTGATTAATCCCAACCCCTTACCCTAGATGTTACGGTCATTACATAAACCTGGGATTAATCTTTAAAATGAATTAAGAACATAGGTTGAAATGATAAATACCTATGACCTTGATTTGGACTGAAATGATATATATCCATTCCTAAAATACTAAAATTAAATTTTAAGTATCACTTGGCCATAGGGTAGAAAATTATATATGGACACTGGTTGGTTAAATAAAATTTGTTTTAACCTTAAATCTTGGAATATTGTTTTAAAGACAATATAAATGATGTTATATAAATGGATTGCCTTTAAACTTGAACTTTGGGCTTTGAATTATAAAAACTAAAGGATATTATTTAATGTTGTAAACTGAAGTTAAATTAAAAAATAAATATGAATTGAATCTACTGAAATGGATTGTTTTAAACTTTAAAAGAATCATCCATCATTGAGGCTTATTTGATTTAAAGAGATATTTGAAGTATGAACTTGAGGTTCGTTATAAACTGAAATAATTCTTATTGAGAATCCTAATTAAAAACTTGAAATATTTGAATCACATTGTCTAAATTGAATTGAATTAAAAAGGAAGTTGTTCCAATTGAAACATTGAAATTTATTCAATTAGATTTGGAATTGGATATGACATCAAGATTATTCGAAGTTTAGAAGAAAGAATTCTAATTCCAACCATAATATTATAAACCATTATATAAAATGTTTAATTAAATAGTTATTTTATTTCATAAACTATACTATTTTAACTTATACATAATGTAACTATCTTTATAAACTACCTTTCTTTATAAACTATTTTATTTTTAACTTATACATATTTAGTATTTTAAATAAACTATTTTAATAATCTACTATCTATTTTACAAACTATTTTAATATTTAACTACATATATATATATATATATATTTGAATTTTGATAAACCCTGTATTTTTATTCAAACTATTTATTTAATATTGTTGCGTATCCAAAAAATATCCGTCCGACTAATTGATGTAATATATATAACTCAAAATAGAAAATTAGAGTTAATAATTATTTTGTAACTATTGGATGTTACTATGATATAAAAAAATCATTTTTAGGGAAAAATTATAGTTTTCGCGTTCAATTTTGGAATATTTTTTGATATGCTTATGGATATTAGTATAAAACAATGTTTCATCATCACATTTCTTTATTTTTTGGTTTTTTACAAACATTAGTATAAAAATTATTTTATGTTTATCCAAACTTTTTTGTTTATACTCTTAAATTTATTAATTATAGGCTGAGCGGATAAATATCCGATATCCATTCGTATCCGAAAACTAAGCGGATACAGATATCTGAAAATTAAATGAATACGGATATTTGATATTAGAAAATAATTTCGGATACGGATATGACACATCCGAGAGCATCTGTTGACAGCCCTATATGTGGTTTTATAAAAAGTGCTGGATTTTTCCTTCCTCTAGATATATTGTTGTTTGTTGTAGTTTGAAGATAATGTTATTCTTTTCCAATTTAATGAGAGCTTATACTTTTCAACTTTCATGTAGGTTCAAAAAAAAGATGAAGGTTAGAGTTAAATGGTTGCTTCATTTGAGTCCACTATTTTGCACTAATCTTATTTCATTTTTTTAAGTTTGATTTTCCTTAAATTCACCAACCAAGTAGCACATTTCGACAGTATAAAACTATACTGTTCACTTTTTTGTTGTTGCTTCAATTTTGCCTTTACTATCTACAATATTCTTTCAAATATATCAAGGCTTCTGTTATACAATTAACATTAACATGGACACTTATTTATTTAATGAAAAATCATATTTTTCCCTACATTAATTCAAATGAACTATGATGTTGTGCTTGCAGAAATAGTCATTTCATATGCATAAGTTATAGTTAATCATTATGTTAGCATGTTTTGTGTGTCTAATCTGTTGGCCGTCCAAACATAGTGCTTGCGTAAATTATATACACAAATTAACATAATTATTTAAATCTTGTCAAAAAATATTGATTAAGGATGATTCAAACCACATGCCTTGGTAATATATATTTGCATTTATGCCTTCTATTTTGCTTCATCGATGAGAAATAATCAAAGATGATAATTATTGGCTACAAGAGTGGGATTAACGGCTAACTGCGTGATAACGCTGTTTCATGGTATTGATATCAATATGTTACTAAATTATAGGAGTAGTTAAATACTACCATATTAGTCCCACTAGAAATTGCAATGTTCGTATATTATCAAAGAGTTTCTACATTAGTTGTGTTAAAAAGAAAATGATTAAATAGCATTGATGACTTTACTTGGCCAAGAAAATGATTTTTCAAATATTTTTTTTTGAAAGGCAGGTGAAAATTTTATTACTCACAAAAACAAGAGTTATATCGACTTAGAATGCAAAAGCAATATAGACTCTTGAATGTTTAGCCTTGAACTTACAAAAATTGATTACAAAAATAAACATGAAGCATACTTATTGCAACATTATTCATATCAAGATGAAGATACTACGTCACATGAGAATCACAGCAACAACACCAAGCAGAAAATTCCTATATCCAAATTGCAAAGAAAGAAACATGTAACATAATTCACTGAATCATCCCCATAAACCAATTCCAAACCGCATGACTAGTAAGGTTCTCGTCACAATTTACTAATAACTGTGTAAAGCTATCACTAACAAAGAGTCCAGTGACTCGAGACTCAATTTAAGACAAGATCAAACATGGGACTAGGATTCTTCCTGGTATGTCATTTCATCTTATTGGTAAGCGGCATCACATCCTCTGGCAAGAAGTCATTACCATCATCTAAATCATAGTCATCCTAGAATTTTCCTTTCAGCTACTTGGGTTTAGATGAAAAAGGAAGAGAACTCATACGAATTGCAAAAGATAGAGAAGCTAAAGAGGTATAAACTTGTGGAAAAGTTAAACCACAACCTGTGACCATTAGAGGAGGTAAAGTAAGATCTTGAGGAGGCTTCAAGTTAACATAAGGAGGGACAGGTGACCATGAAGGATTATGAGCTGAGAAGTAAGCTTCAAACCTTTATCGACATGAGAAATGGAGGCATTTAGCCTGGATAAGTCCGGTGAGGAATCTGAAGAACTTGAAGTACTATTACTAGATAAAGGCTTTGGTGTTTGCACAGTTTCATTGCTATGGCCTTCTAATATGTTACCCTGCAAAGCCGCGTCTTTAGCAAACTGAGCAACATTGTTGATCACATTATTAAGAACCTCTCTATCAATATTATTTCTTTTTGGTGCATCAGAATCTAATGCAGCTTCAAGGGCATTATCCTTGTTAACGTCTATATGATTAACATCATTACCATTATTAACATTATTCATGTCAATAGTTTCATGACTATTGTTACAATTTGCTTCTGATTCCAGAACATTAAAGGGATTATCATTAACATTTGCCACATCTTTTTCAATTGTCTTACTACTATTCTGAACCCCTTTCTTTCTCCAATACTTAGCATTTCATGTATTAGCAGATTTCCAATTACCTTGATTAGCATTAGTAGTATATTTATATTTCCCATTAAATTGCCAATGATGATCAATAAGATCCTCAACATGCTTATCCTGTTTATCTTTTGCATGGATGTTAAACTCACAACTGCAAACTAATTAATAAAATCTATAAATATATAATTTTGTGAACTAAGAAATATTTTAGATTGCAAAATAAATGGAAAGAACCCAATCCACCTCTTCCCACTTGTTCCTTCTAATTCCTAGCGACAAGAACCTTCTCCTCTACTACATACACTTTCATACTCCTTTCTTGCTTTCGCCTTGACTGAGATCTAGCTGAAGTTTCTCCACTCAAACCAATTTCCCCTATTTCTCAGATCTGGATAATTTACTTCTTCCTGAGTTTATTTGATGAGCTACTATTTATTCTTATGCGCAGCGACCCAGATTTGTTTGAAAATTTTCTAGGCCATCTGAAAGTTCTACCTTACCTTATTCGTGATTGGTAACATCAGACTTCGGTCAGGTATGTATTCAGTGCTAAATTTTTAACTATTCGTATGTGTTGGCTTTGAGGCTTAGTATGGTAGTTTGCATCTTCTTATTTCATTTGGATGGAGTGGTATTCTATTTGGATTTGTATTTTTGTTTGGTTTAAGTAGATCTGGAGATGGTATGCCATTGTTTAATTTAGGTTGCCACTATTTTCTCCATATCAACGTGAAGCTTTGCTCTGACTGTGTTGAGATCTTGTGGTGATCCTATTTCGCATTCCAATCTCCTTATGTTATAACTTATGTTATGTTCTCCAATGTTAGTGGAATATGTGTGCTTTGTGTTATGATTTTGTCATATTCCTCCTATGCAATTTTGCTGAATGGTGCAGTTGGCGTTCAAGCTTAATTCATGGAAGGTCTCCTGCTTGTTCATGTCATTATCATCTTGCAATGGAATTTTCACGGCTGGTCTGCTGTGATGTTCCTTGAAGAACGTGATGTACCTTATGTGCGTATAGCTTTCTGCTTTTATGGTGTAGTGATGTGAGTGTTGTCCTCCTTGGTAGTAACACCCTTTCTTGTCATTTATCTTACACTGTTCATTACGATTAGGAATAATCGGTAGTACCTTGTGTACCTTTTTGTTTTCTGATGTATTTGTAAGCGCATCTCCAGTGGCTTATGGGTGTAATATTCAGGGGATTGAATATTACACCCATAAGCGGGTTGAGTTAGCTAGTGGTCGGGAGCCGATTTTTTAGGCGCCATAATCCTGGCGCTTATAAAATAGACGCCAGATCACTGGCCCCTATAAAACCCCCCTTCCCGCCATTAAACTTCATAATTTTTCTGATGCTTCTCTTTTTAATTTTGTTGTTCATAGATAATTGAATCGAAATGCCGCCACATCCCACTAAAATTGCAATGAGAGTTGTTCTTAAGCCATCAAATGAGCAAGCGAGTCTATTGCACACTCCTTCAGCTCCTAGAGTATCAGCTGATGAGCTTTGTGTCCTTCATGATCTTCCAGAGAGCTACTAGCACAGAGCCGATACTTCGTTGACCACGATACATGTATAATTTAAACGTTAATGATTTCTAGTATTATGCACGTTATATGTTCGTACGTGCCAAATAGTTGTTAGTGAATTGAAAAACATTGCTTATTTCATTATATATAGGGCCAGTACATTCATCATCGTGGTATTTGGGCGAAGTGCATTACTAAATTTTATGATGCACTTCCTACTCCTATTAAAGATAAGCTACAACAAAGTGTTTTTTGGTCACTTTCTATCAATTAGGCCAATCCAGTCATTTGACATACCCTTACTACAGGCATTAGGTGAGCGGTGGTGGTCGACAAAACATACTTTTCATTTTTCTGGCTTTGAGCTTGATATCACTCTGGTTGATTTCTATATGCTGACCGACATTGAGATCTGTGGTCTTGATCATAGATCGGTTTCGTTTGATGATTTGTACGAGTCGCCCCACGTGTTTTTTGTGTTCTTACCCCTTTTTGATGCTATCAAAGTTAGTAGTGGTGCAGTTATGTTGACATACTTGCAGTAATACATCACTTCGTATGTGAGTCGAGCAGATATTATGGATGGGGTGACTAGGGCATTTTTATTGTACTTGTTTGGTTCGACCTTTTTTTCGAACTATAAGAGTACCATTCGGTTGGGCTTTCTAGCTTCGCTTACTATGTTGGATCGGCTTCAACCGATAGATTGGGGCATAGCTATATTAGGTACCCTTTACACTGCTTTAGATTCATATACGCTGCGAGACGTCAGAGAGATGCATGCTTTTTGGTATATTTTCCCCATTTGGTATTACGAGTTCACGGCTAACATGCGTCCACACATGTTAAAGATGGCTAGTCAGGCAGGTAAGCAGTACTTTCCAAGCATGAGACGGTGGGATAGTATTCGGTATGTACCTCATGCTCCACTAGGTGTACGTCATGATTTGATGGAGGCTAGGACACAACTTGACATGCGTAGTCGGGGAAATTTCATGCGCACTCCCTGGACCTCACATTTGTCTTAGTAGACAACTGCAGGCCTTATGAACAACGACCAGTAACTGCATATACACTATCTACTCGTAGGGTGGCTTTACATACACCAGCATATATGCCCATGTGGTATTTGGGCGAGAGATATGCGTATCAGACTAGCAGTGATTTAAGTATACCCGGAGATCCGTTATCTTGCGACAACATGTTTGGTAGACGTAGGTTGATTGGGGAGCAGTACATACAGCCCCTATGGGAAGGCTGGCTGGGTTGACATTATCCTATTCTTCATTGATGGGGATTACGATTCTTATTGGGCTAGAGTTGCTCCACGTAGACTGATATGTCCTGGTTATGCCCCGGGGAGTCAACTCCGATCATTTAGGACCTCATATGGAAGTTGGTAGAGTTCAAGTACTGCATGTTTCATTTGACCCTATTCCATCATAGTTTTCACATCCTCCTACGCAGATAGAGCCTGATTGTACTTTCAGACCGTACGACATTATGGGTACCGTTATTCAGCAACCCGTAGTATTTCCAGATCCTCCCGACTTTCTGGAGTACCCTCAGTTGGATTGTACCCTCCATACCAGGTATGTTTATTACATATTTCTATGTACGTACAGTTTCTATTTATGGTACTTTATGTAATGCACATCACATGTCTTTGTAGTACGCACATTGTTTGGACCAGGCTAAAGTTACCCTTGGTGTTTATCGTAATATGACTCTTGCGTACACTTACACAAATCATGATATGTACCTTAGCCATATACAGATGTCAGAGTCTCAGATCTATCAGTTATCAGCCAGACTTGCCATATATGATCCTTTTGCACTCGTCGATGTTGGTACCAGTGGGTCTACGACTTGAGATGTTGGTGTTGATGATGATGACGGAGATGATGATGGGAGTGACGATGATGGAGGCATTGCTTTGTAGTGGTATTGATGTACTATTCAGGGTACCGTTGTAGTTTGTCTATATACTATCATGTATTTTATAGTTGTACTTCTATAGTATTGCTTCGTAGTTGTTCTGATGTATTATTAGCGGATTGTTGTAGTATGTCATATCTTGTACTGATGATGATAGTTGTACTTCTGTATCTTCGATCACTGTATTAGTTGTGGACTTTAGTATTACTTTTGTAGTTGTTAAAATTTGATTGCAATATGCATGGATGTTGCTTGATCTTGCTTTTCTTGTTGATAATTATCATACTGTTTTAGTACTACTTCATATCAAGTTAAATTGTGTTTATTACCTAGTATACTATCTTGGATAAATATCATTTAGCCAAAACGGGGGAAACCCTATCTTTTCGTACTCCTCTGCATTAATAAATGTACACACAACATTTAACTTGCATATAAACTAACAACATTATAACAAAATATAGGATAAAGGATACATTCATCATTTGACCTAGCATACAGCATAAAACTGCGATATAATACGAC
This sequence comes from Allium sativum, assembly GCA_030737875.1. Lineage (NCBI taxonomy): Eukaryota > Viridiplantae > Streptophyta > Magnoliopsida > Asparagales > Amaryllidaceae > Allium > Allium sativum. Next base: position 443,121,370 of record CM060923.1, on the reverse strand, counting down.
ATAACAAACCAGTTTCAACAATACGACATAGAGCATACAACTACGACAAAATATGACATAACGACCCAACATACCAGATAACGAAGACCCTTAGTTTCAGGCAGAACCGTAGAACCCATACAACATTTCGGCTTTTGATGTAACGTTTAGTCTTTACAAGAGACAGACCTCTTCTTGCATCTCCAGTGCATACTGGACACCCCTCTCAGTCAATGGTGGATTAAGCCATGAAAAAAAATTACAATGTCGCAACCTTTATCGGTTCTGTGCATCAATGTATGCTTTGCAACTGTAAAAACAATGACCTTCATTGCCTTGACTTTTAGAAACAACGACATTGCATCCAACTCAAAGAACAGACCGACCCGCCATTTTAGAGCTTGACCTATCGGGGTTCTACCGAGCAATTACTTCCCTCAACCGAGCATGATTGGATTTTTGAAATAGTCCAATCCTCGGGATGACAATGTTTGGTTGTGTGGAACTTGTAACAACCCGTATTTTCAATAACCTGTTATAACGTAAATCGAGGCAGAATTTAATTTATAAATCTGAATCAAGGGAAACGGGCTATCCATTGCGTTCGTCTCGGAAAAATACGCGAAATAGAGTCCGAGTTTTCGAAAATCGGAGTCCGTATGACCCGATTAAGGCCCAACGAAGTTTTCAGAAAATTTCAAAGTAAAAACAGATTTCAAATTCAAGTTTGAATTTGGAAAATTAGGGCAGATTGGGCCAGGCGGGAAAATTCCCGCCAGAGCACCCAAGTCGACAGCCCTGTCGACTTGGGAGTCGACTTGGTTGGACCTAAGTCGACAGCCCTGTCGACTTGGCTGTCGACTTGGCTCAGCCGGGCAGTTTTGCCTGGTGCACCATTTTGGGTTTGTGTTGAGTTTGGGGGCCAGATTCGGTTTTAAGGGCTGAGATTAGAACTAGGGTTTAATCCTAAGGTTGAAACTAATCCTAATCTCTATAAATAAGCCCCTAACCTAACCCTAAATCATCATTAATCAATCCTACAACTAAACTATGGCAAAATCAATCCTCTCATGGCCTCCACTCTCTTCATAAAATTCTAAAATTATTTCTATAAGAGATTTTCCATGCATACAAGTGTTTTCAAGCTTGTATGAGCATCATTAGCTTGCATTCAAGTCAAGTTTCTATATTTGCATCATAAAGCAAGAGTTTTGATCATTTTTGCTCAAGGGTTTTTATGTTGGAGCTTGCATTTTGGGTTTATTTGATTGCATAAGGGCTTTGTCATATTTTTGTGCCTTCATAAGCATTGTAAGCCCTATTCTACTTTCATATTTAAACTCTAAAGTTAAATGAATGATGCAAGTTTGGTTGGCCATTATGATATGCAAGTTTATCATGTTATGTTATGCAAGTATGCCATGTTATGATATGCAAGTTTATCATGTTATGTTATGCAAGTATGCCATGTTATGATATGCAAGTTTATCATGTTATGCTACGCAAGTTTGCCATGTTATGATATGCAAGTTTATCATGTTATGTTATGCAAGTTTGCCATGTTATGATATGCAAGTTTATCATGTTATGTTATGCAAGTTTGATATGCAAGTTCGTCATATGATATGCAAGTATGTTATGCAAGTTTGGGATGATCATTTTGTTCATGTTATCATGTTATGCAAGCTTATCTTGAGTATATGGACATAAAGCTTCAAGCTTTATGCTCAAGGTTGCATTTTGACAACATGTAAGTTATCATATCTCTTATGATAACTTGCATGTGAGGCTAAATGCGAACTTATGGCCATTTCTACATGTCATTTATCACCATGTATCACCAATATGCTAAGTTTGGTTTTATGCATGCTTTTGAGGCCTAAAAATGTAATATGCAAGTATATGAACATATGTACATTTCATATGCCACCATGTTAAACTTGTGGCTTCAACACCTTTATGTCATGATTATGCCAAGTTCCCTCTTTCTTTCCTTTATGCGCTATTGCGATATGTAAGCGATGGGATTGCGTTTGGGGTTGGGTAAACTTAAAAGACATAAAACATAAGCTTGGGAATTTACCTATTATGTTAGGTCTACCCTTTGGGAATTTACCTATTAAGTTAGGTCTACCCAAATGCTTGAAAACTTGTAACATGTTTTGGAAACATGATGGACATGACACTTAGAAAATATAAGTGTGACCAACTCGAGGTTGGGTTGAGTTTGTAGCGTAAACCTACCCGGAACCGACCGGTTTAACTAGTTGCTACAAACAATAGGACCCAATGTAAGAAGTTGGTCATGTTGTACCTTGAACCCGAGGTTAGACCAAGTTGTGGTGTAAAGCTACCCGGAACCGACCGGCTTAACTAGTAACCGCAACAAAGTCTAATGTGAGAGGTTAAGGCGCATTAAATTAATTAATGCCTCATGATTAGGGTTAAGTCATGGTCCACTTAATACTTAACCAATTTGGGCTTGGTAGATTAATCAGGGTTAAGTCGTGAACTCATCGTTACACTTAACCAAGTTAATCCATGATTAGCAAGAGGGTTAAACCGTACTTAACCCACTAGAAAAATCCTAGCAATGGGGGTCCACTCCAGCAGTAATCCCAAGTTTGTATCATCATGACCCTAGGGACTAGGCTAGGGTGGGGGCACGATAACTGGACTTGAGGTAAGTGACCAAAAGCGACGGCAGAGTGGTACGCCGGTGTAGTTCCGGGCGGACTTTTGGTCGTGCACATAGTCCGAAGCCGGGGAAAGCATGCACGGGTACCAGTAGATCGAGACTGCGCACTCATGTTTATGGTGTCCAGGGGTTGACACCCTAGGGCTTGATACACACGACGGGAGACCCTGCACAGTCTGACTACAATTATGTTTGGGCCGCATTGACACCAACACGTGACGAGTTAGACTTAGGGAGCCGATCGACTAGACCGTTTGGTTGGACCGCGTATTAGGGTCACTTCATGTTATTGGGCCAAATCTTGGGCCAAGGGATCAATACTTGTTTATTCAAGTCATGTTAGTTTGCTAGTACACCTGTGGTGCAAAAACCTTAAACCTGATTATGCGATGACACCTTTATCTACCTTGTTAGTTAATCATCATGCTAGTATGTAGTTATCCTTATGTTCATACCTGCTTCAACTTGCCAGTTAAGTTTATCAGTTTACATTGATTGTAGTAGGGCTTACTCAGTCTTTTTGACTGACCTGTTTTCCTTTCGCCTCTTTTCTTCCGTTCCCCCCCCCCCCAGGTTCTCAGGGTGGGAATATTGGAGCTTAGCTTGGATTTCTGATCGCTTGCTTGTGGGATTTTAGCTCATGTACGGTCTTGACATGAAGCTAGCTATGGTTATCACTTATTTTGGGGATAGTACTTATGTATTTCAGTTTTTCAGTGATATTGTTTTTATCTAGACTTGTGTATTTGGAAAGTTGACATTATGTTGTACCAGACTTGTTTTGAAATAGTTTGAAATCTTCCGCTGTTTTACTTATCTTATTTACTCTGTTTACATATATACATATGTTCTTGTTCTGCCTTGATTTATCATTATGCATGTTTACCTGTTTTAACGCCCCTCCAAAGTCAGAGTGCTTGCAAGAGACACCCTGGCGGAGGTGGGGTGTTACATTTGGTATCAGAGCATATGGTTTACGAGAAGGAACAAAAAGGTTTTTAGAAAACTTTTGGAAAACTATTTTCAAAACCAAGTATAAAGTATTTTCCAAAGAAAAGTCTAGTTTATTTTAAAGGCTATTCCCCAAAAAGCCATTAGCAAAATTCCTTCGTTTTTCCCTCCATTCCGAATCTATCCTTTTCTTCGTTTTCAGTATGGCCGATAACTTTGCCATTCCGGAGGGAGTACACGTACCTGTTTGGTATAGGAGACTTTTGGAGGCTAGGGCGACCGAAGCCGGCACCGCAGATGTTCCTCCTCCTCCTCCGGTAGTTAATGTTCCTCCTCCTCCTGTCGCTGAGGTTCCTCTTCCTCCTCCCCCTCAGCATCCACAAGAGGATTTCGCGGAGATTTGCAAAGACTTTAAGGCGATGGGTTGCAAGAATTTCATTGGAACCGAGACTTATGTAGAGGCAAGGAATTGGTTGAAAGAAACCGAAGATCTTTTTGCCTTCTTTGATATAGATGGCCGTAGGAAGGTTTTATTGGTAGTATGGTTGCTAAAGGAAGAAGCTGCACGTTGGTGGGTGGTCACCACCGCTACTAGGCCAATTGAGACTTGGGATGACTTTCGGGGAAAGTTTGGACTAAGGTTCCTATCACTGAAGCAAGGGGACATGACTATTAGGGAATACATAGATAAGTTTAATCAACTGGCTCGGGTCGGTTTAGACTTGGTTAACACAGCTCAGAAGAAGGCCCTATACTTTGCTCTAGGATTAAATGAGCCATTACATGGTTTAGCCATGTCTCATATACCCTTGGGGGCAACTTTTGAGAGTTTGGTGAATATGGCCCTACTCAATGAAGAGAATAGGAGTGACAAGAAGGAGGAGAAGTCTAAAGATAAGAAGGAAAAGAGGTGCTTTACTTGTGGAAGCTCGACTCATCTAAACAAGGATTGCAGGAAAAGGAATGGCACTTGCTTTAACTGTGGAGAAATGGGACACTTCACTAGGGAATGCCCGAAGAAGCGAGGGCAAGGCCAGGGTCAGACTCAGCGTGCGGGACCTTCGGGAGGGCAAGTTCATGCTCTCAATGCCGCTTCAGTTCCCGATCGAGGTAGTATTTCTATTGAAAGCCTTGTATATATTTCTAATTTTTCAGTTCGTACCTTGTTTGATTGTGGTGCATCGCATAGTTTATCTCGTCTGATCTAGTTGAAAGTTTGCACCTAAGTACTAGTCTAGTTAATGATCCCGTGTGTGTTTCAAATCCAATTGGGGGTTCCGCCCATTTGTCTATTATCTACGTGGATTTGAAAATCTCTATCTTGAGTATAGAATTCTCGCGTGATGCTTATATTCTCGGTTTCATGGGGTATGGGTTGATTTTTGGGCATGGATTGGTTGTCCAGTTTTGGAGCCATTCTTGATTTTTGAGCATAGGGTTGAGAGGCTCATGACTCGCCTCGGTAGTACCCTAAAAATTTCTAGTAACCCTATGAGTCCCGTCATGTTGTGTTATCTTCAATCCCTCAACTCGTCTATCGATAGTTTGCAATCGGTGAGGGTGGTCCGAGAATATCCTGATATCTTGGGTGAAGTGAAGGGGGGGTTACCCCTAAACGAGAGATATATTTCCACATTTATCTAGTTGATAATGCCAAGATAGTTTCGTGGCCGGTTAGGCACATGGCCCCGCAAGATGAGAGTTAAGAAAGCAAGTCAAGGAGTTGCTTGAGAAGAACTTCATTAGATGAAGTATATCTGAATGGGGAGCGCCTGGAGTATTTACTACCAAGGCAGATGGTTCTCTTCGACTTTGTGTTGATTATCGTGAGTTAAACAAAGAGAATAGACAACCATTGCCAAAGATCGATGATTTGTTTGACCAGCTTGTAGGAACATCTGTTTTCTCTTGATCTTGCTACTGGATTCCATCAGCTCAGAGTAGCTGAGGATAGTATAGGCAAAACTGCGTTCAGAACTCCAGATGGATTCTTAGAATGGCTGGTCATGCCATTCGGTTTGACTAATGCACCCGCCTACTTCGTGGACATGATGAGTAGGGTGTTCAGGGAGTTCTTGAACAAGTTTGTCGTGGTCTTCGTAGATGATATTCTGATCTTCTCTAAGGATGAGGAAGAGCATGCAAGACATCTCAAGGAGGTGATGGATACGCTTAGAGCGCATCAGTTGAAAGCCAAGTCCTCCAAATGTCATTTTGGAGAAAAAGGAGTTAGATTTCTTGGGCACATAGTATTTAAGCAAGGCTTAGTGGTGGATCCCGCTAAAGTGGTCGCGGTTCAAAACCGAAAAGCTCCGACGAGGACAATTGAAGTGAGAAGTTCTCTCAGTTTGATTAGTTAGTTAGCGTCCCTTGAGCTTAGACCTACCCTTCTAGATCAAGTAGGGACTTCACAGAAAGAAGACTCGCGGTTAGTCGAGATCATGGACAAGTTGAGGCGAGATGTTGAGACACCTCGCTATAGATGACAAGGGATGGCTAAGACGCGATGAGAGAAAGAAGGTTCTTGAAGATGCACATCACTCGAGGAGGTGGCCGAGTTTGTCCCAAGGTGCATGTTGTGCCAACAGATTAAAGGCCGAGTCATAGAAGCCCGGTGGGCTATTATATCCATTGGAGGTCCCCGCAATGGAAGAGGGAAAAAGCGTCATGAAGGATTTCGTGGATGTACTGCCTAGATCAAGAAGGGGAATAAGAGCATGTGGGTCATAGAAGGTAGACTCACGAAGAGTGCTCATTTCACTCCGGTAAAGAGCGAAAGGACTACATCATAGCTAGCGACAGTTTACTTTCAAGAAATAAAGCGGTTGCACGAGGTTCCCTAAAGTATGGTTAGTAACTTCACTAGCCAGCTTTGGGATAGTCTACGGGAAGTCATGGGCAAGCAACTGAATCTAAGTACGGCCTATCATTTACAGGCGGATGGTTCATTTCGTTCAACCTTGAGTTATAGAAAATCACGTTAGTAAGAGCAATTGGCAACGTGGATTGGTATTTTCAAGAAAAGTTCTGCTGCGTGGAATACTTTATAGTAAGTAAACGAGATCCAGGATTCACTACTGAATTTTGGAGAGCTTGCATGAAACCATGAGGTCATAGTTATGTTTAAGCCAAGAATGATAGAAGAGTAAGTGAAAAAGGAAGACGAGAGGCGACAATGAAATGGGTTCCAACTCATATTTGAAAATAAGAGTTAAGAAGCCAAGGAATCATGAAGTAAAAGACGGTCAAAGCACAGTGGTGTTAAACTCAAGGAAACGTGACTTAGAAGACTGAAGGCTAGATATGCGCATCATATCTCTTTCTAAGAGTATATCCTTGATCCTTGTTTTCCTGTGGAACTTACTCGCATGTTATCTTTTTACGTATATCCTCTCGGTCCCATTCTCGGTCCTATTTCTGTCGGGAGGTATGACTTATTGGCTAGTAATACATGTCAAGGTTTGAAGGGGTCCGTTAGGTTGACTAAACTTTTTGGGTTTTTATAAAATATGGGTTGGGTTAGGAAGGGATTTCTTGTAATCCGAAAGGGGTATATCCTGCTTATCTTCCCGATCTCTTTGTAGCATATCTTTTGCTATCCATGTTTGTCTTGATTATCTAGTTTATCGTGTTAATCTTGCCATGAGAACCTTAGGTAGAAACCCTTTGGATGAAACATGTGTTTGAAACATGTTATGCTTGATGTTTGCAAGTGGTTGCAAGTGTTTGCAAGTGGTTACTCGTGGATGCATTATACACGTTAGGCACTAGATCGGCTCACACACTCCTCATATTGCATATGCATGAGTGTTTACGCTTATTCATGGATGAAATTTTTTGTGTTATCACATGGATGTTGCATATGGATGTATGTTATGTGCACACATATAGATGTTATACATTATGTTAGGAATTGCATACATATGGATTCATTTCACTAACATAATTTGCATTGATGATATTTGCATTAGATAAGTACATATACACACACCTTCGCATATGTTCATACAACATTTAGAATCTTGTAAGGACAATGATTGCTCGTGGATGATGTTTTGAGTAGATGGATGTTGGATGGTAGGATACGTTCTTCCTAACTTGAAGATTTCGGGGACGAAATCCTTTAAGGAGGGGAGAATGTAACAACCCGTACTTTCAATAACCTGTTATAACGTAAATCGAGGCAGAATTTAATTTATAAATCTGAATCAAGGGAAACAGGCTATGCCATTGCGTTCGTCTCGGAAAAATACGCGAAATAGAGTCCGAGTTTTCGAAAATCGGCGTCCGTATGACCCGATTAAGGCCCAACGAAGTTTTCAGAAAATTTCAAAGTAAAAACAGATTTCAAATTCAAGTTTGAATTTGGAAAATTAGGGCAGATTGGGCCAGGCGGGAAAATTCCCGCCAGAGCACCCAAGTCGACAGCCCTGTCGACTTGGGAGTCGACTTGGTTGGACCCAAGTCGACAGCCCTGTCGACTTGGCTGTCGACTTGGCTCAGCCGGGCAGTTTTGCCTGGTGCACCATTTTGGGTTTGTGTTGAGTTTGGGGGCCAGATTCGGTTTTAAGGGCTGAGATTAGAACTAGGGTTTAATCCTAAGGTTGAAACTAATCATAATCTCTATAAATAAGCCCCTAACCTAACCCTAAATCATCATTAATCAATCCTACAACTAAACTATGGCAAAATCAATCCTCTCATGGCCTCCACTCTCTTCATAAAATTCTAAAATTATTTCTATAAGAGATTTTCCATGCATACAAGTGTTTTCAAGCTTGTATGAGCATCATTAGCTTGCATTCAAGTCAAGTTTCTATATTTTCATCATAAAGCAAGAGTTTTGATCATTTTTGCTCAAGGGTTTTTATGTTGGAGCTTGCATTTTGGGTTTATTTGATTGCATAAGGGCTTTGTCATATTTTTGTGCCTTCATAAGCATTGTAAGCCCTATTCTACTTTCATATTTAAACTCTAAAGTTAAATGAATGATGCAAGTTTGGTTGGCCATTATGATATGCAAGTTTATCATGTTATGTTATGCAAGTATGCCATGTTATGATATGCAAGTTTATCATGTTATGTTATGCAAGTATGCCATGTTATGATATGCAAGTTTATCATGTTATGCTATGCAAGTTTTCCATGTTGTGATATGCAAGTTTATCATGTTATGTTATGCAAGTTTGCAATGTTATGATATGCAAGTTTATCATGTTATGCAAGTTTGATATGCAAGTTCGTCATATGATATGCAAGTATGTTATGCAAGTTTGGGATGATCATTTTGTTCATGTTATCATGTTATGCAAGCTTATCTTGAGTATATGGACATAAAGCTTCAAGCTTTATGCTCAAGGTTGCATTTTGACAACATGTAAGTTATCATATCTCTTATGATAACTTGCATGTAAGGCTAAATGCGAACTTATGGCCATTTCTACATGTCATTTATCACCATGTATCACCAATATGCTAAGTTTGGTTTTATGCATGCTTTTGAGGCCTAAAAATGTAATATGCAAGTATATGAACATATGTACATTTCATATGCCACCATGTTAAACTTGTGGCTTCAACACCTTTATGTCATGATTATGCCAAGTTCCCTCTTTCTATCCTTTATGCGCTATTGCGATATGTAAGCGATGGGATTGCGTTTGGGGTTGGGTAAACTTAAAAGACATAAAACATAAGCTTGGGAATTTACCTATTAATTTAGGTCTACCCTTTGGGAATTTACCTATTAAGTTAGGTCTACCCAAATGCTTGAAAACTTGTAACATGTTTTGGAAACATGATGGACATGACACTTAGAAAATATAAGTGAGACCAACTCGAGGTTGGGTTGAGTTTGTAGCGTAAACCTACCCGGAACCGACCGGCTTAACTAGTTGCTACAAACAATAGGACCCAATGTGAGAAGTTGGTCATGTTGTATCTTGAACCCGAGGTTAGACCAAGTTGTGGTGTTTAGCTACCAGGAACCGACCGGCTTAACTAGTAACCGCAACAAAGTCTAATGTGAGAGGTTAAGGCGCATTAAATTAATTAATGCCTCATGATTAGGGTTAAGTCATGGTCCACTTAATACTTAACCAATTTGGGCTTGGTAGATTAATCAGGGTTAAGTCGTGAACTCATCGTTACACTTAACCAAGTTAATCCATGATTAGCAAGAGGGTTAAACCGTACTTAACCCACTAGAAAAATCCTAGCAATGGGGGTCCACTCCAGCAGTAATCCCAAGTTTGTATCATCATGACCCTAGGGACTAGGCTAGGGTGGGGGCACGATAACTGGACTTGAGGTAAGTGACCAAAAGCGACGGCAGAGTGGTACGCCGGTGTAGTTCCGGGCGGACTTTTGGTCGTGCACATAGTCCGAAGCCGGGGAAAGCATGCACGGGTACCAGTAGATCGAGACTGTGCACTCATGTTTATGGTGTCCAGGGGTTGACACCCTAGGGCTTGATACACCCGACGGGAGACCCTGCACAGTCTGACTACAATTATGTTTGGGCCGCATTGACACCAACACATGACGAGTTAGGCTTAGGGAGCCGATCGACTAGACCGTTTGGTTGGACCGCGTATTAGGGTCACTTCATGTTATTGGACCAAAGCTTGGGCCAAGGGATCAATACTTGTTTATTCAAGTCATGTTAGTTTGCTAGTACACCTGTGGTGCAAAAACCTTAAACCTGATTATGCGATGACACCTTTATCTACCTTGTTAGTTAATCATCATGCTAGTATGTAGTTATCCTTATGTTCATACCTGCTTCATCATGCCAGTTAACTTTATCAGTTTACATTGATTGTAGTAGGGCTTACTCGGTCTTTTTGACTGACCTGTTTTCCTTTCGCCTCTTTTCTTCCTTTCCCCCCCCCCAGGTTCTCAGGGTAGGAATATTGGAGCTTAGCTTGGATTTCTGATCGCTTGCTTGTGTGATTTTAGCTCATGTACGGTCTTGATATGAAGCTAGCTATGGTTATCACTTATTTTGGGGATAGTACTTATGTATTTCAGTTTTTCAGTGATATTGTTTTTATCTAGACTTGTGTATTTGGAAAGTTGACGTTATGTTGTACCAGACTTGTTTTGAAATAGTTTGAAATCTTCCGCTGTTTTACTTATCTTATTTACTCTGTTTACATATATACATATGTTCTTGTTCTACCTTGATATATCATTATGCATGTTTACCTGTTTTAAGGCCCCTCCAAAGTCAGAGTGCTTGCAAGAGACACCCTGGCGGAGGTGGGATGTTACAGAACTTACTAGTTCAGACTCTGCTTCTTCAGCTTCCACTTGGACATCCAACTGTGTTTCGGACACAATCTCTACATCATCGATTTGTTGCTTTTTCCTTTCGTACTCATCGTACATTTGAACCATGGTTTCATCATCAAGTTCCCAACTAAACATTATATACGTAAATGAAACGCGGATAGTAGAAAAATATTTCAGAGAGTTCAAAATAATGAAGAGACGAAAAGAGGTAGGGTCCTCTTTAATTAAACAAGCCAATTAGTTAGTACTCTGGTACATTAAAGCATTAAACAATTAGTGCGGTGGTTGCAGGCAACATTAATTGGGATGACTAGTAACATCATTTCGTTTCTTTCTGTGGCGCGTATTTTAAGACTAACGGACAGGCAGCAGAGATACCATGTCTCGCTTCTAGTAGTGAGGTCAACTTTATTCTGAAGCTTGGCCTTACTATGATGCTTGGTCCTTAGCAAAGATTCTTTGTCTATTTTATAGCGTTGATGGCGACTTTACCCCGCCACTTAGTCCTTAGTAAAGAATCCTTTTATCGTTTATAGTGTCGATGGTGACTTGATAAAGACTCCTTGTAAATTAAACATTTGAAATCATAAAGGACACACATACTATTTCGCATAACGATACAATTAACAATAAGCTTAAAGCTACAACAAGTAATAAAGATACAACAACTACTGATGCAAGATGCCAACTCAAACATCAAAGCAGACGTAGGAAATAGTTACCTAAACCAATAACATGTTACGTTCAATCTCAAGGGAGTCTCATTACGTTCAATCGCAACTGCTCAATATCATTTTAGAGACGTCTAATCTCTTGTTCAAGTTCGTTTGCATATGTTATTCCTCTTAGGCACAAAGGTTCATCTATCCATTTCGTGTAATTTCATCCATTCAGATAGGATAGATATTTCTGCATGTGTCGGCTTATATTGTTGCCCTATGCTCGAACCACAACTTCAACCGCATAACTGCAGTAGCAACAAACTGGATAAGAATCAACATCCTGTTCAGACGGTGGTACTCGATACACCTCTACTTCTTATCGTGGTTAAGCGACCGACTGTTCATACGACAGTTGAACATGGGGTACTTGAGCTTCAGGTGGAAGTTGTACATTCCCCTGTTCATATAGTGCTTCAGCCTAAGGTCTCAGTTGGTTTAGAAACTAGAATTCGTCCGCAAGCTCCTGAAGTCTCATCTGTTCATACGCCTGTTCCTTGGAGTCTGTAGCTGATGGCCACGAAGGCATTTTTGTGGGAATTCAAAGAGTAGTTGGAAACAAAGTTGTTTGAGTGAGGTAAGTTGGAAGTAATTTGATAGAGTTATATAGTTGTCGGACACATAATAATGTAACCGGTCTAAAAGTTTACGATCATGTACAATTGAATAAAACAAATAATACACTGGGAATATACTTTTCATATTGCCATGATGTGATCGGCCACTGGTACGACTATGCTTTACGTGATGTAAATGGTCACAGGTCATGTGTCAGCAATAATGCTTATACGGATGAGTACGACTCTATTTCTTAACTCCTTCGTGTACTGAGATGTTTAATGTACCGGGGGACGACCCTTTTTTAAAACTCATTTGCAATCATAAATATAAAAAAAACGAACGAACTTGACACTATGACAATACAAAGCACAATAATGTTTCCAAAGCCTACTATAGTCATTGACATGACTTGACATGCGACATATTACATAAGAAGTGTTAAAAGAAAGTACGAAACACCACATATAAAAAAAGACATAACCACAATGAAACAAAGAAACAACTAATGTTTTAACATATACCAACATGAATAGTAGCACATAAACCGCAATTAATTAGAATCGAAGAACGTTAGCATATACCAACATGAATAGTAGCACATAAACCGCAATTAATTAGAATCGAAGAACGTTAGCTAGCTATAATGAAGTTCTTAAGCTTCATGGCCAATGAATTCTATTCCGTGTTTGAATAAGTAATGCGAATAGAAAGTGGAACCATTAGCTTTGAAAATATCTTTATCTTCTACTGCCTTGATTATCTCGTGGTATCAGGAGAAATCATCCCAAAAGCTCCTATGTTTGTTATGAATTTCTTCTTTAGACCTCCACGACGGATACTTAGAGTTGTCGTTGTACGTTTTTTGAATCAACTGCCAGTACGTTTCATGGGTTACTCCCCCACCTCCTTGCAACATTTTTTCATGCCTTTCTTGGAAGTCAATATACGATTCCATAAGTATAAGTAACTCAGATGGAGACCAATTACCGGTGTACATGGATAAAGGAGGGTAACGAGGAATGAGATTTTTTGTGTGAAACTAAGGACCCAAAGCCCACTTTTTATAGTCCAAGAATTGCAAGTTGTTCTGTGCATTTATTATGAGTCAAGTTAGTAGTTGGTGCAGTCCAAATGGTTCTGTATAATCTCTAGTGCATGACGTGACTATTAAAGAAGCAACATTGGGTGTATGCCATGATTAGAACTTACACTGAACTCTTTGTTTTCTTGTCGTTACAGTCTAATTTTTGATGGTAGAAAACAAACATGTTAATGCGGAATGATTTGACCCAACACCGAAGACCTCAACTTTAACAAAAGAAGAACCGTCAGGCCATTACTTTTCAATGCAAACATTGAATACTATGCTTGATTTAACATAAGGAGACCCAACATTGAATACTGTGCCCAATCAGTCCATTTTCAGCAAAAGAACATAGTTACAGTGCATGATTTAACATAAGGAGACTAAAGTCCAAACATTAAATACCGATCCCTTACTTTTACAAACCATATAATGACATGGATATCAGACTTCACCACCATAATTCAAAATTAAATTAGAACTCATAAATAAAAATGTCTGGCCATTTACTAAAAGCTATACTATTATGCGATAGTGACTCGGAGGATGAAGCCTACGCATTAGCACATCAACAAGAGGAAGAGGAACTTATAAAGATCTGCCACGAAGCTTACAGTGCAACTAGTAGACAACACGGTGGACTAACAATGGGTCAAAGATAGTTTCACCGGATCATGCAGCATTTCATAAAACACTGATGAAAGATTATTTCGTTTATGATCCAACTTATGGTCCAACCATTTTTCACAGATGTTTTAAAATGAGACGACCCTTATTCTTAAGAATTGTTAAAAGTTTCCAAGTGAATAATAAATACTTTGTTTTAAAGCAGGACGCGACAAAAAAATAGGGTTTAAGTGGACATCAGAAGATGACCATGGTTTTGAGAATGTTAGCATATGGCGCACCCATCGAGGCTCTTGACGACGCTTATCGTATTGCAGACAATACTTCTTTGGAAAACCTAGATCTCTTCGTTCTCCAAATGAGGCTGACGTAGCTAAGTTGCGTGAAATGCACGAAAGTAGAGGCTGGCCTAGGATATTAGGGAGTCTAGATTGTATGCACAGGAGCGGAAGAACTATCATAAAGCTTATCATGGAGCGTACAACGGTTAAAAAAAAAACCAACCATCATTTTAGAAGCTGTTGCATCTCATGATCTTTGGATATGGCATGCTTTTTTTTTGGAATGCTTGGTTCGCTTAACGACTTAAACGTTATTGAACGATCACATTTATTCAGCGATTTGGTGCAGGGTAAATCAACCCCTGTATCATTTACGATTGGGCATAACACATACGATCACGGCGACTATCTGGGAGATGGAATTTATCCTAAATGGAGGACGATTGTAAAGATTTTTGCAAATCCACTAATCACAAAATAGAAAAAATTGCTTCTATGTTGGAGGGTCAACAGATAGATGTTGAAAGAGCATTTGGAGTTCTTCAATCTAGATTCGCAATGGTAGGTAGTCCATGTAGGTTATGGAAACGGTCAAAAATGTCAAAAATTATGTTCTGCTATGGAACTCTGCATAACATGATAATCGAAGAGTTCAACTAGATTATGAATACAAGGGATCCAGACAACCCCCACAAATATTCTGAGCTTCCTATGTTGATACCGAAGGGCAGTTCAATATGTTTCACATCGATCAACATGAAATATGTCGTAATTCAGCACTTCATAATCGGCTTCAAAATGATATAATGGATCACATTTGGAATGCTTACTACAATCGGTAGATTATATTTCAGAAGCAATGTTTCATTACATTTGTTTGCATTTTTATTTCAGAAGCTTTGTTTTATGACGTATGTTTGCATTGTAGTGTGTTCGCTTTATCATACGTACTATGTTGAATTGTTTTTTACGTCGTAAGCATTATTTGATAAATACAAATGGTATGTTTAGAACTATATGTTTAGAACTATATGTTCATATGTTTAGATCTACATGTTTATATGATTAGATCCATACCAGTTCATATGTTTAAATCCATCTATATTTTTATATGATTATACCCATATCAGTCCATATGTTTAGAACTATATGTTCATATGTTTAGATCTACATGTTTATATGATTAGATCCATACCAGTTCATATGTTTAAATCCATCTACATGTTTATATGATTAGACCCGTATCAGTCCATATGTTTAGAACTATATGTTCATATGTTCAGATCTACATGTTTATATGATTAGATCCATACTAGTTCATATGTTTAAATCCGTGCAAGTTCATGTTAGATCTATGCTAGTTCGCATTACATATGTTGATTGGATCTATTTTTATATGTTTAGTAGATTTATGCAGTCTTAGATCTATATTGTTTATGCCAGTTACGATGTCATGTGTTTCTTCCCTTTTTCCTTTTTTTATGAGTTGGGCTAATTGCGAGCCTAACGTATCACATGAACTATACGTACGAATGACGTGGGAACGCTGGTGAAAAGTTTGGGTAAGAGGTTGAATATTATGTAGTTGGCATAAAAAAAGAGTTGTAATCATATAATTAATTTTGGGCATAACTAGAAAATATGGCATAACTTGAATTGACCACACTTATGGATAACTTACATATAAACTTGGACATGAATAGTAAATATGTAAATTGGCTAAAAGATGAACGTGCCTAACCCGTGGTTAGATTGAGTTGCGGTGTAAGACTGCCCAGAACCGCCCGGCACATCCAGCGGCCGCAACAACATAGATCTAATGTGAGAGGTTAGCGCATTAAGCCTAAAAACCCGAGGTTAGAATGAGTTTGCGGTAGAAGTTTGCCCGGAACCGCCCGGCACATCCAGCAACCGCAAACAACAGTTCTAATGTGAGAGATTGGTGCTTTAATGAATAAATTAAAGCTAAGGAACAGACATGCTAAAAATTTAAAGGCTAAGGAACATATGAACAGGAGACACTTAATCAATACAACATATTAGGTGGGTGGGTTAAGTTAACATGGAAAAGAAGACAACTTAACCAATATTACATGAACAAAGTGGATAGGGTTAAGGCAAGCTTAACCAATAATACATATGGACTTGATAAGGGGAAGGGTTAAGTAAATCTTGGGTAAGTGGGTAATATTAGTATATATAGGCCCACAAACTTAACCGTTAAATAAACATGCGTGAATCAGTGAGAATGTTAAGTAACATATGAATTGGCAACACTTAACCAGTACAACATGTTAATTAAGCAAATGGGTGGGGTTAAGTTAAATTGAGAACACTTAACCATTATAACATATTGATTGGGAAACCCTAGTAACGGGGACCCATTTTAGTAGTAACCCACATAGATGTATCATGGTACCCTGAGCTAGGCAGGGTGGGGCACGATTACCGGGCTGATTATAAGTTGTCAAAATAGCGGCGGGTGATGCAACAGTGTAGGTTCCGATGGAGTATGGGCGTGCAGGTGCTCCGGAGTGGAAAAAGAAGGCACTGGGCATCAGTAGCATACACCGTACATCTTGAATCGTGTCGGGTTGCCATCATGGAAATTGATACACCCCATGATGGGCCAACACAGGTATCTACATACAAGCGGGGCCGAATGACATAAGTAATGAATACATACAAGCAAGGTCGAATGACACAAGTAATAAATACATGCGAGTTAGGGAGCCAATCGAATGAGGAAGGTAGTGGGTACAACTCGTTGGGGTAGGAGCAACAAGGGGCACCTACGATAGCAACTAGGATTACACGAAACTACCATTATCATGATTAGTAAGAGGGTTCATCTTTTACTATGGAACTAGTAAGGGTGTGCTGTAATTAGTAATGATACGGTGTTACTAGCATTGGTGCAATGTAGTAATTATCCTGTAGTGATTAGAAGCGCAGTCAATGTAATACCTTGTTCATCTTGTCTGCTTTGTCATGCTTGTTTATTCTACAGTCATTTCTTGCTTTCCAGTTTATGTTCTTATCC
This sequence comes from Allium sativum, assembly GCA_030737875.1. Taxonomy (NCBI): domain Eukaryota; kingdom Viridiplantae; phylum Streptophyta; class Magnoliopsida; order Asparagales; family Amaryllidaceae; genus Allium; species Allium sativum. The sequence goes on along the minus strand of CM060923.1, from coordinate 443,104,131 downwards.
TATTACTTTAATGATTATATTGTTAAAGTCATTGGACTCACCAGACTTATGTCTGACCTAGTTTATTTCGCCTCTTTTCTCCCGTTCCCCTCACCCCCCCCCCCGGTTCTTAGGGAGGAAAAACTCAAGCTTAGTTTAGATATCTCTTTCTTCAACCTTGAAGCTGAAAGGTGTATTGCTTGGCTTTGATTCTGCGTATGCCATTTTTTTGTTGGGGATTATGGTTTTAAAATTATGTCCTCTGAAGGTTTTGTACAAGACTGATATTATGTACTTGATTTTGGTATTTGGAAATGTAATCAAACTTATTTCTGTTTCCGCTACAATAAAATTGCAAAATTTTCAAGTACTACTTTTTCTATCTTGTAAAATTCCATTTTGTTTACTTACAATGCTCCACGAAACTTAATGCATTCCCTTTGTGAGTGACATTAACGTACGTGGGTGTTACACGTGGTATCAGAGCTGAAGGTTACCAGAACAGATAAAAGATTTTGAAAACCATTTTCAAAAGTACTATTTTCAAAAACATGTTTCAAAGAAGGAGTTTTCAAGAGAAAGATTTACTATGAAAAACAAATCCCCAAAAGCCATATATCTATCTTTCGATTCTTTGTTTCGAATCTCTTCCTTTTTTCTTCTTGAGTCTCTTTCTCCGCGTTTAGATTCCTTTTCTAAGATATGGAAGGACTTCGGTGCGATGGGCGGAAAGCCTTTTCATGGGGACTGAGGCGTTTGTTGAGGCTATAAATTGGCTCAAGAAAGTGAAGGACTCGTTTGGTATCTTGGAGATAGACAATAGAAGGAAAGTTCAGCTAGTTTCTTGGTCGATGAGGAAGTTTAGGCTAAGGAACACAACCCAAGGATGAGGAATTTGTTGATATGGCTTTAATCCACGAAGAAGGTAAAGGAGAAAGTGGAAAGAATAATTAACCCCCGTAACAAAAGAAGGTGTCTTTATTTTGGTATAACGGGCCATATAATTAAGGACTGTAGGAAGAAGAAGAAGCATGGTTGTTACCATTGCGGCGAGGCAGGACATATGATTTAAGATTACCCAAGGAGGAAGGGACAAGGGCATGGACAGAGGACAAGACCTACTTCTGGAGGGCGGGTTCATGCTCTCATGTAACCAGGACAGGAGAGAGATAGAAGTATTTCTGTTGAAAGTTTGATTTTCCTTTTTCAGTCATCCTGTTCGAACTTTGCTTGACTCTTGCGCTTCACAATCGTTTGTATCTGCTTCATTATTTGAAACACTACACCTAAATACTAGTCCAGTTATGGATCCCATTGTAGTCTCAAATCCTATTGGTGGATCGACTCACTTATCTATGGTTTGTCGGGTTTTGAGAGTGTCTATCTTGGGCGTTAGGTTTGGATGCAACGCCTTCATTCCCGGTTTCACAGGTTATGGCTTGATTCTAGGGATGGATTGGCCAGCCAGGCATGGTGCCATCCAAGACTGTGGAAAAGAGGGTAGTTAGACTGTTGACTCATTGTGGAAAGACCCTTGATATTTCTTGTGACCCTAGGGTTCAGTGATGCTTAGCTACCTAGAATCTCTTGACGCATTCATCGATGATTTGAAATTTGTTCGTGTAGTCCATGAATATGGTGACATCTTTGATGAGGTTCAGGGTCTTCCCCCGAGGCGCGAGATAGACCTCCGAATATACTTTGTAGATAATGAAAAGCCGGTTGCATTGCCAGTGCGCCACATGGCTCCGAGAGAGAGAGAGAAGGGAAATCAGTAAACAAGTAGGGGAGCTACCTGAGAAAGGGTTCATAATAAGAAGCATTCCGGAATGGGGTGCTCCAGTTGTTTTTGCTATGAAGACTAATGGTTCACTTAGATTGTGCGTGGACTATAGGGAGCCGAACAAGCTCACGAAGAAGAATAAACACCCATTGCCGAGGATAGATGATTTGTTCTATCAGTTAGTTGGTGCTTTGGTTTTCTCGCAGTTGGACTTAACTACAGGATTTCACCGGTTGAGGGTAGCTGAGGATAGCATAGATAAGACTGCTTTTAGGACTCCTAACGGTTTTTTCGAAGGGCTCATCATACTTTTTTTGGTTTGACGAATGCACCCACATATTTCATAGACTTGATGAGTAGGGTGTTTAGGGAGTTCCTAAACAAGTTTGTGGTAGTCTTTGTGGATAGTATTTTGATTTTCTCTAGAAGCGAGGAAGAGTATGCCCTCCATCTTAGGGAAGTCTTAGAGACCCTAGAGCACATCAACTCAAAGCTAAGTTCTACAAATGTCATTTTTTGAGGAAAGAAGTGAGGTTCTTAGGACACGTGGTCTTTAAGGAAGGGATAGCAGTAGATCCTACAAAGGTGGTGGCATCCAAGATTAGAAGGTTCCTAGAAAAGCAACGGAAGTAAGAAGTTTTCTAGGGTTGGCACGCTACTACAAGAAGTTCGCTAAGGGATTTACGAAGGTATCAACCCCAGTTTTTTGAATTTGCTAGATTAGATCAAACCGTTCACAGTATATACAGGTACTTGCGAGGCAGGGCTTGGAGTAGTTTTCGATGCAGGAGGAAAAGTTGATTTGCAAAAGGCAGTAGGTACGCAGTTATGTTTGAGCATCGCGTATTGTCCACAGACGGATGGACGGACATAAAGGGTGAATAGAATCCTTGAAGATCTTTTAAGGTTATGCATCCTAGATTTTGGAGGACATGAGAAGAGCACTTTCCATTTGTGGAGTTCGCTTATAACAACATTTATTAAGCTACTATTAGGGTTTTTATGGATGGCCGCATCGATCACCAACATGTTGGTGGGAATCTAAGGATAAGATTTTACTTGGGCCAGATATGGTTAGGGAAACTTCTAAGGAGATAGACATGATTCGAAGATGAACGAGAACGGCACATGGCCGACAAAAGTCAAATGCTTACAAGAGACGAACCGACCTTGAGTTCGATGTTGGAGACATGGTTTTTATTAAAGTGTCACCGTGGAGGAACGTAGTTCGCTTTAACGGGTATGGGGAAATTAGTACCAAGGTTCGTATGGCAATCCCCCATTACAAAAAGAATTGGACAGACAACAGAGTGAAGTTGCCGAAAAAGCTTAGTGGTGTTCATGACATGTTTCACGTGTCGCATGTGAGGAAGTTTTTACTGGATACCACGGAAATAGTGGAGCCGAGCATGCTTAGAAAAGTGGAAGTGGAGCAAGATGCCATGATTAGACAAGCTCCTACATGCATCCTTGGATCGGAGATCAAGAAGTTAAGCAACAGAGAGGTCAAGTTGGTTAAAATCCAATGGAGGGATGATCAAGGGCACACGACTAGGGAGACAAGATGCGTACGCTGTATCCTTTCACTTTTAAGGGTATACTCTTAAGTCCTCCTTTTTCTATTGCTTTGTTTAGACTTATTCTATTGTTTAGTATGTCCTCTCGATTATATCATCGATCTTTAGGTAGAAAATCCAATGGTTGTAAACATGTGTTTGAGACATGTTATGTCTAGTGGATGCAAGCGGATGCAATTGTTTGCTAGTGGTTGCTTGTGGATGCATTTACACACACATTAGACACTAGATCGGCTCAGTCACTTTCATATTGCATATGCATATATGTATTTGTATATGGATTGAAACTTGATGTATTATCATATAGATGTTGCATTTGTATGAAATGATTGTGCACTCATGTAGAAGTTATAAATTATGATTAGGAAAAATTGCATACATGATGGACTCATGGCACTGACATAATTCGCATTAAGGAGGTCAACTGAATCGGTAGACCGCCTGATTTTGCAATATATAAGGACATATACACACACACACTATGCAGATGATCATGAAAGCATTAGAAAACTCTTTAAGGATAATGGATGCCTGTGATTGAATGGTTGAGTAGATGGCTGTTGGATGGTAGGATACACATTCTTCTTGACTTGAAGATTTCGGGGACGAAATCCTTTAAGTAGGGGGGAATGTAACACCCCGTAATTTTGAAATGGGACATTAGAAAATTAAAGAGTAATTAATCTTTAAAATCATAATTGGGTGTAACCGGTTACGCCATTGCGTTTGTCTCGGAATTCTTCTTGAAATAGAGTCCGACTTTGCGTAAATCAGACTCCATGAAGAAGTTATGGAGGTTAGAAGTTTTCAAGTTTAAGCAGAAATTAAATTAAATTAATAATTCGAGTTCGAAATTCAAATCTGTAGAGAAGGCTGGGCACGAAAAGTCCTGCCATAGCGTATCGACCCCCCTAGGGGTGTCGACACAGGTGTCAACCCCCTCTGTAGCGGTCGACTCTAGCGAGCTAATTTGGACAGTGACGATTTTCTGAGGTGTTAGGGCATATGTGTCATGTTCTGGTTGGATCTCTTGGGTTTGGATGGCTTTGATGACTCCTAGGTTGATCTAAAGGCCCATATTAATCCTAAACATCTATATATACATAGCTAAACCTAAACCCTAACCTCACAACCCTAAACTATGATGCCGTCATGTTGTTCATCTACAAACTAATCTAGCCGCCACCATGACAAATCAAATTCTAGATTAAAGATAAAAGGATAAGAGATAAAGATTCAAAGCCTAGGAATTGTGAAAAGGAATTCTAGAACAACAACGAACGAATCAACGCCTACATCAACGGATTAGCTTAGCAACTTCAAAAATCAGATCCCAGAATTCAAGATCCATTTTCTGTGAGTGCAGTTACTTTCACAAGATAATTGTTTAAACGTAATTGTGATGAGTTATGAATTATACTGTATGAAAAAGTTTGTAAATCATATAAATTTTATGTCTTTGCAAACTTTGATTTGATTCATGCTTGATTTGATTCACTATATGCAAGTTATGTTCTATGTTAATTCATATGCCTAATTACATATGCAAGTCATGTATGCAAGTTTGCTCGATTTATGCAAGTTATGAAAGATTATATGCAAGTCATGTTCATATATGTAAGATCATATTTTATATGTTCATATGTTTAAATCTACATGTTTATATGATTAGATCCATATCAGTCCATATGTTTAGAACTATAAGTTTATATGTTTAGATCTACATGTTTATATGATTAGACCCATATCAGTCCATATGTTTAGAACTATATGTTCATATGTTTAGATCTACATGTTTATATGATTAGATCCATACCAGTTCATATGTTTAAATCCAAGCAAGTTTATGTTTAGATCTATGCTAGTTCACATTCCATATGTTGATTGGATCTATTTTTATATGTTTACTAGATTTATGCAGTCTTAGATTTATATTGTTTATGCCAGTTATGATGTCATGTGTTTCTTCCCTTTTTCCTTTTTTTATGAGTTGGGCTAATTGCGAGCCTAACATATCACAGGAACTATACGTACGAACGACGTGGGAACGTTGGGGAAAAGTTTGGGTAAAAGGTTGAATATTATGTAATTGGCATGAAAAGGGGGTTGTAATCATATAATTAATTTTGGGCATAACTAGAAAATGTGGTATAACTTGAATTGACCACACTTATGGATAATTTACATATAAACTTGGACATAAATGGTAAATATGTAAATTGGCTAAAAGATGAACGTGCCTAACCCGTGGTTAGATTGAGTTGCGGTGTAAGACTGCCCGGAACCGCCTGGCACATCCAGCGACCGCAACAACATAGATCTAATGTGAGAGGTTAGCGCATTAAGCCCAAAAACCCGAGGTTAGAATGAGCATGCGGTAGAAATCTGCCCGGAACCGCCCAGCACATCCAGCAACCGCAAACAACAGTTCTAATGTGAGAGGTTGGTGCTTTAATGAATAAATTAAAGTAAGAAACAAACATGGTAAAAATGGATAGGTTAAGTAACATATGAAGACACTTAACTAATACAACGTGTTAGGTGGTGGGATAAGTTAACATGGACAAGAAGACAACTTAACCAATATTAGAAGAATAAAGTGGATAGTGTTAAGGCAAGCTTAACCAATAATACATATGGACTTGATAAGTGGAAGGGTTAAGTAAATCTTGGGTAAGTGGGTAATATTAGTATATATAGGCCCACAAACATAACCGTGAAATAAACATGCGTGAACCAGTGATAAGGTTAAGTAACATATGAATAGGCAACACTTAACCAGTACAACATGTTAATTAAGCAAATGGGTGGGGTTAAGTTAAATTGAGAACACTTAACCATAATAACATGTTGATTAGGAAACCCTAGTAATAGGGACCCATTTTAGTAGCAACCCACATAGATGTATCATGGTACCCTGAGCTAGGCAAGGTGGGGTACGATTTCTGGGCAGATTATAAGTGGTCAGCGGGTGGTGCAGCAGTGTAGGTTCCGACAAAGTACGGGCGTGCACATGCTCCGCAGTGGAAAAATCATGCATTGGGCATCAGTAGTATACACTGTGCATCTTGAATAGTGTTGGGTTGCCATCGTGGGAATTGATACACCTCATGATAGGGCCAGTACAGGTATCTACATACAAGCGGGGCCGAATGATACAAGTAATGAATACGTACGAGCAAGGTCGAATGACACAAGTAATAAATACATGTGAGTTAGGGAGACGATCGAACGAGGAAGGTAGTGGATACAACTCATGGGGTAGGAGCAAAACGGGGGCACCTACGATAGCAACTAGGAGTACACGAAACTACCATTATCATGATTAGTGAGAGGGATCAACTTTTAGTATGGGCTAGTAAGGGTGCGGTGTAACTAATAATGATACAGTTTTACTAGCATTGGTGCTGTGTAGTAATTATCCTGTAGTGATTAGAAGCGCAGTCAACGTTATATCTTGTTCATCTTGTCTGCTTTGTCATGCCTGTTTATTCTACAGTCATTTCTCGCTTTCCAATTTATGTTCTTATCCTATTACTTTAATGATTATATTGTTAAAGTCACTGGACTCACCAGACTTATGTCTGACCTAGTTTGTTTCATCTCTTTTCTTCCTTTCCCCTCAGGTTATTAGGGAGGAAATACTCAAGCTTAGTTCAGGTATCTCTTTCTTCCAGCTTGAAGTTGAAAGGTGTATTGCTTGGTTTTTATTCTGCATATGGCATTTTTCTGTTGGGGATTATGGCTTTAAAATTATGTGCTTTGAAGGTTTTGTACAAGACTGATATTATGTACTGGATTTTGGTATTTGGAAATGTAATCAAACTTATTTCTGTTTCCGCTACAATAAAATTAAAAAGATTTCACGTACTACTTTTTCTGTTATGTAATATTCCGTTCTGTTTACTTATAATGCTCCAGGAAACTTAATGCATTCCCTTTGTGAGTGGCATTAAAGGACGTGGGGTGTTACGATAGTTTATTCTCATTTTCTAATCATGCATTATGTAACGCTGGTTATTTTTAGACATTGAAAATTGTGGTATGTATCTACCTGTGTGTTTATGGGACTCTAACGAAATTATGTTCCATGGACCAAAGGTCCTTGAGGGCCATGGGGTTGAATCCTAGCCTCTCGATCTTCGCATCCCTTAAGGCGGAAGTTGTTACCCTTAAATGCCAATGTAAAAGACGTGGGTTGATACTAACGCTAGGGTAGCATAAAGTGGTTCCCAAACTCTATTTTTCGGAGTAGGGTTTAAAAAAAAAGATAAAATGAAACTATTTCTTCATTTGATGATGTTGAATGGCTCAGTTGTGCCAAATATATACATTTTCGTGTTTATACCAAATGGCTAAAGAGATAATTTCATAGCAATATAAGTCACGCAATTTGTAAGTTGAAAACTAGTAAATGTAGCTCAAGAGAAAAAGCAGATTATGATACTATAGCTTTCCAAATTGAAGTAGTTTCTTTCCATTTTGTTGTTATATTTATTTGTCAGTATAAAGAAACTTATTTAGAATTTTACAGAAAAAGTTATGCTTCTAGGCTGCTAATAACTAAGTGATATTAATTCTAAATTTTAAAGTGTTTGGTTTCATATTATAATTAAAGCATCTAGGTTGGGAGTGGAGAAGAATTAGAAGCAAGTTTTGACAAAGAAAGAGTACTAAAAGTATCATGGAAAAAAGAAGCAGGAGATTACAGGAATTTAGTTTGAAATGTTACATCGATTTAATTTCAAGCGACATAGATCTTTTTTATTAAAAAAAGTATGCGCCTCCACACCAGACAAGTAAGTGGTTGAATCATATGTGGAAAATATCATCTTGGTCTTTGTTAGTAGTTGTTATAGTGGAAAATAGTTAAATAGTTGAAATAGTGTTTAATGGAGAAATTACTACAAAGATTTCATAATGAAAGAATTTTATTGCTTTGAAGATTTTGGTAAAACATTACAATGTGCCCATTCTCATATTTATAGGCACCTCATTACAATTATTTATTATTAGAGTTTTCTAGATAAACATTCTAGATTTATTAAGTAATATATTTAATAACAATACATAGGGCAACTTATTAATATCTTTAGAATTCTCTAGAAATTTGTTGCATCTTCAACATTCTTTAGAATTCTCTAGAAATTTATAGCACTTTCAACACTCCTCATTGATGCAAATTTCGGACACTCCAAGCATAGTTCAAAGTTTCTCAAATCTTGTTCTTGGCAGTGCCTTTGTGAAGATGTCTGCAACTTGATTTTCTGTCCTGCTGTACTTGAGTTGAATTTCTTTTGTTGCTTCTACATCTCTAATGAAGTGATACTTGATAGCTATGTGCTTAGTTCGACTGTGTTGAACCAGATTCTTTGTCATTGTTGTTGCTGACTTTCTATCCAATCTTTATACTTACATGTTTCGGTAAAAATAGAGATATTATCTGGATTTTCTTTTTTATCTTCTTCTTTTGTGGGAACATTAACTTACTATGCAGTGCACGCCTATGCACTATACATTTTCTAGCTATACCTGGTGTATATGAGAACCTAGTAGAGTTACGCATCGAAGATCTTACTATGTTTTGTCAATTTCTTTTTTCTTTTTTCCAAGCATCCATCGTTTTCCATGACGTTGTATTGTGTTTTGTACCAATTGAGAGACTTATTTCCTCCGTTACAGTTTTAGGACTGTCCTGTCTAGTTTTGAAATCAATTTCTTCTTTGATCTCTACTGTTGTCTCATGAACATAACCTGCAATATTCTCCATTACAGTCACTTGCATTTCTTTAGAAGTTACTTTTCCTTTAGCAGGTGCTTCTTCTTGTTCGTTGTTTTGCACTACTCTTTTTTCAACAGGATCCGTAGCTTTTGCAAGTATACTTTCTTCTTTATCGAATTTCTTCTCCTCTTCTTCTCCCAACTTTTCAGCTTCAATATCAGTCTGTAGTTCATTATTCTTCTTTTTTCTTCTATTATAGTTGTGTCATTCTTTCCATATATTTCTTTCAATAAATTTCATGAATCTTCTGCATTATATTCCAGTAATATGATTCCATGCTACTTCATCGATTTTCTGACTCATCACAACACGAGCTTGAAGATCATTCCGTCTCAAACTTGTAAATGATTTTTTTCTTCCTTGGTCATATCTTTGATATTTTTTGGCCATTTATAGCCACTTTCAACGATCTCCCATAGCCCTTTGGAGATCAATTCTTCTTTCTTTTTGTTACTCCATTCTTCAAAGTTTTCTTTTGTGAGAAGAAACGATGATGAAAAAAGTAGTAATGCCATAGCTTATAATGGTTGGGATTTTTTTTTTCTGCCCAATATGCGAATGAACGAAGCTCCGATACCACTTGTTAGTAGTTGTAGTAGTGAAACTAGTTGAATAGTGGAAGTAAAGTTTTAAGGGAGAAATGACTTCAAATATTTTGTAATGGAAGAATTTTATTGCTTTGAAGATTTTGGTACAACATTACAATGTGTCCATTCTCATATTTATAGGCACCTCATTACAATTATTTGTTATTAGAGTTTTCTAGATACAACATTCTAGATTTATCAAGTAACATATTTAATAACAATACATAAGGCAACTTATTAATATCTTTTGAATTCTCTAGAAATTTGTTGCATTTTCAACATTCTTTAGAATTCCGTAGAAATTTGTAGCACTTTCAATAGTCTTCTTCAAAATTTCTAATTCTGGTGAATCTATGTAAAGCATATTTCTAATGTCTTGTGATTATAGTGAATATGGATATTTGTAATTAATAGACAGGCTGCTGCTATAGTTATGATGAATAAGTGGACGTATCAAATTTCTTAGTCGTGTGTTTGATGCATTATTTCACAATTTCTCTTTTTATTGATATTCATCTATACTCGCCACCTTAAACCAACTTAGTGGGTAAAGCTATTATTGGTTTATTGATGCTATAGATTATGTATTATATTTTTTCAATGTATTTAATAAAATATTTATTATGTGGTGTTGTTGCATTTGAGATCCTATTGTATACGACTAATTCTTATCTGTTAATTTGAATGTATATACAGCGCAGAATAATCAATATAGCATCAGCAGTGGTTGTAGTTGGAAATGCTAGTTAGGCTAACTTTAGTGCTGCAAAAGCAGGAGTGATAGGTTTAACAAAAACCATTGCAAAGCAATATGCAAGCATAAACATTACTGTGAGTCCACCCATACTGGGATATAATTAGTCAATTGTCTAGTAAGTGGACAGTTGAGAATCTAAACTTTGAAGCTAAATGATGATGATCGGGTAAATGTAGTTGCTTTTGGATTCATTGCTTCTGATATAACTGCTGAGCTTGGGGATAAAATCGAGAAGAAAAACCTATAGTCTATTCCGCTAGGTAAACCATTCTTTTTTTCGTACTTTGAATGCTGATTCTTATCTTGTATTCTCATAAGTTTGAAGTCAAAACTTACATGGTAATGTCAAAATTTGAGTTAGTCTGTTGTCATAATTTATTTAATATGCGAGAATTGTGTGTGTTCCCATTTTACTGGGAGGTGTGGAAAACTTGAAAAGGTTGATGGGTAGGAGTTTCTTGCTTTATTGCCTGGTTCAGATTATATTATTGGACAGGAAAAAAATTCATTGTCATTGATTCAGTTTTATGAAAAGTAGAAAGACAAGCATTTCATGGTAAAAGATGATTTAAATAAATCGAATGGTTACTAAAAATTACTGTTAGTGAATTGCAAATGTTCACTATATATGGGGGAATGATGATGTTGTTAGTGATGAGTTTGTGCCTTTGAGAATTCTTTTGTTGATGTTTAGCATTCTAAAGCAGTGGGATATTGATTGATTGTGTAGTTTGACAATTTTTTTTCTAGTTTAATTGTTACATAGCAGTTTGCTTGTGCGAATTTCAGTTTTGCTGCTTCGAAGAAACTAAGACAATATCTGAAATGGAAGTATCCGGAATCCAACATGTAATTGTATGTTTGAACATGGCAAAACTTGAATTGCACAAGCAATGTATATAACATGTGGAATTTTACATCCAAAATGTTAGCATGCAGAGTGTGCTATTATGGTTTACAAGATGAAAACATATAACATTTTTCTAATGTTAGATATACTTAGCCAATGTAATTATTTTATGTTGTTTTGTTTATTATATTGAATGGTACAATAGGTTCGCATTGTTGAATGATGTGTTTATTAAACTTCTTTGTAATTCCACATACTATTTTATATGTTCACTTTGGATAATATGTTTATATTTTGTTTACAAAGAAAAAAGAAAAACATCAGAACTGCTATCAAAATTAGGATGGGAGGGCTCATCAAGAAGAATCCCAATTCCAGAATTATCACAAAGAGTATCCGCATCCACCATTGTTTTTAAAGAATAGATAATCAACCTGCTTTTTACAGAGAGAAGAATGGACCTAATTTTATATCTCCATATTTTATGTTTCCACAAATAAAACCGAAGTATCAGATATCTGACATACCATATACAACCCTATAAGCCATATCTTCTATATGGAATAATTTTGGTGCGGTGCCAAAAGTACTGCAAAAACTGCTTCGGGCTAGATGGATCTCAACCAAAAACTTTTTGACCGATAGTTGTATGCATATCGAAAAATAAATAAATGAGAAAAGGATAGAAGGAAGTTCTGCGGTATCCATGCTAACCCAAAGCAAAAGACGTGGTGCCCTTAGCGCCACACTGATTTTATGTTTTGTGAATAAAATAGTGTTCTAAAACATCTTTTAAGTGCAAACGAATTGAATGTTGACAAACAATCGTAGTTGATGCAGATGGCATGTATATGCATTGGGCATGTCATGAACGTTTCCATATTTGCCAAAGAATAATCGGTGTGTGTATATCACTATTTATATTGTAACATATTTGTGGCTATATAGAAGTAGTTCATCACAAGTATTAATGATTTCTCTATTAATATGGAATATTTATTGTATGTCTATATGTATAATGACATGGAGTGTTATATATTTATTTTTTATATTTTCATCTGTGAAAAAAAATGATAGCTTTGGCATAATTAGCGTAAATGAAATAAAATATTTGTAACAACTCGAAAAATCGGAAACAATTTAATTTTTTTATTTTGGCAATTTTAATGGCTTTTGAATATTTAAAATGATTTATTTTAAATAATAAAGACTAGAAATTTATTTTGAATAGAACCAGAACGTATATATTTATTTGAATCGAAGTTAGAATATAAATATTTGTTTTAATAACAAAAGAAATTGGAAATGGAGAGGTAGTTCAAAATTTTGATTTTAAATTTCAAATGAATGTAAAGGATTCAAAATAAACTAGAGTTTAGTGAAACCAAAAATATTAGAATCTATTTGAAAATATTTTTCCAACAAATCTGAAAAATCCAAATTTCGTAGTGGTAATAAAAAGTTATGTCCAGTTGAAAATTCAGAACAGTTGTTATGGAAATATAGCCCTTGAAATAGCCGTCTTGCAAACGACCTCCATTTTCGACGAAACCACTTTTGTTGGAACCGGAATGTCAAATTATTTTGGATTCCAATTTTCATAATTTTTGGGACCAATATGTGAGTGTGGCAAAAGAAAACGTGTTTTAACAGTTTCAGTAAATTTGGATCGACCAGCAAATGGTCATTTATCAACGAAATTAGTTTTGTTATGACCGTATCATCAAAACATAGCCAGATTTATTTTTTTTGGAATTTTTGAAGTTAGTATGTGGCCTCGATAAATTAAAATGTACGTTAAAATCAATTTTGAATGAATTAAATTTAGTGGAAACTGATCGTAACAGCCGAATTGGCTTACCATACATATCCTAGTGGGTTCGAAACAGGGGCAATTAGCTAGGGGCGACAGTTGTCGGGTCCGATTTGGGATTCGAAAGAAAAAGAAACTTTTGAAAATTAAAAGTAATTAAAATACATATATTATTATATAAGGCCCAAGCCTTTTCCCTCCTCTCTCTCCTCATAGAAGTAAAACACGAAAAAAAAGGGGAAAGCAACGGATAGACGACAGAGCCCTCCCCCATCACGCCTGCACCGCCACCTTGGTCGGAACCCCGCCGCCTCTACCCTCGACAACCCCCCCTTCCTCTGCTCACCGTCCTCCTCTCTCCTTCCCTAAACCCGGACCCAAGGCCCCCAATCCTCCATAAATCATCGCGACAGACCACGGTGGGGCCCCTAACGCCGCCAACGCCTCCCTCACCACCGTTGCATCACCCCACAGCCCCATCGTCGCCCCTCCGACCCCCGTTCTGATTTGTGGGCCCTCCTCCGACTGAAATTGGTTAGTTTTGCTGATTTTAAATTTTTAATTATTTAGGGAATTTAATCTTTGGTTTTTCTGATTTTTAATCTTTGGGTATATATAAAAAATATAAGCTTTGGTTATATAAAAATATAATCTTTATTTAGAAGAAGATATGATTTCAATTTATTATTCTTTTATTGATAAATTTTATGAAAATAAAGTTATAAGTTTTATTGACATAAAGTTGTGACTTTTTAATCATAAAAGGTTAGGAATTTTAATATATGAAGTTACAATTTTTATTGTATAAAGTTAGGATTTTTTAACGATGAAAAGAAAAGATTTTTATAATGTTTTCAAGAAGATAAAGATTAGATTTTTAACATTAAAAAGATTTGATTTTTAAATATAAAAAGATTTAATTTTTAAATATAAAAAGATTTTATTTTTAAATATGGAAAGATTTGATTCTTAATTATACAAAGGTAAGTTTTTATATTAGTAAAGCGTTATAAAAATATGATTTTTAGCATTATAAAAATATGGTTTTTGTTATAGGGATTACAATATAAAAATGCGATTTTTATATATGTTGTAGCGAAATAAAAACTCAATTTTTATAATATATGTAGCGAAATAAAAACTCGATCTTTACATAAGAAGTAGAGATATAAAAATATAATTTTTAACATAAAATGTATGAAACAGATTACGTGGAAATCACGAAGAAGAACGCTACGCACTGGAAATAAAACCGTTCAGAAATAAATGGAGGAGTGGATCCCAAAGGTGAGAACTCTCTCACTGAATTCTTTGTACAGATTTATTTTATAACTGCATGTATGAATTGCTCCCCACCGTCCACAGACCATGGACGACTTGTTTGGTTGTGTGTTTGGATTGATTTGTTTGTGTGAATTTGGATTGTGATGTGGAATGGAAAATAAAAATATTCATGTGTTGAAATAAAATATTTTATCATTAAAAACATAATTTTTAGCATGTATATGAATAAAATAAATATCCATTCACAAATCGGACGATTTGTAAATGTACACTCATTTGAATGATATGATTGGGACGATAAATTTTACATATCACCCAACTGCACAAATAAAATCTGTGTTTGTTATTTAAAAACCCCACATGGGTGTCGGGATGATATTTGACGTACACTGATCCCAATTGTTTAGTTGTATGTCGATCGTTTGGTTAACGGACTGTGTAAGCGTGAATTATTTATATTTAATGCTTATGCAGTTGTATAGTGCAATCTGGATGATGGTTGATTGTTTATCATTGAGGTTATGTACATGTGTTGTATGAAATCCATATAAATCACATTATATGGTAATTGACTGTGTCTAATTCCAATTCAGAAAGAACGGATATTTTAAAATAACGAATATTTTAAAATAACTAATATTTTAAAATAATATTAAGTGATGGATCAGAATATGATTTTGATTTCCGATTTGGGATGGACACGAAAATATTGAAATATATGAAGCCGTGTTGATTAGATTAACGCCATTTTGACGTGAATGATATTTATATCTATTTTATTCATTTTTATAATGAATATCGAACTGATTTCAAAATCTAATGTTTTGAAAATATTATCATTTATATATTAATGATATGGAATATTCAATTTTTGATTTAAAATTGAATATGAAGTTGAAATCGATTTCAAAACGATTTATAAAATACGTTTTGAATGGAAATCGATGAAATATATATTATATATATTAAATGGCATGAATAGAATGTGCCGCACCGCGGCAGTTTGCGAATTTCGATCGTTGACTTCGAATTGACGTTACGGGAGATCCAACCGTCGAATTCTACTAAAATCAGAACCGTTGGGTTCGTATCGAAAAGAGCTTTCCAACGAATACGAGAGATTTGAAATCTAACGTTTGGATTTGGAATTATATCCAAATCAAATTTGGAAAAGGTCGCTATAAGTGCAGTTCGATGATTTTTTATGGAAATCGACTATACGGGCCTTGATAAAATTATTAAAAATATTAATAATTTGTGTAAAATCATAATAAATGATTTGGAAAGAATTGGGATGAAAAATTCCATATTTGAAAAGATAAAAATATATTTTTGTCAAAATGAACTAGTTATGAACTGGAATTATAATCCAATATTTTTAAATAAATAAATTGGATTTGAAATGGTTTTAAAAATAACCGGAATTTCCAATATATGAATTAAAATGGATTTGAATCGAAATTATCTTCGAAATATTTCCATATTGGATTCCGTGATTATATGGACATTGTGGAGGAATTTGAAATATATATATCGTTATTCCAATACGATATTTGTGGATTTCAGAATTTGATATTGAATATAAGCTGATATATTTTCTATTTAGGGCCTTGTATTTAATATTAGATGGGATTTTGGGTTTGTCGTGAACGGTGTCTTCACTAACGCTGTTCTTAAACCCTGTTGAGAAAAGATCAAATCTTTTTATTAAGATTTAATGAAGTTTACCAATTAATTAATATTTAATTGAAATTGAATTGAATTGAATTTTGGGTTTGTCGTGAATGGTATCTTTAAAAATGTTGTTCTTAAACCCAATGGAGTTAAGAAAATTAGAAACTAACTGGAGATTAGCTAAGTTGAATGGTTTCCTGGGTATTGATCTGATGTTTGTTTCGGCCTTCATGATTAATACTTAGGGAATTGTTCTCTTGCTAATTTACGATTAGAGACTGATGGAATGGTGTCTTCAAAAACACTGTTCTAACACCCCGTGTGAAAAGAATAAATCTTTTAATTAAAATTATTAGAATTTCCAGTTATATTTAAAAATAGGAATAAAATGGAATGTGATTTTGGGTTTATCGTGAACCATGTTTTAAATGACATTGGTTCTTTAACCCAGTTAAAGATAAGATTAATTTTTTAGTTTTGAATAATCATTAATACTGATTTTTGGGAAGATCGGAACTAAATGGAGTTTTTAAGAATCTTTGATTAGATTGAAAAGTGAAGGTGATAATTGAAATTATCAATTCAAGAAAGTGATCGAGAATGGAGTATCACCATATTTGCTCCAAAATGATAGTTAAATCTTTAAGTAGATTTGAACGTGAAATGTTAATTAATTTTACCGATAACACCGTGGTGTTAGATATGGAGTATTACCAGTTTTGCTCCATGGGATGTACAATTTGGGATTGGGAAATTAAACAAATGATTACTTCGGTAAAGTGCGCTAATCCCGTGTAACACCCCATGTCCATTAATGTCACTAACAAAGGGAATGCATTAACTTCTATGGGGCGTTTTAAGTGAGTATAGAACAGAAACTTAACAACAAGACTGATATAAACAATACTTGAAAAATTAAAAACTTTATTTCATTGCAGCGGAAAATACATATGTTTATTACATCATCAAAACCAGAGCCAAGTACACAATATCCATCTTGACTAAATCAAAGTACATAAATTGAAATACATAATCCCCAATACAAAATAGCCATAAATAAAAGAGAGGCTGAACTTTACTTCAGCGATCCAAGCAATCTTCTAAAAGCAAGAAGCACAGCTATCCAAAATCAAGCTCCACTGGTGCTAGTTCCAACCTGAGCACCTTTGGGGGGGGGGGGAGGAAGAGAAGAGGAGGAAACAAAGGGGGTCAGACATAAAGTCTGGCGAGTGTGATAACTTTAACAATATAATCACCAAAGTAACTAGGCTAAGGCATAAATTGGAAAATCAGGAAATGACCATGAACCATTGAGTATGGCAGAGTAAACAAGGAAACAGGATGAACAACGATATCGTTAAAGCGCACCTAACCCACTGTAAGATAATTACTAAACTACACCAAACTATGAGATAATTACTATACTGCACCACCACTACTCACCCTAAGGTTGATCCCGCCTACAGACTTAATAATGATATTGGTAGTTTCGTGCAACCCTAGCTGCCTTCATAGGTGCCGCCTGCCCCTATCTCCACTGGGTGTACCCACTACCCCCAAGCAATCGGCTCCCTAACTCGTAGATACCCGTGCTGGCCCCACAGTGGGGTGTATCACTCCCCAAAGTGGCAACCCGATACCACAAATAATGCACGGCTTATACCTACATGATGCAACAACGTCTTACCTACCAGCCCGGGTCCACACATGCATATGAACCCGTTGGACTTGTGTTGCCACCGCTAACCCGGTTTGGCCTCTTACAATCAAGCCCAGTATGCGTGTCCCGTCCTCGACTAGGGTCGAGCCCACAAAGATATGTATGGGTTACTGGTTGAAATGGGCCCCCACTACTTGACACAAGCTATCCACCTAAGCTTGGTCCCTCTAGAACATCCCACTTAACCCACTTCTTATTCATGTTCACTTACATGTTTCAATTTTGGTTAAGTATTTCTAATCGTATTTCAAATGCCACCCAAGGCACCAACTAGATTCCAAATGCCACCCAAGGCACCCATTTAACCCCCATCATGTCCCACTACATGTTTATCTGGTTAAGTGTTTCTTAATTCATTAAGATCGTAATCTCACATTAGACTGGCATTTCTGGCAGCTAGATTTGCCGGACGGGTCCGGGCAGTCTTACACCACAAAAGAGCCTAACCTCGTGACTTTACAATTGTTACGCATTTAATTTATGCCTAAGACCTCTCACATTAGACTGGCATTTGTGGCAGCTGGATTTGCCGGGCAGGTCCGGGCAGTCTTACACCACAAAAGAGCCTAACCTCGTGTCTTAGACGATTAATTACTCCTAATTAATCATTCCCCAATTTGAATTACTTTCCCTATTCAAATTATAAATTAATTCCAAATTTAACTATGGCCATAATTGACTCAATTATGTCCATCTATTTATGGTATGTAAAATCATACCAATTTTCATCATAAATTTATTTTATGCCTTTTAAGGCATCTATGCCAATTAAATCTTTTAGTATTATCCCCTTTTACCCCATGTTGTACGTTTATACGTTTAACGTAAAATATATGTTAGACTCGAATAGTCTAACTCATGAAATAAAGAGAAAACATCACAACATATATATAATTAAAATAGATCTAAACATGGGGGTGAACTTGCATGTGTGAATGATGTTCTACATCTAAAACTTGCATAGGACAAAGTTACAACTTGCATAAAACTACATATGTCATAGACCCAAATCTAAAGGTGTGAACTTGTTGGGATAATGGTCACAAACTTGCATAAATCATGTATGTCATAGATCTAAATCTAAAGGTGTAATCTTGCATAGGCAGTAACCACAAACTTGCATAACATGATTCATATTCAAACACATGTGTTCATATAAACTTGCATATGTGATTTATGCAACATAACAATAGTGTGAACTTACATCTAAACATGTAAACCAGCATGTAGATTTGACATATAACTCACACATGTCATAGACTAACTTTAGATCTAAAATAGTTGTCATGAAGCGTATAAGGTTATACATATAATTTTCCCCAACTTGCATATGATTCATGTCTTAATAAAAATCTAAACTTGCATACATACTTCTGATTTATCATATGAATCAACATACCCAAACTAGCATATGAACAGCATGGTGATTCGATTATACATAAGCTAATCATAAAATTACAACATAGATGATCACAACTTTGCAAGATAGCATCATAGAATTAACAACATAAACATCACAATTTTACTATATGAATAATAACATGCGGTCAATAATTCACATCATATCCAAATAGTCCACATCATAACTCAATCCAATTAATTTGATAACTATTTTATTAAAATGATCGAACTCACAATTCGGAGAAGGTATTGAATTCTGAGTTTTGAAGTTGTAATAGCTTTCCCTTGAAGAAGATTCATTGTTAAAGTTGAAAAGGATTGATTTAGACTAGCTTTCTTTCTCTTTAATTGGTGGCGGCTATGATGAGTTGCTAGGTGACGGCATGGAGGCCATGAATCTTTTTTTTTTTTTTTTGATTTTAGGGTTTGAGTCTAGAGGTGTTTTTATAGAGTTTAGGATTAATTTAGGCCATCCAATCAACCTTGAAGCAACCTGAACCACCCAAACAAGATAGGGTGACACCTCAACCCTGATGACTCAGCACAGTGTATTAAATGTTCATATTTTTTCAATAATTTACATATTTCTCATTTGTGACAAATTCCATATGTAAATTATTCCCATTTTAATTATGCCAAAACTATATTTTTAATTATGCTCACAATTAATGGTATACTAAATATACCATTTCATGAGCCAATCTATGCCATGTAATTTTCATGTTTTCCTTCATATTTATATGTAAATTATAAATCTATTATTGTTAATTAAATATTCTCCCTTTTTACCGTATACATTAATTACCTATATACGAATATCCATTTATACATGCATAAACCTTTCTTACCTTTAATTTGTCATAAAAGCCAATCAAAGAAGGCCACATAAAGAAAACATTGACAACCAAAAATGCGCCACGTACGCCACATGATGCGTACACGTCATACATACATACATACATACATACATATATATATATATATATATATATATGCTTTTTCTTTTTTTCTATCTTCCCAATTACCCAGTTTCACACTAAACCTCTTTTTGAACTGTGTTCACACAAAGCCATTTTAAGCCATTCCCCTAAAACAAAAATATGGCGTTGGCAGGGATCGAACTCTGTACCCCTTGTATGCAAGTCACGTGTTCCAACCAAATGAGCTACTAAGTCTTTTGCTTACAAACCTTAGAACAATGCTAAACATTTATTCTTTTCTGATTCTTTTTTTTTTTCATGTTTTGCTGCAATATTTAATTAAATATATCATTTTCATACGGAGTCCAATTTACGCAAACTCGGACTCTATCTCAACCAGAATTCCGAGACGAACACAATGGCGCAACCCGTTTCCCTTAATTCTCACATCTGTGATTAATTGTTCTTTAATTTAGTTGATTCGATTATTCAAAAATTCAGGGTGTTACATTCTCCCCTACTTAAAGGATTTCGTCCTCGAAATCTCTAAGTCAAGAAGAACGTATCCTACCATCCAAACAATTATCTACTCAACCATCAAACAAAGGCATCCATTGTCCTTAAAATTTTCTAATGCTATATGAACATATGCAAGAAGTATGTGTATATGTTCCCTATCTAATGCAAAATCAGGCGGTCTACTGATTCAGTTGACCTCCTTAATGCAAACCATGATAGTGCCATGCGTCCATTATGTATGCGAAAGAAACCTGTCGATACATATTATCTCTACATGCGTACAGAACCATTCACCAAAATGTCGCATCCATATGATAGCACACCACTATACGTCCATTAGCTTAAATATGCACACACATTTATATGCAATATGCAATATGAAGTGACTGAGTCGATCTAGTGCCTAAAGTGTGTGTATATGCATCCACGAGCAACTACTAGCAAACACTTGCATCCACATGAATCCATCATACATAACATGTCTCAAACACATGTTTCAACCATAGGACTACCCTATCTAAAGGTCAAAGATACTAACGAGAGGACATACTAAAGATAAGATAAGTATAAGGTAAGCGATAAAAGGAGAAATTAAAAGACATACCCTTGTAAAGAAAAGGGTATAATGAACGCATCTTCCCTTCCGTCTTCCAAGTAGCGTTGCTCTCATCATCTCCCCATTGCACTTTGACTAGCTTGACCTCTCGATTCCTCAACTTCTTACCCTCCGACCCAAGAACGCACGTAGGAGCTCGCCGAATCGTCGCATCACGCTCTATCTCCACCTCTCTAAGCAAGCTCGGCTCTACCACTTCCGCGGTCTCGTGCAAGCACTTCCTCAAATGTGACACATGGAATACATCGTGTACGCCACTAAGTCTCTCGGGCAACTCCACTCTATACGCCATCTGTCCAATCCTCTCCTTAATAGGAAACGGCCCTACGAACCTTGGTGCTAACTTCCCAATAGACCCAAAGCGAATGACGTTTCGTAATGGAGACACCTTGACAAGGACCATGTCCCCAATATCAAACTCAAGATCTATCCTCCTCTTGTCCGCATAAGATTTCTGCCTATCTTGCGTCGTCTTCATCCTCCTTCGAATCAAATCGATCTTTTCCGAAGTCTTTCTAATCATATCAGGCCCAAGTAAGATCTTATCTGTAGACTTCCACCAACATGTAGGCGAACGACACGGCCGTCCATAAAGAGCCTCGAAAGGTGCTATGCCAATGCTAGACTGAAAGTTGTTATTACATGCGAACTCCACCCATTGCCCGAAAGTGCTTACATATCTTAGCAAAAGTATCGACACGAGGAGTAGGAGGAGGAGCATTTGCTGGACCTGCGGTGGTGACCCTCTCCTCGAGATATTGACGAAACCAACCGGGTACATGAACACCCTCTGGTATCTCAGATGCTTCAGACATGCTGAAACGAAAAAGGAAAGATTCAATACAAAAGAACCGAAGGAAAGATATATGGCCCTTGGGGTTATGCTTTCTAAAATAAGCTTTTCTCTTGAAAATGCTCTCCTTAAAACATACTTTTGAAGGTACTTCTTTATAAAATTGTTTTTGAAAAACAACTTTTCAAAATTCATATCTGTTCTGGTAACCTTCAGCTCTGATGCCACGTGTAACACCCCATGTCCCTTAATATCACTCACAAAGGGAATGCATTAACTTCTATGGGGCATTTTAAGTGAGTATAGAACAGAAACTTAACTACAAGATAGATATAAACAGTACTTGAAAAATTAAAAACTTTATTTCATTGCAGCGGAAATTACATATGTTTGATTACATCATCAAAACCAGAGCCAAGCACATAATATCCATCTTGACTAAATCAAAGTACATAAATTGAAAGACATAATCCCCAATAAAAAATAGCCATAAATAAAAGAGAGGCGGAACTTTACTTTAGCGATCCAAGCAATCTTCTAAAAGCAAGAAGCACAGCTATCCAAAATCAAGCTCCACTGGTGCTAGTTCCAACCTGAGCACCTTTGGGGGGGGGGGGGAGGAAGAGAAGAGGAGGAAACAAAGGGGGTCAGACATAAAGTCTGGCGAGTGTGATAACTTTAACAATATAATCACCAAAGTAACTAGGCTAAGGCATAAATTGGAAAATCAGGAAATGATCATGAACCATTGAGTATGGCAGAGTAAACAAGGAAACAGGATGAACAACGATATCGTTAAAGCGCACCTAACCCACTGTAAGATAATTACTAAACTACACCAAACTATGAGATAATTACTATACTGCACCACCACTACTCACCCTAAGGTTGATCCCGCCTACAGACTTAATAATGATATTGGTAGTTTCGTGCAACCCTAGCTGCCTTCATAGGTGCCGCCTGCCCCTATCTCCACTGGGTGTACCCACTACCCCCAAGCAATCGGCTCCCTAACTCGTAGATACCCATGCTGGCCCCACAGTGGGGTGTATCACTCCCCAAAGTGGCAACCCGATACCACAAATAATGCACGGCTTATACCTACACGATGCAACAACGTCTTACCTACCAGCCCGGGTCCACACATGCATATGAACCCGTTGGACTTGCGTTGCCACCGCTAACCCGGTTTAGCCTCTTACAGTCAAGCCCAGTATGCGTGTCCCGTCCTCGACTTGGGTCGAGCGCACAAAGATACGTATGGGTTACTGGTTGAAACGGGCCCCCACTACTTGACACAAGCTATCCACAGGTCCCCTCTAGTACATCCCACTTAACCCACTTCTTATTCATGTTCACTTACATGTTTCAATTTTGGTTAAGTATTTCTAATCGTATTTCAAATGCCGCCCAAGGCGCCCACTAGATTCCACATGCCACCCAAGGCACCCACTTAACCCCCTCATGTCCCACTACATGTTTATGTGGTTAAGTGTTTCTTAATTCATTATGATCGTAACCTCATAAAGACCTCTCACATTAGACTGGCATTTGTGGCAGCTGGATTTGCTAGGCGGGTCCGGGCAATCTTACACCACAAAAGAGCCTAACCTCGTGTCTTTACAATTGTTACGCATTTAATTTATGCCTAAGACCTCTCACATTAGACTGGCATTTGTGGCAGCTGGATTTGTCAGGCGGGTCCGGGCAGTCTTACACCACAAAAGAGCCTAGCCTCTTGTCTTAGACGATTAATTACTCCTTATTAATCATTCCCCAATTTGAATTACTTTCCCTATTCAAATTATCAATTAATTCCAAATTTAACTATGGCCATAATTGACTCAATTATGTCCATCTATTTATGGTATGTAAAATCATACCAATTTTCATCACAAATTTATTTTATGCCTTTTAAGGCATCTATGCCAATTAAATCTTTTAATATTATCCCCTTTTACCCCATGTTGTACGTTTATTCGTTTAACGTATGATATATGGTAGACTCGAATAGTCTAACTCATGGAATAAAGAGAAAACATCACAGTATACATATAATTAAAACTAGATCTAAACATAGGGGTGAACTTTGCATGTGTGAATGATGTTCTACATCTAAAACTTGCACAGGCCAAAGTTACAACTTGTATAAAACTACATATGTCATAGACCCAAATCTAAAGGTGTGAACTTGTTGGGACAATGGTCACAAACTTGCATAAATCATGTATGTCATAGATCTACATCTAAAGGTGTAATCTTGCATAGGCAGTAACCACAAACTTGCATAACATGATTCATGTTCAAACACGTGTATTCATATAAACTTGAATATGTGATTTATGCAACATAACAAAAGTATAAACTTACATCTAAACATGTAAACCAGCATGTAGAATTTGGCATATAACTCACACATGTCATAGCCTAACTTTAGATCTAAAATAGGTGTCATGAAGCATATAAGGTTATACATATAATTTTCCCCAACTTGCATATGATTCATGTCTTAATAAAAATCTAAACTTGCATACATACTTATGATTTATCATATGAATCAACATACACAAACTAGCATATGAACAACATGGTGATTCGATTATACATAAGCCAGTCATAAAATTACAACATAGATGATCACAACTTTGCAAGATAGCATCATAGAATTTACAACATAAACATCACAATTTTACTACATGAATAATAACATGCGGTCAATAATTCACATCATATCCAAACAGTCTTAACTCAATCCAATTAATTTGCTAATTATTTTATTAAAATTATCGAACTCACAATTCAGAGAAGGTCTTGAATTCTTAATTCTGAGTTCTGAATTTGTAATAGCTTTCCCTTGAAGAAGATTCGTTGCTAAAGTTGAAAAGGATTGATTTAGACTAGCTTTCTTCCTCTCTAATTGGTGGCGGCTATGCTGAGTTGCTAGGTGACGGCATGGAGGCCATGAATCTAATTTTTTTATATTGATTTTAGGGTTTGAGTCTAGAGGTGTTTTTATAGAGTTTATGAATAATTTAGGCCATCCGATCAACCGAGTAGCAACCTGAACCATCCAAACAATATAGGGTGACACCTCAGCCCTAATGACTCAGCACAGTGTATTAAATGTTCGATTTTGTTCTATAATTTACATATTTCTCATTTATGACAAATTCCATATGTAAATTATTCCCATTTTAATTATGCCATAACTATATTTTTAATTATGCTCACAATTAATGGTATACTAAATATACCATTTCATGAACCAATCTATGCCATGTAATTTTCATGTTTATCCTTCATATTTATATGTAAATTATAAATCTATTATTGTCAATTACATATTCTCCCTTTTTACCCTATACATTAATTACCCATATACAAATATCCACTTATACATGCATAAATATTTCTTACCTTTAATTTGTCATAAAAGCCAATCAAAGAAGGCCACATAAAAAAAACGTTGACAACCAAAAGTGCGCCACGTACGCCACATGATGCGTACACGTCATATATATATATATGTGTGTGTGTATGTATATGTATGTATGTATATATATATTTTCTATATATATATTTTCTCTTTCTTTTTATCTATCTTCCCAATTACCCATTTTCACACTAAACCACTTTTCGAACTGTGTTCACACTAAGCCATTTTAAGCCATTCCCCTAAAACAAAAATATGGCATTGGCGGGGATCGAACTCTGTACCCCTTATATGCAAGTCACGTGATCCAACCAAATGAGCTACTGAGTATTTTGCTTACAAACCTAAGAACAATGTTAAACATTTATTCTTTTCTCATTCTTTTTTTTTCATGTTTTGCTGCAATATTTAATTTAAAGATATCTTTTTCATACGGAGTCCAATTTACGCAAACTCGGACTCTATCTCAACCGGAATTCCGAGACGAACACAATGGCGCAACCCGTTTCCCTAATTCTCACATCTGAGATTAATTATTCTTTAATTTAGTTGATTTGATTATTCAAAAATTCAGGGTGTTACATCCCGACTAGTTTGGAAAACCTTAAAATGGTTTGAATTGATATCCAAAGGAAGATTAAAGAATAAATTTAAAGAATTTATCTTGGATAAAATCAATGGGAACCTTTTACAAAGGATATGAATATTTAAATCAAAGAATACTCAGAATTGGAATGGGGTATATGTTGTGTTTTTATAGCACTTATTTATTATATACGCGAGTTATTCTGAAAGGACGGGTTTATACCCATTCTGAATAACTGATTCGACAATAAGTCAATGATGAAGACGGTGGTTGGAGACCAGAGGTCTTCACATCGTTTGGATGATTACTGATGTCTTGATTGGGTTGTACACCCAAGACGAGGTAATAAGTGGTGATCGTCCAGACATATTTGGGGATTGACGGATATGCGAGGGCCTCTCCCCTGTATTGGACATATGGGATGAGGAATAAGGTGCCTTCGGTTTTGTTCAGACCCAGAACGAACTTGTAAATGGACTGCGTGTCTGACACCAAATTTTATTCTGTGTTGATTGATTTCTATTAAATATACATATGTCTGGTGAAGGAGAATTTATTCTCTTACTTCACCCTTCTATTAGACGTACGAGCTTAGAGGTTGTATACCGATAGACATCGGTCGCATGGGGTGAATTGCCTATGTGGCATGGCTGAGTGGAAAATGATCAAGGCTTCTGTTGAAAAGCAGAGTCTTGTGGTTGATGATCAAAGCACAGCTTTAATATAGCGCCGCTTTGTGTATAGCGTTAATTGGCAGGCTTCATACCACAGTATGAACCAGAAACGGGATGAAGGACGGCGGGGAGGACGACACGTTTCTTTCTAGCTAGAGGTGGTGCCGGGGTTTTGCATGCCCTGACATTTTATATTTTTACCTATGTGGTGTTGGAATGCGAGATGCCTCAAATATATCGGTTACTACGGAGCCGATGGATTTATGCCCCATAGGGTGGGGAAACGTGTGCTCAGGCATAATAATCCACTTAATATGTGGACCGGCCCTGTATTTTCCTAGGTACAGTTGCAACTGTATCCCGAGGCCCGGGCTAGAGAGTCTCGAAGCGGGAAGGACGATCACTTGCCTTGGTTGTAATAAGCGATGAAAATGTTCTTCTGTTTGTGTTTTGATTTGTCGTGTTCTCAACTCAATCCGGGCTTTCTTTTACGTGGAAGTTAGGGTCGTTTCAGTTTGGTATCAGAGCTTTGGTTTACAGAGCTTGAGAAGAAGGCACATTAGAACCAAACGGAAGAATTCATCAGAGATTGGATTAGTAATATCCAACGGGAATGACTCGTTAGAGATGGGATCAGTAGCATCCTAGAACGAGTGTGAAGAGTATATTTTTAAAATGAAAACAATTTTAGTTTTCAAAATTTAAAACCTTATACATATTTGAATATTTTATTTGTATTAAATTTGGACAATCCAATATATAAAGATTTTGCATATACGACTTGCAAAGGTGTATTCGATGTTTTAATATACTGGATAGATATAGAATCACACTCTAGTCGCCTGGAGATGATTCTGATGATCGGTGCATCATCATCAGGGTTTATGTTCGAGTTTTGAAAGTGTGATATCTATTTATTTCCATTAGGCTGGTGTGAGAACCCAAACTAGATAGGGTTATTGTTGTGATTTGGCACCAAAAACATGATTTTTGGAATATATATATATATATATATATATATAAAGTTATGTGTTTGAAACATTAATCAACTAATTGATTATTGATTGTTGATTGTGTTATGTGATTATTCATTTAAACCAACATGTGAAGGAAAGTAAATTTAGCCAAATTGTGTAAAATATTAAGCTAAAATGAAATTTGATTGAAATTGCATGCATATACATGTATATACATTGAGTAGGTCATAGCAAGGAGGCTAGAGAAGAGGTATAAAATTGTATGCCCGATAAATAGGTACATGTTTACAAATTTATTGGGTTTGGATGATTTTATGAGCCAATTGGCTTTTTCTTTTTCTTTTTGAGATGAGAGGGCCTATGTAGAGGTTTGGGAATTTTCCCGATGCACCCCGTACAAAGGAAGTTATGGCGAAATTTTTCGAAAATTTAGGGTGTTAGCCAAATTTTTGAAGAAGTTGAAAATTCTTAGGAATTGAAAATTTGAAGAATGAAAGCCAAAATGAAAGTTTAGTTGGTTAGTTAAACAAATTTCATCTCTGTCCCTTTTCGAGGACGAAAAGATTTTAAGTGGAGGAGATTGTAACAACCCGGAAAATCAGAACCAA
The DNA here is from genome assembly GCA_030737875.1 of Allium sativum. NCBI lineage: Eukaryota > Viridiplantae > Streptophyta > Magnoliopsida > Asparagales > Amaryllidaceae > Allium > Allium sativum. The sequence continues at coordinate 443,075,798 of CM060923.1, read as the reverse complement.
TTTAAATTTTTTTATTTTGGCAATTGAAATGACTTTTAAATATTTAAAATCATTTATTTTAAATAAAAATGACTAGAAATTTATTTTGAATAGAATCAAAACGTATATATATATTTGAATCGAAGTTAGAATATAAATATATATTTTAATTATAAAAGGAATTGGAAATGGCGCAGTAGTTCGAAAATTCGATTTCAAATTTCAAATGAATGTACGGGATTCAAAATAAATTAGATTTTAATGAAGCCAAAAATATTAGAACTATTTGAAAATATCTTTCCAACGAATCTGAAAAATCCAAATTTCATAGCAGGAATAAAAACTAAGGTCCAGTAGAAAATTCAAAATAGTCGCTACGGAAATACAGCCATTAAAAATAGCCGTTTTGCAGATGACCTCCGTTTTCGACGAAATCACTTTTGTTGGAACCAGAATGTCAAATTATTGTTGGATTCCAAATTTCATAATTTTTGGGACCAATATGTGAGCGTGGCAAAAGAAAACGTGTTTTAACAGTTTTAGTCAATTTGGATCGACTAGAAAACAACCATTTTTCAAATGGTCTCTAAATTCGACGAAATTAGTTTTGTTAGCACCGTATCGTCAAAACATAGCCAGATTTATTTTTCTGGAATTTTTGGGGTTATTATATGCCCCCGGTAAATTAAAATGTACGTTGAAATTAATTTTGAACGTTAAATTAAATTATATTTTAAATTTGGCGGAAACTGATCGTAACAGCCAAATTGGCTTATGATACATATCCCAATGGGTTTGAAATGAGGGCAATTAGCTTGGGGCGACAGTCGTTGGGTCCGATTTGGGATTCGAAAAAAAAGCAACTTTTGAAAATTAAAATATATATATATTATTATATAAGGCCCAAGCCTTTTCCCTCCTCTCCCCCCTCATAGAAGTCAAACACGAAATAAAAAATATAAAAAAGGGGAAAGCGATGGATGGACGACGGAGCCCTCCCCCATCGCGCCTGCGCCGCCGCCGTCATCGGAACCCCACCGCGTCCACCCTCGACAATCCCCCTTCCTATGCTCGCCCTTGGCCTCTCTCCTTCCCCAAACCCAAACCCAAGGCCCCCAGTCCCCCATAAATCGCCGCAACAGACCACAGTGGGGCCCCTAGCGCCGCCAGCGCCTCCCCCACCACCCCACAGCCCCATCGCCGCCCCTCCGACCGCGTTCTAATTTGTGGGCCCTCCTCCAATTGAATTTGGTTAGTTTTGCTGATTTTAAATTTTTAGTTATATAGGGAATTTAATCTTTGGTTTTTCTGATTTTTAATCTTTAGGTATATATAAAAAGTATAATCTTTAGTTATATAAAAATATAATCTTTATTTACAAGAAGATATGATTTAAATTTATTGTTCTTTGATTGATAAATTTTATTTATATAAAGTTATAAGTTCTATTGACATAAAGTTGTGACTTTTTAATCATAAAAAGTTAGGAATTTTAATATATGAAGTTATAATTTTTAATGTATAAAGTTCGTATTTTTTAACGATGAAAAGAAACGATTTTTATAATGTTTTCAAGAAGACAAAGATTAGATTTTTAACATTAAAAAGATTTGATTTTTAAATATAAAAGGATTTGATTTTTAAATATAAAAGGATTTGATTTTTAAATAGGGAAAGATTTGATTCTTAATTATACAACGGTAAGATTTTTATATAAGCAAAGCATTATAAAATATGATTTTTAGCATTATAAAAATATGGTTTTTATTATAGGGATAACAATATAAAAATGCGATTTTTATATATGTAGTAGTGAAATAAAAATTCGATTTTTATAATATGTGAAGCAAAATAAAAATTCGATCTTTATATAAGAAGTAGAGATATAAAAAATATCATTTTTATCATAAACTGTGTGAAACAGATTATGTGGAAATCACGAAGAAGAACGCTCCGCACTGGAAATAAAACCGTTCAGAAATAAAAAATGGAGGAGTGGATCCTAAATGTGAGAACTCTCTCACTGAATTCTTTGTACTGATTTATTTTATAACTGCATGTATGAATTGCTCCCCGTCGTCCACAAACAATGGACGACTTGTTTGGTGGTGTATTTGGATTGATTTGTTTGTGTGAATTTGGTTTGTGATGTGGAATGGAAAATAAAAATATTCATGTGTTGAATATAAAAATATTCATGTGTTGAAATAAAATATTTTATCGTTAAAAATATAATTTTTAACGTGTATATGAATAAGATAAATATTCATTTACAAATTGGATGATTTGTAAATGTATACTCATTTGACTGATATGGATTGGTGCGATAAATTTTACACATCGCCCAGCTACATAAATAAAATCTGTGTTTGTTGTCTGAAAACCCCACACGGGTGTTAGGATAATATTTGACGTACACTAATCTCAATTGTTCAGTGTTATGTCGATCGTTTGGTTGACAGACTGTGTAAGCGTGAATTATTTATATTTAATGCTTAAGTAGTTGTATAGTGCACTTTGGATGATGGTTGATTGTTTATCAATGCTGTTATGTACATGTGTTGTATGAAATCCATATAAATCACATTATATGGTAATTGATTGTGTCTGATTCCAATTCAGAAAAAACAGATATTTTAAAATAACGAATATTTTAAAATAACTAATATTTTAAAATAATATTCAATAATGGATCAAAATATGATTTTGATGCCCGATTTGGGATGGACATGAAAATATTGAAATATATGAAGCCCTGTTGATTAGATTAACGCCATTTTGACGTGAACGATATTTATATCGATTTTATTCATTTTTATAATGAATATCGAAAAGGGATTGATTTCAAAATCTAATGTTTTGAAAATATTATCATTTATATATTAATGATATGGAATATTCAATTTTGATTTGAAATTGAATATGAAGCTGAAATCGATTTCAAAACGAATTTAAAATAATTTATAAAATACGTTTTGAATTGAAATCGACGAAATATATATAATATATATATATTAAATGGCCTGAATAGAACGCGTCGCGCCGCGGCAGTTCACGAATTTCGACCATTGATTTCGAATTGACGTTACAGGAGATCCGACCTTCGGATTCTCCTAAAACTGGAACCGTTGGGTTCGTATCAAAAAGAGCTTTCCAAAAAACATGAGAGATTTAAAATCTAACAGTTGGATTTGGAATTATGTCCAAATAAAATTTAGAAAAGGTCGTTGTAAGTGCTGTTCGATGACCATTTATGGAAATCGACCGTACGAGCCTTGATAAAATTATTAAAAATATTAATAATTTGTGTAAAATCATAATAAATGATTTGGATAGAATTGGAATGAAAAATTCCATATTTGAAAGGATAAAAATATATTTTTATCAAAATGAACTATTTATGAACTGGAATTATAATCCAATATTTTTAAATAAATAGATTGGATTTGAATGGTTTTAAAAATAACTGGAATATCCAATATATGAATTGAAATGGATTTGAATCGAAATTATCTTCGGAATATTTCGATATTGGATTCCGTGATTATACGGACATTGTGGAGGAATTTGGAAGATATACATATCGTTATTCCAATACGATATTTGTTGATTTCAGAATTTAATATTGAATATAAGCCTATATATTTTCTATTCGGAGCCTTATATTGAATATCAAATGAGATTTTGGGTTTGTCGTGAACGATGTCTTCAATTACACTGTTCTTAAACCCAATTGAGAAAAGATTAAATCTTTTTATTAAGATTTAATGAAGTTTACCAATTAATTAATATTTAATTGAAATTGAATTGAATTTTGGGTTTGTCGCGAATGGTATCTTTAAAAATGCTATTCTTAAACCCAATGGAGTTAAGAAAATTAGAAACTAACTAGAGATTAGCTAAGTTGAATGGTTTCCTGGGTATTGATCTGATGTTGGTTTCGGTCTTCAGGATTAATACTTAGGGAATTGTTCTCTTACTAATTTACGGTTAGAGACTGATGGAATGGTATCTTCAGTAACACTGTTCTTACACCCCGTGTGAAAAGAATAAATCTTTTAATTAAGATTATTAGAATTTCCAATTATATTTAGAAATCGGAATAAAATGGAATGTGATTTTGGGTTTATCGTGAACCGTGTTTTAAATGACATTGGTTCTTTAACCCAGTTAAAGATAAGATTACTTTCTTTGCTTTGAATAATCATTAATATTGACTTTTGGGAATATGAAAACTAAATGAAGTTTTAATGAATCTTTGATTAGATTGAAAAGTGAATGTGATAATTAAAATTACCAATTCAAGAAAGTGATCGAGAATGGAGTATCACCAGTTTTGCTCCAAAGCAATAGTTAAATATTTAAGTAGATTTGAACATGAAATCGTAATTAATTTTACCGATAACACTGTGGTGTTAGATATGGAGTATTACCAGTTTTGCTCCATGGGATGAATAGGTTGAGATTGGGAAATTAAACAAATGATTACTTCGGTAAGGTGCGCTAATCCCGATTAGTTTGGAAAACCTTAAAATGGTTTGAATTGATATCCAATGGAGGATTAAAGAATAAATTTAAAGAATTTATCTTTGATAAAATTAATAGGAACATTTCCCAAAGGATATGAATATTTAAATTAAAGAATATTTAGAATTGGAATGAGGCTTATGTTGTGTTTTTATAGCACTTGTTTATTATATACGCGACTTATTCGGAAAGGCCAGGTTTATACCCATTCTGAATAACTGATTCGACGATAAGTCGACGATGAAGACGGTGGTTGGAGACCGGAGGTCTTCACATCGTTTGGATGATTACTGATGTCTTGATTGGGCTGTACACCCAAGACGAGGTAAAAAGTGGTGATTGTCCAGACGTACTTGGAGATCGACGGATATATGAGGGCCTCTCTCTTGTATTGGACATATGGGACGAGGAATAAGGTGCCTCCGGTTTCGTTTAGACCCAGAACGAACTTGTAAACGGACTGCGTGTCTGACGTTGGATTTTATTATGTGCTGATTGATTTCTATTAAATATACATCTGTTAGGCGAAGGAGAATTTATTCTCTTACTTCACCCTTCTCTGAGACATACGAGCTTAGAGGATATATATCGATAGACATCAGTCGCTTGGCGTGAATTTCCTATGTGGCCTGCTTGAGTGGCAAATGATCAAGGTTTATGTTGAAAAGCAGAGTCTTGTGGTTGATGATCAAAGCATAGCTTTAATATAGCGTCGCTTTGTGTATAGCGTTATTTCGCGGGCTTCACACCTCGGTATGAACCAGAAACAGGATGAAGGACGGCAGGGAGGACGACACATTTCTTTCAAGCTATAGGTGGTGTCGGGGTTTTGCACACCCTGACATTTCGTATTTTTACCTATGTGGTTGTTGGAACGCGAGGCGCCTCAGATATATCGGTTACTACGGAGCCGATGGATTTGTGCTCCATAGGGTGGAGAAACGTGTGTTCAGGCATAATAATCCACTTAATATGTGGATCGGCCCTGCATTTTCCTAGGTGCAGTTGCGGCTATATCCAGAGGCTCAGGCTAGAGAGTCTCAAAGCAGGAAGGACGACCCCTTACCTTGGTTCACGGACGGAAATCCAACTTCCAATACGTGACACTTCCGGTTTTGATTGTAGAGCCTAGTATTGGCGACATGATATATGGTACCCATGCCGTCTAGGATTGATGCATTTATGTTTGAAGTTGTTTTATACACTATGCACTTATAATAGTATCAAAATGATTTGTTTTAAACGTACCAAGCATGTTTGGCCATTATAAGGGAAAACCCTATCCATCGGCTTGCGTTGCATTGTGTGATGGGACCTGGGCCTTATAATAACTTCATTTTTCCCAAAAGCATTTTGATGTTATTCTATGCACTGGTATTCTTGGGAGGAAACTCATTCCGTGTTATACGGCGTGGTCCCTTGATATATTTGATTTTAATGTAAAGTTTTAAATAACTATTTTAGTTATCATACCAGTCACATGACTGACTTGGAGTTTATTGTTTTGACCTAAACTCTGGGTGCCTCCTATTTTCCACACGGACGGCTAGTAGTTTTGGTTTTGTGGATTTATATTTACATAATCCTTCTTTACAGCTGGAACGATATTCGGAAAGCTCTGTATCTATTTATCTCTTTCAGTTGTGGTTTTGTATTATTTTTCGCTGCATTGTAATTTATAAATCTCTGATATTTATCAAATGTATATTATTTGTTCATACTCTGTATATTCGAGTACTCTGATGTAATTGTTGTAATAAGCAATGAAATGTTCTTCTGTTTGTGTTCTGATTTGTCGTGTTCTCAATTCAATCTCGACTTTCCTTTACGTGGAAGTTAGGGTCGTTTCAATATTAATGTGCATTTTTTGACATGCTAACATAACGTGTCTACCAAGTTAACGCATCTAAAAAATAGGCATAAAAATTAGTGAGTATTAGATATGGAACCCAAAAATAAAATAAAATTCAAATCGTTTTTTCCTCAAATTATCAATCTAAAGCGGATTCCTATTTTACTATAGTAACGTATTTTTGTGCTTTTTTGCGCTGCTCACCACAAGAACGACTTTGGTTAGCTATGACTTTTGACCGTTGTAAACCATTGTTAATCGTAGCTAAAAGTTGTCGCTATATAATATGACGCTAACCAAATAATGATACATTTAATGTCGGCACCGTAACCAAACTAGCTACGGTTGACGACGACAAATTGGAACACATGACAAATTGTGGTCTCCCTGATTGTCGTCAGTAGCTGTCATCAACCGTAGTAAAAAGGTCGTAATAAACCATCGTCAACCGTAGCAAACTTATAACAACAGCACGTAGCCAACCGTTGCTATCTATGACTCTAATTGATCAGAATGGCGTCATTAGTAGCAGTTGTTAAGCTGAAACTATTTTGCTGTTTTTCAGCCACTATTCTGACTTCCGGCCATAAAAAATCATATTCACTCATTCTAAAACACATATACAATCAGTTCCACAACACATTTTCGTACCAAAGAATCTAAGATATCATATATACTTAAATTCATAATACAAACTAACGTATATACCATATAACCAACTCATATACCACAAATTAACGTATAAACCACAAATATCAACATCGCATTTACTATAACAAACCATCGTATCTATTCTATACTAACTCGTACATATTAAAAATCACCCACATACCTATTTTTCAAGAATACATGTTTATATTTACCAAAGATAAAACGTTCAAGACAGACAAGCATGGCGATTCTCCCAAAAAACGTGTCACGATTCGTTCATCGAGCACTGCGATCTTCTCCTCCTGATCGGATCTTTTGCAAGAGGCTTGGATCGTCTCTACATGTAAATTTACATATTATAAGTCCTAATTTATATCATTCTATGTATCATCAAGGTTGATATAATGATCTTAAATTTGTACCTAATTATGCAGTATGGAAGAATAAAATGTGACTATCGGAAGACATTCAACTTTTTTAATTTATTACAATCTTGTTTCCGAGCACTTTGGTAATTAAATAGAATTCGAAATCTTATAACACATAATATATGAATTTAGATCTCCTCTTAAAATGTCCTAAACACTAATAAGTTCAAGCAAGAAACGAGGATAATTAGCTATATTCTCCTTTTCCCTTTTTTATTTACCTTTTGACATGTTATCAATAACGAATTGAATTTGCTTTATTAACCAAGTTTTCCTTACTTCCAACTAAGAAATTTGAATAATACGTTGTATCTTATTATTTTATATTCGGGGTTTTAGACACAAGGACAAACTCAACAAAAAATTTATCCATTAGAATAAGAGACTAAAATTTTAATTATAAGGAAACTTTGTAGCATAAAGGGAGGAATTCAGAGCCACTATCATTTCATACTTTACACTAAGTTTGTCCTTGTGGTTAAATTTTTTGCCACTTGTCCTAATGGATAATTTTTTTGTTAATTTTGTCCTTTACACTATTTTACTGTTTCCATTTCATTTCAGAAAAATACCCAAGGGACAAAATGAATAAAAAATTATTCCATAAGAGTAAAAGGCTAAAATTTTGTCTATAAAAACAAATTTTAGTATAAAGGTAGGAATTACAGTGGGCCCTTGAATTCCTCCCTTTACTTTAAAATTTGTCTTCATGGATAAAATTTTGCACTTTTGTCCTTATGGAACATTTTTTCGTTCATTTTGTCCTTGAGGCTAAAACCTTTTTTTCATTTTCACTATAATTTCCACCAAAGTGATCGTTCTTCCAATTTGACAAAATTTAATTTTGACTGCAAAACAGACAAGGGGAGGTCTTTATAAAAATAATTAGCATTCTATTGGTGGATATCTAATTATGTGATACGTTTGCTTTATTGCATCGGGAGATATAAAGACTATGTTATATGCTAATTAAACCAATCTTCTTCGCAAAATAGATTTGACAAGTGCGCAGTTCAGGCTAAAGACAAGTGCTTTATTGCATATAAGATTAAAGTACAAAGCCTATATACAATTGAATATACTCACTCACGTGTATTATCTTCTCTTAGGAGCCAACCTAAGCAGCACAACAAACACGTTAATTAACACAGAAATATGATCAAATGACACTCCAAGACCAAATGCTGTTGGATCCTCCAACCTTCTGGCGTCTTTGATCTTCTCAAATTGCCAACATTTTATAGCTTGTTATATAAACAATATATACGTAATACATCTTGGAATGGCAAATAATGACAACACAGATTCAAGCAAACCAAATATATCACCGTTAGCAGTTAAAGTCGACGCAAAGTAATCATCATCGCTTTTGCAGTTTTCAGAAACACATCACAACTTCTTCGCTACACATTCATCCATATAATTATTATCATATATAATTCATTTTTAAACCTAAGCTCATGTAATTCTTCACTAATAATGAGTAGTAGCAACAGTAACCCTGGTAAACAATGATTCATCATGTAAAAAATGGTTATTCATAATTCAATAGACTAAGGATCCATGGTTAGAAATACAAACAAAATGGTAGCACATCTGTAATTAGTTTGAACAACTGTTGAAACAAACACTTAGATTCAAATGCAGAAACGTATAGATGAAACCTTAAGGAAGTAGCAATCGTCAACCATAAATGCAAATCAAGTAAAGAACATAATTTTCATTAAACAACAAGGATTACAGAACTCTTAAACCGTGGAATAGAGATATACTGATCATTTGATAACATAAAATAACTAAAGAAAAATAAAATAACTAAGGACAACCAAAAGACATAATCAACTATCCACGATTTATCTTTATAAGCATCCTTGTTTGGTCTCTTCTTCGGTTTGCTCTAGGGATTTCCACCATAAAGGCAAAAGAAAAACAACATAACTGCTATTAAAACTAGAATGGGAGGGCTCATCAAGAATAACGCTGATCCCAGAATAATCACAAAGACGACGTAGCCCGCATTCTCCATTGTTTACAGAATAATAGGCCTAGTATTATGACTCTGTGTTTCCACAAATAAACCTCACGATTAGCTAAATATATACTTTTGGAAGCTGCTTATTGATGACTAATAGTTCTGTGATGATGGCTAACAGGAATAGCCGCATATTAAAAGACATTTTCGAATTGTGATATCTTCATAACATTCTATATTTATTTCAGATTTTTATTTTTGAAGTTATAATTTGATATATATTAGAATGTAGTAATGGTCTGGCAAATTATTGCACTTAAAATACAATTACTGCATATTAAAAACTTCATCAGATAAGCAAAGTTCTTACAAGGTGCTTGTCGAGAAAACACTCAAAAAGAAAAGGAAGAATTAATAGATCATAGGAGTGTATCTATGTTTGTACAAATGGTTGCTTGCCTTGTGTTCAAATAACAATTTAGCTGCAGCTAAATGTTGGGCATGCTTCGCAAAATGGCTTTAAGAGAGAACTGTTGTTCCTATGGAGCAACATCTTGATGAACAAAAATATGGTATTTAAAACTCCATAGGATCCTACAATGACAACTTACGAATAGAAACATGCTGAGAAAAATCTGGTCTTATACAGATAAAGAAGTTAGAACATGCACTGAGGGTAACTAATATATCCTCGCCTCTCAAGTGGTGCTTGGAGCTAGAATCATAGACAAAAGAATTCAGTATCGCTCAGAAATGTAATGAGGTAACGGTGGTTTATATAAAACTCATCAATGTAACACCTTTGCTGCAATAGCAATTATTTTTGTTAAATACACCATTAAAAACTAATAATTTGTGGATCCCATCAAGTCAAAGGTAAAAAAAAAAAAAAAAAAAAAACACTATATGAACATGTAGCTTACTAACAAGAGTAGAAAACATCCTAAGCCTTTCGCATTTGGAATTTCAAGCATGGAACGTAGTGTCATCCAATATATACATAGAATATGCTGTATCGTGTATTATGAAGGATCTGTTACCCCAAGCAACTTAACAATATGTGATAGTTGCTCTCTTGATGGAGTTTTGTCAGTTGGATTGTTTGGTGAACAAAAGAATACTACATCTGTTCTTTTAGTAGCTGATAGATCAGTGAAGAAATCCTTATTCAGTGAATATCATTGCACTATTTTATGCTTACATGTTTAATATTTCAAAAATGTGATTATAAAAATAATGTATCAGTCTCCATGATTAGCATCAACATCTCTTTTACAGCCTTTTCAATATAAGAATAGTAACATGAACGATCAGCAACAAGGCCTATGATGATTAGTTTTGGTTACAGAATACAAGCAAAAAGCACTTGTTACATGTAGGATTCTTATTGCTGAAAAAAAAAAAAAAAAAAAAGAAGGAAAGAAAATTGTCGGCAACAAACCAGTATTATGCAATAGAGTTATATTTGACAACGGATAATGCTAGTCCATGAAAACTACTGTACCAAATACAGAAAACCAAATTATAAATGGTAAGTTCACAGTTAGATAATTACTTTTTATACTTATACCGTATATTTCAATTCCGTGATTATAAAAATAGAAATAAAAAATAGAAAATAAAATGTGTACCTTTTATTGCAGTATTTGTGAACAGATTAGCATTTAAGGATCCAAAGATGACCGTAGCAGATGACTTCTTTCAGATGACCCAAAGATGGAATCAAAGCTAAGTAATAGTTTGTGGCTATGGTTAGAGATCTAAACTGAACAACGTTAGTTCCATAGACGAATGCAAATATCTCAGATTTGGGAAGAAGACAAGGCTGAACTTTTGCAATCTACCACTAAAAAGACGAAATCTTCAAAAAGATCAATCAAAGCAAATCTCATCCTTAGATTTAGGGTCCAATTTTGTAACCTTCCTAATCGTCAATTTAATAAAAACATCGTCGCACATTTTTTATTTTGAAGTTTCCCAAAAATTTTGTGATGAAAACCTTTTTGAAGTTTTCAAAAATATATCTATAGTTTTTGTAAAACATCTTCATTGTATCAGAGCCTCTGATAAACGTCCATAAAAACTTACTCAAACAATCTTTACTACAACACCGACAATAACAAAGATCCAACAATGGCAAATTCTACTCCAGCAAATCGTACTTAGATGAACTCTACTTCGAATAATTATAGTTGTATCAATTTTTTGAATCAGCCTTGAAATCCTTTTTTTAATTCTTTAATTCTTTTACTTACATTCGAACTTGATCGAATTAATTTTCTAGCATGGAAATCTTAATTAATACCAATACCGATAGGCCACGATCCTGATAATCTTATGTTTAGTACCAATAAACCTCCTCAGTTCTTGGTCAACAGAATCCAAATCTAGTTTACTGCTATTGGAAGCGAAAAGATCGGCTCCTCCTGTCTTGGTTGCAATCTTCGATGGCAAAAGCTATTCTTGCTAGTGTTGCTTCATACACTTCATCATACTCACTGTGGAAAACTCTAGAACAATGATTCTCCAATCAATCCAAGGTTCGTCTCCTACAACTTAAAATTCAGCTGTGTAATATTCAAAAATGTATTCTAACTATTTCTTATTATGTTGACAAGACAAAATCACTTTGTGATACTTGACAATTGCTGGTTGTATGGTCAATGATGATGATCTTGAGCTCCAGCCTTTTAATGGCCTTGGTCCAGAATATAATCCAGTTGTCTCGGGAGTTTCCTTTAGCAGCGAATCAAAGTGTAACAACCCAATTTTGTGATTATCTGTTCCTAAATACACAACTGGATAAATAGTGTATTTCGACTTCCGTTTTCCACGGCCGCCAACGGCTATAAACTAGCAGTTGAAAGCCGATAAAATTATAGCCGTTAGCGGCCGTTAGTAACCATTGGAAATTTTCGGGATATTTTCCCGAACTAGCAAGCCGAAGATCTTTTCTTTTCGCTAATACAAGTGATCCTTGGATTTGGCATAAAAGATTTAAACATCTAATTAAACTCCTTCCTAAAATTTCCAAACTAGATTTAATAAGAGGTCCCCCAAAAATGAATTTTAAAATAGATAGTATATGTGATGCCTATCAACTATGTAAATTAATAAAAAGTTCGTTTAAACTAAAAAAAGACGAGATTTCCACAACAAAACCATTAGAATTACTCTACATGGATTTATATGGTCCATCTCAAATTGAATCAATAAATCATAGTAAATACATTTTTATTATTGTGGGTGATTATTCTAGATACACTTGGACTTTATTTCTTATACATAAAAGTGATGTTTTTTGAAATATTTAAAACTTTTGCAAAAAGAATTCAAATTTATTTTCTTCAAAAATAAAAACTATAAGTAGTGATCATGGTGGAGAATTTAAAAATGAAAATTTTGAAAAGTTCAGTATAAAAAGGGAAATACTTATGATTTTTCTTTTCCAAGAACTCGACAACAAAATGGAGTAGCTGAACAAAAGAATATATCGATTCAAAAGTGTGCGAGAACGATGCTTTCTGATAGTAATTTACAAACTTTTAGGCAGAAGCAGTTGCTAGAGCATGTTATATCTTGAATAAAGAAATATTGGTCGGTCCGACCAGTTTTTATATTGTTTCGTACACTTTTTATTATATCAAAATAATAAATACAAGGGAGAACATGAGATATACAACATGTATATCTACTACAACATCAACACTCCACACAGGGAGAGGAAGCTACAAAAAAGAAAAAGGCAATAATACAAGGTATTACACAGGATGCAATCCGTTAAAGCCTTAAAGGATGCCCATGGGGGAGGCCTCAATTGGGATGGCAACCCCTTCTCAATTAAGCTGGCGTGGAATTCGATTAGGACTCCTCCTCGTCTGCCCGTCTTCAGTTCCGTATGGGATGTCCGAATTTCGCCAAAGGTTTCTCTTTTTATGTGGAAAACCTTACAAGAAGGTCTTCCAATTGATGAGAATCTTCAGCGTATAAGCATCCCACTGGTGTCCAGGTGCAGGTGCTGCAATACTGGATGCTCAGAAACTTCCTTTCATTTGTTAGTTTCTGGTTCTTGTGCCCGGGCAGTCTGGAATTACTTCGGGAATCTTATGGGTTGTCGAGTAAATGTCATCTCGACGAAAGATTTATTGAGACGCTGGTCATCCAGCACCTACAGTAAATCTTTACGTTCTATTCTCCAACGTCTGATCCCTTGTCTTATCTGCTGGCACATTTGGTGTGCCAGGAATAAGGCGATCTTTGATGAGGTGGCAATGGATCCTCCTTTCATTATCCGGAAAGTCAGGAACGATGTATTCCTTGCTTTCCGGGGCAGGCCTTTCCGAGGTGTCATTGGTACCCGCTCAAGGAGGTTGTCGGTTATATTTGACATATTGCCGGTTTCAGGGACTACAGGGGCAGGTATTGGCTGAATTTTGGTTTTTCGCTTTTCTTTTTCTTTGCTGTTGTTTATTTTCTCCTCCCCCCCCCCCCCCCCCCGGACTAATGTTAGCTGCTTCTTGTGTAGATCTTTATTTTTAGGTGTTGGATTTGCTCAGGTTGGAGCTTTCTGGAGCTCTTATGGTTGGATTCTGGAGCAACCAAAGCGGAGGCTTTTTTGCAGAGCAGGTACCGGATCGGTATTTCCTTGGACTCGCTCCCCATCGTATCTAGCGTGACCTTGAGGAGCAGGACTTCTAGTTAGTTGAGGGACGTTTTGCTATTTGACCCCTCTTCTGCCAGCAGCTTTCCTTCGATGCCTTGTCCATTTTCTCTAGAAGGTGCCCGGTGTTGTGAAGCTTCGATTTGCATTGAGGCTTCTGCGTCCGTGGGACGGCACATCCCTAGTTATTGGCATAGCGTGCTATTAGTTAGGGCTTTCTTTTTGTATTTGCATTTTTGTTTATTCTGTGTGTGCACGGTTTCAGCAATCCTGAAACCGTTTTTGTGAGCCGTTGGAGGATGGCTAGATTCTCCTTTTTGTTATATTAGTTTCTCCTTTTTATTAATAATAAAAAAGGTATTACACACCCCTAATCTAAGAAATAAAAACAATGACATTACGTCTTCTACAACATAGAATAGAATTCCTTTTGTCAAAAAGTGACTTGCCTTGACAAACTTACAATGTCACTCAAAGCTGAAGGAGTGACCCTTCAGCAGCTCTAACTTCTTGCTTTGAGTCACAATACCAGAAAGAGTAGACGGTGGGGAGCTATTACATTCTTATGTATCCTCAACATTGAGAGGAGGAGGTGGTTTGTACGTTGTCCGGAGGGGGGGGGGGGAGGGTAAGGTTCTCATATAGGTGTTCTTGTTTGGATTTTCCCTTGGGTTTAGTAGAGGAGCTAACAAATTTTTCTTAAGGAGGAGGGTCTTTGTTTAAAGGGGACGACTTAGCTGAAACATTACTGACAACCTTGACTGGCCTTGGAGGAGTTATCATTTTGTTCAAAAACCCAGGTTTAAACTGGAAACCAAAGGAGGTACCTTTGTGTTGATTCATGTTAGCAACAAAATCCATGGAATGATTCAAACCAAGCGCTTACTTCTCCTTTCCTTGATCACCAAAAATCAAAGTTTCATAAAAAAAAACCATGACTGAAGACAGTTTCATGGATCTGCGCATTCACATTACTTATGCTATCATTTACACAAACTGTTCTTTTACCTTTATCATTATACGCAAATTCATCCTTCTTGCATTTGACCAGCATATCACCACTCATACAAACCTCCCATTCCTCAATCTCACACAGTTTTCTAGCATGTCACTATCACCAAGTGCAGTTTCACCAAGATCACCAACATTTTTGTAAGCATTAAATTGAGTAACGATTTCCACCACACTTCTCTTATCTCCAACTACAACTTTGGATTGAGACTCATTCATGTCAACGGTAACTGCTTGAGCAACAGCTTGGCCACCCTTCACAGAAATAGGACCTAGATCATCGATCACTACCTTTTTGCTTAACACATTACCACTTGATTTTCTATGCTAAATCTTCCTGTTCCTATCCATAACCTTTCTCCGGTCCCTTTTCTTTTTACCAAAAGTACTACACCAAATCAATGATTTAGTAACACATATATTTATAAAGTTCCAACCCTTATAAATTCAACAAGCCATTAACATAAAAAAGTGTCAAGAGACTAGATAAGCGTTAGTGAAAAAAAATTATCTTAGTATATAAAGTCTACGACACAAGCAAGCATTGTAATGGCTGTAACTGCGTACTCCTTTGTCATTTTCTATTGTTTTGTTTCGTCATGCTTCTCCTTTCCCAATCTAAAATACCAGCAGTATTTATTTTCAGAGTCGGTTCTGGAGTTTTTAATGCCCAGTGCGAATCTACAAACAATGCCCCCATCGTAGAAATTGCTCAACGATACTAACTAAAATACGATGTTGTTCCCTAGTAACCGAAATTACAAGAAGAACTTACTTTTTAATTTGAAAATGTGCTTCATCTAAAAAACAAAATTTATTTTTATACTGATATTAATCGCACTGTTTGCAACGACATTTTTATACATACATGACTTCACACCTAAAAGTTATTTCTCAGCTGTTTATACATATATGATATTTGCAGCTGAGTGAAAATAATGAATCTTATCAAGTTTGTCTCACTGTTGATATTGACTCAATCATAGAAGTTGACAAATAAAAATAGAAGCAATGAAATTTTACACATGATCCTGATGGTACTAAAACAGTAAAACATAATGGGATTACTAAAATATTTACAAACAGTGATCTGTATATCGTTCTCTAGATTGATGAGGACGCCAGATCAACCAAAAATTCATGAAAATCTACAGACTAATTTGAAAACTCAAAATCACAAATTAAATAAATTGTTCAAGAACCCACCATTCTCTGGCTTCGGCTTCAGCAAGTCACAGATCGATTAAAATAAATTACGCCATATTTTTTCATGAAAAATTGAGATTGCTCCTTCAGATTGCTACTCCAGATTTTCAATCTCTTCCTCCGTCTCTCTTCTCTTCTTCTTCTTCTTAAATTTTTTAATTTTGGTGCCCTAGATCTCTATATGGCATTTTATTTGTTCTTTATTTTGTTGTTTTGACGATGAAAATATGATGCCTCGAATTTTTGATGCCCCGTGCGTGGGCACGGTTGGCACTGGGCCAAAACCGGCCCTGTATATTTTAATTCCAAGTTTCCATCTTAAGCATCGTTAATGGCTCTCGATGTCAACGATGCTCGATGAAACCCACTTATTTCGTATCCCTCTTTATTTCATTCTTGTCGCTCTAGCATCAAACATAATGAAAATAAAACCCCCATATCCAAACCTTAATTTAAAAGAGGGAAATTTATAATGCTTCAAGGATACAAAAAGTAGCCAAGGGGGAGGAATTCATAGATGGACGACCCCAAACCATCAAGTCTATAACTCTTATCCATCTTTTCATGGTCCCAAATTTTTGATAACTACATCTGATTTCAATGCTGCCATGGCTTTCACACTTGTGATCTTCATTGTTCGCAAAATAGTACCTGATGTAAGTTTGTAATTTTCTATTTAACCCACTTTTATTTCATATTCTTTGATATTTCAAAAGTTTTGGTTGTTCAAATTTCAATATCATAGTTATTGAGTTAAGCCATTTGGAATTTGATCTATTACTTCCTTGATGGAATCTTCATACCTTATAACTTGGGAATAATTGAATTCCCTAATTCAACAGGTTTTCTGTTACAACCGTGCTTTTGAGACAACAATTGGGGGAAAGGAGAGGGGATTAAATAGATGTAAATTGAATTTGATTTTTTTTTTCTTTCTTTTTTCTGAGTTCGTGAATTATGAATTCATGCTCGACTCTTATAAACAACTTCCATTTCATATGTTCTGTTACTACATTTTAATTTATCATATTATTTTTACTATTTAGACAGGGAGGTGGGAGGGTTTTATTGTTAGTCCGCTTAGTAATGATTTTGTCTCTGTCAAACATAACCAAATCAGTTTCATTTTGCAGACTAACTTGGCCATAATTTTTTATGATATTACAGTAGAAGAAAATCACTTCTATAAGTACAATTATTTTTCATTTTGAATCCTTCAGTCCATGTATATAGCTCAACCTATTTGCTGCTCCGTTGTCGTCATATGCAAATATTTTATGTGGACTTGTTTCCTCTGTTGGGTCTACTTGACTGCTTGCTTAACAATTCCACATCTGTGCATGAAAGATGGAATAATTTGGTAATGTTAAGTTCCATAATTTATATCCAGTACTAACTATTTTAACTCATGATTCATGTTGTAACATCCCATACTTTTCTATGCTCAAATTTGACAAAATTGAAAATCAAACACATCCAAGCATGGAGCAGGTAAATCTGGTACCTACAACAAATGAGCATGAGCATAATCAAAGTACGATAAGATAACTCACACCGGAAACAAAATAGGATAAACTAGTATTAACTCTAGCAACTACCTTTTTTTCTCAAAGAAAGTCACTTTGCCAATACCGAGTATGAGAGAGAACGTGAACCGAAAGCCAAACTTAAACACCTGTGAGAACCCGACTGTGACGGCCCGCCCCGCACCAGTCTGCATTTCCTCCAAAAGTGCGCTGTACACATGCCTGACTAGCACAGGACGGTCGTCAGTAGAAAGGAAAGAAGAGAATGAACTAATCAAGGAACCTGTAGAATGTCTCATAGCGCATGGAACAAAATATAATAATAACATACTTGACATAAAACAGGTGAGACAGTGCATAAGCTGATAATTAAAATCAACATCAATCATCAGAGCAGCGGAAATCCATATACAGCTTATTACAATCTTCCAAATTTACTGTTTCTAAACAAAAGAAGACTAAAGTAGAAGATGCACCACCAATGCCCAAGCAGTGATCTTCAACAACACAGGGAGAATATCATATATATATTACGTGGAAGCCTCCTGCTCGTCTCCGGATCATCTACCCGTGCATCACCAGCTAACCTGTCTCTAGTCTGCTCGTGTGAGCACCCAGAGTAATAAAAGGAGACATAAAACTCTGGGTCAGACATAAAGCCTGGTATGAGCGATAAGCATCTAAACAGAATGATTACAGGTATACTAAACCATACCTGAACCTGGACCTGCAACCAAATAGTTAGTAACACATACCGTACAATACTCCAAGGTGCCATAATAAATAGTGTAAGGATACGGGGGTGGGGTGTGCATGTCACAATGATAGCAAACAAATCATCCATAGCAACCATCCTCACATCTCTCACTCAGTGCGTAAAGCATACGATATCTACCACCTTGGAACACTAGACAAACTGAGGCAACGACGAATCCCGACTTGTAGAAACCCTGCTATGACCAAGCTAAACATATGGAGTCATGACCAAACATTTCAATGACCCACTTTATTGGTTGTAGCCCTTGGTTCTACCGATGCCATAATGGCCCTGAATCCGCCTTCGTACCTCCTACCATAGTGGTCCAAAGCTATAGACGTCGATAACTCCTTGGCACGCGTCCCGCAGCAAAGCCCAACCATGAAGCGAACTCGTTGATTCCCATCTGAATCTTAAGCTCTAGCTTCTCATTTGGACTTCCTTTGCATCTCGGGTTTTGATCGAATTAGAGTGGGTCTTCAGAAGAGTTGTCGTGCAGTAGCAGCCCTAGAATACGGTTCGGTTCGGTGGTCATTACCCTCGTCGGTTCGGTTCGGTCCTCCTTCCTTATCATCTTTCCATTCGGTTCGGGTCGGGTACTCCACTTCAGGTCGGGTCGGTGTCCTCCTCCGGGTCGGGTCGGGTGTCCTTCCTTCCAGTGCTCCGATCCGCTCCCTCATTTCTTCACGTATTCCGATCTGATCCCTCCTTGCCATCTGATCCGCGTGGCCTTCCCTCTTGCTAGTTCTCCCAAATGTTTACTTCCGATCCGAGCCCTGCGTCTCCAAGTCGATCCGATCTGGCCTCCAATTATTCTTCCGATCCGATCCCCTTTTCCACTCCAACTCTAAGTAAACGACCTTCCTTCTCGCCAAGTCTCCTAGGTGTCAAACTCCAGTTCGGGTCGGTTTTCTTGCCTAGTTCACATATCCGATCCGAGCCTCATCCGATCCGAACCGGTTAGGAACCTGCACATTTCTGCAACTTTCCAGCGAGCTTTCTACGCCATTCGACGACGCTTTCGACCAATTTAACTATTCTAATCAATCATAAAACATACCATAGAGTCATAGCAACATGTGATAGTAACCACAAACAGCAAACAACAATTCAAATGAATCAAAATGGATCAAAAGTGACTAGAAACTTCATATTTTTCCCATAGCATGTTTGAGTAGAACTAATCATAGGGTTAACAAAACTTAATCAAATTGAACCAAATTTCTAACAGAAGCATAAAATATTATTTGAGAATTTCTAAACATTTTTCCAGAATTTATTAGTATATAAATTCGCTAATCTTCACTAATTACCCTTAATTACCGTAATTAGTGCAGAAACTATGCAAATCACTCGCCTTGGCCACAAAATAAAACACCAAATCTGAAATATTATCTGTTTGGGTCAAATTCCTATGTATAGCAGCAGCTCCAACCTTGCTTTGTTGCTATTTGGCCTTGTTATGATGTAGTTTAGGCTTAATCTTCACTAAAAATGTGTTTTGGGATGGTTTTAGAGGATGAAAGCCATTACTAAGGTCTCAAGAAGGTTTGTGGCGGCTCAAAACTGAAATGAAAGTGATAACCTAACCCTAATCAGTCCTCCTATACCTCTAAACCCGAAATTCCCCTCTGGGCCTAGCTGCTAATCACCCGGTTAAGCCCAATTAAGTTATTTTTCACCATCTGAAACTTGTTTCAGCCATATCTCCCAAACGGTGAGTCCGTTTGGCTAATGTGACCACTCTACGGAAAGAGAAACCATCATCCGAAGCAAATGGAAGTGGTTTCAGGTCAAAATTCATTTTCAGTCAAAAGTTATGGCCAAAACAGTGCCAACTAGGGGCAAAATGGTCATTTAAAAATCGGGAAAAATCATGAACATGGGAAATGACCCCAATAGTCGTCTCCCAAAGTTACATGACCATACGACTTCGTATGTGACAGAAATAAATATCCTACTGTCCTATGATGCGTAGAATGCGGGTCGTTACACCGACCTTCTCTAAAAAACTTGGGTGGTTGTAATAAGGAGGGGGTCAGAACAACAAGATTCTGGTGAACAGGAAATGTACAATACATATTTTAATACACAAATGTATTCTGTTTGGTTCAACCCAAGATGTATGCCTACCAAGGTTAGTGATTCTAGCCTAACCTTGAAAATATTTACGCACGACTTTACTACTCTACCCAAGGTAGTATTCCCAAAGTATAATACCAAGATAGGACGTTTAAGCACATATTTGTGAAGCCTTTATACCAGAGCATGGCTGATTATTTAATTGAGGTTAGACCCCTAGTTACAGAGTTTCCATATATATATACACACACACACACACACACACACACACACACACACACACACACACACACACACACATATATATATATATATATATATATAAACACTTACATTCGCTCTTCCTTCATCATTTATTGTCTTACTATCAATGATAGATAGGGTGGATTTTCTCTGATCGCTTAAGATCCTAGGCGGGCCTATTGGTCACTTATTATTTCTTGATA
Organism: Allium sativum; assembly: GCA_030737875.1. Lineage (NCBI taxonomy): Eukaryota > Viridiplantae > Streptophyta > Magnoliopsida > Asparagales > Amaryllidaceae > Allium > Allium sativum. The sequence goes on along the minus strand of CM060923.1, from coordinate 443,054,701 downwards.
ATTTATTTATCATTAACATAAACTAAAGGGCACTAGCTACGAGCCCTACTAGTTAAGGCTTCCGTCATTTACGCATATACCCTTGCCCCGCATAAGGTGAGAGATGGTATTTTATCGCTCGCTATGCCTTCTAGCTAACCTTATTAGAAAACCCCCTTGGTTGCTTGCTATTTCCCGTAGGATAGGTAGCCATATCTGACATTTTTAGTTTCCAAGTTTGGGTAGACCCACACACACCTGCTATTTAAGACCCCTAAATTGAAAGACCTATTCCTAGGTGGACTCTTCAACCCCAGCCGCTTAAGACCCAGGAAAACGGATTATACGCGAAATACCCCATTAGCAGTCCCAAGGTACTTATTTATTGTATCCAAACAGACAATTACTATTCTTATTTATTTATTTATTTATTTATTTGTTGACTGATATATATGTATATATATATATATATATTTATGCACCAGGCCTCTCACATTAAGTTGACTACTTGTGGATGCTCGATTTGTCGGTCAGTTCCGGGCAGACTTCTACAACAAGCTAAACTTAACCTCGTGCCTTAGTACATTTATATTCACGCATTAGATCCCTCACATTAAGTTGGCTACCTGTGGAAACTGGATTTTCCGGTCGGTTCTGGGCAGACTTCTACCACAAGTTGAACTTAACCTCGTGTCCAATTGCGGTTATAATTCAAATTTCCTGTTTGAGGTGTACAACATTAATCCTAATAAATTCAGGAATTGTAACCCTTCTCCTATTATAAATGAACAGATGTTAATTAAAACAAATCCAACGGTTCATGGCTAATTCCACTCCTATTAAAAAGAATATGCCTGTTTATATTCAATGTTATTGGGTTTTGTCTTAGTTGCTATAAATTTGTTATTTCCCTCTTTTTGAACAAAAAGATGCAATTTTGAATTCACAAGAGATATGACAAAAAGATTAAAAAAGGGAAAGTGGTGCAAACGTACGTATAAATATAAATTTATATTTGTGCGTAGTTTGCATCAACTATTCTAAAAATATATATCAACATATATATATATATTTCTTGTGAATTTGAGATATGTCTATTTTACCAATAAGACATAATTTACAATTATTACAACTAAGTGTCTTTTGTAAGATTTGGAAGCTTTTTACCAAGATTGAATGCAAAAAGGAATGTTTGGTTATTAATTAAACCAAATTATTAAATTAATGAAAATAATAATAAAAATAAAAGATAACTACGTTGATCGCAGGAAAACATAAAAATAAATATGTACATATTATCCGTCCAAATCTACATAAAACGGTAAAATATACATTGTAATGAATGTTTGAATGGTATTCAATTATGGAATTATATATGAAAATAAGATCCATATTGAATTAATATATTTATGGTGGCCATTTGTAGCAATCAAAAATAATTAATTGATATAAATAGGGCTGCAAATCAATAAATAACAATTGTAACCAATGTTGATTGGTGAAAGTAAATATAATAGGAGAATGGTTACAATTTCTAAATTTATTAGGATTAATATTGTACAACCCAATTAGGAAATTTGAAGTATAACTACATTTGGACACGAGGTTAAGTTCAACTTATGGTAGAAGTCTGCCCGAGACCGACATCCAAATACAGCATCTACAGGTAGGCAGCTTAATGTGACGGATCTAATGCATGAATATAAATGTACTAAGGCATGAGGTTAAGTTCAGCTTGTTGTAGAAGTTTGCCCGGAACTGACCAGCAAATCCAACATCCATAAGTAGTCAACTTAATGTGAGAGGCCTGGTGCATAAATAAATAAATTAATATATATATATATATATAACAGTCAACAAATAAATAAATAAGAATAGTAATTGTCTGTTGGGGTACAACAAATAAGTACCTTGGGACTGATAAAGGATTGCCTTAGGAAAATATGACTGTTATGGTCATAAAGGCTAATAAACAAAGAATTGAGAAGTAAATGGGTGTCATAAGGGGGTTAATGGGTATTGATTTCTTTTTAAATACTAAGTCCAATTAAGTAAGCAATTAAATAAATATCCTAGGGTAAGGAGGATATAACTTTCCTTATTTACAATCGGTTAATATAGAACTTATAATTTAAAAATGTAGAGTTGGACTTAGTAGGTTAATAATGTAAAATATTATTAACTATATGAACCCATGACGATAATGAATTGCGTGCGTATAATATTTCCATGTAGAGTGACTAAACGGGAATGACTTAATAACGTGGCCCACTTTATCCCAATAGGGAAAGGTGTTAAAGGCTAATGGGGTACGATCCTAATAACCTTCGCGTATAGTCCGCTTCCTGGGTCTTAAGTGGCTGGGTTGAAGAGTCCACCGAGGAATAGGTCTTCCAGTTTAGGGGTCTTAAATGACAGGTGTGAGTGGGACTACCCAAACAGAAAACTAAATTAGCCATGAACCGTTGGATTTGTTTTAATTAACATCCATCCGTTTATAATATATAATATAACGAAATTTCACCTTAAAACCTGGAAAAGAATGTGGCCTTACCCCTTTATTTATAGGAGTGGAATTAGCCATGAACCGCTGGATTTGTTTTAATTAACATTCATCTGTTTATAATATATAATATAACTAAATTGCCCTCAAAACCTAGCCGTCACTAGGCCGATCTAGCTCGAAGCGGTCGACACCCTTCTTTGGAGCGGTCGACCGGCCACTGGACAATTTGCCCAGTGAGCACTGGTCATATAAAGGAAGATATATATTAATTATTATGTTTATTTATTTGCTTCTGTTTTTCGTATTTCACCCGTAACTTTTTCATACGGACTCTGTTCGCGAAACTCTGAACATGAAAGTTGACCAGAATTCCGAGACAAACGCATCCGTTAAAGTTTCATGGTCAGATTCCATCAGTTGCAAAAATTCATATTTTTGAGATTCTAATTAAAGAACTAATCTATTGTCAAAATTCCAGGTTGTTACACAAGTACTATTTACGTACATGAGTGTAGAGGAATGAAATATGATGCATTGTTTTCTGTGTGGCTGTAACGACCCGTGTTTTTGGCAGTTAAATATTTTATTTAAATTATTATTTTTATTTGGAGTATTAATGGATTTTAATATTTAAATCGTTATTTAAAACGAGATCGAACGCTATATGTTCATATAATATAAATAGAGCTTGAAAATGGCGCGCAGTTCGCAAATTGAAGTTTTGAACTTCAACTGAGAATACATGATTCGATATAAGTCGGATTTCTGTGAAACGAGAAACATTGGGACCGTGTTGATGATAATTTTCATATGAAAGAGAAAAATACAGATTTCGTGTTACGGTTTGTTATTTATGGCCAAATCAAATTTTATAGTCGCTATGGAATCGTTTTTAAATTTTAACGATTTATTATAAATATAAAAGGGGTTTTTATATAAATGGGATATCTTTTAAACCTAGAATTTTTAATGTTGTGTTTTGAATTCTATACTAATTGAAACTGTGATTCTAGTAGATACGATGATGTTAATTTATTTTTACTTTTATTCTATTTATTTATTTATATTTTTTTTGTTAAATTTAGTTGTATGAATTTAATATATAGTGTATCGACACTTTATAAAATTTAATAATAACCCAACCCAAGGCATGTGTACAACATACATACAAACCATATTTTCAATACGAATCCCTTTGTATATGTGTATATATGTATATACATATTTATCATACATGTCTAACAAATAAAAAAAAGGTTTGCTCCATGGACATCCAAACTAGGATGTATTCAGCATGGAAAATGGAAGTAAAAACACATTGGTTCCTTCACGAAAATCATTACATAACAATCACCTAAGCAAACCTCAATTCAACCAAACAATGTCGTTTACCTGTCAAGAAATAAGACTAAATTGTTCATCAAAAAAAAACAATGTGAGCATAGTTGCTTTATATGACTTTATCCCAACGTTATAGGCTTATAGCCTAGCTAAGCTGTTTATAAGGTTGCAAAACTGAAATTTCAACATGACTTTTCAGCAAGCAACAGTACAAAACAGCTAAGAAACGGTGACCTCAACAGTAAAGTCGTATGCACAGATGAAGAATCCGTAAAACATATATATATATATATATCTGTACATCAAATCTACAAAGAAGAAAGATTTTTTTTTTCCAGAACATCAAAACTCAACAGTGAATAACAGTAAAAGGAACAGCTAAGAAAAACAATATATGTATATATTCTTCACATCAATTTGTACAGCCGATTTAAACAGCTAATACATACAGTAAGATTCATTTCAGTTACACTGTTAGAAATCTGAACAAAATCCACAATCCACAGTACAAATATCTGATTTGAATATACATTCATAGCCTCAATAACCTAATCTATACACATGCACAGTTCGATCATAGCCGAGATCAAAGGAATTATCACCTATATCTAAGGCACATGGCTATTCGAAAATACAATAAATATTAGCAGTTTTCAATCTATCAAAACAGTTTGTTTTCCCCTCACATCCCCTTCAAATCTTCTCACATTGATGGACTGATGCACAACAGCTACTGAAGAGAAATTACATAACTGGAAACCCTACTTCATCCACATCTTTAATCCCCGTTCAACTATAAATACCACTGTGATACCCATGTTTCCCCAAACCAAAACGTTTTCACTTTGCAACCTTTTCAGTGGTAACCGAAAATACCCAATAAATCACGCATGAAGCTGCGGTAAACCATTCAAACCCTTACACCCCCAAATCTCTCGATTTATATATTTATTTAGCAAACTTTAAACACAAAGTTGTAAAGGATAACGAGATCTACGCACTAACCTATTTTGATGAAATTCAAAGCGGTGCGGGCGACCAGATCTCGCCCAAAAGGCGTGAGCTTGGTCGACGATCTACGGGTCAGCGGAAGGACCAGAGGCAAGGCGGCTTGAGCTGGAGGGAGAGTTGACCTAGGCGCTTGATTTAGTGGTGTCTGGTGGGTCTTCGATCACCAGAGGAGGGAGGCGCCATGATTTATTGGAGAACAGAGTGATGTTTTGTTTTGGTCAGATCGAAATAAAAAAGAAGCAGGGTAGGGAAAATGAAGATGGATCTGCTATTTTTAGTGGAGAGGGTTTTTAAGTGGATGCGGGTTGATCAATTCGAGCTGGTCTGGATGAGATAACGGGCGAGGCCCAATAATTTATTTAAATTAAAAGTTATTTAATAAACTTTGAATATTAATATCGGATGCATACGCGATCGAAATTCGATAAAACAGGAAGCATCGGAACCGCGTCGACGAATTCTACGAGATGGAAAAGAACCGGACTAGGCTGGAAGCAACTGGATTTTTCAGTTGAATTAAACATCGTCTAATTTAACTGAAATGAGCTGATTTAACAATGGAATCAAATCAAAAGTGAGTTAAACTCACTCAGTTTTCCCCCATTTATATTTTATATAAATTGGGTTTTCATTTTTGTGTGCTCTGTTTGCTGATGATTGACTTGTTTGCTAGTATATATTTAGTTGTTGATTTAACTGATGAAATTAAACCGTTGTTTAATTTCAGTGAAATACCAAATCGTTGTTTTCAACGATTGGTTCCAATAAAAGGTTACTTACCTTGTTGGTCACGTTTATTAAATAAACGTGTTTAATTGGTTGAATTGCTTGTGGTTGGGATTAAATGGTCGTTATTTATTTTATCAGTTGAATGAAATTGAAAGATCTGTTTGGTGATAACCATTTGTATACAAGGAAGGACAGGTTGGAGGGATCCGACCGGATTCCTCAAATATATTATTTAATTTCATAAAACCATATATGGATTGTCATGATGGGATGGTTGATTTAAATTGTGATCATTGACTGATAAGTCAACCTGTGTTTTGTTTTAACCAATGGGTGATATTGGTTGGGTAATCGGCAGTAATGGCCTAAGAGTAAATTGTTTGTTTATATTGATTTACCGTCAAGTAGATCGATAGAACCAAAGTTATAAAATTTATTTTATAATTGTATATAGCTTTTGATATATATTATTTAGAATAAAAGTTTGTTTAAAGGAAATAAATATTTATTATTCAAATTTATAATTAATTATAAATTGATTTTTTAAAGTAAATTCTAATGTTAATCAGATCAATAAACTTGTGAATAGAAATTTATCTAACAGTTAATTTGGAAAATTGTTTTGTTAAGGAACAATTAAAGTGAACTTATTTAAATTAATGATATTATTAATTAATTTAAAGGGAGAACAAAATTGGAATTAGTTAATAAGATAACAGTGATTTGAGTGATTAAATCGACCGTAAAATTGGGAATGATGATTAAATTAGTGTACTTTTAATAAAATACTTCAATGGATATTGTTTAAATTTTAATAAGGTATTTAAATAGATTTACTATTTATTTTAGTTAATTAAGGAATTAACTGTTTTTACAGCAGTTATTGGTCGAGGTAAATTATTATTTTAATTAATAATAATTTAAGAAAAAAATTATTTTTAAAAGGGAAATTCCTTTAAAGGGTAATTGGAGTTGAAACCAAATCTAGTTGAATGGTGAAACGAATTTACGAACGGGTTCTATATTTTTAAAATCCGAACTTTTATAATGAGGTTATAAAAGGAATTGTTGGGCGAATATTATTGCTTAAATTAAATGTTACTTTATTATTTGAATTAACAAAAAGGGAAATTTGGATAAAGAGTTTTATGATAACCAGAGTATATAAAAGAGGTTTGAGGTGTTATATCGTAAATTCTAAATTATCATTATTTAAGAGTGTGATTAAGTAAAGGTGGAGATTGGAATAAGAGTTTCCAAGTAAAAATGGTTGAAAGGATTTGAAAGTGAATTTGTGAAAGTGAATTTGGTAAGGGAAGTAAGTCATAGGATTTGATAACCAAATCCGAAATATAATGGAGATTGGTTAAAGAGATTGAGTTAAGAGTGCTGTTTTTATAAAGGAAATACTTAATTATTAAATTAAGAAATAATGGTTATATTCCAGAAAGAGATTTTCAAGAAGTCAGAAGGTTTATTAAACCGTATCTTAAATTAAATAGTCAAATGGAATTTGAATGGATTTAGAATGAAATATTAGGTTTTGGATTACAACTTGTATCTATCTGAAGATATGAACGTTGTTGATCAAGGTCTGAGAGGTAATCAAAATACCCCAACTTGAACGATTTCGGAATTATTTAAGGAGGATATGAGTTGGTAATGGTTGAAAGAGTTAGTATTAATTTATTATTTCCATTTTAGAGATAATAATGTAACGTGTAATTAAGAGTTGGAAAATATAAAAAAACGAGGGTTCCAAGGTAAAAGGGAAATGGAAAGGGGATTGAGCGAATTATAATTATATGTTCATGTTAGGAAGGAAATATAAAGTGAGTTTTATTCTCTAAGAATAAACATTTGATTTTGCTTTCAAGTGGTGAATAAAAGATAAGTCGTGACGTTGTTTTCTAGAAATAAGTCGAAAAATGAAATATGATATAAGATTCTCCTAAGTGTTAAAATGAATTTGTCAAAGAATAAGCTTATGTTAAATAAGAAGTGCAAAGCTATATTTAAAAATGTCGAGATATTTAAGAGTTTGAATTTACATTTGTTTAATTTAAAAGGCCAAGTGATGCTGAATACTGAACCAGTGAGCCATCGGATTGTCATGATTGAAACACTGATTATTTTGATAGTTAAATCACCGACTATCAAATCTGTCCAATTCGATTGTTGGTAAGGAAAGACCGGGGTCAAATTCATATTCGAAAATCATTTCGATCAACAAATACGTGGAGATATGAGAAGAGGATCGAGATGGAGCATCGAAGACCGTAGATCTTCACAAACGAAAGAACCGCTACAAATCTCCGGTTTAGCGGCCAGAGATAAAATGTGGTTCTGTCGGGGTTGAAATCTACAGGTTGCAAGGACTTCTCGCTACTGATCCATGGGGTGATTCCTATATTGGATGCAGCAGGAGAGTACCTTCGGTTCATTCTATTCCTGGATGACTTGTATGGACGGATGTCTGACAGAGTATTTCCAAAGAGATCGCGTACGTTGATTTCTTCAAACGTATAATAGTTTGTGGCGGAGAAAGGCCTTTCTCTTAGCTTATCAACTAGAGTGTTTTTGTGGACGTCAATTAGTGATATCTGGCGGATCTGACGATGTGGCATTCAAAGTGAATGGTGACCAGGTGCTCCAAAAGATAAATTTAAGCCTCAAGCCTCACAGCCGGGAAATGACAAAAATTGGGCAAGTAGCATGGCTTTGTGGGTCGCTCCCATTAGGGTGTATAATCACATATCTAGAGAAAATCATTTTGCTCCTTTAATCTATTTTGATGTTGTCCCTTATCGGGAAACGGTGGTTTGAGCCCAACCGTTGGTGATATACATTCGATACACCCAAGCGAAATGAGTGGTCGGTCATGTGAGTACCGGGTTACAAGACGTTCTTGTTAAACCCAGTGCATTCGTCTCTAGAGATACACTATCGGCAGGTGGTCCCATACCTTGTCATAGTCAGAATCCAATCTCCAATAAGCGCCAGCGGTTTTGATTGTATACTATATATGTGGAGCGTGAGATGCAAGCGTTTCACTAGATTAATATTTACTTGTATTTAGACATTATTATAATATCAGAAAAGATATTGATTTCAAAAAATGGTTTGGGTTATCGTAAGGTAAAAACCATCCGTATTTATGTGTGGATTTGGTCTTACGATTATCCTTTTCTTTGAAAAGATTTTTACTTTAAAATCAAGTTGTGTGTTATCTAAATACTGTGCAAGTTTTTCTCACTCTGGTTCACCAGACTGACCCGGTGTTTTGTAAATGCTCGGGTTAGCCCGGGATGTACAGGTTCAGGTTATCGAATGCTGTGAACAGACGAGCTGGAAGAGTCCAGATGTATGATACCATATAACTACTAATACGCTGTGTATTTTATATGAGGACAGGTTATTATAACTGTCCAGGTGTGTGATGTACTCTGATAATTGTAAGTATTGTTAAAGATCTCAGTAAAGTTTTATTTCCATATTATATTTTGTTCCGCTACGATGTGAGACTCTGATTCTGTGTTGTGGTGTTTCTTCTTCTTGTTCTTCTATTCTAATATTTCTTTCTTTCTTATCTCACCCTCTAAATTCTTTCTAATAACGTTCCGGTGTTTTCGGTGTTGGAAGGTCGGCATGAGGTACGGGAAATGTATTTATGTCGATTTTCGGGGCCAAAATTACTGGGACGTTACAATGGTATTAGAGCTGGTTGCTTTATTGGTACGGATGATAGAGGGTTCTCGCTTCACGTTTGGTGGCGAACGAGAGACTCTTACCCCTACATCTTCCGACAATGTGGGTTGGTCGAGTCGCGAGGCTGGCCGTAAAAGCAGTTCTGAGGTATCTCTATAGTGCTACGTTGGGAGGTTAGCCCAGTGGTTAATGGTTGAAAAGCCTAGAACCATTACAGTGGTATCAGAGCTATTGGTTTAGTAATAACCTTGGATCTGTGGCATAACTCGATAGAAATTGGGTTAGTAATACCCTAGATCGAGATTGAGTGTATATGAGAGCGTATGTGTAAATTTTATATACAAATGTTTTGTATTGTGTTGTTGATCGGTTCAAGTGTTGGGAAGCATAGAACTAACCATGGATACAACATTGTTTTGAGAAAAGGGTAAATGAAATAATTTTACCCAAATTATATTTTTGTATATAAAGGAAATAATTTTCTCAAATTATTGAGATAGTAGTGTATTTGATCGATTTGAATGGAATTCAAATCTGATTGAAAATTTGAATTGAAACTTAACTTAGTTAAGTGTAATTAAATCAAGAAAGATATCGAAACTGAATAAAACAGAACTAGAAATTAAAAATTTAATGAATGAATAATAATCAAATATGGGAAACCAAAATAAATGTTAATATTGAATGTGAATTCAATTGATTTGGCTGATTTGGTTGTGTATTGATTGTGAAATGTGAAATGTTTTTATTAGATGGTAGATTGATTGAATGAAATGAATCAATGATTGAATGAGGTTGAATAAATTATAAACTAAAGTAAATAAATTCCAGTATAATTAAAAACTGGGCTGGAACTGCATATGAATTAGAGTTTATGGTTTAACCCTGTATTCGATAATGAATAGATGTTATCTGTTTGATGTTGGGAATTGGAATAGTTATACCTGTTGATTACTGAAATATTATTTTAGAATTTCACATGTTACTTACATGTAAATGGAGTGAGTACAGGTGCCAGATGGCTGGGCAAATTGATACCGGTTGAGTAAATCACGTATACGTTGAGCAGATATGCTCAATAGCGCTCGCAAAAAGGTACGCCTACGCAAAATATAAATTTTTTGGTTTTAATTGGGTTTTGAGTTTGGTTTTTTTGAGTTTTTCCGACCCTGTTGGTCGGTGTATATATATTTCCTGAACCTGCGATATTGCAGATGTCCTCCGTACAGAGGAGACTCTGCCAAATTTTTTCCAAAATTTAAGTTGTTAGGAAATTTTCGATATTTTTGAAATTGTTTATTTATGGTATTAAAATGGTTTTTAATTTAAAATAAATGGGATTTAAAAATTAATGGGTTAGTAACGTTCTTTCTTACCTTAGCAATTTCGAGGACGAAATTATTTTAAGGGGGGAAGAATGTAACGACCCGAGTTTTTGGCAGTCAAATATTTTATTTAAATTATTATTTTTATTTGGAGTATTAATGGATTTTAATATTTAAATCGTTATTTAAAACGAGATCGAACGTTATATGTTTATATAATATAAATAGAGCTTGAAAATGGCACGCAGTTCGCAAATTGAAGTTTTGAACTTCAAGTGAGAATACAGGATTCGATATAAGTCGGATTTCTGTGAAACGAGAAACGTTGGGGCCGTGTTGATGATAATTTTCATATGAAAGAGAAAATTCAGATTTCGTATTACGGTTTATTATTTATGGCCAAATCAAATTTTAAAATAGTCGCTATGGAATCGTTTTTAAATTTTAACGATTTATTATAAATATAAAAAGGGTTTTTATATAAACGGGATATCTTTTAAACATAGAATTTTTAATGTTGTGTTTTGAATTCTATACTAATTGAAACTGTGATTCTAGTAGATATGATGATGTTAATTTATTTTTATTTTTATTCTATTTATTTATTTATTTATATTTTTTTTGTTAAATTTAGTTGTATGAATTTAATATATAGTGTATCGACACTTTATAGAATTTAATAATAACCCAACCCAAGGCATGTGTACAACATACATACAAACCATATTTTCAATATGAATCCCTTTGTATATGTGTATATATGTATATACATATTTATCATGCATGTTTGACAAATAAAAAAAAGGTTTGCTCCATAGACATCCAAACTAGGATGTATTCAGCGTGGAAAATGGAAGTAAAAACACATTGGTTCCTTCACGAAAATCATTAAATAACAATCACCTAAGCAAACCTCAATTCAACCAAACAATGTCGTTTACCTGTCAAGAAATAAGACTAAATTGTTCAACAACAAAAAAACAATGTGAGCATTGTTGCTTTATACGACTCGATCCCAACGTTATAGGCTTATAGCCTAGCTAAGCTGTTTATAAGGATGCAAAACTGAAATTTCAACATGACTTTTCAGCAAGCAACAATACAAAACAGCTAAGAAATGGTGACCTCAACAGTAAAGTCACATGCACAGATGAAGAATCCGTAAAACATATATATATATATATATATATATACATCAAATTTACAAAGAGGAAAGAATTTTTTCAGAACATCAAAACTCAACAGCTAATAACAGTAAAAAGAACAGATAAGAAAAACAATATATGTATATATTCTTCACATCAATCTGTACAGCCGATTTAAACAGCTAATACATACAGTAAGATACATTTCAGTTACACTGTTAGAAATCTGAACAAAATCCACAATCCACAGTACAAATCTCTGATTTGAATATACATTCATAGCCTCAATAACCTAATCTATACACATGCACAGTTCGATCATAGCTAAGATCAAAGGAAGTATCACCTATATCTAAGGCACATGGCTATTCGAAAATACAATACATATTAGTAGTTTTCAATCTATCAAAATAGTGTGTTTTCACCTCACATCCCCTTCAATTCTTCTCATGTTGATGGACTGATGCACAACAGCTACCGAAGAGAAATTACATAGCTGGAAACCCTACTTCATCCACATCTTTAATCCCCGTTCAACTATAAATACCACTGTGATACCCATATTTCCCCAAACCAAAGCGTTTTCACTTTGCAACCTTTTCAGTGGTAACCGAAAATACCCAATAAATCACGCATGAAGCTGCAGTAAACCATTCAAACCCTTACACCTCCAAATCTCTCGATTTATATATTTATTTAGCAAACTTTAAACACAAAGTTGTAAAGGATAATGATATCTACGCACTGACCTGTTTTGATGAAATTCAAAGCGGTGCGGGCCACCAGATCTCGCCCAAAAGACATGAGCTTGGTCGACGATCTACGGGTCAGCGGAAGGACCAGAGGCAAGGCGGCTTGAGCTGGAGGGAGAGTTGACCTAGGGGCTTGATTTAGTGGTGTCTGGCGGGTCTTCATTCACCATAGGAGGGAGGCCCCATGATTTATTGGAGAACAGAGTGGTGTTTTGTTTTGGTCAGATCGAAATAAAAAAGAAGCAGGGTAGGGCAAATGAAGATGGATCCGCTATTTTTAGTGGAGAGGGTTTTTAAGTGGATGCGGGTTGATCAATTCGAGCTGGGCTGGACGAGATAACGGGTGAGGCCCAATAATTTATTTAAATTAAAAGTTATTTAATAAACTTTGAATATTAATACCGGATGCATACATGATCGAAATTCGATAAAACAGGAAGCATCGGAACCGCGTCGACGAATTCTACGAGATGGAAAAGAACCGGACTAGGCTGGAAGCAGCTGGATTTTTCAGTTGAATTAAACACCGTCTAATTTAACTGAAATGAGCTTATTTAACAATGGAATCAAATCAAAAGTGAGTTAAACTCACTCAGTTTTGCCCCATTTATATTTTATATAAATTGGGTTTTCATTTTTGTGTGCTCTGTTTGCTGATGATTGACTTGTTTGCTAGTATATATTTAGTTGTTGATTTAACTGATGAAATTAAACTGTTGTTTAATTTCAGTGAAATACCAAATCGTTGTTTTCAACGATTGGTTCCAATAAAAGGTAACTTACCTTGTTGGTCACGTTTATAAAATAAACGTGTTTAATTGGTTGAATTGCTTGTGGTTGGGATTAAATGGTCGTTATTTGTTTTATCAGTTGAATGAAACTGAAAGATCTATTTGGTGATAACCATTTGTATACAGGGAAGGACAGGTTGGAGGGATCCGACCGAATTCCTCAAATATATTATTTAATTTCATAAAACCATATATGAACTGTCGTGATGGGATGGTTGATTTAAATTGTGATCATTGACTGATAAGTCAACCTGTGTTTTGTTTTAACCAATGGGTGATATTGGTTGGGTAATCGGCACTAATGGCCTAAGAGTAAATTGTTTGTTTATATTGATTTACCGTCAAGTAGATCGATAGAACCAAAGTTATAAAATTTATTTTATAACTATATATAGCTTTTGATATATATTATTTAGAATAAAATTCTGTTTAAAGGAAATAAATATTTATTATTCAAATTTATAATTAATTATAAATTGATTTTATAAAGTAAATTCTGATGTTAATCAGATCAATAAACTTGTGAATGGAAATTTATCTAACAGTTAATTTGGAAAATTGTTTTGTTATGGAACAATTAAAGGGAACTTATTTAAATTAATGATATTATTAATTAAATTAAAGGGAGAACAAAATTGGAATTAGTTAATAAGATAACAGTGATTTGAGTGATTAAATCGGCCGTAAAATTGGGAATGATGATTAAATTAGTGTACTTTTAATAAAATAGTTCAATGGATATTGTTTAAATTTTAATAAGGTATTTAAATAGATTTACTATTTATTTTAGTTAATTAAGGAATTAACTGTTTTTACAGCAGTTATTGGTCGAGGTAAATTATTATTTTAATTAATAATAATTTAAGAAAAAATTATTTTTAAAAGGGAAATTCCTTTAAAGGGAAATTGGAGTTGAAACCAAATCTAGTTGAATGATGAAAGGAATTTACGAACGGGTTCTATATTTTTAAAATCCGAACTTTTATAATGAGGTTATAAAAGGAATTGTTGGGCGAATATTATTGCTTAAATTAAATGTTACTTTATTATTTGAATTAAGAAAAAGGGAAATTTGTATAAAGAATTTTTTGATAACCAGAGTATATAAAAGAGGTTTGAGGTGTTATATCGTAAATTCTAAATTATCGTTATTTAAGTGTGTGATTAAGTAAAGGTGGAGATTGGAATAAGAGTTTCCAAGTAAAAATGGTTGAACGAATTTGAATGTGAATTAGTGAAAGTGAATTTGGTAAGGGAAGTAAGTCGTACGATTTGATAACCAAATCCGAATTATAATGGAGATTGGTTAAAGAGATTGAGTTAAGAGTGCTGTTTTTATAAAGGAAATACTTAATTATTAAATTACGAAATAATGGTTATATTCCAGAAAGAGATTTTCAAGAAGTTAGAAGGTTTATTAAACCGTATCTTGAATTAAATAGTCAAATGGAATTTGAATGGATTTAGAATGAAATATTGGGTTTTGGATTACAACTTGTATCTATCTGAAGATATGAACGTTGTTGATCAAGGTCTGAGAGGTAATCAAAATACCCCAACTTGAACGACTTCAGAATTATCTGAGGAGGATATGAGTTGGTAATGGTTGAAGGAGTTAGTATTAATTTGTTATTTCCATTTCAGAGATAATAATGTAACGTGTAATTAAGAGTTGGAAAATATAAAAAAAATGAGGGTTCCAAGGTAAAAGGGAAATGGAAAGGGGATTGAGCGAATTATAATGATATATTCGTGTTAGGAAGGAAATATAGAGTGAGTTTTATTCTCTAAGAATAAACATTTGATTTTGCTTTCAAGTGGTGAATAAAAGATAAGCCGTGACGTTGTTTTCTAGAAATAAGTCAAAAAATGAAATATGATATAAGATTCTCCTAAGTGTTAAAATGAATTTTTCAAAGAATAAGCTTATGTTAAATAAGAAGCGTAAAGCTATATTTAAAATGTCGAGATATTTAAGAGGTTGAATTTACATTTTTTTAATTTAAAAGGCCAAGTGATGCTGAATACTGAACCAATGAGCCATCAGATTGTCATGATTGAAACATTGATTATTTTGATAGTTAAATCACCGACTATCAACTCTTTCCAATTCGATTGTTGGTAAGGAAAGACCGGGGCCAAATTCATATTCGAAAATCATTCCGACCAACAAATACATGGAGATATTAGAAGAGGATCGAGATGGAGCATTGAAGACCGTAGATCTTTACAAATGGAAGAACCGCTACAAATCTCCGGTTTAGCGGCCAGAGATAAACTGTGGTTCTGTTGGGGTTGAAATCTACAGGTTGCAAGGACTTCTCGCTACTGATCCATGGGGTGATTCCTATATTGGATGCAGTAGGAGAGTACCTTCGATTCATCCTGTTCCTGGATGACTTGTATGGATGGATGTCTGACAGAGTATTTCCAAAGAGATCCCGTACGTTGATTTCTTCAAACGTATAATAGTTGGTGGCGGAGAAAGGCCTTTCACTTAGCTTATCAACTAGAGTATTTTTATGGACGTCAATTAGTGATATCTGCCGGATCTGACGATGTGGCATTCAAAGTGAATTGTGACCAGGTGCTCCAAAAGATAAATTTAAGCCTCAAGCCTCACAGTCGGGAAATGACAAAAATCGGGCAGGTAGCATGGCTATGTGGGTCGCTCCCATTAGGGTGTATAATCACCTATCTAGAGAAATTCTTTTTGCTCCTTTAATCTATTTCGATGCTGTCCCTTATCGGGAAACGGTGGTTTGAGCCCAACCGTTGGTGATATACATTCGATACACTCAAGCGAAATGAGTGGTCGGTCATGTGAGGACCGGGTTGCAATACGTTCTTGTTAAACCCAGTGCATTCGTCTCTAGAGATACACTATCGGCAGGTGGTCCCATACCTTGTCATAGTCAGAATCCAATCTCCAATAAGCCCCCGCGATTTTGATTGTACACTATATATGTGGAGCGTGAGATGCAAGCGTTCCACTAGATTAATATTTACTTGTATTTAGACAATATTATAATATCAGAAAAGATATTGATTTCAAAAAATGGTTTGGGTTATCGTAAGGTAAAAACCGTCCGTATTTATGTGTGGATTTGGTCTTACGATTATCCTTTTCTTTGAAAAGATTTTTACTTTAAAATCAAGTTGTGTGTTATCTAAATACTGTGCGAGTTTTTCTCACTCTGGTTCACCAGACTGACCCGTTGTTTTGTAAATGCTCGGGTTAGCCCGGGATGTACAGGTTCAGGTTATCGAATGTTGTGAACAGATGAGCTGGAAGAGTCCAGACATATGATACCATATAGCTACTAATCCGCTGTGTATTGTATATGAGGACGGGTTATTATAACTGTCCAGGTGTGTGATGTACTCTGATAATTGTAAGTATTTTTAAAGCTCTCAGTAAAGTTTTATTTCAATATTATATTTTGTTCCGCTACGATGTGAGACTCTGATTCTGTGTTGTGGTGTTTCTTCTTCTTCTTCTATTCTAATATTTATTTCTTTCTTATCTCACCCTCTAAATTCTTTCTAATAACGTTCCGGTGTTTTCGGTGTTGGAAGGTCGGCATGAGGTACAGGAAATGTATTTATGTCAATTTTCGGGGCCAAAAATTACTAGGTCGTTACAGTGGCTTAACAGACGGTGGGGCTTTTATAATATATATATGTTTGGGTCACAAGCCAAGTCATTTGAATGTCTGTTTTTGTATGCATAAATGCATTCAAACATTAATTTGTATGTTTATTTATATATTTTTGCCTATATATTTATTTATGTGTGCATATATCTATGTGTCTGTATATTTCTGTCCATGTGCGTTTTATTTCTTGCTAAAATTTTGTTAAAAGTTTGTTTGCTCACTCATATGTGTTATGGTGAAAAAAGTTTGGATTCAACTTTTACTTGGTCTGCTATCAATTTTATCAAATTTAGTGCATGTTTATGTTGTAAGTTTGGTGGCCGACCCCATGTCTTCGTTTTTTTAAATATATTACTCCATGACCGTAGTTTGTAAAGATATAAACAACTACCTGTCTTGTCTTAGTGTATTCCGAACCTTTGAAAATTGAAGATATGTCATTTACTATGCTAACTAACTATTTAAACTAGCTTTTATTTGGAACCAAAATTGACTTGTACTTTTTTGGTTACCCCTTTTTTACTGTTGTTTTTAACATATTATAAAACCCTTTTCGGATAAGCATTCTTGTATTATTTTCATCAAACTATAAAACCAAAATTGAAGGCATGTCATTTACTATGTTATTTTCATCAAGTGTAGTAGTACATCTTTGACAACGAGCAAATGAAGGTGAGGTCAAAGTGCAGTTACAATACAAGTAAGTTTATTAATAGACTACCAATTGTTGTGACATAAGCTACTAAGCATGACTCAAAGGTAGCTTGATTGTTATTTTAGGTAATTGCTGATATTCAAATAAAATTGCACTATTTTTTCCAGTAAACAGAGGAGTTTATAATGGTTATTTGGGATAGAAACAGATTATAACACCATAGGCAAGGTGTGATTATTGATGTAAAAATTACTTACTATTTAGACTATTTCATGTTTTTTAAAAATTTAAACTTTTATTTTCTGAAAATAATAGAACTTTGTAGGCATATGCATGTTGGCTATTGTAGCTTGAGAGTGCTCAATAATTATTTTCTTTGACTTTGGGCAATGCAATCAAAGGAATTTTCACATGATTTTTCTTTACTGGATGAAAAGGTAAAGTAAGGTGGATTCATTTCAGTTCTAATTTAAGGTTTGTCCTAACTTAAACTAGCTAGTCAGTACTATCTCATACAAACTATCTCAGTTTGAAATTACAGTCGTTAATGAATATTATTGAGACATACTATCTCAGTATGACAATACTTGTTGCATATACATCAACCCAGTTAATAACTTTTTGATCATAATATATTTAACATGGATACTTTATAATCTGTAGACACCGATGTAATACAACTCTGAATCTTAGCTACATCTAATAGTTTTTTATCTATTGAATGTGCGAACCATGTAAATATTTATATGGTAATTTCGCCAATGAGATTAAATTTTTCAGGCGTTTAAAAAACAAGATGATTGTCATTGAAATTCTTGTTAGGAACAACACAAATGTTTGTTAATAGATTAATTTGAGTTGAAAATTGTTTTTTTTTTCAAATACAAAGGGTTTTGGTCTAATGTTTTCCAATGTTTGCGACTCAGTTTTGGAAAATGAGTTGTGCAACTCAGTTTTCGAATTTGAGTTATGTAACTCTGTTTTCGAAAATGAGTTGCAACTCAGTTTTGAATGCTGAGTTTGCAACTCAGTTTTGAAAACTTAAAGCATTATCGATAGTGGGCTTAGCATGACCAAAGCTGTATGTTTTCCTATTTATTTTTGCACTCAGCAAAAGCATATCTATTTATAGGTGATCTTTAAGCTATTTACATGATTGATGAATATGTCGTTGTAAGGATTGGTTTTTGATTGTTGATGTATGTATGTATCACCTTAGTGAAAAATGTTCCATTGCAATTTGTTTTTTTTATAAAAATGAGTGCATTTATATTTTGTACGCACTCGTGGAGGAGGAATAAAACATATTTTGGAATGTAATGGCAACGAGAAAGCAAATACATGTGACCTTAACAATGATCTTATCTCTAAAGTTTTTGAAATGTGATGAATGCGTTTATATTTTATAGTTCGGATGTGATATTATGGTACTTTGAATTCGGAAGCATGTAGCTCATATTTGAGTATTATGGAAATGTGACATTGTTGAATTTGAGATATGGAAGTGTACTAAATCTTATATTAAATTGATCTATTGAATTATATATGTGATATGAAAATCATAAAGATATGTTATATTCATTTGTTTCGAGAATTTTAATATTGATTGTGCTGAAAATAGAAAAGGACTTAATTTCATACTGTGATGCATACAAGTTGAAACGATACGGATTTCGCCCAGACCTAATCGATCGCTAAATCGACCAAGACCGTTCAAATCCCGCATACGTTAACTTTGGGCATACAACACACTAGAACAGATAACAGAAGACTTTTATAAACATTAAAATAATGCAACATCAGAGTACAGAATATCAGAGTACATCGAAATAATAATACAACGGAAGATGAATTTATAATAAATGTAATACACTACAGCAGAACAATTAAATTAACACAGCGGAAGACTATCAATGCTCTGGACACAGCTTTAAGCTTTGATCCAGAATCCTGTTCAATATATCTGCAAAATAAGCTACTCGACTGCCCGTATGGAAAATATGGGCACCCGAGTTTGCAAGTGAAACAAACTACATGTCAGTCATGGGACTAGTATGAGAAATCTTACTTAATCTATCTAATAATAATAAGGCTAATCACAGGACTACGCCGCTAACGCGAAACGGGTTTACTCCATTAGATTGCCAGTGCATAAATAAAATAAATTGTTAAACAATGCAATGCTTTTTAGAAAAATGAAACCATTATAAGACTCAAGTCCCATCACACAATGCAACGCAAACCGGAGGATAGAGTTTTACCTTATAATGGTCAAAAATGCTTGGTACGATAAAATGGAGTTGATATTATTATAGTGTATATATGTTTCAAAAACAATTTCAATCATAATGTATCAATCATAGACGGTATAGCGACCATATACTATGTCGCCATACTAGTTATACAATCAAAACCGTATGGTGTCGTACTGGAAGTTGGATTTCCATCATGAACCAAGGCAAGAGATAGTCCTTACTGAATTCGAGACAATCTAGCCTACCATGTCTCAGGCTACAGCTGCAACTGCACCTTGGATCTTCAGGGCCGGTGCACCAAAGTGCAATGGATGGATTAGTAATACCTGAACAATATGTTTCCCCGCCCTATGGGGCGTAAATAGAGCCACTAGGGACTCAAATAACCGAGGCGCCTCATTCCATCATCCACATAAGTAAAAAATTCCCGGGCGTCTAAAACCCTGACATCACTTCTAGCTAGAAAGAAATGTATGTCCTCCCTGCAGTCCTTACTCCCATTTCTGGTTCATACCGGGGTGTGAGGCTCACGAAGTAACGCTACACAAAGCTATGCTATTTAAAGCTGTGGTTTGATCATCAACCACAAGGCTCTGCTTTTCAACAAAAGCCTTGATCATTTGCATCTTAGCATGTCACATTGTCAATTCATACCATACCATTGATTCCTACCAACATATAACCTCTAAGCTCGTACGGCTCAGAGAAGGGTGTTAGACACCAAACAGATATATATTTAGCAGAGACCAACAAATACAACATAAAGGAATACAACGTTAGACATACATCCATTTACAAGTTCGTTCTGGGTCTGAACGAAACCGGAGATACCTTATTCCTCTCCCATATGTCCAATACGGGAGAGAGGTTCTCACATATCCATCGATCTCCAAGTACGTCTGGATGATCACCACTTATTACCTTGTCTTGGGTGGCCGCCCAATCAAGACACCAGTAACCATCCAAACGATGGGTTAAACCCGGTCTTTCCGAATAACTCACGTATTTTATAATCAATAATAAAATACTGTAAAGGCACATCCAACGCCTCATTCCATTTCAGAATATTCTTTTAAATAAATATTCACAACGTTAGGGAAAGGTTCCCATTAATTTTATCAAAGATAAATTCTTTAATTTATTCTTTAATCCTCTTTTTAAAGATTCATTAAACACCAATTTGGTTTTAACATCGAAAATCATTACTTTATGATTATTCAACTTTAATAAATTAATCTTATCTTTAATTGGGTTAAAGAATCAATGTCATTTAAAACACAATCCACGATAAACCCAAAATCTTCTTCCATTAAATATGGAATTTTCACAGAAATCAAATCAATATATAATCGATATAAATTCCTGTATCAGACCATTAATATAAATGGAATAACGGCAAAGCCTTTTAAATTCCATATATATTAATGGTCTTCTTTTACAGAAGCTCATCTCGATTATTATTAAATCGAATTCCATTCAATTCCAATTTAATATATTAAACTGGTAAACTTTACTTTGGAAAATTCCAATTTAAATCTTAATAAAAGATTTAAAATTTCCAAATTATATTTCACTGTTATTGAGTTAAAGAACAAATGTCGTTTAAAAACACAGTTCACAATAAATCCAATTTACATTTTATTCAAATTATTAAATATAATTGAAAAACTCTAAATTCTTAATTAAAAGATTTAGTCTTTTCATACGGGGTTCAAGAACTGTGTTATTTAAGACACCATTCATAACAAACCCAAATTCCATTTTATTTTATTTGATTTCAATTAAATATTAATTAAATGAAAATTTTCATTAAATCTTAATTCAAAAGATTTATTCTAGTTAATAACAAGTTCATTTTGATAAAAATATATTTTTTCTTTTGAAACATGGATTTTTTCATCCAAGTTCTTTTCAAATCATTTATTATGATTTTACATAATTTTTCCATATTTTTAATAATTTATTAAGGCCTTTACAGTCGATGTGAAAACCCGTAACTTCCCCGTAAAGGAAAGTGTCGGATAGTTCGAGAACAAGCCACAACAGAACGCATATAAAAGAACATTTCATTGTATATTACAACAATGCATCAGAATACAAGAATATACAGAGTATAAACAAATAAATATTACACAGAAATATCAGAGATTTAAATTACCTTTAAATACATCGCAGCGGAAAATAATACAATACACAACTAGAAGAGATATACGGATACAAAGCTTTCCGGATATCATTCCAGCTGTAAACCAGGATCCTGTGAATATAAATCTGCAAAACCAAAACTACTAGCTGCCCGTGTCAAAATAAGGGCACCCAGAGTTTAGGTTAAAACAATAAACTCCAGGTCAGTCATGTGACTGGTGTGAGAACTAAAACAGTTAATAATCTTTGTTTTTAAAGTTAGGTAAATCAAGGGACCACGCCGTATAACACGGAACGGGTTTCCTCCCAAGAATACCAGTGCATAAAATAAACAGCGCAATGCTAAATAAAGAAAAAATGAAGCTGTTATAAGACCCAGGTCCTATCACACAATGCAACGCAAGCCGGGGGATAGGGTTTTCCCTTATAACAGCCAAAGAATGCTTGATACGTTTAAAAGAAATCATTTGATACTATTATAAGTGCATAGTGTATAAAACAACTTCAAATCATAAGTATCAATCATAGGCGGCATGGGTACCATATATCATGTCGCCATACTAGTTCTACAATTAAAACCGCAAATGTCGTATTGGAAGTTGGGTTATCATTTATGGTATGAACCGAGGCTAGGGGCAAGATCCTCTACTGATTTGTGACTCTCTAGCCCGAGCCACAGGGTCAGAGCGCATCGACCCTTTAGATCGTCAGGGCCGGTCCACCGATGTGGATTATTATGCCTGAACACTACGTTTCCCCGCCCTTTGGGGCGTAAATGAGCCAACGAATGACTCCATCGGACCCGGATCGTCCGATCAAACCGAGGCGCCTCGCAACAACAACAACCACATAAGTCAAACTCGTCAGGGCGTGTAAAACCACTGACGCCACTTCTAACTAGAAAGAAACGCATGCCCTCCCTGAGGTCCGTCTCCCGTTTTTGGTTCATACTGGGTGTGAAACTCGCGAAGTAAACGTTACACAAAGCTACGCCACAAAGGCCGTGCTTTGATCATCACCACAAGACTTTGCTTTTCAACAGAAGCCTCGATCAATTGCCACTTAGGCATGCCACAAAGGCAATTCACTCCATGCGTTTGATATCCATCAATATATAACCCCTGAGCTCGTACGTCTCAGAGAAGGGCGTTAAGCAAGAGAATAAATTCTCCGCCGCCAAACAGATATATATTTAATAGAGATCAATCACACGGACTAAAATCCAATGTCAGACACACAGTCCATTTACAAGTCCGTTCTGGGTCTGAACGAAACCGGAGGCACCTAGTACTCCGCATATCCATCGATCTCCAAGTACGTCTGGACGATCACTAACTGTTTCCATCTTCTTGGGTGTACAGCCCAATCAAGATCATCGGTAATTACCCAAACGACGTGAAGACTTCCGGTCTTCGACCATCGTCTTCATCTTCGACTTATCGTCGTATCAGTTATTCAGAATGGGATAAACCCGGTCTTTCCGAATAACTCGCGTATATTTTAAATAAGTGTTACACAAACACAACATACGCCTCATTCCAATTCATCAGTCACTAACCGTAAATTAATCAAGAGAATAATTTCCCAAATATTAACCTCGAAGGCCGAAACCAACACCAGATCACTATCCAGAAAACCATTCTGCTTGGCTAATCGACAGTTAGTTTCTAAATTTCACATTCAAAGGGAAAGGTTCCCATTAATTTTATCCAAGATAAATTCCTTGAATTTATTCTTTATTCTATTTTTGAATCTCAATTCAAACTAGTCGGGATTAGCGAACCTTACCGAAGTAATCATTTATTTTAATTTCCCAATCCCAACCTATTCATCCCATGAAGTAAAACTGGTAATACTTCATATCTAACACCACAGTGTTATCGGTAAATTCAATTACCATTTCACGTTCAAATCTAATTAAAGATTTAACTATCGCCTGGAGCAAAACTGGTGATACTCCATTTTTGATCTTTTCAATCTAATTAAAGATTCATTAAAACTCCACTTAGTTTTAATTGTTAACTGGGTTAAAGAATCCGTGTCATTTAAAACACGGTTCACGATAAACCCAAAGTCACATTCCATTGATTATCGGGTTAAAGAACGAGTGTTATTTAAAACACTGTTCACGATAAACCCAAAAATCAATATCAATTCAATTCCAATTAAAT
This sequence comes from Allium sativum, assembly GCA_030737875.1. Taxonomy (NCBI): domain Eukaryota; kingdom Viridiplantae; phylum Streptophyta; class Magnoliopsida; order Asparagales; family Amaryllidaceae; genus Allium; species Allium sativum. Next base: position 443,030,529 of record CM060923.1, on the reverse strand, counting down.
ATATTATTTAATTGGTACACTTCATTAAATCTAAATAAAAAGATTTAATCTTTTCTCAACTGGTTTCAAGAACAGTGTTAGTGAAGACACCATTCACGACAAACCCAAATCGCATTTGATATTCAATATAAGGCTCTGAATAGAAAATATATCGGCTTATATTCAATATCGAATTCTACGATTAACAAATGTCGTATTGGAAATAACGATATAAATATATATCTTTCAAATTTCCATAACAACATCCGTATAATCACGAATTCCAACATCGAAATGTTCCGAAGACAATTTCGATTCAATTCCACTCCAATGCAATCATTGGAAATTCTGGTTATTTTTAAAACCCTTTTCAAATTCAATTTATTTATTTAAAAATAAATTGAATTATATTTCTAGTTCAAAACTAGTTCATTTCGATAAAAATCTATTTTTATCTTTTCAAATATGGAGTTTTTATCCCAAATCTTCACAAATCATTTCTTATGATTTTACACAAATTATTACTATTTTTAATAATTTTATCAAGGCCCGTACAGTCGATTTCCATCAACGGCCATCGAACTGCACTTACAGCGACCTTTTTCAAATTTGATTTGGACATAATTCCAAATCCAACCGTTAGATTTATAATTTCTAATATTCTTTAGAAAGCTCTTTTCGATACGAACCCAACGGTTCCGGTTTTAGGAGAATCCGACGGTCGGATCTCCCGTAATGTCCGTTTGAAATAAATGGTCGAAATTCACGAACTACCGCGGCGCGGCGCGTTCTATTCAGGCCATTATATTATATATATAATATATATAATATATACTTCGTCGATTTCTATTTAAAACGAATTATATAAATAGTTTTAAAATCGTTTCAAAAGCAAATTCAACTTTCTTTTCAATTCAAATCAAAATTGAATTCTTCTTTATAAATTCGTTTTAAAATTCATTTCTATTCAATTCAAATTTCAATTCAATTTGAATTCATTTCAATTCAATTTGAATTCGTTTTCAATTCAATTCATTTCGAAATCGTTATATATTCAATTCATTTCGAAATCGTTTTCAATTCAATTCATTTCGAAATCGTTTTCAATTCAATTCATTTCGAAATCGTTTTCAATTCAATTCATTTCGAAATCGTTTTCAATTCAATTCATTTCGAAATCGTTTTTAATTCAATTCATTTCGAAATCGTTTTTAATTTAATTCATTTCGAAATCGTTTTCAATTCAATTCATTTCGAAATCGTTTTCAATTCAATTCACTTCAAAATGAATAAAATCGATATAAATATCGTTCACGTCAAAATGGCGTCAATCTAATCAACACGGCTTCATAAATTTCTATTTTCAAATATTCTATTTCAAATATTTCCTTTTCAAAATAGTTGTTATTATCAAAATATTTCGTTCAACACATGACCAATCTCAATGGATGAGTACTGTCAACACATGAACCTGTATTTTATATTGTAAAGACGTAAATTTTATTCCTAAAATATTTCGTTCAACACATGACCAATCTCAATGGATGAGTACTGTCAACACATGAACTTTTATTTTATATTGATAAAGATGTAAATTTTATTACTAAAATATTTCGTTCAACACATGACCAATCTCAATGGATGAGTACTGTCAACACATGAACTTTTATTTTATAATATTCTTTATTTTTCAAATTGGAATGAGGCCCAATCAATCACCATATAACATTAATTATATGGATTTTCATACAACACATGTATATAATAGCATTGAAAAATAATCAACCATCAACCAAAGTGCACTACACTGTATAAGCATCAAATATAGATATCTAACGCTTATAACAGCCTGTCAATCAATCGATCGACATATTTAATCAATCAGGATGAGTGAACTTCAAATTTCATCCCAACACCCGTGTGGGGTTTCAAACAATCAAACGCATATTTCATTTGTGCAGTTGGGCGATGTGTAAAATTTATCGGCCCAATCAATGTCCTTCAAATAGGTGTACATAAACAAACCGTCTGGTTTGTAAATGAATATTTATTTATTCACATTCACGTTAAAAATTATATTTTTAACGATAAAACATTTTATTCCAACATATGAATTTCTATTCAGTTCATTCTTTAAATAAAATGATATTTTTTTTATTTTTCTAACATATTTTAGAAAATTTCGGCGGCATAACGGCACGATACTAGAAACGGGACGAGGCCTAGCCTTATCCCCGGTCTAGTGAAGGCCCACGCCATTCACACATCAATCAAATTCACCAAACAACCAAATTCAAATCAAATATCCAACTAATCTATGCAACCAACAAACAAGTCCATGGTCTGTGGACGATTGTGTCGGGTGCTACTAAGCACCGTCTGCATCCTAGTATATATATATAAATAGAAAAAGAAATTGAAAGGTGAGAAATTCTCACATATAGCTATCCAATCATCTTGACTCTTCTTTGATATAAATCTTCTTCGTTCTCGCCTTTTTGTTACCTTCGTTGCCCACTTTCACTACCTTTGTAAAAATCGAATTTTTACTTCGCTAGTCAATATATAAAAATCATATTTTTATTTCGAAGTTCAATATATAAAAATCATATTTTTATTCCGAAGTTCAATATATAAAAATCATATTTTTATTTCGAAGTTCAATATATAAAAATCATATTTTTATTTCGAAGTTCAATATATAAAAATCATATTTTTATTTCGAAGTTCAATATATAAAAATTATATTTTTATTTCGAAGTTCAATATATAAAAATCATATTTTTAAACCCAAGTTCAATATATAAAAATCATATTTTTAAACCCAGGCTATTTTTATTTTAAAAATCCTTGCTTTTATATTTTTTTAAAGCTACTTGCTTCTTTTATTTTTAAAGCTCCTTGCTTTTATATTTTTATTTTTCTAACATATTTTACAATGCCTTTTATATAAAAAAAAAATCACCTTCCTTCTACTATAAGTTGACCCGTTCCTTTCTGTTACCCAGTAAACCGCTTCAGCAAATGAACCCATCACCGTCGATAATGCAAAATCGCCGCTGCCCCCAAATTTGATGACCGGAATTCGATCCGGGGACGCCATGTTGTAGCTGCTTGGAGGCGCCACCAACGCTGGCGGAGGCAGGGAACTCGGCGGCCCCTAGAAGCTTTGAATCGCGTGCGAAGTCAGGTGGTTTGAGCCATGATTTTGCACGCTTCACGAGATATAAACTGATCTCCACCGTCGAGAACACCCATCTCCCCTAGACGAACATTTTCCAGTTGGAAGCTTGGCGAACGGGTCAACGGATACAGAGATCGGAAGGGAGGAAGGTGATGAACTCGGGGCCGTGGATTTTGAGAACGACGACGCATCTGTTTAAAGGGGCTAGGGTTTTATTGAACGGGCTTTGGCCTTATATAGTTTATTTTAATTAATATTTAATTCTATTTTTCTTTTAAAAAGGGAATTTTCATTTAAACTCCAAATCAAACCCAACCAGTGTCGCCCCTAGCTAACTACCCCCATCCCGGACACAATGGAATAGGTTTCGTAAGCCATTTCGACTGTTACAGTCAATTATTCTGCAAATTAAAGTATAAAACATTTAATTTTCAAATTTGAACGTACATTTCAATTTGTCGGGGCCACAAACTGATTCGAAAAATTCCAGAAAAATAAATCTGGCTATGTGGGGACGATACGGTCCCAACAAAACTAGTTTCGTCGAATTCTGAGACCGTTAGAAAAATAGCCAATTTCCAGTCGATTGAAATCAACTGAAACCGGTCAAATGCGTTTTCCTTTGCTACGCTCACATATTGATTCGAAAAATTATGAAATTTGAAACCTAGCAATAATTTAACATCACGGACCCAACAAAACTGGTTACGTCGAAATCCGAGGTCGTTTGCAAAATTCCCATTTTTAAGGGCCTGAATTCCATAGCGACTATTCAGAATTTTCAACCGGGCATATCTTTTGATTCCTGCTATGAAATTTCGATTTTTCGGATTCGTTGGAAAGATACTCTCTATTAGATCCTATTGTTTTTGGTTTCACTAAAATCCGGATTGTTTTGCACCCGGTATGTTCGATTGAAGTTTGAAATCGTATTATCGAACTATCGCGCCATTTTCAATTCTATTTATAATTATATATAAATATTTATATTCTAACGACGACGTATGTAATATATACGTCGAATTCTATATTGAAAATAAATTTCATGTCGATATTATTTAAAATAATCTATTTTGAATATTCAAAATTCGCTAAAATTGCCAAAATAAAAATTTTAAACTGGCCCAGATTTTCGGGTTGTTACAATGTCCCCCACTTAAAACTTTTCGTCCCCGAAAAGGAACAAAGTCGAAAGTGGTTTGATTAATCAACTCTACGTTCGATCTGGCTTCCATTCTCCAAATTTTCAGTTTCTGAGAATTTTCAAAATTTCAAAAATTTGGCTAACACCCTAAATTTTCGAAAATTTTCGCCATAACCTCCCCTGCACCGGGAGCATCGGGGAATTTCAAATAGCTTCCCCGGTCCTTCAGATCTCAAAAAGAAAAAGAAAAAGCCAAGCGGCTAGCCAATAGGCTCATAAAATCATCATCACCCAAACAAAACAGTAAATTATGTAGTAAACAGGTACCTATTTGTCGGGCAAACAAATTTTATTCTCTGCTCTAGCCTCCTTGCTATGACCTGTTCAATGTAAGTACATGTATATGCAAGCAAATGCGACCAAATTCCGATACAATTCAATATTTGTTTCAATTAGGTTAAATGGTTCAAAATTTCAATTAATCAAAACAGTAATCAAACAACACTACCATCAATCAATTAGTTGATTAGCTTTTCAAATGCATAACTTTGATATATATAAAGAAAATCATGTTTTGATGCCAAATCACAACACTGTATTCTAGCTATATTAGTTTTGGTTCTCACACCAGTCTAATGGAAATATATAGAAAATCACACCTTCGAAACTCGAACATAAATGTTGATGATGCGATCGCTATCATCAATATCATCTTCGGGCGACTAGAGTGTGATGCTATATCTATCCAATATATTAAAACTTTGAATACACGCGGATCAGACGTATACGCAAAATCTATATATACTGGATGGTCCACATCAATATAAATAAATAACCAAATACGAATAATTGATTTATATTTCAAAACAAGATTTGCTTTCATTTTAAAAATATACTCTTCACACTCGTTCTAGGATACTACTGATCCCATCTCTAACGAGTCATCCTCATTGGATATTACTAATCCAATATCTGATGAATTCTTTCGTATGGTTCTAATGTGTCTTGTTCTCGAGCTCTGTAAACCAAAGCTCTGATACCAACTGTGAAAACCCGTAACTTCCTCGTAAAGGAAAGTGTCGGATAGTTCGAGAACAAGCCACAACAGAACGCATATAAAAGAACATTTCATTGTATATTACAACAATGCATCAGAACACAAGAATATACAGAGTATAAACAAATAAATATTACACAGAAATATCAGAGATTTAAATTACCTTTAAATACATCGCAGCGGAAAATAATACAATACACAACTAGAAGAGATATACGGATACAAAGCTTTCCGGATATCATTCTAGCTGTAAACCAGGATCCTGTGAATATAAATCTGCAAAACCAAAACTACTAGCTGCCCGTGTCAAAATAAGGGCACCCAGAGTTTAGGTTAAAACAATAAACTACAGGTCAGTCATGTGACTGGTGTGAGAAATAAACAGTTAATAATCTTTGTTTTTAAAGTTAGGTAAATCAAGGGACCACGCCGTATAACACGGAACGGGTTTCCTCCCAAGAATACCAGTGCATAAAATAAACAGCGCAATGCTAAATAAAGAAAAAATGAAGCTGTTATAAGACCCAGGTCCTATCACACAATGCAACGCAAGCCGGGGGATAGGGTTTTCCCTTATAACAGCCAAAGAATGCTTGATACGTTTAAAAGAAATCATTTGATACTATTATAAGTGCATAGTGTATAAAACAACTTCAAATCATAAGTATCAATCATAGGCGGCATGGGTACCATATATCATGTCGCCATACTAGTTCTACAATTAAAACCGCAAATGTCGTATTGGAAGTTGGGTTATCATTTATGGTATGAACCGAGGCTAGGGGCAAGATCCTCTACTGATTTGTGACTCTCTAGCCCGAGCCACAGGGTCAGAGCGCATCGACCCTTTAGATCGTCAGGGCCGGTCCACCGATGTGGATTATTATGCCTGAACACTACGTTTCCCCGCCCTTTGGGGCGTAAATGAGCCAACCGCCAAAATAAAAATTTTAAACTGGCCCAGATTTTCGGGTTGTTACAGTCGATTTCCATAAACGGTCATCAAACTGCACTTACATCGAGCTTTTCTGAAATTAATTTAGACATAATTCCAAATCCAGCCGTTAGATTTCAAAAATCTTATATTCATTGGAAAGCTCTTTTCGATACGAACCTAAGGTTCCGGTTTTAGGAGAATCCGAAGGTCGGATCTTCCGTTACGCTAATTTGAAGTTAATGGTCGAAATTCGCGAACGGTCGCTGCGCGGCGCGTTTGATTCGGGCCATTAAATATATATTATATATATATCGTCGGTTTCTATTTAAAATGTTTTATAAAATATTTATAAATTCGTTTTAAAACGATTTTAACTTCATTTTCAATTTTTAATAAAAATTGAATATTTTATATTTTTATCATTTTAAAATACTAATATTTCACAATATTATATTTTGCAAACACTTCTCTTTTTATATTCTTTTCAAAATGAGATAAATCGATCGATAAACCCATTCGGGTTAAAATAGCGTTTCTACACAACATGGCTTCATATTTCAGTATTTTGTTTCCATCCAAAAATGGACATAAAAATCATAATTTAAATCTTCATTAAATTTATATAAAAATATTCGTTACTGAAAAATATTCTTTATTTAAAGGATTTCTTGAAAACATTCTTTATATCAACATGTATTCTTTATATTAAATGTATTCTTTATTTTAAAAGAGATTCTGAATCGGGATGCGACTCAATCAATAACCATATAATTTCAGTTATATGGATTTCATACATCGCATATATATAACAATAATGATAAATATTAATTAAACAATCCATTCACAACCAGAGTGAAATTTATAACTGTGTGAGCGTTAAAATAAATAAATAAATAAATAACGCTCAACACAGACTGTCAATCCATCGATTGTCATACAGTTAAATATTGGGACTAGTGTATGTCATCCCAACACCCGTGTGGGGTTTCCAAACAACAACGGTTTATATAAATAAATCATTAGTTAATAAGTTTAACCAATTATAATTCAGTTTGAATTATTTTCACTTTAACCAATTTTCACTATTAAAATTATAAATGACTATTTATAATTTAATTCCACTACCATATTATTTTGACAAGTAATTGTTTTTGGTCCCTGTCTAACATGATGACATTTTTATTTCACAAAACCTTATCCTAAACAAATGACATATTCATTTGACATGGATATAATCTAAATAAATGACATATTGTTTAACATGACAATATTATAACAAAATGACATTTATCTTTAACATGTTTTTATAATTCTATCTAATGATCATTTTAATCATTTCTACATGCACCTCTAAACAAAATGACATTAATATTCTAACATGGCATTTATAAATAAAATGACATTTTATTCTAATCAAACATTTTATAAAAGAATGACATTTCTATCAATAATGACACAATTATTTGTAATATGACATTTCTAACAAATTGACCTTTTTATTCTAAATACACATCTCTAATAAAGATGATCCTTTTATTCTAAACAATGACTTCTAATAAAGATGATCTTTTTATTCCAAATAATCATTTCTAATGAAAATGATTATTTTATCTAACATGACATTCTATGACAAAAATGGCATTTTTATTTTAATGCAACATTTTATAACAAAAATGTTATATTTTATTCTCATACAACATTTTATAACAAAAATGTTATTTTATTTTCAATGCAACATTTCATACTAGAAATGTCATTTTTAACCAATATAACATTTTATACTCTAAATGACATGTTGAATCTAAATGACATATTTGTTGACAAATATATATTTTAATCTAAATGACATTTTTATGTAACATAAACCTGATTCTAAATAAAAGGATATTTTTCTCTAGCATAACATTTCTTACTAATATGATGTTTTTATATTGCATAACATGTTCTAACCAAAATAATATTTTTTGTTTGGCCAATTCTAATGTGATGAAAATGACATTTTTAATTATGTCAATTCTAATACTAAAAAAATTGACATTTCTTATTTGCCAATTCTAATGTGATAAAAATGACATTTTATTTTGCCATAACATATTCTAAATACATGATATTTTCTCATTTTTAACGAGGTGAGAATACAATTAAAATGTGAATTTTCATGTTTAAACATTTTTAATAATATGTTACATCTTTCATGAAGCAATCATACAATAAAATATGATTTTTATTGTATTAACATATTATATGACATATTAACATTTTTAAAGAAACAAACATTTATAACTAAAATGACATTTTTAATTAAACAAAACATTTCTAACTAAAGTGATGTTTTTATTTCTAATATGACATTCTATCAAAAATGATGCTTTTATTTCAAACTAACATGTCTAACAAATGATACTTTTTAAATAACAAAGTGTGTTTAGCATGTTATTCTTTTTATTCTTTAAACAATAAAAATGTAATTTTTATTTATTCCTAACATGAACATCCTTTTTATACATAAAAATAAAAATATGATTTTCATTTATTTCTAACATGTAACATCTTAATTATACATTAATAATAAAAATATGGTTTTTATTGTTTGCACAAATTTTGACTAACATGAATATTTTATCTTTATATATGCAATTCAATTCAGTCGTCCATAGCAATCACAAACAACCAACTAAAATTCTATACCACACCAATACGAATTCTATATAACATAAATATAAATTTTACATCGCAATCTATAATTAATTTTATTTAAACAAAATAGAGATCTCACCTTGGTGGGTTTTCAGGAATCGTTGGTAACGATTATTTTGAATCGAATTAAACACTGTGTTTAATTCGATCTAAATTACCGACTGCTTCAGTTCTTGTCTGTACCATGGTCTAGATCTGGAATGTAGTGCTCTTTGTCACGGTTCCAACGTAATCAGTTTCATGCGATTCTGCTTTCGTTTGAGAAAGTTATAGCATTTTAAATTTTGAACTCATAATAAAATAATTAGTTATATAATTAGGTTAATTAATTACCCTCCTACGTTAATTACCCTCTGGTAATTACCCTTCTTCGTTGCCAAAAAGACTAGAAGCCGCATCGTTTTCAAACCTAAACCCTCGTCCAAAAGTTCACCCACGCCTCCTCAATCTGATCGACAGACCCAAATCAAACCCCCTCACCTCGAAGCCTGTTCCCCGTTCTGCCGCCACCCTGAGTTCAGGTGAACTCGATCATCTCCACGAGCCAGTAATGGCGCACGAACAGCAGCCCTTTCAGCCTCAAAATCCCCAAATCCACGTTTCCATTTTCGATCAAAACCGTCCAGAAATGAAGGCCTCACTTAGCTCTCGAATTTTGTTTTTGATTCACGCATTAATTCAATTTATTTGAGGAGATTTTAATGAATCAATTTCGGTGTATAATGGCCATTGGTTATGAAGAACGACGGCTACTGTTGTAATTGGGAAATTAGGGTTTTGTATTTCCCTTGTATTTATACTGTATTTTATACTGTTTATTTATTTTAAATTAGATAATTCTTGTTTAATGCCACGTACTCCAAATCATACCCAACAAATGTCACTCCTAGATAAATACCCCCATTCTGGACACATTGGAATATTTTTCATAACCCAATTCGGCTGTTACGATATGTTTTTATTTAATTTAAAATATAAAACATTTAATTATTAAATTTGATCATACATTTTAATTTACCGGGGCAACACATTAACACTAACAATTCTAGAAAAAATATTTCTAGCTATGTTTTGACGATACGGTCCTAACAAAATTAATTTCGTCGAACTTGGAGACCGTTTGAAAAATGGTTATTTTCTGGTCGATCCAAATTGACTAAAACTGTTAAAACACATTTTCTTTTGCCACGCTCACATATTGATTCCAAAAATTCTAAAAATTGGAATCTAGCAAAAATTTGACATTCCGGTTTCAACAAAAGTGGTTTCGTCGAAAACGGAGGTCATTTGAAAAATGGCTATTTGTAATATTAAAATATATACATAAATTCTTTAGCAACTATTTTAAATTTTAAACTGGGCATAACTTTTGATTCCCGCTATGAAATTTCAAATTTTCAGATTCGTTGGAAAGATATTTTTAAATAGATTCTAATATTTCTGGTTCCACTGAAATCAGCTTTATTTTGTATTCTGTACAATCAGTCAAAGTTCAAATTTTCAAACTACTGCGCTATTTCTAACTCCTTTTATAATTAAAATAAATATACTCGTTTAACTTCGATTTAAATAAAATTTTAATTGTTATTATTTAAAATAAATTATTTTCAATAGTCAAAATCCAGTAAAATTTCTAAAATAAAAATTTTAAATTATTTCCAAAATTTCGGGTTGTTACAATCTCCCCTCCCCCACTTAAAAGCTTTTCGTCCTCGAAAAGGAACAGAGCTAAAAGTTGTTTAATTAACCAATTTGATTTTTATTCCTTTATTGGTTTCAATAATTTTATTGGTTGATTAACTCTTCAAATATATATAACTTTTATATATTCAAAAATCATATTTTCTAAAATTGGATTATATATATTCACAAATACATTAATTATAAACTTGTCACTCTCAACTCATTCTAGGACATTTCTAACCCCATCTCTAATGATTTTTCTCATTCTAGGATAATATTGATCCTATCTCTAATGAGTATTCTTCTTAGATATTACTAATCCAATCTTTGATGAGTCTTTCGTTCAGTTCTAACGAGTTGTACCCCAAAGATTTGAGCTAACCAAAGCTCTGATACCAATTGTAACGACACGGATTTCTCCCGGACCTAAATGACCGCTAAATCGACCAAGACCGTTCAAATCCCGCATACGTTAACTTTGGGCATACAACACACTAGAACAGATAACAAAAGACTTTTATAAAAATTAAAATAATGCAACATCAGAGTACAGAATATCATAGTACATCGAAATAATAATACAGCGGAAGATGAATTTATAATAAATGTAATACGCTACAGCAGAACAATTAAATTAACACAGCGGAAGACTATCAATGCTCTGGACACAGCTTTAAGCTTTGATCCAGAATCCTGTTCAATATATCTACAAAATAAGCTACTCGACTGCCCGTGTGGAAAATATGGGCATGCGAGTTTACAAGTGAAACAAACTACAGGTCAGTCATGGGACTGGTATGAGAAATCTTACTTAATCTATCTAATAATAATAAGGCTAATCATAGGACCAAGCCGCTAACGCGAAATGGGTTTACTCCATTGGATTGCCAGTGCATAAATAAAGTAAATCGTTAAACATCGCAATGCTTTTTAGAAAAATGAAACCATTATAAGACTCAAGTCCCATCACACAATGCAATGCAAACCGTAGGATAGAATTTTACCTTATAATGGTCAAAAATGCTCGATACGATAAAACGGAGTTGATATTATTATAGTGTATACATGTCTCAAAAACAATTTCAATCATAATGTATCAATCATAGACGGCATAGCTACCATATATTATGTCGCCATACCAGTTATACAATCAAAACCGTATGGTGTCGTACTGGAAGTTGGATTTCCATCATGAACCAAGGCAAGAGATAGTCCTTACCGAATTCGAGATAATCTAGCCTACCATGTCTCAGGCTACAGCCGCAACTGCACCATGGATCTTCAGGGCCGATCCATCAAAGTGCAATGGTTGGATTAGTAATGCCTGAATAATACCTTTCCCCGCCCTATGGGGCGTAAATAGAGCCACCAGGGACTCAAATAACCAAGGCGCCTCATTCCATCATCCACATAAGTAAAAATGCACGGGCATGTAAAACCCTGACACCACTTCTAGCTAGAAAGAAACGTATGTCCTCCATGTACTCCTTACTCCCGTTTCTGGTTCATACCGGGGTGTGAGGCTCGCGAAGTAACGCTACACAAAGCTATGCTATTTAAAGTTGTGCTTTGATCATCAACCATAAGGCTCTGCTTTTCAACAAAAGCCTTGATCATTTGCATCTTAGCTTGCCACATTGTCAATCCATACCATACCATTGATTCCTACCAATATATAACCTTTAAGCTCGTACGTCTCAGAGAAGGGTGTTAGACACCAAGCAGATATATATTTAGCAGAGATCAATAAATACAACATAAAGGAATACAACGTCAAACATACATCCATTTACAAGTCCGTTCTGGGTCTGAACGAAACTGGAGACACCTTATTCCTCTCCCATATGTTCAATACGGGAGAGTGGTTCTCGCATTTCCATCGATCTCCAAGTACGCCTGGATGATCACCACTTATTACCTTGTCTTGGGTGGCTGCCCAATTAAGACATCAGTAACCATCCAAACGATGTGAAGACCTACGGTCTTCAACCACCATCTTTATCTTCGACTCTTAATCGTCGTAGTAAATATTCAGAGTGGGTTAAACCCGGTCTTTCCGAATAACTCGCGTATTTTATAATCAACGATAAAATACTGTAAAGGCACATCCAACGCCTCATTCCAATTCAGAATATTCTTTTAAATAAATATTCACAACACTAGGGAAAGTTTCCCATTAATTTTATCAAAGATAATTCTTTAATTTATTCCTTAATCCTCTTTTTAAAGATTCATTAAAACCCCAATTTGGTTTTAATATCGAAAATCATTACTTTATGATTATTCAACTTTAAGAAAGTAATCTTATCTTTAACTGAGTTAAAGAACCATTGTCATTTAAAACACAGTCCACGATAAACCCAAAATCGTCCTCCATTAAATATGGAATCTTCACAGAAATCAAATCAATATATAATCGATATAAATTCCTGTATCAGACCTTTAATATAAATGGAATAATTTCCATATATATTAACGGTCTTCTTTTACAAAAGCTCATCTCAGTTATTATTAAAGCGAATTCCATTCAATTCCAATTTAATATATTAAATTGGAAAACTTTACTTTGAAATATTCCCATTTAAATCTTAATAAAAGATTTAAAATTTCCAAATTATATTTCACTGTTAATTGAGTTAAAGAACAAATGTCGTTTAAAAACACAGTTCATAATAAATCCAATTTACATTTCATTTAAATTATTAAATATAATAGAAAAACTCTAAAATCTTAATTAAAAGATTTATTCTTTTCATACGGGTTTCAAGAACAGTGTTATTTAAGACACCATTCACGTCAAACCCAAATTCCAATTTATTTTATTTAATTTCAATTAAATATTAATTAAACGGAAAATTTCATTAAATCTTAATTCAAAAGATTTATTCTAGTTAATAACTAGTTCATTTTGATAAAAATATATTTTGTCTTTTCAAACATGGAATTTTTCACCCAAGTTCTTTTCAAATCATTTATTATGATTTTACATAATTTTTCCATATTTTTAATAATTTTATTAAGGCCTTTACAGTCGATTTCCATAAACGGTCATCGAACTGCACTTACAGCGACCTTTTCAGAAATTGATTTGGACATAATTCCAAATCCAACCGTTAGATTTCAAAATTCTTATATTCATTGGAAAGCTCTTTTCGATACGAACCCAAAGTTCCAATTTTAGGAGAATCCGACGGTCGGATCTTTCCTTACGCCAATTTGAAGTTAATGGTCGAAATTCGCGAACGGTCGCTGTGCGGCGCGTTGTATTCGGGACATTAAATATATTATATATATATATATATATATATCGTCAGTTTCTATTTAAAATGTTTTATAAAACATTTATAAATTCGTTTTAAAACAATTTTAACTTCATTTTCAATTTTTAATAAAATTTAATAGTCTATGTTTTTATCATATTAAAATACTAATATTTCAAAATATTATATTTTGAAAGCACTTCTCTTTTTATATTCATTTTAAAATGAGATAGATTGATCGATAAACCCGTTCGGGTTAAAAATAGCGTTTCTACACAACACGACTTCATATTTTAGTATTTTGTTTCCATCCAAAAATGGACATAAAAATCAAAATTTTAATCTTCATTAAATTTATATAAAAATATTTGTTATTGAAAAATATTCTTTATTTAAAGGATTTCTTTAAAACATTCTTTATATCAACATGTATTCTTTATATTAAATGTATTCTTTATTTTAAAAGAGATTCTGAATCAGGATGTGACTCAATCAATTACCATATAATTTCAGTTATATGGATTTCATACATCGCATGTATATAACAATCATGATAAATATTCATTAAACAATCCATTCACAACCATTGTGAAATATATAACCGTGTGAGCGTTAAAATAAATAAATAAATAACGCTCAACACGGACTGTCAATCCATCGATTGACATACAGTTAAATATTGGGACTAGTGTATGTCATCCCAACATTCGTGTGGGGTTTCCAAACAACAACGGTTTATATATAATTCAGTTTGAATTATTTTCACTTTAACCAATTTTCACTATTAAAATTATAAATGACTATTTATAATTTAATTTCCACTGCCATATTTTTTGGACAAGCAATTGTTTTTGTCCCTATATAACATAATTATATTTTTATTTCACAAAACCTTATCCTAAACAAATGACATATTCATTTAACATGGATATAATCTAAATAAATGACATATTGTTTAACATGATGATATTCTAACAAAATGACATTTATCTTTAACATGTTTTTATAATTCTATCTAATGATCATTTTAATCATTTCTACATGCACCTCTAAATAAAATGACATTAATATTCTAACATTGCATTTATAAATAAAATGACATTTTATTCAAATCAAACATTTTATACAAGAATAACATTTCTATCAATAATGACATTATTTTTTCTTATATGACATTTCCAATTGACCTTTTTATTCTAAATACACATCTCTAATAAAGATGATCTTTTTATTCTAAATAATCACTTCTAATAAAGACGATCTTTTTATTCCAAATAATCATTTCTAATGAAGATAATTATTTTATCTAACATGACATTCTATGACAAAGATGGTATTTTTATTTTAATGCAACATTTTTATAACAAAAATGTTATATTTTATTCTCATACAACATTTAACAAAAATGTTATTTTATTTTCAATGCAACATTTCATACTAGAAATGTTATTTTTAACCAGTGTAACATTTTATACTCTAAATTACATGTTGAATCTAAATGACATATTTGTTGACAAATATGTATTTTAATCTAAATGAAATTTTTGTGTAACATAAACTGACTCTAAATAAAAGGATATTTTTCTCTAACATAACATTTCTTACTAAAATGATGTTTTTATATTGCATAACATGTTCTAACCAAAATGATATTTTTTGTTTGGCCAATTCTAATGTGATGAAAATGACATTTTTAATTATGTCAATTCTAATACTACAAAAATTAACATTTCTTATTTGCCAATTCTAATGTGATAAAAATGACATTTTATTCTGACATAACATACTCTAAATACATGACATTTTACCATTTTTAATGAGGTGGCCATGCAATAAAAATGTGAATTTTCATGTTTAAACATTTTTAATAACATGCTACATCTTTCATGAAGCAATCATACAATAAAATATGATTTTTATTGTATTAACATATTATATGACATATTAACATTTTTAAAGAAACAAACATTTATAACTAAAATGACATTTTTAATTAAACAAAACATTTCTAACTAAAATGATGTTTTTTTTCTAATATGACATTTTATCAAAAATGATGCTTTTATTTCAAACTAACATGTCTAACAAACGATACTTTTTAAATAACAAAGTGTGTTTAGCATGTTATTCTTTTTATTCTTTAAACAATAAAAATGTAGTTTTTACTTATTCCTAGCATGAACATCCTTTTTATACATAAAAATAAAAAAATGATTTTCATTTATTTCTAACATGTAACATCTTAGTTATACATTAACAATAAAAATACGTTTTTTATTGTTTGCACAAATTTTGACTAACATGAATATTTTATCTTTATATATACAATTCAATTCAGTCATCCATAGCAATCACAAACAACTAATTAAAATTCTGTACCACACCAACACGAATTCTATATAACATAAATATAAATTTTACAACGCAATCTATACTTAATTTTATTTAAACAAAATAGTGATCTCACCTTGGTGGGTTTTCAAAAATCGTTGATAATGATTATTTTGAATTGAATTAAACACTGTGTTTAATTCGATCTAAATTACCGACTGCTTCAGTTCTTGTTTGTACCATGGTCTAGATCTGGAATGTAGTGCTCTTTGTCATGGTTCCAACGCATTCAGTTTCATGCGATTCTACATTCGTTTGAGAAAGTTATAGCATTTTAAATTTTGAACTCATAATAAAATAATTAGTTATATAATTAGGTTAATTAATTACCCTCCTGCATTAATTACCCGTCTTCTTTGCCAAAAAACTGGAAGCCGCATCGTTTTCAAACCTAAATCGTGCAAAAGTTCACCCACGCCGCCTCAATCCGATCGACGGACCCATATCAAACCCCCTCACCTCGAAGCCTGTTCCCCGTTCTGCCGCCGCTCTGAGTTTAGGTGAACTCGGTCACCTCCACGGGCCAGTACTAGTGCACGAACATCTGCCCTTTCACCCTCGAAATCCCCAAATCCGCGTATCCATTTTCGATCAAAACCGTACAGAAATGAAGGCCTCACTTAGCTCTCGAATTTTGTTTTTGATTCACACATTAATTCAATTTATTTGAGGAGATTTTAATGAATCAATTTCGGTGTATAATGGCCATTGGTTATGAAGAACGGCGGCTACTGTTGTAATTGGGAAAACAGGGTTTCGTATTTCCCCTGTATTTATACTGTATTTTATACTGTTTATTTATTTTAATTCTGATAATTCTTGTTTAATGCCACGTACTCCAAATCGTACCCAACGAATGTCGCCCCTAGCTAAATACCCCCGTTCAGGACACAATGGAATATGTTTCGTAACCCAATTCGGCTATTACGATATGATTTTCTTTAATTTAAAATATAAAACATTTAATTATTAAATTTGATCGTACATTTTAATTTACCGGGGCCACACATTAACTCTAACAATTCCAGAAAAATTATTTCTAGCTATGTTTTGATGATACAGTCCTAACAAAATTAATTTCATCGAATTTGGAGACCGTCTGAAAAATGGCCAATTTCTGGTCGATCCAAATTGACTGAAACTATTAAAACACGTTTTCTTTTGCCACGCTCACATATTGATTCCAAAAATTATAAAAATTGGAATCTAGCAATTATTTGACATTCCGGTTCCAACAAAAATGGTTTCGTCGAAAACGGTGGTCATTTGAAAAATTGCTATTTTTAATACTAAAATATATACATAAATTCTATAGCGACTATTTTAAATTTTTAACTGGGCATAACTTTGATTCCCGCTATGAAATTTCAATTTTTCAGATTCTTTGGAAAGATATTTTTAAATAGATTCTAATGTTTCTAGGTTCACTGAAATCTGCTTTATTTTGCATCCTGTACAGTCAGTCAAAGTTCATATTCAAATTTTCAAACTACCGCGCTATTTCTAACTCCTTTTATAATTAAAATAAATATATTCATTTTAACTTTGATTTAAATAAATTTTCAATCGTTATTATTTAAAATAAATTATTTTCAATATTCAAAATCCACTAAAATTTCTAAAATAAAAATTTCACAATTGGTTCCGAAATTCCGGGTTGTTACACAAGCGTTACCAATTTATGTATGGCAACATTCATAAGCGTTAGTTGGATTATGATACTGACATTTATAAGTGTTACTATATTTTATGTTTCTAACATTTGTAAGCGTTAGCAATGATATGCCTGTAACACTTTGAAGCGACCCGAACTTCCCCGTAAAGGAAAGCCCGGATTGAATTGAGAACACGACAAATCAGAACACAAACAGAAGAACATTTCATTGCTTATTACAACCATTTACATCAGAGTACAAGAATATACAGAGTATGAACAAATTATATACATTTGACAAATATCAGAGATTTAAATACATTATTGCAGCGGAAAAATAATACAAAACATAACTGAAAGAAATATACGGATACAAAGCTTTCCGAATATCATTCCATTTGTAAACCAGGATCCTGTGAATAAGAATCTGCAAAACCAAAACTACTAGCTGCCCGTGTGGAAAATAGGGGCACCCAGAGTTTAGGTTAAAACAATAAACTCCAGGTCAGTCATGTGACTGGTGTGAGAACTAAAACTGTTATTATCTTGATTTCAAAGTTAGCTAAATCAAGGGACCATGCCGTATAGCACGGAACGGGTTTACCTCCAAGAATACCAGTGCATAAAACAAACAGCGCATTGCTAAATAAAGAACAATGAAGCTATTATAAGACTCAGGTCCCATCACACAATGCAACGCAAGCAGGAGGATAGAGTTTTACCTTATAAAAGCCAAAAATGCTTGGTATGTGAAATTTCATATTTTACTATTACTATAAGTGTATAGTGTCAAATCAATTTCAAATATAAATGTATCAATCATAGACGGCATGAGTGCCCCATCCCACTATGTCGCCACACTAGGCTCTACAATCAAAACAGCAAATGTCATATTGGAAGTTGGATTTCCAACTGTGAACCAGGGCAAGGGATTTTCCTTACCGCTTCGAGACTGTCTAGCCCGACCCTCAGGATCAGAGCTGGAGTGAACCTTGGATCATCAGGGTCGGTCCACACGGAGTGGATTAAAATGCCTGAACACTGCGTTTCCCCGCCCTATGGGGCGTAAATCTGGTCTGTATAAAGACCATCCATCGGCTCCGCAGAGACCGAAATAACCAAGGCGCGTCGCTATCCATCATCTACATAAGTAAAACGTCAGGGATTGCAAAATGTTGACACCACTCCTAACTAGAAGGAAACGCATGCCCTCCCTGAGGTCCTCTCCCGTTTCTGGTTCACACCGGGGTGCGAGGCTCGCGAATAACGCTACACAAAGCTGTGCTATATTAAAGTCGTGCTTTGATCATCAACCACAAGACTATGCTTATCAACAGAAGCCTTGATCATTTACATCTCAGCATGCCACACAGGCAATTTACGCTATGCAACCGATGTCTATCAATCACACAGAATGTGTAACAACCCTTAATTTTGGGGTAAATTTAAAAATTTATTTTAAGTAATTTTAATGAGTTTTTGATATTTAAAACAATTTATTTAAAATAATAATGATTAAAAATTGATTTAAATCGAAGTTAGAATGAATAATTTAATTTTAATTATAAAAAAGTTAGAAATAACGCGGTAGTTTGAAAAGTCAAACTTGAACTTTGACTGACCGTACAGGATGAAAAATTTAACGGATTTTAGTGAAACCAAAAATATTAGAATCTATTTAAAAATATCTTTCTAACGAATTTGAAAAATTGAAATTTCATAGCGGGAATCAAAAGTTATGCCCAAATTAAAATTTAGAAAGGTCGCTATGAAATATATAAAGGTCAAAAATGCCACTTTTTGCATACGAAGGAATTTGGACTCGAAACCACTTCCATTGAGTTCAGAATGACGTTTCTGCATTGAAAAACAGTAAACACTTATATATTTCGAGTTTCAGAAATTATTTGTTTAAAAATGTATTTTTAATGTTTGATATATACGCCTTGAAAATAGCCATTTTTCAAACGACCTCTGTTTTCTACGAAACTACTTTTGTTGGATCCGAAATGTCAAAATATGGCTAAGTTTAATTTTTCACAATTTTTCGAATTAATTTGTGACCGTGGCAAAAAGATTTCAGTTTGGTCAATTTCGGTCAATTTTAATCGATTTGAAAAATGCCATTTTTCAAATGGGCTCAGAATTGAACGAATTTAATTTTCCTAGGTCTGCAGCGTCAAAACATAGCTAAATATCGTTTTTGGGAATTTTTGAAGTTAATTTGTGACCCCGGTGAATTTTTCCGTACTATTGAATTAAAAATAAAAGAAAATATTTTAAATTAAAGGAAACTGGGTCAAGCCAGTCATTTGGGCCTGCGGTACATAGCTAGATGAGTCCAGAATAGGGGTTAATGGGTAGGAACGACAGTCGTTGGGCTGAAATTGGATAAAGTTGCAAAACGGACCTTTTAAGGGATTAAAATATTATTTAAATGCAGACATATCGAGACAAACTCACGCTCCTTCTTCTCAAATCACTCACGCACGCTGAACCCATCAGCCGCCTCCCCTTTCTCACCTTCTCTCCTCTCTTTCTCCTAATCCGCACATAATTAGACCTAGCCATAGTTAAACTTTTTGAAGCTCTTGATCTCCTCTTCGATTCTAGACAAGTTTCAAACATTCTCGTGCACCGGAGCTCCCGAATCACCTCTCTAAACCCGCTGCCTTTGAACCTTCGCCCCTCCTCGATTGCTGCGTCGCACCCAACCCCCTTCCAGCCGAATACCCACCTCTCCAAGCCCTCCATCCTCCAACAAACGGCACCCAAAACCGTTAACTACAGCTCAAGAAATTGTGATTCAAAGTTTTGAACAATTCAAGGTTATATAAATTTTAATTTTATTGATTTGCAACACTTGATTTCGTTGCTAACTTTAATTTTAATTATTAAAAACATGTGTTTGATCCAATTCGATACAGAAACCGACAAGTTTGACAATCTTGGAACAACGTGACATAACACAACGTCATAGACCTGTTGTGTACAAGCTTCTGACTTTCAATTCGTTTCTAGATCTGACGAATACAAAGGTGAGAATTCTATTTATTTTATTTATTTATTTAAATTAAAAATAACCAATTGTGATTGTGATTTTTCTCCTGATCCATTGTTAAATTCAAATTTATTGTCATACGTGATTTGATTTGGAATTGTCACTGTATAGAGATCTATTGATTGGATGATTGTTGTGATAAACATAACATGTTTGTTGTTATAAAATGGTTGATGTTTGCATTGAATAAAACTATTGAAACAAGAATACCAATCTTTGTGAAAAAGAATAATCGGATTAAAATTGTCGCTCTAGTTAAAGTGCAATTGTTGAATCAATTATGTCATTTTTATTGAATAGTTGCGAACAAATGTATCATTGTTGTTATAATAAACTAATTGTGAATAAATATGTCATTTTTGCTAAGAACAAATATATCATTTTGTCGTGACCAAAGTATTGAAAACAAAATTATTAATTTTTGTTGTAACCAAATAGTGGAGCAAAATTATTTGTTTCTGTTGAAATATGAATTGACAATATAAGATTGTTCTTTTCATTGAAATTAGAATTGCCAATACAAAGTTGTCATTTTTGTTAATTGAGAATTGACATAATAAAATTTGTTTGTCATTTCATTGAATTAGAAATGTTGAAACCAAAAACATGTCATTTTATTTAGAAATGATATGTTAGTTTAAACATGTCATTTTATTTAGAAATGTTATGTTAGTTAAAACATGTTATTTTATTTAGAAATATCTTTTATGTTAGAATTGTCATATGAGAATAAAAATATCTTTTATGCTATAATTGCCATACTAGAACAAAAGTATCATTTTGATTAAACTTGTTTAATTAGATCAAAAAAACATCATCTTATTTAGAAATGTTTATTTAAATTGAAAATAAACATTTTTACTGTCATTGAATTTGTTACAAATAAAAAACATTATTTTTATTTGTTAGTGTATAGACTTGTTTACATAAAAACATTATTTTACATGAAAAAAAATAAAATTGTAAACAAATAAAAACCTTATTTTTGTTCATTTTGTTAAGAAATGTTTTGTTAACATTAAAGTATCATTTTGTTGATAAATTGGTCAATTATGTTAATATCAAATTTGTCATTTATGATATAAATACGTCAATTATGTTAATATCAAATTTGTCATTTATGATATAAATACGTCAATTATGTTAATATCAAATTTGTCATTTATGATATAAATTGGTCAATTATGTTAATATCAATTTGTTATTTATGATATAAATATGTCAATTATGTTAATATAAAAGTTGTCATTTATGAAAGTATAAAAAAGTTGTCTTTATGTTAATAATTTTTTTTGTCTTTATGTTGATATAAGAAAAGGTTGTCATTATGTTAATATAAAAATCTGTCATTTATGTGAGTATAAAAAAGTTGGATTAATTTCATTTATTATAAATTTACATGTTAGTAAACAAAAGTTGATTTAATTCTGAGTTAAATGGAAGTAAAGTTAGCGTCATTTAATTTTGAGAAAAATGGAAGTAAAGTTAGCGTCATTTAATTTTGAGACAAATGGAAGTAAAGTTAGCGTCATTTAATTTTGAGGAAAATGGAAGTAAAGTTAGCGTTATTTAATTTTGAGGAAAATGGAAGTAAAGTTAGCGTCATCTAATTTTATGAAAAATGAAAATAAAAACTAGAGTATTCATGAAAGGTGGAAGTAATTATATTTTAGTGTCGTTATAAAATATATATATATATATAAAATATTTTTAGCATTTTTGTTGAATTTTGAAAATAGGTAGAATGCTAATTAATGTTAATTTATTATTATTTATTATAATTCAAATATGTTACACTCCCATATACAAGTTGTCTGATTTGTATATGTTGATTGGGCTGATATTTTCACTCATCGCCCAAGTGCACAAATAATATATTATTATTTGGATTTTGTTTGAATGTCATTTGAATATTGTATGAATGTTATCTGAATGTTATTGGAATGTTAATTTGGTGATAAAGGAATGTCTATCATTATTTCACAAATACGTTGTACGAATCCATTAATTAATGGTATTTGATTTGAGTCTCATTCCAATGCAGAATTTTCTAAAGTTATCAAGAATGGTTAATGCAGTAATAAATAATTAATTAATATTTCAAGTTTGAATTTCAAAATTATACATTTTGAAAATATTATTATAATATTATTTTAATATTATAAGAATATGGAAAGTTACAATTTATATCAAGATACTTGAAATCAAGATATTTAGAAATAAAGAATATCTTAAAATTAAGATTCCTTAATGGAAGGGATAACTTCAAATAATATGTTTTGGAAAAATTAATGATAATTATAAATTATAATTGTGCTTGGACACGAGGTTAGGTTACATTTGTGGTGGAAATCTGCCCGGACCCGACCGGCATATCCAGCAGCCACTAATGTTGAACCTAATGTGAGAGGTCCAAGTGCACAAACACGAAATGGGCCATGTCACGAGGTTAAGCCCAATTTGTGGAATAAGTCTGCCCGGAACCGACCGGAACATCCAGCATCCACAAGTCGTAGGCTTAATGTGAGAGGTCTAGCCCATTATAAAATACAAATGGATAAGAAAATGAGTTGGGCTATTTAATCCGTTTAAAAAAAAATAGCAACGCATTTTAAAAACCCGAACGAGTTTATCGATTTATTTTATCAATTTTATAATGAATAATAAAAGAGAAATTTCAAAATTAATATTTTGGAAAATAATATTATTATAAAAGGATAGCACATAGAATAATCAATTTTTAGATTATAGTTGGAATCGTCTTGGAAACGAATTTATAAACGTTTTAAAATACGTAAAAATAATGAAAGTATTTTTATTAAGATTTAAATGAGATTCTCAATTATTATTTATAATTGAAATAAAAAGGAAATTGATTATGGGTTGTTTGTGAACAATGCTTTGAAGGACATTAGTTCTTTAAACTCAAATCAATAGTGAAATTTTGATTTGTTATTAATTAATATTATATGGAAATTTTCTAAAAGAAGAGATGCCTAATATTATATATTAAATTAGGAATTAATGAAACATGAAATGGGGTCTCTCGTGAACTATGTTTTAAATAATATCAGTTCTTAAACCCAGATTAAAAATAAGATTAATTCCAGAAAAGTGATTAGTCATTTAACAATGATTTTAGAAGACTAAAACTTAATAAAGTTTTAAATAAATCATTAACTAGATTGAAGGTGAATAAAGGAAGATTAAAGAATAAGTTGAAAGATTTATCTTTGATAAAATTTATGGGAACCTTTCCCTAATAATGTGAATACTTTATTAAAAGGATATTCTGAATTGGAATGAGGCATTGATGTGGTTTATGTATAGCACCTAATTTTAAATCACGCGAGTTATTCGGAAAGACCGGGTTTAACCCATTGCAAATAATGATACGACGTTCGAAGAATTGAAGACGGCGATTGAAGACCGACGATCTTCACATCGCATGGGTAACTAGTGTTGAGGCCCTTGATTGATTTTCTTCCAAGAAGGGGCTAAGATGGTAGTTATCGGGACGTACTGTTGATTTGTACGGATTTGGCTTTCGCTCAGACCCAGAGCATAAGCTTATAAATGGAATGTGTGTCTGACGTTGAATTTTGTTCTATGTAAATTGATTTCTATCAATATACGACCGTTGGTGGCGGAGAATTTATTCTCTTGCTTAACACCCTTAGAGGTTGTGTATTAATAGTTATCAATCGCATGGCGTGAATTGTCAATGTGGCACGCCAAGATGAAGATGATCGAGGCTTTGTTGAAAAGCAGGCCTTGTGATTATAACGTTACTTCGCGAGCCTCATAACCCAGTTGAGTCTAAAATGGGAGAAGGGAACGCAGGGAGAGCAACACGTTTCGTTCTAGCTAGAAGTAGTGTCGGTGCTTAAACTGGCTGATATTTTACTTATGTGGATGATGGAATGAGGCTCCTCGGATGATAGGTCATATAGGATCGGGAAACGTGTGTTCAGGAATAACTAATCCACAAACCGCAAGTGTGGACCGGTCCTGCAGGATCCAAGGGTTCTCTGCGGGGAATCCTGAGACATTAGCTAGAGTGTCTCGAATCGGTAAGGAGCTCCTCCCTAGCCTTGACTCATGATGGAAACCCAATTTCCAATACGACCCTGCGGTTTTGATTGTAGAACTCGTATGGCGACATAGTAGGATGAGGTACTATGCCGTCTATGATTGATACATTATGATTGAAATGTTTTTGAAACATATATACACTAGTAATAATATAAAACCTGTTTTATCGTATCAAGCATTTTTATCATCATAAGGTAAAACTCTATCATCTGGTTTGCGTTGCATTGTGTGTTGGGACTTGAGTCTTATGATGGTTTCATTTTTCTAAAAAGCATTGCGTTGTTTAACGATTTACTTTAATTTATGCACCGACAATCCCCTGGAATAAAACCCGTTCCGCGTTAGTGGCGTGATCCTTGGATTTGCCTTATTTCTATTAGTTATATTAGTTAAGAATTCTCACACCAGTCCCATGACTGACTCGTAGTTTGTTTCACTTTGCAAACTTGGGTGCCCTCTTTTCCACACGGGCAGTCGAGTAGCTTTTTGCAGATATTTATCTCTTGAGCAGGATTTTGGATCGAAGCCTAAAGCTGTGTCCAGAGCGTAGAAGCCTTCCGCTGTGAATTGTATTAATTTACTGTAATTTATCTTCCACTTTAATTTTATTCGATGTATTATGATATTCTGTACTCTGATGTAACATTATTATAATGTTTATAAAAGTTTGTTGTTATTGTTCTGATGTGTTGTATTCCCAGAGATAATTTGTTCAGGTTTTGAACGGTCTTGGTCGATTTTGTGATCGATCGGGTCGGGTGAAATCCGAGCCGTTACAGTTGGTAGCAGAGCTCTGGTTAGCTCAAATCTTTGGGGGTACAACTCGTTAGAACTGAACAAATGACTCATCAGAGATTGGATTAGTAATATCCAATAAGAATACTCATTAGAGATAGGATCAGCAGTATCCTAGAATGAGAAAACTCATTAGAGATGGGATTAGTAATGCCCTAGAATGAGTTGAGAGTGCCCAGTTTATAATTAACGTATTTGTGATTATATATAATCTATTTTAGAAAATATGATTTTTGAATATATAAAAGTTATATATATTTGGAAAGTTAATCAACTAATGTAATTATTGAAATCAATAAAAAAAGAGGAAGATGAGTTAATTAATTAAACACTTTTAACTTCGTTCCTTTTCGAGGACGAAAAGTTATTAAGTGGGGGAGACTGTAACAACCCTGAATTTTGGGGTAAATTTAAAATTTTATTTTAAGTAATTTTAATGAGTTTTTGATATTTAAAACAATTTATTTAAAATAATAATGATTAAAAATTGATTTAAATCGAAGTTAGAATGAATAATTTAATTTTAATTATAAAAAAAGTTAGAAATAACGCGGTAGTTTGAAAAGTCAAACTTGAACTTTGACTGACCGTACAGGATGAAAAGTTTAACAGATTTTAGTGAAACCAAAAATATTAGAATTTATTTAAAAATATCTTTCTAACGAATCTAAAAAATTGAAATTTCATAGCGGGAATCAAAAGTTATGCCCAAATTGAAATATATAAAGGTCAAAAATGCCACTTTTTGCATACGAAGGAATTTGGACTCGAAACCACTTCCATTGAGTTCAGAATGACGTTTCTGCATTGAAAAACAGTAAATACTTATATATTTCAAGTTTCAGAAATTATTTGTTTAAAAATGTATTTTTAATGTTTAATATATACGCCTTGAAAATAGCCATTTTTCAAATGACCTCTGTTTTCGACGAAACCACTTTTGTTGGATCCGGAATGTCAAAATATGGCTAAGTTTAATTTTTCATAATTTTTCGAATTAATTTGTGACCGTGGCAAAAGATTTCAGTTTGGTCAATTTCGCTCAATTTTAATCGATTTGAAAAATGCCATTTTTCAAATGGGCTCAGAATTGAACAAAATTAATTTTCCTAGGTCTGCAGCGTCAAAACATAGCTAAATATCATTTTTGGGAATTTTTGAAGTTAATTTGTGACCCCGGTGAATTTTTCCATACGATTGAATTAAAAATGAAAGAAAATATTTTAAATTAAAGGAAACTGGGTCAAGCCAGTCATTTGGGCCTGCGGTACATAGCTAGATGAGTTCGGAATAGGGGTTAATGGGTAGGAACGACAGTCGTTGGGCCGAAATTGGATAAAGTTGCAAAACGGGCCTTTTAAGGGATTAAAATATTATTTAAATGCACACATATCGAGACAAACTCACGCTCCTTCTTCTCAAATCACTCACGCACGCTGAACCCATCAGCCGCCTCCCCTTTCTCACCTTCTCTCCTCTCTTTCTCCTAATCCGCACACAATTAGACCTAGCCATAGTTAAACTTTTTGAAGCTCTTGATCTCCTCTTCGATTCTAGACAAGTTTCAAACCTTCTCGTGCACCGGAGCTCCCGAATCACCTCTCCAAACCCGCTGCCTTTGAACCCCCGCCCCTCCTCGATTGCTGCGCCGCACCCCACCCCCTTCCAGCCGAATACCCACCTCTCCAAGCCCTCCATCCTCCAACAAACGGCACCCAAAACCGTTAACTACAGCTCAAGAAATTGTGATTCAAAGTTTTGAACAATTCAAGGTTATATAAATTTTAATTTTATTGATTTGCAACACTTGATTTCGTTGCTAACTTTAATTTTAATTATTAAAAACATGTGTTTGATCCAATTTGATACAGAAACCGACAAGTTTGACAATCTTGGAACATCGTGACATAACACAACGTCATAGACCTGTTGTGTACAAGCTTCTGACTTTCAATTCATTTCTAGATCTGACGAATACAAAGGTGAGAATTCTATTTATTTTATTTATTTATTTAAATTAAAAATAACCAATTGTGATTGTGATTTTTCTCCTGATCCGTTGTTAAATTCAAATTTATTGTCATACGTGATTTGATTTGGAATTGTCACTGCATAGAGATCTATTGATTGGATGATTGTTGTGATAAACATAACATGTTTGTTATTATAAAATGGTTGATGTTTGCGTTGAATAAAACTATTGAAACAAGAATACCAATCTTTGTGAAAAAGAATAATCGGATTAAAATTGTCGCTCTAGTTAAAGTGCAATTGTTGAATCAAATATGTCATTTTTATATAATAGTTGTGAACAAATGTATCATTGTTGTTATAATAAACTAGTTGTGAATAAATATGTCATTTTTGCTGAGAACAAATATATCATTTTGTCAAGTATTGAAATTTTTTTTATTAATTTTTGTTGTAACCAAATAGTGGAGCAAAATTATTTGTTTCTGTTGAAATATGAATTGACAATATAAGATTGTTCTTTTCGTTGAAATTAGAATTGCCAATACAAAGTTGTCATTTTTGTTAATTGAGAATTGGCATAATAAAATTTGTTTGTCATTTCATTGAATTAGAAATGTTGAAACCAAAAACATGTCATTTTATTTAGAAATGATATGTTAGTTTAAACATGTCATTTTATTTAGAAATGTTATGTTAGTTAAAACATGTTATTTTATTTAGAAATATCTTTTATGTTAGAATTGTCATATGAGAATAAAAATATCTTTTATGCTATAATTGCCATACTAGAACAAAAGTATCATTTTGATTAGACTTGTTTAATTAGATCAAAAAACATCATCTTATTTAGAAATGTTTATTTAAATTGAAAATAAACATTTTTACTGTCATAGAATTTGTTACAAATAAAAAAACATTATTTTTATTTGTTAGTGTATAGACTTGTTTACATAAAAACATTATTTTACATGAGAAAAATAAATTCGTAAACAAATAAAAACCTTATTTTTGTTCATTTTGTTAAGAAATGTTTTGTTAACATTAAAGTATCATTTTGTTGATAAATTGGTCAATTATGTTAATATCAAATTTGTCATTTATGATGTAAATACGTCAATTATGTTAATATCAAATTTGTCGTTTGTGATATAAATACGTCAATTATGCAAATATCAAATTTGTCATTTATGATATAAATTGGTCAATTATGTTAATATCAATTTGTCATTTATGATATAAATATGTCTATTATGTTAATATAAAAGTTGACATTTATGAAAGTATAAAAAAGGTTGTCTTTATGTTAATAAAAAAAAATTGTCTTTATGTTAATATAAGAAAAGGTTGTCATTATGTTAATATAAAAATCTGTCATTTATGTGAGTATAAAAAAGTTGGATTAATTTCATTTATTATAAATTTACATATTAATAAACAAAAGTTGATTTAATTTTGAGAAAAATGGAAGTAAAGTTAGCGTCATTTAATTTTGAGAAAAATGGAAGTAAAGTTAGCGTCATTTAATTTTGAGGAAAATGGAAGTAAAGTTAGCGTTATTTAATTTTGAGGAAAATGGAAGTAAAGTTAGCGTCATCTAATTTTATGAAAAATGAAAATAAAAACTAGAGTATTCGTGAAAGGTGGAAGTAATTATATTTTAGTGCCGTTATAAAATAAAAAAAAAATTAAAATTATTTTTAGCATTTGTGTTGAATTTTGAAAATAGGTAGCATGGTAATTAATGTTAATTTATTATTATTTATGATAATTCAAATATGTTACACTACCATATACAAGTTGCTTGACTTGTATATGTTGATTGGGCTGATATTTTCACTCATCGCCCAAGTGCACAAATAATATATTATTATTTGGATTTGGTTTGAATGTCGTTTGAATATTGTGTGAATGTTATCTAAATGTTATTACAATTTTAATTTGGTGATAAAGGAATGTCTATTATTATTTCACAAATACGTTGTATGAATCTATTAATTAATGGTATTTGATTTGAGTCTCATTCCAAGGCAGAATTTTCTAAAGTTATCAAGAATGGTTAATGCAGAAATAATTAATTAATATTTCAAGTTTGAATTTCAAAATTATACATTTTGTATTAAAATAATATTATAATAATATTAAAATATTATTATTATAATATTATTTAAATATTATTTTAATATTATAAGAATATGGAAAGTTACAATTTATATCAAGATACTTGAAATCAAGATATTTAGAAATAAAGAATATCTTAAAATTAAGATTCCTTAATGGAAGGGATAATTTCAAATAATATGTTTTGGAAAAATTAATGATAATTATAAATTATAATTGTGCTTGGACACGAGGTTAGGTTACATTTGTGGTGGAAGTCTGCCCGGACCCGACCGGCATTTCCAGCAGCCACTAATGTTGAACCTAATGTGAGAGGTCCAAGTGCACTAATACGAAACGGGCCATGACACGAGGTTAAGCCCAACTTGTGGAATAAGTCTGACCGGAACCGACCGGCACATCCAGCATCCACAAGTCGTAGGCTTAATGTGAGAGGTCTAGCCCATTATAAAATACAAATGGATAAGAAAATGAGTTGGGCTATTTAATCCGTTTTTAAAAAATAGCAACGCATTTAAAAATCCCGAACGAGTTTATCGATTTATTTTATCCATTTTATAATGAATATTAAAAGAGAAATTTCAAAATTAATATTTTGGAAAATAATATTATTATAAAAGGATAACATATAGAATAATCAATTTTTAGATTATAGTTGGAATCTTCTTGGAAACGAATTTATAAACGTTTTAAAATATGTAAAAATAAGGAAAATCTTTTTATTAAGATGTAAATGAGATTCTCAATTATTAATTATAATTGAAATAAAAAGGAAATTGATTATGGGTTGTTTGTGAACAATGTTTTGAAGGACATTAGTTCTTGAAACTCAAATCAATAGTGAAATTTTGATTTGTTATTAATTAATCTTTTAATTAAGATTAAATGAAATTTTCTAAAAGAAGAGATGCCTAATATTATATATTAAATTAGGAATTAATGAAACATGAAATGGGGTCTCTCGTGAACTATGTTTTAAATAACATCAGTTCTTAAACCCGGATTAAAAATAAGATTAATTCCAGAAAAGTGATTAGTCATTTAACAATGATTTTAGAAGACTAAAACTTAATAAAGTTTTAAATAAATCTTTAATTAGATTGAAGGTGAATAAAGGAAGATTAAAGAATAAGTTGAAAGATTTACCTTTGATAAAATTTATGGAAACCTTTCCCTAATAATGTGAATACTTTATTAAAAGGATATTCTGAATTGGAATGAGGTGTTGATGTGGTTTATGCATAGCACCTAATTTTAAATCATGTGAGTTATTCGGAAAGACCGGGTTTAACCCATTCCAAATAATGATACGACGTTCGAAGAATTGAAGACGGCGATTGAAGACCGACGATCTTCACATCGAATGGGTAACTAGTGTTGAGGCTCTTGATTGATTTGCTCCCAAGACGGGGCTAAGATGGTAGTTATCGGGACGTAGTGTTGATTTGTACGGATTTGGCTTTCGCTCAGACCCAGAGCATAAGCTTATAAATGGAATGTGTGTCTAACGTTGAATTTTGTTCAATGTAAATTGATTTCTATTAATATACGATCGTTGGTGGCGGAGAATTTATTCTCTTGCTTAACACCCTTAGAGGTTGTGTATTAATAGTTATCAATCGCATGGCGTGAATTGTCAATGTGGCACGCCAAGATGAAGATGATCAAGGCTTTGTTGAAAAGCAGGCCTTGTGATTATAACGTTACTTCGCGAGCCTCACAACCCGATTGAGTCTAAAACGGGAGAAGGGAACGCAGGGAGAGCAGCATGTTTCTTTCTAGCTAGAAGTAGTGTCGGTGCTTAAACTGGCTGATATTTTACTTATGTGGATGATGGAATGAGGGGCCTCGGATGATAGGTCCTATAGGATCGGGAAACGTGTGGTCAGGAATAACTAATCCACAACCCGCAAGTGTGGACCGGCCCTGCAGGATCCAAGTGTTCTCTACGGGGAATCCTGAGACATTAGCTAGAGTGTCTTGAATCGGTAAGGAGCTCCTCCCTAGCCTTGACTCATGATGGAAACCTAATTTCCAATACGACCCTGCGGTTTTGATTGTAGAACTAGTATGGCGACATAGTAGGATGGGGTACTATGCCGTCTATGATTGATACATTATGATTGAAATGTTTTTGAAACATATATACACTAGTAATAATATAAAACCCATTTTATCGTATCAAGCATTTTTTATCATCATAAGGTAAAACTCTATCCTCTGGTTTGCATTGCATTGTGTGATGGTACTTGAGTCTTATGATGGTTTCATTTTTCTAAAAAGCATTGCGTTGTTTAACGATTTACTTTAATTTATGCACTGGCAATCACTTGGAATAAAACCCGTTCCGCGTTAGCGGCATGGTCCTTGGATTTGCCTTATTTCTATTAGTTATATTAGTTAAGAATTCTCACACCAGTCCCAGGACCGACTCGTAGTTTGTTTCACTTTGCAAACTCGGGTGCCCTCTTTTCCACACGGGCAGTCGAGTAGCTTTTTGCAGATATTTATCTCTTGAGTAGGATTTTGGATCGAAGCCTAAAGCTGTGTCCAGAGCGTAGAAGTCTTCCGCTGTGTATTGTATTAATTTACTATAATTTATCTTCCGCTGTAATTTTATTCGATGTACTCTGATATTCTGTACTCTGATGTAACATTACTATAATATTTATAAAAGTTTGTTGTTATTGTTCTGATGTGTTGTATTCCCAGAGTTAACGTGTTCGGGTTTTGAATGGTCTTAGTCGATTTTGCGATCGATCGGGTCGGGCGGAATCCGGGCCGTTACAGAATGAAATCCGATGTCAGACACACATCCATTTACAAGTTCGTCCTGGGTCTGAACGAATCCGAAGGCACCTTATTCCTCGTCCCATATGTCCAATACATGAGAGAGGCCCTCGCATATCTGGTCGATCTCTAAGTACGTCTGGACGATCACCACTTATTATCTTGTCTTGGGTGTACAGCCCAATCAAGACATCAGTAATCATCCAAACGATGTGAAGACCTCTGGTCTTCAACCACTGTCTTCATCCTCGACACATCGTCGAATCAGTTATTCATAATGGGATAAACCCGGTCTTTCTGAATAACTCGCATATACAATAAACAAGTGCTATAAAAACACAACATACGCCTCATTCCAATCCAGAATATTCCTTTATTCAAATATTCTTATACTTTGGGAAAGGTTCCCATTAATTTGATCAAAGATAAATTCTTTAAAATTTATTCTTTAATCGTCCTTTGGATATCAATTCGAACCAAATTATGGTTTATCCAAACTAGTCGGGATTAGCGAACCTTACCGTTGTAATCATTTGTTAAATTTTCCAATCCCAACCTATTTATCCCACGAAGTAAAACTGGTATTACTTCATATCTAACACCATGGTGTTATCGGTAAAATTAATTACCATTTCACGTCCAAATCTAATTAAAGATTTAACTATCGCTTGGAGCAAAACTGGTGATACTCCATTCTCGTTCATTTCTTGAATTTGATAATTTTAGTTATCAAATTCACTTTCAATCTATTTAAAGATTCATTAAAACTCTAATTCAGTTTTAATTTCCAAAAATCAGTACTTAATGATTATTCACAGTTAAGAAATTAATCTTATCTTTAACTGGGTTAAAGAACTAATGTCATTTAAAACATAGCTCACGATAAACGTAAAATCACATTCCATTAACAATGGAATCTTCACGGAAAACAGAACAATATATATAATCGATATGAACTTCCATATCCAACTTATACTATAAATGGAATAACGGCAAAGCCTCTTGAATTCTATAAATAGTAACAATTTTCCTCTACAGAATTCCACTTCGATTATTACCAAATCGAATTCCATTCCATCACAATTTATTTTATTAAATTGGAAAACTTCACTTTGGAAAATTTCCTTTAAATCTTAACAAAAGATTTATAAATTCCAAATCACATTTCACTGTAATTGGGTTAAAGAACGAATGTCGTTAAAAACATAGTTCACGATAAACCCAATTCACATTCCATTTTATTCCAATTATTAAATATAATTGGAAACCCTAACAATCTTAGTTAAAAGATTTATTCTCTTCATGTGGGTTTCAAGAACAGTGTTACTGAAGACACTGTTCACGACAAACCCAAAATCACATTTGATATTAAATACAAGACTCTGAATAGAAAATATATCGGCTTACATTCGATATCAAATTCTACAACCAACAAATATCGTATTGGAAATAACGATATAAATATATCTTTCAAATTTCCATAACAATATCTATATAATAATGAAATCCAACATCGAAATATTCCGAAGACAATTTCGATTCAAATCCATTCCAATTTCATATATTGGAAATCCTAGTTATTTTTAAAACCATTTCAAATCCAATTTATTTATTTAAAAATATTGGATTATAATTCTAGTTAATAACTAGTTCATTTCAATAAAAATCTATTTTTATCTTTTCAAATATGGAGTTTTTAATCCCAATTCTTTCCAAATCATTTCTTATGATTTTACACTAATTACTGATATTTTTAATAATTTTATCAAGGCCCGTACTGTCGATTTCCATAAATGGCCATTGAACTGCACTTACAACAACCTTTTCCAAATTTGATTTGGACATAATTCCAAATCCAACCGTTAGATTTCAAATCTCTAATATTCGTTAGAAAGCTCTTTTCGATACGAACCCAACAATTCCCGTTTTAGGAAAATCCGTCGGTAGGATCTCCTGTAATATCCATTCGAAGTCAATGGTCAAAATTCGCGAACTGCCGCAGTGTGGCGCGTTCTATTCAGGCCATTATATTAAATATGTAACATATATAATATATATTTCATCGATTTCCATTTAAAACATATTTTATAAATCGTTTTAAATTCATTTTCAAAACGATTTCAACTTCATAATTAATTTCAAATCAAAATTGAATATTCCATATCATTAATATATAAATGACAATATTTTCAAAACATTAGATTTTGAAATCAATTCCTTTTTGATATTCATTATAGAAATGAATAAAATCAATATAAATATTATTCACATTAAAATGACGTTAATCTAATCAACCCGGCTTCATATATTTAAATATATTCGTGTCCATCCCAAACTGGACATCAAAATCAAATTTTGATCTTTTACTAAATATTATTTTAAAATATTAATTATTTCAAAATATTCGTTATTTTAAAATATTCATTCTTTCTGAATTGGAATCAGACACAGTCAATTACCATATAATGTTATTATGTGGATTTCATACAACAAATGTATACAACAACAGTGATAAATAATCATCCAACATCCAGAGTGCATTCTACACTGTATAAGCATTAAATATAGATATTTAACACTTACAACAGTGTAACAACCCGGAATTTTAGGGTTAATTTAAAAATTTTATTTTAGAAATTTTAATGGATTTTTAATATTTAAAATAATTTATTTTAAATAAGAACGACTAAAAATTTATTTTAAAACGAATAAATTTAATTTAATTATAAAAGGAGTTTAAAACAGCGCTGCAGTTTGAAAATTTGAATTTGAACTTTGACTGACTGTACAGGATTCATTTTAAATCAGAATTGAGCGAAACTAGAAATATTTAAATCTGTTTAATCATACCTTTCTAATGAATCTGAAAAACTGAAATTTCATTTTATATTTTGAAAGTTATGGCCAGTTCAAAATTTAGAAAAGTCGTCGTAGAATTTATATTTACTTTAATATAATATATTGGCCTTAAAAATAGTCATTTTTCAAATGACCTCGGTTTTCGACGAAACCACTTTTGTTGGAACCGGAATGTCAAATTATTGTTAGGTTTCAATTTTCATAACTTTTCGAATTTATATGTGAGCATGGCAAAAGAAAATGTGTTTTGTCAGTTTTGGTCAAATTTAATCGACTAGAAAATGGCCATTTTTCAAACAGTCTCAGAATTCAATGAAATTAGACTCATTAGAACCGTATCATCAAAACATAAACAGAAATATTTTTCTGTAATTTTTAGAGTCCGTATGTGGCCCCGGTAATTTAAAATGTAAGTTTGAATTTAATAATTAAATGATTTATAATTAAATTTAAAGAAAAACATATCATAACAGTCAAATTGGGTTACGAAACATATTCTATTGTGTCCGGGACGGGGTTATTAGTTAGGGGCGACATTCGTTGGGTTCGATTTGGAGTTTATATCAACATACGGATTATTTTTGAAATTAAATGAATTAAAATTATTTAAAATACCGTATAAATACCACCATATACTGTTCCTATATGCCTAACCCTATTTTCATTCTACAGCCGCCGTTTTCATAATTTCGATGGCTAGAATACTTCCAATTTCTTCCTTCTCGTTCTCCTAATCCACACAATAAAATCGAACAACTCCAAGGCCTAAATCGCCTACATCTCGAGCTCTGTAAGATGGACGGTTGTGATCGAAAATAGTGCTGTCGTTGGCGAGATTTTTGACCCCAAATCAGTGGCGCTCGCACCCAAATTCTGGGCTAAGGGGGACTTCGAATGAGGGGGCGATCATGGCGTGGGGGGAGGATTGATGGGCCGACATCGTGGTGGTCTTTGATTTGGGAATGGATGCTTGTGGGGTGGCGCGCAGGTGGGAATCGGTTGGAGGTTGGATGTTGAGATGGGTTTCACGCTCCAGATAATAGAACGAAGAGGAATGTGGCCTAATATGGTTGACTAAGGTTAATTACACCTTAATTAAGATTTATTATATAATTAAATTGATCAGAGCTTAAAATATGATATCACATTCATATAAAATCAGAATTCGAAAATTTCAGAAGCGTTGGAATCGTCTTTCCAAGATCTACGCCATGGAGCTGACTAGAGTTGAATCCGAGCATGTTGAAAAATCAGGAAATTTCAGATCTAAATGGTTTGGTGAGATTTCTAGTTTTAAATTAAATAAACCAATTATTTATTTTACTGTGAAGTTCATATTAATTCAGTATGAAGTTCATGTGATGTTGTATATATATATTTATTTTAATGTTGATTGTGCTGTGATTGTGATGAACAATTGATTGTGATGGTGTATTCATGTTTATTAGGATTTAGTGTATACAATAAAACCATTATATATAAAATATATTATATTCACGTGTGTCAAAATTTATGTATAAAGTAAAAATCATATTTTTTATTTTATAAAGGTGACCCTGTTTGGTTTGATAAAATGAATGACAAAATAAAAATAACACTTGTGTTAAAATCTGTTTATTGAATTGAAGATGACATTTTTATCAATACATGATTATTGAATTTAAAACATATTTTTGTCAATATAAAAGAAGTAGCGACAAATTCATATTTTTGTCAATATAAAGAAGTAACGACAAATTCACAGTCACGTTTACATATATAACATTATTCTATATGATATCAAAATTCACAGAAATGTTTACATATAAAATGTTATTTTGTATAATATTAGAATTCACAAGAGGTGTTTTACATATAAAATATTATTTTATGTGTTATTAGAATTTAAATAAAAATCTCATTTTTATTTAAATAGGAGTCATTAGATAAAAAGTTTAGATTTCTATTTAATGTAATAAAAAAGAAGTAAAATTTCCTTTTTACTTAAATGTAAACTTATTTGCATTCACTAATGCCAACATACCTTGAAAATAGAATTTGTCCTTTTATTTGCATTCACTAATGCCAATATACATTGAAAATAAAGGTTGTTCTTTTATTTGCATCCGCTAATGTAAATATACATTGAAAATAAAAATATTACATTATTTTCATTTGCAAATTTAAATGCAAGTGAATATCCAAATAAAAAGTTTATCCATTATTTGCATTCCTTTGTGCAAATAAAACTTTGAAATAAAAAAAACTTTGAAATAAAAAGTATATCTTTTTATTTGCATTCCTTCATGCAAATAAAACATTGATATAAAAAGTCACATTTCTTTTATTTACATTTCTTGATGTAAATAAAACTAGAATAAGAGTTATATTCTTTATTTGCATTCTTTGATGCAAATAAATTATGAAACAAAAGTTCACATTTTTGTTATTGAATAGAATTGAAACAAAGGTTCACATTTTTGTTATGAATAGAATTGAAACAAAAGTTCACATTTTTGTTATGAATAGAATTGAAACAAAAGTTCACATTTTTGTTATTGAATAGAATTGAAACAAAGGTTCACATTTTTGTTATGAATAGAATTGAAACAAAAGTTCACATTTTTGTTATGAATAGAATTGAAACAAAAGTTCACATTTTTGTTATTGAATAGAATTGAAACAAAAGTTAGAGTTTCATTTTTGTTGATTATATTATAAAGAATAAGGTTAACAACTTTTGTTAATTATATTATAAAGAAGAAGATTAACAACTTTTGTTAACGAGATTATAAAGAATAAAATTAACATTTTGTTAATTAGATTATAGAGAACAAAATTAATATTTTTGTTGAAACTTGATTTATGAAACAAAATTAACATTTTTGTCAAAAAAGAAAGAAAGATTAGCAAAGGCAATAACATTTTTATACTAAGAAAGAATCAAATAGATAATGTATATTTTCTATACATTAAAAAGAATGAACTTGAAATGTATATTTTCTATACATTAAAAAGAATGAACTTGAAATGTATATTTTCTATACATTAAAAAGAGTGAACTTTTAATGTATTTTTTCTATACATAAAAAAAGAGAGAATGAACTTGGAATGTATATTTTTCTTTATAAATTAAAAAAGAATGAAGACAAAATTATCATATTTTGGTACATTGAAAAAAAAGGAGTTAAACAAAACTATCATATTTTGTTCATTGAAAAGAGTTAAACAAAATTATTATATTTTGTTCACTGAAAAGAGCTAGACAAGATTATCATATTTTGTGCATTTAAAGGAATTAGATAAAGATATACATTTTTGGTAATTAAAGAAGTTCACACCAAAATATACTTTTTTGGTAATTAAAGAGAAAATATGATGGTAGTGATGGCATGGAACATATGACTGTAATGTTGAAATGCTTGGCATAATGTTAGTGTATTCAAATCTGAATATTACACTTCCATTTACAAGTCATCCGACTTGTTTATGTGATTGGGTCGATAATTTTTACACATCGCCCAAGTGCACAAATAATTTATTATTTGATTGTTGGACGAAACCCCACACGGGTGTTGGGATGATATTTGATCTACACTAGTCCCAATATTTAGTGCAGAATCCACTTTGGCTGATTAATTGGATGTTTGATAATTATTTATCATACTTGTTGATTTCATGCAATATATGTTTGTTGATTGAGTCACATTCCAATAAAGAATATTCTAGAAAAAGAATATTTTAGAAAATATCTTAGTAAAAGAATACATTTTAGAAAAAGAATATATTTTATAAAAATATATCTTTATTGAAATGAACCAGTTATCAACTAGAATAAATCATTAAAATTAGATTTAATCAAGTTTCCCAATTTGTTAATATTTAATTGAAGTTAAATTAAATAAATTGGATTTTTGGTTTGTCGTGAATAGTGTCTTAAATAACACTGTTCTTAAACCCCGTACGAAAAGAATAATCTTTTAATTTAGATTATTAAAGTTTTCAATCATAATTAGTTATTCAAATAAGATGTGATGTGAGTTGGGTTTATTGTGAGCTGTGTTTCTAAACGACATTTGTTCTTTAACCCAACTGAAAGTGAAAATATGATTTGGAATTTATAATTTTTTTATTAAGATTTAAATGGGAATTTTCCAAAAGCCAAGTTTTCCAATTTAATATATTAAATTGGAGTTGAATGGAATTAAAATTTATTATAACCGAGATAAGCTTCTGTAGAAGAAAACCGATACTATATATGGAATTTAAGAGGCTTTGCCGTTATTCCATTTATATTATTGGTCGGATACAGAAAGTTATAACAATTATATATTGATTTGATTTCTGTGAAGATTCCAACTTTTATGGAAGTTGATTTTGGGTTTACCGTGAACTATGTTTTAAATGACATTAGCTCTTTAACCCAGTTAAAGATAAGATTAATTTCTTAAATTTAATTAATCATTGAATAATGATTTGTGATATTTAAAACCAAATTGTGTCTTAATAAATCTTTAAAAGAAAAGGATTTAAGAATAAACTTGAAGATTTTATCTTTGATAGAATGATTTGAATATTTTATTTAGAAGAATAATTCTGAATTGGAATGAGGCGTTGGATGTGTTTTTATAGCACTTGATTTATAATTAAAAAAATACGTGAGTTATTCGGGAAGACCGGGTTTAACCCATTCCGAATAATTACTACGACGATGAAGAGTCGAAGATGAAGACAGTGGTTGAATACCGACGATCTTCACATCGAATGGATGCGTTGCTACAGAGACCCTTGATGGGAGTAGCTACCTTGAAGGGGCTTCAGTGGTGGCCGTCCAGACTATTGTTGATTGTTCGGATTTGGTTTTCGCTCAGACCTAGAGCATAAGCTAGTAAATCGATGCGTGTTTGACATTAGATTTCGTTCCATGTGAATTAAATTGATTTCTGTTAATGTATGTCTGTTTGGTGGTGGAGGAATTATTCTCTACTTAACACCCTGGTATATGTTAATAGTGATTGATCGCATGGCGTGGATTGTCAATGTGGCACGCCAAGATGCAATTGATCAAGGATTTTTTTGAAAAGCAGGGCCTTGTGGGATGATCAAAGCATAGCCTATTACGGCATAGCTTTTTGTATATCGTGACTTCGCGAGCCTCACACCACGGTATGAGTCAAAAACAGGATATGGACCGTAGGGAGTACACACGTTTCTTTCTAGCTATTGGTAGTGTCAGTGCTTAAACTGGCTGGCATTTCACTTATGTGGATGATGGATTTTGAGGCGCCTCAGATTTTTATAGGTCGTTAGTGGTCATACTATAGGTTCAAAGGAACCGGGAAACGTGTGTTCAGGCATAACTAATCCACTGCCGATAGGCGGGACCGGCCCTACCGCATCCAAGGGTTCACTGCGGGGGATCCTGAGGCATTTGCTAGAGTGTCTCGAATCGGAGAGGAGCTTGCTCCTAGCCTCGACTCATGATGGAAATCCAATCTCCAATACGACCTTACGGTTTTGATTGTAGAACTAGTATGGCGACATAGTAGGATGGGGTACTATGCCGTCTATGATTAATACATTATGATTGAAATTGTTTTTGAAATATATATATATATATATATCCACATATATACACACTAATACTCAATCCATTTTATCGTATCAAGCCTCTTTTGACCATTTTAAGGTAAAACCCTATCCTACGGTTTGCGTTGCATTGTGTGATGGGACTTGGGTCTTATAATGGTTTCATTTTTCTAAAAAGCATTGCGTTGTTTAAATGATTTACTTTATTTTATGCACTGGCAATCCAATGGAGTAAACCCATTCCGCGTTAGCGGCGTGGTCCTGTGATTAGCCTTATTATTAGATAGTTAAGTTAAGATTTCTCATACCAGTCCCATGATTGACCTGTAGTTTGTTTCACTGGCAAATTCAGGTGCCCATATTTTCCACACGGGAGGTCGAGTAGCTTTTTGCAGATATATTTACAGGATCCTGGTCTACAGCTGAAGCGATATTCGGAAAGCTCTGTATCCGTGTATTCCTTTCGGTTGTGTATTTGTAATATTTTTCTGCTGCTATTTAAATGTAATTTAAATCTCTGATAATATTGTATTTTAATTGTGTAATAAGTATTCATACTCCGTGATATTCTTGTACTCTGATGTAATTGTTGTAATCAGCAATAAAATGTTCTTCAGTTTGTGCTCTGATGTGTGTTGTTCTCAAAGCAATTCAGGCTTTTCTTTACTGGGAAGTTTGGGTCGTCACAAACAGTCTGTCAGCCAATCGATCGACATACAACTAAACAGTTGGGATTAGTGTACGTCAAATGTCATCCCAATACCCATGTGGGGTTTCAATCAACAAATAATGAATTTTATTTGTGCAGTTGGGCGATGTGTAAAATTTATCGTTCCAATCCACATCAGTTAAAATTGGTGTTCATAAACAAATCGTCCGATTTGTAAATGAATATTTATTTTATTCATATACACGTTAAAAATTATATTTTTAACTATCAAATATTTATTTCCATTCCACATGACTAACCAAATTCACACAAACAAATCTA
This sequence comes from Allium sativum, assembly GCA_030737875.1. NCBI lineage: Eukaryota > Viridiplantae > Streptophyta > Magnoliopsida > Asparagales > Amaryllidaceae > Allium > Allium sativum. The sequence goes on along the minus strand of CM060923.1, from coordinate 442,988,292 downwards.
TCCAAACACACAACCAAACAAGTCGTCCATGGTCTATGGACGACGGGGAACAATTCATATATGCAGTTATAAAATAAATAACTGTATAAGAAATAATTTTAGTGAGGAGTTCTCACCCAGAAGCTAAACCAAATGTCGCGGCTCTTCATATGTAGAAAATCTTCGCCATGTTTTATTCATCGCATATATAATCTGAAAATCATATTTTTATCGAATTAAAAGTTATTCCATAACATGACTATTTTATTAATAGTGTACATAGGCTAAAAATCCCTTTTTTATCTTTCTAAAAATATTTTCATGTCGTACTCCAGTTAAAAATCATATTTTTATCTTGCTACAAACATTATAAAAATTGCCTTTTTATCCCAATGAAAACATATTAAAAATCAAATCTTTATATTTGCTACTTCATAATAAAAATCGAATCTTTATTCTTACTTCATATATATATATAATTCTAATTTTTATTCTTACTTCGTATATATATATATATATAATTTTCATTCTTATATATGTAAATCTAATTTTTATTCTTACTTCATATATATAAAAATCTAATTTTTATTCTTACTTCATATATATAAAAAAAATCTAATTTTTATATCGTCATCTTCTATATAAAAATTATATTTTTAAAACGATGTTCATATTATAAAAATCATATTCTTAAAAACCTTTTCATAAATTAAAACCCCTATTTTTCCATGTTTAAAAATATAATCTTTCTTCTTTTAAAAATCTAATCTTTCTTTTAGTTAAACTAAACTAATCTAAATAAGTAACTTTATTATCTAAATAGATAAATTTAAAACTTACATTTTCTGTTCGAAGGGGGGAAAGAGGGTTCCTCATCGCTGTTGGCGGTCAGAAGGACTTCCGGTAGCGGCGCAGGCGAGGCTAGGGGTTCGGAAGAGGAGCTGAGGTGTTAATTGCAACAAGAAATATTAGAAATCGAATTTTTAATTGGTAGAGGACCCGGGTTTGGAGATGGAGGTGCTGGGGGATGGCGCTGGACTGTGGGTGGCGGCGTAGGGTCGGGGAGGTGGTGGTGCGGGCCCAGGCTGTAGTGGCACTAGGGGTTTCGGGTGGGGGTTTTGGGGATCACGTTCATTTGAGGAAGAGGAGGGAGAGGCACAAGAGGTGGGGGATGGCCGGAGCTGTTGGGGGGATCGTCGGAGGGCGCGCGCGGTAGAGGTCCCCTCCCGGAGGCGAGATGGCGCGACGAGTTGTGGAGCGATGGTCACTTTTTTATTTGATTTGGGGAGGATGGGTTCTGAACGAGAATGAAAGGGGAGGGGGTGATATGTAAATAAATAAATTTATTTTTATTATTTTTAATTCTCAAAATGTAACTTTTTATTTCGACCTCCTAACGAGACCTTCCGACTATCGTCCCTAACTAATTACCCCCATTTCGAACACAATGGGATATGTATTGTGAGCCAGTTTGGCTGTTACGATCAATTTCTGCTAAATTTAAAATTTAAATATATATATTCAATTTCAAACGTACATTTCAATTTACTGGGGTCACATACAGACTCTAAAAATTAAAGAAAAATTATTTCCATCTTTGTATTGACAATACGGTCCTAACAAAACTAGCTTCGTCAAATTTGGATACCGTTTGAAAATTGGCCATTTTCTGGTCGATCCAAATTGACTAAAACTGTTAAAATACATTTTCTTTTGCCACGCTCACATATTGATCCAAAAAATTATGAATTTTTGAATCTAGCAATAATTTAACATCTCTAATCCAACAAAAGTGGTTTCATCGAAAACGGAGGTTGTTTGCAAAATTTACATTTTTAAGGGCTATATTTTCCATAGCTACTATTCCGAATTTTCAACTGGGCATAACTTTTTATTCCCGCTATGAAATTTCAAATTTTTGGATTCGTTGGAAAGATATTTCCAAATAGATTATAATATTTTTGGTTTTGCTAAAATCCGGTTTATTTTGAATCTTGTACATTCATTTGAAATTTGAAATCGAATTTTCAAACTACCGCACCATTTTCAATTCCTTTTATAATTAAAATAAAATTATTCGTTTTAACTTCATCGAAAATAAATTTTCCGTCATTATTACTCAAAATAATTCATTTTAAATATTCAAAATTCATTAAAACTGCCAAATTAAAAATTTTTAATTGGTTCTGATTTTCCGGGTTGTTACAATCTCCCCCACTTAAAATCTTTTCCTCCTCGAAAAGGAACGAAGATGAAAGCTGTTTAACTAACCAACTCAGCTTTCAGTTTGGCGTTCATTCTTCAACTTTTCAGTTTCTAAGAATTTCTAATTTTTCAAAAATTTGGCTAACACCCTAAATTTTCGAAAAATTTCGCCATAACCTCCTTTGTACGGGAGCACCGGGAAAATCCCCAAACCGCTACACAGGCCCTCTCGTCTCAAAAAGAAAAAGAAACAGCCAAGCGGCTAGCTAATCGGCTCATAAATCATCAAAAACCCCAAGAAATACAATAAACATGTACCTATTTGTTGGGCAAACAATTTTATTATTCTGCTTAGCTTTTCTGCTATGACCTATTCAATGCATATACATATACATATATGCAAATGCAATAAATTTCAATTCAGTTCAAATTTGACTTGATTTGGCTAAATTTACCTTTCATGTACATATTAGTTTCAACAATCTCATTAGTTAAACTAATAATCAAAAAACACAACCATCAAACAATCAGTTGATTAACGTTTCAAATTTATAGTTTTATGTATCCAAAAATCATGTTTTTGATGCCAAGTCACAACAAATAAGCCCTATCTAGTTTTGGTTCTCACACCAGTCTAATGGAAATATATAAACATCCCACTTTCGAAACTCGAACACAAATACTGATGATACTATAGTAATCATCAGGATCTTCTCTAGGCGACTAAAGTGTGATTCTATATTTATCGAATATATTTATGGCTTCAAATACACGTGGATCAGACGTATATTGTCCAAATTCAATATAAAATAAACATTCGAATACGAATAATTGAATTTAATTTTTCAAAACAAAGTTTGTTTTCATTTTTATTTTTAAAAATAACTCATCTCACACTCGTTCTAGGATACTACTGATCCATTCTCTAACGAGTCATTCTTATTAGATATTACTAATCCAATCTATGATGAATTCTTTCATTCGGTTCTAGTGTGCCTTGTTCTCGAGCTCTGTAAACCAAAGCTCTGATACCAAATGAAGCGACTCGAACTTCCTCGTGAAGGAAAGCCCGGATTGAATTGAGAACACGACAAATCAGAACACAAATATAAGAACATTTCATTGCTTATTACGACCATTTACATCAGAGTCCAAGAATATATAGAGTATGAACAAATTATATACATTTGACAAATATCAGAGATTTAAATACATTATTGCAGTGGAAAAATAATACAAAACACAACTGAAAGAAATATACGGATACAGAGATTTTCGAATATCATTCCAGTTGTAAACCAGGATCCTGTGAATAAGAATCTGCAAAACCAAAACTACTAGCTGCCCGTGTGGAAAATAGGGGCACCCAGAGTTTAGGTTAAAATAATAAACTCCAGGTCAGTCATGTGACTGGTGTGAGAACTAAAACAGTTATTATCTTGATTTTAAAGTTAGGTAAATCAAGGGACCATGCTTTATAGCACGAAACGGGTTTACCCCCAAGAATACCAGTGCATAAAACAAACAGCGCAATGCTAAATAAAGAACAATGAAGCTATTATAAGACCCAGGTCCCATCACACAATGCAACGCAAGCCGGAGGATAGAGTTTTTACCTTATAATAGTAAAAAATGCATGGTACGTGAAATTTCATATTTTACTATTACTATAAGTGTATTGTGTCAAAACAATTTCAAATATAAATGTATCAATCATAGACGGCATAATTGCCCCATCCCAATATGTCGCCATACTAGGCTCTACAATCAAAACCGCAAAATGTCGTATTGGAAGTTGGATTTCCATTTGTGAACCAAGGCAATGGATCGTCCTTGCCGCTTCGAGACGGTCTATCCCAAGCCTCAGGATCAGAGCTCGAGTGAACCTTGGATCATCAGGGTCGGTCTACACGGAGTGGATTAAAATGCCTGAACACTGCGTTTCCCCGCCCTATGGGGCAAAAATCTGGTCTGTATAAAGACCATCCATCGCCTCCGCAGAGACCGAAATAACCGAGGCGCCTCTCTATCCATCATCCACATAAGTAAAATGTTAGGTCTTGCAAAACACTGACACCACTCCTAACTAGAAGGAAACGCATGTCTTACCTGAGGTCCTCTCCCGTTTCTGGTTCACACTCGGGTGCAAGGCTCGCGAATTAACACTACACAAAGCTATGCTATATTAGAGCCGTGCTTTAATCATCAACCACAAGACTCTGCTTTTCAACAGAAGCCTTGATCATTTGCATCTCAGCATGCTACACAGACAATTCATGCTATGCAACCGATGTCTATCAATCACACAGAATGAAATCAGATGTCAGACAAACATCCGTTTACAAGTTCGTCCTAGGTCTGAACGAAACCGGAGGCACCTTATTCCTCATCCCATATGTCTAATACAGGAGAGAGGCCCTCGCATATCCAGTCGATCTCCAAGTACGCCTGGACGATCACCACTTATTACCTTGTCTTGGGTGTACAGCCCAATCAAGACATCAGTAATCATCCAAACGATGCGAAGATCTCCGATCTTCAACCACCGTCTTCATCCTCGACACATCGTCGAATCAGTTATTCAGAATCGGATAAACCCGGTCTTTCTGAATAACTTGCATATACAATAAACAAGTGCTATAAAAGCACAACATACGCCTCATTCCAATCCAGAATATTCCTTTATTCAAATATTCTTATACTTTGGGAAAGGTTCCCATTAATTTTATCAAAGATAAATTCTTTAAAATTTATTCTTTAATCTTCCTTTGGATATCAATTCGAACCAAATTATTGCTTATCCAAACTAGTCGGGATTAGCGAACCTTACCGATGTAATCATTTGTTAAATTTCCCAATCCCAACCTATTTATCCCATGAAGTAAAACTGGTAATACTTCATATCTAACACCATAGTGTTATTGGTAAAATTAATTACCATTTAACGTCCAAATCTAATTAAAGATTTAACTATCGCTTGGAGCAAAACTGGCGATACTCCATTCTCGATCATTTCTTGAATTTGATAATTTTAGTTATCAAATTCACCTTTCAATCTATTTAAAGATTCATTAAAACTCTAATTCGGTTTTAATTTCCAAAAATCATTACTTAATGATTATTCAAAGTTAAGAAATTAATCTTATCTTTAACTGGGTTAAAGAACTAATGTCATTTAAAACACAGCTCATGATAAACCCAAAATCACATTCCATTAACAATGAAATCTTCACGGAAAACAGATCAATATATATAATCGATATGAACTTCCATATCCAACCGATACTATAAATGGAATAACGACAAAGCCTCTTAAATTCCATATATAGTAACAGTCTTCCTCCACAGAAGTCCACTTCAATTATTACCAAACCGAATTCCATTCCATTCCAATTTATTTTATTAAATTGGAAAACTTCACTTTGGAAAATTTCCGTTAAATCTTAACAAAAGATTTATGAATTCCAAATCACATTTCACTGTAAATCGGGTTAAAGAACGAATGTCATTAAAAATACAGTTCACGATAAACCCAATACACATTCCATTTTATTCCAACTATTAAATATAATTGGAAACCCTAACAATCTTAATTAAAAGATTTATTCTCTTTACGTGGGGTTCAAGAACAGTGTTACTGAAGACACAGTTCACGACAAACCCAAAATCACATTTGATATTAAATACAAGAATCTGAAAAGAAAATATATCGGCTTACATTCAATATCAAATTTTACAACCAACAAATAACGTATTGGAAATAACGAAATAAATATATCTTTCAAATATTCATAGCAATATCTGTATAATCACGAAATCTAACATCGAAATATTCCGAAGACAGTTTCGATTCAAATCCATTCCAATTTCATATATTGGAAATCCTGGTTATTTTTAAAACCATTTCAAATCCAATTCATTTATTTAAAAATATTAGATTATAATTCTAGTTAATAACTTGTTCATTACGATAAAAATCTATTCTTATCTTTTCAAATATAGAGTTTTTCATCCCAATTCTTTCCAAATCATTTCTTATGATTTTACACTAATTATTGATATTTTTAATAATTTTATCAAGGCCCATACAGTCGATTTCCATAAACGGCCATCAAACTGCACTTACAGCGACATTTTCCAAATTTAATTTGGACATAATTCCAAATCCAACTGTTAGATTTCAGATCTCTAATATTCGTTAGAAAGCTCTTTTCGATACGAACACAACGGTTCCAGTTTTAGAGAATCCGTCGGTAGGATCTCCCGTAATATCCACTCGAAGTCAATGGTCGAAATTCGTGAACTGCCGCAGCGCGGCGCGTTCTATTCAGGCCATTATATTATATATATAACATATATAATATATATTTCATCGATTTCCATTTAAAACATATTTTATTAATTGTCTTAAATTCATTTTTAAAACGATTTCAACTTCATATTCAATTTCAAATCAAAATTGAATATTCCATATCATTAATATATAAATGATAATATTTACAAAACATTAGATTTTGAAATCAATTCCTTTTCGATATTCATTATAGAAATGAATAAAATCGATATAAATATCGTTCACGTCAAAATGGCGTTAATCTAATCAACCCGGCTTCATATATTTAAATATATTCGTGTCCATCTCAAATCGGACATTAAAATCAAATTTTGATCTTTTACTGAATATTATTTTAAAATATTCGTTATTTAAAATATTCATTCTTTTTGAACTGGAATCAGACACGGTCAATTACCATATAATGTTATTATATGGATTTCATATAACACATGTATACAGCAGTAGTGATAAATAATCATCCATCATCCAGAGTGCCTTCTACACTGTATAAGCATTAAATATAGATATTTAATGCTTACAACAGTCTGTCAACCAATCATCGACATACAACTAAACAGTTGGGATTAGTGTACGTCAAATGTCATCCCAACACCCGTGTGGGGTTTCAATCAACAAATAATGAATTTTATTTGTGCAGTTGGGTGATGTTTAAAATTTATCATCCTAATCCATATCAGTTAAAATTGGTGTTCATAAAAAAATCGTCCGATTTGTAAATGAATATTTATTTTATTCCTATACACGTTAAAAATTATATTTTTAACTATCAAATATTTATTTCCATTCCACATGACTAACCAAATTCACACAAACAAATCAATCCAAACACACAACCAAACAAGTCATCCAAGGTATGTGGACGACGGGGAGCAATTCATATATGCAGTTATAAAATAAATAACTGTATAAGAAATAATTTTAGTGAAGAGTTCTCACCTAGAAGCTAAACCAAACGCCGCGGCTCTTCATATGTAGAAAATCTTCGTCGTGTTTTATTCATCGCATATATAATCTGAAAGTCATATTTTTATCGAATTAAAAGTTATTCCATAATATGACTATTTTATTAATAGTGTACATAGGCTAAAAATCCCATTTTTATCTTTCTAAAAATATTTTCATGTCGTACTCTAGTTAAAAATCATATTTTTATCTCGCTACAAACATTATAAAAATCGCCTTTTTATCCCAATGAAAACATGGTAAAAATTAAATCTTTATATTCTCTACTTCATAATAAAAATCGAATCTTTATTCTTACTTCATATATATATATATATATATCTAATTTTTATTCTTACTTCATATATATAAAAATCTAATTTTTATTCTTACTTCATACATATAAAAATCTAATTTTTATTCTTATTCATATATATAAAAATCTAATTTTTATATCATAATCTTCTATGTAAAAATTATATTTTTAAAACGATGTTTATATTATAAAAATCATATTTTTAAAAATCTTATCATAAATTTAAACCCATATTTTTCCATGTTTAAAAATATAATCTTTCTTCTTTTAATAATCTAATCATTCTTCTTGTTAAACTAAACTAATATAAACAAATAACTTTATTATCTAAATAAATTAATTTAAAACTTACATTCGCTGTTCGAAGGGGGGAAAGAGGGTTCCTCATCGTTGTTGGTGGTCGGAGGGACTTCCGGTAGCGGCGCATGCGAGGCTAGCGGTTCGGAAGAGGAGCTGAGGTGTTAATTGCAAACAAGAAATATTAGAAATCAGATTTTTAAATGGTGGAGGACCCGGGGTCGGAGATGGAGGTGCTGAGGGGTGGCATTGGGCTGTGGGTAGCGGCGTAGGGTCGGGGAGGTGGTGGTGCGGGCCCAGGCTGTGGCAGTGCGAGGGGTTTCGGGTAGAGGGTTTTGGGGATCGCATTCATTTGAGGAAGAGGAGAGAGAGGCGCGAGGTGAGGGGGATGGCCGGAGCTGTTGGGGGGATCGTCGGAGGGCGCGCGTGGCGGTGGTCCCCTCCCGGAGGCGCGATGGCGTGACGAGTTGTGGAGCGATGGTCAACGGCCATTTTTATTTGATTTGGGGAGGATGGATTCTGAACGAGAATGAAAGGGGAGGGGGTGATATGTAAATAAATTTATTTATTTTATTATATTTAATTCTCAAAAAGTTACTTTTTATTTCGACCTCCTAACGAGACCTACCGGCTGTCGTTTATAACTAATTACCCTCATTCTGAACACAATTGGATACATATCATGAGCCAGTTTGGCTGTTACGATCAATTTCTGCTAAGTTTAAAATTTATATATATATATATTCAATTTTAAACATACATTTCAATTTACTGGGGTCACATACCGACTCTAAAAATTCCGGAAAATTATTTCCATCTTCATATTGATGATACTGTTCTAACAAAACTAATTTCATCAAATTTGGAGACCTTTTGAAAAATGGCCATTTTCTTTTCGATGCAAATTGACCAAAATTGTCAAAGCATGTTTTCTTTTGCCACGCTCACGTATTGATCCCAAAAAATTTGAATTTTGGAATCTAGCAATAATTTATCATCCCGGATCCAACAAAAGTAGTTCAAAAACGGAGGTCATTTGCAAAATTTCAATTTTAAGGGCTATATTTTCCATAGCGACTATTCCAAATTTTCAATTGGGCATAACTTTTTGTTCCCGCTATGAAATTTCAAATTTTCAGATTCGTTGGAAAGATATTTTCAAATAGATTCTAATATTTTTGGTTTCACTAAAATCAGGTATATTTTGAATCCTGTACATTCATTTGTAATTTGAAATCGAATTTTCAAACTACCGTGCCATTTTCAGTTCCTTTTATAATTAAAATAAATTATTCGTTTTAACTTCGTCGAAAATAAATTTTCTGTCATTATTATTTAAAATAATTCATTTTAAATATTCCAAATTCATTAAAATTGCCATTTTTTTTTAAATTGGTTTTGATTTTCTGGGTTATTACACACTTATAAGTGTTACAACATCTTCTGTTTCCAACATTTATAAGCGTTAGCAATTAGTTTATTTGTAACACTTATAAGTGTTATAGTATCTTATGGTTCCAACATTTGTAAGTGTTAGCAACTAGTCTGTTTGTAACACTTATAAGTGTTACCAATTTGGTCGGCCAATTCCCCACAGGCCATTAGTCATACTTAGAAAGTGTTACAGAAATTATTTGTAACACTTATACTCGTTGGGAATCCCCAGTTTTGGTGTAGTGGATTTAGGTAACCAAGAGTCTATCTGAACCAGAATTTCCTAATGAATCCAACGGTGAAGTCTATTTTAACTAATTTTGAATAGTTTATTAATTGATATTCATTTTATTATCTTCTTTGTGTATTAAAATACGGGGTGTACATTCTTCCCTCCTTAAATGATTTTGTCCTCGAAATCTCAAAGTTAAGAAGAATGTTATTATTTAACAATTACCTACACCCATCTACTCGTCCATCAACCACTGACATCCATTATCCTTAAAATTTCTAATGTTTGGTATGAACATATGCAAAGGTTATTATCCTTAAAATTTCTAATGTTTGGTATGAACATATGCAAAGGTTATATGTCCCTTATACTAATGCGAAAATCAGGCGGTCTACTGATTCATTTGACTTCCTTAATGCAATAGATGTTTATGTCATGTATCCATTATGTATGAAAAAGAACCCTAATAGTAAATATAAGTTCTATATGCATGCAATAATCATTAACCAAAATTATAAACTCTATATGATGATTCAACCATTTTCATCCATATAAAAAATTGCACATACATCCATATGTAATATGTAAGTGCTTGAGCCGATCTACTGCTTAATGTGTGTATATGCTCCACTGCAACCATTGGCAAACACTTGCATCCACTTGCAACCATCAAACATAACATGCCTCAAACACTTGTTTTCAACCGTAAGCTTCTACTTAAGGATCGAGATTCAAATGATAGAAAAAAAAACTCGAATCAAATGCTTAAAAGGAAATTAAGAACATAATCTCAAAGAGAAAAGGGAAAGAAGCGTGAATCTTATCTTTGTGTTCCCACGTCGCATCATCACGATTTTCTCCCTATTACACCTTCACTAGCTTGATCTTCATGTCGCGTAGCTTCTTAACTTTTGATCCAAGAATATGGGTGGGAACTTTTCTGACTGATGCCTCCTTTTCTACTTTAACGTCCTCAAGTGTACTTGGCTTTACTACCTCCGCGAAATCATGTAGACATTTTCTCAAGTGGGAAACATGGAACACATCGTGAGCTCCCGCAAGTCTCTCTAGCAGTCTAACTCTGTAGGACATCTAGCATATCCTCTCAACTATGGGGAATGGACCTACGAACCTTGGTGCCAACTTCCTTGCTGAACTAAAGAGGGCAACATTTATTAGAGGTGGTAACTTGATAAAGACCATATCTCTTACCCCCAAAATCTAAATCGGTCCTCCTTTGATCAGCGTATGACTTCTGCCTATCCTTAACTGCTTTTATCCGTCTAAGAATAAGGTCTATCTTCTCAGCGGTCTCTCTAACCATTTCAGGCTCAAGTATAAGTTTGTCCGTAGACTCCCACCAGCATGTCAATGATCTGCAGGGTCATCCATAAAATGCCTCGAAGGGAGCCATATTGATACTCTACTGATAACTATTATTGTAGGAAAACTCAATCAATGGGAGATTCTCCTCCCAAGTTCCTCCGAAGTCTAGGATACACAGTCCCAATAAATCCTTGAGAACCCTCTCATTCTGTCCATCAATCTAAGGGTAATAAGACATGCTAAGTCATAACTATGTACCTAGTTCCTCTTGCAAGCTCCTCCAAAACTCACTCGCAAAGATGTTGTCATGGTCACTAACTATACTAGAAGGTACCTCATGAAGTCAGACAATCTCTCTAAGTTATATCGATGCTTGTCAAATGGTCGTCCTCTTTCTCTTGATTGAGATAAAGTGAGCGCTCTTAGTCAATCTTTCTACTATAACCCATATACTCGTGTTGCACTTCCTCGATCTGGGAAATCAATAGAGATTCTCTTCCACTTCCACTGTGGGGTATCTAAGGGCTGAAGCAATCCTCTAGGTTTCTTTTTTTCAGCTTCAACTCGCTGGCAAGTCAAATATCGAGCCACAAACTCTGCAACGTCCTTCTACATGCCAGTCCAATGAAAAACTTTCTTCATGTCTTGGTACATCTTGTCATCGCCTGATGCATAGTCATCAGAGAGTGATGAGCCTCCTCAAGAATTGTCCTCAACAAATCTTCAACTCTGGGGACACACAACCTTCCATCTCGACCTAGCCAGCCCTTTACGTCTATCGAATATCTAGCTAGGTGACTAGAGGTGTCTCCTCTACTGAGTCTATCCAAGATGTCCACTAACTATTGATCCTCTCGCAGTGTGGATCCAATACGCTCCATAAGAGTAGGTCGCACCTCCAATGATGCTAACAAACCAAGCGTAAAATCCGTAGATGGTATAAAATCAAATGTCAAGATAAACTCTAAGCTCTGCCTCTCTACGAATAAAGGACTCAAGGTCATCCTTTACCTACTCAATGCGTCCGCCACCATATTCCCTTTGCCTGGGGCATACATTATCTCAAAATCATAGGACGCAAGGAACTCCATCCATCATTGCTACCTTAAGTTGAGATCCTTCCGCGAGAACAAATACATGAGCGATTTGTGATTCATGTAGAGCTCAATCTTTCTTCGAGTAGATTGTGTTGCCAAGACTTAAGTGCGAACACTATTGCAGCCAACTCTAAGTCATGGGTAGGGTAGTCTTTCCCGTGAACCCTTAATTGCCTACTTCCATTGCAGACTACCCTACCTTTTTGCATCAACACGACACCTAGACCCATGCCACAAGCATCTGTGGTGACCGTAAACACCTTGGTATCAGGAAGAGTTAGAACATGGGCCGATGTCAGAGCTCTCTTTAACCTCTGGAATGCATCTTCATAATCAAAGATCAAAGCGAAAACTAATTTTTTTTTGTCAAACGGGTGGAGCTAAGATCTGTGCAATGTTCTTAATGAACGTTCTGTAGTAACCCACCAACTCCAAGAAACTCCTAACCTCTGTTGCATTCTTAGAGGGTTTCCAATCTTGAACTACCACAACTTTAGCGGGATCTACCGCTGTTCCATCCTATGAGACAACATGCCCTAGGAACCATACTTCTTTTCTCCAGAAATGGCACTAAGAAAACTTAGCCTTGAGTTGATGCAATCTGAGAATGTGAAGAACCTCTTCTAAGCGTCTGGCATGCTCTTCTTCACTCTTCGAGAAAACAAGAATATCGTCCATGAAAATCACAACAAATTCGTTCAGATACTCCCTATACACCATACTCGTCAAATCCACAAAGTAAGCGGGTGCATTGGTCATCCCAAAAGGCATGACCAACCACTCAAAGAAACCATTTGAAGTCATAAAAGTCATCCTGTCTATACTATCATTTGCTACTATCAGTTGATGAAATCCCATGGATATATTCAACTATGAGAAAACCGAAGCGCCCACTAAATGGTCAAACAAGTCATCTATCCTCAAGAGTGGGTGCCTATTCTTCTTGGTGCGCCTATTCAACTCCCAATAGTCCATGCATAGACGGAGAGATCCGTCTACCTTGGTCGCAAAGACAACTAGAGCTTCCCACTCAAAAATGCTCTGCTTAATAAATCCTTTCTCAAATAACTCACCTACTTGCTTGCTGAGCTTCCTTCTCTCCCTATAGAAGCCAAGCGACAAGTTTCGCATTCTCCGTCAAGTAAATCCAGAATTCTATCTCTCATCTGGGAGATAATCCTCTAACCTCATCGAACACGTCTAGAAAATCTCTTACTATGGGGGTTGATTTAAGATCCTCAACAGAAGCAACAAGGGAATCTCGGAAACTGAGCATAATTTACCCTCGTAGGTCACAAGAAATCTTAAGAGTTCTACAGTGGCACATTAGAAGCCTAACAACTCTCCACTTGCAATCTAGAATGGCACCATACATGGCTAGCCAATCTATTCCTAGAATTAGCCTGTAACCCATAAATCCAAGAACATACGCATCACACTCAAACTCGACGCCCAAACCAGAAATTCTCAAACCCTTATATATCATAGACAAGTGAGCTATACCTCCTTTAGGGTTTGAGGCTACAACAAGATCAGAAACTATACATGTATCTAGGTGCATACTATCTCCCCAGAATTGGATATAAATGAATGAGAAGCACCAGAATCAAATAGAGTCCTAATAGGAGAGTCAATAAGAGAAATCAAACCTTCCACGGTGACTTTCCTATCATGATCCGGTCTGCTCGCTTGTGCTACCTCTAGCACATGAAGTTCCCTCTAGATGATCCTGCTTTCCGACCTTGCTTGTTAGGGCACTGCCTAGTGTAATGTCCAACTTGACCGCAACTAAAACAAACATTCTTGGTCTTCCTACAATTATTAACAAAGTTTCCCAAATTTCCACAGCCATGACACTTAACCTCTATCTTGATTTGTGCCTTATCAGGTTTTCCTCCTTTCTTTGCTATGCCCTTTTTGGGCCACCACTATTTTTTCTCAGTCTTGGGCTTGTCCTCTTCAGCCTTAACTTCTTTCTTCTCATCTTTCCCGTCCTCATGCATCAGAGACATATCCATAAGTCTCTCGAAAGTCGCTTCCATAGTGATATGCGTCATTGCTAGTCCTTAGAGAGGTTGATTCAACACTTTCGCGAATCTTAAAGCCTTCTTGTGACGAGTGTTTACAAAATCCAAGTCAAATCTTGCTAGTTTATTAAAGCTATTGACAAATTCCTTCACCGTCATACTTCTTTGTTTCAAAATTAAGAACTTCTCAATTTTCATTCCTTCCTCGGCTTGCGACAAGAACTTCATCTCAAATCTATTCTTAAACTCATCCCAAGTGGCCACCGCCTTCCCCGCCCGAGTAACTTCCCACTAATATGATACTTCCTCTTTCAGTTGCTAAGCGGTCAACTAAATATTTCTCCTATCATCTGTTAGGGATTGCGGAATTGATCGTTAAGGCAAAACAAACACTAGAGGGGGGGAGATGAATAGTGTCTTTGAGAATTTAAACAAAATTTAAAACTTATATGAACTATTATATGAACCAAACACCACACAAACAGTCAAAGACACAAAATCAAACACAAATGCAATGATAAACAAAATAAAGTGCAGAAAAGTAAAGAACACACCGGATTTTATACTGGTTCAGAATTGCTCCTACGTCCAATCCCGCACAACGCAGGATTGTGCAGAGTTTTATTACTGTATCAATATCCAATTACAACCCTCCTTGATTTCACGGCTATAAGGGATACCACCGATTCAACACACACTTGATCATTATTTTCCTATCCTTGATTTCATGGCTATAAAAGATACCACCGATTACCCGTCCTCGATTTCACGGCTACAAGGAATACCACCAATTACTTTACTCAACCCAAACAATTACAAACAGCCCTATAAATCTTCAATAACACTTGATTCAGGAGTAATGAGTGGAGAGTGTAGGGGGAAGAATATTAGTGAAAACAAAATTGAACTCGGTAGAGTATAGGTGTAGGAATCATAAAAATAATGAAAAATAATGGTGTAATGAAAAAGAGTGAAAGTGGAGAAGAAGAAGTGATTAAAAAATTGAAATCAGCCCCTTTTTATAGTGTGTGAAAGCTTGAACCGCTTCAGAACCGTCACAAATAGTGAAAAGGCACTACCTTTCAAATTTGAAAAAATGACAGTTATATGTCGATATATATATATATATATATATATATATATATATATATATATATATGTCAACATATACTAGGGAAAAATTATTTTTTAAGCATTTTTCAAGTGTTTTGACATATATATAATTCTGGAAATTCTTGAATTAAAACATAGTGTTATGAATGAATATTATAAAGTAGGAAATCATATGAAAACATAAATATAAACTATGTAAACATATTTATAAAATTATAGAGTTTAAAACTATATAAATGTGAAGTATATAAAGTATAAATATATTATACTTATAAAATATAAATCTATAAAACTTAATTTTAAACTCAAATAAAGTAGAAACTAAAATAGAGAAGAAAGAGATTGAAGATAAAATTTGAAAAACAGAATTTGAAATAATTTTGAATTTGAACTCGGAGTGCTATTCAGAGTCTTACATAATGTAGACTCTATGACTATACTTATCTTGAAATCTTGAATACCCATGAGTCTTGAAATATCTCTGAATTTTGAATCTCTAACATCTTTAAAATTGTACAGTCTTCAATAATAATTCCTGTATATAAATCCCGCATATGTATATACATATATTCTAGGCAAAAGTGTTAGTATATATATTTTATAATTAATTAATATTGAAATAAGGTTGTTGTAATCAAAACTCCAATCTCCAACAATCTCCCTTTTTTTTATGATGACAACCTTAGTTTATAAAATATCATACATGTATATACCTATTGATGATGATCCTTCTAATACTCCCCCTATCCATATGAATCCTATAAACTACCCCCTATCTATATGAATCATATAAACTATGTCTATATTTTATAATTTCCCTCACTTTTGCATTATCAAAAAGAAATTCTGAAACTACTCCCTCTAAATCCTATACAAAGTACTCCCTCTGAGTCCTAAATTTATAGTCATAAAATACTTCCCTTAAATCCTATATTCTATTATAATATTCTATACTAAAGTACATATATATATATAACACTATCTCTGATTCAATGATATCCTTATATCTCCTTCTAAATTTATGATTCTAAGCCTAAAAGATTATAACTCCCCCTAAAATTATGACTATACTAGTCTGATAGAAGGATAATAAACTAAGCAATCCAGTCAATATTTACAATCAATCCAAACAAGCAATTCAAGCAATAATCCAAATAAAATATGTCAATAAATACTTCTTGAACCTTTAATTAATCCTAGAAACCATAAAACTCCCCTTTAATCTAATACAAGATTAAACCTAGCCTAAACTATATTTCCCCTAAAAACTATAATAAGACTCTAATTTAGACTAAGAAATAATTTTGATAATATTTCCTAAAACCTATGATCCACCTTAAATTAATATAAGTCAAGCAATTTAATCCAAACAATCAACCAATTTAAGTTTTGTTGTCACAAAACATTAAAACATAAAGTCAAACTTTTATTGTAACTTCTATTTTTCCTAAAAACCTGCAAAGCTCCTATCAGCTACTAACGAAATTCAACCACGTCAAACAATTCAAACAAATCAACTAAATCAATTAAGTAAAACAGGTCAATTAAATCAAAGTAAATATATTATGTGTTTAATTAATAATCCTATATATTTCTAAGATAACAATTCCCTATATAGTATACTTGTTATGAGGATTTAAAAGTTAATATATAATGCGGTGTGTGAAATATATTGGTTATAATGTAGTATGAAATGTATGTCATATGCAAAACAATATGAAGTGATATATTGAATGAAATGCAACTTGTGGTGTGAGTGATTTTAATTTGATATGTACTGTAATTCATAATAATGATGTATGATATAAGATGTGTTATGATATTATGGTAATAATATATAGAGTGATTTGATGATGATATGTGTTCTTAATAAAGATACTTAAAGTAATATCTAACTGTTATGCACATTATAAATTATTCAAATCAAACAAAGGCAATATATATTAATTTGTAGACTTAGATAAATGATGCTTATGAAAGAGATTGAAAGAATAATACAGATGATTAAAAAATATGATAAGTAGTAAAATATTCAAAATAATTTTATGAGAAATATGTAGTTATATAATCTTAGTAGAGTGCTTCTTTTAAAAAAATATATTAAACATTGAAGATCCTTAAAGAGAATATATAATTTTAGCATGTGAAATAAAACATATATTCATAATTGTACATAAAAAATTGATTTAAAAGGACTTAAAAGTTAATTTATTATTAATCTTTTAATACAAATCAATTTTAAATTTAAACTTTAGAAATCAAAATATATTAATTTGCTAAAGAAATCAAAACATTAAAAGAAATCTATAGTTATTATAAAATAATAATATTTTTTATGAAAACTTGGTAATATAATTGTAAAACTATAACTTCTTATATTTAAAATACATATTTAAGGAGTAAAAGATATATATATATATATATATATATATTACAAATATTAAGTTAAATATACAAGTTTTATAAATCTTAATAAACCAAGAAATAAAAATTAGTTTTTAGTTACAAATAATATCTATGATAATGTTACCCAAAATTGTTATGAAATTATATGAAAAATATAAGTTAAACTATGTATGTTTAAATTACATATAAAAGATATAACAATATAAAATGTTTGAAAAAATTTAAATTATTTCAATCAAATGTACTTTATATATACTTTCAATACATTTTTGAAATAAAATAAGTAGATGATCAAAATTGATAACAAGAGCTTGAACTGACTTTTTCATTTTTGAAAAGAAGTCTTTTCAAAATCAAATCAAAGAGTAGTTAGATTTTAAAATAAGAACAGATTTCAATTAAATTGGTGTATTGATATGTATACTACAGTGTATTGACATATGAACCAAAATATCTAGGATTATAAAAGGAATGAATTTCTATATCTAACTATGTGCATAGATATATATATTTCTAAATTCTATGATAATTATGAAATAATTGTAAGGCGTACCTATTTTTGCAATCCTTCTTTTTTTGTTCTTCTATTGTCATGAATATCTTCTAGAATTTGATGACGAACTCTGCTCTATTGCGACGGTCATCAGGATAGTATGTTTATTTGCTGAATTTGAACACCGTATGAGAAAGATATTGAAGATTTAGCAGATCAACCAACTTGGCACCAGAATTTGAATTTGAATTTTGGATTTTGAATAAATGGACACTTCAACCACGATATAAAGGCCCAAAGTCATGTCTCTTCATTACCATTTCTCTTCTTCTTCTTTCCGTTTTTCAATTTTCAATCAATCTTGTGAGAGGCATAATTCTTCGTTTCTTAATGGAATTAGACGAAATCAACGGAAAATCAAAGAGAAATTCAAGGACTACAATCTAGTAACAATTTGAGGATGAATTTGGATGGTATTGGGGTGTAGCAAGTCAAAACAGTAAGAGAGATGCACGAAATCTCGTAATAGTTTTTCAGTTTTGCATAGCCAATTTCAAATAGTCGTATCTCACTCAATTTTGATCGGAATTTGATGATCTACCCATCAAAACGACCACGAGAACTACAATCTAGAAAAGGATTTTCGACAAAATAGTCTAACCTGTGGATGAAATTTGAAGATAACCGTTGATAGTTTTGGTTTCCTTCTCTCTATACTCTTCAAAACTTCATTTGATCATTACTTGGTCAATTCTTGACGGATTCTCATGAAAACAACGACATTACGATGAAAAATGAAGAGAAGTACAGTATGAAGATATGTTGTAGATGAAAATCCAAGGTTATAAACTAATCTGGTACCCATTTCTTTGTTGATTTACATTATATATGTCCATTTCTTCTTGATTCCTACCATGTATTCATAAGATTTTGAATTCTCAACAACCATGTAACACACCATTTCGGAATTTGAATTTTCAATAACCATGTCACCTGTCTCTTCAAAGTTTGAATATCCAATAGCCATATAACACACCATTTCCTGTAAAACAACACAACTTTTCAAATAATCCAATAACTTTTCAGATAATTCAAATGACTTTTCAAATAATCAAATGAGCTTTCAAATAATCAAATGACTTTTCAAATAATCAAATGACTTTTCAAAATAACTAACTACAATAATATCTTGATGGTTTTGTGACATATCCATATATCAAAATTTTATAAATTTAAATATTTTCAAATTTCAAAAATCAAATCATAGTAACTTGGTTTATCAATAATATTGAATGCACACTCATCTAATACTGATGTAAGGCTTGAATTTAAACTAGTGTTCAAAATTACCATTTAAAAGTTTCAAAACTCAGATTATGAACTTTTTTAAAAATCTTGCTCTGGCACTAATTGTTAAGGATCGCCGACATGGATCTTTAAGGCAAAACAAACATTAGAGGGGGGTGAATAGCGTTTTTGAGATGTTAAACAAAATCTAAAACTTATATGAACTACTATATGAATGAACCAAACACCACAGAAATAATCACAGACACAGATGTGAACACAAATGCAAAGATAAACAAAATAAAGTGTAGAAAAGGAAAGAACACACCGGATTTTATACTGGTTCGGAATTGCTCCTACATCCAGTCCGACACAACGCTGGATTGTGCAGAGTTTTATTGCTATATCAATATCCAATTACAACCCTCCTTGATTTCACGGCTACAAGGGATACCACCGATTCCACACACATTTGATCAAGTTTTTCCCGTCCTTGATTTCACGGCTATAAGGGATACCACCGATTACCCGTTCTTGGTTTCACGGCTACAAGGGATACCACCGATTACTTTATGCAACCCAAACAATTACAAACAACCCTATAACTCTTCAATAGCACTTGATTCAGAGGGCAATAAGTAGAGAGTGTAGAGAGAAGAAGATTAGTGAAAACAAATTTTAATTCGGCAAAGTATAGTTGTAGGAAACATAAAAATATTGAAAAATAATGGTGTAACAAAAGAGAGTGAAAATGGAGAAGAAGAAGTGATTAAAAATTCGAAATCAGCCCCTTCTTATAGTGTGTGAAAGGTTGCAACGCTTCAGAACCGTCATAAATAGTGAAAAGACACTTCCTTTCAAATTTGAAAAAATGACAGTTATATGTCGACATGTATATATATGTATGTCGACATATACTAGTGAAAAACTATTTTTTAAGCATTTTTCAGGTGTTTTGATATATATATATATATATATATATATATATATATATAAAATCCTTGAATTAAAACATAGTGTTATAAATGAATATTATAAAGTAGGAAATCGTATGAAAACATAAATATAAACTATATAAACATATTTATAAAATTATAGAGTTTTAAACTATATAAGTATAAAGTATATAAAATATAAATATATAAAACTTATAAAATATAAATATATAAAACTTAAGTTTAAAATAGAAAGTAAAATAGAGAAGAAAGAGATTAAAGATATAATTAGAAAAACAGAATTTGAAATTATTTTGATTTTGAACCTGGAGTGCTATTCATAGTCTTACATAATCTAGACTCTATTGCTATATTTATTTTGAACTCTTGAACTCTTGAAATCTTGAATACTCATTAGTCTTGAAATATCTCTCGTTGTCATCAAAACTCCATTCTCCAACATCATCTAGCTCCAACAAATTGAACACATTCTCCATCTCTCTAATCCAATTGCGTGCCTCCATAAAACTCTCAATACCATGAAATGGCTTGCCTTCCATCGTACAGAAATCCTTACAAAGAATAGAGAAGTTGACTACATGATTAGGTGGAATTACTGTAGCTGTAACTGGGGTAGGACGTTTCCTTGCACTACGAGAGGTGTCGTAGCCTCTACGTATCTACGGAGCCATGTCGGAATGGGAATTTCCTTGGGGAAGTTAGGAGCTCTGGACATGCTGAAAAGCGAAGAAACAAGGATTCAAAAAGAGATCGAAGGAATATTGTAAATGACTCGAGGGGATATATTTTTCAAAAGTAGGTTTCACTTGAAAACATTTTTCTTTTAAAACTATGTTTTTTCGAAAACTTTTTCTCTGATCTTGTGACCTTAGGCTCTGATACCAAATGTGACACCCCACATCCCTTAATGTCACCCATATGAGGATGCATTAAGTTATGTTAAGCGCAATAATAATACACAGACTAATATCACAAGACAGAATATAAAATGTAGTGGAAAAAGTTTCAAACTTTTATTAATAAAACCAAATTCAACATTATATTTTTCAATTTCCATAAGTCATAATCATAATCATTGGTCTAATGGAAATATAAACCATTAGAGTACAAGTACAAAAACCATAAAATCAAATCCCTCATAAGCCATAACATAGAACAGAAACTGAAGTAATACTTAAAGTGAGAAATAATCCAAGTCTAAAATGAAACAAAGAATCACGGTCAATGCTGTAATCCACCACCCTAAGAACCTGAGGGGGGAGAAAGGAAGAGAAAGAAGGAAAAACAAAACAGGTCAGACATAAAGTCCGGCGAGTTCCAGTGATTTTTAGCATAATCATGAAAGAAGTATCAAGATAGATCAATAATATTAGATAAGAAAATACAGTAAAGCATACAAGTACGAATAAACGAGATAAGGTAAGATCGAATATGCTTCTCATTCATATCCCAAAATAGAATTTCTACACCAACTATCAGAATAACAGGATTAGGTTTTACCCAAATTACTACCCGGCGATCGGCTTCCTACAGATGTGAATAACCTGTGCCAGCCACAGGATTGGGGAAATCAGTCTCGAACCCGTCAACCTTAAAGACACATCCCTATCCACCCGTATTACAAAGTCTTATCTTCCACATCGGTCCCATTCATGCTCATGACCCCACCGAAACGCGCCCGTACTCACCTCCAAGATTCGAACCTCTTACAATCATCCATCAGTAAAGCATGACCCAGTCCCTACCTAGTGCAGGACTCGTTTGATAACATGAGGGTACTGACTGATATGGATTCCAAGCAAACTGCAGATAGACACAAGCCATCCCCAGGCTTGTGCCCCTAAGTAAACTAGGATTTTAAGAGTTCCCCCAAAAATATGATATCTAAATAGTAGACATGGAACCTCTTAGCTTATCAATTAATAGGTTTAAGTTCATTAGTAAGCATCACATAACCCTATGTTATATTTTCCAGTTGTAAATGACATTTTAAATGTAACAACCCTTCCTCAAATCATACAGGCACCTACTTAGATGTTTACATATTAAGTTACATGTTTTACTTAATTTATATCTGATTCACATACCTTTACATAACATGTTCTACTTAATATGAAATTAAGTTTAACGTATTTAGATTAGCATGTTTACTTATTATACCAATTATACAGTCAGTGGTTCTCATGTTCCAATATGCCCAAATCTCCTTTTTATTTTCATTACAAGTTATCCCAATTTATCCAAATTTTATGCAATTTTAACGGAAACGGCCTGGCTCTCGATGGTCTAGGCTCAGTGCAAAATAAAGAGGATAAGGAGAAAAATAGATCCAACTCAAAATTAAATAAACTGAATAAATAGGCATAAAACTATAAATAAATAAAAAGACAGAAAGGGGATAAGAAAGATGTACATATAACAGGTAATAACTGAAAACTTGAATAGGTAAACGATATTAAAGAGAATAATAACATAACTTATAAACATGGTTACATTTTAGATCCTAATTATTTACTGTTAAAAATACTTTTTAAATTGCAGATCTAAAAATGACTAGAATTCACAGTGATTTGTGTTAGATCTAGAAAAGGTCTTTGAAATAGTTGTTGCATAAAAAAACAAGAATTATCCCCTCAATCTAAGTTTTGGCAGCACCTCGACATTTTCTTGATTTTATTCAAAAATAACTTAGAGGAGGAAGAAGATGAAGAATGTGTGTAAGAAAATGGTGAGGCTACTAGCCTATTTATAGATAAGTTTGGACAATTTAAGCCATAGGATATTAGGTTATAAAATCAAACCGTACAATACACATCACCACTGAGTCAGCAAAGAAATTTACCAAAATTCTTGTCTAGGTTCGGTTGTATGAATACAACCTACATACAGGTGGGTCGACCCACCTTCAGCATGGGTCGACACTAGTATCGACCCATAGGTCGACCCATGTATGGTCGGGTCGAATCCTGACCGTTGTTTTATGAGTTTATTAATTTTAAATTATTTTAATTTCAGTTCAAACTTCTTTTATTTGTAACTTCTTCATACTTAATCTGATTTACGAAAACCAAGGGTCTACCTGAACTAGAATTTCATAACGAATGCAACAGTGAAGTCTGTTTCAACTAATTCTGAATATTTTATTAATCAATATTCATTTTATTATCTTCTTTATGTATTAAAATATGGGGTGTCACAATAT
Source organism: Allium sativum (assembly GCA_030737875.1). NCBI lineage: Eukaryota > Viridiplantae > Streptophyta > Magnoliopsida > Asparagales > Amaryllidaceae > Allium > Allium sativum. The sequence goes on along the minus strand of CM060923.1, from coordinate 442,964,623 downwards.
GGACTTTTGGCACTCAAACAGTATACACACATTTTGACCAGCATTCAACAACGAACAACCAAGACTTATCTCGATCCAATCGGGGAATTTCGAGAGTCTGAGTGTTGTTTCTTGAGTATTTGAAGATTATACTCTTTGTAATTGTAATTTTTTAGTGAATCAAGGAATTATGAAGTGGATGTAGGCTCGTTGATGCCAAACCACTATAAAATTGTGGTTGTCTTGTATTTTCATTCCTTTTTAAGTTATTTTCTCATATTTCACACTCTCAACATGACTTTTTAGGTGGTAGTGCCATTTTTTGGTCTAACAATACCTAAGGTAGCACACTTCCTATAAAGTAACTTACTTGTACCTGGTTGAATCCTTTTATATAAACCCTCTAAACCACTTTACCACATAACCATTCTCAAAATTCCAAAACTACAATGATAAAGAGGTTGGTCCTCTAACTACTTAATACCTAAGGTTTCTCTAATCACTTATGACCGCATCCAAAATATAACATATAAGGTGGATCCTTCAATCACTTGATACCTTAACATGTGGTTTCCTAAAAAATTATTAATGACTTGAGAGTACAAGGTACTATATTCAATAACTACCGATTAAGGCTTCCATCGTTTGCGCATCCTAATTCCACAAAGGAAATAACACATAATGTAAGACATAATAAGTAGTCATATAGCATTGGCAAAACAGATGTCAGCACACCCTTTACGACCTTACAACAGGCGGACTCCACTACCACTGTCCAGCTAAAATTATTTAGGTAATCTCCTAACCATTGAATACATTACTTAGGATAGGCAAACCCTACTCTAGGGCGTCACTTAAATAACCTAATCCCAAAGCGTACACTAATCCAATCACTCAAGAACCTGAAGGAAGCAGACCCGTGTCGCGACGCAGTGACCAACGATAATTGTTAAGACTTATTAACCAAGGTTTAGCGGCCAGTCTAAGAATGTCAACAACACAATGGCAGTGACTGGGATTCTTTATAGAGCCATGACCCTTGTTCACTGATGTTATTCAATGTGAGGAGTTCCTGAGAAGATTCAACATGTTAACCATGACAGTATATGTGGAAAATATTGTTCCCTGACAGCCTCTTTTTTAAGGGTTCCGATGACATTAACCTACCAAACCGACTAAATCAAATAACATTGATATAGAGCAGTCCGAGCTCTGTTCCGATGAAGACTCGAACGATCTTAGCGATGACAATTTTCAACGAGAGATACTAAAAAGTGACCAAGGATCCCCAACATTAAAGAGCTACCCTTCACTCATATGATATGATGAAGGATATATGTCTTGCGACTCACTACCCGAAGAACTTAGCTAACCTTTGCAATGACCATTCCTGTCAACTACACCGATGGCGATCGGTTTCCATCTGATAAGTGTTAAAGTAACATACTTAGAGCCCAGAGCTAGGTACTAATTAAACCTCCATAGGCCATGATCAAACCCATGGATCCTTGCCATGATGATAGAAACTTGACTGCTCATCAACCACCATGCGACTTCATCCTAGAGAAGAGAGCTGGAGATCAAAGCAATCAACTGATCATGTTTGGGACTTGGTAGAGATTCTTGGTGTTCTCTACAGATACAAGATGAAGATCAAGCCTTTGAAATGCTCTATTGACGTTGCATCAGGGAAATTCTTAGGTTTCATCGTCAACTCTAGAGGCATGGAAATCAACTCTGAACAGATAGCAGCTATTGGAGGCATCCAAGAACCTTGAAGGATCAAAGATGATTATGGTTTAGCTAGGAGGGTGATAACATTGGGCATATTCGTATCCAGGGCTACTAACAAGTGCATACCCTTCTTTGAGTTGATCAAATAGGGTGAGCACAATTTTGCTTGGACACCTAGTTGTGTTGAAGCACTCCAAAATCTCTTGGATCACTTGGAGAGACCTCCTATCCTATCAAAACCATTGATTAAGGAAACTTTTTCGTGTACTTGGTTGTATCCCCACATGCAATAGGTTCATCCTTACTTCACGAAAACGACCAGGTGCTGCTACGACGGGTCCTACAACGACTTGTGTCATATTAAAGATTATATAAATGTGACATCGAGCTGGAATAATATGACATTACTTATTTCCCTTGGAAGGTCATCTCAATATAGACATCAACAAATCTCATTGCTGAATTCACTGCCCTGAATGATTCAACAAAAGCACTAATCAATTTCCCACTTGATGGAAAATATACATGAATATGACTTCTAGCGGCTAATGTTTTGACAACAAAATGTGAAGATCCATAATTCGACTCTCTTCATTTATCATCTGTAATTGACTCATGCCCCCAAATGCGGGGGGAAACTCGGAAATCCTTGCATGAATTGCTCATGGTTCCATTATCTGATCCAAAGTTGATACATCATTACCTTACATGACCACATTTGTATCTGAAGTATTATCGATTCCTGCAGTCCTACCTGAAGCTTGGCAAGTTGAAAATTTGAAACATTTAAGCCTAGATGCTGATTGATTTTCTATACATCAACTCTTATTCTCGACGTGGGATCGAAGACAATTGCAGATGGACTAGGCGTATCTATTTTCCTAGCCCCTACATCCTGTTAGAGTTTATGCCCTAGAGGTAATCCATTTGATGTGATTAATAACAGTGTTGATGTTGTTATTTTATTTGGAATAAAAAATATTCTGTTATGTTATATTTGTTGCATAATATAAATATTAACATAATAGAAGTCCCACTACAAGAAAACACTGAATTAGCGTCAGATATTAAGAAGCGGAAATTTCCATCGCTAATTTGCGACGGATTTCCATGTGATCAGAAAGAGATAGTTTTTGTTTTTTCAACTGTTTTTCTTTTATTTATTACCATCGTCTTCTGTCATCCCTCACTAAGCCGTCGCAAATTACGTCAAATTGCCGATAGAAAATTTCTGCTGCTATTTTCCGCTGCAAATCTAAGCAGAATACCGACGAGTATTTATCGAAGCTATTTTGCAGCAGAATTCCAACAGATTTGCAAGAGATGAAAATATCAATTTATTATAATAATTATTTAATAATTAATAATAAAATTTAATACTTGAAGTCTAGTATTCAATAATTAATTTTAAATAATTGTATTTAATAATTACAGTTGATACTTATATTTTATAATTATAGTTGATAATTATATTTTATATTCCAAAAAAATTTGAAATCATCTTGAATTTAGTATTCAATAACTATGAAATGATATCTAGTATTAAATAACTCATTTCATAGTTAATTATTAATAATTAGTAAATAACATTTAGTATATTAATTAAATTAAATAATTAATAAATATAATTAATAAATAATATTAAATAATTAATAATAAATGCTGTTAAATAATTGATGATTAATAATAAAAAATTTATGATAGATTCGTACCCTTGTGCATTTATTGAACATGTTTTTTTGATTGGTAAATGACCAATGAGTGATATAGAAAATGAAATAGCTAAATGTACTGAAAAATAGAAATAACATGCATTAATAATACATAATAAATTAATAATAATCAATAGATATACTTATAATTAATAAATATATGGTAAGTGGTTAATGATCACTAGTAAAGAGTAATTAATAATTAACAACAATTTTTTGTATAAATTAATTTATAATGTTTGAAAATGGAATTTTGTTGAATAAATTAATTATTTGTAATTATAAATTGATAACTAAGACAAATAACTTTAACTTAATTAAGGCGGATATTTAATAATTCATAATTAATAAACAATATTAATAAATAAGAAGTAATATTTAGTATTTTATTATTATTAATTATTATTGACATAGTATAGTTTATAATTGATGATTGTTAATAAATAATAATATATAACAAAGGTTTAAGTTTTATGAACTAAATTTTATTATAATTTATGATTTATAGTTAAATATTAAAAAATCGTAACTGTGATTTGTCACTATATTCATTCTTATGCATCCATTTCCAAACCCAATCATACGAATATACGATGATTCTCAAATAATAATTTAGCACTTATAATTAGTAAATTATTTTTATTCGTGTTAATGGAAGATAACCAGCACGTTATTAACAAGATAATAACATATTACGTTACTAAGAGATAGCGGCATCTGTAACACCCCACCTCTGCCAGGGTGGCTCTTGCAAGCACTCTGACTTTGGAGGGGCGTTTGAATCGGGTAAACATGCATAATGATATATCAAGGCAGAACAAGAACATATGTATATATGTAAACAGAGTAAATAAGATAAGTAAAACAGCGGAAGATTTCAAACTATTTCAAAACAAGTCTGGTACAACATAACTTTCCAAATAAACAAGTCTAGATAAAAACAACATCAACTGAAAAACTGAAATACATAAGTACTATCCCCAAAATAAGTGATAACCATAGCTAGCTTCATGTCGAAACCGTACATGAGCTGAAATCCCACAAGCAAGCAATCAGAAATCCAAGCTAAGCTCCAACGTTCCCACCCTGAGCACCTGGGGGGGGGGGGGAACGAAAGAAAAGAGGCGAAAGAAAACATGTCAGTCAAAAAGACTGAGTAAGCCCTACTACCATCAGTCTATAAACTAATAAAGTTATCTGGCATGATGAAAACTGAGATGAACATAAGGATAACTACATACTGGCATGATAGATAAAAGGTGTCATCGCATAATCAGGTTTAAGGTTTTGCACCACAGGTGTACTAGCAAACTAATATGACTTGAATAAACAAGTATTGATCCCTTGGCCCAAGCTTTGGCCCAATAACATGAAGTGACCCTAATACGAGGTCCAATAACATGAAGTGACCCTAATACGAGGTCCAGTAACATGAAGTGACCCTAATACGAGGTCCAATAACATGAAGTGACCCTAATACGAGGTCCAACCAAACGGTCTAGTCGATCGGCTCCCTATCAGCCTAACTCGTCACGTGTTGGTGTCAATACGGCCCAAACATAATTGTAGTCAGACTGTGCTGGGTCTTCCGTCGGGTGTATCAAGCCCTAGGGTGTCAACCCCTGGACACCATAAACATAAGTGCACAGTCTAGATCTACTGGTACCCGTGCTTGATTTTCTCCGGCTACGGACTACGTGCACGACCGTAGTCCGTCCGGAACTACACCGGCGTACTACTCTGCCGTCGTTTTGGTCACTTACCTCAAGTCCAGTAATCGTGCCCCACCCTAGCCTAGTCCCTAGGGTCATGATGATACAAACTTGGGATTACTGCTGGAGTGGACCCCGTTGCTAGGATTTTCTAGTGGGTTAAGTACGGTTTAACCCTCTTGCTAATCATGGATTAACTTGGTTAAGTGTAACGATGAGTTCACGACTTAACCCTGATTAATCTACCAAGCCCACATTGATTAAGTATTAAGTGGACCATGACTTAAACCCTAACCATGAGGCATTAATTAATTAATGTGCCTTAACCTCTCACATTAGACTTCGTTGCGGTTACTAGTTAAGCCGGTCGGTTCCGGGTAGCTTTATACCACAACTTGGTCTAACCTCGGGTTCAAGGTACAACATGACCAACTTCTCACATTGGGTCCTATTGTTTGTAGCAACTAGTTAAGCCGGTCGGTTCCGGGTAGGTTTACGCTACAAACTCAACCCAACCTCGAGTTGGTCACACTTATATTTTCTAAGTGTCATGTCCATTATGTTTCCAAAACATATTACAAGTTTTCAAGCATTTGGGTAGACCTAACTTAATAGGTAAATTCCCAATGGGTAGACCTAACTTAATAGGTAAATTCCCAATCTTATGTTTTTATGTCTTTTAAGTTTACCCAACCCCAACCGCAATCCCATCGCTTACATATCGCAATAGCGCATAAGGGATAGAAAGAGGGAACTTGGCATAATCATGACACAAAGGTGTTGAAGCCACAAGTTTAACATGGTGGCATATGAAATGTACATATGTTCATATACTTGCATATTACATTTTTAGGCCTCAAAAACATGCATAAAACCAAACTTAGCATATAGGTGATACATGGTGATAAATGACATGTAGAAGTTGCCATAAGTTCGCATTTAGCCTCACATGCAAGTTATCATAAGGGACATGATAACTTACATGTTGCCAAAATGCAACCTTTAGCATAAAGCTTGAAGCTTTAAGCTCATAACCCCAAGGTAAGCTTGCATAACATGATAACATGAGTAAATGATCAACCCAACTTGCATAACATAACATGGCAAACTTGCATAACATAACATGATAAACTTGCATATCATAACATGATAAACTTGCATATCATAACATGGCCAACTTGCATAACATAACATGATAAACTTGCATATCATAACATGGCAAACTTGCATAACATAACATATCAAACTTGCATAACATGACATAGTAAACTTGCATATCTTGGCAAACTTGCATATCATAATGATCAACCAAACTTGCATCATTCATTTAACTTTAGAGTTTAAATATGAAAGTAGAAAAGGGCTTACAATGCTTATGAAGACACAAAAATATATATAGATTGAGACAAAGCTCTTATGCAATCAAATAAACCCAAAATGCAAGCTCCAATAGAAAAACCCTTGAGCCAAAATGATCAAAACCCTTGCTTTATGATGTAGATATGGAAACTTGACTTGAATGCAAGCTAATGACACTCATACAAGCTTGAAAACACTTGTATGCATTGAAAATCTCTCATAGAAATAACTTAGAAATTTTATGAAGAGAGTGGAGGCCATGAGAGGAATAATTTTGCCATAGTTTAGTTGTAGGGTTGAATAATGATGATTTAGGGTTAGGTTAGGGGCTTATTTATAGAGATTAGGATTAGTTTCAACCTTAGGATTAAACCCTAATTCCAATCTCAGCCCTTAAAACCGAATCTGGCCCCAAAACCTAACCAAAACCCCAAAATGGTGCACCAGGCAAAACTGCCCGGCTGAACCAAGTCGACACCCAAGTCGACAGGGCTGTCGACTTGGGCCTAACCATGTCGACTGCCCAGTCGACAGGGCTGTCGACATGGGTGGTCTGGCGGGAAATTTCCCGCCTGCGCCCAACTGCCCTAATTTCCAAATTCAAACTTGAATTTGAAATCTGTTTTTACTTTGAAATTTTCTGAAAACTTCGTTGGGCCTTAATCGGGTCATATGGACTCCGATTTTCGAAAACTCGGACTCTATTTCGTGTATTTTTCCGAGACGAACGCAATGGCACAGCCCGTTTCCCTTGATTCAGATTTATAAATTAAATTCTGCCTCGATTTATGTTATAACAGGTTATTGAAAATACGGGTTGTTACATTCTCCCCTCCTTAAAGGATTTCGTCCCCGAAATCTTCAAGTTAGGAAGAACTTATCCTACCATCCAACATCCATCTACTCAAAACATCATCCACGAGCAATCATTGTCCTTACAAGATTCTAAATGTTGTATGAACATATGCAAAGTTGTGTGTATATGTACTTATCTAATGCAAATATCATCAATGCAAATTATGTTAGTGAAATGAATCCATATGTATGCAATTCCTAACATAATGTATAACATCTATATGTGTGCACATAACATACATCCATATGCAACATCCATGTGATAACACAAAAATTTTCTTCCATGAATAAGCATAAACACTCATGCATATGCAATATGAGGAGTGTGTGAGCCGATCTAGTGCCTAACGTGAATACTGAATCCACGAGTAACCACTTGCAAACACTTGCAACCATCAAGCATAACATGTTTCAAACACATGTTTCATCCAAATGGTTTCTACCTAAGGTTCTCATGACAAGATTAACATGATAAACTAGATAATCAAGACAAACATGGATAGCAAAAGATATGCTACAAAGAGATCGGGAAGATAAGCAGGATATACTCCTTTCGGATTACAAGAAATCCCTTCCTAACCCAACCCATATTCTATAAAAGCCCAAAAGGTTTAGTCAACCTAACGGACCCCTCCAAACCCTGACATGTATTACTAGCCAATAAGTCATACCTCCCGACAGAAATAGGACCGAGAATGGGACCGAGAGGATATACGTAAAAAGATAACATGCGAGTAAGTTCCACAGGAAAACAAGGATCAATGATATGCTCTTAAAAAGAGATATGATGCGCGTATCTAGCCTTCAGTCTTCTAAGTCACGTTTCCTTGAGCTTATCTCCACTGTGCTTTGACCGTCTTTTACCTCATGATTTCTTAGCTTCTTAACTCTTATTTCCAAATATGAGTTGGAACCCATTTCATTGTCGCCTCTCGTCTTCCTCTTTCACTTACTCTTCTATCATTCTTGGCTTAAACATAACTATGACCTCATTGTTTCATGCAAGCTCTCCAAAATTCACCAGTGAATCCTGGATCTCGTTTTCTTACTATAAAGTATTCCACGCAGCAGAACTTTTCTTGAAAATACCAATCCACGTTGCCAATTGCTCTTATAACGTGATTTTCTATAACTCATGCTTGAACGAAATGAACCATCCGCCTGTGAATGATAGGCCGTACTTAGATTCAGTCGCTTTCCCATGACTTCCCGTAGACTATTCCAAAACTGGCTAGTGAAAATTGAGTCATGGTTACTAACTATCCTTTAGGGAACCCCGTGCAACCGCTTTATTTCTTGAAAGTAAACTGTCGCTAGTTATGATGCAGTCCTTTCGCTCTTTACCGGAGTGAAATGAGCACTCTTCGTGAGTCTACCTACTATGACCCACATGCTCTTATTCCCTTTCTTGATCTAGGCAGTCCATCCACGAAATCCTTCGTGATGCTTTTCCCTCTTCCATTGCGGGGACCTCCAATGGATATAATAGCCCACCGGGCTTCTATGACTCGGCCTTTAACCTGTTGGCACAACATGCACCTTGGGACAAACTCGGCCACCTCCTCGGGTGATGTGCATCTTCAAGAACCTTCTTTCTCTCATCGCGTCTTAGCCATCCCTTGTCATCTATAGCGAGGTGACTTACCATCTCGCCTCGAATCAACTTGTCCATGATCTTGACTAACTGCGGGTCTTCTTTCTATGAAGTCCCTACTTGATCCAGAAGGGTAGGTCTAAGCTCAAGGGGCACTAACTAACTAATTAAACTGAGAGAACTTCTTACTTCAATTGTCCTCGTCAAAGCTTTTCGGTTTTGAACCGCGACCACTTTAGCAGGATCTACCACTAAGCCTTGCTTAGAAACTATGTGCCCAAGAAATCTAACTCCTTTTTCTCCAAAATGACATTTGGAGGACTTGGCTTTCAACTGATGCGCTCTAAGCGTATCCATCACCTCCTTGAGATGTCTAGCATGTTCTTCCTCATTCTTTAAGAAAGTCAGGATATCATCTACAAAGACTACCACAAACTCGTTCAGGAACTCCCTAGACACCCTACTCATCAAGTCCACGAAGTAGGCGGGTGCATTAGTCAAACCGAATGGCATGACCAGCCATTCTAAGAATCCATCTGGAGTTCTGAACGCAGTTTTGCCTATACTATCCTCAGCTACTCTGAGCTGATGGAATCCAGTAGCAAGATCAAGAGAAAATAGATGTTCCTACAAGCTGATCAAACAAATCATCGATCCTTGGCAATGGTTATCTATTCTCTTTGTTTAACTCACGATAATCAACACGAAGTCGAGGAGAACCATCTGCCTTGGTAGTAAATACTACAGGCGCTCCCCATTCAGATATACTTCGTCTAATGAAGTTCTTCTCAAGCAACTCCTTGACTTGCTTTCTTAACTCTCATCTTGCGGGGCCATGTGCCTAACCGGCCACGAAACTATCTTGGCATTATCAACCAGATAAATGCGGAAATCTATCTCTCGTTTAGGGGTAACCCCCTTCACTTCACCCAAGATATCAGGATATTCTCGGACCACCCTCACCGATTGCAAACTATCGATAGACGAGTTGAGGGATTCAAGATAACACAACATGACGGGACTCATAGGGTTACTAGAAATTTTTAGGGTATTACCGAGGCAAGTCATGAGCCTCTCAACCCTATGCTCAAAAATCAAGAATGGCTCCAAAACTGGACAACCAATCCATGCCCAAAATCAACCCATACCCCATGAAACCGAGAATATAAGCATCACGCGAGAATTCTATACTCAAGATAGAGATTTTCAAATCCACGTAGATAATAGACAAATGGGCGGAACCCCCAATTGGATTTGAAACACACACGGGATCATTAACTAGACTAGTACTTAGGTGCAAACTTTCAACTAAACCAGATGAAATAAACTATGCGATGCGCCAGAATCAAACAAAGTACGAACAGGAAAATCAGAAATGTAAACAAGACTTTCAACAGAAATACTACCTCGATCGGGAACTGGAGCGGCATTGAGAGCATGAACTTGCCCTCCTGAAGGTCTAGCACGCTGAGTCTGACCCTGGCCTTGCCCTTGCTTCTTCGGGCAATCCTTACTGAAATGTCCAGTCTCACCGCAGAAAAAGCATTCACCATTCTTCCTTTTCCTCTTCTTACAATCCTTAATAAGATGCCCAACTAAACCGCAATAATGGCACTTACCCTTGTTGTTATTGCCCTTGTTGTTGTTCCCCTTGTTGCCTTGACTCTTGTTCTTGTTCTTGTTCTGATTGCCTTGACTGCTCTGACCACTTGGATTACCCTGATTTCCTTTCCACTGGGAATCAGTCTTCTTGGCTTGAGTACCATTCATCTTGATCTCTTTCTTGACATCTCCCTGAAGTAACGCCATATCAACCAAGCTCTCAAACGTGGCCCCATGGGGAATATGTGACATAGCCAATCCCTGCAACGGCTCATTCAATCCTCTAGCAAAACGAAGAGCCTTCTTCTGAGGAGTACTCACCATATCCAAGCCAAAACGAGCTAACTGATTGAACTTGTTCACATATTCTTTGACAGACATATCTCCTTGTTTCAAAGTTATGAACCTCTCCATTTGCAGATTCTCCTCAGCAAAAGATAGAAACTTAAGCACGAACCTTGCCCTGAAATCGGCCCAAGTCTCAACAGGCCTAGTACCATTGGTGACTTCCCACCAATAAGCGGCTTCATCCTTCATAAGCCAAACCGCCAACAAGATCTTCCTCTGATCGTCTAACCCAAAGATAGCAAATAAATCCTCGGTCTCTTTCAACCAATTTCTGGCCTCTACAAAAGTCTCAGTGCCTTGAAAGTTCTTGCCACCCATTGCTTTGAAATCTTTGCAAGTCTTTGCGAAGCCAGCTTGAGGATGCTGAGGGGGAGGAGGAAGAGGAACCTCAGCGACAGGAGGAGGAGGAACATTAACTACCAGAGGAGGAGGAGGAGGAACATCTGCGGGGCCGGCTTCGGTCGCCCTAGCCTCCAAAAGTCTCCTATACCAAACAGGTACGTGTACTCCCTCCGGAATAGCAAAATTATCGGCCATACTGAAAACGAAGAAAAAGACAGATTCAGAATGGAGAAAAACGAAGGAATTTTGCTAATGCCTTTTTTGTTTGGGGAATAGCCTTTAAAATAAACTAGACTTTTCTTTGGAAAATACTTTATACTTGGTTTTGAAAATAGTTTTTCAAAAAGTTTTAAAAACCTTTTTGTTCCTTCTCGTAAACCATATGCTCTGATACCAAATGTAACACCCCACCTCTGCCAGGGTGGCTCTTGCAAGCACTCTGACTTTGGAGGGGCGTTTGAATCGGGTAAACATGCATAATGATATATCAAGGCAGAACAAGAACATATGTATATATGTAAACAGAGTAAATAAGATAAGTAAAACAGCGGAAGATTTCAAACTATTTCAAAACAAGTCTGGTACAACATAACTTTCCAAATAAACAAGTCTAGATAAAAACAACATCAACTGAAAAACTGAAATACATAAGTACTATCCCCAAAATAAGTGATAACCATAGCTAGCTTCATGTCGAAACCGTACATGAGATGAAATCCCACAAGCAAGCAATCAGAAATCCAAGCTAAGCTCCAATGTTCCCACCCTGAGAACCTGGGGGGGGGGGGGGGTGGGGAACGGAAGAAAAGAGGCGAAAGAAAACAGGTCAGTCAAAAAGACTGAGTATGTCCTACTACCATCAGTCTATAAACTAATAAAGTTAACTGACATGATGAAAACTGAGATGAACATAAGGATAACTACATACTGGCATGATAGATAAAAGGTGTCATCGCATAATCAGGTTTAAGGTTTTGCACCACAGGTGTACTAGCAAACTAACATGACTTGAATAAACAAGTATTGATCCCTTGGCCCAAGCTTTGGCCCAATAACATGAAGTGACCCTAATACGATGTCCAATAACATGAAGTGACCCTAATACGAGGTCCAATAACATGAAGTGACCCTAATACGAGGTCCAATAACATGAAGTGACCCTAATACGAGGTCCAATAACATGAAGTGACCCTAATACGAGGTCCAATAACATGAAGTGACCCTAATACAAGGTCCAACCAAACGGTCTAGTCGATCGGCTCCCTATAAGCCTAACTCGTCACGTGTTGGTGTCAATACGGCCCAAACATAATTGTAGTCAGACTGTGCTGGGTCTCCCGTCTGGTGTATCAAGCCCTAGGGTGTCAACCCCTGGACACCATAAACATAAGTGCACAGTCTAGATCTACTGGTACCCGTGCTTGATTTTCTCCGGCTACGGACTACGTGCACGACCGTAGTCCGTCCGGAACTACACCGGCGTACCACTCTGCCGTCGTTTTGGTCACTTACCTCAAGTCCAGTAATCGTGCCCCACCCTAGCCTAGTCCCTAGGGTCATGATGATACAAACTTGGGATTACTGCTGGAGTGGACCCCCGTTGCTAGGATTTTCTAGTGGGTTAAGTACGGTTTAACCCTCTTGCTAATCATGGATTAACTTGGTTAAGTGTAACGATGAGTTCACGACTTAACCCTGATTAATCTACCAAGCCCACATTGATTAAGTATTAAGTGGACCATGACTTAAACCCTAACCATGAGGCATTAATTAATTAATGTGCCTTAACCTCTCACATTAGACTTCGTTGCGGTTACTAGTTAAGCTGGTCGGTTCCGGGTAGCTTTATACCACAACTTGGTCTAACCTCGGGTTCAAGGTACAACATGACCAACTTCTCATATTGGGTCCTATTGTTTGTAGCAACTAGTTAAGCCGGTCGGTTCCGGGTAGGTTTACGCTACAAACTCAACCCAACCTCGAGTTGGTCACACTTATATTTTCTAAGTGTCATGTCCATTATGTTTCCAAAACATATTACATGTTTTCAAGCATTTGGGTAGACCTAACTTAATAGGTAAATTCCCAATGGGTAGACCTAACTTAATAGGTAAATTCCCAATCTTATGTTTTTATGTCTTTTAAGTTTACCCAACCCCAACCGCAATCCCATCGCTTACATATCGCAATAGCGCATAAAGGATAGAAAGAGGGAACTTGGCATAATCATGACATAAAGGTGTTGAAGCCACAAGTTTAACATGGTGGCATATGAAATGTACATATGTTCATATACTTGCATATTACATTTTTAGGCCTCAAAAACATGCATAAAACCAAACTTAGCATATAGGTGATACATGGTGATAAATGACATGTAGAAGTTGTCATAAGTTCGCATTTAGCCTCACATGCAAGTTATCATAAGGGATATGATAACTTACATGTTGCCAAAATGCAACCTTTAGCATAAAGCTTGAAGCTTTAAGCTCATAACCCCAAGGTAAGCTTGCATAACATGATAACATGAGTAAATGATCAACCCAACTTGCATAACATAACATGGCAAACTTGCATAACATAACATGATAAACTTGCATATCATAACATGATAAACTTGCATATCATAACATGGCCAACTTGCATAACATAACATGATAAACTTGCATATCATAACATGGCAAACTTGCATAACATAACATATCAAACTTGCATAACATGACATAGTAAACTTGCATATCATGGCAAACTTGCATATCATAATGATCAACCAAACTTGCATCATTCATTTAACTTTAGAGTTTAAATATGAAAGTAGAAAAGGGCTTACAATGCTTATGAAGACAAAAAAAAAATATAGATTAAGACAAAGCCCTTATGCAAGCTCCAATAGAAAAACCCTTGAGCCAAAATGATCAAAACCCTTGCTTTATGATGTAAATATGGAAACTTGACTTGAATGCAAGCTAGTGACACTCATACAAGCTTGAAAACACTTGTATGCATTGAAAATCTCTCATAGAAATAACTTAGAAATTTTATGAAGAGAGTGGAGGCCATGAGAGGAATAATTTTGCCATAGTTTAGTTGTAGGGTTGAATAATGATGATTTAGGGTTAGGTTAGGGGCTTATTTATAGAGATTAGGATTAGTTTCAACCTTAGGATTAAACCCTAATTCCAATCTCAGCCCTTAAAACCGAATCTGGCCCCAAAACCTAACCAAAACCCCAAAATGGTGCACTAGGCAAAACTGCCCGGCTGAACCAAGTCGACACCCAAGTCGACAGGGCTGTCGACTTGGGCCTAACCATGTCGACTGCCCAGTCGACAGGGCTGTCGACATGGGTGGTCTGGCGGGAAATTTCCCGCCTGCGCCCAACTGCCCTAATTTCCAAATTCAACCTTGAATTTGAAATCTGTTTTTACTTTGAAATTTTCTGAAAACTTCTTTGGGCCTTAATCGGGTCATACGGACTCCGATTTTCGAAAACTCGGACTCTATTTCGTGTATTTTTCCGAGACGAACGCAATGGCACAGCCCGTTTTCCTTGATTCAGATTTATAAATTAAATTCTGCCTCGATTTACGTTATAACAGGTTATTGAAAATACGGGTTGTTACAGCATCTAAAATTTTAAAGCCCACCACAGTTTCTGGATCTAAATATTCATTGTGCTTAAACTCGCGATTACCCTAACCCTAAATCCCCAAAACCATTCCAACTCGCATGCCGACTTTAATCTGAATATTGTTTCCCAAATTTCAGTTTGTGAATTCAACTGTAGTAGCAGTCAAATGGGATTGCGAATTGAGGGTTCGCGAAAATAAGGCTGCGGATTGCGGACGTACGAATCAGAGTCTGATTTGGCTTGGAGGAAGGACTTCATCGCTGTTCCTTATCTTGAAATCAATTCGTAAATAGCTCTCCGATCAGTTAGGATCTCATTTTTTCGACAGCTAGGACTTCATCGCTGGTTCGCCTTGCCTAACTGCTATCTCGATCTATCTTTCAAAGCTAGACACTCGCTGAGCTTTCACTCGATCTGGACCCGTATCCGTCGGTCAGTTCTCAGATCTAAGATTCCTTGCATTAAGTAAAGTTGTGGTTTGCTTTATCTTATTTTTGAGTTTGCTGCTGAGTACTCTGGTTTTGGTTTGGAGTTGCAACTTTGTTTGTTTAGCTAAAATGACTTTGTAATTTAGTTGTATTAATATGACTGTCTGGCTTCTAGTTTATAGATGCACCCTACATAGTGATTCAGACAGCCTCAAGCAGCTTGTGGCTTTCTTATGTAGTAGTCTGCAAATAATCACTGGAAATCCCTTACACAGTTGAAACAATTTATAACTAGTGATTAATATCACATGTATGGTTTGGTGATTCACTTGTTGGTATTATAGTTCTTCTGCTTCATAGGGTATAGTACATGATAATGTTAGCACTCTACTGTGCGCACCATTATATTTGCATTTGGATCCTCAGGCAAATTGATGCATGACCATCCAAGCTACTCACCATCATATTTGCTATCATTTTCAAAAATTCTATGTGTTAAAATAGATCCATACTTTATACCTTTATCTAAGCCTAGAAGAAGATATGAATTAAAAAATGGAATTGAAAAGCAAAAGACGTGATTTTTCTAGAAATGGAAAATGCCTACATCTACATGTTAATATTGTTGTTTCTCTAGTCATAAGGTATACAGCTTTTCATATTTATGTTCTTTGCTATGATATAAATTAAATAATCTATATCACTGTAGGGTTAAAAGATGTGAGCATGTTCAAAAATAATGGGTAAGTTACACAGGAGATGGAAAGTAAGTTAGAAAAATAAAAATTAATAGTAATGACTGAAGAAAGGACAACATAACTGACCTTGTATTAATCGAGTCAATCATATAGAATCTGTTAAGTCTGATGATGAGAGAAGACAAAGGTTTCTTTTTTTCTAGGCAAACGCTAGTTGACCAATATTCATCATAAAAAAAATCCAATTTTAATGATGAAGTAAATCTCCTAGATGCATATGTTACAACATGTAATAACTTCGAACTACCAAAAGGAAATGAGTTTTATTACATGAAATAAGAAATCTCCTAGATTGATCTACTAAATCTGGTCATTTAGTACCATCGTCGATGGTATATCATGTTCGTATACCTTATTTTGAAAATCATCTATGTTTTTAATAGCTTGTAGGACATTTCTTATGATGTAACCAGTTCATAAATTAGAATTTGTCATGATTTTTTTCTTGATGCAGTTGGGACCAAGGGAGTTTCTTATAATGTGTTTCATTAAGAGGAATAAGTAGTACTCAACGTTATATTGCATCCTTCTTTGATAAATGTAAGTATTTTTGAGCCATTATCGTTCTGGATTTTGGATGAAGAAGGCACCATGATTGGTTTATTGCAAACCTGCTTATTGATATTAATATCCCAGAAGCACTGTCATGTGTTGATGGTACATGATGAACTGTTTTCAATTGCAAGGAATTGTTTAGATGAATCAAACAATAAGTTATTGCTGAGAAGCTTCGCTTGGAGGTTAACCTTTCTTCTAAACTTCCAATGAGTAAGAAATTATTTTGGTTTCTTTATTCTCAAGTAACATCTAAACCTTTTGATAACAGTACTTTTTTCATTGAAGCCAAACTTTGATACAGTATTTATTTATCAAACTTTGATCCAGAAGGACTACTTTTTGGCATGTCTATTTGTTAATGTAGCATAAGAGAAGGTAGTTGTTAAAGTAATACCACACATTATATTTTCCAGTTTAGTTACAACTTTTCTTTTGCGTTGTTCATAATATAACTTTAAAAAACATTCGTTAAATATGAATTATCATTAAAAATTTGAAAAGTAATCATATTTAATCTTCTTTGACAAAATAAGAAATTGAATGGTTAATTTACCCTCATAACACTCAGTCCCTTTGACAGGTTCATATATTTTTGGATCTAGCTAGGCAGTCTTTTCAAAATTACAAAGTTTAGGATCTAGCTCTGTAGCCTTAAAATTTTAATTATGTTTGTAATCTAATGGGGGTTTTGATTTATTATTCACAACAAGCATTTGTGTCTTCAATTTGTTTCCCTTTTTGTTTTTGACAGTGAACATCGGTAACCAAATGTACTGATTAATGCAAGTGCCTTCTCACTATGGCTCCGTGAAATCCCATTTTACTTTCAGATTAAAATTACTTCAGCATTGAGGCTCTCAAGTAAGCAATTCACATAAAATCATGCATTTCATGCTTCAACCAAGTATATATGTTCTCTTATATGCAAGTAGTGTGTAAATTGTTTCTAAACCTTTTCATTTTATAATTAATTGATTTTTCTAGCCTTTTGCAAAAGTATGCGTTGTATTAGAAGATAATATGTGATTGTGAGTTATGTTTACTGGTGTGTATTTTTAGAAGAGTGTCCATTTCTGTTGTGAATAAGGAGGATGGAACAACTCTTAGAAGAAAACAAACCTACCTGTTTTGGAGTTCAGCGATAATTCATTGGTATTTCCAGGTTCATCATCCTGTGCACAAAATATAGAGTCATGAACAGCAACCAATAAGTTGTAAGTTGAAATAATTCATACTTTCAGAATTGGATTTTATATAGGTACATACATACATCCATATATATATATATACATGTAAGTATATGTGAATATATATAAATGTATACATGTATATGTACGTATATATGTATACATGTATGTATGTATGTATGCATGCATGTATGTATGTATATACTAATGTTCTATGAATATAGTTTTCCAAAGTGAAATTAGATTAGCATCTGTTGTTTAATTAGGATAAGTTTTGGCTGATTTTAAATGTTTGAAGCCTTCTACTTCAGTATTCAGCAAAAGTCTGAAGCACTTAATACTCAACCAATTTATGAACAAAATTGCTACAAGCCAAAGAATATGTGTGATTCCACATATCTTAAGGTATACCACTGAATTTTGGTTGATTCTTGTTAATATTTGTTGTCTTAACATTATAAGATCTTCCTTTGGTATCTGTACTTGTTGCAGGTGGATCATCACGACCAAAATAAATGCTAGTAGAATCAACATTGGATATCCATCAGGTTTCATTTGATCGGCGTGCACTTCATTACTTAAATATTATATGTGACAGTGTAGGCAATGTGGGATCATTACTTAAATATTACATTAAAAATAAACATTTTATTGTATACGAAATGTTATTGTTTGAATCAATAAATTTTATGTATTTGAGTCCATGAATTTTGTGTATTTCAACAATTTTATGACATTATTTATTTAATATGTTTTTTATTTCAGTGTTCACAGTTAAACGATGTTAGTTCGATGTGTGTGTGTGTGTGTGTATTGGTAAATCAGAAGGGGAATACCGATGGATTACCAACAAAAAAAGTGAGATTAAGTTTTCTCCATTTTAATTTTCGTCGCTAATCCCTTGGCAATTAGTGAGGGTTTACCCACTTCTTTTTTAAATACTATTTTATTATAAATTAATTATCCGTCGGTAAGCAGTCGGTATATAAATTAAAAATAAATTAAGAAATAAAATTTTATTTTTTATGTAATTAGCAAAATAACGGAAAACTGTCGGAAAACTCATGCTAAAGTCCATCGCAAAATCTGACACAATTACCATCACGGTTTTTACCGACCACCATGTTATGCACGAAATCCATGGCTAAAGCCAATTTAGTGACGGATTAGAAGTGGATTTTGTCGCTGCTATATGTAGTTTTTCTTGTAGTGTCCTTTGAATAATAATACATAATTATATAGTTCAAGTAAGTGACTTGAACATGAGATTATACAATATATTAAGTATTATAATTCGTAAATGTCCCTAGTCAAGTTCTATTGTTTATATAAGAAAGGGATAGAGCACTGAGACTATTATGTTGATTGAACGATGATCACATCTCATTGATCATCAATATATGTGATATTAATGTCAAAACATAAATGCATATTGGAGAATAGCGTATTGGACTGACCCATCATGAGAGAACTACATGTAATATAATTAATAATATCATAAGTTGTTCTCATAATGATAGTGATGTAATGGTCCTTAGACCTGAAATCCTTATAATTTTATTCAAGGATATTTGTGTTTAGATATCACCTAAAGTTGCTTTTAACTGAGTGGACGATGAAGGTGATTATTGGATATATCTCCAACCAAATGAAAATTATGAATAATCCGAATGGAATTTAACCCTAGTAGTTATATCCACGGGCATCTTGGTTGAGTGAGACTATGAAATGTATAGCCGTGCTCAAATATTGATTTGTTTTATATAGTCTACTCGTTGATCAAGATAAAAAAATTAAATTATAAAAGAGGGTGATACGATCTATGCCTCGAGTTTGATTCTGCATATACTGGTTAAAAGGATTATATTACATTGATACACCAATCACGTAATCTTTATATCGAATCATCAATATTATTATAACTTGGGTAGTAGTGACGTATCTCTAGATGCGAATCACTTCTTATGATTTTAAATATGATTTAAAATCATTGTCAACGTTATAATAACCTATAGGGTCACACACTTAGAACGTTATAAAGGGGAAAAACATTTATTTGATAAAATATCAAATTTGTTGATATTTTATTTAGTGCTGAAATAGTATGTTGGTGGTTTTACTTATTTTATGCTACACGGTTGATTTTACAAAGGGTAATTCGTTCCCTTTTAAAATATACAGACACATGAACCATCGGTTGAGATTAGCGATCTAAATAATTCAAAAAGGAAAAACTGATTGATACCTTTTCAATGAAATCCCCTATTAATGACGGCTAGCAATGCCCTTTTTCTTCTTCTTTGATTCAATCGAAGGAGGATGCATTCTCATGGATACGAATAGAGGGTCAGTGCTTTGTTGAGCCTTGCGATTCGATGGTCCTTTCGATTTTAAGGCTCGTCTGTTTCTCCATGAATTCACCACGCAGGTATAAATCCTTAACCTAGATTAATTTTGATATAATTTTATTGCATAGATCTTCGTTATAAACAATTTCTAAAATAAAATTGGTTGATTGATTTGATCGATGAAACTTTCAATGGTATCAAAGCTTCGGCTTGCAACAAATAGTATATTGAATTATGTTTTGGGTATGTGCGTGTTTGATTCCTTGTATAATCGAAGGTATTAAATAGATAGACAACAGAATTTGATTCTGGATTAATTAATTGGCACTATTGAATCAATTTATTTCTGAAATAAAATTGGTTCATTTAAATATAAATTAATATCAGATATTGATTCTATTTACTAGGTCTGTTTACATGAGTAAACAATGCTAAACTGATAATCAAGTTTGTTTGATTCATGAATAATTAATGACCTGACTATCTTATTCATTTCCTTCTTTTAATCAAAATATATTTTACTAATTGACAATAATTGATTTTCTGTTTTGGTTTTAATGCTGCTTGTATATCGTAGGATCAAAATCATAAACAGATCTAAAGGTCACTTAAGATATTGGTACATAGTTCACTTAAAGTATAACATTTAGTACTTTATTTGTATGTCATATACATTTAAATGGATTTTTAATACCTGGATTATAAATCACTTTTGAAATCTGGATTTTAACATTACACAAGATTAAATTTGTAAGCTTATGACCCTAATATGCTTCAATTTTAAATCTAGAAATATTAAATGTTTCATAATAGTGTGTATGAAAGCCATGAACCATTATAAAAAAAATTCAGTATATGATACTCTTCTATTTAATGATTTAAATTTTTAAATATGGGTTTTGAGTTATTTTAAAATTTGCATACATATGTTAGACATACCTATACTTCAATCATATAATGCTTAATGAATAAAATAATATACCATAACCAAATATATATCTGGGCATTTGGTATAAATTCATATTCTGGTTTGATGCAAATGTCCCTCATGTATGCTTCAATTTTGATCTGGATATTCATTTTTTTGTATATATGGATGCAATGAACTAGATTGAATAGACAGTGCAATTCGTGAATTATAAACACACACGCACACACATGGACCTTTCAATAGGCCAACATGAATCAATACATATAGATGTATTTCTTAAGTGCATTCAGATGCAATATGATTTGCCTCAAAAGCTTGATAATGCAATTTCACTTGTAGTAGTATGAGCACTGTCATGATTATAAATATATGTTGGTTTACACCTTCACATATCTATATAAATTTTTGTTAGAAATCTTATGGAATTTTTTTTTTGACAAATGATCTATATGATAGATTATTGCCATAAGCATAGCTAAATCGTGAATTGAATTATTATGAAATTTTAAGAAATAAAATTTTGTGTTGCTGTGGTGTTAAACCTGGCATTTTGAAACAAGGTACATTACTTTATGTATAGGATATACTCTATAAACACTCATGTTTAGTTGTTTTATCTGTATTTAACCAATAACCAACAAGAAGGTCAATACCTTTTAAAAACCAAACTTGTAAGTTTGAAAACAGGATCTGGAATATGATACACAGTCGATTATGTAATGGAACTATTATTTTTTATTTGTAATCGATCCATAATTAATATATGATAATAATTCGATCATGTGTATTTAGAATTCTTGTTATTACTCGTTATCATGTGTATATAGATCATCTATACGTAATCTTTCTAAATACACTGATGATTGTATAGTACAAATCTGATTTGTAAAATTTTAATTTTTAAAGTTCATATTATGATATATGTCATACATAAACAATTGGCTTTAAAACCATATTTAAATCTTCAGCATGAAGTTTATTTTGATAATATATCAAAAAATATTTCTTCTTGCACATATATGTATTTTAGACATTAGTGCTTATGTCAAGATAATTATGATTTAACGATGAATGTGATTCATCAAAGAATATGCCACATTCCTTAAATCAAGTATGTATTGTAACATGTTCTGATATTTAATACTTAAAGCATCTTGGTGCTTATATTATGATATATAATTTCCTAAACTCGTTTTCAACCTGAACTGGGAGTTTCTTAAATAATCATTACCCAATGCCAATGCATACTGATGCATCTCTATTTAGATGATGCATATACTATTTATCTTAGTATATATATATATATATATGTAGATATAAACATGCCAGTATATTCACATTCCGTATGGTTCATCTTGATGGCAGTGTAGGGTGATTTGAATCATATAATACACACAACTTATTATATGTGGAAGCACAATCCAGTGAAACAAATGTTGTTTCTGCTGGTGAATGTAATAACTTGACATTGGTTAAAATTTCCTCTCATACTATTTACACATGATAAGATTAATATGCTTTAGAAACTATTCATATACATTTATAATTATACCAATTGGTTGAATATATATATATATATATGCATTTGAGGTATATATGTATTTCTAAATATGTATAAAAGATACTACATAAGTAATGTATACACATTTGATGCATATATGTTTGTTATCGCTACATATTATATACATATATATACATTTGATGTATATATTTATGTTATAACTGCATATTATAATTATATGTATATGCATTTGATGCATGTATCTTATTACTGCATATCATATTAGATATATATATATATATATATATTTGATGTATATATTTTATTAGTGCATATATAAATATATCATACATTTGATGTATATTTATAAGCCTGACCCTACAAGTTAAAATTGTTTTAACAGGGGAAGAATTTGATGTTGTCTGAAATTATTTCAGAAGAAAGGGGAAGTCAATTGCTTATGGTTGGCTGTAGCAGCTACTTCAAATATGGATTTTGAAAGGCAAGTGAAAATTTTATTATTCACAAATACAAGAGTTACATCAACTTAAAATGCAAAAGCAATACAGACTCTTGAATGTATAGCCTTGAACTTACAAAAAAAAGATTACAAAATAAACATGAAGCATACTTATTGAAACATTATTCATATCGAGGTGAAGATAATACGACCACGAGGATCACAACAGCAGCACCAAGCAGAAAATTCCTATATCCAAATTGCAAAGAAAGGAACATGCAACATTATTCACTGAATCATCCCCATAAACCAATTCCAAACCGCATGCACAGTAAAGTTCTTGTCACAGTTAAGCAATAACTGTGAAAAGCTGTCACTAACAAAGAGTCCAGTGACTCGAGACTCAATTTAAGACAGGATCAAACATGGGACCAGGATTCTTCCTGGTATGTCGTTTCATCTTGTTGGTGAGCGGTATCACATCCTCTGGCAAGAATCATTACATTATCTAAATCAGAGCAGTCCAGAATTTTCCTTTCCGCTTCTTGGGTTTAGATGAAAAACGTAGAGAACTCGTAGGAATTGCAGAAGATAGAGAAACTAAAGAGGTATTAAATTATGGAAAAGTCAAACCACAACCGGTGACTATTGGAAGAGGTAGAGTAAGATCTTGAGGAGGCTTCAAGATGGCATATGAGAGACCAGTGAACGTAAAGGATTAGGAGCTGATGGAGTAAGCTTCAAACCTTTATTGATAGGAGAAATGGAGGTATTTCGCCTAAATAAGTCTGATGAGGAATCTTAAGAACTTGAGGCGCTATTACCAGATAAAGACTTTGATGTTTACACAGTTTCATTGCTATGGCCTTCTAATATGTTACCCCGCAGAGTCGCTTCTTCAGCAAACTGAGGAACATTATTGATCACATTATTATGAACCTCTTTATCAATACTATTTCTTTTTGGTGCATTAGAATCTAATGCAGCTTCAAAGGCATTATCCATGTTAACATCTATATGATCAGCTTCATTACCATTATTAACATTATTCACGTCAGCAATTTCATGACTATTGTCACTATTTGCTTATGATTCTAGAACATAAAAGGGATTATCATTAATATTTGCCACATCTTTTTCAATTGTCTTACTACTATTCTGAACCCCTTTCTTTTTCCAATACTTAGCATTTCTTGATTAGCAGATTTCCATTGACATTGATTAGCATTAGAAGTATCTTTCCTATTAAATTGCCGATGATAACCAGTAAGATCCTCAACATGCTTATCCTGTTTATCTTCAGCATGAATATTAAACTCACAACTGCTAGTTGTATGACCAAATACCCTACAAGCAGTGCATATTTTGGGTCTCTAATCATAGGATAATTTAACTGAAGGGTAATCTTTACCTAAACCTCCTACCACTATCTTATCAGGAAGATCAAAATTTGAGGAAATCTCAATTAATGCTTTTGCATACCTAAATCTTTGAAGCTTTTTTGTGCTAGTGTCAAAGCATATCAATCTCCCGACATGACAAGCTAACCAATTTATACCCAATAAAGTCCAAAGAATTGTCAGAATACAATAAAAATGGACCCAAACAAGAATTTTTTTATCTGAGCCTGTGAATTTCCTATTGTTGGATCCCATCTAGTTATGACAAACATACATCCCTTAATGAAAATAGGATCAGATTTCAAAAAAAAAATCCCTGTTTGAATCATTGGAGAATTTAAAAAAATATTGCATACTATCCGATCTAATACTAACTTCCCCATCTAATTTCCAGAAACGATTTAAGAAATTTACCACCATGGAGTATGAAGAATTACGGTCAAGGAAAAAGCCCACCAAAAAATTACTGCAGTATTGCATACCTTCATATCTGACTGACTCTGGAATCTGCTGTGGAATGTCATCCCTAGGAATGTCGAAGTGCTTAGGCTGATAGGCTCCTGCGTTGCGTGGAAGTGAATTAAAAAGGGATGCATAGTCTCTCTTAGAGAACGCCGGAAAGGAGGCGTCAGATGATGAAGGATTTGCAGATCTAAGAGGGGTAGGTTGCGGATTTGAAGGATTAGATCTGAAATTCAAATGAGAGGGTTTATCAGAAGAGGGGTTTGCAATTGGAGGTGGTGGATCGGAGGGAATAGGAAGGGATGAACTGGAGGGTAAGGGAGGGAAGGCGGTGTCAAAGGCGAAGGAGGTGGAAGAAGAAGAGGGATTTGCTTGAGAGGCCGCCATTAACAAAGAGGTGAATGACCAAACCTCTTCTATTATTATTGCTTCACAAATATGGATTTTGTATTCTTATAATTTTGTATATCACTGCACTAGTCAGTGTTCATGTGTATATGAATGATTCGAATGTGTGCGTGTTGATGTATACATATACAAGTATAGGAATTTGTAAAATGTGCAAAATGTATTGATTTCCTTTTAAAAATTTGTAGAACTTGAAACGTGTAAATGTGTTAAATGCCTGTATGTAGTTCTATGGATGTAATGATGTATCTTAATATGTATCGGTTCAATGTCAAATTGGCTGAGTATATAAAAGCAATAGTTAAGGTCTCAATATTTTGTTTCAGAAGTGTCTGTATATTGAATTGGACCTTGTAAAACATAGGACCTTGGCCTTGTTATTTTCTGAAAATGCATTGATCTTTGTATTATGTTACAGCCACGTTTTCTTCACAAATCATATGTAGAATCAAGTTTTATGTATCTTTATTTATTTTTTAAGTAAATAGAAGGGACCACCAATGAAGCATATAAGATGTGCGGTAATTTTGATTACCAAGATTTTGAAATATTCAAAAAATTTAAAAAGGCATGCTTGCTATATAATTGAATTTCAAATACTGTATGTTTATTTAAATGTGAAATACATACATTTTGATATATGTAAATAACATTGATATTTTTTTGGCATGACAAATTATAAAATCCTTTTAAAAGGAAATTTTGTTATATTAAGTCATAGTAACATATTCCAATAACACACTCATCAATGCCAATCTCATTGGTTGTAGGTAATGCCAAACCGTTGTGCATCCTTTTGTTTTGGTTATATGCCATAGGGGTAATTGTGATACTTCGACTGTATTATTGGGTCTAACTTAACTAGGCTCCATAATAGTTTTTATGGCCTTAGAGACAAATAGCATGTATTATTCTATATTTGAGCAAATGAATAATTCAATGAACAAAATGTTCATCATGCGATCCAAGAATTATATACGATATAATTGACATAGGATGTCAACCTAAAAGGTTGTGTTTTGGGGGTTAGCCAAAGCTAGGTTAAGGCATGACTAGATATGGATCTTAGAAAAACATTATATATATATATATATATATATATATATATATGTGGCAAGGTTCAATGGCACCCCTTTAACCTCCCACTTTTCCACCACTCATTTCCCACTAACTCCCATTCTCTCTCCTTCCACTAACTATCTCACTCCCCACTCAATTTCTTTATTATAAATGAGAGGCTGAAATTGGGGTGCAAATGGGGGGCTGAAATTCAGTGGGGCTCCCTGATCCTATCCCTATATATATATATATATATATATATATATATATATATATATATATATATATATGGATGTTAATTTGAGTAGGAGTGTATTTTAGTTTAAATTATACACTTATATTATTTTGCAATATTCTCTATAATTTTGATTGTCAAAATTTGTACAAATATATTGCAAAACTTTTACCTTTGTTTTTTTATTTGTTATCTACTATATATATTAAATGATAAACAACTCCGACAATTTAAAATTAATTCTTAAGAAGGATAATTTGAATTAAATCAAATTTCGTGACTAACATTGAAATTTGAGGATCGTCCTCAAACAAATTAAACATAATTGTTTTAGAAACATATAGAAGATCTAAAATGATAGTTGAAGTATGACTTCAACCGAATAAAATATAAATGTTATAACAATCTACTTATACATCTCTAGTATTAGATACTGGATATGAATCAATAAATGTATGTGAATTTGCAACAGTTGCAATACAAGTAGAGATCTGACAAAAGAACAAGTGGACTTACGATTGGAAATGAAGCAAATGTTGCTGGATTATCCATAGGAAGCTACTTCTTATTCCATGAAATGGCTTAATTGAATAATTAAAATATTGTTGTAATGAAATTCCATTTAAAATAAATGTTTTTCTGTATCTTGTTTAGACAAGTTTGAATTTCATTTATAATAAAAGAACAATTGTTGTTCATTTTATTTAAATGAAATATTTTATGGAATTTCACAAATAGTTAATGATCTTTATAAATCCTTAACTATGATGTGCTTGATATAAATATTGAGCAGATTAAATTTAGTGATTTAAATCTATCACACTTCTAGCATAGTCAATTGGCCCATATAAACAAGAAAAGCATATCAAAACTCCATAATGATGGAATTTTGGAATCATTTGATTTCGAATCATATTAAGAATGAAATTTTTTTTATTAGGAAAAATAACTGAATCACCTTTCATTTGACACAGTGAATAGGCTAGTAAGTATTGGATCTCATAAATAATGATGTATATGGAGCAATGAATATATAAGCTAGACGTAGGTTTCATTACTTCATTACATTTACTGATGATGTTAGTAGATATAGATGTGTGTATCTTATGAAACACAAATCAGAATCCTTTGAAAAGGTCAAAGCATTCAAAATGAAGTTTATAACCAATTTTAACAGAATATAAAGACTCCACGAACAGGTCGAGATAATAATTAAGCTAATAATTAACGACTATCCAAATGTGTGTGAAATTGTTTCACAACTCAGTCCACGAAGAACACCATCTTGGAATGGTGTATCTAAAAGGAGAAGTCACACCTTATAAGATATGGTACGATCAATGATGATTCATATAGATCTTCCAATAAATTTTGGGATTATCCCCTTAAAACAATTCATATTTAATAGTAATCCTACTAAAACAATTATAAAAACACCATATAAGATATGGACTAGGAAACGTCCTAGTGTGTCTATTATGAAGACTTGCGATGTGAGGTGCTTGCTAAATGTCTTGCCTTTGATAAGATTAGACCACTACAACAAATATGCCTATTCTCAACACAAGAACACAGTGTTTTGGCTTCAATATTGTCAAATACAAAGGTTAATACGTGGTTTTCACGTTGAAAATGCTAAGATAAATTGAAGCAAAAAGTTATTTTACTTCCCTCCACTTCTACTAATTTCGGCCGCTAAAATTCATTTCCCCCTTCATCCGTTTTAATCACCGATCTATTTCCCCCTTCGTCCATTTTCATTTTCTCTCCTCTCAATTTTAATTTCAATTCGCCTGCTCTAAAAAGCACGTCTTCCTTTATCCTTCTCTTCAAATTTTAATTAAGCATCCCCCTTGTTGGCCTTTTTTACAAACGTCGAAAGCCTTGAATTGTTTTCGTGGGTCTGGAATGGGAGAATTAACGAAGGATAGGATTTAATTTAGTTGCGAGATTCAGAAATGGGGAAAGGAATTATGAAGGTGAAGACTTTGAATTGCTTTCGGTTTGTTTCAGAAAGGAGAAAATGCGAAGGCTTTGAGTCGTCGAAACTTGTGAGATTTTTTATTGTGATAATAAGGCTTAGGTCCCTAAAAGCAAACTTAATTAGGCTTACATCCTCCTCTTCTAAAACATAAAAATTTCATCCCTGTTTTTCAAATGCGGCCAATATTTTCCCCCAATTGCCCTTTTTCTTAATTATCGCCGCAATTAACTAGGGATGATACACATATTGCGGAATTTATTTTCTCAGAAACATATATTTTATTCTTCATGGCAGCACAATTTTTAACGATGGTGTACATCGATCTCAGATATCTCATAAATTTAGGATCTGATTCGATATTTCTTTTTAACTGCTATGGCGGCGACATCTTTTTGTGTGGACGACGGCTATTTATTGCGGGGAGGGGGGGGGGGGGACGACGACGATGTCACATCATAGGGAGGGGGCGACTGGGGTATTCATGCAGCCGTCTTCGTCCAGGTAATTTATACCTTTTAGTTTTTTTAAATTTTGTTTACTGATTTCAGTTTTGCAATCGATTTTTGTTGAATCTTTATTCTGAATTATTTTAATTAAGAATTTTTTTTGATGGATAGTTTAATTATAATTCAGTTAGTTTAATTTTACAGCCGTATTTACGATTTAGTTTGTCAACATATGTTTTCATCTGTTCTGCATTTATGTATAAAAATATGCATATATTTTGAATATGAGCATATAAAAATGCAACTATTGGTATAATATGTGTTTGGATTTATTCAGAAAAGTTGCGTGGAAGTATGCATATTTTCTGTACATATGCATACAAATATTTAGCTCCTTAAAATATGCATACAAATATTCAGCTCCTTTTATTTTCTGTTTTTTTGCGTGCCTGATGATTAGTTGAATACATATATGAATATATTCTTGATATATGCATATTACTAGTGTTCTAGATCTATTTTTTAATATAATATGTGCAAATATTCTGAAATTTTTCATGTAAACATGCAGATATTACTGTTATTTGCGTATATGTATGCATCTAGTAATAATTATATGTCTATGTTTTTGTAATTTTATTTGAATACATGCAGATAAGGCTGATTAATGTTTTTTTTTAACAGCGGTCCTGCAAATATTGGTGCATGTTTGTTATTAACATAATGAAGCAGAGAAGTGAGGACAAAGAAATCATTAGAGATGAAGAAATTAAAATTGAAGAAAGGGGTGTTTATATTTGTTAGAAAAGGTTGAGTGCTATTTTGTTTTTTGAACTACGTGTGCATGATTATATAGTGCGTAAACTGAATTACCTTTTTATTTTGTGAAATTATGAATTGATGTTTTTGTGTGTACAGTTATTCGTCATATTTTGCATACTTATATGCATGTTTTCAATATAATTGCTGATGTAACTACATATATTTGCAGCATTACTCCAGAAGATGTTTTATTTTTTATTAAATACTGACATATATGAACTAAACTTCGTAAAATTATACGAATAAATAACAAAATTAAAACTGTAGAATCAGCTAATTAAATTAAAAAATTCAGGATTAATAGGTGAAAAAAGTAGACAAAGTTAAAACAGAGTAAGCATAAACGATAAATTTTCAAAACTTGCATGCAAATAAAGAGAATAGTTGCATACTTCTATGCAACAATGTATAATACTTATGTACATTATCCATTTACAAAAATAATTTCATATCTGTATGTAGCTTTTATGAATTTTTTTCATACATTTATTCATCTATGCAATATACGAGAAAAGTTGATACAGATATTCAGTATTTTTGCATACATCTATGCAACTATACATAATATTTGCATACTTCTATCCAACTATATAGAATGATTGCATACAAAGTATTTCTGGAAAAAATAACTCTAATAAATATAGAATTAATATTAAAAAATTGAACTAAATTTATAACAACCCATAAAAATTCACAATATTATACTTTCAAGAAATACAGAATGCTTATACGTATAAAGATCATCTTTCTTGAATTTCTCTATCAGTTCGATGAATGCCTTAAGATTATTCCTATACACACTATCCTTTTTGGGATTCTTCCGTACTTCTTTGATTTTTCATTCTTTCACCAATTGTTGAGATTTAGACGGCTGTTCAGTAATAACTAACGCTCTCTCTTTTTTAACATCTCATATAGGATCATCTTCCACCATAGATACCTGAAAAAAGAATTAGAAAGTTATCAACAAAAGGTTTCAAACTGTTCTAAATATATGTGTACCAGTCTGCAAGTATTCTGTCTAATGTCACGCAAGTGTTCATGTATTTTGAATAACAGTACAAAAGTTCGCAAATATTGTTGATACATACTCAAACATGTGCAAATAATCTTCATAATTGCACACAAGTGTGCAATTTTTACTAATAATAGCAAACAAAGCATGTATTTTCAATAATAGCACACAACTGTGCTACTATATAGAATATATGTACACAAGTATGCAAATATTACAGACATAAGCTCACAACTGTATAAAAATTCGTAATAACATCACATAATTGTGCAAAAAAACATAAAAATTGCACACTACAGTGCAATTATTTGGAATAACTGCACATTAGTGGTCATCTGTTATGAACTGTTTTCCACAAGTGTTTGAGCATTCTGACCACATTCAAACATGTTTCCAAATATTCATACCAATATCTTACAATCATTCATGAACTCTTACAATAATTTTGTTAATATTTGTAAATCAGCAAGCAAATATAGAAGATAATTATATACATTTCTACAAGAAATCTAAATTAAAATTTTCAAATATTCACCGACTCATAACAAATTATAGTTTCTTATGCAAAAGTCTTGAATAAACAAATTTGCATATTACACATGTTTTAACAATATTTGCATATTTGTATGCTCATATTCACAACTTATGTATGTTTTTATACACATATTCCAAATATAGAACAAATATACTGAAAATTTAATAAATAAAACTGTACTATCTACAATAACATTAAAACGTTATACAATAATTAATCAATTGACAAAACTATAAAATTATAGAAGATCGGATTAATCCATCAACAAAGATCGAGTAAAAATTGAAAACCGTAAAAAATATATATTAAAACGTACTGATTGAAAATCATACAATCATGCAACACTACTATATAGTTGCATACTGATTAGCAAGAATTAGGTGATAACATTAAATAAATAAAATAAAATGAAAGAAATAAAAAAGCTTACAACGGGTTTGGGGGGGGGGGGAATGGCGGCGCTGGGTGATGGAGGGGGAGCAGGCAGCGCCTGAGGTGGAGGCAGTCCAGTTTAGGGGCGGCGGCGGTTGTCACTTCGCAGTAGGGTGCAGTTTTGGGGCTGTAGCTGTTTGTCGACGGTGGTGGGGCCATCGGTGGGTGACGCGGCGGCTATTGCTGTGGGGGGGGGGGGGGGGGGAGGGACGACGACGATGTCAGATCGTAGAAGGGGGCGACTAGGGATCGACAATTTCTAATTTGTGTAGACGACGGAAATGAAATTGGATCGTGGTTTTAGGGTTTCGGAACTGTGTAAGGGTAAGACGTGAATATTTTCAGCTGATTTTCAAAAATAGGGACCTAACTTATATTAAGTTTATGACCGGATGTGAGCCTAAATTTGAAATTTAATAGGGAGCTGTAAAAAACGCACCCTTTTTTATTCTTAACCCAAGTTTATTATTCTGATACTAGTTGAATGTTTATCTTAAACCATATTTGATTATCACTTTAGAATATCAACACCACTGCAAGTTGGTTTACCTGAAAATCATGTTGTACTTATTTGTGCACTGGCTCGACACATGCACCTTTGTTAACTCACTTTCTCAAGTGATGAGATAAAATTTCTAATGAGAAAGAAACAAACTCAAATGATAAGAAGTTACCAATGAATTGTATCCACAAGTTGCAAGTTTTTGAATTGTTGTTAAGCTTAATAGTTTGGTTCTTATACTAAGATAGAAATATCAGTTTTTGTATTTGATTATTTGATCAGAAATTGATTGAGAGAGCTATATTGTAGAAAAATATTTTATTGCAGAAATGATTGGTCCATTCTTTTGGCTGTTACATGTGATATATATACTGATACAATTAAATTATAGGCTAATGGTTCAGTCCAACTCACGTGTATATGACATACCTAAAAATTTCATATGTACATGACTCAACTTTAACAACTGAGCTTGCATAACTATGCTTTGCAAATTAAAGTAGCTTTGGAAACAAATTTGCAAGCTCAGTTTTGCAAAGCTAGTTCGCTAACTCAGTTTTGTAGTTATGCAAATCGCGAACTTAGTTTGGCAATTCTGCAAATCGATGCAAATCAAGGAAGGGGTTGCGGACTTGTAGTGGTTTTAACCTGTTAGGAGAGTAGTTTGTTTGTCTAAGGCAGATTTTGCCACTGGGTAGACTATGTTGCTAGTCCGACTTATTTGACCATCAGAAGCAGCGCTTTCAACATTATGTTTTTTGTATTGCTCCTTCAAAATTTCATTGCTTGGTTCACCACCACGAGCACTTTCAAAACTACTAGCATCTGAGATATGTGCATTCAAACCACATAAGCGAGCCTATTTGACACAGTTGACAGATTAGTGATTTGAATTTCATTATGGTTCGCAGTCATCAGGTTTTCATCTTTGTTAGTCTAACCGTTCAGTCCGTCATCATGACAGATTTTGTTTATGGGGATCAATCTATTTTAGCTGGAAATGATGTAGCATGTACATTCTCATTGGTGGCATGGTTTCTTGTTTATTCTTAGGTGCTTTAACAAATTGTACATGTATAGGAATTTCCATTTGCATTAGAACTGAATCATTATGCACCTTAGAGGTTTGTAAGTCTTCGCATTCTGTCATTTGAGAACCGCATTACTTCATTCCAAAATTTTCAGTTCTTTGCACAATACCACTGACAACACTAGTTTGAAATGCATTTCCTGTATCAAACCTTATTGCACTAGTGACCTACATGTCCTTGGATCCTCATTTTGCATTTAAGAAATGCCTGTTATATTTCTAATACTACTAGCCTTAAGTTTTTCTACTTTATCCATATTCGGTTTGTTTACATTATTAGCAAGTGATGAGATTCCTAAACAGCTAACTCACCCTCCTCTAAGCCATGAAGCTCATGAAACTTATTCTTTATATCCACAGTCCTATCCTTTACCATGGTTTTCAATTTTGGAGTAGTCCTGGTTTCACCTCTTCTATGTTGTCCTCGGTTGCATGCTTTTCAATAATATTTTGATCATTACTTTTGTGATTGATAAGAGTAACCTTACCTTTGTCACTTATGCTTACATTCATGTTTACCCTTTTCATTACCTTATTTCCGCTCTTGCTAACATACTGCTATCTCTTCACTATTTTTTCTCATTAAGAGTTTTTAGAGAGAACAGTCTTTAAGAGGTTTGAAATTCCCTCATTATTGTTCATTTCCATAACACATATTGCTATCTCATATGGTTGCACGGGATATTGTACTTACTACTGCCATCTTCAAATCAATGCAGCTAATGAAAAATATAGAATATCACTATGCTGTGTATATTTCGATCGATATCCATCAAATATTGATCAGTATATGATGTGCAAAGAGTTATTTCGGTTTCACTAATAGAGAAATGTAACGACCCGCATTCTACGCATCGAAGGATCGTAGAATATTTATTTCTTTCACAAACGAAGTCGTATGGTCATGTAACTTTGGGAGACGACTATTGGGGTCATTTCCCATGTTCATGATTTTTGCCGATTTTTAAAATTAACGTTTCGCCCCTAGCTAATCTTGTTTTGACCATAACTTTTGACTGGAAAGGAATTTTGACCTAAAACCACTTCCATTGGCTCCGTATGATGGTTTACAATTACGTAGAGTGGTCACATTAGCCAAATGGACTCACCGTTTGGGAGATATGGCTGAAATAAGTTTCAGATGGTGAAAAACAGCTTAATTAGGCTTAACCGGGTAATTAGCAGCTAGGCCCAAAGGGGATTTCGGGATTAGAGATGTATAGGGGCTGATTAGGGTTAGAAAACATTTCTTTCAGCAGCCACTTTCATTCTTGGAACCCTAGCAATGGCCTCCAACACCCAAATCAACTTCTAATCACTTTCTAATCAAGTTTTGGCTTAATCAACACCAAATCAAAAAAGATCTACGCCAAATCAGTATTAGAGTTGCTGTTAGACGTCAGTATTCGCCCAAATCAGCGAGGTTTCAGTTCTGAAAATTTTATTTGTGGCCAAGGTGAGTGATTTGCATAGTTTTGCGCTAATTACGGTTAATTAGTGAAGATTAACGAAATTAGACATGATAAAATTTTGGAAAAATATTTATAAAATTCGAAATGTTGTTTTAGACCTTTGTTAGAAAATTTGGCTAGTTTGGTTAAGATTTGTTAATCCTATCATTAGTTTTGCTTTAACATGCTTAAGGGAAAATATGGGGTTTTGGCTATGTTTGATTCGTTCTAACTTGTCAAATTATTGCTGTTCGTGGATGATTATACATGTTGCTATGACTGTATGGTATGTTTTGTGATTGATTGGAATAGTTAAAATGGTCGAAAACGCCGTCGAATAGCGTAAAACAGTCGCTGGAAGAGTTGCAGGAAAATATACAGGGATCCTGATCGGATCGCCCCTCTCCACTATGACCCGATCGCGAGGCTCCTTCACGATCCGCCACGCCCCACCCATCACGAACCAGAGGACTTCGAGGTGCCACGAGCCAGACCTGGATGCAAACAACACAATCTAAAGCAGGACCACGATCTGGACGAGATGTCACGAGCCAAATGGAGGACCACGATCTGGAGCTGGAGCGTCATCACGACCTGGAGTGGGACTCGCGGCCGACCTGAGCCAGAGTGGTGCGACCCGACCCGATGGAGGGTGAAGCACGATCCGAACCAAGGGGCTGATGACTACGATCTGAAGTGAAGTGAAAGAGAAGAAGACTGATCCGGAGAAGAAGATTAAAACCCGAGATGCAAAGGTAATCCAAATGGAAGTTAGAGCTCAGGATCTAGATGGGAACCAATGAGTTCACTTCATGGTTGGGCTTTGCTGCGGGACGTGTGCTAAGGAGTTGTCGATGTCTATAACTTTGGATCACTATGTGTAGGGGGTACGTGAATGGATTCAGGGCCACAGTGGCCTAGGTACAACTAAAGAGCTATAGACCAATGAAGTGAGGTCATCTGTAAAGGTTTTGTCATGACTCCATGTGGAAAGCTTGGTGGTAGTAGTAGTTGTACAAGTTGAACTCCGTCACTACTTCGATGGCTCTAGTGATCGAAGCGGTAGATATCGTATGCTTTACACACTGAGTGAGAGATGCAAGGATGGTTGCTATGTTTGATTTGTTTGCCATCATTAGGACATGCATACCCTCACCCCCGTTATCTTTACACCATTTATTCAAGGGCACCTTAGAGTATTTTACGGTATGTAGTGCTAACTCTTTGGTTGCAGGTCCAGGTTCAGGTATGGTTTAGTATACCTGTTATTGTTCTGTTTAGCTGCTTATCGCTCATACCAGAATTTTTGTCTGACCCAGAGTTTTATGTCTCTTCTTATTACTCTGGGTGCTCTCACGAGCAGACTAGAGACATGTTAGCTAGGTATGCAAGAATAGCTGATCCGGAGACGAGCAAGAGGCTTCCACGTATGATACATATAGATATTCTCCCTGTGTTGTTGAAGATCACTGCTTGGGCATTAGTAGTGCATCTTCTACTTTAGCTTTCTTTTTCTTTAGAGACAGTTTAAAGTTGTAATAATGATGTTGGATCATAAGCTGTATTTGGATTTCCACTGCTATGTTGGTGTAGTTTTCAGCTTATGCACTGTCTCGCCTGTTTTATGTCACGATTATGTTATTATTATATTTTGTTCCATGTGCTGTGAGACATTCTATAGGTTCTTTGTTAGTTCATTCTCTTCTTTCCTTTCTTTGGCGACTGTTCCGTGCTAGTCGGGCATGTGTACAGCGCACCTTCGAAGGAAATGCCGGCTGGTGTGGGGCGGACCGTCCCACTTGGTATCAGAGCTCTTGGTTGCGTAGTTAACCTAGGGAAGTTATCAGGGAGAGATAGTATACGTATATGAGAGCGCGTATTTTTTATTATTTTGGTTTTTAAAGGTATATATACTATTAGTATAGCTAAGGATGAAGTCGCACTGCACTAGCACCACTATGGAGATGGTTAATCGTTTTCTCTTCACAGATTGAACGATGAGCCGATACGCAAGAGGTGCCGGTAGGGGAGCCAATAATGGGAATGCTGCTGACATGAGGACGATGTTTACTCACCTCATGAGAGAGATGCTTCGAGATGTTCAGAGGGCAGCTCCCAATGATGGTAATGGAGGTGGTCCAATAGTGCAGGCGCCTAGGGCCGATTTCTCCATGCTGAACAAAGATTACACTAGTCTTGGTGGAAAGCCGTTCCAAGGAACATAATCGGCCACGGATGTTCAGGATTGGTTGGATAGCTGCGAGCGTATCTTCGAAGACTTGGGTATCGAGGATGCGATGAAGAGAAGGCTAGTATCCCGTCAGCTGCAAGGACAGTCAATGAATTGGTGGAATGCTATAAAGGCAGCTACTCCCGAGGACCAGATTACTTCGGATCAGTTCAAGGCTCGCTTTAGTGATAAGTTCATTCCAGCTGCTCAGAAGTCAGAATTGTTTAAGAAATTTTTTGAACTCAACCAGAATGGCAGAGCTGTCTCAGTTGCCAAATTTGACACTTTGTCGAAATATGGGTTATCCCTAATAGATACTGCCGAGAAGAAGAATGAGAAGTTCATAACTGGCTTGGATGGATACTTGGGGGAAAGGCTTATTAACCACATCAATGAGACGTTTGAATCGATTATGGGGAAAGCATTAAGGTCAGAGAGCCTCTACCCTAAGTCGAAGATTGAGGTTTCATGTGCAGAGGAGCCAAAGCCGCAAGCAAGTGGTGGAGGCAAGAATGGTTCTCAGAATAAGAGGAAGCAGAATCAGACTAAGGATGGCCAGAAGAAAAAGAATAAGCAAGATGTTAAGTGCTTCAGCTGTGGTAAGAGGGGCCACTATGCCAAAGAGTGTCGGGCCAAGCCAGCGGATAGGAAGTGCTTCAAGTGTAGCCAATTGGAACATCACAAGGACAAGTGTCCGCAAACCCCTAAAGAAAAGTAGATGGTGAAAGCATATGCCCTTAATGCTATTCCTTCTTCGTCGAATGCCCCAACTGCGGCGGAGAAGGGAAAGAATGTCGTTATTCAAGGTATGATTTCTGTTTATGATGTTCCCGTTAGAGTTTTGTTTGATACTGGAGCTTCCAGTTCCTTCATATCTAGTGACCTGTTAGATATGTTGGGATTGGAGCCCGAGATTGTCGATAGACCTTTAGTAGTGACGAACCCGATTGGTGGTTCGACTAACCTTAGCATGATTTGTCGTAATGTGGTCTTATCGAGTCATGGATGCATGTTTGTTTGTGATTGCTTTGTTTTGGGCTTTACTGGGTTTGGCATTATTTTGGGAGTCGATTGGCTCCAAAAGATACGGGCTGGTGGTAGACTGTGAGGGCTTTTTGGTGATAGCTAGAGCGGATGATGGGCGGAGGGTAGTGTTTGGTGGTCTACCTAGTGAGGGGTAATGGCTAGTTTTCTAAATTCCCTCGACATCCCGCATAGTGAGTTGTCAGGTTTGCCCGTGGCTGGCCAGTATCCGGACGTTTTCGAAGAAGTTACCGAGCTTCCACAACACCGAGAGATTGAGTTCCGTATTGATTTAGTGAAAGATGCCAGACCTATAGTGATGCCATTTCGTCGTATGGCACCAAGGGAGCAGTGAGAGCTCGGGGTGCAAGTCAGCAATCTTTTGAAGAAGGGATTTATCAGAAGGAGTGTTTTTGAATGGGGAGCACCGGTTGTGTTTGCTACCAAGGCCGATGGTTCCCTTCGTTTGTGCGTAGACTACCGCGAGTTGAATAAAGTGACGAGGAAGAATAAGTATCCTCTACCGCGGATAGATGATTTGTTTGATCAGTTGAGTGGCGCGAGAGTATTCTCTCAGTTGGATCTCGCGACAGGTTTTCATCAGCTTAGAGTGGAAGCTGAGAGTACAGCTAAAATGGCATTTCGGATGCCGTCTGGATTTTATGAGTGGTTTGTCATGCCATTCGGGCTGACCAATGCCCCATCATATTTTTTGGATCTTCTGAATAGGGTATTCGAGATCAGTTGAATAAGTTTGTCCTTGTGTTCGTGGATGATATTTTGGTCTATTCGAGGACAGAGGAAGAACACAAGGAACATTTAAGAATAGTGATGGAGGTGTTGAGAAAAAACCAATTGAAAGCAAAGTTTTCCAAGTGTCACTTCTGGACGAGGGAAGTGAGATTTTTGGGCCATGTTGTTTCAGAAAATGGTATTGCCGTGGATCCTGCGAAGGTGGCTACAGTACAAGATTGGTCTACGCCCAAGAATGCAACGGACATAAGAAGTTTCTTGGAGTTAGCTGGATATTATCGTAAGTTTATCCAAGATTTCTCCAAGATAGCAGCACCGTTGACTCAGTTGACCAAGAAGAATCAAGCTTTCGTCTGGGACGAAAAGTGCGAGAATGCATTCAAGGGTCTAAAGGAAAAGTTGACATGTGCACCAGTGTTAGTCGTTCCTAAGGGGAATGAAGATATGACAGTATATACGGATGCATGTGGTACCGGACTAGGTGCTGTATTGATGCAAAGAGGTAGGGTTGTAACTTATGCAAGTCGGCAACTGAAACCGCACGAGAAAAGATACCCTACCCAAGATTTGGAATTGGCAGCGATCGTGTTTGCACTGAAGATGTGGAGACACTATCTCTTGGGAGAAAGATTCGAGTTGTTTACCGATCATAAATCGTTAAAGTATCTCTTATCTCAAAAGGATCTAAATCTCCGACAACAAAGATGGTTAGAATTTTTAGCTTCCTATGATTTCGACATCGCATATACACCAGGAAAGGGCAATGCGGTGGATGATGCATTGAGTAGAAGACATGCCAGTTTAGGGGCTATGTTTCTAGAATGGAAGCACTTGGAGTACATCGCGGGGTATGATTTCAGACTAAAGTGCGAATTTGATCCAGAAATGTTAGCAATTTTGACGATCAGACCCACTTTGATTGAGCGGATTGGTTCCAGTCAGAGGAACGATCCTAACCTATTGGATATCATCTCAAAGTTAGAGATGGGAATCGACAGAGAGATGAACAAGTATGGGCTTGATCGAGATGGATGGCTTAGGAAGAATGGAAGACTAGTTGTACCCAATGTCGATGGATTGAGAGACGAAGTGCTTAGAGAATGTCATCACTCAAAACTGACTATACATCCCGGTGGTAATAAGATGTATCGAGACATGAAGCAGACATACTACTGGGAAGGGATGAAAAGAGACGTTGGGAAATTTATATCCAAATGCATGAATTTCCAGCTAGTTAAAGCTGAGCAAAAGAAGCCTAGTGGTTTGCTACAACCATTAGAAATTCCAGAATGAAAATGGGAACAAGTGTCAATGGATTTCATTGATGGGTTAACAAGGACTAGATCGGGCCATGATAGCATTTGGGTGATTGTGGACCGATTGACTAAGAGTGCGAGGTTTATACCCGTCAAGTCAAACAGGATGGCAGCTAAGCTAGCTGAACTATATGTAAAGTGGGTAGTGAGATTTCATGGAATACCCAAGGGCATTGTGAGTGACAGAGATCCGTTGTTCACCAGTGGATTTTGTAAGAGCTTACAAGAGGCGTTAGGATCAGAATTACATCTCAGTACCGCGTATCGTCCTCAAACCGACGGTCAAACAGAGAGGGTGAATCGTATATTAGAAGACCTCTTGAGAGCCTGTGTATTGGATTTTGGTGGATCATGGTATGACCATTTGCATCTAGTAGAGTTTGCATATAATAATAGTTACTAATCCAGTATTGTCATGGCTCCATTTGAAGCTTTGTACGGAAGACCGTGCAACTCACCGTCATTTGGGTAGAAACTGGTGAGAAGTTTGTGCTTGGACCCGATGTGATAAGAGAAACTTCAGACAAGATTAAGGTTATCCAACAGCGAATTAAGGCTGCCCAAGATAGGCAGAAGAGTTATGCTGATAAAAGGAGAAGAGAATTAAAGTTCTCTATTGACGACTTGGTGTTTATCAAAATTTCTCCGTTAAAGAGCGTGATACGATTTGGCAGGAGAGGCAAGTTAGCACCAAGATTTGTTGGTCCATTCCCAGTTCTTGAGCAAATTGAGAATTTGGCATATAAAGTTGAATTACCAGAGAAGATGGCAGGAGTTCATAACGTATTTCATGTTTCCCAATTAAGGAAGTTCGTACACGACCCAGATGTGACTATTTCACTTGATCAGTTGGATGATATCGAAGTTGAACCCGAGGCGGTTGGGAACCGCAAGCCTATGCGTATTGTTGGGAACGATACGAAGCAACTTCGAAGGAAAGCGGTGAAGTTAGTCAAAGTTCAATGGGGGCGAGAATGAGAATGAGAATGATTGTACTTGGGAGACAGAGGAGAGCATTAGGAAGACGTATCCAGAACTCTTCGCCTGTTAAGATTTTAACTTCGATCTAGTTTTTCCGCATGCTAGGATAGGCTTGTTTGTTTGTTTTGCATGTTTGATTGTTGTATATGATTGGTAGGCATGCGGGATCCTTTGTATGTTTTGGGTTAAGGAATTTCGGGGACGAATTTTCGTAAGGGGGGGAGAGTGTAACGACCCGCATTCTACGCATCGAAGGATCGTAGAATATTTATTTCTTTCACATACGAAGTCGTATGGTCATGTAACTTTGGGAGACGACTATTGGGGTCATTTCCCATGTTCATGATTTTTGCCGATTTTTAAATGACCATTTTGCCCCTAGCTGATCTTGTTTTGACCATAACTTTTGACTGGAAAGGAATTTTGATCTGAAATCACTTCCATTGGCTCCGGATGATGGTTTACAATTCCGTAGAGTGGTCACATTAGCCAAATGGACTCACCGTTTGGGAGATATGGCTGAAACAAGTTTCAGATGATGAAAAACAGCTTAATTGGGCTTAACCGGGTAATTAGTAGCTAGGACCAAAGGGGATTTCGGGATTAGAGATGTATAGGGGCTGATTAGGGTTAGAAAACATTTCTTTCGCCGCCACTTTCATTCTTTGAACCCTAGTAATGGCCTCCAACACACAAATCAACTTCTAATCAAGTTTTGGCTTAATCAACACCAAATCAAAGAAGATCTACACAAAATCAGTATTAGAGCTGCTGTTAGACGTTAGTATTCGCCCAAATTAGTGAGGTTTCAGTTCTGAAAGTTTTATTTGTGGCCAAGGTGAGTGATTTGCATAGTTTTGTGCTAATTACGGTTAATTAAGGGTAATTAGTGAAGATTAACGAAATTAGACATGATAAAATTTTGGAAAAATATTTATAAATTTCGAAATGTTGTTTTAGACCTCTGTTAGAAAATTTGGCTGGTTTGGCTAAGATTTGTTAATCCTATCATTAGTTTTGCTTTAACATGCTTAAGGGAAATATGGGGTTTTGCCTATGTTTGATTCGTTTTAACTTGTCAAATTATTGTTTTTGTAAAAACCCTGAATTTTGGGGTAAAATTTAAAATTTTATTTTAAGTGATTTTAATGAGTTTTTATATTTAAAATAATCTATTTTAAATTAAAATGATTGAAAGTTGATTCAAATCGAAGTTAGAATGAATAATTCAATTCTAATTATAAAAAGAGTTAGAAACAACGCGGTAGTTTGAAAAGTCAAACTTGAACTTTGACTGACCGTACAGGATGCAAAATTTAACGGATTTTAGTGAAACCAAAAATTGGAATCTCTTTAAAAATATCTTTCTAACGAATCTGAAAAATCGAAATTTCATAGCGGGAATCAAAAGTTATGCCCAGTTTAAAATTTAGAAAGGTCGCTATGAAATATATAAAGGTCAAAAATGCTACTTTTCACATACGAAGGAATTTGGACTCGAAACCACTTCCATTGAGTTCAAAATGACGTTTCTGCATTGAAAAACAGTAAACACTTATATATTTTGAGTTTCAGAAGTATTTGTTTAAAAATGTATTTTTAATATTAAATATATTGGCCTTAAAAATTGTCATTTTTCAAATGACCTCCGTTTTCGACGAAAGCACTTTTGTTGGATCTGGAATGTCAAAATATTGTTAAGTTTAATTTTTCATAATTTTTCGAATTAATTTGTGAGCGTGGCAGTAGAAACTGTGTTTCGTCAAATAAAGTCAAAATTGAACAACTTAAAAATGGCCATTTTTCAAACAGTCTCAGAATTCGACGAAAATAATTTTGTTGGATTCGTATCGTCAAAACATAGCCAAAAATATATTTTTTTGGATTTTTCGTAGTCCGTATGTAGCTCCGGTGGATTTTTGAATACGTCAGAATATTAAAATAAAAGAATAATTTTAAATCTGAAAAACTGAGGCTGAGATGACCTTTTGGGCCTATGGGACATAGTTAGATGGATCCGGAATATGGGTTATTAGCTAGGAAACACAGTCGTTGGGCTGAAAACGGAGTAAGTGGGTAAACGGACCTTTATTGGATAATAACCTAATTAAATAATAATATAAATAAGAGAAGTACGGCCTCCTCTTTCGCTCCTCCCGTTAAAACACGTTCAGCCGCATGAAATGAACCCATCATGGCCGAAATTTCATCCTTCAAATTCTCCCAATCCACAAAGAATTAGATCATGTCGTAGTACAACTTTTTGAAGCTCTTCTCGCTCTCTTTAATCTCCAACAAGTTTCATCCATTTTCATCGACCGTAGGCGAAGAACGAGCACCGCAAACTCGCGGCCTTTACACCCAAACCGCACCTTCCATGTGCCACCATCCATCACCCTATTTTCTGAGCTTGTAGATCTCTCGTAGCCAGTCTTTTTGCGACAAACCGTTCGCAAAACCATCAACTACAGAGGGAGAAATCTTGATCCAAAGTTTTGAACAAATCAAGGTATGAAATTTCAGAATTTGCCACGCTTTTAGATGTGGCAACTGCAGTTGTTAAAAGCTGTTTTCTAATATATACATATGGACTTCAAATTGAAATATTTCAGATCTGAAACCGCCGTGACTTTGAACACGAGATCTGATCGAGTTTGGACCTTCATTTCAAATCCAAGCAATGTGAGAATTTATTTTTAATTAAATTTAATTAATTTAATTATTATTAATTTAGTTATTATTTTTGCGTAATGTGAAGTTTGAATGGCAAATATAAGTGGATCTGCGATGGATGTTTTTAAGTTATGGATCTGAATTGGTTGTGATGTTATGATATTAGATCTGAAATTTAAGTGTTAATTATTGTTTGGGGTTGTTAATTCGATTTGATCTCTTTATTGTTTAAATTATTGTATGTGGTTGGATTGGA
Organism: Allium sativum; assembly: GCA_030737875.1. NCBI lineage: Eukaryota > Viridiplantae > Streptophyta > Magnoliopsida > Asparagales > Amaryllidaceae > Allium > Allium sativum. Next base: position 442,920,511 of record CM060923.1, on the reverse strand, counting down.
CATGAAATATTGGACACAAACGGTAAAATTAAAATAACATTTTTGTTTAGATGTAAATTAGAACGGTAAAATAAAAATAACATTTTTATATGTTATATAGATGTGAAATAGGACCGTAAGATTAAAAAATTAACTTTTTATATGTAATTAGTTATGAATTGACACCGCATGAAGAAAATTACATTTTTATATGTAATTTATATATGAAATTACACCGCTTGAATGAGATTACATTTTATATGTAATCCATATAGGAATTTGCATTGTATGACTAAATTACATTTTTCTATGTAATTAAAACATGAATTTACACCGTGTAGTTAAAAATTACATTTTTCTATGTAATTTATATATGAATTAGAATAATATGTTAAAAATTACATTTTTCTATGTAATTAAAAGATGAGTTTGCATTGTATGATAAAAATTACATTTTTATATGTAATTAACACGTGAATTTACACCGTATGATAAAAATTACATTTTTTACATGTAATTTAGTTATGAATTTACACCGTATGATAAAAACTACACTTTTATATGTAATTTAGTTATGAATTTACACCGTATGATAAAAATTACATTTTTTACATGTAATTTAGTTATGAATTTACACCGTATGATAAAAATTACATTTTTATATGTAAACTAGTTATGAATTTGCACCGTATGATAAAAATTACAGTTTTATATGTAACTTAGTTATGAATTTACACCGTATGATAAAAATTACATTTTTTTACATGTAATTTAGTTATGAATTTACACCGTATGATAAAAATTACATTTTTATATGTAATTTAGTTATGAATTTACACCGTATGATAAAAATTACTTTGTTTTACATGTAATTTAGTTATGAATTTACACCGTATGATAAAAATTACATTTTTTACATGTAATTTAGTTATGAATTTACACCGTATGATAAGAATTACATTTTTAGATGTAATTTAGTTATGAATTTACACCGTATGATAAAAATTACATTTTTTACATGTAATTTAGTTATGAATTTACACCGTATGATAAGAATTACATTTTTATATGTAATTTAGTTATGAATTTACACCGTATGATAAGAATTACATTTTTACATGTAATTTAGTTATGAATTTGCACCGTATAATAAAAATTATATTTTTACATGTAATTATAACATGAACTTGCAACGGATAATATAAAAATTACATCTTTATTTGTAATTAATATATGAACTTGCAATGTAAATTAAAAATTACATTCTTATATGTAACTTAAGATGAGATTTACATTGCAAATTAAAAATTTCATTTTTCTATGTAATTGGAATATGAGTTTGCATTGTATAAATAAAAAATTTCATTTTTATATGTAATTAAGGTATGAATTTGCATTGTAAAATAAAATTACATTTTTAATGTAATTTAAAAAGGATATAAATTTGCACCATTATATAAATTACATTTTCAACGCAGTTAAAAAGTAGAATTTAACGGTGTGATAAAAATTACATTTTTTGTATGTAATTAAAGAATAGAAATTTGCAAATTATATTTTCATGTAAATAGGATATGTAGGAGAAAAATGAACTTATTTACATTTAAGGAAATAAATGAATAAGGAAAAGAAAAAGGAAGACAATTATTACTTGTATTTGTAAATAGATAAGGAAAAGAGAGGTTTTAATAATATTCCTACGCATTAAAGGAATGAATTGAAAGTTACATTTTGGTTGTTAATAAGCACAAATATGTCATGTCAATTAGGTTAATATAAGTTATGTCATTTATGATAGTATAAAAAGTTAAAATTTAAAAAGTTTACCTTTTTAATTATCCCTGTGTTAAATTAAGAAGAATTTGTTTTCACAATGTTATCAATTTTGAATTAAAGGAATGTTTTTTTATTTTTCAATTAATGAAATTAATTGACGTTGATGTAGAAAGATTACATCTTTGATGTAAATATGTTAGAGAAAAAAATATGGTTTCAAAATTGGACATCTTGAAAAGATTGTTTTATAGAAAATCGTAAAATTAGGGAAATTTACAATTTATATTAAATTCTTGAAATCAGGATATTTAGGAATAAAGAATACCTTAGAAGTAGGATTCTTTAAGGGAAAGGATAATTTAAATAATGACATGTTTTGGGAAAAAATTAATTATAATTATAAATTATAATTGTGCTTGGACACGAGGTTAGGTTATATTTGTGGTAGAAGTCTGCCCGGACCCGACCGGCATATCTAGCAGCCACAAATGTTGAACCTAATGTGAGAAGTCAAAGTACACCAATACGAAACGGGCCATGACATGAGGTTAAGCCCAACTTGTGGGATAAGTCTGCCCGGAACCGACCGGCACATCCAGCATCCACAAGTTGTAGGCTTAATGTGAGGGGTCTAACCCATTATAAAAATATAAAGGGTTAAAATAATGAATTGGGCTATTAAATCCGTTTTAAAAATAGCGATACTATTTTTAACCCGAACGAGGTTATCGATTTATTTTATCTAATTTCAAAATGAATATTTTAAAAATTAAAGTAAAACATTATTATGTGTTCTGTTATATATCAAAATGTTATGAAACCAAGTGTTCTCTACTTGTTATGATAATCACAATAATAAAATGGAAGAAGGAAATATATTTATATAATTATATATATATATATAAATTAAAATTTTAATGAATCGAGCGTGGTAGTTCACATTTTAGGATCGTACTTTTAATTGATCATACCAAAATATCCGACCGTCGGATTTACCAAAACTGAAACCGTTAGGTTCGCCTTGGGAAGATCTTTCCAATGATATGTATTGTGTCAAAATCCCACAGTTAGATTTAGAGAAATGCGTAAAACAAATTTAGGTAAAAACAGCGCCATTGTCTCCTGTTTGAATGAAGTGTTGCTAAATAGAATTTAATTATTTTTATACAAATAAAAATAAAGATTGATCGTTATAAATTAATATTAACGATATGAAATTGTTTTCAAATTTATATATGCGAGAATTATTTGGAAAGTCCGAGTTTACTCTCATTCCAAATAATGATACGACGTTCGAAGATTTGAAGACGGTGATTGAAGGTCGACGATCTTCACATCGAATGAGTGTGTTGCTATTGAGACCCATGATGGGAGTAGCTACCTTGAAGGGGCGACAAGAGTAGCCGACCGAACGTAGTGTTGATTGCACGGTTTTGGCTTTCGCTCAAACCCAGAGCATAAGCGCGTAAATGGATTGTATGTCTGACGTTGTATTCCTTTATACTGTATTCGTTGATCTCTGCTAAACATATATCTGCTTGGTGTTTTACACCCTTCTCTGAGACGTACGAGCTTAGAGGTTATATGTTGGTAGAAATCAATGGTACGGTATGGATTGACGATGTGGCATGCTAAGATGCATTTGATCATGGCTTTGTTGAAAAGCAGGCCTTGTGGGATGATCAAAGCATAGCCTGATTAGGCATAGCTTTGTGTATAGCGTGACTTCGCGAGCCTCACACACCGGTGGAGTCTAAAACGGGAGAAGGGAACATAGGGAGAGCAGCACGTTTCTTTTTAGCTAGAAGTGGTGTCATGGTATGGAGCCCAGACATTTTACTTATGTGGATGATGGAATGAGGCGCCTCGGATAGGTCCTATAGGACCGGGAAACGTGTGTACAGGAATAACTAATCCACGAAGCTGTATGTGTGGACCGGCCCTGCAGGATCCAAGGGTTAACTGCGGGGAATCCTGAGACATTAGCTAGAGTGTCTCGAATCAGTAAGGAGCTCCTCCCTAGCCTTGACTCATGATGGAAACCCAATTTCCAATACGACCTCATGCGGTTTTGATTGTATTACTAGTATGGAGGCATAGTAGTATGGGATACTATTCTTCCTAGGATTGATACATTATGATTGAAATTGTTTTTAAAACATATACACACTAATAATAATATCAAATCCGTTTTTATCGTACCAAGCATGTTTAATCACCATAAGGTAAAACTCTATCCTCTGGTGTGCGTTGCATTGTGTGATGGGACCTGAGTCTTATGGTGATTTCATTTTTCCAAAAGCATTGCGTTATTTAACGATTTACTTTAAGTTATGCACGACAATCCATTGGAATAAAACCCGTTCCGCATTAGCGGCGTGGTCCTTGGATTTGCCTTATTACTATTAGTTAAATTAGTTAAGAATTCTCACACCAGTCCCATGACTGACCCGTTGTTTGTTTCCACCTTTGCAAACTCGGGTGCCCTCTTTCCACACGGGCAGTCGAGTAGTTTGTCTACAGGTTCTTATCTCGAGCAGGATTCTGGATTGAAGCCTAAAGCTGTGTCCAGAGCATAGTTGTCTTCCGCTGCCTTAGTGATTTTATTTCCGCTGCAATGTATTAAAATCTTGTAGTTTATCTTCCGTTGTAATTTTATTCCAATGTACTCTGATATTCTGTACTCTGATGTAAGCATTATGTACGGTTTATAAAAGTCTGATGTTTTTGTTCTAATGTATTGTATTCACAGAGTTAACGTACTCGGGTTTTGAACGGTCTTGGTCGATTTTGTGATCGATTAAGGTCGGGCGAAACTCGTGTCGTTACAGTTGGTATCAGAGCTTTGGTTAGCTCAAATCTTTGGGGTACAACTCATTAGAACTGAACAAAAGACTCATCAGAGATTGGATTAGTAATATCCAATAAGAATACTCATTAGAGATAGGATCAGCAGTATCCTAGAATGAGAAAACTCATTAGAGATGGGGTTAGTAATGCCCTAGAATGAGTTGAGAGTAACAAGACTATAATATACGTATTTGTAATTATAATCTATTTTAGAAAATATGATTTTGAATGGATAAAAGATTATATATTTGAAAGTTAATCAACTATAAAATTATTTAAACCAATAAGAGTGTAAAAATGGAGTAGGATAATAAAACACTTTTAGCTTCGTTCCTTTTCGAGGATGAAAAGTTTTTATGTGGGGGAGACTGTAACAACCCTGAATTTTGAGGTAAAATTTAAAATTTTATTTTAAGTGATTTTAATGAGTTTTGATATTTAAAATAATCTATTTTAAATAAAAATGATTGAAAGTTGATTCAAATCGAAGTTAGAATGAATAATTCAATTCTAATTATAAAAAGAGTTAGAAACAATGCGGTAGTTTGAAAAGTCAAACTTGAACTTTGATTGACCTTACAGGATGCATAATTTAATGGATTTTAGTGAAACCAAAAATATTGGAATAACTTTAAAAATATCTTTCTAACGAATCTAAAAAATCGAAATTTCATAGCGGGAATCAAAAGTTATGCCCAGTTTAAAATTTAGAAAGGTCGCTATGAAATATATAAAGGTCAAAAATGCTACTTTTCACATACGAAGGAATTTGGACTCGAAACCACTTCCATTGAGTTCAGAATGATGTTTCTGCATTGAAAAACAGTAAACACTTATATATTTCGAGTTTCAGAAGTATTTGTTTAAAAATGTATTTTTAATATTAAATATATTGGCCTTAAAAATAATCATTTTTCAAATGACCTCCGTTTTCGACGAAACCACTTTTGTTGGATCTGGAATGTCAAAATATTGTTAAGTTTAATTTTTCATAATTTTTCGAATTAATTTGTGAGCGTGGCAGTAGAAACTGTGTTTTGTCAAATAAAGTCAAAATTGAACGACTTAAAAATGACCATTTTTCAAACAGTCTCAGAATTCGACGAAAATAATTTTGTTGGATTCGTATCGTCAAAACATAGCAAAAAATATATATTTTTGGATTTTTCGGAGTACGTATGCAGCTCCGGTGGATTTTTGAATACGTCAGAATATTAAAATAAAAGAATAATTTTAAATCTGAAAAACGGAGGCTGAGATGACCTTTTGGGCCTACGGGACATAGTTGGATCCGGAATAGGGGTTATTAGCTAGGTAACACAGTCGTTGGGCTGAAAACGGAGTAAGTGGGTAAACGGACCTTTATTGGATAATAACCTAATTAAATAATAATATAAATAAGAGAAGTACGACCTCCTCTTTCTCTCCTCCCGTTAAAACACGTTCACCCGCATGAAATGAACCCATCATGGTCGAAATTTCATCCTTCAAATTCTCCCAATCCACAAAGAATTAGATCATGCCGTAGTACAACTTTTTGAAGCTCTTCTCACTCTCTTTAATCTCCAACAAGTTTCATCCATTTTCATCGACCGTAGGCGAAGAACGAGCACCGCAAACCCGCGGCCTTTACACCCAAACCGCACCTTCCATGTGCCACCATCCATCACCCTATTTTCTGAGCTTGTAGATCTCTCGTAGCCGGTCGTTTTGCCACAAACCGTTCGCAAAACCATCAACTACAGAGGGAGAAATATTGATCCAAAGTTTTGAACAAACCAAGGTATGAAATTTCATAATTTGCCACGCTTTTAGATGTGGCAACTGCAGTTGTTAAAAGCTGTTTTCTAATATATACATATGGACTTCAAATTGAAATATTTCAGATCCGAAAACGCCGTGACTTTGAACACGAGATCTGATCGAGTTTGGACCTTCATTTCAAATCCAAGCAATGTGAGAATTTATTTTTAATTAAAATTAATTAATTTAATTATTATTAATTTAGTTATTATTTTTGCGTAATGGGAAGTTTGAATGGCAAATATAAGTGGATCTGCGATGGATGTTATTCTAAGTTATGGATCTGAATTGGTTGTGATGTTATGATATTAGATCTGAAATTTAAGTGTTAATTATTGTTTGGGGTTGTTAATTCGATTTGATCTCTTTATTATTTAAATTATTGTTTGTGGTTGGATTGGACATGAAATATTAGACACAAATGGTAAAATTAAAATAACATTTTTGTTTAGATGTAAATTAGAACGGTAAAATAAAAATAACATTTTTATATGTTATTTAGATGTGAAATAGGACCGTAAGATTAAAAAATTAACTTTTTATATGTAATTAGTTATGAATTGACACCGCATGAAGGAAATTACATTTTTATATGTAATTTATATATGAAATTGCACCGCATGAGTGAGATTACATTTTATATGTAATCCATATATGAATTTGCATTGTATGACTAAATTACATTTTTCTATGTAATTAAAACTTGAATTTACACCGTGTAGTTAAAAATTACATTTTTCTATGTAATTTATATATGAATTAGAATGATATGATAAAAATTACATTTTTCTATGTAATTAAAAGATGAGTTTGCATTGTATGATAAAAATTACATTTTTATATGTAATTAACACGTGAATTTACACCGTATGATAAAAATTACATTTTTTACATGTAATTTAGTTATGAATTTACACCGTATGATAAAAACTACATTTTTATATGTAATTTAGTTATGAATTTACACCGTATGATAAAAATTACATTTTTTACATGTAATTTAGTTATGAATTTACACCGTATGATAAAAATTACATTTTTATATGTAAACTAGTTATGAATTTGCACCGTATGATAAAAATTACAGTTTTATATGTAACTTAGTTATGAATTTACACCGTATGATAAAAATTACATTTTTTTACATGTAATTTAGTTATGAATTTACACCGTATGATAAAAATTACATTTTTATATGTAATTTAGTTATGAATTTACACCGTATGATAAAAATTACTTTGTTTTACATGTAATTTAGTTATGAATTTACACCGTATGATAAAAATTACATTTTTTACATGTAATTTAGTTATGAATTTACACCGTATGATAAGAATTACATTTTTAGATGTAATTTAGTTATGAATTTACACCGTATGATAAAAATTACATTTTTTACATGTAATTTAGTTATGAATTTACACCGTATGATAAGAATTACATTTTTATATGTAATTTAGTTATGAATTTACACCGTATGATAAGAATCACATTTTGACATGTAATTTAGTTATGAATTTGCACCGTATAATAAAAATTATATTTTTACATGTAATTAAGACATGAACTTGCAACGGATAATATAAAAATTACATCTTTATATGTAATTAATATATGAGCTTGCAATTTAATTAAAAATTACATTCTTATATGTAACTTAAGATGAGATTTACATTGCAAATTAAAAATTACATTTTTCTATGTAATTGGAATATGAGTTTGCACTGTATAAATAAAAATTTCATTTTTATACGTAATTAAGGTATGAATTTGCATTGTAAAATAAAATTACATTTTTAATGTAATTTAAAAAGGATATAAATTTGCACCATTATATAAATTACATTTTCAACGCAGTTAAAAAGTAGAATTTGACGGTATGATAAAAATTACATTTTTTGTATGTAATTAAAGAATAGAAATTTGCAAATTATCTTTTCATGTAAATAGGATATGTAGGAGAAAAAGGAACTTATTTACATTTAAGGAAATAAATGAATAAGGAAAAGAAAAAGGAAGACATTTATTACTTATATTTGTAAATAGATAAGGAAAAGAGAGGTTTTAATAATATTCCTACGCATTAAAGGAATGAATTGAAAGTTACATTTTGGTTGTTAATAAGCTAAATATGTCATGTCAATTAGGTTAATATAAGTTATGTCATTTATGATAGTATAAAAAGTTAGAATTTAAAAAGTTTACCTTTTTAATTGTCCCTGTGTTAAATTAAGAAGAATTAGTTTTCACAATGTTATCAATTTTGAATTAAAGGAATGTTTTTTATTTTTCAACTAATGAAATTAATTGACGTTGATGTAGAAAGATTACATCTTTGATGTAAATATGTTAGAGAAAAAAATATGGTTTCAAAATTGGACATCTTGAAAAGATTGTTTTATAGAAAATCGTAAAATTAGGGAAAGTTACAATTTATATTAAATTCTTGAAATCAGGATATTTAGGAATAAAGAATACCTTAGAAGTAGGATTCTTTAAGGGAAAGGATAATTTAAATAATGACATGTTTTGGGAAAAAATTAATTATAATTATAAATTATAATTGTGCTTGGAAACGAGGTTAGGTTATATTTGTGGTAGAAGTCTGCCCGGACCCGACCGGCATATCCAACAGCCACAAATGTTGAACCTATGTGAGAGGTCCAAGTACACCAATACGAAACGGGCCATGACACGAGGTTAAGCCCAACTTGTGGGATAAGTCTGCCCGGAACCGACCGGCACATCCAGCATCCACAAGTTGTAGGCTTAATGTGAGGGGTCTAGCCCATTATAAAATTATAAAGGGTTAAAATAATGAATTGGGCTATTAAATCCGTTTTAAAAACAGCGATACTATTTTTAACCCGAACGAGGTTATCGATTTATTTTATCTAATTTCAAAATGAATATTTTAAAAATTAAAGTAAAACATTATTGTGTGTTCTGTTATATATCAAAATGTTATGAAACCAAGTGTTCTCTACTTGTTATGATAATCACAATAATAAAATGGACGAAGGAATTATATTTATATAATTATATATATATAAATTAAAAATTTAATGAATCGAGCGTGGTAGTTCACATTTTAGGATCGTACTTTTAATTGATCATACCAAAATATCCGACCGTCGGATTTTCCCAAAACTGAAACCGTTAGGTTCGCCTTGGGAAGATCTTTCCAATGATATATATTGTGTCAAAATCCCACGGTTAGATTTAGAGAAATGCGTAAAACAAATTTAGGTAAACAACGCCATTGTCTCCTGTTTGAATGAAGTGTTGCTAAATAGAATTTAATTATTTTTATATAAATAAAATTAAAGATTGATCGTTATAAATTAATATTAACGATATGAAATTGTTTTCAAATTTATATATGCGAGAATTATTTGGAAAGTCCGAGTTTACTCTCATTCCAAATAATGATACGACGTTTGAAGATTTGAAGACGGTGATTGAAGGCCGACGATCTTCACATCGAATGAGTGTGTTGCTATTGAGACCCATGATGGGAGTAGCTACCTTGAAGGGGCGACAGTAGTAGCCGCCCGGACGTAGTGTTGATTGCACGGTTTTGGCTTTCGCTCAAACCCAGAGCATAAGCGCGTAAATGGATTGTATGTCTGACGTTGTATTCCTTTATACTGTATTCGTTGATCTCTGCTAAACATATATCTGCTTGGTGTTTTACACCCTTCTCTGAGACGTACGATCTTAGAGGTTATATGTTGGTAGAAATCAATGGTACGGTACGGGTTGACGATGTGGCATGCTAAGATGCATTTGATCAAGGCTTTGTTGAAAAGCAGGCCTTGTGGGATGATCAAAGCATAGCTTGTTTAGGCATAGCTTTGTGTATAGCGTGACTTCGCGAGCCTCACACACCGGTGGAGTCTAAAACGGGAGAAGGGAACGCAGGGAGAGCAGCACGTTTCTTTCTAGCTAGAAGTGGTGTCATGGTATGGAGCCCAGACATTTTACTTATGTGGATGATGGAATGAGGCACCTCGGATAGGTCCTATTGGATCGGGAAATGTGTGTTCATGAATAACTAATCCACGAAGCTGTATGTGTGGACCGGCCCTGCAGGATCCAAGGGTTAACTGCGGGGAATCCTGAGACATTAGCTAGAGTGTCTCGAATCGGTAAGGAGCTCCTCCCTAGCCTTGACTCATGATGGAAACCCAATTTCCAATACGACCTCATGCGGTTTTGATTGTATTACTAGTATGGAGGCATAGTAATATGGGATACTATTCTTCCTAGGATTGATACATTATGACTGAAATTGTTTTTAAAACATATACACACTAATAATAATATCAAATCCGTTTTTATCGTACCAAGCATGTTTAATCACCATAAGGTAAAACTCTATCCTCTGGTGTTCGTTGCATTGTGTGATGGGACCTGAGTCTTATGGTGATTTCATTTTTCCAAAAGCATTGCGTTATTTAACGATTTACTTTAAGTTATGCACGGAAATCCATTGGAATAAAACCCGTTCCGCATTAGCGGCGTGGTCCTTGGATTTGCCTTATTACTATTAGTTAAATTAGTTAAGAATTCTCACACCAGTCCCATGACTGACCCGTTGTTTGTTTCCACCTTTGCAAACTCGGGTGCCCTCTTTCCACACGGTCAGTCGAGTAGTTTGTCTACAGGTTCTTATCTCGACCAGGATTCTGGATTGAAGCCTAAAGCTGTGTCCAGAGCATAGTTGTCTTCCGCTGCCTTAGTGATTTTATTTCCGCTGCAATGTATTAAAATCTTGTAGTTTATCTTCCGCTGTAATTTTATTCCAATGTACTCTGATATTATGTACTCTGATGAAAACATTATGTACGGTTTATAAAAGTCTGATGTTTTTGTTCTAATGTATTGTATTCCTAGAGTTAACGTACTCGGGTTTTGAACGGTCTTGGTCGATTTTGTGAACGATTAAGGTCGGGCGAAATTCGTGTCGTTACAGTTTTGCTGTTCATGGATGATTATACATGTTGCTATGACTGTATGGTATGTTTTGTGATTGATTGGAATAGTTAAAATGGTCGAAAACGTCGTCGAATGGCGTAAAACGGTCGCTGGAAGAGTTGCAGGAAAATATGCAGGGATCTGGATCAGATCGCCCCTCTCCACCATGAACCGATCAAGAGGCTCCTTCACGATCCGCCACGCCCCACCCATCACGAACCAGAGGACTTCGAGGTGCCATGAGCCAGACCTGGATGCAGACACCATGATCCGAAGCAGGACCACGATCTGGACATGATGTCACGAGCCAAATGGAGGACCACGATCTGGACCTGGAGCGTCATCACGACCTGGAGTGGGACTCGCGACCGACCCGAGCCAGAGTGGTGCGACCCGACCCGATGGAGGGTGAAGCATGATCCGAACCAAGGGGCTGACGACTACGATCTGAAGTGAAGTGAAAGAGAAGAAGACCGATCCGGAGAAGAAGACTAAAACCTGAGATGCAAAGGTAGTACAAATGAATGTTAGAGCTCAGGATCTAGATGGGAACCAATGAGTTCACTTCATGGTTGGGCTTTGCTGCGGGACGTGTGCTAAGGAGTTGTCGATGTCTATAACTTTGGATCACTATGTGTAGGGATACGTGAACGGATTCAAGGCCACTGTGGCCTAGGTACAACTAAAGAGCTATAGACCAATGAAGTGGGGTCATTTGTAAAGGTTTGTTCATGACTCCATGTGGTAAGCTTGGTAGTAGCAGTAGTTGTTCAAGTTGAACTCCGTCACTACTTCGATGGGTCTAGTGATCGAAGCGGTAGATATCGTATGCTCTACGCACTAAGTGAGAGATGCGAGGATGGTTACTATGTTTGATTTGTTTGCCATCATTAGGACATGCATACCCCCACCCCCGTTATTTTTACACCATTTATTCAAGGGAACCTTAGAGTATTGTACGGTATGTAGTGCTAACTCTTTGGTTGCAGGTCCAGGTTCAGGTATGGTTTAGTATACATGTTATTGTTCTGTTTAACTGCTTATCGCTCATACCAAACTTTTTGTCTGACCCAGAGTTTTATGTCTCTTCTTATTACTCTGGGTGCTCTCACGAGCAGACTAGAGACAGGTTAGCCAGGTATGCACGAATAGCTGATCCGGAGACGAGCAGGAGGCTTCCACGTATGATACATATAGATATTCTCCCTGTGTTGTTGAAGATCAATGCTTGGGCATTAGTAGTGCGTCTTCTACTTTAGCTTTATTTTGCTTTAGAGACAGTTTAAAGTTGTAATAATGATGTTGGATCATAAGCTGTATTTGGATTTCCACTGCTATGTTGGTTTAGTTTTCAGCTTATGCACTATCTCGCCTGTTATAGGTCAAGATTATGTTATTATTATATTTTGTTCCATGCACTGTGAGACATTATACAGGTTTTTTGTTAGTTCATTCTCTTCTTTCCTTTCTTTGGCGACCGTTTCGTGCTAGTCGGGCATGTGTACAACGCACCTTCGAAGGAAATGTCGGCTGCTGCGGGGCGGGCCGTCACAAGAAATGTACAAGGCATATGTGTAAATTCTTTGCTTGTGGTTTTATTTACTGTTGATTTTGTACCTTTACATATCTACATTCATGTTAACTATTGTAACGACTAGCCATTTTGACCGTGCCGAATTGACAAAATATGCCAACTCGAAACGTCCAAAACAACAGATTGTTATTAGCTTCTGAGGTAAATAGAACAAATCACAGATCACAGACACAGATACAAAGCAATATAATATCTCACAGCGGAAAAATTAAAATACAATAGTAGTTCATGAAGCTTTACATCAGAGTTTACATAAATAATTTAGCGGAAGTCTAATACAATAAATAACTGATAACAATCTGAAACAGAATGACAAAGATAACTGAACAGGTAGATATAAATGAGAAAACCCAATAATCTTCAAACTCCAAGAGTGGATCTCGAAAGCTGTAATAATCGATCTGACCCGAGCAATAATGCAAAACAAAACAACTCGGATCAGGACTAACATTCTCGTGGAAGTAAATCAATTCAAATGAAATGTTCGATGAAATGCAAACAGTAACTTAAAGGATGTTTGGGATCACCATCCTCTAAGGATCCGTCAAACTAATACTATATAGTATAATACGCTATATACAATAGTGTCTATCAGTAAAGTAAAATATCAAAATAGCATAAGCGGGATTACCATGATTACCCTTACACCGTTTATATATTCCGTAATTCCTCCGTAAACTGGAGGTTGATCAGAGGGCACTCCATATAAAATAGTACAAAACAAAATCGTAGTGGGCTCGTATAAGGCATGTGACAAGGCACGCAAGGAATGCCAGGGTGGATTCACCGTTTGCAGAGCCGGACTGGTGGTAACGCATAGTAGCTACTACCGCCCACCTCGATACACACTCCCATAATCAAAAGGGCCCAAATCAAATCTCAACAGTAATAGAATAATATCGAAGAAGTGTGCTCGATAAGAGGTATAACCTCACTTGGTCCGTGCGTAGCTCCTGTTTTAGCCACATCAAGCTGACTCAAGGTAGTCAGGGTCTCGTAATTAATATGAAATAAAAAAAATGAAGTCGTTCGCCAAATTATCCCCTTCATTCTGGAACTCCACCGCGTACACAGTTGTTGAAGTGGTTTTCGATATTGACAGAGAGTATGACAATAGCCGATCCCGGTTTCTTTAACAACCAATCGTTTACATTTTCACACCGTGGTCATTATTTCCTTCATAAGGAATCGTTTCAATTCGATTCATTTAAATCCGACATTTGATTCGAATTTGAATATACGATTCAAGTCAAAATTACATTTCAAATTAAACAAATTTTATCGTACTTTTTCACTCAAGTCATATAATTCAAAATTGTTACTTCTACATTTTGAATCAAAATCTTATATTTCCATTCAAACGAATTACTATTTAAATCCATTCTTATGCATCAATTTAACAAAATTCTTAATTCAAACCAAACAATATAAAAACCAATTCCGCATATAACATATATATATATATATATATATATATATATATTCCAATTCATGTTTAATCAATTAAAAACTTGAATTCAATTCATATCGATTATAAATTAAAATAAATCAATTTACCCAATTCACATTCATTTCTTATCAAGGTTCATAATTTAAACCAAATCAAATTCATTTTCTTAATTTTATCGATTCAAGTTCATCTCTACTAAAATTCGTATCGGTTCCAATTCATAACATAATATGAGTTCATTCATTATTCAAACATCGTTATACAAATTTACATCTTTAAACTTCGAATTTAAATTGGGAAATCTAACCTATCCATCTTGACTTTAATAATGTTTACGAAATATATATATATATATATACAAGAAAAATAAATTTTGAAAATAGATATATGTATATATATATAAGTTTACAAAATTCTAAAGTAAATTAGAAATAGCTTATAAACATATAAATTTAAAATAATATAAAAATAGATTTAAATAAATATTTACAATAATATAAAAAGGTTAAAATACTTATAGGAATAAATTATATGGTTTAAAATAAATAAATTTATAAGTAAAATCTTAAATAACATTTAAATCCCTATTTACAAATAGATCATTTTAAAACACATAATTTAAAATATACAAAATAATTTAAATTTAAATAAAATATAAATATAAATATAAATATCTAAAGTCTTAAGTAAATATTTTAAATAAAATTCGTTTTACTTCGAAAACATGACCGACGGTGTCTGTATATAGTTTTCTACCCTATGGTCAAGTGATACGGATATTTATCATTTCAACCCGCAATTGATAAAATTTCTACGAGTCTATCATTTCAACCCGCGATCCCAAATTCAATAAAAATCGTTCAGATTTATCATTTCAACCCATAACGATTTTTTCTTATTCTAATGTTCGTTTGGGTATGTATCATTTCAACCCTTAGTGATTTTCCTAAACTAGGGTATCAACAATCACATAGTATCAATCACAACATATATATCATCAGTGCAACTACGTGTCATATGAATATATCGTGTCGCATATGAAATGTGCATACATATCAAATCAAACAATTTCTATTAGCAACCTATACATTTCATATAACAGGTCATTATTGATCTAACATCCATGAAAAATGTAAGTCGGGCGTGAGATAAACTCACCTTTCGTGGCAGTAGAAATGAAGAGGACGATGAAGAAGAATGTGAAGTGAACAACGAACGAATTTTATTTCTCTTTATTATTAACTTCCAAATCTGAAAACAAAAATATAATGAAAATTTAAAACTTGCATATATATATATATACATATTATATTAATCAACTTTATAAATGATTTTTTTTTTTATAAATCCCGAAGATAACACCCTTGACAAATCGAAAATCCAATTTTCATATACTGCATAAATTTTATTCACAATAAAATAGTTTGTAAATTATTTGTCAAACAAGGTTTTCAAATCAGAAAACAAGACTCACCCAATCATGCATATAAATTTCTAAAACTGATGTACATAATGCTGCATGCATATATACACAGCGCGACATACATATATACACAAGCATATGTTTGGAAACAAATACATGACTCACGCAAATATATATATAAAATGCAAACTTAACAAATTTTTTTTTCCATAAGTATGCATCACAAAGAAGAGAAAAAAAAACATTTGAAAGGGGACTCACGTCGCCTGAAAGGTGGATGCCAAAATGTTTGCTACAGGAAGGAAGAGATGTGTTTATTCCTTTAACCCCTTTATGCTTCTTCTTCTTCTTCTTTTTTTTTTCCAAAGAGGATGGCGACTGGATGGAGTGGTGCTCAGGAGGAAAGCTCGGCACGTGAGAGAACAAATACATTGGCAAAAACTGGCGATGGAAATGACTTATGGGATGGATACGGTTGCTTTGGAATGGGTATATGGGAAGGATGTGACGGGAAAAGTTGATGGGAGAAGACAATACGACGGCTTGATGGGACGGAGCTCGGCTTCGCCTAGGGAATAGTGGCGCGGTCGAAGACCTTGTCGGAGCAAGCCGTGAGGGATTGGCTCGGTTGGAAGAATGCGGTGGGCTGAACGGTGAAGAAGTGGCGCAGATCTAAAGGAAGTGGGAATAAAAAATGAAGCAGCCCTTCATTTTTTTTCTCACACAAAACAGACGAGCAGATATAAATAAAAAGCAGAACAACTACGTTATCAAAGAACCAATCTGTTTGAACGGGTACTTAGGAGAAAGAAATGGTCTCTGGAAAATGGAGAACGTGGCATTTGAAACGATCAAAGCTTGGGAAATAGAAGGCACGAAGGGGTATAGAAAGATAAAACGGTTTAACTAATTAAAAGGGCGCATGCATGGCTTTAAAAATTTAAAACAAAAAGGAATGGGAATTGGTAACATGAAAGGAACGTATAGCAAATGAAAAGGTGGCGTTTGGAATAATAGAAATGTCATGCGTGGTTTTGGAAACAAGAAGTAAATGGCGTGCATGCTCTCCAAGTTGGGTTTTGGCAACATATGTATTGAAATGGAGTTTTAGGTATGCATGCATTTGAAATAAAATGAACGTCAAAAGAAGGCATACGTAAGTAGAGTTTGGAAAATTTGCATAGAAATGTGCCATGCATACTAATATGTCCAAACTAAGCCTAGGGGAAAAAAAAAGAGTAGCTTAGTAAAATAAAATAAACTAACGGGTTTTGCAGACCCAAAATGCCTAGAAAAATATGCAGGATCCAAATAGGGACACATCGAACTCAAATGGCTCTGTTTCAAAAATGAACTGTGCAAGCATTTTCATAATTTTAGCGCGAACCGAACACCAAAACTGACAAATGGATATATTGTGGAAATCAGCGCGACGAGACGGACACAACGATATATAATTTGCAGTGTCCAGATGCTCCGTTCAAAAGCGCGTTACGGACCCCTTTGACGTAAAAATGCGGACGAAAAACGGAGGTCAAAACGTACGATTTTCGCGAAACGAATTTCGCCGTCGAATTCGTGATAACGAATAGAATATTTTTCGTGTTTGTCCGAACTGGTTTTGGAGAAAATTTTAAATCGTTAAAATTTGAACTGTTATGCGCAGCTATGCACCGAAAATTGCGCGATCGACAAACATTCAAATTTTCCGATGAAATTTTCACTACTGCTTTATCTCACTGTACGTAATTCAAATTCTAAATTCCCGTTACGAGAAACCATAGAATATTTTCAAAATAAAAATATCGATTTAAATCAGAATTTTT
Organism: Allium sativum; assembly: GCA_030737875.1. Lineage (NCBI taxonomy): Eukaryota > Viridiplantae > Streptophyta > Magnoliopsida > Asparagales > Amaryllidaceae > Allium > Allium sativum. Next base: position 442,902,830 of record CM060923.1, on the reverse strand, counting down.
AAATCGTTAAAAATAATGGTTTGTTACAATCTCCCCTACTCAAATCTTTTCGTCCCCGAAAAGGAACAAGGCAGAGGACTAGTAATTAAATAATTAATATATTTAAACCAATGGTTCATATTTATTATCATACATATATATAAAGCTTGAAATATATATAAATCAAAAGTTAAAATATTTCAAACATATTTCAAAATAATTTCAAGTATTCACTCGACGTCTCGATTGGCTATATATATCTATCCCACTTTCGAAACCCGAAAATAGATATTGATGATGCTGCAGTCATCACTAGAATCATTTTCATGTGACTAGAGTGTGACTCTATATCTATCTAATACATATATGATTTATCGTATACGTTGATCAGACGTATACCCAAATCACTAGGTATTCGATAGGCCAACTTTAACGTCAAACAAGTACTTAAAACATCTTTCTATATTTAAAACAGAATATATTCCAAATTTTCTATTCATATATTAAAATAATATATTTCAAATCACTAAAATTTTAAGTAAGGAAGTATTATATCTCTCCCCCACTCATTTATTTGTAAAAATTTAACTACAATTCTTAATAAATATACAACAATATTATTATTAAATCAAATATATAACAAAATCATTCTATACTATATCTAAATATTTTCAAATTCATGTTATCAATATTTAAACTTATAACACTTAATTAATTCTATAAGTTAAATATGAATACATTACACATAAAATCTTTACAAACCATTGGTATTACCAAATTATTTACAAATATCAAATTAAATATTACATTAAGAAGATCCTATATAATAATATCTTTCAAAATACAAATTTCAAACCAATATATAATAAGGACGGACTGGCTAGAAGACTTATACTCTTCTTCTACTTCTTACCTTGAAATGGACAAGGATAAGATATATAATTCGATTTAAAAGCTGAACGAACGAAGGAACCTAATCAAAGAGGATCAATAAAGGAAGATGGATTCAAAATGGAAGGGAAATTTCATAAAAGGATTCAAATATTAAACGAAATTTTATATTTGAAAATATTTGTTTTAAAACATTTAAAACCATTTATACTTTAAAAATACGCTCTCTCTCAAAAAGGATTCTACGACCGATTCCACTCATTCTAGGGTATTACTACCCTATCTCTAATGAGCTTTTACCTCATAAGCTAAAGCTTTGACAAACCAAAGCTCTGATACCAAATGTAACGACCAACCATTTTGACCGTGCCGAATTGACAAAATATGCCAACTCAAAACGTCCAAAACAACATATTGTTATTAGCTTCTGAGGTAAATAGAACAAATCACAGATCACAGACACAGATACAAAGCAATATAATATCTCACAACGGAAAAATTAAAATACAATAGTAGTTCATGAAGCTTTACATCAGAGTTTACATAAATAATTTAGCGGAAGTCTAATACAATAAATAACTGATAACAATCTGAAACAGAATGACAAAGATAACTGAACAGGTAGATATAAATGAGAAAACCCAATAATCTTCAAACTCCAAGTGTGGATCTCGAAAGCTGTAATAATCGATCTGACCCGAGCAATAATGCAAAACAAAACAACTCGGATCAGGACTAACATTCTCGTGGAAGTAAATCAATTCAAATGAAATGTTCGATGAAATGCAAACAGTAACTTAGAGGATGTTTGGGATCACCATCCTCTAAGGATCCGTCAAACTAATACTATATAGTATAATACGCTATATACAATAGTGTCTATCAGTAAAGTAAAATATCAAAATAGCGTAAGCGGGATTACCATGATTACCCTTACACCGTTTATATATTCCCATAGTATATACAGTACCGTAATTCCTCCGTAAACTGGAGGTTGATCAGAGGGCACTCCATATAAAACAGTACAAAACAAAATCGTAGTGGGCTCGTATAAGGCATGTGACAAGGCACGCAAGGAATGCCAGGGTGGATTCACCGTTTGCAGAGCCGGACTGGTGGTAACGCATAGTAGCTACTACCGCCTACCTCGATACACACTCCCATAATCAAAAGGGCCCAAATCGAATCTCAACAGTAATAGAATAATATCGAAGAAGTGTGCTCGATAAGAGGTATGACCTCACTTGGTCCGTGCGTAGCTCCTGTTTTAGCCACATCAAGCTGACTCAAGGTAGTCAGGGTCTCGTAATTAATATGAAATAAAAAAAATGAAGTCGTTCGCCAAATTATCCCCTTCATTCTGGAACTCCACCGCGTACACAGTTGTTAAAGTGGTTTTCGATATTGACAGAGAGTATGACAATAGCCGATCCCGGTCTCTTTAACAACCAATCGTTTACATTTTCACACCGTGGTCATTATTTCCTTCGTAAGGAATCGTTTCAATTCGATTCATTTAAATCCGACATTTGATTCGAATTTGAATATACGATTCAAGTCAAAATTACATTTCAAATTAAACAAATTTTATCGTACTTTTTCACTCAAGTCATATAATTCAAAATTGTTACTTCTACATTTTGAATCAAAATCTTATATTTCCATTCAAACGAATTACTATTTAAATCCATTCTTATGCATCAATTTAACAAAATTCTTAATTCAAACCAAACAATATAAAAACCAATTCCGCATATAACATATATATATATATATTCCAATTCATGTTTAATCAATTAAAAACTTGAATTCAATTCATATCGATTATAAATTAAAATAAATCAATTTACCCAATTCACATTCATTTCTCATCAAGGTTCATAATTTAAACCAAAGCAAATTCAATTTCTTAATTTTATCAATTCAAGTTCATCTCTACTAAAATTCGTATCGGTTCCAATTCATAACATAATATGAGTTCATTCATTATTCAAACATCGTTATACAAATTTACATCTTTAAACTTCGAATTTAAATCGCGAAATCTAACCTATCCATCTTGACTTTAATAAAGTTTATGAAATATATATATATATATATATACAAGAAAAATAAATTTTGAAAATAGTTATATGTATATATATATATAAGTTTACAAAATTCTAAAGTAAATTAGAAATAGCTTATAAACATATAAGTTTAAAATAATATAAAAATAGATTTAAATAAATATTTACAATAATATAAAAAGGTTAAAATACTTATAGGAATAAATTATATGGTTTAAAATAAATAAATTTATAAGTAAAATCTTAAATAACATTTAAATCCCTATTTACAAATAGATCATTTTAAAACACATAATTTAAAATATACAAAATAATTTAAATTTAAATAAAATATAAATATAAATATCTAAAGTCTTAAGTAAATATTTTAAATAAAACTCGTTTTACTTCAAAAACATGACCGACGGTGTCTGTATATAGTTTTCTACCCTATGGTCAAGTGATACGGATATTTATCATTTCAACCCGCAATTGATAAAATTTCTACGAGTCTATCATTTCAACCCGCGATCCCAAATTCAATAAAAATCGTTCAGATCTATCATTTCAACCCATAACGATTTTTTCTTATTCTAATGTTCGTTCGGGTATGTATCATTTCAACCCTTAGTGATTTTCCTAAACTAGGGTATCAACAATCACATAGTATCAATCACAACATATATATCATTAGTGCAACTACGTGTCATATGAATATATCGTGTCGCATATGAAATGTGCATACATATCAAATCAAACAATTTCTATTAGCAACCTATACATTTCATATAACAGGTCATTATTGATCTAACATCCATGAAAAATGTAAGTCGGGCGTGAGATAAACTCACCTTTCGTGGCAGTAGAAATGAAGAGGACGATGAAGAAGAATGTGAAGTGAACAACGAATGAATTTTATTTCTCTTTATTATTAACTTCCAAATCTGAAAACAAAAATATAATGAAAATTTAAAACTTGCGTATATATATATATATATATATATATATATACACACACACACACATTATATTAATCAACTTTATAAATGGTTTTTTTTTTATAAATCCCGAAGATAACACCCTTGACAAATCGAAAATCCAATTTTCATATACTGCATAAATTTTATTCACAATAAAATAGTTTGTAAATTATTTGTCAAACAAGGTTTTCAAATCAGAAAACAAGACTCACCCAATCATGCATATAAATTTCTAAAACTGATGTACATAATGCTGCATGCATATATACACAGCGCGACATACATATATACACAAGCATATGTTTGGAAACAAATACATGACTCACGCAAATATATATATAAAATGCAAACTTAACAATTTTTTTTTCTCCATAAGTATGCATCACAAAGAAGAGAAAAAAAAACATTTGGAAGGGGACTCACGTCGCCTGGAAGGTGGATGCCAAAATGTTTGCTACAGGAAGGAAGAGATGTGTTTATTCCTTTAACCCCTTTATGCTTCTTCTTCTTCTTTTTTTTCAAAGAGGATGGCGACTGGATGGAGTGGAGCTCAGGAGGAAAGCTCGACACGTGAGAGAACAAATACATTGGCAAAAACTGGCGATAGAAATGACTTATGGGATGGATACGGTTGCGTTGGAATGGGTATATGGGAAGGATGTGACGGGAAAAGTTGATGGGAGAAGACAATACGACGGCTTGATGGGACGGAGCTCGGCTTCGCCTAGGGAATAGTGGCGCGGTCGAAGACCTTGTCGGAGCAAGCCGTGAGGGATTGGCTCGGTTGGAAGAATGCGGTGGGCTGAACGGTGAAGAAGTGGCGCAGATCTAAAGGAAGTGGGAATAAAAAATGAAGCAGCCCTTCATTTTTATTTATCTCACAAAACAGACGAGCAGATATAAATAAAAAGGAGAATGGCTACGTTATCAAAGAACCAATCTGTTTGAACGGGTACTTAGGAGAAAGAAATGGTCTCTGGAAAATGGAGAACGTGGCATTTGAAACGATCAAAGCTTGGGAAATAGAAGGCACGAAGGGGTATAGAAAGATAAAACGGTTTAACTAATTAAAAGGGCGCATGCATGGCTTTAAAAATTTAAAACAAAAAGGAATGGGAATTGGTAACATGAAAGGAACGTATAGCAAATGAAAAGGTGGCGTTTGGAATAATAGAAATGTCATGCGTGGTTTTGGAAACAAGAAGTAAATGGCGTGCATGCTCTCCAAGTTGGGTTTTGGCAATATATGTATTGAAATGGAGTTTTAGGTATGCATGCATTTGAAATAAAATGAACGTCAAAAGAAGGCATACGTAAGTAGAGTTTGGAAAATTTGCATAGAAATGTGCCATGCATACTAATATGTCCGAACTAATCCTAGGGAAGAAAAAAAATGAGTAGCTTAGTAAAATAAACTAACGGGTTTTGCAGACCCAAAATGCCTAGAAAAATATGCAGGATCCAAATAGGGACACATCGAACTCAAATGGCTCCGTTTCAAAAATGAACTGTGCAAGCATTTTCACAATTTTAGCGCGAACCGAACACCAAAACTGACAAATGGATATATTGTGGAAATCAGCGCGACGAGACGGACACAACGATATATAATATGCAGTGTCAGGATGCTCCGTTCAAAAGCGCGTTACGGACCCCTTTGACGTAAAAATGCGGACGGAAAACGGAGGTCAAAACGTCCGATTTTCACGAAACGAATTTTGCTGTCGAATTCGTGACAACGAATAGAATATTTTTCGTGTTTGTCTGAACTGGTTTTGGAGAAATTTTTAAATCGTTAAAATTTGAACTGTTATGCGCAGCTATGCACCGAAAATTGCGCGATCGACAAACATTCAAATTTTCCGATGAAATTTTCACTACTGCTTTATCTCACTGTACGTAATTCAAATTCTAAATTCCCGTTACGAGAAACCATAGAATATTTTCAAAATAAAAATATTGATTTAAATCAGAATTTTTAAATCGTTAAAAATAATGGTTTGTTACAACTATGTATGTCATTTCGTTTATCTCTCTTATTTTATTATAGCCTGTGCTTTTCGTCATATTTAGTGCACCTTGCTGATAGGAGATTCAACTACTTTGGATTATTAGTGATGTATTAAAATTGATACGGTGAAGCAGTAAATTCTGGTTTGCTGGCATTCATAATCCTCGAAAAGGACTACAAGCTGTGAACCTTGATGTGTATATGGTAAAAAAAACATCTTGATAGTTGCTGAAATTTATTTCTGTGCTTGGTCCATTCAATTATCATCTAAAATATACAATGCAAAATTGTTGTAATTATCATTTACGATTTATATTTTAGTTAAATATAAATTTGTTGCAGATATATGTTGTCGATTCCTAAGACAGGGAAACAATTGGTAAAGCTAGACAAGAATTTCAGGTTTGTTCTTTTTCTTTATCACTGTTATGCATGCCTTAATCAGTTAAATGTGTATTGCAGTTAATATGTATATGTTTGAATGGCAGACAATTATCAAGGACCCATTCATACTTAACAGTATCATATTAGTCTTCGCTAACAAACAAGATACGGTATGTTCCTAGTTCTTGTGTCGATCAGATATGTGTTTAATTGTATATTTGTAATTAATTATAATTTGTCACAGCTTGACATGTAGGCAAGCTCAGAATTTGTCTGATTTTTCATGTTTTCATGATTCAAAGAAGAATAAGTAGGTTATATTTGGATATATATTTCAGATGGGCAATGACACAGATGGTTTGGGTCTGTCCATGCCAAATAATGAGGCTAAAATTTCTCTACCTTGTAGTTCACTTGGTGTTCATTTCTTAAATGAAAATGCTCAAGAACTATCATAAGTTGATGGATTTTTGCAATCTAAAGCCATTTCCACTCCCCCTAATGCAGGTTCTATGCTTCTGTCATTCATTTAATATAAAATGATAAATCTTACGAACTAAATATAGCATTGTGAATTTTATTTATTTACTTATACCTATCTAATTTATTTCCTTAAATATTTTTGAAGGGAACAACCAACATTATGTCTTTATTAACAGGCATAAGGATAAGACTACATTGGAGGTAGAAGATAAATCATGGTAGCAGCAGAAATGGTCAAAATTTGCAGGTTGTTACTTAGTTGAAGTTGCTGCAAGCAGGTTGTTTTCCAATTTCCAAGTATGAGTAAACGTAGTAGCAACAAAATTTATTGCGAGAATTTTTAACCAAAGGGATACTGAACAAAATGATTTAGGAAAAACAAATGCATCTTGCAATGAATTAAATGGCAAAGGTAGATGACCATGCAAACGTTGGACTAGAAGAATGTACACCACGATTTCCAAATGTATCCAACTTGCACTAGGTTACTTATTTCTATAGTTTGATATATCAGGTGAACATTCCATTCATGATTCAGTTATTAATTAATCTAAAAGCACATAGTGATGTCATAATTACATGTTTCATGAAAGCCAACCATCTTGCAAGCAATTTCCCAGTAATAAAAGTACAACCTTAAACCTTTATCTTAGTTGTGTGCTTATATTTGCATGTTGCTTGAATCACATGGTCCGATGATTCGTGTAGTGTTATTTAACTTTGTCCATATTATTCACTACTTTTTATATGTTGGGCCTCTAAGCATGGCTATTTCATACATCAGGCTAACTGTACATCACAGAGTGGTACATATGCATGGTGCATTGCACCAATATGGAGCATTTGCACACAGCAGAGGTGGAGATGCACCACATATAAGTGCCATTGCACCACTGTAGCAGTTGCACCTAGAGTGGTGCTACTGCACTTGTGCAACAACACTCTATGGTGCAACTCTGCAGCTGCTGCTGCGTGCAATAGCTCCACTATGTTTTTCATTTGCACCCCTGCTATGTCAAAATGCACTGTGTTGGTGAACTGCACCATGACTTATAGATTAATATACGTAAGAAAACATGTGCATTGCTTTTTATTTATTGCTTACATTTTTCTCATATAGGTCACTGAAAACTTGTATGCAACATATCAAAAATGGTGGTTAACTTGTCCTAGGGATTGAGAGGTACCTATTCATTATTATATTCACTTCTTCTTTTGCAAATAAGTTTTCGAATCATACTTTTAGCCTTGGATTTCTCTAGCTTAAATAAAGTAGCAGTCTCAACTGTATACGATTTTCCATATATGGCGGAGTTTGCTGTGGAGTTTGGGGCTAAGGAGGGAATCAAACATATGGATACTCTTCCAGACGTCTGATCACAGTCAGATTTGCAACCCAAAGTGCAAACCAGACATCTAGAGAAGTATTTCAGACGTCTGGAAACCATGTTGATGTCAGGTTGGTGCCCAAACGCCTGATTTCAAGCATGTGCAGATCTGAGAGAAATTCCAGATCTCTGGTTTGGGAACCAGACATCTGAATCATGCCAGAAAAAATTATTTGACCCCATCCAATTTCAAGAAACTAAAATATAATTGAAACATTGGTAATATTTGGTCAATCTTTGAAAATAATGGAAAGCATCGAAATTAACAACATTGTAGGTCACTTAATTTGAATATTGTTGCTATACATCAACAGTATATGTACCTTAACCATGTGTCAAATTTAATATGCAAACATAATAGCAGTTTTGTAGCAATGGTGTATAAAATGATAGAAGGTTATAGAAGAATTGCACTTGTATCTTAGGCACAGACAGATTTCAATGGCAGCTGATTATAGAGAAAGCAGTAATTTAGTTGTTCATTTTGTTGGTATTTGGCACAAACTTGTTTTATGGATATTTTGTTTTATATATAGATATGTGATTAAGTTCGATGGATATTGTATAAATTTAGTTTATGGTGTTATTTTTGTTTATGGAAATCATGTAAACTTGGTTTATTTATGACTTTGTATATGAATATTGTGTTATATAATTTATGTAAATGATTAACATTTATATATTTATATGATAGCTTTTGTATTTAATTCAAACATGTTATTGATATTAGTTGGTGATATGTATGTGCATGTATATTTTGATACTACAATATGTAAATGCTGTGGTAGATATAAAAAAATGCTGTGATATGTGGAAAAACGCTATGGAATAAAAAACATGTAAACTTCCAGAAATGATGTGATACATGGCAAAACGCTATAGAAAATTGACATATCACAGCATTTTCTACAGCGTTATGGTTTGTATTGTGATATTTCCATGGCCTATAACAACTTCCTGGTAGATGGAGTTCACCAAAACGTTGTGGTATGTCAATTTTCTACAGCGTTTTGGTATGTATTTTGATATTTCCATAGCCTATAACAACTTGTTGGTAGACAACATTTATCAAAACACTGTAAAAGGCTATAACAACGTTTTTTCAATGCTGTGAATGGACAGATGTGTTGTAGTGGACCCAAATCTAATAATAATTATTTTGTGGAATATCCAAAAGAAGTGAAAGGATATTATTTCTATAAATCCTCTGAGAATAAAATATTTATAACTCGAATTAGTATCCTTTCAAAAGAGAGTCAGTCTCTAAGATACTGATGGGAATGAAATAGAATTCGAATGTCTTGGAAACCACAAATACCATTGAACCTTGTATATACAAGAGATTGAGTAGGAGTGACATGATAATTCTAATTTTATATATTGATAACACATTAACTATTGTAAATAATGTTAGTTTTAAAACAAGAAATAAATACTGATTCTAAGAAAGAAAATGTTTGGGTTAAGAAGTTCATAATTGAACTTATACATTGTTGATCCAATGATTAACATTGTGATAACAATGGAGCTATTGCTCAGGCCTAAACCTTGAACTCATTATCGATCCAAACATATATTTAGGAATATAATCTCTTATGTGAAGTTGTTCACAGAGGAAATATACATATCTGCAAAGTTGTAAAAGGTTGTAATGTTGCAGACCTACTAGCTTAAACTCTATCGTAGCAGAAGTTTAATTATCACACTAGTTTCATGGGTTTATGATACATGAATGATTGACTCTAGTGCAAGTGGGGGATTGTTAGAGTTTATGCCCTAGAAGCAATCCATTTGATGTGATTAATAACACTGTTGATGTTATTATTTTATTTTGAATAAAAATATATTCTGTTATGTTATATTTGCTGTGTAATATAAATATTAACATAATATATGTCCTTAGAACAATAATACGAAATTATATAGTTCAAGTAGGTGACTTGAACATGAGATTATACAATATATTAAGTATTATAATTCTTAAATGTCCTTAGTCAAGTTCTATTGTTTTTACAGGACAACAATAGAACATTGAGACTAGTATGTTGATTGACTAATGGTCACATCTCACTGATCATTTGTATATGTGATATTAATGTAACAACATAAATACATATTAGAGAATAGCATATTGGACTGACCCATCATGAGAAAACTACATGGAATATAATTAATTGTATCATAAGTTATTCTCATAGTGACAGTAATGTAATGGTCCTCAGACCTGAAATCATTAAAATTTTATTCGGTGATATTTGTGTTTAGATATCACCAAAAGTTGCTTTTAACCGAGTGGACGATAGAGGTGATTATTGGATACATCTTGAATCGAATGAAAATTATGAATGATCTAGACGGAATTTAACTGTATAATATTTGTAGTGATATCCATGAGCTTTTTGATTGAGTGAGACCATGAAATGCATGGCCGTGCTCAAATATTGATTTGTTTTATATAATCTGCTCACCGATCAAGATAAAAGAATTAAATTATATAGAGGGTGATACGATCCATACCTTGAGTTTGATTATGGGAATACTGGTTAAAAGGATTATATTACATTGATACACTGGTCACGTTGACGTACTGCTAAATGCCAATCACTGTTTATGATTTAAAATCGTTGCCAACGTTGTAATAACCTATAGGGTCACACACTTAGAATGTTATAAAGGGGAAAAACATTTATTGGATAAATAAAATATCGAATTTGTTGATATTTTATATAGTGTTGAAGTGGTATGTCGGTGGTTTACTTATTTTATGGTACACAATTGATTTTACAAAGGGTAATTTGTTTCCCTTTTAAAATATATAGACGCGTGAACCATTGGTTGAGATTAGCGATCTAAAAAAATCAAAAATCAAAAACCGAATGATACCTTTTCAATGAAAACCCCAATTAATGGCGGCTAGCAATGCCCTTCCTCTTCTTCTTTGATTCGATCGAAGGAGGATGTGTTCTCGTGGATACCAATAGAGGGCCAACGCTTTGTTGAACCTTGCGGTTCGATGGTCCTTTCAATTTCAAGGCCCATCTATTTCTCCATGGATTCACACGCATGTATAAATCCTTAACCTAGATTAATTTAGATATACTTTTATTGCATAGATCTTCATTATAAACAATTTCTGAAATAAAATTGCTTAATTTCATATCCTACTTCCTAACATGGAAGAAGCTAAGCTTCTACATGCATAGATTCCTTTTTCTCCTACCGATTACCATCCTAGCACTGACAAGCCAAGATGCAACCATTAATGGTCTTGATCTGATTATCTGACCCTCATCCCTTACCCTTAACGTGGCGTCAGGAAGACAATATAAAGGAGATGCGATCTCATCATTCACTCACAGAGTCTACCTAACCGCCTTTGTCATTCCAAGACCCTGATTAGGGTCTATTCATTCTTGGGACTGCTACCCTAAAATAATTTGAAAAATATCCATCATCAGCCAAGAATATTAGCAGTCATCCCTTGGAAGAGACAGGATAAAGCAAACTTTATCGACAAAGAAATTGCGATGCCATTGCCACTGAATGATATTCTTTTCTTTAACAAGATTAATTTTTAACCATGTCTCTTATCTTTGTATGCTTTATGAGTTATTGATGTCACTAACCCACATGATTTTATATATGAATGTTGTAGGTACCTAAAGTTTGGTACAAATCAGACTTCTAGCACTCGCATGCAGAACTGTGGACACTTCGCTAATGAGCCCAACTGAACCGCTTGTTTACAAAACTGTTCCCACCATCTGAGGGAAGATTAATAGCTCAAGACGGGTATGATATGAGCATCCACTCTTTGGATCATGTGTGGCAGACCTCAAGAAAATTATGCATCGGCCTTTGTATCTTTGTATTTCAAATTCGGAATCCGACTCTAGATGGACGTAGCTCGACTGTCCATATGGCTATATCCTATGATCGACATCATCAGATTACATAAATCCAAATAGAGGAGATAGCACCGCCCAAAAGCATGCTTACTTTCCAATCATGAATCTTACCTTTACATGCTTCTTGTGTTATTGACATGACTAACTCATGTAAATTTTTATATGAATGATCAGGTACCTATAGTTTGGAACCAATCAGAAATCCCATAGTTTGATTGAGGGAAAATAAAGCTTTGACAAACATGATTCGAGTATTCACGTGCTTACTCTTAGCCTAACGCCAATGATCTGACGTCGATGGAGTCCGACCATTCATCTACTAACTTTTTGCCCTTGACGCAGGGGGAAAGTGAATAAACGCACATGAGTTCGACGTGTTCTATCTATGCATGGGCATACTAATGAGACCTCCTCTGCCTCTAGCCTTCGATTCGCTAGACAAGACATAAAGATGTATTTGGGTGTGACATGACCACCCATCCGATCAACAACTCAATCCCTTGATCCAACGGGAAGAGCGCAATGGTGACAGAGTCACAATCCTATGGACTACAAAATTCTGTGTTTGTCGGTTACATATAGGAAAGAGAATGACACTAGGATGAATGTGAACCAACCATTCGTCATAATAATGTCATGCTCTTGAGACAACGGGCAAAATTCAGTTCAGACATGACCGTCCACCTGACAATTTTTGCCTTTGATGTAGGGGGAAAAGAGAAATGCTAAGACGAGGATGAGTATGACTCGATCGCTCTCCCAACGATATCTTTAACTCTTTCCCATTGCTTTCTACGGGAGGATTATAAACTCAACATGGATGTGACGCGACCATCCTCAAGGCGATTTTTTCCTTTGACATGGAGGCAAAAGGAACGACGCCAAGGAAAATGTTACCCGACTGTTTGCCTGAATAACTCTAAACCTCAGATCTTTGATAAGAGAATAAACCTAGTACGAGTGTGATAGGCGCGCCAAGATTAACGACCACTCGATCCCTAACTCTAACCCTAACTGACCTCGGGATAGTATAAAGGACAAACCACGATGTACATAACTATAACTCTCATGACTTGGAAGTGAGCATAAAGGACGACATTACGACATCCACACAAAGTCCATTGCCCTCTGGCTAAGGACAAGAGTATAAAGGACTTAAGGATTGGATGTCTGAATGGCTTAGCCTGGTTTCCACCAATGCTGGGGGAATGGGAATAGACTTCAAAGACAACTTCGAACGAGTGTCGGACACAACTCACGATTCAATGTTAATTGGGGGGATATATAATATGTCTCCTCTGGCCGCGACACATGACATTATGATAGTTAATTATTCTAAGCGAAACAACTTAGCACTTAACTTATTTTAATTTCAAGATAGACTTGCTTGTGATATAAAAGTTGAATTAGTAACTTGCAAACTAAGAAAATTATTCTATTCGATTTGCATGTTTATGTAAAGATGCAAAGCGATGACGCAAGGGCATACTCGTATACGACAACAAAGGGCCACACTTTGGAGGGATAACACCACACCCAATGCTAAACTTTCCACGTCACTTAAGGCAATGACCAAATGGTGTCCTTAAGAGTGGGATAGTCGACAACATATCACGCGAATTAAGGCAATGACCCAAAGGAGGCCTTGAGAGTGAAATCTCAAATTGGCACACATACCCATGTGTGACTGACTATAGCTCAAGAGCAATGATGAGTATCACCTTGCAAGTATACTAAATTAAAAATGCATTGGCTCGAGCATTTGGATAACCCAATCACTTAAGCTTTGAAGAATGCTTCATTTTTATGATTACATGTTTGAATTCGAAAGGGGTGTAATTTGGCCACTTATCTTTTGCCATTACCGGCGGATTGGGAGAATAACTATTGAAAGTATTTACAAATGTCATAACTTATTTGCTTGTATCTGACTTATGCTTTGATCCTAATAAGCCTCTTAAAGACCATGAAACAGATGTAGAGTGACATCCATTTACTGGTCCCAATCTACTTCCCGACAGGAAGGCTTACCCTTGAGAAGGAGGCAAATGGGAGCGTTTGAGGCAACTACAATTTGACCTTTACCCACATGACTTCGATCCAGAGAGCTTGGATGAGGGACCAAAGACTAATCTGGGCTAGAGACTAACAAATCATTCTACGTCCAACACAAACTCGCAATTTTGCAATAAAGCCTGCATCTAGAGAAGACATGGATTTGACGCCTACTTCTCAGCAGAAACCCCATGGTTAGGGGCATGGGATGCGAGCTTCGAGCGGTGTAATTCAACTGCCCGATTACTCTACGCACATTTACTATCCTCAGAGTTCCACAGCATCCCAGACTATAGCCAAAAGGACGACTCCTCAAGATTAACACACATATGTCTGAGCAATAGATCATCATCCAAAATTAAATGAGGAGTGGCAAACCGCAAGTACATTGAATGAAAAGCACGTCACCTAGGCATTCGCTGCAAACGCCGCCGACACATGGGATTCAACTTGACTTGACACTTTTTTATCATATGAAAAAGCCTGATTGACGGCTATTGCATACGCGAAACCAAGTAGCTCGAGACCGGCTTCCACCTACTTCAGGACATCATGTTGGAGGCACTTGCGTTAAATTAGACAACTAGCAACAACTCCTCGAAGACGGAAATTAGATTGCCAACTTTATTCAATGCTTCACCTAAGGCAGAAAATTTGAAGACGACGTGGATAACATACTTACAGCCTTTTCACATAGGACATCAGGGATTTTCATAATCCCTCGGACTTCGAACTACAATCTCTGGAGGCTCACAATGGAATGACTAATCGTACCATGCATCTGATGTGTTATATGCATCGTATTGAAGTGTTATCGGCATTAGACAACATTATGGCTGATTGATTCCTGCTGTTCTTAACTGACATTGCTACTATGTGGTTTCGACAGCTCGAATCTGAATCAATCAACAACTGGAACGTGTTGGTCGCTCGCTTCATTGGATAATTCAGGGTCCACATAGCTTGGCCCAAAAGTGTCATGTACCTAACTTCTACTAGATAGCGGTCCGACGAGACCCTTCGCTCTTTTTTGGAAAGGTATAATGCAGCGGTGGCATCAGTAGTTCGACCATAACCATCTATGGTACTTATAGTCGCTATGTCCAGCATCTTGGACAAAACATACTTCAAAATTTCCCTGCAAGGAGATTCACCTAAAGATCTTGCCGGATTCTACTTTGGGACAGACAGATTCCTGCTACAAGATGATGCTAACGTCGAGATGGATGATTTTTATGTTTTCATGACAAAGGATAGAGAACCATCCAATTTTGGAAATGATTAAGGCAAGGGTAGAACTCAAGAAAAGAATGATAGGAATCTATGGTTTCGGAGAGAACTGGTTTAGCGATCAAGTTTACAATTTTGTTTGTTAAGCTTAATGGAACCGAGCATGGGGAATAAACTCAACATGTGTGTGATGACTATTTCAGACCATGTTGGAGAATGAACAAAGGGGATCGATTAAGCTCCTAAGCGCGTTCATTCGCTTGAATCTTTACGAGCTTGCTCAACTCCAAACTGGTCAGATAAGAGTAACTAAGTTCGCTGTACTGGCCTGAATTTCCATACTATTTGATTTTACTAAATACACTATACGTCAAACCTAAATTCCATAGAAATACGAATTGTTATGGGGAAAGAAGAAAAAGATAGATGAAGAACATAAATAACAATACAGTATATCACATCGCAGCGAAACAGAAAATATTATATATATATAATAACCTTTGGAACACAAAACTTGTAACTGCAATTACATACATCATCAGAGTACATCACACATACAAACACAACGGAAATAAAACTCTAATAACTAACAGTGAAGCCTTCTGCTCCAAGCTCCTCCAAGTATATCTGTAAACACCTGAACTACATGACTGCCTATATAAATTTGGGCACCTAAGAGTTTAGGGTGAAAAAAAACTCTGGGTCAGTCATGGGACTGGTGTGAGTAAACTCCAACCACTTGATTTATCTTTAAAAATCCTTTTGAATGAAAAGATAATCGTAAGACCAATCCACACATAAACACAAATGGTTTATACCTTACGACTACCCTAAATATCCTTTGTATTAAAATTCTTCTGATATTATAATAGTGTCTAAATCAAATAAATAGCAATATAGTGGAACACTTGCATCTCACGCTCCACATATATACTATATAATAAAAAACCATAGGCGCTTATCGGAGAATAGATTTCCAACTATGAAAAGGTATGGGACCACCTTCCTATAGTGTATCTCTAGAGAGGAATACACTTGGTACAACCAGAACATCTTGTTACTCGGCCACACATGACTGACCACTCATTCAACTTGAGTGTATCAAATGTATATAACCAACCGTTGTGATCAACAACCATTACCGAAAAAATATAGCAGCGATAGAATAAGAAGCAATTTTACTTTCTCTAGATCAGGTGATAATAGATCGTAATGGGTATGACCCACATAGTTATGTTGCCTACCCGATTTTTGTCATTTCCCAGTTTATGAGGTTTGAGGTCATGATTACCTTTAAGAACATTGTTGTAACGTCCCAGATTTTTAGCCGATTTATTTTAAATATTTAATATTATTTTAAATGTTGAATGGATAATATAAATGGATTTTTATTGAATTTATCGATTTAATAATCAATATACTATTTAATATCGAATATATTGAATTGGCGTAATACAAGAACGATAAATAATTTGATGCTGAGTTAAAACTAAATTGAGACAATTTGATCGATTAACATAAATTCTATTTGAATTAGAACGATAATAATTATTTATTTTAGATGAATTTAACTAATTGAAACTAATTTATATTTTAATCAATTTAATTTGAATGGTCAATTTAAATTAATATCTCCTGCATACAATTGAATAAAACTTTAGAAACTGTTTCGTTGAGTCCAGAATAGTGTAATATTCTGGTAACGTCGGCCGTTATGTTTAAATAGCAGTTTGGGGACCGTGAAATATTTTAATTTATTTAATTAAAATTTAAAATTTAATTTATACTTATCATGTTGGTACTTAAGCCAATAGACCGACATAATTTATATAAATCACATAACTCGTTTTCTTCTCGAGCAGTTTTCTTTGTTTCCTATTTTCAGTATCTAGCAGGCATGATTTAATAGCTCTCTTACACCTTGTTTCTTTTTCTTCTACAAATTAAGCAACCCCTCCATTACCTTCCCATTTCACTTTTCTACAATAACTCGTTTCAATTCCAAAATCGCAAGTTTCAGCCGCTCCATTCACTCCATTCTTTTTTGTTAAAAATCGAACTCAGGTTCCTCTTCTTCAAATCAAAAATCGCTCCTCCCCCTTTAATTCAAAATTGCGCCATCCTCAAAAAGAAAAAGAGAAATGGGGAAATGGAAATCGAAATCAAACTGTGGGATTTCCTAAGGCTTGATTCAACATGAAAGGACCCACGAGCTTAGGAGTCGCAATGGACAATTTTGGGGGGTTTCGATCTTCAGTTCACGAATGGAGTTAAGGGTCTTTGTTTGAGATGATGTTGGGAGTTGCATAAATTACTTTGACGGATTTTGAAGGAGTTCGCATGCCTGGTGCTTGGGATCTCAATGTCGCGTCATGGCAGGAGGGTTCGACTTGGTCATCAGGGTGATGTTTCAAGGCGATGGAGTTGGTTGTTGTCATGGTCGTGGTTGAAGTCAGTGAACATGGAAGGACTTTAACAATGGGTATGGGTGATTAAACAGGAGGTGGATATCTGAAAGCTTGGATGTAGGATTAAGGAAAAGTTTGGTTTTTGAAATTTTGAGGGTTGAACTGGGAATAGGGTTTAACAATGAGATGTTTGGGAGACTGGTCTGTTATTCTTGGGAAGTACGAGCTGTGGACTAGAGTTCAACATGATATAAAAGGGGTTAGGGCTATTGATTTGGGAAAGTTGTCTGGACAGTTTAGGATTGATGGGTTAAGACATTTGCAGTGGAGATGGAGGTTGACGGTGTAATGTTCGGTGAATTATCGAAGAGGAATGGGTTGTTATTTGGGACCATTTTCAGTAGAAATGATAGGTGATTGTTGAGAATTGGCTTCGTAGTTAGTCAAGGGCAGCAAGGTATACATTTTATAAAATTTTAAATGCATAAGATAATTTATTTATTTATTCATTGTAGTTATTAATTTAAATAAATAATAGTTTAATAGTTAAATAAAATCAAATATCATAGGTGAAAAGTAAATTTCATTCGAGTCGATCCAGAGACGCGAAGATGTCATGTAAATGGATTCAAAGCCAAGACGATAAGGAATTCTAAATGGATATTCAACAAATGAAAATCAAGTGAGTAAACTCACTTTTTGGTTCGATTATAATTTATTATAATCGAATTTTTATTTAATACAAATATTATATGCTGTTTGTTGGTTGATTGATTGCATTGCTATTTATTGATAATTTGTGGTCATTATATATTAATTATTTTAGGCTTGGTGGTTGTGGCTATTATATATATAGGATATTTCCCGCAGTACCATTAGCGGATGCCCGCAATATCATTAGCAGATGACCCTATCGCCCCACGATATATGAGTGGATAACCTTCTATACCGCGATATCCTGCCTTGAAGCAGGATTGGTATTATTTATGTTGTTTGACATCCGTGAATACAGGAAAATAGGTTGGAGGAATCCAACTGGATTCCTCAAAATTTATTATTGTTTGTTCCTATATATATAATCATATATGATGTGTTATAAACCTGTGATTTGAAATTGTGTGTTTTGAATGTTTGAATATCACTAGCCCTAGATATTGATATTTAAAAATATCGTAAAAAAGGATTTTTATATTTTTTTAAAAAAAAGAGGAAAATTTTATTTTTTGAAATAGAAATTGAATTTCGAAGGAGGTAGAAATATTAACTTATTTCCAGTAATAAAAACAAGTAAACGATGT
Organism: Allium sativum; assembly: GCA_030737875.1. Lineage (NCBI taxonomy): Eukaryota > Viridiplantae > Streptophyta > Magnoliopsida > Asparagales > Amaryllidaceae > Allium > Allium sativum. The sequence continues at coordinate 442,883,767 of CM060923.1, read as the reverse complement.
TTATAAATGGGAAGAAAAATTATCGTTTGATAATATTAGATTTTAAATACGAGTTTGAATTTAAAAAGGAAAATTTATTTTTCAGAATGGGAATTGAATTTCAAATAGATTTGAAATATGAACTTGTTTTAAATAATTTAAAACAAGAAGTGGAATGTATAAACGATGTTTATAAACGAAAGAAGAAAAAAAATATTTTCGTTAGATAATTTAGAAATGTAAATTCAAGCAAGATTTTAAAATTCATTTTCCAAAGTGGGTCTTCAAATGAAATTTGAAAGAGAAACTTGTTCTAATATTTAAACCAAGTAGTGAAATTTATAAATGTGAAAATTATCATTAGATAATTTATAAATTTAAATTCAAGCGTGAGTTTAAATGGGTAAATAGAATTATTTTGAAAGAAACAATGAAATTTAAATATGATGTTTGGAATGTAATCGAATTGAAATAAATCTATTTGGATTTATAGCTGGAAAAATGTCAAATTTATAGAAATAAATTTATTTCCAAAGGATATTGGAACTGTATTGAATAGAAATTTAGAATTTTAATACGAAAATAATTTTTTTTGTTTATATATATATATATATATATATGTAGTTATAATAATAACATGTTTCAAACAAGGAATCAAGTTTTAAATGAAATTTTAACTAGAAGCTTGTTAAATATAAAATAAGGAAGTTGATTTATAAACAATGTTTATAAATATATTGAAGTAATTTTCATTGGATAAATTGGAAATAGATTATTCCAAATATAAGGAATGACATTTAATATCATATGTTCAATGGGATAAAAAAAGGAATTTTATCATAAGTAATGACAGTTTTTGAATTATGAACTCTGTAACAACCCGAATTTTCAGAACCAATTCAAAAATTTTATTTTAGCTATTTTAATGGATTTTGAATATTTAAAATGATTTATTTTAAATAATAATGACTAAAAATTTATTTAAATCGAAATTAGAACGTATAAATTTATTTTAATTATAAAATGAGCTTGAAATAGCGCGATAGTTTGAAAATTTGGTTTTAAATTTCGATTGAATGTATAAGATTCAAAAGAAATTGGATTTTAGTAAAACCAGAAACATTTGAATCTGTTTAATAATATCTTTCTAATGAATATGAAAAATTCAGATTTCATAATATAAATTGAACGATTTCAGTTGCGTTGGACTCGCAACGACAAACACTTCACAACAAGACTGAATGGGCCCAATTTGGAGCAAGTTAGAAATCTAGGCAAATTCAAACTCAAACTATACTGAAACCATCAGTTAAAGAATGACAGAGTGGAAACCGACTGTGAGAATTCTCTCTTACTCGAATTATTTTATAGTTATTATATAATAGATTGTAGATGGGGCTTAGTAGCTCCAGACACTATTTCATTGTACAAACCGTGGATGATTTGTGTGATATGTGTGCTGTATGAAATACATATGCGATGTGTAAATAATATATATACGCAATGTGAATAAAATATATATGCAATGTGTAAATAATATATATATGCGATGTGAATAAAAAATATATATGTGATGTGAATAAAATATATATGCGATGTGTAAATAATATATATATGCGATGTGAATAATATATATATATATGTGATGTGAATAAAATATATATGCGATATGAAAATTATATGTATGCATTGTGAAAAATATATATGTGTGTGATATGAAAAGTTATATATGCGTCGTATAAATTATATATGCGTTGTATAAAATAATAATAATACATATACGCGATGTATAGAAATTTGCATGTAATGAAATAATTACTGGATCGCTAAAAACATAATTTTTAACGTATACATGCGATGAATAAAATTGGCATGTAATGTAATAATTACTGAATGGTTAAAAATATAATTTTTAATTATATATGGAATATTCGGTTTTGATTTAAAATTGAAATGGAAGTTCGAATCGTTTTTAAAACGAATTTATAAAATATGTTTTGAATGGAAATCGATGATATATATATATATATATATATATATATATATATATATATATATTAATGGCTTGAATAGAACGTGACGCGCCGCGATTGTTTGCGAATTTCAACCATTGACTTCGAATTGACATTACAGGAGATCCGACCGTCAGATTCTCCTAAAACCGGAATCGTTGGATTCGTATCGAAATGAGCTTTCCAATGAATATAAGGGATTTGAAATCTAACGGTTGGATTTGGAATAACATCCAAATCAAATTTGGAAAAGGTCGCTATGGATGCAGTTCGGAGGCCGTTATTGGAAACGGACTATACGGGCCTTGATAAAATTATTAAAAATATTAATAATTTGTGTAAAATTATAATAAATGATTTGGAATGAGTTTGGATGAAAAATTCCAGTTTTGAGAAGATAAAAAGATATTTTTATCGAAATGAACTAGTTATTAACTAGAATAGTAATCCACGATTTTTTAATAAATAATTTGGATTCAAAATAATTTTAATTTAACCAGAATTTTTCTGAGGTATGAATTGGAATGGAAATAATCTTCGAAATATTTCGATATTGGATTCCGTGGCTATACGGATATTGTTGAGGAATTTGGAAGATATATATATATATATATATATATATATCGTTATTCCCAATACGATATTTGTTGGATTCAGAATTTGATGTTGAATTTAAGCCGATATTATTTCTGTTTAGAGCCTTATATTTAAAATCAAATTGGATTTTGGATTTTGGGTTTATGGTGAATTGTGTTTTAAAAGACAATGGTTCTTTAACCCAGTTAAAAGCAGGATTAATTTTCCTAAAAGTTGAACAATCATTAGGTAGTGATTTTAGAGATTGAAACTAAGTGGAGTTTAATAAATCTTTAAATAAATTGGAATGAATAGGTGGTAATTAAAATTTACCAAAACACAAGATGTGATTGAACTAAATGTACTTGGTTGCTGATATTGATTGTGATTGATCGAATGTTTGGATCATGCTCGACCAGTTTATGAGCCAGATATGCTTTTACATTTAGCATTGGGTTGATGTAACACCCCGTATTTTTTTCAAATATAATTAAAAATGAAATAAAATATATGAAAATATGCTTATGATAGGTAAATAATGGTGATGCATAAGGAGAATTAATTAATACATGGAAGAGAAGAAAAATTAGTTCGATAACGGCTTATGTAACGGAAAAGATAGTAAAATAAGGATAACTAATTCAAGAATCAGGAATTAGGTAAAATGGACATCACCATTGCGTTCCTCTCGGAAAAATACGCGAAATAGAGTCCGAGTTTTCGAAAATCGGAGTCCGTATGACCAAGATATGGCCAAAACAAGATTTCAGCAGACTTTCTGGCAGACTACCCGTGTCGATTGTAGTGTCGACACCCAAGTCAACCTGCCCCCCTTGTGTCGACTGTTGTGTCGACTCCCCCCTGTACAGGTCGACCTGGTCGACCTGGGGTAGCCTAGAACCCATTTTTGAGGCCCGGGACGAGTTTTGATGGTCCGGATGGGTTTTAGTGTTAATCCGATGGCTGAAACGAATTGCTAGACCTATAAAATAACACCTAGACCTAACCTAATTCATAACAAATCATTCTTACACCTAAATGCTGCTGGAATCTCACTTGAGCCATGGCCGCCGTCTCCAAATTAAAGCTTAAGCATTCAAACTCAAATCAAATTAAAGATCAATGCTTCTACAACAAATTCAAGGGGATAGATCAATGACACTGCAACTTTCTTAGACAAATTCACTTCTTAATTCATTAGTCGTTCTCTGTAAGTGCTAGTTATTTTTAGATCTAAATATTTAATTTTAATATGGGCATGACATAAAGTGGAATTGGATCTAAGTATGTTTATCGATTCAGATCTATTCCTGTTGCTTTTTGAATCTTTAGTTTTGAGACTTGTCTACCTTTATTCTCATGACAAGTTTGTGATTTATTCAGCAGTTTCCTTGATTCGTAATGATGTTATCATCAAGTTGTAATCTTTATGCCTATCATGATGTTGTTTTCTCTCTGATCTATTTATTATGCAAATTTCTACCTTCCCCTATTTATTTTCTTTTGATGAACCTTGGTCAACTTTGGACCTTGGCCTAAAATCGCGATTCGCATACGAGAGGTATACGGGGGAATAATGGGATTACTGCCTATAAGAATATGATTAATAATTGGCAACATGAAATTGGATGTTATCATTTTATTTGCAAGTTTGGGGTAGACCTGTAAATTTTGGTATAATCCTGTTATGATAAAATTTGCATTAATATTATATACATGGAATTCGACACCAATTGGATCTATGTAATGTAACATGAAATTTGGTATATATAACATGTATGTAATTTGGCATGTAAAATAAAATTATGAGTTTTGCAGCCTATGTAAATTAAATCAAAAGATTGGGCTTATGTTAATTAGGCATGTGTAGACTTGGAAATTTGAGCATGAAAGTGACTGTAAACTTTATAATTGGCATAAACATGTATTATGAACTTGGGCAACTGGCATGTATTGAAATAAAAAGATTATAGTTTGGGATAACTACATCATGAAACATCGGATTTGGGTTTATTGGGTATGGAACTTGATACATGTAATTTTGGCTAGATCTTGACGTATGAAAAAAAAAACATGAAACTTGGTATATATGTAAACTGACTAGAATTGGGTACATATATTAGTTGTTATGTAATAGCCTTAAAAGAGGGATAAATATAAATTGAGATAAGTTGCCTTTAATAGCCTAAGATAAATTATGGTAAAATTGGTATGATTTTGCATACCATTAATTGATGGACATAATTGAGTCAATTATGGACATCGTTAAATTAGGAATTAATTGTTAATTTGAATAGGGGAAATAAATTCAAATTAGGGTAAAAGATTATAAGTGATAATCAATGCTTAGGACACGAGGTTGGACTCGTTTGTGACGTAAACATGCCCGGAACCGCCGGCGAATCCAGTAGTCACAAATGTCAGCCTAATGTGAGAGGTCCTAGGCCCAAATTAAAAGCTTAACAGTTGTAAAGACACGAGGTTAGACTCTTTTATGGTGTAAGACTGCCCGGACCCGCCCGGCAAATCCAGCTGCCATAAATGTCAGTCTAATGTGAGAGGTCTTTATAAGGTTACGGCCTTAATGAATTAAGAAATACTTAACCAAATAAACATGTGGTGGGACATGGGGGTTAAGTGGGTGACATGTGGGTGACATGTGGAAATACGAATAGTAATACTTAACCAACGTAACATGGTAATTAGACCAGTGGGTAGGGTTAAGTAAATAAGAACACTTAACCAATATGATATAAATGGGTGGGTTAAGTAATATGATTAGGTTAATCTGGACACTTAACCAATTTAATAAGTTGACTACGGGAGTGGGTAAGGTTAAGCAAATGTTTAACCATTATAACATGATTAAACTGGACTAGAGAGTGAGGTTAAGTTAATGAGAACACTTGACTAATACGATGGATTAATTAGACAAGTGGTTGCGGTTAAGTAGTAACACTTAACCAACATAACAGGACGAGCGGGTGGGTTAAGTTAACTTGAATAAGTTGATAACACTTAACCATTATAATATGACTAGTGGATGGGGTTAAGTTAACATGCACTTAACCAATCTGATGTGATGCGTGGTAGGGTTAAGTAACACATGGGGTTAAGTTAACAAGAAAATTCTTAACCAATGTATCCAGATAGACGAACGGGGTTAAGTTAATAAACCACACTTAACCAATCAAACATAATAAGCGAGAAAGGTTAAGTCAACTAAGGTAAACACTTAACCATGGTAACATAACGAGTAGAAGGGTTAAGTACATATCGGGTTGGTGGGTAATATTAGTAAATATAGGCCCACATACACTTAACCATTGAATACACATGCTTGAATCAGTAGCGGGGTTAAGTACACATCAGGGCTGGTGGGTAATATCAGAGAATATAGGCCCACAGACTTAACAATTAGAAAAACCTAGTAACGGGGACCCATTTCAGCAGTAACCCACATTAGGTATCAACAGAACCATGAGCTAGGCAGGGTGGGGCACGATTACTGGGCTGATTATAAGAGGTCAAATTAGAGGCGGTTGGTGCAGCAGTGCAGGTTCTAATGGAGTGCGGGCGTGCACACACTTCGGCGCAGAAAATTTAGCCACTGGGCATCAGTAGGTATAAAGTTGTGCATCTTGATTGTGTCAGGGTTTCCACCATGGGACTTGATACACCCCAAGGTGGGACCAGCACAGGTACCTACAAGTAGGGGGCCGCGTGACACAAACGAGAACTAGGTCAAGTAGGGAGCCGATCGATAAGGTAGTAAGGGTGCATCGAATATATACATGACCATTGGGGTGATCGAGGTGGAATCCACATAATCGATGTACATCTGAAGGCTACCATAATTGCGGGGATTGGGATCACGTTGTAATTATTATATAACACGGGCTACTAGTTGGGACACTAGTAGGGGGTACGGATCCTTGTTACACAGGACACTAGTTGGGACACTAGTAGGAATACAGATCATTCCATGTAAGACACTTATGAGGATGCTAGTTAGGTGGTGCAGAGCAAATAGATATCATTTTAATGGTGAAGCTTAGAAACCTTGCGATGTTATTCTTGATAGAAACCATGCGGTGGGATACGTGATAGGAATTATGGGACGTTATACTTGTTTCATCGTGCCCGAAGTTTATCTTGTTACCTTAGTTTATCTTGTTATCATAGTTTATCTTGTTATCTTAGTTTATCTTGCCTACCTTGTCATCATGCTTATGTTTACTTTCAGTTTATACATGCCATGTTATCTTTATCTATTTTTATGCTGAAAGTCACTAGGACGTACTCAGTCTTTATGACTGACCCGTTTTATTTCGCCTCTTTTTCTTCCGTTCCCCCCCCCCCCAGGTTCACAGGGTGGGAATACAGCTTAGTTCGGATCTTACCAAGCTCCAAGGCTCTTTCATGTATGGCTTGGATTTCTCTTGGCTATGGCTTGCTTTGCTTTATTGGGGAATACTGCAGTTTGTTTTTATGCTTCTTTGTTTTTGAGCAAGACAGATATCTTAACTATGAAATTGGATATTGGGAGTTAATGGGCTTTTATTGTAAACATTTATATTTAATAAATGATTTGAAGTACTTCCACTTTATTTTCCGCTGTTTTATATATGTCTGTCTTGTAATATTTCTGTTCCAGTACCCATAATACTCCATTGAAGTTAAGACATTCCCTTTGTGAGTGACCTTAACAGATGTGGGGTGTTACATTTGGTATCAGAGCAGAAGGTTACCAGACTGAGCAAAAGTTTTCATAAACCTTCTGAAACTAGTTTTCAAAACGTTTACAAAGAAGCAAATTTTCAAGAAAACTTTGTTTTGATTAAAAGGCATATTCCCCAAAGCCATATGCACTATCTTTTGATTCTCTCTTGAAATCTCTTCTCTCTCTTTTAACCATAGTTTCGTAGGCATCCGACACTGGTCGGAGGGCAAAGGAGTGCCCAACCTCCATCTATAGCCGTAGAAGTTCCATCTGCGTCTAATCTTATTTCAAGTTGGGTAGTGTGCCGTGCGTTGGAGGTAGCTTCGAAAGACTTGTCAACAAACTATACAATGACAGTAAGAACAAGGAACTAGTTGTTATAGCTTAATCCACGAAGGAGGAAAAAGGTGAAAGGAAAGGGGCCTAAGTGAAAGAATAGTAAAACCCATGACAAGAGAGAGTATCTTTAGTGAGAAGGGACATGCAGTTAAGTATCATAGGACAATGGCAAGGGACAAGATCATCGAGAGGGCAATTGAATGCTCTCACCACTAGCGTACCTAAGAGGGTGGTAACATTTCTGTTAAAGGTTTAGCTTTTCTTTTCTATCATCCCACTAGAACTTTGTTTTTGTACATCGCATCCTTTTAATTCTGCTTCGAAAGTTGAGTCTCTGCACCTTAGTACTAGCATGGTAGAGGATCCCATTTTTTTTTCTTTTCTCAAATCCTGTTGGGGAAATCGGCTCATTTATTCATGACTTGTTTGGATTTGAGAATGTCTATGCTAAGTGTTGAGTCTAGAAGTAATGTTTATGTTTTGGGCTATGGGTTGATTCTAGCGATGGAGTGTTTATCTAGTAAGGGTGACCTTCTCGGTTTTGAAAAGAGGGTAGTTAGACTCTTGACTTGCCTCGATAATACCCTCGAAGTCGCAGGTAACCTTTAGGGTTCTATCATGATTTGTTTCCTAGAATCTCTTGACACATTTATTGGTAATTTGTAATCCGATCGAGTAGTGTTCGTCACTAAGGCGGATGGGTCATTTCGCTTATGCATGAGTTGTAGAGAATCACCTTAGTAAGTACATTTGGCAACATGGTTGGCATTTATTTCCAAGAGATGGTTCTTCTACGTGGAATACCTAATAGTAAGTGGACGAGATCCAAGATTCACTAGTGAATTTTGGAGAGCTTGCATGAAACCATGAGTACGCAGTTATGTTTGAGCCGAGTATACTAGGAGGAGAATAAGTGAAAGTGGAACGAGAGGCAAAAGTGAAATGGATTCCAACCCATATTTTGGAAGCAAGAATTAAGAAGCCACGGAATTGTGAAGTTAAAGGCGGTCAAAGCACAATGGAGTTAAGCTCAAAGAAATGCGACTTAGAAGATTGAAGACTAGATTCACGCATCATATCTCTTTTTAAGAGTATATCCATGATCTCTCTTTTCCTATAGAGCTTACTCACATGCTATCTTTTGTGTATATCCTCTCGGTCCTATTCTCAATCCTATTTCTATTGCGAACCTCATAGGGAGTATGACTCGTCTGTTAGTAATATATGTTGGGGCTTGAGGATGTCCGTCGGGTGGACTAAACTTTTTGGGTTTTATAGGATACGGGTTGGTCTTAGGAAGGGATTCCCTTGTGACCTAAAAGGAGTCCATCATGCTTAGTTTCCTAGAATCATATATAGTGGTTGGGTTGAGTAATTCTTTGGGTGTCAGTCTGATGTAGATTTCGGTCTTCGGGGCTGATGCTTAGAGAGTTCTTCTCCTAATTAATATATATGTGGCATAGATTTCCAGTTTTGACATTGCCTAATGGGCAAAAAGTTTTTACTTGCTTCTATCATTCGACTATACCTTTAGATAGGAACAATTGGGTGTAAACATGTGTTTGAGACATGTTATGATTGATGGTTGCAAGTGGTTGTTAGTGGTTGCTCGTGGATGCATTTACACACATTAGGCACTAGATCGGCTCAATCACCTTTCATATTGCATATGCATGAGTGTTTACACTTGTTTGTGGATGAAATTGAATTATCATGTGAATGTTGCATATGGATGGATGTTTGTGCACACATATAGTGTTTATGTGACTAGGACTATTTTCATACATGTTGGACTCATGGCACTAAACATATTTTGCATTTAGAAGATCAATCAGGCCTGATCATTTGCATTAGACAAGGAACATATACACACACTTCTTGCATATGTTCATACAGCATTAGAAATCTCTTAAGGACAATGAATGCTTGTGATTGATGATTGAGTAGATGGATGATGGATGGTAGGACACATTCTTCTTAACTTGAAGATTTCGGGGACGAAATCCTTTAAGGAGGGGAGAATGTAACACCCCGTATTTTTTTCAAATATAATGAAAAATGAAATAAAATATATGAAAATATGCTTATGATAGGTAAATAATGGTGATGCATAAGGAGAATTAATTAATACATGGAAGAGAAGAAAAATTAGTTCGATAACGGCTTATGTAACGGAAAAGATAGTAAAATAAGGATAACTAATTAAAGAATCAGGAATTAGGTAAAATGGACATCACCATTGCGTTCCTTTAGGAAAAATACGTGAAATAGAGTCCGAGTTTTCGAAAATCGGAGTCCGTATGACCAGGATATGGCCAAAACAAGATTTCAGCAGACTTTCTGACAAACTACCCGTGTCGACTGTAGTGTCGACACCCAAGTCGACCTGCCCCCTTGTGTCGACTGTAGTGTCGACTCCCCCCCTGTACAGGTTGACCTGGTCGGCCTGGGGTGGCCTAGAACCCATTTTTGAGGCCCGGGACGAGTTTTGATGGTCCGGATGGGTTTTAGGGTTAATCCAATGGCTGAAATGAATAGCTACACCTATAAAATAACTCCTAGACCTAACCTAATTCATAACAAATCATTCTTACAACTAAATGCTGCTGGAATCTCTCTTGAGCCATGGCCGCCGTCTCCAAATTAAAGCTTAAGCGTTCAAACTCAAATCAAATCAAAGATCAATGCTTCTACAACAAATTCAAGGGGATAGATCAATGACACTGCAACTTTCTAAGACAAATTCACTTCTTAATTCATTAGCCGTTCTCTGTAAGTGCTAGTTATTTTCAGATCTAAATATTTAATTTTAATATGGGCATGAAATAAAGTGGAATTGGATCTAAGTATGTTTATCGATTCAGATCTATTCCTGTTGCTTTTTGAATCTTTAGTTTTGAGACTTGTCTACCTTTATTCTCATGACAAATTTGTGATTTATTCAGCAGTTTCCTTGATTCGTAATGATGTTATCATCAAGTTGTAATCTTTATGCCTATCATGATGTTGTTTTCTCTCTGATCTATTTATTATGCAAATTTCTACCTTCCCCTATTTATTTTCTTTTGATGAACCTTGGTCAACTTCGGACTTTGGCCTAAAATCGCGATTCGCATACGAGAGGTATACGGGGGAATAATGGGATTATTGCCTATAAGAATATGATTAATAATTGGCAACATGAAATTGGATGTTATCATTTTATTTGCAAGTTTGGGGTAGATCTGTAAATTTTGGTATAATCCTGTTATGATAAAATTTGCATAAATATTATATACATGGAATTCGAAACCAATTGGATCTATGTAATGTAACATGAAATTTGGTATATATAACATGTATGTAATTTGGCATGTAAAATAAAATTATGAGTTTTGGAGCCTATGTAAATTAAATCAAAAGATTGGGCTTATGTTAATTAGGTATGTGTAGACTTGGAAATTTGAGCATGAAAGCGATTGTAAACTTTATAATTGGCATAAACATGTATTATGAACTTGGGCAACTGGCATGTATTGAAATAAAAAGATTATAGTTTGGGATAACTACATCATGAAACATCGGATTTGGGTTTATTGGGTATGGAACTTGATACATGTAATTTTGGCTAAATCTTGACATATGAAAAAAAACATGAAACTTGGTATATATGTAAACTGACTAGAATTGGGTACATATATTAGTTGGTATGTAATAGCCTTAAAAGAGGGATAAATATAAATTGAGATAAGTTGCCTTTAATGGCCTAAGATAAATTGTGGTAAAATTGGTATGATTTTGCATACCACTAATTGATGGACATAATTGAGTCAATTATGGACATCGTTAAATTAGGAATTAATTGATAATTTGAATAGGGGAAATATATTCAAATTCGGGTAAAAGATTATAAGTGATAATCAATGCTTAGGACACGAGGTTGGACTCGTTTGTGACGAAAACCTGCCCGGAACCGCCCGGCGAATTCAGTAGTCACAAATGTCAGCCCAATGTGAGAGATCCTAGGCCCAAATTAAAAGCGTAACAGTTGTAAAGACACGAGGTTAGACTCTTTTACGGTGTAATACTTCCCGTACCCGCCTGGCAAATCCAGCTTCCATAAATGTCAGTCTAATGTGAGAGGTCTTTATAAGGTTACGACCTTAATGAATTAAGAAATACTTAACCAGATAAACATGTGGTGGGACATGGGGGTTAAGTGGGTGACATGTGGAAATACGAATAGTAATACTTAACCAACGTAACATGGTAATTAGACCAGTGGGTAGGGTTAAGTAAATAAGAACACTTAACCATTATGATATAAATGGGTGGGTTAAGTAATATGATTAGGTTAATCTGGACACTTAACCAATTTAATAAGTTGACTACGGGAGTGGGTAAGGTTAAGCAAATGTTTAACCATTATAACATGATTAAACTGGACTAGAGAGTGAGGTTAAGTTAATGAGAACACTTAACTAATACGATGGATTAATTAGACAAGTGGTTGCGGTTAAGTAGTAACACTTAAACAACATAACAGGACAAGCGGGTGGGTTAAGTTAACTTGAATAAGTTGATAACACTTAACCATTATAATATGACTAGTGGATGGGGTTAAGTGAACATGCACTTAACCAATCTGATGTGATGCATGGTAGGGTTAAGTAACACATGGGGCTAAGTTAACAAGAAAATTCTTAACCAATGTAACCAGATAGACGAGCGGGGTTAAGTTAATAAACCACACTTAACCAATCAAACATAATAAGCGAGAAAGGTTAAGTCAACTAAGGTAAACACTTAACCATGGTAACATAACGAGTAGAAGGGTTAAGTACATATCGGGTTGGTGGGTAATATTAGTAAATATAAGCCCACATACACTTAACCATTGAATACACATGCTTGAATCAGTAGCGGGGTTAAGTACACATCAGGGCTGGTGGGTAATATCAGAGAATATTGGCCCACAGACTTAACCATTAGAATAACCTAGTAACGGGGACCCATTTCAGCAGTAACCCACATTAGGTATCAACGGAACCATGAGCTAGGCAGGGTGGGGCACGATTACTGGGCTGATTATAAGAGGTCAAATTAGCGGCGGTTGGTGCAGCAGTGTAGGTTCTAACGGAGTGCGGGCATGCACACACTTCAGCGCAGAAAATTTAGCCACTGGGCATCAGTAGGTATAAAGCTGTGCATCTTGATTGTGTCAGGGTTGCCACCGTGGGACTGGATACATCCCATGGTGGGACCAACACAGGTATCTACAAGTAGGGGGCCGCGTGACAAAAACGAGAACTAGGTCAAGTAGGGAGCCGATCGATAAGGTAGTAAGGGTGCATCAAATATATACATGGTCATTGGGGTGATCTAGGTGGAATCCTCATAATCGATGTACACCTGAAGGCTACCATAATTGCGGGGATTGGGATCACGTTGTAATTATTATATAACACGGGCTTCTAGTTGGGACACTAGTAGGGGGTACGGATCCTTGTTACACAGGACACTAGTTGGGACACTTGTAGGAATACGGATCATTCCATGTAAGACACTTATGAGGATGCTAGTTAGGTGGTGCAGAGCAAATAGATATCATTTTAATGGTGAAGCTTAGAAACCTTGCAATGTTATTCTTGATAGAAACCATGTGGTGGGATACTTGATAGGAATTATGGGACGTTATACTTGTTTCATCGTGCCCAAAGTTTATCTTGTTACCTTAGTTTATCTTGTTATCATAGTTTATCTTGTTATCTTAGTATATCTTGCCTACCTTGTCATCATACTTATGTTTACTTTCAGTTTATACATGCCATGTTATCTTTATCTATTTTTATGCTGAAAGTCACTAGGACTTACTCAGTCTTTATGACTGACCCGTTTTATTTCGCCTCTTTTTCTTCCGTTTCCCCCCCCCCCCAGGTTCACAGGGTGGGAATATAGCTTAGTTCGGATCTTATCAAGCTCCAAGGATCTTTCATGTATGGCTTGGATTTCTCTGGGCTATGGCTTGCTTTGCTTTATTGGGGAATACTGCAGTTTGTTTTTATGCTTCTTTGTTTTTGAGCAAGACAGATATCTTAACTATGAAACTGGGTATTGGGAGTTGATGGGCTTTTCTTGTAAACATTTATATTTAATAAATGATTTGAAGTACTTCCACTTTATTTTCCGCTGTTTTATATATGTCTGTCTTGTAATATTTCTGTTCCAGTACCCATAATACTCCATTGAAGTTAAGGCATTCCCTTTGTGAGTGACCTTAACAGATGTGGGGTGTTACAGTTGAGTAGACATATTTGTATGCTAACACCTTGTGAAACACTTCAAGATTTGACTCTAAGGTGTTTAGCGATGATGTTGAGTTTATTTCTAAATTTAATTAATGATTTTTAAATGAGATTTTCTTAAGTGAAAGAAATGTATTCCCGATTTTGGACAGGGAATGTTTATAAAAATGTTTTATAAAACAGATAGGATTTCAAGGGCTAAACCCGATGTTGTCGAAATGATTTGGAAATGTATTATGGTTTTACATTGCAGTTCATCACATATCCAATTAATTGCTATTGATGATGTATCTGTTTGGTGACGGAGAATTTATTCTCTTGCTTAACACCCTTCCTTGAGACATATGAGCTCAAAGGTTATGTGATAAATAGTGACTAATCATATGTGTGAGTTGCTGATGTGAAGTACTATCGTTTGAAAGTACTTGCGATTATTATATTGTGAAATGATTTTCCCCACTTCGGGATATTAAATGATTTTGCAAGTATGTGGCTAAAGATTCAGGTAAACCGAGAGTGACTAAAAGTATGAGGGTGGTGTAGTTCCCCAGAGTGTGGAATGGAGCATTGTTAGTGCAGCCTGCTCCATAGAGGGAGGTGCACATATATATATCGAGTTGGAGGGGCGCGTACAGCCTGGTATGAGGGCCGTGCACGATATTTGGTTGCATACTTATTTGTATGCATTATTATGTTTTGGAAGTCATATTTCCAAAGATTTTGTTTTGAGATCCCGAAGTGAAATATACTTTGATATAAAGCTAGATATGTATTTCAAATGATTTGAAATAAGAATTGGGAAATAAAGTCCAAAAGAATAATTTCTGTAAAGATAATTGGATTTGGAAAATCTAAATTTGGGTTAAGCCTAAATGGGTAGATTGGAAAATTGCATGTTGTTTGATGCATCGTAGATCCATAAGTTTATTATTAGTTGAAACGACCCAAACTTCCCCGTTAAGGAAAGCCCGGATTTAATTGAGAACACGATAAATCAGAACCCAAACAGAAAAACATTTCATTGTTATCACAACAATTACATCAGAGTACAAGAATGTAACATAGTATAAATAAATATTACACCTTGAAAAATATCAGAGATTATATTACAAAGCAGCAGAAAATTAATACATAACACAACCGAAAGAAATATATGGATACAGAGCTTTCTGAATAAAGTTCCAGCTGTAAACCAAGATCCTGTGAACATAAATCTGCAAAACCAAAACTACTAGCTGCCCGTGTGGAAAATATGGGATCCATGGTTTAGGTTAAAACAATAAATTCCAGGCCAGAAATGGGACTGGTGTGAGAACTAAAACAGTTATTTAAATCTTTACTTTAAAATAAAGTAAATCAAGGGACCTCATCGTATAACACGGAACGTGTTTCCTCCCTCGAATACTAGTGCGTAAAACAAATAGCGCAATGCTTTTTGAAAAAAAGAAGCTATTATAAGACTCAGGTCCCATCACATAATGCAACTCAAGCCGGAGGATAGAGTTTTCCCTTATAATAGCCAAATATGCTTGGTACGTTTAAAACAAATCATTTGGTACTATTATAAGTGCATAGTGTTAAAAACAACTTCAAATATAAATGTATCAATCATAGACGGCATGGGTACCGTATATCATGTCTCGATACTAGTTCTACAATTAAAACTGCACAATGTCGTATTGGAAGTTGGATTTCCATCATGAACCAAGGCAAGGGATCGTCCTTACCGAATTTGAGACTCTCTAGCCTGAGCCTCAGTGCCAGTACTCAATCAAGCCCTTAGGAGCGCCAGGGCTGGTCCACACATACGTTAGTGGATTGGTTGTTCCTGAACAACACGTTTCCCCGCCCTATGGGGCGTAAAACTGGTCAGTATATCGACCATATCAATCTATCGGCCCCGTAGTGACCGATATACCCAAGGTACCTCGCTTTCCATCATCCACATAAGTAAAAATGTCCGGGCTCCATACCATGACACCACTCTTAGCTAGAAAGAAACGCATGTCCTCCCTGGGGTCCTTCTCCCATTTTTGGTTCGCACCGGGGTGTGAGGCTCGCGAATTAACGCTATACACAAAGCTATGCTATTTAAAGTCGTGCTTTGATCATAAACCACAAGGCTGTGCTTTTCAACAAAGGTTTGATCATTTTCATCTCAGCATGCCACATTGACAATTCACGCCATGCGATTGATATCTATCGATATATAACCTCTAAGCTCGTACGTCTCAGAGAAGGGTGTTAAGCAAGAGAACCAATTCTCCGCCACCAAACAGATATATATATTTAATAGAGATCAATCAACACAGAATCAAATCCAATGTCAGACACACATCCATTTAAAAGTCCGTTCTAGGTCTGAACAAAACTAGAGGCACCTTATCCCTCGTCCCATATGTCCAATATAGGAGAGAGGCCCTCGCATATCCGGTCGATCTCCAAGTACTTGTGGACGATCACCATTTATTACCTTGTCTTGGGCGTACAGCCCAATCAAGACATTAGTAATCATCCAAACGATGTGAAGACCACGAGTCTTCAACCACCGTCTTCATCATCGACTTATCATCGAATCAGTTATTCAGAATGGGTATAAACCCAGCCTTTCCGAATACCCACGTATATTATAATTAAGTGATATAAACACACAACATATGTAAAAATCAAAATCTTTTCATCAGCCAACCTATATCTATACCAATGCAGACTTATTTCTTCTTGAGCAGAAATTTTTGTCTCCAATCTTCACTACCAAGGAAAGAAGAAAATTAATGAGGAATTACGTCCTGCCTCCTTTGTGCTTATATAACTCCAACGCACTCTTCCTTTACCAAGCCATTTTCCTCCCATTTCCTTAACATTCCTTTTCCATTCTCTGCCAATTTTAAAATCAAAGCCTCAGCTTTATTTCGAGGAAAACAAAAATGGACACTCCTCTTACGGTTTCAAAATTGAAAAAAAGAGAGGGAGAAATCGAGATTAGAAAGCGTGATTTGAACTTGGCATGGACTTCCCAAAGCTCGAACAACAGTCTGGAGACGCTCCAAAATGGGTGCGATTCCATTTCTCGATCTCGAATCTCACCGCGTCAAAACTAAGGTATCAGATTAGGAGCAAGACTCGGTGGAGCAAGGGAGTGGTTGTTGTCAGATTCTGCTGGCCTTTGGTTTGGTTTAATGGGTGCGACAGTGCATTGAAGGGGGTTGCGAACTACAGTTCTTTGAACTAACAAACGAATTGGTATAGTAATGATGGATGGGAAGACTTGAGTTCGATGCTGGGTGGAAATCGAATTGGTGTTGTTGGTGTTGTGGAAAGGGGCGAGCGTACTAATGGCAAACTAGAATTCGATATTAATGGACTAAAGGAGTGCAGGTCTGTGATTTTGGACTTAGGAGGGTTGCAGGTTGAAGACCGTGGGTGCAGGGGAAAGCCTACGCAAAGTAGTGCTCATTTGTGAAATCAGATTTGTGATTCAGTTGAGTGTGGAGGTCATTAAGAGGGGAGAGATGATGGATTTGAGCTCGGTTATATTACTAGAAGTTGGACGTGGCTTCAGTTAGTTCACGTTGGAGAAGAAGCATCTTAAAAGTGGATTAAGGTATACTAATAATAAAAAAAATAGTTAATTAAATATATTTAAGAATGGTTAATTTTATATATGTATAAAGCTTGAATGTTGGCCAGGAAAGTTTTCAGCAAAAATCGTTCGAGGATTAACGAGTGAGCTTCGCAATAGGAGCAGCAGTAAGGTATACGTTTTTTCCGAATTTAAAAATACATAGGATAAGTTATTTATTTGTTTAAATAGATCATTTAAATAAATAATCTCTATTCGTTAAATAAAATTAAATAATCGTAGGTAATGATTCCATTCGTGATTCGTTAAGTAGATTCGAAGCTGTGACATTGAAATTTAGAATCGGATATTCGGCAAACAAGGTGAGTAAATCTCACTTAAAATTTTATTTTATCACTTAAAATAAATTGTTAGCTGCTTGGTTGCTTTTATAAATTGTTTATCAATTGTGGTTATAATATACATTAGTTATTTAAGCTTGGTGGTTGTCGCTATTACTATATATATATTGGATTTCCCGCAATATTATTAGAGGATGCCCGCAGTATCATTAGCGGATGACCCTACGCCCACGTATATAAGTGGATCCCCTTTTATACCGCGATATCCTGCCTTGAAGCAGGATCGGTATTTTTTTGTTGACTAACATCTGTGGATGCAGGGAAAACAGGTTGGAGGGATCCAACTGGATTCCTCAAATTTATTTAATACTGTTTACATACTTATATATGTGTGATGATTGAATTGAGTCGAGGTTTGTTTATTCAGATGATTAAATATCATTGGCCCTAAATATTTATATTTAAAAATATCAAAAAGGGATTTTTAGAATTAAAGGGAAACTTTACTTTCAGAATAGAAATGAAATTTTGAATGTATTAGAAATTATAACTTGTTTTAATAATAAAACAAGTAATCGAATTTTTAACAATGTTTATGATTAGATAGAAAAATTATCATTGGATAATTTAGAAATGGAAACTCAAGTGTTAATTTGGAAAGTGGAATTTATTTTCCGAAATAGAATGGGATTTCGAATCGGAAACTTGTTATAATATTTAAAACAAGAAGTGGAAATTTTAAATGATAAAGGAGAAAGATTATCATTAGAAAATTTATAAATTTAAATTCAAGTATAAGTTTAAAAAGGGGCAAATAGAATCGTTTTGCAAAGAAAACAATGGAATCTATTTTTCGATGTTCGAAATGTAATCAAATTGAAATAAATCCATTTGGATTTATGGCTAGGATTCAAGTAGGTCAAATTTATTGAAATAAGATTTATTTCCAAAAGATATTGGCATTGCATTAAATTGAAATTTAAGAATTTAAATATAAAAATCGATTCCATGATAATTTATATATATATATATAAATATATATATAAGTTCTCAAGTAAAATATTCCAAATGGTATTCGAGTTTCAAATAGCTTGTTAAAATGGAAATTTGTTTTAATAAGTAGGTTAACTAATAAATCACATTTATAAACGTGATGAAGAAAAATTTGATCGAGTAATTTGGTATAGATTTCCAAATGTATGAAAGGGAGAAGAAGGCGAGATTTAAATCAGGGTTGTGTATTACAAGCTTTTATCTATCTCACGATAAGAACGTTGTCGGTCAAGGTCTGAGAGGTAAATAAAATACCCCAACTTGAACGGCTTCACTATTATCAAAGGATGATATTAGATTGTAATGGTTAAAGGATATTGAAACGAGTTGATCTTGAAATTAGTTATAAGCTTCGAAATGTGAAGTTGGATAAAGCCGCTGGGTTATATAATAATTTATTTCCAAGGAATTAAAATCCATTATAATATGATTTAGTTTGAATAAATTCCTAACCGAGTTATGAATATGAAATAATCGACGAGTTGAATACTCTGAATTGTTAAGGTTGTTTTGGACAATGGACTCGATTTATTGGAAATGGAGTTGAAATTATTTTATAAACGAAGTTTTAAATGTTTATAATTAAATCTAATTAAAACAAACTCGCCGCGGCGCGGCAGTTCGTAAATTGACGATTCGAACTTCAATTGAGTATATAGAACTCAAATTAAATCGGAATTCGATGAAACAAGAAACGCCCGGACCTATTGAATGATAGTTTTCTAATGGAAGAAAAAAATCTAGATTTCGTCATATAGATTTTGAGTTATGTCAAAATCAATTTTTTAGAAAAACAGCGCCATAATCGCTTTAAGCCAAAATGGTTTATTTAATAAAATTTAAGGATTTTGAGTGAATATAAACCCGAATTTCCAATAGAAAAAAATCCAGTTTGAGTATAAATTAAATATGAACTCAAGTGGAATAGATAAAGTGATTTTGATACAAAAATCATATTTTTAATTTATTGAATAAAGTTAAATAATTTCAAAAAGGAATTAGTGAATAGAGTTTTGATTTAAACTTAGTTTAGTTTAAATGAATTGATTTTGTTAATTGAAATTGGAATTTCGAATAAAAACTTGGATTTGAATTTGAAAACGAGCAAGGGATTTAGGGTTGATTTATGGCTAAGCGAATGCATATGTATTGAATGCAATATGTTCAAATTAAAAATAGGTTAAGCCAAGAAGCTAATTAGAAAATTAGTTAGCAAATGGAAGGCGATTAAAGTAAAAAGTGTTGAACTGATTTGGAATAAATTGGGAAATGGGTGTATATATGTCAAACATGTATGGGATAGAGAATATGAAGAGAGTATGAAGAATATATTTAAGTCCTCGACAAAAGGTACATGTTTCAATTTCCATATGAGGTTTTATGCGCTGAATTGGCAAGCCGCTTGGCCTTTTGATTTCCTTTCTGAATGGAAAGGGCCTAGAGAGGCGAGTCGAGGTTTGAACTATTTGCCGGCACAAAGGAGGTTGTGGTGAATTTTTCCGAAAATTCAAGGAGTTAGAATATTTTTAAGAAATTTTGATAATAAAAATCGATATAACGATATATATAGAATTCGCTAGGAAAATGAATTTAATATAAAATATTAGAAAGGGCAAGTGATTGTGAAATTGTTTGATGGATGTTTACTTTTCCTTTGATAGTTAAAACACCGGCTATCAAAGATTTTTACCATCGCTGTCAATATGGAGTGACCGGTTGGATTTAATATCCGAGAACTACTCCGTATAGGCATAGGCGTTGTGAATTAGACTATTCTGAAGATTATCGAAGAAGGAGTGAAATTCAAAGAGCTGTTATGTTTGTCCAGTCCCAGGACAACTTGTATGGATGAATGTCTGATAGAGTATTCCTAACGGTCACATAAGAAGATCTTTTCACGGTATTACGTCTGGTGGAGGAGAAATTCGTTTCTATTAGCTTTTATACCCGTGATATCTTTGAGAAGATTAACTAGTGATTTGACGGGTTTGACGATGTGGCATTCAAAGTATTTGGTGGCTAGATGTTCTAAAAGATAGACGTAGCCTCAAGCTTCACAACCAGGAAATGACAAAAATCGGGCAGGCAACATGGCTATGTGGGTCGCTCCTATTAGGGTGTATAATCACCTATCTAGAGAAATTACTTTTACTTCTTTAATCTATTTCTATGCTGTCCCTTTTCGGGAAACGGTTGTTTGAGCCCAACCGTTGGTGATATACATTCGATACACTCAAGCGAAATGAGTGGTCGGTCATGTGTGGGCCGGGTTGCAAGACGTTCAGGTTGAACTGTAACACCCCACCTCCGTTAAGGTCACTCACAAAGGGAATGCCTTAACTTTGATGGAGCGTTTTAGTAGATAGAACAGAAATTTACAAGACAGATAAAACAGTACTTGAGAAATTATAACTTTATTACAGCGGAAAACAAAGATCAGTATGGTTACATCTTTCAAAATCACTTTAGTACGTAAATATCAGTCTTGTTCAGAAAGTCATCAGAGTACAAAACTTTAAAATCATAATCCCCACAGAAGATGCCATAAGAAGTTAAGCCATACTTTATGCACTTCAAGCAGAAGAAATCCGGATCAAGCTAAAGTATTCCCTCCTTGGAAAACCTGGGGGGAAACGGAAGAAAAAGGGGCGAAAACAAGCAAGGTCAGACATAGAGTCTGGAAAGTCCAGTGACTTTCAGCATATGAACAAATAATAATAATAATGACATGAAAATAAGTTGGATAAGAGATAACAGTAACAGGAGCAGCAAATATACTTAGGTTAAACAGAAGAAACAGAATAATATTACCTTTTACCTCTCTGCACTAATACTAGTATAACAGGATTAGGTGTCACCCCAATGTCAGAAACGGGAACAGAATAATTTCCACAGAAGAGAATACTAGTAATGGGCCTTTACCACCCCAACAGAAACAGACAGAAACATAATGCTAATAATGGGCCTTTACCACCCGAACAGAAGGTACAGAAACAGAAACAGATTAATCCCTACGGAAACAGAATGTAGAATTAGGTGTACACTAGTAAATGGGCCTTTACCACCCGAACAGACGGTACCATGCAGAAACAGACAGGTGTTACCACCCAACAGAAACAGACGGTACCAACAGAAATAGACAGAACTAAGTGTACCCTAAAACCGTACCCCAAGCGATCGGCTCCCTAATACATAAATACCGTGTGCCAGCCCCACAAAAGGGTGTATCACTCCCCAAAGTGGCAACCTTTAAATGACACAGACCTATTTACAGATGTCACGGCGTCTTACATCCTCAGAGGCAGACCAGGATCCATGCATGCACAAAACCCGGTTGGAACGCACCACCAACACCCCTCGCCTTTATTAGAATGAACCGCTTATAATTAGTTCAGTAAGCGTGCCCGGACCCTACCTACTGTTGGGTCAAAGTTTTGATAGCAGAAAGGGTTACTGACTAATATGGGTCCCAAACAACATATGACACAAGTAATTTCCCTCCTAACCTTGTGTCCCCAGACTAACAGATTTCAGATTAACCAGTTTACAAGTTCAGACATACAGAGTTTCAGATCAACTAGTTCACAGATCAGACAAGTTTTAAGACTAACGGTTCAGATATACGGATTTAACAGATTTACAGATTTGTCTAATTTTGTAATTGGGCCTACAGATTCACAAAACGGGTTTGTTAAATTCATTAGTCCAATTGGTTCAACCCTATCCACCCAACACGTTTTAGACATCATATTTATCTTAGATTTGTATTAATTAAAAATTAATGCGCAGACCTCTCACATTAGACTTACAGTTTGCGGTCACTGGTTAGGCCGGTTGGTTCCGGGTAGATTTCTACCGCAAACTGAGTCTAACCTCGGGTTTCAAGCATGTTATGACTAACTTCCCACATTAGAACCTATTATTTGCGGCCACTGGATGTGCCGGGCGGTTTCAGGTAGGATTACGCCGCAAACTCATTCTAACCTCAAGTTAGCCAGGTTTCATGTTTAGCCAATTCATTCACAGACTATGCTAATATCATACTAATCATGATAATTTAACAAATTAACTTCTGTACAAGTTACAGCAGATTATTCGAGATTCTATTAACAAGTTTTTCTCAATTTTAAATCGAGCCTACAGATTTACATACTTCAAATTTCAGCATTTCAGTTCCAACAGATTATGCCATTCAACAGATTAAACAAATAACAGATCTTGCAGATTAGGCGATTTAGCAGATAAGGCAATTTAACCTAACTAGCAGATTAGGCAATATAACAGAACTAGCAGATTAGGCAATATAATAGATTTAATCATTCCTTAAAGTTTCATACCCCCCCCCCCCCCCCCCGCGTTTGCATTGAATTTACATGGCACAGATTATGGTCATAATTTACCATATAACACATGTCCCAAATTTAGTTAAACTTGCCTAGTACAAAAGATTCACATATAAATTATACCAAATATAGACATCGATTTCAATGCATGTCATATATTCAAAAATCTCCCACTTAGGTGTTATTCACATTTAATAGTTATCAAATCTTAATATAGAACTTCACACCTACGTCATATTCTCTTTTTTATCTCAAGTCATGAATCGTTATATAAACAATATGCCCAATAATCTAGAACTTTAAATTTTAACAGATCTTAATTCATAATATGCGTTATGTCCAATGTCTCAAGTCACATGTTAACATGCAATGGTTCCTCTTCTTCCAATTCATAGAATATGCATAGATCTAAATCTAGTTTACAACATCAGTCACAGATTAGCCCTATCCAATTATGCCATCATTCATTATTTGTCCCAAAGTTTAGCGTTTGTGCGTCAATATCTTATGAGATTTGGCGCAGGCTCGTGGTAGCCTGGCTATAGAACAGAAAGAAGAAAGAGATCCAGAACAAAATAGATCAGAACAGAACATACACAACCTCAAATTCAGATTTACAATCATGTCACAATTATAATTAAAGTTTATATCGGAAAATAATTGCACTTGCCTTTCGTGGTTTTAAGAAAGGATAATAAACAATTGTTGATGCAGAAATGTTGAATTACTCCTCTTTAATTGTTGTCGTGGCTCTAAACTTTGATTTGAGATTTGATTTAGCTTTTAATTCTATTCAGATTGGAAGAAGATGCATCAGTCCAAGTTTTGATTCCAGCAGAGTAGCGATGCCATTTTTATTTTTAATTAGAACAGAGGCAGAGTATAGACAGAATGAAATTGTGCAGAGAAAATGAGGCTAGGGGGCGGTTTATATAGGATTAGGCAGACGAATCTAGACAGAAAACGAGACCGGATACATCAGAATGAACCAGGTGTCAAAACTGGGTTTCGGGAACAGGTCGACCCCCAGGTCGACTCCCCAATCGACCTGGTCATGGGGAGGTCGACACCCTAGTCGACTCCCCTGTCGACCTGGTTGGGGAGGGGGGGGGGGTCGACTCCCCAGTTGACCTGGGTATATGGGCGGGAATTTTCCTGCCAGCCTTCTCTTGGTTTGAATTTGGAATTTCTGGCTTTATTTTCGAGCTGTTTTATTTTATTTAAATTCCTGAAACTTCGGAGGGTCATATCTTGGTCATATGGACTCCGATTTTCGAAAACTCGAACTCGATTTCATGCAGAATTCCGAGACAAACGCAATGGCGCAACCCGTTTCCCTTGATTCTGATTTTAAAAATTAATTATTCTCTGATTTATTACTTATACGTTCACAGAAAATACGGGGTGTTACATGAACCCAGGTGTATTCGCCTCTAGAGATACATCATCGGAAGGTGGTCCCATACCTTGTCATAGTTGGAATCCAAATCTCCAATAAGCTCCCTACGGTTTTTGATTTTATACTATGTATGTAGAGCGTGAGATGCAAGCGTTCTACTATTTGGTTATTTATTTGATTAGACATTATTATAATATCACTAGATTTTGATATCAAAAATGGTTTGGGTTATAGTAAGGTAAAAACTGTCCGTGTTTATGTGTGGACTGGTCTTACTATTATCCTTTTCTTTCAAAAGATTTTTGAAGTTAAAACCATATGGTTGGAGTTTACTCACACCAATCCCATGACTGACCCAGAGTTTATTTTGTTTTGTTTTTCTTAATCTCTTGGGTGCCCAAATTTGTACGGGCAGTCAAGTGTTTTAGGCTTTTACAGATACACTTGGAGGAGCTTGAAGCAGGAGGCTTTACCGTTAATTATTTAGAGTTATTTCCGCTGTACCAAATGTTGTATTGTACTCTGATGATGGTATGTATATATGATATAGAATTTTGTACTTCAAAGCTTATGTTATATAATATATTTTATTCATTTCGCTGTGAGGTTCTGTATTGTTATTTCTGTTCTTCTTTTATCTTTTCTACTTTCTTTAACCCTAATGACTCGTATTTCTGTATTATTTGAGTTGGACGTGTGTTGTATTAGTCAGCTCAGATAGGATGGATCTGCGGGCCACTACAGTTGGTATCAGAGCTTAGGTTGAGCGAACACCTAGGCTTTTGTAGGGGTTTACTCATTAGAGATAGGGACAGTAGTACCCTAGAATGAGTAGAGTGTATATATATGAGAGAGCGTATTTGTAAGTTGATATAAAAATTGTTTTATATTGTGTTGGCTTGTCTGTTGAGTGGTTTATGAATTATGATCGAATCGTGGGACGCCACGACGTCGATAGGAGTTTCTAAACACTTGGACATAAGAATCGACACAATGTTGTTTTAAATCGGGTAAATGAAATAATTTTGCCCAAAATTTTTATTTTGATATAAAGGCACAATTTTCTGAAATTATTATAGTATATGGATGTGTTTGTTGTTATTTTTATACTCAAATGAGATTATAAAATTGAAATGGTTATATATAACCAAATAGAACTTGTATATGAATAATATATGAAAATGTGATCAACTAAAATTGAATTCAAACCGTGAATTGGAATTTAAATCCCGAAAGGTTGGAAAATATTTTTTAAAGTATATTAGAATAATATAGCATTATTTTGGGAGGGGTTTTGAATCAAAATCGTATTTGAGTGGATTTTGAAAGTGATAAAGCACTGAACACACTTCAATGGCTGGAAAATAATTCCGATGATGACTGCAGCATCATCGGGGTTCATTTTCAAGTTTCTAAGTGATGGATGGCTACCTTAGAAAAGTTTTTGATGGAAATTTGTTTGAAAGAAAACAAGTTGTGGTAAAAAAGTTCAAATGTTTTGAATTTAAAATAGAAATAAATATATGTATATATATTTATGTGACTTTAGAAGGATTTGAATTAAATGAAAAAAATCCGGGGATTTGAATTCTGGAATTTAAATTTAACTTAAGCAAGTTAAAATGAACTGAGAGAGATAAATTGATTTAAAATCAATTTGAATGAATTTAAATTCATATGAATGGAATATGAATTGAATGTGAACATATTGATTGTAGATCATTCAAATTAAATAAATGAAAACCAAAAGTTTAAGGGTACTGAAATTCGTTGAAATATGAAGAGTTAAGTTTCAGCATAAGCATGTTTTGAAAAGTACGTAGGATTGTAGCATTTTTCTTACCTTAGAAATTTCGGGGACGAAATTCTTTTAAGGGGGGAAGAATGTAACGACCCGTAATTTTTTTTTGGTCGATTAATTTTAAATATTTTATATCGTTTTAAATATTGAGTTGATAATATAAATGAATTTTTATATTTAGTTATCAATTTAAAATTTTGATTTCGATTTAATATCGAATATATTAAATTATCGTAATACGAAATATATTGAGATCGAAGTTAAAACTGAATTGAAATAATGCAGATGATCAGTGTCAGTTCTGTCTGGATACGAATGATAATAATTTATTATCGAGAAAATGATTAGTTCTGAATTTAAATTATATTAATTTAACATGGTATATGTGTTCAAATTAAATTTCAGAATATACACATTTCAATTTAGAATAGTGTAATTACGTTGAAACGTCGGTCGGTAGGTTAAAATAGCGGTTCGGGATGTCGAGTTATGAACCCCGATATATTTTTAGTGGATAGGCACGAGATCAAATCGATATCTGTTTAAAATATAGTGAAAATCTTTTCAAATCAAATCGATATTGTTTTAAAAAGGGAGAAAAATCTCTTTAAGTCAAATCAAATTAAATTAAACAATATTTAAAAATCAAAATCTTTTCATCAGCCGACCTATATCTATACCAACGCAGACTTATTTCTTCTTGAGCTGAAATTTTTGTCTCCGATCTTCACTACCAAGGAAAGAAGAAAATTAATGAGGAAGTACGTCCTGCCTCCTTTGTGCTTATATAACTCCAACGCACTCTTCCTTTACCAAGCCATTTTCCTCCCATTTCCTTAACATTACTTTTCCATTCTCTGCCAATTTTAAAATCAAAGCCTCGGCTTCAGTTCGAGGAAAACAAAAATGGACGCTCCTCTTACAGTTTCAAAATTGAAAAAAAGAGAGGGAGAAATCGAGATTAGAAAGCGTGATTTGAACTTGTTATGGACTTCCCAAAGCTCGAACAACAGTCTGGAGACGCTCCAAAATGGGTGCGATTCAATTTCTCGATCTCGAATCTCACCGCGTCAAAACTAGGGCATCAGATTTGGGGCAAGACTTGGTGGAGCAAGGGAGTGGTTGTTGTCAGATTCTGCTGGCCTTTGGTTTGGTTTAATGGGTGCGACAGTGCATTGAAGGGGGTTGCGAACTACAGTTCTTTGAACTGACAAATGAACTGATATAGTAATGAAGGATGGAAAGACTTGAGTTCGATGCTGGGTGGAAATCGAATTGGTGTTGTTGGTGTTGTGAAAAGGGGCGAGCATACTAATGGCAACTGGAATTCGATATTAATGGACTAAAGGAGTGCAGGTCTGTGATTTTGGACTTTGGAGGGTTGCAGGTTGAAGACTGTGGGTGCAGGGGAAAGCCTACGCAAAGTAGTGCTCATTTGTGAAATCAGATTTGTGATTCAGTTGAGTGTGGAGGTCACTAAGAGGGGATAGATGATGGATTTGAGCTCGGTTATATTACTGGAAGTTGGACGTGGCTTCAGTTAGTTGACGTTGGAGAAGAAGCATCTTAAAAGTGGATTAAGTTATACTAATAATTAAAAAAATAGTTAATTAAATATATTTAAGAATGGTTAATTTTATATATGTATAAAGCTTGAAAGTTGGCCAGGACAGTTTTTGGCAAAAATCGTTCGAGGATTATCGAGTGAGCTTCGCGATAGGAGCAGCAGTAAGGTATACATTTTTACCGAATTTGAAAATACATAGGATAAGTTATTTATTTGTTTAAATAGATCATTTAAATAAATAATCTCTATTCATTAAAATAAAACTAAATAATCGTAGGTAATGATTCCATTCAAGATTCGTCAAGTAGATTCGAAGCTGTGACGTTGAAATTTAAAACCGGATATTCGGCAAACAAGGTGAGTAAATCTCACTTAAAATTTTATTTTATCATTAAAATAAATTGTTGGCTGCTTGGTTGTTTTTATAAATTGTTTATCAATTGTGGTTATAATATACATTATTTATTTAAGCTTGGTCGTTGTCGCTATTATATATATATTGGATTTTCCACAATATTATTAGCGGAAGCCCACAGTATCATTAGCGGATGACCCTACGCCCACGTATATAAGTGGATCCCCTTTTATACCATGATATCCTACCTTGAAGCAGGATTGGTATTTTTTTTGTTGACTAACATCTGTGGATGCAGGGAAAACAGGTTGGAGGGATCCAACTGGATTCCTCAAATTTATTTATTACTGTTTACATACTTATATATGTGTGATGACTGAATTGAGGTTTGTTTATTTGGATGATTAAATATCACTGGCCCTAAATATTTGTATTTAAAAATATCAAAAAGGGATTTTTAGAATTAAAGGGAAATTTTACTTTCAGAATAGAAATGAAATTTTGAATGGATTAGAAATTATAACTTGTTTTAATAATAAAACAAGTAATCGAATTTTTAACAATGTTTATGATTAGATAGAAAAATTATCATTGGATAATTTTAAATGGAAACTCAAGTGTTAATTTGGAAAAGGGAATTTATTTTTCGAAATAGAATGGGATTTGGAATCGGAAACTTGTTCTGGTATTTAAAACAAGAAGTGGAAATTTTAAATGATAAAGGAGAAAGATTATCATTAGAAAATTTATAAATTTAAATTCAAGTATAAGTTTAAAAAGGGGCAAATAGAATCATTTTGCAAAGAAAACAATGGAATCTATTTTTTGATGTTCGAAATGTAATCAAATTGAAATAAATCCATTTGGATTTATGGCTAGGATTCAAGTAGGTCAAATTTATTGAAATAAGATTTAATTCCAAAAGATATTGGCATTGTATTAAATTGAAATTTAAGAATTTAAATATAAAAATTGATTCCATGTTAATTTATATATATATATATATAAGTTATCAAATAAAATATTCCAAATGGTATTCGAGTTTCAAATAGCTTGTTAAAATGGAAATTTGTTTTAATAAGTAAGTTAACTAATAAATCACGTTTATAAACGTGATAAAGAAAAATTTCATCGAGTAATTTGGTATAGATTTCCAAATGTAAGAAAGGGAGTTGAAGGCGAGATTTAAATTACTGTTGTGTATTACAAGCTTTTATCTATCTCACGATAAGAACGTTGTCGGTCAAGATCTGAGAGGTAAATAAAATACCCCAACTTGAACGGCTTCACTATTATCCAAGGATGATATTAGATTGTAATGGTTGAAGGATATTGAAACGAGTTTATCTTGAAATTAGTTATAATCTTCGAAATGGAAGTTGGATAAAGCCGCTGGGTTATATAATAATTTATTTCCAGGGAATTGAAATCAATTATAATATGACTGAGTTTAAATAAATTCGTAACCGAGTTATGAATATGAAATAATCGACGAGTTGAATACTCTGAATTGTTAATGTAGTTTTGGATAGTAGACTCGATTTATTGGAAATGGGGTTGAAATTATTTAATAAACGAAGTTTTAAATGTTTATAATTAAATTTAATTAAAACGAACTCGTCGCGGCGCGGTAGTTCGTAAATCGACGATTCGAACTTCAATTGAGTATATAGAACTCAAATTAAGTTGGAATTCGATGAAACAAGAAACGCCCGGACCTATTGAATGATAGTTTTCTAATGGAAGAAAAAAAATCTAGATTTCGTCATATAGATTTTGAGTTATGTCAAAATCAATTTTTTAGAAAAACAGCGCCATAATCGCTTTAAGCCATAATGGTTTATTAAATAAAATTTAAGGATTTTGGGTGAATATAAACCCTAATTCCCAATAGAAAAAAATCCAATTTGAGTATAAATTAAATATGAACTCAAGTGGAATAGATAAAGAGGTTTTGATAAAAATCAGATTTTTAATTTATTAAGTAAAGTAAACTAATTTCAAAAAGGAATTAGTGAATAGAGTTTTGATTTAAACTTAGTTTAGTTTAAATGAATTGATTTTGTTAATTGAAACTGGAATTTCGAATAAAAACTGAGATTTGAATTTGAAAACGAGCAAGGGATTTAGGGTTGATTTATGGGTAAGCGAATGCATATGTATTGAACGCAATATGTTCAAATTAAAAATAGGTTAAGCCAAGAAACTAATTAGAAAATTAGTTAGCAAATGGAAGGCGATTAAAGTAAAAAGTGTTGAACCAATTTGGAATAAATTGGGAAATGGGTGTATATATGTCAAACAGGTATGGGATGGAGAATATGAAGAGAGTATTTAAGTCCATGATAAAAGGTACATGTTTCAATTTCCATATGATGCTTATGCGCCAAATCGGCAAGCCGCTTGGCTTTTTGATTTTCTTTTTGAATGGAAAGGGCCTAGAGAGGCGAGCTGAGTTTTGAACTATTTGCCGGTACAAAGGAGGTTATGGCGAATTTTTCCGGAAATTCAAAGAGTTAGAATATTTTTAAGAAATTTTGATAATAAAAATCGATATAACGATATATATAGAATTCGCTAAGAAAATGAATTTAATATAAAATAATAGAAAGAGCCAGTGATTGTGAAATTGTTTGATGGATGTTTATTTTTCCTTTGATAGTTAAAACACCGGCTATCAAAGATTTTTACCATCGTTGTCAATACGGAGAGACCGGTTGGATTTAAAATCCGAGAACCACTCCGTATAGGCATAGGCATTGCGAATTAGACTATTCTGGAGATAATCGAAGACGGAATGAAATTCAAAGATCTGTTATGTTTGTCCAGTCCCAGGACAACTTGTATGGACGAATGTCTGACAGGGTATTCCTAACGGTCACATAAGAAGATCTTTTCAAGGTATTACGTCTGGTGGCGGAGAAATTCATTTCTCTTAGCTTTTATACCTGTGATATCTTTGAGAAGATTAACTAGTGATTTGACGGGTTTGACAATGTGGCATTCAAAGTGTTTGGTGACTAGATGTTCTAAAAGATAGATGTAGCCTCAAGCTTCACAACCAGGAAATGACAAAAATCGGGCAGGCAACATGGCTATGTGGGTCGCTCCCATTAGGGTGTATAATCACCTATCTAGAGAAATTCCTTTTACTTCTTTAATCTATTTCGATGCTGTCCCTTTTCGGGAAATGGTGGTTTGAGCCCAACCGTTGGTGATATACATTCGATACACTCAAGCGAAATGAGTGGTCGGTCATGTGTGGGTCGGGTTGCAAGACGTTCTGTTGAACCCAGGTGTATTCGCCTCTAGAGATACATCATCGGAAGGTGGTCTCATACCTTGTCATAGTTGGAATCCAAATCTCCAATAAGCGCCCTGCGATTTTTGATTTTATACTATGTATGTAGAACGTGAGATGCAAGCGTTCTACTATTTGGTTATTTATTTGATTAGACATTATTATAATATCACTGGATTTTGATATCAAAAATGGTTTGGGTTATAGTAAGGTAAAAACCGTCCGTGTTTATGTGTGGAGTGGTCTTCCTATTATCCTTTTCTTTCAAAAGATTTTCGAAGTTAAAACCATGTAGTTGGAGTTTACTCACACCAGTCCCATGACTGACCCATTCTTTATTTTGTTTTGTTTTTCCTAAACTCTTGGGTGCCCAAATTTGTACGGGCAGTCAAGTGTT
The DNA here is from genome assembly GCA_030737875.1 of Allium sativum. Lineage (NCBI taxonomy): Eukaryota > Viridiplantae > Streptophyta > Magnoliopsida > Asparagales > Amaryllidaceae > Allium > Allium sativum. Next base: position 442,851,714 of record CM060923.1, on the reverse strand, counting down.
TCAGGCTTTTATAGATACACTTGGAGGAGCTTGAAGCAGGAGGCTTCACCGTTAGTTATTTAGAGTTATTTCCGCTGTACCAAATGTTGTATTGTACTCTGATGATGGTATGTATATATGATATAAAATTTTGTACTTCAAACCTTATGTTATATAATATATTTTATTTGTTCCGCTGTGAGGTTCTGTATTGTTATTTCTGTTCTTCTTTTATCTTTTCTACTTTCTTTAACCCTAATGACTCATATTTCTGTATTATTTGAGTTGGACGTGTGTTGTATTAGTCAGCTCAGATAGAATGGATCTGCGGGCCACTACAACATACGCCTCATTCCAATCCAGAATATTCTTTTATTCAAATATTCCTATCCTTTGGGACAGGTTCCTATTAATTTTATCAAATATAAATTCTTTTAAAATTATACTTTAATCTTCCTTTGGATATCAATTCTAAACCAAATTAAGGTTTATCAACTAGTCGGGATTAGCGAACCTTATCGAAGTAATCATTTGTTATATTTCCCAATCCCATCCTATTCATCTCATGGAGCAGAACTGGTAATGCACCATATCTAACACCACGGTGTTATCGGTAAATTTAATTACCATTTCACATTCTAATCTAATTAAAGATTTAACTATCGCTTGGAGTAAAACTGGAGGTACTCCATTCTCGATCATTTCCCAAATTTGATAATTTAAATTATCACATTCACATTTCAATCTAGTTAAAGATTCATTAAAACTCCACTTACTTTTAATCTTCCCAATAATCAATATTAATGATTATTTAACTTTGGGAAATCAAACATGCCACATTGACAATCTAACCCATAACATTGATCTTTGCCGATATATAACCTCTGAGCTCATACATTTCAGAGAAGGGTGTTAAGCAAGGGAATAAATTCTCTACCACCAAACAGATATATATTTAGCAGAGATCAACAAATACAGTTCGAAATACAATGTTAGACATGTAATTTTGTCTTTAATTGGGTTAAAGAACTAATGTCATTTAAAACACAGTTCACGATAAACCTAAAATAACATTCCACCAATTATGGAATCTTCATAGAAAACAGATCAATATATAATCGATATCAATTTACGTATCAAACTAATAATATAAATGAAATAATGATAAAGCCTTTTAAATTCCATATATATATTAACAGTCTTCCTCCACAGAAGCTCACTTTGATTATTACCAAATCGAATTCCATTCCACTCCAATTTATTTTATTAAATTGGAAAACTTTACTTCGAAAAATTTCATTAAATCTTAATAAAAGATTTAATATTCCAAATCACATTTCACTGTAAATCGGGTTAAAGAACGAAAGTCGTTAAAACACAGTTCACATAAACCGAATTCACATTCCATTTTATTCCATTTACTAAATATAATTGGAAATTCTAATAATCTTAATTAAAAGATTTATTCTTTTTACATGAGGTTTAAGAATAGTGTTATTTAAGACACCATTCACGACAAACCCAAAATCCAATTCTTTTATTCAATTCCAATTAAATATCAATTAATTGGAAAACTTCACTAAATCTTAATTAAAAGATTTATTCTTTTCTCAATTGGATTTAAGAAAAGTGTTATTTAAGACACCGTTCACGACAAACCCAAAACCCAATTTAATATTAAATAAAAGGCTCTGAATAGAAATTATATCTGCTTATATTCAATATCAAATTCTGAAACCAACAAATATTGTATTGGAAACAACGATATATATATATATATATATTCCAAATTTCCATAACAATATCCGTATAATCACGGAATCCAATATCGAAATATTCCGAAGATTGTTTCCATTCCAAATCTGTTCTAATTCATATATTGGAAATTCTAGTTATATTAAAACCTATTCTCAATCCAATTTATTTATTTAAAAATAATTGGATTATAATTCTAGTTAATAACTAGTTCATTTCAATAAAAATATATTTTTATCTTTTCAAATATGAAATTTTTCATTCCAATTCTTTCCAAATCATTTATTATGATTTTACACAAATTATTAATATTTTTAATAATTTTATTAAGGCCCTTTCAGTCGATTTCCATAAACGGTCGTCGAACTGCACTTACAGCAACTTTTTCCAAATTTGATTTGGACATAATTACAAATCCAAACATTAGATTTCAAATCTCTTATGTTCATTGGAAAGATCTTTTCGATACGAACCCAACGGTTTTGGTTTAGGAGAATCGACGGTCGGATCTCCCGTAATGTCAGTTCGAAGTCAATGGTTGAAATTCGCGAACGGTCGCTGCGCGGCGCGTTCTATTCAGGCCATTAAATATATATTTATATATATATATATATTTCGTCGATTTCCATTTAAAACGTATTTTATAAATCATTTATAAATTCGTTTTAAAATGATTCTAACTTCAATTTCAATTTTAAATCAAAACTGAATATTCCATATCATTATAATATTTAAATGATAATTTTTTCAAAATATCTGATTTTGAGATCATTTCCTTTTCGATATTCATTATAATAATGAATAAATTTTATATAAATATCGTTCCCGTTAAAATGGCGCAAATCTAATCAATACGGCTTCATATATTTCAATATTTTCGTGTCTATCCCTAATCGGATTTCGAAATCATATTTTAATCCTTTACAGAATATTATTTTAAAATATTCGTTATTTCTGAATTGGAATCAGACACAATCAATTACCATATAATGTTATATATACGGATTTCATACAACACATGTACATAACAATAATGATACACAATCAACCATCATCCAGAGTGCAATTTACAACTGTATAAGAGTTAAAAATAAATAATTAACGCTCATCACAACCTGTCAACCCATCGATTGACATAGAACTAAATATTGGGATTAGTGTATGTCCAATATCATCCTAATACCCATGTTGGGTTTTCAAACAACACATACTGAACATTATTTGTGCAGTTGGGCGATATGTAAAATTTATCGTCCCAATCAATGTCAGTTAAATGGGTGTACATAAAAAAAATCGTCCGATTTATAAATGAATATTTATTTTCATTTCAGGAGAATTTTATGTCATTCATATATATGTTAAAAATTATATTTTTAACAATAAAATATTTATTTCAACACTTTACTATTTTATATAGTTCATACATTCAATAAAAACGATATTTTTATTGTTCAAACATTTTATTCAACACAAGTATATTTTATACAGTTCATTCAATCAATAAAAATATATTTTTATTGTATAAATATTTTATTCAACACATGTATATTTTATACAGTTCATTTAATCAATAAAAATGATATTTTTATTGTATAAATATTTTATTCAAAACATGTATATTTTATACATCGCATATACATGATAAAAATTATATTTTTATCAAACAAATATTTTTCACATCGCATATATATAATTTATTCACATTTCATATATATATATATATATTATTCACATCACATATATATATTTTATTCACATTTCATATATATATATATATTATTCGCTTCGCATATATATATATATATATATTTTATTCACAATTCATATATATACACATATATTTTATTCACATCGCATATATATATATATATTATTCACATTTCATATATTATTATTCACATTTCATATATATATTATTATTTTCCATATATATATATATTATTTTCACAACGCATATATATATTTAATTTTCATCGCATATATATACTTTATTCACATTTCGTATATATATATTTAATTCACATTGCATATATATATATATATATATATATATATTATTCGCATCGCATATATATATATATATGAGGAGGGTTCCGCTACACCTCTTATATTGCACGTTAACTCCCCCCCTTAATCTCCACCACTCATTTCCCCACTCATTCTCTCTCTTCCCACTAAGAAATAATATTGAAATGGGAAGAGAGAGAATGAGTAGGGAACTGGGTGGTGGAGATTAAGGGGGAGAGTTTACGTGCAATATAAGAGGTGTAACGGAACACTCCTCTCTCTCTCTCTCTGTCTATATATATATTCCATTTCACATCACAATCACAACACAATACAGTCGAAACAAACAACTAGGGGTGGGCAATATTCGGTTCAAACCGAATTAACCGACCAAACCGGTTCATTTCGGTCGGTTCGGTTCGGTTTTAAAACTAAATCGGTTTGAATTCGGTTTGTAAAATAATTTTTTTGGTTATCGGTTTAACCGAATTAACCGAACTTTTAATTTATCATCTAATTTTACAATATTGTAGTACTTTATATATTTAGTTTAGCTATATAATGCAAAGACATTTGTTGCAAATAAATCAAATTTTATCATAAACATAAATTTTACTATGTAAAATTTCTCCAAACAGGAATTTATATTATATCTTGAGTGAATTCATCATTTGAAAAAAAAAATACATCCTTCAAGTTCGGTTAATTCGATTACGGACCGAATTAACCGAAATTAATTCGGTTTGGTTCGGTTCGGTTTGGAAAATTTTCGGTTTCAATTCGGTTTGAGTTTTTTTAGCTGCAAACAAACCGAACCGACCGAACGCTCACCCCTACAAACAACCTTGGTTTGTACAATAAATAGTGTCCGGGGCTATTAAGCCCTGTCTGCAACCTAGAATATATTTGACTGTAAAATAATTTGAGTGAAAAGGTGTTCTCATATTGATCGGTTTCAGAAATCAATAAAATGATTATTTTTAATAAAATTAAATAGATGTTCAATTTTATCAAAAATCCATACGGCCTCTGTTTCAGTTTTGATCTGCTCTATGTTGTAGTGCTCTTCCAGAGGATTCCAACACAATTTAAATCATCAAATTCTGATAAGATTTGAAGGAGATACGGTCGTTTATACATTAATTACAAGAATTATTATAATTAATTAATTAATTTCCACTAGTTATCAATTATACCTCTTCTCTCTTCACCGTTTCCTTTACTGGAGTAAATCGAACCCAATGTCGTCTTCAATCTCCCACTCGCGCACGAAGACCAAGACAACCAGAGTTTGATCGGAGGTGTCCATCATAAAGCCATTGAACTCACCTCCCTACGCCTCCATCATGGTGCAAATCGCACCCTTCCCTGGACTGCGAACCAATAATGAACGCCGTCCGAATAAGCACGAAATTCAAGGAACCCAGGGCGTGAAAAATGATCATGACCGTTGGCTTGATACATCTTGATGAGCTCTTCATTTTTTGCATTGGATACTCCTCAAAATAACGAATGGATTTGGATAATCATAGGCACAAAATCTGGACGATTTCAGCCGTGAAAGCTGTTTGAAACGACGGCTCCTAGTTTTGGCTATAGGGTTTGGAAAATTGAGGGGGTATATATATTAATTTATAATATTATTTAATTCTTTTATTTCCAATCCTCAAAGTTTAACGCTCCAATCTCCAAATCAAACCCAACGACTATCGCCTCTAGCCAAATATCCCCATTCCGGACACAATGGAATATGTTTCGTAAGCCAATACGACTGTTTCAATCAGTTTTTCTTTAAATTAAAATATAAATCAATGTATATTGAATTCAAACGTATATTTTAATTTATCGGGGCTACGTACTGAATCCAAAAATTTCCAAAAAATAAATCTAGTTATGTTTTGATGATACGGACCTAAAAAAACTAATTTCATTGAATTTAGAGGCCGTTTGAAAAATGGCCATTTTCCAGTCGATTAAATTCAAATTGAAATTACCAAACGCGTTTAAATTCACCACGCTCACATATTAATTCCAAAAATTATGAAAATTGGAATCTAGCAATAATTTGACATTCCAGATCCAACAAAAGTGGTTTCGTTGAAAACGGAGGTCATTTGCAAAATGGCTATTTTTAAGGGCTATATATTATATAAAAAATATATAAATTCTACAGCGACTATTCTAAATTTTAAACTGGACATAACTTTTAATTTATATTATGAAATCTCAGTTTTTCACATTCATTAAAAAGATCTACTTAAAAAGATTCAAATATTTATGGTTTTACAAAAATCCGATTTATTTTGAATTCTGTACATTCATTTGAAATTTAGAATCGAATTTTCAAACTACCGTGCCATTTCAGGATCATTTTATAATTAAGATAAATTTATACTTTCTAACTTCGATTAAAATAAATTTTTAGTTGTTATTATTTAAAATAAATCATTCTAAATATTCAAAATCCATTAAAATAGCTAAAATAAAAAAAATTAATTGGTTCTGAAAATCTGGTTTGTTACAATAGTTGTTGTTTATGAAGTGGTATTCATGGGGGTAAACATGTTTCGTGTTATATGGCGTGGTCCTGTGAACTGCCATATTTCAAAGTAATGTTTTAAATAACTGTTTTAGTTCTCACACCAGTCCCATGACTGACCTGGAGTTTATTGTTTTAACCTAAACTCTAGGTGCCCCTATTTTCCATACGGGCAGCTAGTAATTTTGGTTTTGCAGATTTCTACTTTATAGGATCCTGGATTTACAGTTGAAGTTATATTCGGAAAGATCTGTATCCGTGTATTTCTTTCGGTTGTGTTATGAATTATTTTTCCGCTGCTTTGTAATTTAAATCTCTGATATTTTTCTGTTGTATGTTATTCGTTTATACTCTGATATCTTGTACTCTGATGTAATTATTATAACAGCAATGAAGTGTTCTATAGTTTGTGTTCTGATTTGTCGTGTTCTCAACTCAATCCGGGCTTTCCCTTACAGGGAGGTTTGGGTCATTTCATTGTGGTATTAGAGATTTGGTTTACAGAGCTCGAGAACAAGACACATTAGAACCGAACGAAAGAATTCAACGAAGACTGGATTAGTAATATCCAATAAGAATGACTCGTTAGAGATGGGATCAGTAGTATCCTAGAATGAGTTTCAAAGAGTGTTATTTTTAAAATAAAAGTGAAAACAAATTTTGTTTTGAAAATTTAAACCTTATTATAAGTATTTGAGTATTTTATTTTAAATTGATTTTGGACAATCGAGTATATGAAGATTTTGCATATATGCCTTGCAAACGTGTATACAAAGTCTCAAATATACTGGATAGATATAGAATCACACTTTAGTCGCCCAGAGATGATTCTGATGATAACTCGAGCATCATCAGAATTTATGTTCGAGTCTCAAAAGTGGGATGTCTATATATTTCCAATTGACTGGTGTGAGAACCTAAACTAGATAGTGTTTATTGTTGTGATTTGACACTAAAAATATGATTTTAGAACATATTAAAGATATATAATTGAAAAGATAATCAACTAATTGATTGATAGTTGTGATGTTTGATTATTAGTTCAACTAATTAAAATATTGGAATAAAACCAATAAGAGAATGAAAGGTAAATAAAGACAAATCGAATTGTATGTTGACCTGAATGGAAAATTGATTGGAATTGCATATATGTACATGTGTATATAATGAACAGGTCATAGCATGGAAGCTAAGAAGAGGAAGAAAATTGTATGCCCGACAAATAGGTACATGTTTACTGTATTTCTTGGGTTTTGATGATTTTATGAACCGATTGGCTAGCTGCTTGGCTTTTTCTTTTTGAATGATGAAGGCCCTGTGAGGAAATATGCAGTTTTAAAGGTCTTCCCCTACAAAGGAGGCTATGGCGATTTTTTTCAAAAATTTAGGGTGTAAGCCAAATTTTTGAGAAATTAGAAGATTCTTAGAAACTGAAAAGTTGAAGAATGAAAGTTGAATTAGTTAGTTAAACAACTTTCAACTCCGTTCCTTTTTGAGGATGAAAAGATTTTAAGTGAGGGAGATTGTAACAACCAGGATTTACAAAACCAAATTAAAATTTTTATTTTAGCTATTTTAATGGATTTTGAATATCTAAAATGATTTATTTTAAATAATGACGAATAAAAGTTTATTTAAATCAAAATTATAACGTATAAATTTATTTTAATTACAAAATGAGCTTGAAATGGCGCGGTAGTTTGAAAATTCGATTTTAAATTTCAATTGAATGTATAGGATTCAAAATAAATCGGATTTCAGTAAAATCAAAAACATTTGAATTTGTTTAATAATATCTTTCTAATGAATGTGAAAAATTGAGATTTCATAATATAAATTGAAAGTTATGCCAGTTTAAAATTTAAAATAGTCGATATGGAATTTATATATATTTTAATACAATGTATAGCCCTTAAAAATAGCCATTTTGCTAACGACTTCCGTTTTCGACGAAACCACTTTTATTGGATCCGGAATGTCAAATTATTGTTAAGTTTCAATTTTCATAATTTTTGGAGTTAATATCTGTGCGTAGTAAATTTAAATGTGTTTGGTAATTTCAGTACGAACTGGATCGACCAGAAAATGGCCATTTTTGAAATGGTCTCCAAATTCGCCGAAATTAGTTTTGTTAGGACCGTATAGTCAAAACATAGCTAGATTTATGTTTATGAACAAATTTTACAATTGTAAACAACTGTAAAATCCGTTTGACTTTCCTAAACAACAAGGATTGTTGTAAAGGGTGTTGAACTCTAGGATCAAAAATATTTAAACTAGTAAATCCAGTCAAGTTATTCCAGAATTTTTATTGGTTGAAAACACAGAAAATAACAGAAATTAAATAAAAGAGAGTTTTACATGATTAAAGAGAGCAGTTAAAGAGCAATGATTTAGATTAAATTAACATGAATTAATAGCCAAACAGATTAATCAAATCTAATTCATGTTTCTGTCACAAACATGAATCAACGCTTATTAGGTCTCTAGAAACAAATATGTGAATAACGACAAGTATAGTTTATGCTGGAGCCAAGCTCTTAAACAACCATATGCTATCAGGACAGATTCACTATTATTTCTAAAACCTAAATGTTAGATCTAAATATAATAAACATTAGATCGAACTTGAATATACCCTGTGAAGGAGCATAGCTCTTAAATGACACAGAGTATGAAGGTTCAGATCTAACCCTTGGTTCAGATCTAGATCCACAAACATGAAGTTCTAATTTCTTTGTCTATGCGATTCATATTGAATCTAATCCAACATCATCACCCCCTAATTAAAGGAGATTAGCTAGACATAGTTAAAGAAGAAGAGAAACAGAATATAATCAACATAAATAAAATACAATAAAAAGTAAAGAGAAAGGAAGAAGAGTGAATTTATTCTAAGAGAAGGATTACAGAATAAAACCCAATGTGTTTCTAATTGAACAAAATACAAGTGTATTTATCGCTGATATGACAAAGACTAGTTGGCTAATTACACAATGTGGGACTAAAGAATTAGCCCAAATAACACATAAGCCAGTGTAAACGCAGCTGTAGAGTGAGTGGCCTTGCAAATGAGCTAATGTGAACGTAGCATGAGTAAGAGGCCTTGCAAATGAGCCAATGTGAACGCAGCATGAGTCTTTAGTGAGCCAAATCTACCAAGCAGATCTCATTTTGCAACCGTTCTTTAAGCTTTAGCAATTTCAAACTTCACTCTTTTTAAGCAATTTCTTCATGCTTTATCAATCAAATGCTCTAAACCTTGTTTTTGGTCAACAATCTGAAAACATAGCTATAAATACACAATAGCAGTTATTTTAAAAAGAAAACAAGATAAATAAGCAGATAAAATATACATATTTACGTGTATATCATATACCCCCACATTTTTGTTATTTGTCCTTGAATAAACTAAACTAAGATATGTCACACTTTCATAGGAAACACGATTGCATTTAGCGTATGCAACAACCAGTTAAACCCCTAGGTGTCCCTAGTAGGACGAGTATTGTCTCACGAGGGTTTTCAGCGGATACTACCCACAAAATCAAAAGCGTCTTACGTACGTGGATTAATCAAATGATATATTTAAGGTCTTTCACATTCCAAGGACTTTACCTAACTTGGATAATAACGGTTTAGCCCCAAATTGTCCATCCCATAATTGGTGCAAAAATGAATAAAAAATTTCAAGCTGAATCGTAATTCCTTGATAACACTATAATTGTTTTGAAGGTTAAGAGTGTAGTGTCAACCAAAGTTCTACACATCGACAATGTGCACCCAATCATTTATTCATCTTTTTTTTGAATAATTTTGCACCAGTGTAACTGAACTGTATTGGATCTGAGTTATGCATAGATGAAGGAAAATTTTGTAAGTTGTAAAAATATTATTGATAAGAGGGCAAGTATATTAGTTGAACTTCATGCTACAAAAGATAAAGTAATACTAATGCACATATGAACATTTTTGTTTCCTTTCATCTCCTTTACTACAATGCTCGCTTCTAAGTACGGTATGATGGATGTGGATGGAATGGAAATGAATGCTTTATAGTCAAGAATGATGGATGACTATTTTATTCTAAGAGATTTTCTCTTTATTGCATTTTTTTATTTTTGCACGATGAGTGATGAGTGGAGATGGAATGGAATGATACCGTGTATTATTCCATTTGATTCCTCCTATACTAAGCAAATCATAACCAACACTTCACGAAAGGAAAGTTTTGTGCCCTTGTTACTCTACTTCTATAACCCTAATTCAACACACAATTCTAGATTGATGTTATTAAAAAGCTGAACGGAGAGATAAGCAAAGTTTCGTAAGATAGATAACCCATATAAAATAAGATGTGGTATATGGTTATCCTACCTTAAAACAAGTATGGAGTGGGTAGTGTAATATTGGTATAAAAGTGACATTTTTTAACCTTTGAAAATAAAAGGTTCTTAAATATACCAATATAAGAAAAACTTGTTGAAACATGGATGTAATTCGACTAAAACTTGGATTTGAATAATGTGGGGGTACTGAAGAAGAACGCTATAATGAGTCATTTCTCCTTAATTGGACCAAGTGGACTTTAGAACTTATAAGTTTGAAATTTTGAGTTAGAAATAATATTATGCATGAAAACGAAATCAGAAAATCCAACAAATGTAGGTGCAAAATCATTTTTTATTTGATGATTTTTTTTACTTGCACATTCTAACATGTATAACAAGGGTTGACACGCTTACTCCAGAACTTGACTAACGTTTGCAGTCTCAAGCTAGCATCTTAAAAAGACACATTATGACTCAATGAATAAATAATGTTCATTCCCATCACCCAACAATTCAACTTATCAATCAAGATTCAAGGTGTTATTTATGAATTTTAAGTTAGTCCTTATTCAATGAATGACCTAGTTCATAAAATTTGATTGCTGATGTAATGTAAATTCCTTCCCACACTTGAGCATGACTGTGTCCTCACAGTTGTTAATCAGACATATCTTAGTGAAAGGGAAAAAAATAAGAGAATATTTACATATGTACAAAAGAGGGTTAGTGCATCTTACAGAATGTAATGTGGCTCATGGAGGGCCATGAGCTCTTCCTCTTGGTTGGGTATTGGTTCCAAGTAAGGTTTAAGGCGTTAACCATTGACCCTATAGGATGATCCATCAGTTGGATTCTCAATTTCTACCGCACCATATGGAAAACAGTCCGTACGGTGTAAGGTCTTGTCTAAATAGATTTTAACATAGCCGGAAATAGTGCAATCTTAAGTCATACAATAGATTTTTTTGACCTGGCATGAAAGTTTTACGTAAAATTGATTTATCATGAAAAACTTTCGTTTTGTCCTTATAGATACGTTCATTTTCATAAGCATCATTTCGAATTTCATCAAGTTCATTAAGTTGAAGCCTCCTAAGTTTACCTACTTGCTCTAAGTCAAGATTTAAAGTTTTTATTGCCTATAACGCCCGATGTTCTAGTTCAACTGGCAAGTGACATGGCTAACCAAAAATCAATCGATAAGGGACATACTCAAGTTTGTTTTGAAAGCGGTGCGGTAAGCCCAAAGGGCGTCAGTTAACTTTTGGGACTAATCTTTATGATTTCGATTCACAGGTTTCTCAAGGATTTGTTTAATCTGCCTATTCGATACTTCAACTTGCCCATAAGTTTGAGGATGGTAAGGAGTGGATAACTTATGGGTTATCGGATAATTTCTCATGAGGGCTTCAAAAGAACGATTGCAGAAGTGTGTACCGTTGTCACTGATTATTGTGCTGGGAGTGCCAAACCTAGAGAAGATTTTTTTTTCTTTCAACAAGCGCACAAAAACCTTGTTATCGTTTGTTTTGCATGGAACAGCTTCGACCCATTTAGAAACATAATCGACAGCTAAGAAAATGTAAAGGTTCCCAAAAGAATTAGGGAATGGTCCCATGAAGTCTATACCCCAAATATCAAAAATTTCGACCTCTAGAATGGGGTTTAGGGGCGTCATATTTCGTTTACCAATTTTCCCTAAGAACTTACATCGATCACAAGTTTTGCAAAATTCGTAAGCGTCTTTGAAAAGGTTGGGCCAGTAGAAACCCAATTGGAGAACCTTTCCGGCTGCCTTTTTGGGACCGAAGTGACCACCACAGGCTTGGTCATGACAGAAAGAGTGGACACTGCGAATTTCAGTTCCAGGAACACACATTCGGATGATTTAGTCTGGGCAATATTTGAAAAGATAAGGGTCGTCCCAATAAAAATGTTTAACTTGAGAAAAGAATTTGTGTTTATCCTGCTTAGACCAAAAAGAAGGGGTATGCTTGGTGACCAAGTAGTTGACAATGTCAGCGAACCAAGGATCAGTGGACAACGAAAAGAGCTGTTCATCCGGGAAGTTCTCGTTGATCGCAAGAGAAGAAGACAGGGCATTTGGAAAGCGAGACAAGTGGTCCGCAATAACATTGTCAGATCCTTTTTTATCCTTAATGGTAGGGTCAAATTCTTGAAGTAGAAGGATCCAACGAATGAGACGAGCCTTAGCATCCTTTTTAGAGGAAAGGAAACTAAGTGCGGAATGATCGGTATGAACAGTGATCTGTAAGCCAACTAGATATGGTCTAAATTTTTTAGAGCAAAAATGACTGCTAAAAGTTCTTTTTCAGTGGTCGTATAATTGATTTGAGCGTCGTTCAAAGTCTTACTCGCGTAGTAAATGACAGGAAGAATCTAATCGATACGTTGTCCTAAGACAATGCCAACAACGAAATTCGAGGCGTCACACATGATTTCAAAAGGCAGCTTCCAGTTGGGAGAGAAGATGATAGGAGCAAAGACAAGTTCATTTTTGAGATGCTCAAAAGATTAAATGCAATCAGAATTGAAGTCGAAAGGAACATCCTTACCAAGGAGACTAGTCAAAGGTCGAGTGATTTTGCTAAAATCCTTTATAAAGCGACGGTAAAAGCCAGCATGACCTAAAAAGGATCGAATGTCCTTAACGGATTTGGGAATGGGAAGATTAGATATAACTTCGATTTTTGCTTTTTCTACTTCAATTCCTTTATTAGAGATGATGTGTCCTAGAACAGTGCCATGTTTGACCATGAAGTGACATTTTTTCCAATTAAGACTCAAATGCTTATCTTTGCAACGGTTAAGAACAAGATCAAGGTGATGTAAATACTCTGTGTAAGAATCCCCAAAGATGGAAAAGTCATCCATGAAAACTTCTAAAATCGCTCGATCATATCAAAAAAATGCTAATCATGCACCTCTGAAAGGTTGCAGGTGCATTACAGAGACCAGAAGGCATACGATGGTACGCAAATGTGCCGAAGGGACAAGTGGAAGTGGTTTTCTCTTGGTCCTCAAGAGCGATAGGGATTTGATTATAGCCCGAGTACCCGTCAAGGAAACAGTAGTACACGTGATCGGCTAGTCTGTCTAACATTTGTTCGATGAATGGCAGAGGGAAATGATCCTTATGTGTTGCAACGTTAAGTTTCCTATAATCAATGCAAACACGCCAATCCATCTGGATGCAGGTTGGGGGTAAGCTCGTTAGCTTCATTTTGGATCACGGTTATCCCTGATTTCTTAGGTACGATATGAATTGGACTAACCCATTGACTATCGGAAATCGAGTAGATGATTCCATTATCAAGACATTTAAGGATTTCAGCACGAACTGCTTCTTTCATGATGGGGTTTAGTCGACGCTGGGGATCACGATTGGGTTTGGCATCATCACTAAGGTGGATTCGATGTTGGACTAAAGAAAGACTAATACCCTTAATATCACCCATAGACCAACCAATTGCTTCCTTATTTTTCTTAAGGATGGGAAGGAGTAATTGTTTTTTCTCTCTAGTAAGGTCAGAAGCGATAATGACAGGAAGAGTTTCATTGTCACCTAAGTAAGTGTACTTAAGATGATTGGGCAGCACGACTCAACCGAAGAAATTGGTTGAGGAATAGGCTCAGTTGTGAGTGGCTTGACGGGAATTGAATCAGAGACATTTCCGGGAATATCTTGAATTAAAGTTTCATAATTCGATTCAATTTCATTGTTCAAATGGTCGAGTTCAGGTTCATCGTCGTGGACTGCATGGATTTCAGAAAACGGGTCCACATAAGAGTTAGGACAGTTTTTGGTTCTAAAGATGTTTAGCTCGATAGTCATGTTACCGAAAAAAGTTTCATAGACCCATTTCTATAGTTGATAAGAGCATTAGACGTTTATAAGAGGGGTCGTCCTAGAATCAAAGGGATCTGGTTTGTAGGGTTGCTTACCTGTTGAGTTTTTAGGACAATGAAATCAACTAGAAAGATGAATTCGCCTATTTTGATCAATACATCCTCCATTTCGCCCATTGGTTTCTTAATAGAACGGTCAGCAAGATGAAGGGTAACCTTGGTGGGTTTCAGTTCTCCTAGCCCTAATTGGCGATAAATGGAATATGGAAGCAAGTTAACACTAGCACCTAAGTCTAGCAGGCATCTATCGATTTTCTTGTCCCCAATAGTACATGATATTGTGGGGCAGGCAGGATCTTTGTATTTCACTGGCATTTATTGGGACAAGACTTCGCTTAGAGTTGCCGCTAGAAACACTTTCTTAGGTACATGTGTATGATGTTTCTGTGTGCACAAATCTTTTAGAAATTTAGCGTATTGTGGAACTTGTTGTATAATATCTAAAAGAGGAATGTTCACTTTAACTTGCTTAAATATTTCAAGGATCTTTTCTAGTTGATTCGTCTTTTTCCTAGGTCGGAGTCTATGAGGAAATGGAGCAGACAACTCAGTAGGTTTTGCTATTTGAGTTTGAGGATGGTCCTGATCAGAAATTGGCTCAATATTTTCATCCGACTTAATCGAATTTTCGGTAGGGTTTGGAAGATCGTCCGTTAAATCATTTGAGTTGCCCACATGGTTGTCAATCTTTGCCAGATCTAAGAGTCAAGACCGCATTCAAGTGACTCATGTTTGAGTTTTGAATGATGTGAATTTGGTTAAGGTTTGAATTTTTCCCTCTAGGTTTTTGGATGGTTTGACTTGGAAACTTACCCTTTTCCCTTTCACTTAATCTAGCATTAAGTTGAGACATTTGTTTTTGAAGTTCGCTCATTTGTTGATTCGTGTTTTACATGTATGAGTGTAACATGTTGTCTAACTTGTTTTGATTTTCAACACTTTGCTTAGTCGTTTGTGCTAATAGGTTACTCACCTCAGATAAATTCCCCTCAATTGTAGAAAGGCGTTTTTCATGTTGGGGTGCAACCGTTTGATGAGATTGGTGGCAAGGCGCCTAGTTCGAATTAGACTGATTTTGCCTCAGGTAGGGTTCCAAGCATTATTTGGAAATGCACAATTCGAGGGTTTATTCATTAGGGGGTTATTTGGCCCATAAGAAAGATTTGGGTGGTTGTTGGGTCTGTTGAAAGCGTTCACTTGCTCAAGGGACTGGGGACAGTCATCAACCATATGATCGGATTTA
Organism: Allium sativum; assembly: GCA_030737875.1. Taxonomy (NCBI): domain Eukaryota; kingdom Viridiplantae; phylum Streptophyta; class Magnoliopsida; order Asparagales; family Amaryllidaceae; genus Allium; species Allium sativum. The sequence continues at coordinate 442,835,930 of CM060923.1, read as the reverse complement.
AGACATATGTGACACATGGCTTGGGAAACGTTATTAGACTGAGTGTGTGATTTAACACCGTTCACTAATGCATCTTCAAGAGATTTAGAATAAGAGGATTCGATAGAATTACTATTGGAACGCCAATAGATAGATTTTTCATTGGTTTGCTCCCATTGTTTCAATTTTTCTACTAAATCATCCAGAAATTCCCAAGCTTCTATATCAGTCCATTTTAGGAAATTGCCCTAACACATAGATTATAACATTTGCCTAGAACCATTATCGAGTCCATCGTATACCGTTTGATATAATGACCATGTTTCGTAACCATGATGGGAACAACTTAAAAGTAGTTCTTTAAATCTTTCGAAGTATTGCCAAAAAGATTCACCCCCTTTTTGGTGGAAATTAATGATTTCGTTTCTGACTTTAGCTATTTTTTCTAGGGGTTCTCTTAAGGAAAACTACGGTAAATTCATCCCATTTTTTTATCGAATTTGAAGGCAAGTTGAGAAACCATTTTTTTGCGGAGTCAGTTAGTGCGAATGGAATCGAACGAAGTTTAATTCCATCCTCACATAACTGTTGTAATTTAAAGGTTTTACAAGCGTATTGAAATTTTGTTAAGAAATTATATGGGTTGTCATGAGAAAGGCTACCGAATTTGGGGAGGATGCTTTTCAGACTCGACCGGATTTCAAAGTGGTTACCAACAGGATTGGGTAACTGAATGCAAGAAGGGAAGAAGCTCTATCGGGAAAAAAATCTGTCCATCAGGATACGAGGTGCAGGCTTGTTACCCATTTCTAATGGTTGTTCGAGTAAATTGGGTTTTGAGGAGAGAGAAGGTGGTCCGATTCTAACTAAACGACGAGATTCTTGGTCACGGGTCCATGTTTGCATGCACTAGAAAGAAGAAGAAAAGAGTTCGCCAAAGAAATTTAAACAATGGAGAAGTTCGAAAAGAAGTGAGAGAGAGAGAGAAAAAGGTTTTGAAAAATGGAAGTTTTAGAAAAGTCTGACCTACAGAACTAACGAGGGCTAAAAGAATAAAGAAGTTAATTTTTTTTTTGTTTTTCAAATTTTTATTTGTTTTTGAGGAGTTTTGAAAAAAATAATATTGCAATTCACAAACCAATCAGATTCACAGAAGTTAGCTATAATGAAATTTTCTGTCCTTAATAGCTCCTAACCCAATATTATATAGTGACATGTTTGATTACTTAGAACAAAAGATTTCTCAGCCAGTTAACGGACAGGAGTTATCGGTGCACCAGGAATCACCCTAGCAATGCAGCCAAAGGTTTAAGTACCTTCAAAGTAACAACCGATATAATATTTACGAATCACCGTAATATTTATAAACGGTTATTTCTCTGCCATAGTCTAGACACAGAGAAAAAATTTGTTCCAAATAAATCAACTATCAACATGCAATTAAGCCCTATACGAGCCCGCAACTCCCGTAAGTCCAACGTCTAACCGATATTATTAGTAAGATTCTACGACAAAATGCAATTTGTGGGCTAAGGAAAGGGTGATGAAATCCCTCACCTTATATGAATTGGGGTATTTCCCTTAACAAAATGAATAAAGATGCAGAAATAATAATTGCAGAAATTAAAAGATTTTACAAGCAAGCCGCTGCCCCTGCAGAAGATTTTTACAAGCAATATATATATATATATATATATATATATATATATATATATATATATATATTAGCAGTAGAGCAACTGTAGAGTTTAGAAAATTCTCACCTAGATCGGCAGTCCGTCCACTGCAATTGAGTAGTGCTGGCGTGTTCACCCCCACTTGGTATGCAACCGCTCCTCACCAAACCTGTTTGAAAATAGCTTGTCTCTTGTATTTCCTGTTTTGCTGCTTGAATTCTTTCTCGCTTTTGATTTTTTTTATTTGTTTTTTTAAAGAAAAGAAAACTAAAACTAAAATTAAATTTTAAAAAAAAATGAGTAAACAAAATAAAAGAACTGAACTAAAAAAAATCTAAGCCTAACAAAAAATAAAACATGAAGAAGGATTAAGAGCTAAATGCACTAAATAAATAATTGCTCCTAGAAAGCCAATACCCGATCAAAAACTCACACACCCCGTTCACTAATCCACGCACCAGTATACTCTAAACATACGCAGTTACCAAACCAAAAACTCACTCAAAACCCACCATCCTTCCCCAAATATAAAATATACATCCCCTGCTCAATCACAGATAAAAACTCTCCCTTTCTGTTTATCAAAAAAACAAAAGTAAATTTCTTTCTGGGGATCAAATCGGATAGGTTGATTTTTGGGCTTCTGGTTATCGCGATGCGGTGTTGAAACTGTCTTCTAGGGTTTGAGATTTGGAAGTGATCGAAGTTGTGGATCTTCGTTTGTCATGAAGGTACCGCGGCAAGGAGTTGAAGGTAGCCGGGAGTGGGAGGCTGATGGTAGTGAACGCTTCGGGTTTGAGTTGGATCTAGGGTTTCTGTTCGAAGATGTATGGTAGGGGATTGGGACTTATCGCAATTGAGTTTGTGAAGGTAAGACGATGTTCACGTCAGAGTAGGTATTCAGAGAAGGTATGGTTCAGTGTTTGGAGAGGTTTTGGGATCGGATATGGAGCGGTTTTTAGTGGTCCGAGTATTGCTGTTGAAGGGGTTTGTCTAATCGGTTTGGGGACCTGATTGGTTTGATGTGTGGTGATCAATGGTTACGGATGGCTTGTGAGTTTGTTTCAAGTGGATGGAAGAGAGAAGTTTGTGATTAGCAACGTTTACAAAGGAATGGGTTGACTTTTGGAAGTGATGAAGTGGGTATTGAGAAGATGGCAGGGAAGAGAAAGGGTGGAATGAATGTGGTCATTTGTATGCACTGTTTCGTATGTATTGGTGATGGTTGTTAGGAAAAAGAGAGAATATGGAATGAATGATTTGCACTGTTTTGTTTGTATGCACTGACGGTGGGTTTAGCAAGGTGATGGAGGTTCGTGAGTTGTATGGTGGTCTGTGCGGTTTTGAGTGAAGAGATAAAGTGTTGGGTAGTGATTTGTTGTTGACAGAAGTGTTATTTGTTGATGGTGGTGCAGGGAGATTTGAACGTGGGTGAATTTGTGATGAAAAATGGATTATTTAATTGGCAATGGTAAGAATTGCATGCAGTTTTGTGGTGAAGGAATTGCGATGGTTTAAAGTAGGAGTGAAGTGTGGTCTGTGGTTTTGACAGGGACTGATTGTTGTAAATGGAGAAGAGGGAACTGACTTTGTATGTGTGTGGCAATGACGCAGTGTTTTTGTGGTTATCGTCGGAGCTTGACAGAAGTGATGGATGCTGCAAGGAGTTTTTAAAATTTCGGGGTATGGTAAGAGGATAGAATGGAATGATAGTTGGTGTTGGTAGTAGAGAATAGGTTGATGTAGGACTTGAAGAGTTTGAGAAGGTGATCATAGTTGAATGGGTTTGTTGTAGAGAAATTTTGGACAGTAGAACTATGATGAGAAGAAGGCAAAGAAATAGAAGGATTTTTCATCTTATTTTTATGGAATTGTTGCAAAGAGGAAAGAAATTTGTAAAAATAAGAAGAAATACATGAAAGAAAAGGAAATAAAATCAATGAAATTGGGCAAGTTATTTTTTTTCTCTTATTTGAAAGATTACGGTATCAATAATTTAATACCCAATCAACCAATGAAGATTTTTTTTCTATGTATGAAAACAAAAGGAATTAAATAAAAATATTTTTGTGTTTTATTTTTGTAACGTCCCGCATTTTTGGTAGTTAAATATTTAATTAAATTTATTATTTTAAATATTAATTTGGTATTATAAATGGATTTATAATATATAATTCGTTTATATAGTGAAGTTTGAACGGATATTTATATAATTCGAACTCATAAATATTGTGGTATTTCATTAGTTATGATTTGAAATTTTTGTATATCGGTACGAATATAAAACGCACGACAATTGACGATGAAAATAAAAATCATACGAAATAGAACGTTTAAATCAGTGCGTTGTTTTCCTTATAATAAGGCCCGTGTTTCGCACACGGAAATCGTTCGGTGTATTATAGGCTTTAAAAATGTTTTATTTTCTAATGCTCACCATTTCGAAAAAACAAATTTTATTGAAATACGTATAATTTATTTTGTTATATTTCCAGTTAAAGCCAAACGGACTTATTTTGGCGTTGCGCGAAATGTAAAGGTGAACGAATAATTCAGAATAACCACATTGTGCAAACGGAGCCCATTTTCAACAAAATTAATTTCGCTAAGACCAGAAGGTTGAGATGTAGCAATATGACTATTTTCGTTGTGTTGGGTGTTTGGGTGCGGGGTACATATATTTACCGGTTACCGATAAATAACTGATAGCGGTAAAAAATTGAATACCATAATTAAAATAATATATAAATGCTTAATCGCTAAGAAAAAACAAAGTGCACACAGCTACCCTTGCGCAGACCCATCTAACATATAAACTAATTCATGCCAAAGCAAAATAATCCATACACGCCTAGACTATAAAATAACAGTAGCCACTCTACTCCTTTCCAACCGCAAGTAACTACGCAATATACATTATTGCAATAGGTTGTACATACTTTTTCTGATCCTATCCTACAGCTATGCTGTATTTTCATTTTTCACCATCAACTTCAAGTGTTGTATTTTTATCATCACTGGCTGATGACTTGAGGAGACAAGGCAGACCAATATCTGTAAGTTCCTTGATGTCTAAGCAAATTAAGCAGCACGCACACCAGTTTTGGGCTACCCAGCTACCCCGAATTTCTCTAGTAACCTACTGTGTCCATTTCAACTGACTTTTGCATGAAATAAAATAAAATAAGGGGAGTAACGCAGGCCTATGAATGTGAGGTGCAGCTACTTATATGGAGTGTGTATATATATATATATATATATATATATATATATATATATATTTTTGTTGTTATTCTAAGAGGATGGAACTAACCTATTCACATGCCTAAAACTTACTCCTACACATGCTAAAACTGAACCATCTACAAGTACACAGCTACAATGTTTCTCTCCCATCCTATGTTGTGTGTATACCGAAATCTCCCACATGCTACTCCATAGCATGTCTTCTCCATCACACTGACCTGCACCTTCACCGACAGACAGGTCTTAAGTTTGAAATGACAATCAACCCAGCTACCACCTACATACGCGCATGCACACAGATCTGCACATGCCTGTCTTAAACTAAAGCTACCCCTAATGAGTGACGGCCTAGGCATTCTAAGAAACGTGCTTGTCAAATAAAATCCGTGGTTCTCAAGTCTTCTCCAACTATAAATAAGCAGGTTTCATCTCCTTTGTGGTAAACCAGAAAGGGTCTTCCTCCTAAATATACTCTTGCCTGTACCCTTCCATTTAGAAAATCATAACAAAAATTCACAAGATTTAATTCCTTGCAGGCTCGTAAGTCAGCTCTCCAACCCAGCAGGTCTATAGGTACGACAGTGTTTTCTTTTGCCATTTAAATTATTCACCGTGACACAAGGCTTGAGGACCGTGGGTAATACAGACCTTAAATGGCGAAATATGGGTCAGTGCGATACGATGGTGGAATTGTGAAGGGGAGTGGCGGTTGCATGCTGTCAGGTGAGGGAGGTTTTAAGAATTGGAACACACACCTTTGAACGACAGAAAAAAGGGGGATGAACAAATTAGCGTGGTGGCCGAGGAGCTGAGATCGGTGTGAGAAAATGTAGAAGAGGAGAGATGAACAGGTTGTACACACGCCTGTGTATGAGACGCTGGAAGTAAGTTTTAAATTGAGCCCTATTATATTTTAACCTTGCTTAATCAAAGTATTATTAGCGTAATAATGGTATTAATTATATATATATATATATATATATATATATATATATATATATATATATATATAAACGGAGGGGAAACTGAGGCCATGATATGTTTTTAGAATGTGATTTTTTCAGTTAACGAACCTGGAAGAATTCCTATACCCAAGTATTTTTATAGTAGCGCCTAATCCTTGTTTTATTATATAATTAGTATATGCCTAATGATGATTAATATAAAGCCTAATCTTAGTTTAAGATTTCGCCACATTCTTTTATTAAATTAACATGCCAGTTTAAAACTCAAAGCCTAACGATGTTTAAGTACTCTTAATGATACAATATACCCAACCCTGGTTAATTAACATAACCATTTGTTAAATAAATATAGGATGTTAAATGTACCCAGTAAATTATCACACGTGCTTAACAAGGTATAAATATGCCTAAGTGGTTGGTACCGAAACCTGTATTATGTAAGTAAGGTCAGTTTTTATACATGTTCCTATACAGCTATATAATGTGTCAACCCATTTAAACCGTGGCCAAATCCTATATTGAAACAACAAATAGTGTGTTATGTGGTCCGCTCTTCTCATAACAGGATTTACAGTTTGCCATTTCAAGTGTGTACGTGTCCATTTTAGTCTAATTATACTATTTATTCTTACATGCCGAAACCTGCTACAACATTTACGGTCCCATATACATATAGAATCCGTTATAACATGCCAAGTCTTGTTTCGAAACATGCCGACATATATAAGCTTGTAAATAAAGTGGTCAAGCCGATATATATTTATATACAAGTCGTTAATGATTGAAAATTTAATTAAATTCAAATTTGAACCGTGACCATATAAATTCTGTAACGTGATCATTTGTTATCAGAATTCGAAAAGATTGGAAGCGTTGAAACCGTATGACGATCGCTTCATTTTAGAGCTGGTTTGGACAAATCTGGACGCAGCTGGAAATTTATTTTAATTAAATGCTTGTTTAATTTAATTTAAACAAACTTGTAACACCCCGTATTTTTTGTTAATGTTGTAGTAACGAACCAAAGAATATTTACTTTCAAATAAGGGATACGGGTTACGCCATTGCGTTCGTCTCGGAATTCTGCTTGAGATAGAGTCCAAGTTTGCGTAAAACAGACACCGTATGAAGGAGATATGGACGAACGAAGTTAAAGCAAAAAACCAGAAGAAGAAAAAAAATGCTCTGGCGCACTTGGGAAGTGCGCCAGTACAAAAGTGGCACCGGCGCACCTGCCAAGTTTGCCCAGGCCGAGCAGAAAGCCTGCACGGCTTTCTAGTGTGATCTGATCCATACTGTGAGTCATTGCTGAGTCCTTTCTGACTCCTTGCTGAGTCATTAGGGCTGAGGTGTCACCCTGTCCTGACTGAATGGTTATGATTAACCCTAAGATCATCCGACGGCTCAAATTAAATTGAAATTCTATATAAACAACCCAATGCTCAAACCTAAAAATCACACAAAAATAATCCTGGAACTATCATGTCGTCAATAGAGAACTTGGAGTAGCCGTCACCAATTCAAAGACAAGATAAAAACCTAAATCAAAATCTAATTAAAGTAATCAAATTCAACGATCTACATCAAAGGCGAGCTTACCAATTTCAGAATTCAGATTTCAGAAATCAAGATTTCCTTTTTAGTTTGTAAGTTGGTTATTACGCAGATTTAAACGTTCTTTCAAATGAATCATGACATGTTGTAATTCGAATATAGAATAATGCTTATGTATAAGATAAATAAAGTTTGATCCTTATTTATCTTAAATTACCGTTGCGATTGATCATGTCTATATGTTTGTGATGATGAACATACCATATTGAATGTTATTGGAATTTATTATGATTGGGTAATGGGTCTATTATGCCAACTGAATGGTGAAACATGTTATGTTATAATTTGGTGGTTACTCGCAACTGTATGATCTAAAGCACATGCTTACATGTTAGATCAACATTCATGTATATTTAGAACCATGTTAAGATGAATCTATTTATGTTGAAAGATTGGATTTGTAGCTCTCTTATGTTTAACACACATAAGTTATCATGCTAAGTTGTGATTTAAGAATGTTTATAATAGCCCTCTTATATTTAACACACATAACATGCTAAGTTGTGATTTAAATATGTTTATAGTAGCTTTCTTATGTTTTGGCATACACAAGTTAATATGCTAGGTTGTTGTTTAAATTTGTGTTTAGATGTTAAACCTCCATGCTAGACCTTTATCAAGTTCACATGACAATTAGACCCAACTTAGTCACAAGTTCACCTTTACCCGTTTAATTAAGTTAATGATACTTCTATTCCGAGTTACAGATGACAAGTTAAATGTATGCTATTTTATGTCTGTTTCATGTCCTTTGTTTATCACCCCATTTTTTGTTTATGGGTTTGGGCTAATTTACTAGCCCAACATTTTATGTGATTCATGCGTACGTTCCATGGGGGTAGCGATGGGTAAATATGAAAATTTCATGGCATAGATTTGTTCATAAAATGGTATATTTGATATACCAATTATCGTGAGCATAATCAAAGGATAATTATGGCATGATTAAATTAAAATTAATTTACATAAAGAAATTGGATATATATAGAAAATATGTGAATTTAGAAAAGACGAATATGCCTAACCCGAGGTTAGAATGAGTTCTGGTGTAAATCTGCTCGGAACTGACCGGCATATTCAGTGACCACAACAAGACCTGTCTAATGTGGTGGTTAGTGCATCAAGCCCAAAAAGAACCCGAGATTAGACTGAGTTGTGGTGTAAATCAGCCCGGAACCGACCGACATATCCAGTGACCACAACAAGACCTGTCTAATGTGAGTGGTTGGTGCTTTAATGAATAAGTTAAAGCTAAGTCAGGATTGGTAGGGTTAAGTCAATTAGGGAAACACTTAACCGATTCAACATGTTAACTAAACAGATGGGTGGGGTTAGGTAAACTTGGACACTTAACCAAATAAACATGTTGATTCGAAAACCCTATTAACAGGGACCCATTTCAACAGTAACCTACATAGATGTATCATGGTACCTTGAAACTAGGCAGGGTGGGGCACGATTAATGGGCTGATTATAAGCAGTCAAAACGTCGGCGGTTGGTGCGCCAGTGTAGGTTCCAACGGAGTATGGGTGTGCACGTACTCCGAAGTGGAAAAAGCAGGCACTTGGCATCAGTAGTATACACTGTTCATCTTGAATCGTGTCGGGTTGCCACCATAGGGACTGATACACCCCATGGTGGGACCCGCACAGGTATCTACAGTCAAGCGGGGCCGAATGACACATGATATGAATGCATACGAATAGTAGCCGATCATTAAGGGGATTGTTTGTTATGAACACGTGGGGCTGGTTGAACCAATGGTTAAGTAGGTGTAAGAGATTATAGTAATGGGTCCGATCGCATGTTCAACTTATCTTATCTTATATTAAGGTATTGTCCTATGTTCTGTTATTATTGTCATGATCCCTTTCCTTGTTTAAATGCTAGTAATCACTGAAATTACCAGACTTATTGTCTGACCCATTTTCTCTCGTCTTCTTTTCTTCCGTTTCTCCCCCACCCCGTAGGTCCACAGGGAGGGAATACTCCAGCTTAGTCAGATTCTTTGCAAGCTTCAAGGAAGTAGATGTATGATTGGGACTCTCTTACCTTGGCTATGGCTTTTGGATACTACACTTGGGGATTTATGCAGTTTTATTTATGGTTTATGCTTCTTTATTAAATAATCAAGACATAAACTATGGTGTAATGTTTTGGAAGTTATTTTGAGATAATTTGCTGTAATGCTTTTGTATTGAACTACGTATGAAATAAATATTTGAATTTCGCTGCTTAAATTTATCTATCTTGTAAATTATTTTGTGTCTTGTACCTATAACCCTCCACCAAAGTTAAGGCATTCCCTTTGTGAGTGACCTTAGCGGAGGTGGGGTGTTTCACTTGGTATCAGAGCAAAGGTTTACCAGATCAGATAAGAGTTTTTGAAAACTATTTTCAATAAGAAATATAAAGAGGCATTTTACAAAAAAAAAGTGTTGTTTTAAATTTAAAAAGGCATAATCCCCAAAGCCATATGCACTATCTTTCTATCCTTCGTTTTGAATCTTTTATTTTTCGTTTCAGCATGTCTGGGAATCTTAACCTTCCAGAGGGTGTACCGATACCTGGCTGGTTCAGGAGGTACTTAGAGGTTAGGGCCAACGACGCAGGCCCAGCAGATATTCCTCCTCCTCCAACTGCAGCGTTTCCTCCTCCTCCTCCTCCTCGTACAAATGTTTTCTCAAAGATTTGTAGAGACTTTACGGCCATGGGCGGAAAGGATTTCAAGGGAACTGAATCATTCGTAGAAGCAAGGAACTGGCTCAAACAAATTGAGGATCTGTTCGTTATCTTCGAGGTGGACGATAGGCAGAAGATACAGTTGGATGTATGGTTGCTCAAAGACGAAGCTTCCTATTGGTGGGAAGTCACTAACGCTGAAAGACCGGTTGAAACATGGATAGATTTCAGAATAAGGTTTGAGATGAAATTCCTCTCACAAGCTGAATGAAGTTTACAGCTGGAAAAGTTCTTATCTCTTAAGCAAGTAAGTATGACGGTCAAGGAGTACGTCAACCAATTCAATCAGCTGGCCCGATTTGGCTGGGTTTAGTGAATACTCCTCATAAGAAGGCTCTCCGTTTTGTCAAGGGATTGAATGAGCCACTTCACAGCTTGGCTATGACCCATGTACCTATGGAGGCTACTTACGAGAGGTTAGTGGACATGACATTCTTACATGAGGAAGACAAGGGCAAGAAAGAGGCAAAAGTGGAAGTGCCTCAAGATAAGAATGGGGAGGGGTCGTAGAATAAGAAGGCCGATTCAAAGAAAGGCGGGAAGAACAACAAACCCCGTGACAAGAGAAAGTGTAATTTCTGTGGAATTCCTAGACATCTGATGAAGGACTGCAAGAAGAAGAAAAGGAAGATGGGTGGCTGTTTCGACTGTGGTGAGACAGGATACATGGCTAGGGCCTGCCCAAGGAAGAAAGGGAAGGGAGCTGGACCTTCTTCTGGAGGACAAGTTCACACTCTCACGACACCTTCGCAAGAACGAGGTAGAAATATTTCTGTCGAAAGTTTAGTCTATCTTTTTGATCATCCTGTTCGCACACTATTTGATTCTGGCGCATCGCACTCTTTTATATCTACTGCTTTAGTGGAATCTCTGCACCTAGACACCAGTATAGTAGAGGATCCCTTGGTTGTTTCAAATCCAATTGGGGGCTCAGCTTATTTGTCAATGGTTTGTTTAGATTTGAAAATATCTATACTAAGCGTTGGGTTTAGATGTAATGCCTTTGTTTTGGGCTTCACGGGCTATGGGTTGATTCTAGGCATGGACTGGCTATCCAGTAATGGTGCCATCCTCGATTGTGAAAAGAGAGTGGTTAGACTCATGACTCGCCTCGGTAACTCTCGAAATTTCTTGTAATCCCATGAACTCCGTCATGCTTAGTTATCTTGAATCTCTTGATGCGTCTGTTGAGAACTTGTAATCTGTAAGGGTAGTCCGTGAATACTCGTTGACAACGCAAAACCCGTTGCTTTACCCGTTAGACACCTGGCTCCAAGGGAGAAGAAAGAACTCAGCAAACAAGTTAAAGAATTGCTTGAGAAGGGTTTATAAGGCGGAGTATCTCTGAATTGGGTGCTGTAGTAGTGTTCGCAACTAAAGAAGACGGTTCGCTTCGCATGTGCGTTGATTATAGGGAGCTAAACAAGCTGACAAAGAAGAATAGGCACCCACTCCCGAGAATAGATGATTTGTTCGATCATCTTGTAGGTGCATCGGTTTTCTCCCAATTAGATTTAGCTACCGGGTTTCATTAGCTAAGAGTGGCTAAAGACAGCATTGATAAGACTGCGTTTAGAACTCCAGATGGTTTCTTCGAGTGGCTTGTCATGCCTTTCGGCTTGACAAACGCACCCTGTAACACCCCACCTCCGTTAAGGACACTCACAAAGGGAATGCCTTAACTTTGGTGGAGCATTTTAGTAAATAGAACAGAAAATTTCAAGACAGATAAACAATACTTGAGAAATTATAACTTTATTATAGCAGAAAACAGAGATCAGTATGGTTACATCTTTCAAAATCACTTTAGTACGTAAATATCAGTCTTGTTTAGAAAGTCATCAGAGTACAAAACTTTAAAATCATAATCCCCACAGAAGATGCCATAAGAAGTTAAGCCATACTTTATGCACTTCAAGCAGAAGAAATCCGGATCAAGATAAAGTATTCCCTCCTTGGAAAATCTAGGGGGGGGGGAACGAAAGAAAAAGGGGTGAAAACAAGCAAGGTCAGACATAAAGTCTGGCAAGTCCAGTGACTTTCAGCATATGAACAGATAATAATAATTATGACATGAAAATAAAACTGGATGCGAGATAACAGTAACAGGAGTAGCAGATATACTTAGGTTAAATAGAAAAAGAACAGAATGATGTAAGCTACTACTTTTAACCTCTCTGCACTAATACTAGTATAACAGGATTAGGTGTCACCCCAATGTCTAAACTGAAACAGAAACGGGAACAGAATAATTTCCACAGAAGAGAATGCTAGTAATGGGCCTTTACCACCCCAACAGAAACAAACAGAAACAGAATGCTAATAATGGGCCTTTACCACCTGAACAGAAGGTACAGAAACATAAATAGATTAATCCCTATGTTAACATAATGTAGAATTAGGTGTACACTAGTAAATGGGCCTTTACCACCCGAACAGACGGTACCACGCAGAAACAAACAAGTGTTACCACCCAACAGAAACAGACGGTACCAACAGAAACAGACAGAACTAAGTGTACCCTAAAACCCTACCCCAAGCGATCGAATCCCTAATACATAAATACCCTGTGCCAGCCCCACAAAAGGGTGTATCACTCCCCAAAGTGGCAACCTTTAAATGACACAGACCTATTTACAGATGTCACGGCGTCTTACATCCTCAGAGGCAGACCGAGATCCATGCACGCACATGACCCGGTTGGAATGCACCATCAACACCCCTCGCCATTATCAGAATGAACCGCTTATAATTAGTTCAGTAAGCTTGCCCGGACCCTATCTACTGTTCGGTCAAAGTTTTAATTCCAGAAAGGGTTACTGACTAATATGGGTCCCAAACAATAGATGACACAAGTAATTTCCCTCCTAACCTTATGTCCCCAGACTAACAGATTTCAAATTAACTTGTTTACAAGTTCAGACATACAGAGTTCAGATCAACTAGTTCACAGATTAGACAAGTTTTCATACTAACGGATCAGATATATGGATTTAACAAATTTACAGATTTGTCTAACTTTGTAATTGGGCCTACAGATTCACGAAACGGGTTTGTTAAATTCATTAGTCCAATTGGTTCAACCCTATCCACCCAACACGTTTTAGACATCATATTTATTTTAGATTTGTATTAATTAAAAATTAATGCGCAGTCCTCTCACATTAGACTGACAGTTTGCGGCCACTGGTTAGGTCGGTTGGTTCCGGGCAGATTTCTGCTGCAAACTGAGTCTAACCTCGGGTTTCAAGCACGTTATGACTAACTTCTCACATTAGAACCTATTGTTTGCGGCCATTGGATGTGCCGGGCGGTTCCGGGCAGGATTACGCCGCAAACTCCTTCTAACCTCGATTTAGCCATGTTTCATGTTTAGCCAATGCATTCATTCACAGACTATGCTAATATCAGACGAATCATGCTAATTTAACAAATTAACTTTTGTACAAGTTACAGCAAATTATTCGAGATTCTATTAACAAGTTTTGCTCAATTTTAAATCGAGCCTACAGATATTCATACTCAAATTTCAATACTCAGTTTTCAACAGATTTAGTAGATGAACAGATCTAGCAGATTAGGCAATATAACAGATCTAGCAGATTAGGCAATATAACAGAACTAGCAGATTAGGCAATATAACAGAACTAGCATATTAGGCAATATAACATATTTAATCATTCCTTAAAGTTTCATAGACATATCTTGCCTAATTATAAATTTGGCCTATGTTTGCATGCCTAAATAGTTGTCATGATTCACAATATGATCATATACCCCACGTTTGCATTGAATTTACATGGCACAGATTATGGTCATAATTTACCATATAACACATGTCCCAAATTTAGTTAAACTTGCCTAGTACAAAAGATTCACATATAAATTATACCAAATATAGCCATCGATTTCAATGCATGTCATATATTCAAAAATCTCCAACTTAGGTGTTATTCACATTTAATAGTTATCAAATCTTAATATAGATCTTCACACCTAATTCATATTCTCTTTTTATCTCAAGTCATGAATCGTTATATAAACATTATGCCCAACAATATAGAACTTTAAATTATAACAGATCTTAATTCAAAATATGCGTTATGTCCAGTGTCTCAAGTCACATGTTAACATACAACGGTTCCTCTTCTTCCAATTCACAGAATATGCATAGGTCTAAATCTAGTTTACAACATCAGTCACAGATTAGCCATGTCCAATTATGCCATCATTCATTATTTGTCCCAAAGTTTAGCGTTCGTGCGTTAATCTCTTATGAGATATGGTGCAGGCTCGTGGTAGCCTGGCTATCGAACAGAAAGGAGAAGGAGATATAGAATAATATATATCATAACAGAACGTAGACAACCTCAAGTTCAGAATAACAATCATGTCACAATTATAATTAAAGTTTATATCGGAAAATAACTGTACTTGCCTTTCGTGGTTTTAAGAAAGGATAATAAACTGTTGTTGATGCAGAAATGCTGAATTACTCCTCTTTAATTGTTGTTGTGGCTCTAAACTTTGATTTGAGATTTGATTTAGCTTTTAATTCTATTCAGGTTGGAAGAAGATGCATCAATCCAAGTTTTGATTCCAGCAGAGTAGCGATGCCATTTTTATTTTTAATTAGAACAGAGACAGAGTATAGAGAGAATGAAATTGTGTAGAGAAAATGAGGCTAGGGGGCTGTTTATATAGGATTAGGCGGACGAATCTAGACAGAAAATGTGACCAGATACATCAGAATGAATCCAGGCTCAGAACTGGGTTCTGTCACCAGGTCGACCATAGGGTCGACCTGGTCCCTGGGAGGTCGACTATAGTGTCGACCCCCAGGTAGACCTGGTCCTGGGCAGGAAAATTCCCGCCCAGTCTGCACTGGCGTTTGAATTCGAATTCGAATTTCGAGCTGTTTTCGGTTCTGAAAATTCCTGAAACTTCAGAGGGTCATATCTCCCTCATACGGACTCCGTTTCTCGAAAACTCGAACTCATTTCCAAGCAGAATTTCGAGACGAACGCAATGGTTCAACCTGTTTCCCTTGATTTTTATTTTAAAAATTAATTATTCTCTGATTTATTACTTATACGTTTACAGAAAATACGGGGTGTTACATTCTCCCCTCCTTAAAGGATTTCGTCCCCGAAATCTTGAAGTTAAGAAGAATGTGTCTTACCATCCAGCCATCCATCTACTCAACCATCATCCACAAGCATCCATTGCCCTTAGAAAACTTCTAATGTTGTATGAACATATGCAAAAGTTTGTGTATATGTTCCTTATCTAATGCAAAGATCAGGCGGTCCACTGATTCAGTTGACCTCCTTAATGCGAATTATGTTAGTGCCATGAGTCCAACATGTATGCAATTTTCCTATTTGATATCATTCTTATATGAGTGACAACCATTCATTCATATGCAACATCCATGTGATGAGTCAATCATTTTGCATCCACAGAAATTGAAAATGCTCACACATCCATATGCAGTATGAGAGTGTTTTCGAGCCGATCTAGTGCCTAGTATGTGTATATGCATCCACGAGCAACCACTAGCAACCACTTGCATCCACTTGCAACCATCAAACATAACATGTCTCAAACACATGTTTACACCCATTGGTTTCTACCTAAAGTTCGAAGATTCGATCGATAGGATACAATCGAATGATGGAAGCGAGTACAGATAAAACAAAAACTTGGTTCCCATTATACATTGGTTGAGAGAATAATTCCCCTAAGTATCGGCCCCGAAGACCGAAATCAACATCAGATTGATGCCCAGAAGATTACCCTCTTTTGACAATGTCAAAACAGGAAATCTTAACCTTTTCAGAAATATCCAGATGCTTACAGACTACTAGTACAAATCAGATTATCGAATGATTCTTAGTAAACTAAGTATGGGAAAATCCCACCATATCCGTAAAAAAACCCAGAATGTATGCATTACAATCGACTTGACGCCTAACACAGATACCCTCAAACCCCAACCTATCACCAACAGATGAGTCGTAACCCCTATGGGGTTTGAGACTATAACCAGATTAGAAACAAGACTAGTATTAAAGTGCAGAGACTCGACTACAAAATCAGAATGCCATAATCGGAAAGAGTTCTAACTCAATAATCAGATAAGGAAACTAAACTCTCTACAGAAATTTTCCTACTTCTATCCTATCCACCAACTATGAGAGCATTCGCCTGCCTTCGCGAAGTAGGTCATGTCCTTTGTCCTTGCCCCCGCTTCTTCGGGCAGTCCCTAGTGAAGTGTCCCATCTCACCACAGTTGAAGTGAGTGTCCTTCCTCTTTCAGCAATCCTTGTCCAGATGAGTCAAGCTACCATAAGTAAAGCACTTTTCTCCGCCTTTATCTTCATACCTTTCTTCCTTCTTTTGTGTTTCCTTTTTGCATCCTTTGTGAACCAAGTCCATATCCATGAGTTTCTCATCCTTGGGTTGTGCTCCTTAGCCAATCTCCTGCATTCTCATCTTTACTATCTATGTGTAACACGTAGATAAGTCCCTCGAAAGCTGCCTCCATCGCACGGAAAATTTACAAAGCTCGAAAGAAAATTAGCCTTAGCCGAGACAACTGCAACTACAGATGGAATCGGGCATTTATTTGCCCTTTGACTGGTGTCGTAGTCTTATCAAGCCTACAGAACCATGTCGCGATGAGGTTACCTCCCAGAAAGCCGGGAGCCCCGGAGAAAGAAGGAAACAAAGATTCAAACAGAGGATCAAAAGATAGATATATGGCTTTTGGGGATTATGTTTTTTTTCAAAAATAGGCTTTTCTTTCGAAAATACTTCCTTTTAAAACTTTTTTGAAAATAGTTTTCAAAAACTTCACCCAATCTGGTAACCTTCATCTCTGATACCAAGTGTAACACCCCACCTCCGTTAAGGACACTCAACAAGGGAATGCCTTAACTTTGGTGGAGCATTTTAGTAAACAGAACATAAAATTTTAAGACAGATAAAAAATACTTGAGAAATTATAACTTTATTACAGTAGAAAACAGAGATCAGTATGGTTACATCTTTCAAAATCACTTTAGTACAGAAATATCAGTCTTTTTCAGAAAGTCATCAGAGTACAAAACTTTAAAATCATAATCCCCACAGAAGATGCCATAAGAAGTTAAGCCATACTTTACGCACTTCAAGCAGAAGAAATCCTGATCAAGCTAAAGTATTCCCTCCTTGGAAAACCTGGGGGGAAACGGAAGAAAAAGGGGCGAAAACAAGCAAGGTCAGACATATAGTCTGGCAAGTCCAGTGACTTTCAGCATATGAATAGATAATAATAATTATGACATGAAAATAAAACTGGATGCGAGATAACAGTAACAGGAGTAGCAGATATACTTAGGTTAAACAGAAAAAGAGCAGAATGATGTAAGCTACTACTTTTCACCTCTCTGCACTAATACTACTTTAACAGGATTAGGTGTCACCCCAATGTCTAAACTGAAACAGAAACGGGAACAAAATAATATATATCTGAATAGAACGTACACAACCTCAAGTTCAGAATTACAATCATGTCACAATTATAATTAAAGTTAATATCGGAAAATAACTGTACTTGCCTTTCGTGGTTTTAAGAAAGGATAATAAACTGTTGTTGATGCAGAAATGCTGAATTACTCCTCTTTAATTGTTGTTGTGGCTCTAAACATTGATTTGAGATTTGATTTAGCTTTTAATTCTATTCAGGTTGGAAGAAGATGCATCAGTCCAAGTTTAGATTCCAGCAGAGTAGCAACGCCATTTTTATTTTTAATTAGAACAGAGACAGTATAGACAGAATGAAATTGTGTAGAGAAAATGAGGCTAGGGGGCTGTTTATATAGGATTAGGTGGAAGAATCTAGACAGAAAACGTGACCAAATACATCAGAATGAACCAAGGCTCAGAACTGGGTTCTGTCACCAGGTCGACCCCTAGGTCGACAATAGGGTCGACCTGGTCCCTGGGAGGTCGACTATAGTGTCGACCCCCAGGTCGACCTGGTCCTGGGCGGGAAAATTCCCACCTAGTCTGCGCCGAATTTCGAATTTGAATTTTTAGCTGTTTTCGGTTCTGAAACTTCGAAGGGTCATATCTCCCTCATACGTAATCCGTTTCTCAAAAACTCGGACTCGTTTCCAAGCAGAATTTCGAGACGAACGCAATGGCGCAACCCGTTTCCCTTGATTCTTATTTTAAAAATTAATTATTCTCTGATTTATTACTTATACGTTTACAGAAAATACGGGGTGTTACTCACCCCCTTACTTCATTGATTTAATTAGCAGGGTGTTCCGAGAGTTCCTCAATAAATTTCTGGTGGTCTTCGTAGACAATATTTTGATCTTCTCAAAGAATGAGGAAGAGCATGCTTAGCATCTAAAGAAAGTCATGGATACTCTCCGTGCACATCAGTTGAAAGCTAAATTCTCCAAATGCCATTTCTGGAGAGAAGAAGTTAGGTTCCTTGGACATGTGGTGTCCAAAGTGGGGATAGCTATGGACCCAGCGAAGTTGGTTTCTGTTCAAGATTGGAAGGTTCCTGGAAACGCAACCGAAGTCCGAAGCTTTCTCGGGCTAGCAGGCTTTTATCGAAAGTTCATCAAAGATTTTGCAAAAATCTCAGCTCCACTTACAAGGTTGACAAATAAGAACCTAGTTTTTAATTGGGAATTGGATTGCGATATTGCTTTCCAACGTTTGAAAAGGGCTTTAACAACAACCCCAGTTCTGACATTGCCTGATGGAAGCAAGATGTTTACAGTATACACACATGCATGCGGAACGGGACTAGGCGCTGTTATGATGCAAGAAGGGAAGGTAGTGGCTTATGGTGGAAGGCAGTTGAAAATACATGAGAATGACTACCCAACCCATGACCTAGAGTTGGCAGCCATCGTTTTTGCGCTTAAGTCTTGGCGCCATTATCTCCTAGGTGAGAAATTTGAATTGTATACTGACCATATATCGTTGAAATACCTTTTCTCGCAGAAAGATCTCAACTTGAGGCAGCAAAGATGGATGGAGTTTCTTACCTCGTATGATTTTGAGATTTCCTACACTCCTGGCAAGGGCAATGCAGTAGCAGACGCCTTGAGTAGAAAGAAACTGACCTTAAGCCCTCTCTTTGTGGAAAGGCAAAGCTTGGAGTACATAGCAAGCTTTAACTTCAGACCCTCCACTGACTTTGTACCTGGCTTGCTAGCAACGTTATAGGTGCGGCCAACTCTATTAGACTCAATCGGAGCCGCGCAAAGAGAAGACCCTCAACTCGCCGTTGTGGTGGACAAGTTAACTAAGGGTGAGACTTCTAGTCACCTCAATAGATACTCCATTGATGCCAAGGGCTGGTTGAGACGAGATGGAAGACTATGTGCCCCACAAGCAAGGGATTCGGTAAAGGCGGTTCTAGAAGAGGCACACCATTCCAAGCTGACCATACACCCAGGCAGAGGCAAAATGTATAAAGACATCAAAAGAATTTTCTTTTGGAATGGCATGAAGCAAGACGCAGCTAAATTTGTTTCTAAGTGTTTAGTATGCCAACAAGTCAAAAGGCTACGCAACCGTGAAGTTAAGCTCGTCAAAGTTCTATGGAGCGACACCGAGGAAGACGCGACATGGGAAACTGGGTACAGAATACGCGCAGCCTACCCTTTTCTTTTTTTGGGTACATCCTTGATATCTTTTTCCTTAAGTTTATGCTTGTATCTATCTTTTTAGGTATATCTCCTCGATCCTGTCCTTTATCCTTAGGTAGAAACCCATTTGGATGAAAACATGTAACTGAAACATGTTATGGTTGATGGTTGCAAGTGGTTGCTCGTGGATGCATATACACACACATTAGGTATTAGATCGGATCAGTCACTTCCATATTGCATATGCATATATGTACTTGTATATGGATTGAAACTTGATGTGTTATCATATGGACGTTGCATTTGTATGAATGATTATGCACTCATGTAGGAAATTTTGAGTAGGAAAAAAAGATTGCATTAATAATGGACTCATGGCACTAACATAATTTGCATTAAAGAGGTCAACTGAATCAATAGACTGCCTGATTTTGCATTAGATAAGGACATGTACACACACTATGCATATGATCATGAAGCATTAGAAATCTTTTAAGAACAATGGACGCCTGTGTTTGATGGTTGAGTAGATGGGTGATTAGATGGTAGGATATAAGTTCTTCTCGACTTGAAGATTTCGGGGACAAAATCCTAAAAGGAGGGGAGAATGTAACACTCCGTATTTTCTGTTAATGTTATAGTAACGAATCAAAGAATATTTAATTTCAAATAAGGGATACGGGTTACGCCATTGCGTTCGTCTCGGAATTCTGCTTGAGATAGAGTCCGAGTTTGCGTAAAACGGACACCGTATGAAGGAGATATGGACGAACGAAGTTAAAGCAGAAAAACAGAATAAGAAAAAAACAAAAAAACAAAATGCACTGGCAAACTTGGGAAGTGGGCCAGTACAAAAGTGGCACTTGCGCACCTGCCAAGTGCGCCCAGGCTGAGTAGAGTGCCTGCACAACTTTCTGGTGTGATCTGATCCATACGGTGAGTCATTGCTGAGTCCTTTCTGACTCCTTGCTGAGTCATTAGGGCTGAGGTGTCACCCTATCCTGACTGAATGGTTATGGTTAACCCTAAGATCATCCGACGGCTCAAATTAAATTGAAATTCTATATAAACAACCCAATGCTCAAACCTAAAAATCACACAAAAATAATCTTGGAACTATCATGCCGTCAATAGAGAACTTTGAGTAGCCGTCACCAATTCAAAGACAAGATAAAAACCTGAATCAAAATCTAATTAAAATAATCAAATTCAACGATCTACATCAAAGGCGAGCTTACCAGTTTCAGAATTCAGATTTCAGAAATCAAGAATTCTTTTTTAGTTTGTAAGTTGGTTATTACGTAGATTTAAATGTTCTTTCAAATGAATCATGACATGTTGTAATTCGAATATAGAATAATGCTTATGTATAAGATAAATAAAGTTTGATCCTTATTTATCTTAAATTACCGTTGCGATTGATCATGTCTATATGTTTGTGATGATGAACATACCATATTGAATGTTATTGTAATCTATTATGATTGGGTAATGGGTCTATTATGCCAACTGAATGGTGAAACATGTCATGTTATAATTTGGTGGTTACTTGCAAATGTATGATCTAAAGCACATGCTTACATATTAGATCAACATTCTTGTGTATTTAGAACCATGTTAAGATGAATCTATTTATGTTGCAAGATTGGATTTGTAGCTCTCTTATGTTTAACACACATAAGTTATCATGCTAAGTTGTGATTTAAGAATGTTTATAATAGCCCTCTTATGTTTAACACACATAAGTCATCATGCTAAGTTGTGATTTAAATATGTTTATATTAGCTTTCTTATGTTTTGGCATACGCAAGTTAATATGCTAGGTTGTGGTTTAAAATTGTGTTTATATGTTAAACCTCAATGCTAGACCTTTATCAAGTTCACATGACAATTAGACCCAACTTAGTCGCAAGTTCACCTTTACCCGTTTAATTAAGTTAATGATACTTTTATGCAAAGTTACACATGATAAGTTAAATGTATGCTATTTTATGTTTGTTTCATGTCCCTTGTTTATAACCCCTTTTTTTGTTTATGAATTTGGTCTAATTTACTAGCCCAACATTTTATGTGATTCATGCGTACGTTCCACGGGGGTAGCGATGGGAAAATATGAAAATTTCATGGCATAGATTTGTTCATAAAATGATATATTTCATACACCATTTATTGTGAGCATATTCAAAGGATAATTATGGCATGATTAAATTAAAATTAATTTACATAAAGAAATTAGATATATATAGAAAATATGTGAATTTAGAAAAGACGAATATGCCTTACCCGAGGTTAGACTGAGTTGTGGTGTAAATCTGCCCGGAACCGACCGGCATATCCAGTGACCACAACAAGACCTGTCTAATGTGGGTGGTTAGTGCATCAAGCCCTAAAAGAACCCGAGGTTAGACTGAGTTGTGGTGTAAATCTGCCCAGAACCGACCGGCATATCCAGTGACCACAACAAGATCTGTCTAATGTGAGTGGTTGGGGGCTTTAATGAATAAATTAAAGCTAAGTCAGGATTGGTAGGGTTAAGTCAATTAGGGAAACACTTAACCGATTCAACATGTTAACTAAACAGATGGGTGGGGTTAGGTAAACTTGGACACTTAACCAAATAAACATGTTGATTAGAAAACCCTAGTAACGGGGACCCATTTCAGCAGTAACCCACATAGATGTAACATGGTACCCTGAAACTAGGCAGGGTGGGGCACGATTACTGAGCTGATTATAAACGGTCAAAACATCGGTGGTTGGTGCGCCAGTGTAGGTTCCGACGGAGTATGGGCGTGCATGTACTCCGGAGTGGAAAAAGCAGGCACTGGGCATCAGTAGTATACACTGTGCATCTTTAATCGTGTCGGGTTGCCACCATAGGGACTGATACACCCCATGGTGGGACCAACACAGGTATCTACAGTCAAGCGGGGCCGAATGACATAGGATATGAGTGCATGCGAATAGTAGCCGATCATTAAGGGGATCGTTTGCTATGAACACGTGGGGCTGGTTGAACCAATCGTTAAGTAGGTATAAGAGATTATAGTAATGGGTGCGATCGCATGTTCAACTTATCTTGTCTTATATTATGGTATTGTCCTATGTTCTGTTATTACTGTCATGATCCCTTTCCTTGTTTAAATGCTAGTAATCACTGAACTTACCAGACTTATTGTCTGACCCGTTTTCTCTCATCTTCTTTTCTTCCGTTTCTTCCCCCCTCAGGTCCACAAGGAGGGAATACTCCAGCTTAGTTAGACTCTTTGCAAGTTTCAAGGAAGTAGATGTATGATTGAGACTCTCTTACCTTGGATATGGCTTTTGGATACTACACATGGGGATTTATGCAGTTTTATTTATGGTTTATGCTTCTTTATTAAATAATCAAGATAGAAATTATGGTGTAATGTTTTGGAAGTTATTTTGAGACAATTTGCTGTAATGCTTTTGTATTGAACTACATATGAAATAAATATTTGAATTTCGCTGCTTAAATTTATCTATCTTGTAAATTTTTCTCTGTCTTGTACCTATAATCCTCCACCAAAGTTAAGGCGTTCCCTTTGTGAGTGACCTTAACGGAGGTGGGGTGTTTCAAAACCGGTTTGCAACAAATGGAGAATCAAGGTGAGTTCGACTCACTCTGTTTTTATCCCACTTATATTTTATATAAGTCGGGTTTAAATATTTGTGTGTTTTGATTGTTATTTGGTTGGTGGATGTTGAATATACACATGCAGTGACTGAATCGATTAAATTAAACATTCTATTAATTTAATCAATCATTATTTTTAACGATTGTAATCGATGAAGGTGACTTACCTCATTGGTCACGTTTCTAATAATATAAATGTGTTAAATTTATAGATAAATGTTTGGATTGATATTCGCTTGTTGAATATTATACTTGTTTAATAAATAATATTGTTGAAATAACATATTTGGATGCAGGGAAAACAGGTTGGAGGGATCCAACTGGATTCCTCAAATTTATTCTTATTTTCATATTACAATCATATGAACTGTTTAACCCATATGATTGGATGATGGATTAGATAATTGATTGTTGAATCTAGATTCAACGTTGGTTCTGTTTTAACCAATAGACAGTATCGGTTGAGTAATTGGTAGCAATTGGCCCACAAATATATCATTTTATTTATATTGATTTACCGTCGCTTGAATCAACGGTAATGAAGTTATAAAATATATTTTATAACTGAAGATGGATTTGAAATCGATATAAAAGGAAATTTTTATCTATTATTTAACTTTTTAAAGTAATTATTAAATGATTTTATAAATCGATTCTTTTGGTTAATAAGATTTATAAGCAGACAAGGAGAAATTATCATAACGGTTAAGACTTAGATTAATTATTTCTCAAGAGAGAATTAAATGAGATTATTAAAATTAATTATAATTATTTTTAAGGAAAGACTAATTTGAGTTGATTAACAAAAAATCATGGTTTGAACTGATGAAGTAAACTAATTAGTTATTTCACTAATTTATTTTTAATTAATAAAGTAAAATAGTTTAACATATATTTATTTTAACTTTAAAAAGATTTAAAAAGAAATTACTGTTTAATTAAGTTAAAAATATAAGGAGTTAACTATTTCTATAATAGTTAAAGATGATGCAAATTATTATTTTTAATGAATAATAACTTAAATGATCAATTCGTAAAACAAAATTCTTTAAGGTAAGTAATCAAAGTTGATATTGGAGCACAATTGGATTTTTGAAAAGTATTGATGAATGATTTTATATTTAAACCGAGTTTTATAATTAAGTTATAAAAGAGATTTTAGCCAAGACGATAGCTAAAAGTAAGTGTTTGAATTAAGAAATAAAAGCGACATACAAAGGGATTTTATATTAAAATCGAGAATTTTAAACAATGTTATAAAAGGAGTGTGAGGCTAAAACGTTAAGATTAAATTAACGTTACTTAATTCTGGAATTATAAGACGTGATCTAAATTCGCTATATTAAGTGAGAAATGAAGTTTCATCAGTACCAAAATGGGATTTGGTTTGATATTTGGGAATGAATATGGGTTTTGGTATTACAACTAATATCTATCTTACGATAAGAACGTTATTGATCAAGGTCTGGGAGGTAATTTAAAATACTCCAACTTGAACGACTTCAGGATTATCGAAGGATGATATTAGTTGTAATGGTGATGATGGAAAAAGAAAGGAATTTATTTTGAGAAATAATAATGTAACGTTATTTTGAGAATTTGGAAATATATAATGGGTTCCAAAATAAAAGGAAATTAAAATGGGTTTAAGAATATGAAATGGTATTTCCATAGAAAAGGAAATAAAGGAGATTTATGGAAATGTAACGATATTTCCTAAGTAAGAAGATGAGATTTAGAATGAGCTTATTCTAAAAAGTTAGTGATAATTATAGTGTTCGAATAACGAAACCAAAGTAGATGTCGTAACGATCGTTTTACGAATGACAAATTGAATTGATAATTAATAGCGTTGTAACTAATAATTTGAAATAATAGTAGAATGGGAATTAGATATGGATATAATATATGGTTTGAAGTATTTAAATAATATAGTTTCGAGAAGACACTTATATTAAAGTAAGAAGCAAATTTATGTTAACCGTTTGTAAATTATTCTAAAGTAAAAGGCCAAGTGATGCTGAGTACTGAACCAATGAACACATTATATTCACATAATTATTATTTGATAGTTAAATCACTGACTATCAAACCTGACCTATACGATTGATTGGTACGGAAAGATCGGGATCGAATTTATATTCGAAAACCATTCCGACCAGCAAATATGTGAAGATGAAGATTGAAGATGGAGCATTGAAGACCGTGGATCTTCATGAGCTGAAGGATTACTCATAATCTCTGGTTTAGCGGCCAGAGATAACCTGTGATTCTATCGTGGTTGGAATCTACGGATTGCAAGGACTACTCGCTACTGATCCATGGTGTGATTCCTATAGTGAATGTGGTAGGAGGGTGCCTTCGGTTCATCCTGTCCCTGGATGACTTGTATGGATGTGATGATAAGGAATTTCGCTCGATCCGAATCGATCGCTAAACCGACCAAGACTGTTCGAAACCCCTGATTGTTTTATGAACACGACCGATCAGAACACAAACAGAAGAACATTTCAATTTTAATTACAACAACTCCATCAGAATACAAGAATATACAAAGTATAAATCAATATTAAACATCGCCCAACTGCACAAATAAAAATTTGTTGTAACACCCCACATCCGTTAGTGTCACTCACAAAGGGAATGCACTAAGTTCTGTGGAGCATTTAGGGCAAAAGATGCAGATAAATTACTAGACAGACATAAATTAAACAGCGGAAAATAAAACTTTGCTTTATTGATAAAATAGTTTGTACAATGGTTTCTTTACAATATCAGAGTATCTTCTGTCTTACAAAATAAAGAAGCATAAAAACAACATTTATATTCCCCCATTTTAGCAAGAGCCAGCCATAGCATCTGAAAAGAGAATCCAAGCAAACTTCGACAAATCTTCAAGCTGGGAAAGAGTGGCAGTCCTACTTAACCTGAGCTAAAATATTCCCTCCTTTACTACCTGGGGGGGTGGGGGGAAACGGAAGAAAAGAAGACGAAAGAAAAACAGAGTCAGACATATAGCCTGAGTAAGTTCAGTAACTTCTAGCATGTGAACATGGAAAAACAAAACGACATGAATTAACTGAATACAAGATTACACCATGACGATAGGGTTAACAAGATTAGACAAGGTAATCACAAGATATGCCAAGATAAGATAAACTGGATACGCTCTAATACTTTCGCCGCTTCGATATTTCCTTGTTATACTGGTTCTTATATCTCTGCACCACCTAACTAGTGTCCCAACTAGTAACGATAACGTGATCCCAATCCCTGTATTTTCCCTTGCCTTCGAGCATCCATTTATTATTTATTACCTAGATCTAATCTAGGGTTTTCTATCTAGTGCTTTCTAGATTCAACTAGAGTTCTACGTTGTCTGCTGAACGCTTCTCGGATTCAGGATTTATGCCACCTAGTTCAACTAGGGATTATGCTACCTCTCAAACGATGCCCCCAAGTCTATGACACACTACCTAGAGTTCTATATGTTCCTAGACTTCCCCACGCATGTATCGCGAATCGTTATCGCTTGTCTAGATGCACATGTCCTGTAATGTGCGGTCCGAGTCCTGTGATAGTGCAAATCAAGGAATACAGAACTCGGTCGGGAGCTTTCAGATATCTGCCGATGCAAATGCTAAGGTCTGTTTTTATTCCAGTGGCTATGGTCCCACTTGACCCCTCCCTCAACAAATGAAAGGCACACCTTGTAAAATGAGAACTATATGCCGGCCCCCGGTGCCCCTCTATCCTATGACCATCCTCACCCATAACTAGATAGCAAGTATATGGTCTTTTGGAGTTCTCCGCCTTTCCGCTTCACGTATCTCGATTGACTCAAGATGTATGGTAGACGACGAGTCGCTATCACAGGGCTACCGTTTGCTCGCTGAATCACGCCGGTCCATCCTAGTCTTTAGGTTGCCATGTATTGCAACCAAGGCATACCACTGGTTCTTCTATGCAGACCTTAACCTCTGTGGGCCCAGGCGGATCATCTACAGCCTCACAGAGGGATACCAAGAGTACCCTCACGTCCCCTCGAAGCCTCGGGCTTCATCACCCAATTCGTTGGAGCCTTCTTTTTAATCAGACGGATGTTCGCTCCTCCTCGTGTTATACTAAGAATTACTACTTAGTTTTGTCAACTAAGGTTTACCACTTAGTTTCCAGAATCGTTGTTTTCTTAACTAAGGTTTACTACTTAGCTCCTTTTAACTAAGGTTTACTACTTAGTTCTCTTTCCTATCAATTTGGATTGGTTAAGTGTCATTAGTCAATTCAAACTAACTTAACCCTCTTCATTTATCCTGTTAAGCTGGTTAAGTGTCATCAGCAATTCACGTTGACTTAACCCTACCACAAAGCAAGTTATATTGGTTAAATATTTCTTATTACTTAACCCTACCCCTTCATCTTGTATTGGTTAAGTGTTCCTTTTTAACTTAAACTTGCCCGTCTGTTTTAACTAACATGTTATTAATGGTTAAGTATTATCCCTTCATGTTTTAGACTTAACCCCATTCCTTTATCACAACCTGATGGTTAAGTGTTCAGGTTTACTTAACCCTACGGTCTAGCCCAGCTAACATATCAAAATTGACTAAGTGTATTAGATTTTACTTAACCCCGACCTCTAGCCTAGTCAACATATTAATTTGGCTAAGTGTATTAACTTTACTTAACCCCTACAACTCTCGTTTTGCTACCTTGAGTTTGCTTAAGTGTCTCTATGGACTTAGCCCTCCCATTCTAGCTTAACTGTGTTAAGTTGGTTAAGTGTTCCTATGGACTTAACCCTCCCATTCTAGCTTAACTGTGTTAAGTGTCAATATGAACCTAACCCCACCCATCAGTCTAGTTATCATGTTGAACTGGTTAAGTGTCTTAGTTAACTTAACCCTACCATTCTTGTTCTAGCTTTAACTAAATAAATTAAAGCCGCCACCACTCACATTAGACAGATATTGTTGCGAATACTGGATGTGCCGGTTGGTTCCGGGCAGGTTTACATCGCAACTCAGTCAAACCTCGGGTTAAGCATATTCGTGTTTTCTAAGTTCAAAAGGTTTTGATTAATTTTCAAATCAGGTTTTGAAAGTAACCATCCCGTCCGTCGGATCAGTTAGGGATAGCCAGGGAGAGCTGGAAACTTGTATTTTCCAAACCCAAACCTAGACACTATCCTCTCTGTCACCCTAGAACTTTCTGGTGCTTCATTAAAAGAGATGTCGTTAATAAATCTTTAATTTGTCTAAATTTACATTTCTCATTCAGGCCAAATTCTATAAGTAAATTATTTCTAATTTACTTATTTCCTAGTTACTCTTTTAATGTAAATTGTCTACATTCATTCTTATGGCCCATTTCCCCTTCTAAATCATATTTATGCTTTTTGGTATGTGGACTATACCAAATTAAGTGTCACTAACCATGATTTTGCTAATCCTGCCAATTACTCCCAATTATGGCCAATTTCACATTTATGCCAATATACTTACCGTGCCAAATTAGCTGATCCAATTCCGATTCAACATTCTAATTCTAGACTTATTACTCTAGTTCACTATTCATGTAAATGCTAGATTTACACGTCAATACTAGATTCAAATTACACATCTTATAATTCATGTCAAATTTATCCAAATTGCATTTCTATGAACATGCCATAATACATGTTCCCAATTTATGCTAATTTCCAAGTTAAACTACGTTTTTACTAAATTTCATATTTTGCCCAAACCGAATTCCCACCGTTCGTATAATCGTGATTCAGTCTAGATTATAAATAAAGCTAGGTTCGTAGAAAATAGGAATGAACCAAAGATGCTATGCAAAAGATAGACATACTAACTGGCATAAAAAGGGTTGAATAACGACGTCGGTTCAAGAACATGGGTAGACCTAACTTAATAGGTAAATTCCCAAGGTCTAAAACCAAAGAAAACCAAGAATAGACAGAATAAAGACGTAGGTTCAAGAACATGGGTAGACCTAACTTAATAGGTAAATTCCCAAGGTCTAAAACCAAAGATAACCAAGAATAGACAGAACAGATGATCGGGTTTAGACCTAATTTCATAGTCACAAAACTTAAGCAACACTTTCCTAGTCATGAATCACAGGTGTTTAATCACAGATGTCCTTGTTATGTCATAGGCAATAGTTTATATTTCCTAATCAAAGGCATAGGCTTAGTCAAGGAAATAATCCTCATTGTCATAGTCACAGTCATAGGAAATGTTCATAGTCATAGTCAATGTTCATAGTCATAGGCAATGTTCAAAGTCATAGGCAAATGTTCATAGTCATAGGCATATGGTTTTAAGGTCCATAGTTTCATAGTCACGGTCTTATTTGTCCTCGAATCATAACAGTTCTTAATTAGGTTCAAGAGTATAGGCACTGATTCGAATAGAGAGAGAGAGAGATTTGGCATATTCTTTTATTCCTTTAATTTCATGTCACGAACAGAGAAAAACGTTCAAACCTAGAAATAACTGACTTACAGAGATTATATTAGAAAAGAAAGATGGCGTTGCTATAATTCGTGCGACGTTAGCCTTTGATCCTTATCTTGAAGCTATAATCTTGATTCGAATCTCTTCTTGAAAGTCTTTGAGAAGCATCTCCTCGTCTTGATTTATTTTTTATATATTATTCTATTTATTATTTCTTTTAAGTGGAGGAGAAGAAGCCATATTCACTAAGAATCTTTGCAGCATAAGGGTGGAGAAGAATTCTGAATAGAGAAGGAGTCTAGGGCTGTTTATATAGTGTTAGGCGGACGAACCTCGGCAGAAAACGTGACCAAATACATCAGAACGAACCAGGTGCAGAAAGCTCGAAAAAGCGGGGAGGGGGGCGACCCCCAGGTCGACTACCCAGTCGACCTGGGTGTCCCAGGTCGAGTACCCAGTCGACCTGGGTGCCTTGGGTGGGAAAATTCCCGCCCAGTCCAACCTGGGTCCGATTTGAATTTTGAACTTGACCTGTTTTGAATTTTGAACTTCGCTGAATCTTCCGGAGGCCATATCTCCCTCATACGGACTCCGATTTACGCATACTCGGACTCGTTTTCATGCAGAATTCTGAGACGAACGCAATGGCGCAGCCCGTTTCCCTTGATTTTGATTTTAACTTTTAATTCTGCCTTGATTTGTGAATCTTAGCATTACAGAATTACGGGGTGTTACATTCTCCCCCACTTAAAAGGATTTTGTCCCCGAAATCTTTAATTTAGGAAGAATGTGTCCTACCATCCAATCACCCATCTACTCAACCATCCAATCACATGCATTCACTGTCCTTAAAAGATTTCTAATGCTTTCATGTTTATATGCATAGTGTGTGTATATGTCTTTATCTAATGCAAAATCAGGCGGTCTACTGATTCAGTTGACCTCCTTAATGTGAATCCTGTCAGTGCCATGCGTCCAATCATGTATGCAAGCATCCCTAGTTATGTAAATACTACATGCGTGCATAGCCATTCATCCATATGCAACATCCATATGATAACATATCAGGCTCAACTTACAAACAAATACATATCTGTAAATGCAATATGCAAGCGTCCGAACTTGATCTAGTGAGTAATACGTATGCATATGCATCCATGAGCAACCATTAGCAACCACCAATCATAACATGTTTCAAATACATGTTTACATCCATTGGCTTCTACCTAAGGATCGAAGATACGACCTAGATGATATACTTTGGAAAGAGAGAAACAATTATGCGCAAAGCTCCTAAACAAAGAAATCAAGGATGCACCCTTAAGGAAAAGGGTATGATGCTAGTATCTAGCCTTCTTGAGCTTTACTCCACTGTATCTTAAATAATTTAACTTCACGATTGTGAAGTTTCGGATCTCCATTTCCAAAATAAACAGATGTCAATCACGGTACCAGGTATACGTACTAAGATGATTAGAGGTTTCCCTCTTATCCGCCATGCCATAACTATATGAGTCGAATGGTCACTACGTGCTCTTTGGAGTGCCTGCCACAACTATTCATCTCTCACGCAAACCATCCAAACCGAACTCGACATTCCTCAAGTACAAGCCCCAAAGGCCTAAACCAATATCAAACAAGCACCCCAGGAACATCTCCCCCGAATTTAGAAGATCTACGTGAGATGATATAAGCAAACTCGATAGCTATTCTCAAATCCCTACTAACCAAAAATAAACTGGTCGGACCACCAATTGGATTTGAGACTCTAGTGGGATCTTTCTACTATACAAGTACTATGGTGCAGAGACCCAACTATGGAAGTGGATATGAACAAATGAGAAGCGCTAGAACCTAAGGAAATAGTACGAACAGAAAACTAGACTCATCCAACTGGACTACCTTTCTCCTAGGTACGCTTGGTGGCGAAAGCATGTACTTGTCCTTCTGAAAATTTCGTCCTCGTTCTTGCCCTATCATACCCTATTAAAGATACTTCCTCTTGTCTTAGGTTTTATAATTTCTTCCTCCTTCGTGAGCTAAATCTACATCCATGAATTTCTCATCCTAGGGTTGTGCTCCCTAGCCGAACTCCTCATCCCCTTCCATGTGTAGTCATGTTGACAAATCTCTCGAAAGCTGCTTCCATCGTACAGAAAACCCTATAAGCTTGAAAGAAAACTGGCCGTAAGTGAAACAACCACAGCCCTAGATGGAAGTCGGATACTACTTTGCCCTTTGACGAGGTTACCTCCAAGAAAGCCAGGAGCCCCAGAGACTCAAGAAAGAAGGAGATAAGAAAACAGAGGAAGAGAAAATAGTGCGTATGGCTTTGGGGAATATGCCTTTAAAACAAAACTTTTCTTTTGAAAATGCTTCTTTTAAAACCGTTTTGAAAATAATTTTTCAAATCCTTTATCTAATCTGGTAACCTTCAGCTCTGATACCACGTGTAACACCCCACATCCGTTAGTGTCACTCACAAAGGGAATGCACTAAGTTCTGTGGAGCATTTAGGGTAAAAGATGCAGATAAATTACAAGACAGACAGAAATTAAACAGCAGAAAACAAAACTTTGCTTTATTGATAAAATAGTTTGTACAATGGTTTCTTTACAATATCAGAGTATCATCTGTCTTACAAAATAAAGAAGCATAAAAACAACATTTATATTCCCTGATTTTAGCAAGAGCCAGCCATAGCATCTGAAAAGAAAATCCAAGCAAACTTTGACAAATCTTCAAGCTGGGAAAGAGTTGCAGTCCAACTTAACCTGAGCTAAACTATTCCCTCCTTTACTACCTGGGGGGGGGGGGGGGGGGCGTAAGAAAAGAAGACGAAAGAAAAACAGAGTCAGACATAAAGCCTGAGTAAGTTCAGTAACTTCTAGCATGTGAACATGGAAAAACAAAACGACATGAATTAACTGAATACAAGATTACACCATGACGATAGGGTTAACGAGATTAGACAAGGTAATCACAAGATATGCTAAGATAAGATAAACTGGATACGCTCTAATACTTTCGCCGCTTCGCTATTTCCTTGTTATAATGGTTCCTATATCTCTGCACCACCTAACTAGTGTCCCAACTAGTAACGATAACGTGATCCCAATCCCTGTATTTTCCCTTGCCTTCGAGCATCCATTTATTGTTTATTACCTAGATCTAATCTAGGGTTTTCTACCCAGTGCTTTCTAGATTCAACTAGAGTTCTACGCTGTCTGCTGAACGCTTATCGGATTCAGGATTTATGCCACCTAGTTCAACTAGGGATTATGCTACCTGTCAAACGATGCCCCCAAGTCTAGGACACACTACCTAGAGTGGTATATGTTCTTAGACTTCCCCACGCATGTATCGCGAATCGTTATCGATTGTCTAGATGCACATGTCCTGTAATGTGCGGTCTGAGTCCTGTGACAGTGTAAATCAAGGAATACAGAACTCGGTCGGGAGCTTTCAGATATTTGCCGATGCAGATGCTAAGGTCTGTTTTTATTCCAGTGGCTATGGTCCCACTTGACCCCTCCCTCAACTAATGAAAGGCACACCTTGTAAAATGAGAACTATACGTCGGCCCCCGGTGCCCCTCTATCCTATGGCCATCCTCACCCATAACTAGATAGCAAGTATATGGTCTTTTGGAGTTCTTCGCCTTTCCGCTTCACGTATCTCGATTGACACAAGATGGATGGTAGACGACAAGTCGCTATCACAGGGCTACCGTTTTCTCACCGAATCACGCCGGTCCATCCTAGTCTTTAGGTTGCCATGTATTGCAACCAAGGCATACCCCTGGTTCTTCTACGCAGACCTTAACCTCTGTGGGCCCAGGCGGATCATCTGCAAGCTCACAGAGGGATACCAAGAGTACCCTCACGTCCCCTCGAAGCCTCGGGCTTCGTAACCCAATTCGTTGGAGCATTCTTTTTAATCAGACGGACGTTCGCTCCTCCTCGTGTTATACTAAGAATTACTACTTAGTTTTGTCAACTAAGGTTTACCACTTAGTTTCCAGAATCGTTGTTTTCTTAACTAAGGTTTACTACTTAGCTCCTTTTAACTAAGGTTTACTACTTAGTTCTCTTTCCCGTCAATTTGGATTGGTTAAGTGTCATTAGTCAATTCAAACTAACTTAACCCTCTTCATTTATCATGTTAATCTGGTTAAGTGTCATCAGCAATTCACGTTGACTTAACCCTACCACAAAGCAAGTTATATTGGTTAAATATTTCTTATTACTTAACCCTACCCCTTCATCCTGTATTGGCTAAGTGTTCCTTTTTAACTTAAACTTTCCCGTCTGTTTTAACTAACATGTTATTAATGGTTAAGTATTATCCCTTCATGTTTTAGACTTAACCCCGTTCCTTTATCACAACCTGATGGTTAAGTGTTCAGGTTTACTTAACCCTACGGTCTAGCCCAGCTAACATATCAAAATTGACTAAATGTATTAGATTTTACTTAACCCCGACCTCTAGTCTAGTCAACATATTAATTTGGCTAAGTGTATTAACTTTACTTAACCCCTACAACTCTCGTTTAGCTACCTTGAGTTTGGTTAAGTGTCTCTATGGACTTAGCCCTCCCATTCTAGCTTAACTGTGTTAAGTTGGTTAAGTGTTCCTATGGACTTAGCCCTCCCATTCTAGCTTAACTGTGTTAAGTGTCAATATGAACCTAACCCCACCCATCAGTGTAGTTATCATGTTGAACTGGTTAAGTGTCTTAGTTAACTTAACCCTACCATTCTTGTTCTAGCTTTAACTAAATAAATTAAAGCCGCTACCACTCACATTAGACAAATATTGTTGCAAATACTGGATGTGCCGGTTGGTTCCGGGCAGGTTTACATCGCAACTCAGTCTAACCTCGGGTTAGGCATATTCGTGTTTTCTAAGTTCAAAGGGTTTTGATTAATTTTCAAATCAGGTTTTGAAAGTAACCATCCCATCCATCGGATTAGTTAGGGATAGCCAGGGAGAGCAGGAAACTTGTATTTTCCAAACCCAAGCCTAGACACTATCCTCTCTGTCACCCTAGAACTTTATGGTGTTTCATTAAAAGAGATTTCGTTAATAAATCTTTAATTTGCCTAAATTTACATTTCTCATTCAGGCCAAATTCTATAAGTAAATTATTTCTAATTTACTTATTTCCTAATTACTCTTTTAATGTAAATTGTCTACATTCATTCTTATGGCCCATTTCCCCTTCTAAATCATATTTATGCTTTTTGGTATGTGGACTATACCAAATTAAGTGTCACTAACCATGATTTTGCTAAACCTGCCAATTACTCCCAATTATGGCCAATTTCACATTTATGCCAATATACTTACCGTGCCAAATTATCTAATCCAATTCCGATTCAACATTCTAATTCTAGACTTATTACTCTAGTTCATTATTCATGTAAATGCTAGATTTACACGTGAATACTAGATTCAAATTACACATCTTATAATTCATGTCAAAGTAATCCAATTTGCATTTCTATGAACATGCCATAATACATGTTCCCAATTTATGCCAATTTCCAAGTTAAACTACGTTTTTTGTAAATTTCATATTTTGCCCAAACCGCATTCCCACCGTTCGTATAATCGTGATTCAGTCTAGATTATAAATAAAGCTAGGTTCGTAGAAAATAGGGAATGAACCAAAGATGCAATGCAAAAGATAGACATACTAACTGGCATAAAAAGGGTTGAATAACGACGTCGGTTCAAGAACATGGGTAGACCTAACTTAATACGTAAATTCCCAAGGTCTAAAACCAAAGAAAACCAAGAATAGACAGAATAGAGACATAGGTTCAAGAACATGGGTAGACCTAACTTAATAGGTAAATTCCCAGGGTCTAAAACCAAAGATAACCAAGAATAGACATAATAGATGATCGGGTTTAGACCCAATTTCATAGTTACAAAACTTAAGCAACACGTTCCTAGTCATGAATCACAGGTGTTTAATCACAGATGTCCTTGTTATGTCATAGGCAATAGTTTATATTTCCTAATCAAAGGCATAGGCTTAGTCAAGGAAATAATCCTCATTGTCATAGTCACAATCATAGGAAATGTTCATAGTCATAGTCAATGTTCATAGTCATAGGCAATGTTCATAGTCATAGGCAAATGTTCATAGTCATAGGCATATGGTTTTAAGGTCCATAGTTTCATAGTCACGGTCTTATTTGTCCTCGAATCATAACAGTTCTTAATTAGGTTCAAGAGTATAGGCACTGATTCGAATAGAGAGAGAGAGAGAGATTTGGCATATTCTTTTATTCCTTTAATTTCATGTCACGAACAGAGAAAAACGTTCAAATCTAGAAATAACTGACTTACAGAGATTATATTAGAAAAGAAAGATGGCGTTGCTATGATTCGTGCGACGTTAGCCTTTGATCCTTATCTTGAAGCTTTAATCTTGATTCGAATCTCTTCTTGAAAGTCTTTGAGCAGCATCTCCTCGTCTTGATTTATTTTATATATATTATTCTATTTATTATTTCTTTTAAGTGGAGGAGAAGAAGCCATGTTCACTAAGAATCTTTGCAGCATAAGGGTGGAGAAGAATTGTGAATAGAGAAGGAGTCTAGGGCTGTTTATATAGTGTTAGGTGGACGAACCTAGGCAGAAAACGTGACCAAATACATCAGAACAAACCAGGTGCAGAAAGCTGGAAAAAGCGGGGGGGGGGGGGGGGGGGTCGACCCCCAGGTCGACTGCCCAGTTGACCTGGGTGCCCCAGGTCGACTACCCAGTCGACCTGGGTGCGTTGGGTGGGAAAATTCCCGCCCAGCCCAACCTGGGTCCGATTTGAATTTTGAACTTGACCTGTTTTGAATTTTGAACTTCGCTGAATCTTCCGGAGGCCATTTCTCCCTCATATGGACTCCGATTTACGCAAACTCAGACTCGTTTTCATGCAGAATTCTGAGACGAACGCAATGGCGCAGCCCGTTTCCCTTGATTTTGATTAACTTTTAATTCTGCCTTAATTTGTGAATCTTAGCGTTACAGAATTACGGGGTGTTACATTTGTGTTTGTTGATTTGAAACCCCACACGGGTATTGGGATGATATTTGACATACACTAATCCCGATTGTTTAGTTGTATGTCAATCGATGGGTTGACAGACCGTGCAAGCGTTAATTATTTATATTTAATGCTTATGCAGTTGTGTGGTGCACTCTGGATGATGGTTGATTATTTATCGTTGCTATTATATACATGTGTTGTATGGAATCCATATAATTAACATTATATGGTAATTGGTTGGGCCTCATTCCAATTTGGAAAATAAGGAAAACTATAAAAGAAAATTCATGTGTTGAATAGAATAAATATTCATGTGTTGAATAAAAATAAATATTCATGTGTTGAATAAAAATACATATTCATGTGTTGAATAGAGTAAATATTCGTGTTGAATACAATAAATATTCATGTGTTGAATATAATAAAAATTCATGTGTTGAATAGAATAAAAATTCATGTGTTGAAATAGAATAAAAATTCATATGTTGAATATATATATATATATATATATATATATATATTCATGTGTTGAATAAAATATTCATTTGTTGAATAGAATAACGAAGTTATTGAAATATATAAAGCCGTGTTAGTTAGATTGACGCCATTTTGACGTGAATGATATTTATATCTATTTTATTCATTTTTATAATGAATATAAAAAAGGAATTGATTTCAAAATATAATATTTTGAAAATATTATCATTTGTATATCGATGATGTGGAATATTCAATTTTGATTCGAAATTGAATAGGAAGTAGAAATCATTTTGAAAACGAATTTAAAACGATTTATAAAATACGTTTTAAAGGAAATCGACGAAATATATTTAATATATATATATATATATATATTTTATATTGGCCTGAATAGAACGCGCCGCGCAGCGGCAGTTCACAAATTTCGACCATTGACTTCGAATGGATATTACGGGAGGTCCGACCGTCGGATTCTCCTAAAACCAGAACTGTTGGGTTCGTATCGAAAAGATCTTTCTAATGAATATAAGTGATTTGAAATCTAAAGGTTGGATTTGGAATTATGTCCAAATCAAATTTGGAAAAGGTCGCTGTAAGTGCAGTTCGATGGCCGTTGATGGAAATCGACTGTGCGGGCCTTGATAAAATTATTAAAAATAGTAATAATTCGTGTAAAATCATAAGAAATGATTTGGAAAGGATTAGGATGAAAAATTCCATATTTGAAAGGATAAAAATAGATCTTTATTGAAATGAACTAGTTTTGAACTAGAATTAAAATCCATTTATTTTTGAAATAAATAAATTGGATTTAAAAGGGTTTTAAAAGTAACCAGGATTTCCAATAATTGAATTGGAATGGATTTGGATCGAAATTATCTTTGGAATATTTCGATGCTGGATTTCTTTATTATACAGATATTGTTATGGAAATTTGAAAGATATATTTATATCGTTATTTCCAATACGATATTTGTGGTCGTAGAATTTGATATTGAATATAAGCCGATATATTTTCTATTCAGAGCCTTGTATTTAATATCAAATGGGATTTGGGTTTGTCGTGAATGGTGTCTTCATTAACATTGTTCTTAAACCCAGTTGAGAAATAAGATTAAATCTTTTTAATTAGATTTAATGAAGTGTATCAATTAAATGGTATTTAATTGGAATTGGAATTGAATTGATTTTTGGGTTTATTGTGAACGGTGTTTTAAATGACATTGGTTCTTTAACCTAGTTAAAGACAGGAGATGATTTCCCAAGTTAAATAATCATTGATAGTGATTATTGGGAAGATTAAAACCAACTGGAGTTTTAATCAATCTTTAATTAGATTGAAATGATCGAGAATGGAGTATCACCAGTTTTGCTCCAGGCGATAGTTAAATCTTTAATTAGATTTAAACGTGAAATGGTAATTGAATTTACCGGTAACACCGTGGTGTTAGATATCAAGTATTACCAGTTTTACTTCACGGGATGAATAGGTTAGGATTGGGAAATTAAAACAAATGATTACTTCGGTAAGGTTCGTTAATCCCGGCTAGTTTGTATAAACCTTAATTTGGTTTGATATCCAAAGGAAGATTAAAGTACAAATTTAAAAGAATTTATCTTTGATAAAATTAATGGGAACCTTTCTCTAAGAATGTGAAATTTAGAAACTAACTGAAGATTAGTTAAGATGAATGGTTTCCTGGGTATTGATCTGATGTTGGTTTCTGCCTTCGGGGTTAATATTTGGGGAGTTGTTCTCTTACTAATTTACGGTTAGTGACTGATGAATTGGAATGAGGCGTATGTTGTGTTTGTGTAACACTTGTTTATTATACAAGCGAGTTATTCAAAAAGACCGGGTTTATCCCATTCTGAATAACTGATTCGACGATGTGTCGAGGATGAAGACTGTGGTCGAAGACCGGAGGTTTTCAACATCGTTTGGATAATTACTGATGATCTTGATTGGGTCGTACACCCAAGAGGAGGGGATCAGTTAGTGATCGTCCAGACGTACTTGGAGATCGATGGATATGTGAGGTACAAGGTGCCTCCGGTTTCGTTCAGACCCAGAATGGACTTGTAAATGGACTGTGTGTCTGATATTGGATATCATTCTGTGTGATTGATGGATATCGGTTGCATGGAGTGGTTTGCCTGTGTGGCATGCTAAGATGCAAATGATCAAGGCTTTTGTTGAAAAGAAAAGTCTTGTGGTTGTTGATCAAAGCACCACCTGTGAGGCATAGCTTTGTGTAGCGTTAATTCGCGAGCCTCACACCTCGGTCATGAACCAGAAATGGGAGAGGACTTCAGGGAGGGCATGCGTTTCTTTCTAGCTAGAAGTGGCGTCAGTGGTTTTACACGCCCTGACGAGTTTGACTTATGTGGTTGTTGGGTTGCGAGTCGCCTCGAATATATCGGTGACTATGTCGAGCCGATGGAGTCATTGGACTCATTGACACCCCATAGAGTGGGGAAACGCAGTGTTTAGGCATTTTAATCCACATCGGTGGACCGGCCCTGATGATCCAAGGCTTGCCTGCGCGCTTGCCTGAGACACGGGCTAGAGCTTCTAGAATTCGGTAGAGGACTATCTTTTGCCTTGGTTCACAGATGGAAATCCAACTTCCAATACGTGATTTTGCGGTTTTGATTGTAGAACCTATATATGGCGACATTGTGGTATGGGGCACTTATGCCGTCTATGATTAATATTTATGATTGAAATTGTTTTGACACTATACACTTATAGTAAAAATAAAAGAAGAAATTTAGCGTATCAAGCATTCTTTGGCTATTATAAGGTAAAACCATATCCTCCAGCTTATGTTGCATTGTGTGATGGGACCTTGGTCTTATAATAACTTCATTGTTCTTTATTTAGCATTGCGCTGTTGTTTTATGCACTAGTATTCTTGGGAGGAAACCTGTTTCGTGTTATACGGCGTGGTCCCTTGATTTACCTAACTTTAAAATAATGATTAATAACTATTTTAGTTCTCACACCAGTCACATGACTGACCTAGAGTTTATTGTTTTAACCTAAACTCTGGGTGCCCCTATTTCCACACGGGCAGCTAGTAGTTTTGGTTTTGCAAATTTGTATTCACAGGAACCTGGTTTACAGCTGGAACGATATCTGGAAAGCTCTGTATCTATTTATCTCTTTCAATTGTGTATTGTATTATTTTTCCGCTGCTATGAAATGTATTATAATATCTGATATTTAGTGAATGTGTAATATTGATTTATACTCTGTATATTCTTGTATTCTGATGGAGTTGTTGTAATTAACAATGAAATTTTCTTCTGTTTGTGTTCTGATCTGTCGTGTTCTCAAAACAATCAGGGGTTTCGAACGGTCTTGGTCGGTTTAGCAATTGATTCAGATCAAGCGAATTTCCTTATCGTCACATTTGGTATCAGAGCTTTGGTTTACAGAGCTCGGAGAACAAAACACGTTAGAACCAAAAGAAAGAATTCATCAGAGATTGGATTAGTAATATCCAATGAGAATGACTCGTTAGAGATGTGATCAGTAGTATCCTAGAACGAGTGTGAAGGGTGTTGTTTCAAATAAAAATGAAAACAAATTTTGTTTTGAAAATTTAAATTCAATTATTCGTATTTGAATATTTATTTGTATTGATGTGGACAATCAAGTATACAAAAGTTTTTGCGTATATGTCTGATCCGCGTGTATTCGAAGTTTTAATATACTGGATAGATATAGAATCACACTCTAGTCGTCCGGAGATGATGCCGATAATGACCATGGCATCATCAGTATTTATGTTCGAGTGACGAAAGTGGGATTTCTATATGATTCCAATTGACTGGTGTGAGAACCAAAATTAGATAGGGTCTATTGTTGTGATTTGGCACCAAAAATGTGATTCTTTGGACTATGTATCAAAGTTATGAATTTGAAAAGCTAATCAACTAACTGATGGTTGGTTGTGTTGTTTGATTATTGTTTGATTAATTAAATGTTGAACCTTTAGCCAAATTGAACCAAATAGTGAATTGAATTGAAAAATTGTCGCATTTGCATACATATACATGTACTTACATTGAACAGGTCATAGCAAGGAGGCTAGAGAAGAGGAATAAAATTGTTTTCCCGACAAATAGGTACATGTTTATTGTATTTCTTGGGTTTTTGATGATTTTATGAGCCGATTGGCTGTTTCTTTTTTTTTTGGATTGATGAGGGCCATGGGAGGCTATTTGAAATATCCCCAAGCTCCCGGTGCAGGGGAGGTTATGGCGAAATTTTTCAAAAATTTAGGGTGTTAGCCAAATTTTTGAAAAATTTGAAAAGTTCTTAGAAACGGAAAAGTTGAAGAACTTAAGCCCTAATGAAAATGATGAAAGTTGAGTTGGTTTGTTTAACAACTTTCGGCTTCGTTCCTTTTCGGGGACGAAAAGTTTTATGTGGGGGAGATTGTAATAACCCGAAAATCCGAGCCAATTTAAAATTTTTATTTTGGCAATTTTATTGAAATTTGAATATTTAGAATGAATTATTTTAAATAATTACGACTAGAAATTTATTTTGAATAAAATTAGAACGTATATATTTATATAGATCATCGTTAGAATATAAATATTTATTTTTAATTATAAAAGGAATTGAAAATGGCGCCGTAGTTTGAAAATTCGATTTCAAAGTTCAAATGAATGTATAGGATTCAAAATAAACCGAATTTTAGCAAAACCAAAAATATGAGAATCTATTTGAAGATATCTTCCAACGAATCCGAAAAATTGAAATTTCATAGCGGGGATAAAAAGTTATGCCCAGTTGAAAATTCAGAATAGTCGCTGTGAAATTCTGGCCCTCAAAAATGGAAATTTTGCAAACGACATCTGTTTTCGACGAAACCACTTTTGTTGGATTTGTGATGTCAAGTTATTACTAGAGTCCAAAATTCGTATTTTTTGGGATTAATATGTGAGCGTGGGGAAGGAAAACGCGTTTGATCAGTTTCAATTGATTTTGATCGACTGGAAAATGACCATTTTTCAGACGGTCTCATAATTTGACGAAATTAGTTTTGTTAGGACCGTATCGTCAATACGAAGATGGAAAATATTTTTCGGGAATTTTTAGAGTCCGTATGTGGCCATAGTAAATTAAAATGTGCGTTGAAATTGAATATATACTGAATTATATCTTAAATTTAGTGAAAACAGATAGTAGCAGTCGAATTGGCTTACTGGGCATATCCCATTGTGTTCAGAATGGGGGTAATTGGCTAGTGGCTACAGTCGTTAGGTTTGATTTACAGTCCATGATGATTTTAGCTTTCAAAACGAACTAAATAAAATAAATAAAATTATAAATACCCCATTGGCCGGTTAAACCCTAAATCGACCCCTCTTTCCATCGTTCTGAGCCGCCACTACCATGAATTCACGGCGGAATTTGCTCAAATCGATCCCCTCCCCCATTTTCTCAAGATCTGTACAATGAAATTCCAAGCTCCTAAAGCAAAATCAAAGAGCTACTCAACCTCTTTTCAACCAACGGATAGGATTGGGTTTAGTTGCTCGAAGCAAGCGAATTCTAGCCCCAAATCATTCGGTTCGCAGCGGTTTTTAGAGTGACTGGGCCCACCGAGTGGGTGGCGCCGCCTGGGGGAGGAAGGTGGCAGAGAGGCGCATCTTGGGGGAGGGTCTGATCAACCGCTGGTGGACGGAATTTGCGGCGGCAAGTGGATTTGGGTTTCGACGATGACGGGTTCAAATCGAATCAGGAAGGGAACGAAGGGTTTAAAAACCCTAGTGAAGAAATTAGCCGCTAATCAAGGTAATTAGGTTAATATTTAATTTGAATAATATGTACACTATTTTGAAAAATATATAATCTTGTTTTAAAAAATATATGTACATTGTTTTGAAAAATATATGTAACATTGATTTGAAAAATATATGTACATTGATTTGAAAAATATATGCATTGTTTTTGAAAATAAAAATATACATTGTTATAGCAAGAAAATATGATTTTTAAATTAGTAAAAATATGATTTTTATATATAAAAAGAAGGGACTTTTTATATGAACAATGTTGTGGTTTTTCATTTGTGAAAGCTATTATTTAAAGATTAGATTTTTATCGAAGAAAAGATTATTTTTTTATCGAAGGAAAAATTATATTTTTATTTTATGAAAAAGGTTATGATTTTGTTTATTAAAAAGATTTGATTTTTAAATAAAAAGATTTGATCTTTAATTTGAAAAAGATTATCTTTTTATGATAAAAAGATTTGATTTTTGAAACTAGAAAGACTAGATTTTTTTAAAAGCAAAAGGATTAGATTTTTTAAAATAGAAAGAAGTGATTTTTAATTTGTAAAAAGAAGTGATTTTCAAAATATAAAGATTTGATTTTTAGAATTATAAAGATCCGATTTTTATATATTCATGTAGCGAAGATAAAGATTTGATTTTTTATAAAAATATGAAGTTAGCGAATTGAAAATATAATTTTTATTTTTGTAGAACAATAAAAATATGATTTTTATACACTAGAGAATATAAAAATGTGATTTTTATATATGTAGCGAATGCGGGCGACAAAAGTAACAAAAGACGAGCACAACGAGATTTCCTACATATGAAGAATCGCGGTGTTTGGTTTAGCTAATCGGTGAGAACTTCTCACCTTTATTTTAATTTCTAGTTTGAAGTATAAACTAGGATGTAGACGGTGCTTAGCAGCACCCGACACCCGTCGTCCACAGACCATGGATGACTTGTTTATTTGATTACTGTGTTATGAAATTTGATTGTGTGATGTGGAATGAAATAAAATATTTTATCGTTAAAAATTATATTAATATTTTATAGTTAAAAATATAATTTTTAACATGTATATAAAATAAATATCTATAAACAAATCGGACGATTTGTTTATGTACATCCATTTGATTGAAATTGATTGGGACTATAAATTTTACACATCGCCCAACTGCACAAATAAAAACATGTGTTTGTTGATTTGAAACCCCACACGGGTATTGGGATGATATTTGACGTACACT
Source organism: Allium sativum (assembly GCA_030737875.1). Taxonomy (NCBI): domain Eukaryota; kingdom Viridiplantae; phylum Streptophyta; class Magnoliopsida; order Asparagales; family Amaryllidaceae; genus Allium; species Allium sativum. The sequence continues at coordinate 442,791,325 of CM060923.1, read as the reverse complement.
AATCCCGATTGTTTAGTTGTATGTCAATCGATGGGTTGACAGACTGTGTAAGCGTTAATTATTTATATTTAATGCTTATGCAATTGTGTGGTGCACTTTGGATGATGGTTGATTATTTATCGTTGCTATTATATACATGTGTTGTATGGAATCCATATAATTAACATTATATGGTAATTGGTTGGGCCTCATTCTAATTTGGAAAATAAGGAAGATTATAAAAGAAAATTCATGTGTTGAATAGAATAAATATTCATGTGTTGAATAAAAATAAATATTCATGTGTTGAATAAAAATATATATTCATGTGTTGAATAGAATAAATATTCATGTGTTAAATAGAATAAATATTCATGTGTTGAATAGAATAAAAATTCATGTGTTGAATAGAATAAAAATTCATGTGTTGAATAGAATAAAAATTCATGTGTTGAAATAGAATAAATATTCATGTGTTGAATAAATATATATATATATATATATTCATGTGTTGAAGAAAATATTCATTTGTTGAATAGAATAACGAAGTTATTGAAATATATAAAGCCGTGTTGGTTAGATTGACGCCATTTTGACGTGAACGATATTTATATCGATTTAATTCATTTTTATAATGAATATAAAAAAGGAATTTATTTCAAAATATAATATTTTGAAAATATTATCATTTTTATATCGATGATGTGGAATATTCAATTTTGATTCGAAATTGAATAGGAAGTTGAAATCATTTTGAAAACGAATTTAAAACGATTTATAAAATACGTTTTAAAGGAAATCGACGAAATATATATAATATATATATATATATATATATTGGCCTAAATAGAACGCGCCGCGCCGCGGTAGTTCGTGAATTTCGACCATTGACTTCGAATGGATATTACGGGAGATCCGACCATCGGATTCTCCTAAAACTGGAACCGTTGGGTTCGTATCGAAAAGAGCTTTCTAACGAATATAAGTGATTTGAAATCTAACGGTTGGATTTGGAATTATGTCCAAATCAAATTTAGAAAAGGTCGTTGTAAGTGCAGTTCGATGGCCGTTGACGGAAATCGACTGTACGGGCCTTGATAAAATTATTAAAAATAGTAATAATTTGTGTAGAATCATAAGAAATGATTTGGAAAGGATTGGGATGAAAAATTCGTTATTTGAAAAGATAAAAATAGATTTTTATCGAAATGAACTAGTTTTGAACTAGAATTAAAATCCATTTATTTTTGAAATAAAAAATTGGATTTAAAAGGGTTTTAAAAGTAACCAGTATTTCCAATAATTGAATTGGAATGGATTTGGATCGAAATTATCTTTGGAATATTTCGATTTTGGATTTCGTGATTATAAAGATATTGTTATGGAAATTTGAAAGATATATTTATCTCGTTATTTCCAATACGATGTTTGTTGGTCGTAGAATTTGATATTGAATATAAGCCGATATATTTTCTATTTAGAGCCTTGTATTTAATATCAAATGGAATTTGGATTTGTCAAGATTGGTGTCTTCATTAACACTGTTCTTAAACCCAGTTGAGAAATAAGATTAAATCTTTTTAATTAGATTTAATGAAGTATACCAATTAAATGGTATTTAATTGGAATTGAAATTGAATTGATTTTTGGGTTTATCGCGAATGGTGTTTTAAATGACATTGGTTCTTTAACCCAGTTAAAGACAGGAGATGATTTCCCAAGTTAAATAATCATTGATAGTGATTATTGGGAAGATTAAAACCAAGTGGAGTTTTAATGAATCTTTAATTAGATTGAATTGATCGAGAATGGAGTATCGTTTTGCTCCAGGCGATAGTTAAATCTTTAATTAGTTTTGAACGTGAAATGGTAATTGAATTTACCGGTAACACCGTGGTGTTAGATATGAAGTATTACCAGTTTTACTTTATGGGATGAATAGGTTGGGATTGGGAAATTAAAACAAATGATTACTTCGGTAAGGTTCGTTAATCCCGACTAGTTTGGATAAACCTTAAATTGGTTTGATATCAAAAGGAAGATTAAAGTATAAATTTAAAAGAATTTATCTTTGATAAAATTAATGGGAAGCTTTCCCTAAGAATTTGAAATTTAGAAACTAACTGAAGATTAGTTAAGATGAATGGTTTCCTGGGTATTGATCTGATGTTGGTTTCGGCCTTCGGGGTTAATATTTGGGGAGTTGTTCTCTTACTAATTTACGGTTAGTGACAGATGAATTGGAATGAGGCGTATGCTGTGTTTGTGTAACACTTGTTTATTATATATGCAAGTTATTCAGAAAGACTGGGTTTATCCCATTCTGAATAACTGATTTGACGATGTCTCGAGGATGAAGACGGTGGTTGAAGACCGGAGGTCTTCAACATCATTTGTATAATTACTGATGATCTTGATTGGGCCGTACACCCAAGAGGAGGGAATCAGTTAGTGATCATCCAGACGTACTTGGATATCGATGGATATGCGAGGTAAAAGGTGCCTCCGGTTTCGTTCAGACCCAGAACGGACTTGTAAATGGACTGTGTGTCTGACATTGGATATCATTCTGTGTGATTGATGGATATCGGTTGCATGGAGTGGTTTGCTTGTGTGGCATGCTAAGATGAAAATGATCAAGGCTTTTGTTAAAAAGCGAAGTCTTGTGGTTGATGATCAAAGCACCGCCTGTGAGGCATAGCTTTGTGTAGCGTTAATTCGCGAGCCTCACACCTCGGTTGTGAACCAGAAACGAGAGAGGACTTCAGGGAGGGCACGCGTTTCTTTCTAGCTAGATGTGGCGTCAGTGGTTTTTACACGCCCTGACGAGTTTGACTTATATGGTTGTTGGGTTGCGAGGCGCCTCGGATATATCGGTGACTATATGGAGCCGATGGAGTCATTGGACTCATTGATACCCCATAGTGTGGGGAAACGCAGTGTTCAGGCATTTTAATCCACATCGGTGGACCTGCCCTGATGACCCAAGGCTTGCCTACGTGCTTGCCTGAGACACGGGCTAGAGCGTCTCAAATTCGGTAGAGGACTATCTTTTGCCTTGGTTCACAGATGAAAATCGAACTTCCAATGCGTGATTTTGCGGTTTTGATTATAGAACCTATATATGGCGACATAGTGGTATGGGGAACTTATGCCTTCTATGATTAATATTGATGATTGAAATTGTTTTGAGACTATACACTTATAGTAATAATAAAAGATGAAATTTAGCGTATAAAGCATTCTTTGGCTATTATAAGGTAAAACCCTATCCTCCAACTTGTGTTGCATTGTGTTATGGGACCTGGGTCTTATAATAGCTTCATTTTTCTTTATTTAGCATTGCGTTGTTGTTTTATGCACTAGTATTCTTGGGAGGAAACCCGTTCCATGTTATACGACGTGGTCCCTTGATTTACCTAACTTTAAAATAAAGATTAATAACTGTTTTAGTTCTCACACCAGTCACATGACTGACCTGGAGTTTATTGTTTTAACCTAAACTTTGGTTGCCCCTATTTCCACACGGGCAACTAGTAGTTTTGGTTTTGCAGATTTATATTCACAGGAACCTGGTTTACATGTGAAACGATATATGGAAAGCTCTGTATCCGTTTATCTCTTTCAGTAGTGTATTGTATTATTTTTCCGCTGCTATGAAATGTATTGTAATCTCTGATATTTAGTGAATGTGTAATATTGATCTATACTCTGTATATTCTTGTATTCTGATGGAGTTGTTGTAATTAATAATGAAATGTTCTTTTGTTTGTGTTCTGATCTGTCGTGTTCTCAAAACAATCAGGGGTTTCGAACGGTCTTGGTCAGTTTAGCGATCGATTCGGATCGAGCGAAATTCCTTATCGTCACAATGGACGAATGTGTGACAGAGTATTTCTGAAGGATCACGTACGTTGATTTTTACAAACATATTTCTGTTAGTGGCGGAGAATGGCCGTTCTCTTAGCTTAACGAACAGAATATTTTTTTTGTGGACGTCAATTAGTGATTTGGCGGATCTGATAATGTGGCATTCAAAGTAAATGATGGCCAGATGTTCCAAAGTAAAATTCTAACCTCAAGCCCCACAACAGAGAAATGACAAAAATCGGGCAGGCAGCATAGCTATGTGGGTCACACCCATTAGGGTGTATAATCATCTATCTAGAGAAATTCCTTTTGCTTCTTAAATCTATCGATGTTGTCCCTTTTCCAGGAAACGGTTGCTGATCCCAACCGTTGGTGATATACATTCGATACACACAAGCGAAGTGAGTGGTCGGTCATGTGTGGGCCGGGTTGCAAGACGTTCTTGTTAAACCCAGTGTATTCGCCTCTAGAGATACACTATCGGAAGGTGGTTCCATACCTTGTCATAGTCGGAATCCAATCTCCAATAAGCGCCCGCGGTTTTGTTGTATAATATATATGTGGAGCGTGAGATGCAAGCATTCTGCTAGATTGATATTTATTTGTATTTAGAAACTATAATAATATCAGAATAATATATGATTTCAAAAATGTTTGGGTTATCGTAAGGTAAAACCCGTCCATATTTATGTGTGGATTTGGTCTTTCGATTATACTTTTCTTTCAAAAAGATTTTTGAACTTTAAAATCAAGTTGGATGATACCTTTAAAACTTTGCGAGTTGTTCTCACTCTGGTACACTAGACTGACCCGGTATTTGTAATGCTCGGGTTAGACCGGGTTGTACAGCTCTAGGTTATCGGATGCTGCAAAGTCCAGAGGCAAGCTGGAGGTGTTCAGGCGTACGATGTCTAGTGTTTTCCACTGTGTGGTGTATTTGAGGACAAATATCTATGACTGTCCAAATGTATTGATGTACTCTGATGTTGTAAGTTTTTATATCAAGCTCTCAATAAAGTTATTTCTATATTATATTTTGTTCCGCTGCGATGTGAGATTCTGTGTTATGTTGATACTTCTTCTTCTTCTATTCTAATATTTCTTTCTTTCTTATCTCATCCTCTTAATTCTTTCTATAGACATCTGGATTTCCAGTACAATTTGGGTTGGACTGGTATTGTTTAGTCAACTCAAAGGGTACCGAAAATTTGGGTTGCTACAATTGGTATCAGAGCTATTGGTTGAGTATTAACCTTGGCTTTGTGGAGTAACTCAATAGAGATGGGGTTAGTAATACCCTAGATTGAGTTCGAGAGTGTATATATGAGAGCGTATTTGTAGATTTTATATAAAAATGTTTTGTATTGTGTTATTTGATCGGTTCAAATGTTGAAAAACATTGGACTGGCAATTGACGCGATATCATTTTTCTAAAGAGGATAAATGGAATAATTTTACCCAAAATATATTTTTGTATAGAAAGGAAATAATTTCCTCAAATTATTGAGATATTGGTTGCCTTGATTTACTTGAATGAAATCCAAATTGGATTAAAATTTGAATGGTTTAATAGCCAGGAGATTTCATATATAGGATTTGTGAAATTGAATGAATATATGAGAATTTAACTTGAATAAGTTAAATGAGAACAGAATGGATGATTTTTGAAATAAAATCAGAATTTGAATTTGGGTGAACTAATTAGAAATTCAAATAGTTAATTGGATATGGATTGGCAACTTACCTTGGTTAAGTCAAGTGGATTTGGAGTTAAATGAAATTAATTTCGAATTTGAAAACTGAGTAAAATATAAGTTGATTGGTTTATTTAAGTTGGTTGAATATTGATTATGATTGTGCACTGATTGATGATTGCTTGTTAGATGGGATGAATAGAATTCATAAATGGTTTCATTACAGAATTAAATAAATTGAAAACTAAATCCAAGTATAATAAAATTGAATAAATTTCGAGTATGAAATGAAACTAGAAGGATTTAACCCTGTAATGGTTGTAAATCGAGTTAAGTGCAGGTTGAAAATGGAAGAGCTGCTAGTTGCTTTGGAATTTGAGTTTGGTTGCCCGACAAATAGGTAAACCTTAATATTGTTGGTTAATGATTGATTTTATACCCTGAATCAGGTAGCCATTTGGTGATGTTCTCTTTTGAGATATGTGAGGCATGAAGTGGTGTTTGTAGTTTATTTGATTGAGCAGTGCAATGGAGATACCGACAAATTTTTCATAAATTTATACAACTTAGAAATTTTGACGATAATTTTAAAATAATTATTTTGAAAATAAATGGGGATTAAACACTTCCCTTACTTGAATAATTTCGGGGACGGAATTCTTTTAAGGGGGAAGGAACGTAACATCCCGCATCTTTGGTAGTTAAATATTTAATTAAATTTATTATTTTAAATATTAATTCGGTATTATAAATGGATTTATAATATATAATTCGTTTATATAGTGAAGTTTGAACGGATATTTATATAATTCGAACTCATAAATATTGCGGTATTTCATTAGTTACGATTTGAAATTTTTGAATATTGGTACGAATATAAAACGCACAACGACAATTGACGATGAAAATAAATAATCATACGAAATAGAACGTTCAAATCAGTGTGTTGTTTTCCCTATAATAAGGCCCGTGCTTCGCACACGGAAATCGTTCGGTGTATTATAGGCTTTAAAAATGTTTTCTTTTCTAATGCTCACCATTTCGACAAAACAAATTTTATTGAAATACGTATAATTTATTTTAATATATTTCCAGTTAAAGCCAAACAGACTTATTTTGGTGTTGCGCGAAATGTAAAGGTGAATGAATAATTCAGAATAACCACATTGTGCAAACGGAGCCCGTTTTCAACAAAATTAATTTCGCTAAGACCGGAAGGTTGAGATGTAGCAATATGACTATTTTCGTTGTGTTGGGTGTGGGGTACGTATATTTACCTATTACCGATAAACAACGGATAGCGGTAAAAAAATTGAATACCATAATTAAAATAATATATAAACGCTTAATCGCTAAGAAAAAAAAGTGCACACAGCTACCCTAGCGCAGACCCATCTAAATTCTGTAACGTGATCATTTGTTATCAGAATTCAAAAAGATTGGAAGCGTTGAAACCGTATGACAAGCGCTTCATTTTGGAGCTGGTTTGGACAAACCTGAACGCAGCTGGAAATTTAATTAAATTAAACGCTTGTTTAATTTAATTTAAACAAACCGGTTGGCAACAAATGGAGAATCAAGGTGAGTTCGACTCTCTAAGTTTTTATCCCACTTATATTTTATATAAGTCAGGTTTAAATATTTGTATGTTATGATTGTTATTTGGTTGATGGATGTTGAATATACACATGTGGTGACTGAACCGATTAAGTTAAACGTTCGTTTAATTTAATCAATCATTATTTTTAACGATTGTAACCGATGAAGGTGACTTACCTCATTGGTCACGTTTATAATAATATAAACATGTTAAATTTATAGATAAATGTTTGGATTGTTGTTCGCTTGTTGAATATTATACTTGTTTATTAAATAATATTGTTGAAATAACATATTTGGATGTAGGGAAAACAGGTTGGAGGGATCCAACTGGATTCCTCAAATTTATTGTTATTTTCATATTACAATCATATGAACTGTTTAACCCATATGATTGGATAATGGATTAGTTCATTGATTGTTGAATCTAGATTCAACGTTTGTTCTGTTTTAACCAATAGACAATATTGGTTGAGTAATTGGTAGCAGTTGGCCTAGAAATATATCATTTTATTTATATTGATTTACCGTCACTTGAATCAACGATAATGAAGTTATAAAATATATTTTATAACTGAAGATGGATTTGAAATCGATATATTTGAATAAAAAGGAAATTTTTATCTATTATTTAAGTTTTTAAAGTAATTATTAAATGATTTTATAAATCGATTCTTTTGGTTAATAAGATTTATAAGTAGATTAGGAGAAATTATCATAACGGTTAAGACTTAGATTAATTATTTCTCAAGAGAGAATTAAATGAGATTATTGAAATTAATTATAATTAATTTTAAGGAAAGACTAATTTGAGTTGATTAAAAAAATCATGGTTTGAACTGATGAAGTAAACTAATTAGTTATTTCACTAATTTATTTTTAATTAATCAAATAAAATAGTTTAACATATATTTATTTTAACTTTAATAAGATTTAAAAAGAAATTACTGTTTAATTAAGTTGAAAATATAAGGAGTTAACTATTTCTATAATAGTTAAAGATGATGCAAATTATTATTTTTAATGAATAATAACTTAAGTGATCAATTCGTAAAATAAGATTCTTTAAGGTAAGTAATCAAAGTTGATATTAGAACACAATTGGATTTTTGAAAAGTATTAATGAACGATTTTATATTTTAACCGAGTTTTATAACTAAGTTATAAAAGAGATTTTAGCCAAGACGATAGCTAAAAGTATGTATTTGAATTAAGAAAGAAAAGCGAGATACAAAGGGATTTTATATTAAACTCGAGAATTTTAAACAATGTTATAAAAGGAGTGTGAGGCTAAAACGTTAAGATTAAATTAACGTGACTTAATTCTGGAATTATAAGACGTGATCTAAATTCGCTATATTAAGTGAGAAATGAAGTTTCATCAATACCAAAATGGGATTTGGTTTGATATTTGGGAATGAATATGGGTTTTGGTATTACAACTGATACCTATCTTACGATAAGAACGTTGTTGATCAAGGTCTGGGAGGTAATTTAAAATATTCCAACTTGAACGACTTCAGGTTTATCGAAGGATGATATTAGTTGTAATGGTGATGATGGAAAAAGAAAGGAATTTATTTTGAGAAATAATAATGTAATGTTATTTGGAGAATTCGGAAATATATAATGGGTTCCAAAATAAAAGGAAATTAAAATGGGCTTAAGAATATGAAATGGTAATTCCATAGAAAAGGAAATAAAGTAGAATTGTGGAAATGTAACGATATTTCCTAAGTAAGAAGATGAGGTTTAGAATGGGTTTATTCTAAAAAGTGAGTGATGATTATAGTGTTCGAATAACGAAACCAAAGGAGATGTCGTAACGATCGCTTTACGAATGACAAATTGAATTGATAATCAATAGCATCGTAACTAATAATTTGAAATAATAGTAGAATGGGAATTATATATGGATATAATATATGGTTTGAAGTATTTAAATAATATAGTTTCGAGAAGACACTTATATTAAAGTAAGAAGCAAATTTATGTTAACCATTTGTAAATTATTTTAAATTAAAAGGCCAAGTGATGCTGAGTACTGAACTAATGAACTCACTATATTCACACAATTATTATTTGATAGTTAAATCACCGACTATCAAACCTAACCTATACGATTGATTGGTACAGAAAGACCGGGATCGAATTTATATTCGAAAACCATTCCGACCAGCAAATACGTGAAGATGAAGATTGAAGATGGAGTGTTGAAGACCGAAGCGGAAGGATTACTCATAATCTCTGGTTTAGCGGCCAGAGATAACTTATGATCCTGTCGTTGTTGGAATCTACGGATTGCAAGGACTACTTGCTACTGATCCATGGGGTGATTCCTATAGTGAATGTGGTAGGAGGGTGCCTTCGGTTCATCCTGTCCCTGGATGACTTGTATGGACGAATGTTTGACTGAGTATTTCCAAAGGATCGAGTACGTTGATTTTTAAAAACATATCTCTGTCAGTGGCGGAGAATGGCCTCTCTTAGCTTAACGACCAAAATATTTATTTGTGGACGTCAATTAGTGATTTGGAGGATCTGATGATGTGGCATTCAAAGTAAATGATGCCCAGATGTTCCAAAGTAAAATTCTAACCTCAAGCCTCACATCCGGGAAATGACAAAAATCAGGCAGGCAGCATGGCTATGTGGGTCGCACCCATTAGTTAGTATAATCATCTATCTAGAGAAATTCCTTTTGCTTCTTAAATCTATCGATGTTGTCCCTTTTTCGGGAAATGGTTGTTGATCCCAACCGTTGGTGATATACATTCGATACACACAAGCGAAATGAGTGGTCGGTCATGTGTGGGCCGGGTTTCAATATATTCTTGTTAAACCCAGTGTATTCGCCTCTAGAGATACACTATCGGAAGGTGGTTCCACACCTTGTCATAGTCGGAATCCAATCTCCAATAAGCGCCTACGGTTTTGATTGTATAATATATATGTGGAGCGTGGGATGCAAGAATTCTGCTAGATTGACATTTATTTGTATTTAGAAACTATTATAATATCAGAATAATATATGATTTCAAAAATGTTTGGGTTATCGTAAGGTAAAAACTGTCCGTATTTATGTGTGGATTTGGTCTTACGATTATCCTTTTCTTTCGAAAAGATTTTTGAACTTTAAAATCAAGTTGGATGATCCCTTTAAAATTTTGCGAGTTGTTCTCACTCCGGTACACCAGACTGACCCAGTATTTGTAATGCTTGGGTTAGACCGGGTTGTACAGCTCCAGGTTATCGGATGCTGCAAAGTCCAGAGGCAAGCTGGAGGTGTTCAGGCGTACGATGTCTAGTGTTTTCCGCTGTGTGGTGTATCTGAGGACAAATATCTATAACTGTCCAAATGTATTGATGTACTCTGATGTTGTAAATTTTTATATCACGCTCTCGATAAAGGTATTTCTATATTATATTTTGTTCCACTGCGATGTGAGATTTTGTGTTATGTTGATACTTCTTCTTCTTCAATTCTAATATTTCTTTCTTTCTTATCTTATCCTCTTAATTCTTTCTATAGACATCTGGATTTCCAGTGCAATTTGGGTTGGACTGGTATTGTTTAGCCAACTCAAAGGGTACTGGAAATTTGGGTCGCTACAATTTTTTTTAATGAAAAAAATAAGAAAATAAAAATATAACCCGAAGGATTTACTAATAAAAATTACTTTGACCCCCGGCAACGGCGCCAAAATTTGTTTGGGAGCAAATTTTACAATTGTAAACAACTGTAAAATCCGTTCGGCTTTCCTAAACAATAAGGATTTTTGTTAAGGGTGTCGAACTCTATGACCAAAAATATTTAAACTGGTAAATCCAATCAAGTTATTCCAGAATTTTGATTGGTTGAAAACACAGAAAATAACAGAAATTAAATAAAAGAGAGTTTTATATGATTAAAGAGAGCAATTAGAGAGCAACGACATAGATTAAATTAACATGAATTAATAGCCAAACAGATTAATCACATCTAATTCATGTTTCTGTCACAAACATGAATCAACGCTTATTAGGTCTCTAGAAACAAATATGTGAATAACGACAAGTATAGCCTATGCAGGAGCTAAGCTCTTAAACAACCATAGGCTATCAAGAAAAATTCACTATTTTTTCTAAAACCCTAAATGTTAGATCTAAATATGATAAACATTAGATCGAACTCGAATATACCTTGTGAAGGAGCATAACTCTTAAACGACACAGAATATGAAGGTTCAGATCTAACCCTTGGTTCAGATCTAGATCTACATAGATGAAGTTCTTATCTCTATGGCTATGTGACTCATATTGAATCTAATCCAACGTCATCACCCCCTAATTAAAGGAGATTAGCTAGACATAGCTAAAGAAGAAGAGAAACAGAATATAAACAACATAAATAAAATAAAATAAATAGTAAAGAGAAAGGAAGAAGAATGATTTTATTCTAAGAGAAGGATTACGGAATAAAACCCAATGTGTTTCTAATTGAACAAAATACAAGTGTATTTATAGCTTATATAACAAAGACTAATTGGCTAATTGCACAATGTGAGACTAAAGAATTAGCCCAAATAACACATAAGCCAGTGTGAACGCAGTTGTAGAGTGAGTGGCCTTGCAAATAAGCTTATGTGAACGCAGCATGAGTAAGAGGCCTTGCAAATGAGCCAATGTTAACGCAGCATGAGTCTTTAGTGAGCCAAATCTACCAAGTTGAGCTCATTTTGCAACTGTTCTTCAAGCTTTAAACTCTTCAAGCTTTTGCAATTTCAAACTTCACTCTTTTTAAGCAATTTCTTCATGCTTTATCCATCAAATGCTCTAAACCATGCTTTTTGTCAACAATCCAAAAACACAGCTATAAATAAACTATATCAATTATTTTAAAAAGAAAAAAGATAAATAAGCGGATAAAATATACACATTTATGTGTATATCAATTTATTTTTCGGGAATTTTTGGAGTCAGTATGTAACAGCTGGAAATTTTCGACTCCTCGAGAGTCGAAAATTCCGCGACGTTAGTGAAAGAATTTAGAAGGTGGGAAAGAAAAGATAGAACTAATAGAATAGAAGAAGAAGAACATCAGAATCATCAGAGTAACACGAATCTCACAGCGAAACGAATAACATATAATATATAATATAACTTTGAAGTAAACAGTTATATATATACAGTAGCACTTATCAGAGTACAACACTTACAACACAGCGGAAATAACTATAGCTATAAAATCTTGCAGCCTCCTGCTCCAAGCTCTCCAAGTATATCTGTAAATCCCGACTACTTGACTGCCCGTACAAATTTAGGCACCCAAGAGTTTAGGGAAAACAACAAAGTAAACTCTGGGTCAGTCATGGGACTGGTGTGAGTAAAACAGTTTAAAACAATTGAACAGGTATATGATATCTCATAAGACCACGCCGTGAATACGGAACGGGTTTTTCCTTATGAGTATCTAAACAACTTTGACAAGCAATATCATTGTGATATTATAATAATGTCTAAGTACAAAATAGGTATCAATCTAGCAGAAACGATTGCATCTCATGTACTACATACATAGTAAAAATCATAAACCGCAGGGCGCTTAACGGAGAATGGATTCCAACAGACAAAGTATGGGAGCACCTTCTGAATAGTGTACTCTAGAGGTGATACACTCAGGGTTCAACAAGAACGTCTTGCAACCCGGCCACACATGACCGCTCACTCATTTAGCTTGAGTGTCGCGAATATATTGCCACCACGTTTATAGGCCATCAAACCGTCATCCGAAGATACAGAATCAAAAAGAAGTATAAATATGAATATTCCCTAGATCGGTGACAATACACCCTGCTTGGGAATGACCCAACTAGCCATGCTGCCTAGCCCAACTTTTGTTACTTCCTGGTGTGAGGCTAGAAGCTACGCTTTATCATCACATCAAATTCACTTCGAATGCCACATTGTCAGATCCATCGAGATCACTAATTTGACGTCTACAACCATATATTATGTGTTAGCTAAGAGAAGTTTCCTTCTCCGCTTCCACTCTTGGTACGGTCGAAGAAATCAAGGTACGTGACTTTTCTGGAAATACTCTGCCAGACATCCATCTTCATTTACTTAGAATGTCACATCGTCATACCCGCCAAATCACAAATTGAGTTATCCAAAAATAACACGGGTATACAGCTAAGAGAAACAAATTCCTCCGCCACCAAACGTGAATACGTTTGAGCAGATCAACTTACGCGATCCATTGGATATACTCTGTCAGACCTTCTTCCATATACGTTGTCCTGGGACTGGACAAACCGAAGGCACTATTCAGTATATCCATCTTAGTCACTTGTTATCTAAGACTTATACAACAGCCCTTGCACTTTACTCCGTCTTCAATTATCTTTGGCATAAATGATTCACAACGCTTATGCCAATACAGAGTGGTTCTTTGGATAATAATCCAACCGGTCTCTCCATATTAACAACGTTAAAATGGTCAAAACTTCGATAGTCTGTGAGTTAACTATCAAAGAAAAATAAGTGTGCAAACATCGATATTATTTCCAGATGGAAATTATATCGAACAAACATCATTTAACATTTATCTCTTTGGTTCATTTTACATCTCCTGTTTCCCTATATTCAACGTTTTGCTATTTTCTAGATTTAGAAAATATATTTATTAACACTGGAAAACATTTCCATTCCTTGTTTTCTATATTAGAAAACAAATCCTTATTCTTCTTTGGAAAACATTTCCAAAACTCCTACATTTGGATTAAGCAGATGTTTAGATAAAACATCGCTATACCAACTTAAACCATTTCCCTAAATTACACATTTCACTTAACTCCTCTTTACTGCCAAACTTTAACCATTCCTTAGTTAAAACGAAGCCAATCGAGTTGGGGTAGAACTACCTCTCAGACCTTAATTGAACAACACTTCTAACCTTGAAAATAGGTAAAGTTCGCTTTAAATTCCTTTAACTAACTTCCTTACTTAACCTTTCTGTCGAATAACTATATTCGATTTACTCTTTCCAATTAACCCTAGTGGACTGACCCTATTGGATTAACTCTATTTGCTTAACTCTATTTGATTAACCCTATTCACTTAACTCCTATCGAATAAACTATATTCGATATCTCCTCCAACACTATTCGAATAACTATATTCGATTAACTTCTCTAGCTCTACTCGAATAAATTATATTCGATTAACTCTTTTAACTTTACTCGAATAAACTATATTCGATTAACACTTTCTTTCGAATAACTATATTCGATTAACTCTTCGTCTAACTCCTTTGGATTAACTCTTCGAATAACCCCTTTGGATTAACTCTTCGACTAACTCCTTCGGATTAACTAACTTCGAATAACTCCATTGGATTAACTCTTCGACTAACTCCTTCGGATTAACTCTTCGACTAACTCCTTTGGATTAACTAACTTCGAATAACTCCTTTGGATTAACTCTTCGACTAACTCCTTCGGATTAACTCTTCGATTAACTCCTTCGGATTAACTAACTTCGAATAACTCCTTTGGATTAACTCTTCGACTAACTCCTTCGGATTAACTCTTCGATTAACTCCTTCGGATTAACTAACTTTGAATAACTCCTTTGGATTAACTCTTCGACTAACTCCTTCGGATTAACTCTTCAACTAACTCCTTTGGATTAACTCTTCGAATAACCCCTTTGGATTAACTCTTCGACTAACTCCTTCGGATTAACTAACTTCGAATAACTCCTTTGGATTAACTCTTCGACTAACTCCTTCGGATTAACTCTTCGACTAAATCCTTTGGATTAACTAACTTTGAATAACTCCTTTGGATTAACTCTTCGAATAACTCCTTCGGATTAACTCTTCGATTAACTCCTTCGGATTAACTAACTTCGAATAACTCCTTTGGATTAACTCTTCGACTAACTCCTTCAGATTAACTCTTCGATTAACTCCTTCGGATTAACTAATTTCGAATAACTCCTTTGGATTAACTCTTCGACTAACTCCTTCGGATTAACTCTTCGACTAACTCCTTTGGATTAACTAACTTCGAATAACTCCTTTGGATTAACCCTTCGACTAACTCCTTCGGATTAACTCTTCGATTAACTCCTTCGGATTAACTCTTCGACTAACTCCTTCGGATTAACTAACTTCGAATAACTCCTTTGGATTAACTAACTCCGAATAACTCCTTTGGATTAACTCTTCGACTAACTCCTTCGGATTAACTAACTCCGAATAACTCCTTTGGATTTACTCTTACTGATCAACTCTAACTGGTCAACTCAACTGGTTAACTCTACTGGTTTAACCTAACTGATCAACTCTAACTGGTCAACTCTAACTGGTCAACTCTAACTGGTCAACTCTAACTGGTCAACTCAACTGGTTTAACCTAACTGGTTAACTCGTCTTGATTAACTGAACAAATCCACTTAGTTTAACTTAGCTAATTCACGTTGATTAACTCTAACCGATTCACTTAGTTTAACTCAACTAATTCACTTCGATTAACCACTTAGTTAACTTAACTAATTCACTTCGATTAACCACGTAGTTTAACTTAACTAATTCACTTCGATTAACTCGACCAATTCACTTGGTTAACTCCTATTTATTTAACAAATAAATATCTCCTTTAGTTTAATTCTATTTATTTAATCTCTAAATAAATATCCTTTATATTTCTTTTAACGAATATAATTCCTTTATATTTTGATTAACAAATATATCCCCTTATATTCGATTGACATATATATCCCCTTGTATTTGATTTACAAATATAATTCTTTTATATTTGTTTTACCAACTATATTCCTTTATATTCAGAATCCTTTTTCTTATATATATATATATATATATATATATATATATATATATATATATAATCCCTTGATTTTATATAAATAAACTGTTTTCAAAATATACTTTGAAAACCCCTCTCCTACATTCTGGTATTTCTCATGGTATTTAACACACCATATAACAACGATAAATATCGTCCCACCACACATAATCACACAAATTATATACATCACATTATATATCACAATATAAAAATCACAGTAAAATAACTGTTGAGGAATCCAGTTGGATTCCTCCAACCTGTTTCCCTGCACCACAGATGTTAGACAATACAACAACATCGATTTCACTTCACTGTAAAATATTCTGATAGCAGAATCAACATATGACTATTTAACGGTTTATATATATACGTAAATATATATATAAAATCTCTACTAACTGACTAGCAGTTCAATCAAACAGTCAACACACAGTCAAACAGTCGAACAAATAATATTTTAACAGTTCTAAGAATACAACGTGAAAATAAAACTGTTTAGAGTTTGTGAGATTTACTCACCTTTGGACGATCATCGTCAATGACGATAACCATCGCTTTATTCAGCTGGAAAATTTATTTTGCTATAAATTGTGATGGACTCCAATTGACTCGCGGTCAGTTCCATTGTGGAGTGCTCGTCCATACGATCCCAACGCAACTTACGGTTCGTGATTTCGATTTCGTATGAGCTAGATATCGAGCGATCAAGTTAATACATTATTTGGATTTAATTCACACTTAAATATTTAAATACTTTGGGCTTTACCCAACAGCTTTTGGCCCAAAACCACCTCCTTTAAGTACCCAAGCCCACCGCATAAACTCCTCCTTAATCCTTCCTCCTCATTTTGATCGACAGCTCCAGGAATTTGCCAAAGCCATTCTCGATTCTTTCTTCACCACGTCCCCTCTTGTTTCACCACAAAATCACAAATTGTTTTCACCATCCCATTCTCCTTCGCATCCTCATCAACCTCGTCACCATTTCAGGGAGCTCGTACGCCTCCCAGTTTTCCCGTCGACCCCCTTTTCCCGCCAGAACCATCGACCCAAAACTGAACGGAAACCATCACAACACCCCAAACAGATGCTAAACCCATCCAAGAATCCAAATCCGCACTCGATTTCGTGAATTGATGGTTGTATCATGCGGTTACTTGAACCCTAGCTTCACGCCGGTTATTTGAACTCGAGAAACACTGCGACGAGCTTCACCAAACGCGTATCAAAATGGAGAGGAACCTTGTACGAGTTCGAATATATATTTAGTTGGATTTATAGGATTTTGTATGGTTTGTTTTGGATTTTCTACTGTGAAAACTTTCTTGCTGCGATGGTCCATACGATGTATATATGCGGTGTTTGGGTTGGTAAGATTCGTGGCCGTGGAAGGTGGTCGTGTGGCCTGTTTGTGACTAGAGAAATAGTGGAGATATTTTTGAATTAATTTTGTTGAATTTTTATATTTTATTAGTTTGTTTATGCACACTAAAAATTCCTGTAGTCATCTGGGATACCCAAAAATCACCAAACTGGACATGTAGCTAGAGTTCGACATTACGGTCCTAACGAAACTGGTTTCGTCGAATTCCGACTCCGTATGCTCACATAGCGTATTTTTAACCATCGAAATACTGACTGTTTCTCACTCTAAAAATCCGTACGACCACACAGTGACTCTAAAAATCATGAAACTGGAAATCTAACAACTATTTGACATTGCAGATCCAACAAAACTGGTTTCGTCGAATTCCGACTTCGTTTGCAAAAGTGGCTATTTTTAACGTTCTAAATAGCCTATTTAAATATATAAATATATTTAAATAAAACTAAATTGATTGTTTAAAATTAATTATTATCGCTTATATTCACAGTGGCATACCATACAGCTCAGAATAAATACTGTATGTATTTACAGCTCGATATTACCTTGTCAGAGTTATACCGACGCTTGATTTCTATTTAAATCCTTATTTAATATATAATTAAACCGTTATGGTCAGGGCGCTGCATTTCTGATATTTTGATTTGGACGTAACTCAAAATCTACACGACGAAATCCCGATATTTCTCTTCCCCTAGAAAGATATACTCCACCAGCTCCACACGTTTCTTGTTTCACAGAAATCCGGCTTAAAATGAATCCTGTACATTCAGTTGAAGTTCAACTCGCCAAATAACGAACTGCCGCGTTGTTACGGCTTGATTATAATTATTATTATAATTTATATGTTCAACCATCATTTATTTAATATATTTGTTATTTAAATAATTAAATAACTTAATTATTATACCTTACAAAACGCGCCATTACAGACTTCCCCCCTTAAAATAATTTCGTCCTCGAAATTGCTAAGCTAGGAAAATGCTACCAACTTTACTAACTAGATTCAAATATCTTTTAGTTTACTTCTCAACTCCAGTTTCAACTGAACCATTAAATTTTCAATTAAATTATTAATTCATTCTGGCTAACTGAATTTCCATAAATCATGAGAATGTTCTAACGCCTGGAATTTTCGAAAAATTTCGCCATAACCTCCTATGTATTGGTTAATATGAAAAACCACCCCTCGCCTCTCTAGGCCTTCTCCAACCCAAAAGAAAATCAAATAGCCAAGCGGCTTGCCAATTCGGCTCATAAAATCCAAACTCATATATAATATAAACTTGTACCTTTTTGTCGGGCATATCGACTTTATCACTTTCACCTATATCAAACCAACATATACCAATGTCATCTCAATCCAACCTTCAACTCAAACACTTGGTTTTATCCAAGTCAAATTCTATTCAAACTCCAATATCAGATTTAACACTCTTAACCCATCAACTTAATTCCAATCCAGATTATTCTCTAACCAAATCCCGATTTATTTAACTTGATTCAAGTTAAATTTTAATTTACTATTTGTTTTTACCATCTTGATTCATTCAACCTAACAAGTTAAATTTTAAATTTCAAGATTTAAATTCCTGGGTCTTATTTCAAATCAATTTCAAACCATAACACCAATTCGCAACCTTTGAATTTTTAAAATTGTGTTTTCTCAACACAATTTGAAAACAAAACCCTTGGTAGTAATCCGCCACTTAGAAACTCGAAAATCACACCGACGATGTATCGATCCATCCTCGGAATTATTTTCCAGTCATCCAGGTGAGTTCAATACTATATTTATTTCAAATTGAAAAACCTTTTCAAAACCTCCCAGGAACTTAAAATTTCCTTATTTTAATCCCAATTCTGATTTAATTTCAGATTTACTCATCTGATTTTATATACTTTACTTATATGAATCTGATTGGTTATTTATAACCATTTCACTTTATAATCTTACTTGATTATAATAACAACCCATATATCTAATATATTATAATTTTGATATATATATATATATCAAAATATACTTTGGGTAAAGTTAAATTCACTTACCCTCTTTCAAAACATATCGTGACGACTCATCGTATTCGAGTGTTTATTAACTCCTACCGATACAGTGGATCAAACTGATCGACCAGAACTCATAAACAACTCAACCAAAGAATCTCCACAATATAAAACCATTTTTATATCAAGTACAAATACGCACTCGTATATATACACTCAATCTCAGTCTAGGGTATTACTAACCCTATCTCTACCGAGTCACGCCACAGAGCCAAGTAATTCTTAACCTCGCTCTGATACCAACTGTAACGGCTGGAAATTTTCGACTCCTCGAGAGTCGAAAATTCCGCGACGTTAGTGAAAGAATTTAGAAGGTGAGAAAGAAAAGATAGAACTAATAGAATAGAAGAAGAAGAAGAACATCAGAATCATCAGAGTAACACGAATCTCACAGCGAAACGAATAACATATAATATATAACATAACTTTGAAGTAAACAGTTATATATATACAGTAGCACTTATCAGAGTACAACACTTACAACACAGCGGAAATAACTATAGCTATAAAATCTTGCAGCCTCCTGCTCCAAGCTCTCCAAGTATATCTGTAAATCCCGACTACTTGACTGCCCGTACAAATTTAGGCACCCAAGAGTTTAGGGAAAACAACAAAGTAAACTCCGGGTCAGTCATGGGACTGGCGTGAGTAAAACAGTTTAAAACAATTGAACAGGTATATGATATCTCATAAGACCACGCCGTGAATACGGAACGGGTTTTTCCTTATGAGTATCTAAACAACTTTGACAAGCAATATCACTGTGATATTATAATAATGTCTTAGTACAAAATAGGTATCAATCTAGCAGAAACGCTTGCATCTCACGTTCTACATACATAGTAAAAATCATAAACCGCAGGGCGCTTAACGGAGAATGGATTCCAACAGACAAGGTATGGGAACACCTTCTGAATAGTGTACTCTAGAGGTGATACACTCAGGGTTCAACAAGAACGTCTTGCAACCCGGCCACACATGACCGCTCACTCATTTAGCTTGAGTGTCGCGAATATATTGCCACCACGGTTATAGGCCATCAAACCGTCATCCGAAGATACAGAATCAAAAAGAAGTATAAATATGAATATTCCCTAGATCGGTGACAATACACCCTGCTTGGGAATGACCCAACTAGCCATGCTGCCTAGCCCAACTTTTGTTACTTCCTGGTGTGAGGCTAGAAGCTACGCTTTATCATCACATCAGATTCACTTCGAATGCCACATTGTCAGATCCATCGAGATCACTAATTTGACGTTTACAACCATACATTATGTGTTAGCTAAGAGAAGTTTCCTTCTCCGCTTCCACTCTTGGTACGGTCGAAGAAATCAAGGTACGTGACTTTTCTGGAAATACTCTGCCAGACATCCATCTTCATTTACTTAGAATGTCACATCGTCATACCCGCCAAATCACAAATTGACTTATCCAAAAATAACACGGGTATACAGCTAAGAGAAACGAATTCCTCCGCCACCAAACATGAATACGTTTGAGCAGATCAACTTACGCGATCCATTGGATATACTCTGTCAGACCTTCTTCCATATACGTTGTCCTGGGACTGGAAAAACCGAAGGCACTATTCAGTATATCCATCTTAGTCACTTGTTATCTAAGACTTATACAACAGCCCTTGCACTTTACTCTGTCTTCAATTATCTTTGGCGTAAATGATTCACAATGCTTATGCCAATACAGAGTGGTTCTTTGGATAATAATCCAACCGGTCTCTCCATATTAACAACGTTAAAATGGTCAAAACTTCGATAGTCTGTGAGTTAACTATCAAAGAAAAATAAGTGTGCAAACATCGATATTATTTCCAGATGGAAATTATATCGAACAAACATCATTTAACATTTATCTCTTTGGTTCATTTTACATCTCCTGTTTCCCTATATTCAACGTTTTGCTATTTTCTAGATTTAGAAAATATATTTATTAACACTGGAAAACATTTCCATTCCTTGTTTTCTATATTAGAAAACAAATCCTTATTCTTCTTTGGAAAACATTTCCAAAACTCCTACATTTGGATTAAGCAGATGTTTAGATAAAACATCGCTATACCAACTTAAACCATTTCCCTAAATTACACATTTCACTTAACTCCTCTTTACTGCCAAACTTTAACCATTCCTTAGTTAAAACGAAGCCAATCGAGTTGGGGTAGAACTACCTCTCAGACCTTAATTGAACAACACTTCTAACCTTGAAAATAGGTAAAGTTCGCTTTAAATTCCTTTAACTAACTTCCTTACTTAACCTTTCTGTCGAATAACTATATTCAATTTACTCTTTCCAATTAACCCTAGTGGACTGACCCTATTGGATTAACTCTATTTGCTTAACTCTATTTGATTAACCCTATTCACTTAACTCCTATCGAATAAACTATATTCGATATCTCCTCCAACACTATTCGAATAACTATATTCGATTAACTTCTCTAGCTCTACTCGAATAAATTATATTCGATTAACTCTTTTAACTTTACTCGAATAAACTATATTCGATTAACACTTTCTTTCGAATAACTATATTCGATTAACTCTTCGTCTAACTCCTTTGGATTAACTCTTCGAATAACCCCTTTGGATTAACTCTTCGACTAACTCCTTCGGATTAACTAACTTCGAATAACTCCTTTGGATTAACTCTTCGACTAACTCCTTCGGATTAACTCTTCGACTAACTACTTTGGATTAACTAACTTCGAATAACTCCTTTGGATTAACTCTTCGACTAACTCCTTCGGATTAACTCTTCGATTAACTCCTTCGGATTAACTAACTTCGAATAACTCCTTTGGATTAACTCTTCGACTAACCCCTTCGGATTAACTCTTCGATTAACTCCTTCGGATTAACTAACTTCGAATAACTCCTTTGGATTAACTCTTCGACTAACTCCTTCGGATTAACTCTTCGACTAACTCCTTTGGATTAACTCTTCGAATAACCCCTTTGGATTAACTCTTCGACTAACTCCTTCGGATTAACTAACTTCGAATAACTCCTTTGGATTAACTCTTCGACTAACTCCTTCGGATTAACTCTTCGACTAACTCCTTTGGATTAACTAACTTCGAATAACTCCTTTGGATTAACTCTTCGACTAACTCCTTCGGATTAACTCTTCGATTAACTCCTTCGGATTAACTAACTTCGAATAACTCCTTTGGATTAACTCTTCGACTAACTCCTTCGGATTAACTCTTCGATTAACTCCTTCGGATTAACTAACTTCGAATAACTCCTTTGGATTAACTCTTCGACTAACTCCTTCGGATTAACACTTCGACTAACTCCTTTGGATTAACTAACTTTGAATAACTCCTTTGGATTAACTCTTCGACTAACTCCTTCGGATTAACTCTTCGATTAACTCCTTCGGATTAACTCTTCGACTAACTCCTTCGGATTAACTAACTTCGAATAACTCCTTTGGATTAAATAACTCCGAATAAATCCTTTGGATTAACTCTTCTACTAACTCCTTCGGATTAACTAACTCCGAATAACTCCTTTGGATTTACACTTACTGATCAACTCTAACTGGTCAGCTCAACTGGTTAACTCTACTGGTTTAACCTAACTGATCAACTCTAACTGGTCAACTCTAACTGGTCAACTCTAACTTGTCAACTCTAACTGGTCAACTCAACTGGTTTAACCTAACTGGTTAACTCGTCTTGATTAACTGAACAAATCCACTTAGTTTAACTTAGCTAATTCACGTTGATTAACTCTAACCGATTCACTTAGTTTAACTCAACTAATTCACTTCGATTAACCACTTAGTTAACTTAACTAATTCACTTCGATTAACCACGTAGTTTAACTTAACTAATTCACTTCGATTAACTCGACCAATTCACTTGGTTAACTCCTATTTATTTAACAAATAAATATCTACTTTAGTTTAATTCTATTTATTTAATCTTTAAATAAATATCCTTTATATTTCTTTTAACGAATATAATTCCTTTATATTTTGATTAACAAATATATCCCCTTATATTCGATTGACATATATATCCCCTTGTATTTGATTTACAAATATAATTCTTTTATATTTGTTTTACCAACTATATTCCTTTATATTCAGAATCCTTTTTCTTATATATATATATATATATATAATCCCTTGATTTTATATAAATAAACTATTTTCAAAATATACTTTGAAAACCCCTCTCCTACATTCTGGTATTTCTCATGGTATTTAACACACCATATAACAACGATAAATATCGTCCCACCACACATAATCACACAGATTATATACATCACATTATATATCACAATATAAAAATCACAGTAAAATAACTGTTGAGGAATCCAGTTGGATTCCTCCAACCTGTTTCCATGCACCACAGATGTTAGACAATACAACAACATCGATTTCACTTCACTGTAAAATATTCTGATAGCAGAATCAACATATGACTATTTAACGGTTTATATATATACGTAAATATATATATAAAATCTCTACTAACTGACTAGCAGTTCAATCAAACAGTCAACACACAGTCAAACAGTCGAACAAATAATATTTCAACAGTTCTAAGAATACAACGTGAAAATAAAACTATTTAGAGTTTGTGAGATTTACTCACCTTTGGACGATCATCGTCAATGACGATAACCATCGCTTTATTCAGCTGGAAAATTTATTTTGCTATAAATTGTGATGGACTCCAATTGACTCGCGGTCAGTTCCATTGTGGAGTGCTCGTCCATACGATCTCAACGCAACTTACGGTTCGTGATTTCGATTTCGTATGAGCTAGATATCGAGCGATCAAGTTAATACATTATTTGGATTTAATTCACACTTAAATATTTAAATACTTTGGGCTTTACCCAACAGCTTTTGGCCCAAACCCACCTCCTTTAAGTACCCAAGCCCACCGCATAAACTCCTCCTTAATCCTTCCTCCTCATTTTGATCGACAGCTCCTGGAATTTGCCAAAGCCATTCTCGATTCTTTCTTCACCACGTCCCCTCTTGTTTCACCACAAAATCACAAATTGTTTTCACCATCCCATTCTCCTTCGCATCCTCATCAACCTCGTCACCATTTCAGGGAGCTCGTACGCCTCCCAGTTTTCCCGTCGACCCCCTTTTCCCGCCAGAACCATCGACCCAAAACTGAACGGAAACCATCACAACACCCCAAACAGATGCTAAACCCATCCAAGAATCCAAACCCGCACTCGATTTCGTGAATTGATGGTTGTATCATGCGGTTACTTGAACCCTAGCTTCACGCCGGTTATTTGAACTCGAGAAACACTGCGACGAGCTTCACCAAACGCGTATCAAAATGGAGAGGAACCTTGTACGAGTTCGAATATATATTTAGTTGGATTTATAGGATTTTGTATGGTTTGTTTTGGATTTTCTACTGTGAAAACTTTCTTGCTGCGATGGTCCATACGATGTATATATGCGGTGTTTGGGTTGGTAAGATTCGTGGCCGTGGAAGGTGGTCGTGTGGCCTGTTTGTGACTAGAGAAATAGTGGAGATATTTTTGAATTAATTTTATTGAATTTTTATATTTTATTAGTTTGTTTATGCACACTAAAAATTCCTGTAGTCATCTGGGATACCCAAAATTCACCAAACTGGACATGTAGCTAGAGTTCGACATTACGGTCCTAACGAAACTGGTTTCGTCGAATTCCGACTCCGTATGCTCACATAGCGTATTTTTAACCGTCGAAATACTAACTGTTTCTCACTCTAAAAATTCATACGACCACACAGTGACTCTAAAAATCATGAAACTGGAAATCTAACAACTATTTGACATTGCGGATCCAACAAAACTGGTTTCGTCGAATTCCGACTTCGTTTGCAAAAGTGGCTATTTTTAACGTTCTAAATAGCCTATTTAAATATATAAATATATTTAAATAAAATTAAATTGATTGTTTAAAATTAATTATTATCGCTTATATTCACATTGGCATACCATACAGCTCAGAATAAATACTGTATGTATTTACAGCTCGATATTACCTCGTCAGAGTTATACCGACGCTTGATTTCTATTTAAATCCTTATTTAATATATAATTAAACCGTTATGGTCAGGGCGCTGCATTTCTGATATTTTGATTTGGACGTAACTCAAAATCTACACGACGAAATCCCCTTATGTCCGGAAAAGGGGTATTTGGCTAGGGATGATAGTCGTTGGGTTTAATTTGGAGTTCGAATCGATAAATGAATAATTGGAGAATTAAATATAATAAAAAAATAGTATAAATACCCTCTAATTATTGCTAAAGCCTAATTTCCCAAACCGGCAGCCGTATTAATCGTTGGATGGAAGAAAAATCTCTAGAAAACATTCCACAATTCTTTCAATCCACAAATTATTTTTGAAAACTTATAAAACAAAATGTGTTGGCCATCACGAGATCTTCCATTCGATACCAACGTAGTCGAATTTGGGTGCCTGGATTGATCAAATTTCCGCTGTGAACCGCCTCCGTTCGAGCCCATCTGCTGCCCTCGAGAGGCGTGCGAGTGGTGTGCCCCCACCACCGCGGGGAGCTCTCGCATAGGCGCATGGGATGGCGCCTTCATATCGTTGTCCGATTGTTCGATTGTCGCGCAACATGAAGCCCTAGTTTCGAAGGCTATAGGTTTGAACGACTTCTAGTGGACGTAGAAGGTAATGGAAGGTTTAATTAGGCCTTAATTACATATATAATGACATTACTATCCAATGTTTAAATTATTGTAACTTTTTCATACATGGTTCAAATTGAACGGTTTCAGTTGCGTTGGACTCGCAACGACAAACACTTCACAACAAGACTGTCTGGGCCCAATTTGGAGCTAGTTAGAAATCTAATTCTCTCTCACTCAAATTATTTTACAGTTATTATATAAAAGGTTGCAGACGGGGCTTAGTAGCTCCTAACACTATTTTATTGTACAAACCATGGATGATTTGTGTGATATGTGTATTGTATAAAATATATATGTGATGTGTAAATAATATATATATATATATATATATATATATATATGCGATGTGAATAATATATATATATATACATATATACATATATATATATATATATATATGTGATGTGAATAAAATATGTATGCGATGTGTAAATAATATATATATGCGATGTGAGTAAAATATATATATGTGATGTGAATAAAATAAATATGCAATATGTAAATTATATATATGCGTCATGAAAAATATACATCTATGCGATATGAAAATTATATATGCATTGTATAAATTATATATGCGTTGTATAAAAAATAATAATAAATATACGTGAAGAATAGAAATTTGAATGTAATGAAATAATTACTGGATCGTTAAAAACATAATTTTTAACGTATATATGCGATGATTAAAATTGGCATGTAATGAAATAATTATTGAATGGTTAAAAATATAATTTTTAACTATATATGGAATATTCAATTTTGATTTAGAATTGAAATGGAAGTTGGAATTGTTTTTAAAACGAATTTATAAAATACGTTTTGAATGGAAATCGACGATATTATATATATATATATATATATATATTGATGGCTTGAATAGAACGCATCGCGCCACGATTGTTCGCGAATTTTAACCATTAACTTTGAATTGACATTATAGGAGATCCGACCGTTGGATTCTCCTAAAACTGGAATCATTAGATTCGTATTGAAAAGAGATTTCCAATGAATATAAGGGATTTGAAATCTAATGGTTGGATTTGGAATTATGTCCAAATCAAATTTGGAAAGGGTCACTATGGATGCAGTTCGGTGGCCGTTATTTGAAACCGACTGTACGGGCCTTGATAAAATTATTAAAAATATTAATAATTTGTGTAAAATCATAATAAATGATTTGGAAAGAGTTTGGATGAAAAATTCCAATTATGAGAAGATAAAAGATATTTTTATCAAAATGAACTAGTTATTAACCAGAATAGTAATCCACGCTTTTTAAATAAATAAATTGGATATGAAATGGTTTTAATTTAACCAGAATTTTTCCGAGGTGTGAATTGGAATGGATTTGAATGGAAATAATCTTCGGAATATTTCGATATTGGATTCCGTGGCTATATAGATATTGTTGAGGAATTTGGAAGATATATATATCGTTATTCTCAATACGATATGTGTTGGTTTCAGAATTTGATGTTGAATATAAGCCGATATTATTTCTGTTCAGAGCCTTATATTTAATATCAAATTGGATTTTGGGTTTATGGTGAACTGTGTTTTAAAATACATTGGTTCTTTAACCCAGTTAAAAGCAGGTTTAATTTTCCTAAAAGTTGGACAATCATTAAATAGTGATTTTAGAGATTGAAACCAATTGGAGTTTAATAAATCTTTAAATAAATTGGAATAATATATGGTAATTAAAATTTACCAAAACACGTGATGTGATTGAACCAAATATACTTGGTTGCTGATATTGATTTTGATTGATTGATTATTTGGATTGTGCTCGACCAGTTTATGAGTCAGGTATGCTTTTACATTTAACATTGGGTTGGGTAGAAATATTTGTATGCTAACACCTTGTGAAACACTTCACGATTTGACTATACGGTGTTTAGCGATGATGTTGAGTTTATTTCGATTTTGAAATGAGATTTTCTTAAGTGAAAAGAAACTTATTCCCGATTTTGGATAGGGAAGTTTTATAAAAATGTTTTATAAAATATTAAGGATTTCGAGGGATAAACCCGATGTTGTCGAAATGATTTGGAAATGTATTATGGTTTTACTTTGTAGTTCATCGCGTATCTGATTAGTTGCTATTGATGATGTATCTATTTGGTGGCGGAGAATTTATTCTCTTGCTTAACAACCTTCCTTAAGATGTACGAGCTCAAAGGTTATGTGATTAATAGTGACTAATCATATGTGTGAATTGCTGATGTGAAGTACTATAATTTGAAAGTACTTGTTATTATTATGTTGTGAAATGATTTCCCCCACTTCGGGATATAAAATGATTTAGCAAGTATGTAGCTAAAGATTTGGGTAACCCGAGAGTGACTAAAAGTATGAGGGCTGTGTAGTTCCCTAAAGTGTGGAATGGAGCATCGTCAGTGTAGCCTGCTTCATAGTGGGAGGTGCGCACACACACACGCACACACACACACACACACACACATATATATATATATATATATATCGAGTTAGAGGGGCGCGTACAGCATGGTATGAGGGTCGTGTTGGTTGCATACTTGTTTATATGCATTGTTATGTTTTGTAATTCATATTTCCATAGTATTTGGTTTGAGATCGCGAAGTGAAATCTACTAAAACGATCCAAACTCGCTCGTAAGGGAAAGCCCGGATTGAGTTGAGAACACAACAATCAGAACACAAACAAAAGAACATTTCATTGTTGTTACAACAATTACATCAAAGAAATATCAGAGATTAAAATACATTACATAGCAGCGGAAAATAATACATAACACAAATGAAAGAGATACACGGATACAAAGCTTTCCGAATATAGCTCCAGTTGTAAACCAGGATTCTATAAAATAGAAATCTGCAAAACCAAAACTACTAGCTGCCTGTGTGTAAAATAAGGGCACCCAGAGTTTAGGTTAAAACAATAAACTCCAGGTCAGTCATGGGACTAGTGTGAGAACTAAAACCGTTATTTAAAACTTTACTTTAGAAATAAAGTAAATCAAGGGATCACGCCGTATAACATGGAATCGGTTTTCACCCAAGAATACCAATGCATAAAACAGTTTTATAAATAGCATAATGCTTTCTGAAAAATGAAGCTATTATAAGACTCAGGTCCCATCACACAATGCAACGCAAGCTAAAGGATAGGTTTTACCTTATAATAGCCAAACATGCTTGGTACATTTAAAACAAATCATTTTGTTATTACTATAGGTGTATAGTGTCAAAACAAGCTTCAAATAAAAATGTATCAATCATAGACGGCATGGGTACCATATATCATGTTGCCATATTAGTTTTACAACTAAAACCAAAAAGTCATGTATTGAAAATTTGGTTTCCATCTTGAGTCAAGGCAAGGGAGGGTCTCCTTACCGATTCGAGACACTCTAACAAATGCCTCAGGATTCCTCGCAAGGAAACCTGGATACTACAGTCTGGTCCTTCCTTACGTTTGAGGATCGGCAATTCCTAAACACACGTTTCCCGGTCCTATCGGACCTATTCATTGGCCCCGTAGTGACCGATATATATAAGGCGCCTCGCAATCCATCGTCCACATAGGTAAAAAGAAATAAATGTTTGGGCTCCATACTATGACACCACCCATAGCTAGAAAGAAATGTCATGACTCCCTGCATTCCCTTATCCTGTTTTTGACTCATACCGAGGTGTGAGGCTCACGTATTAATGCTATACACAAAGCTATGCTATTTAAAGCCGTGCTTTGATCATCAACCACAAGACTCTGCTTTTCAGCAGAAGCCTTGATCATTTGCATCTCAGCATGCCACACTAACAACTCACGCCATGCAACTGATATCTATCGATATATGACCTCTAAGCTCGTACGTCCTAGAGAAGGGTGTTAAGCAGGAGAATAGATTCTCCACCACCAAACAGATATATATTTAATAGATATCAATTAACCGGAAAAGAATCTGTGACACCCCACGTCCATTAAGGTCACTCACAAAGGGAATGCCTTAATTTTGGTGGAGCGTTTATTATGTATAGAACAGAAAAGTAAACAAGACAGATAAATATATTGGTACTTGGAAAGTAAAAAACAACAACTTTTATTGCAGCGGAGAAATAGTTTGGTTACATCACATCAAAAACCAACTACAAAACCAAATACACTTACTACCCATCTTGAAAATAAGTTCTGAGTACATAAAATAAAAGACATAACCCCAACATATAATAGCCATAAATAAGATAGGCTGAACTTTACTTCAGCAATCCAAGAAACTTCCAAAAGAAAGAGATAAAGCTTTCCAAATCAAGTTCCACTAGTACTAGTCCCACCCTGAGCACCAGGGGGGAGAAAGGAAGAAAAGAGGTGGAAACAAAGGGGTCAGACATAAAGTCTGGCGAGTGCAATAACTTTAACAATATAATCATTAAAGCAACTAGGATAAGGCATAAGCTGGTAAATAAGGAAATGACTGTGAACAAATGGGCATGACAGAGCAAACAAAGGAAATAAGTTGAACAAAGATAACGTTAAAGGCGCACCTAATCATTATAAGATAATTACTACATTGCACCACACCAAACACCCTAAAAGTTGATCACCACCTACTAAACTTAGTAATTATAATAGTAGTTTCGTGTACCCCTAGCTGTCTACATAGGTGCCGCCTGCCCTTATCTCCACTATGTGTACCCACAACCCCCATGCGATCGGCTCCCTAACTCGTAGATACCCGTGCTGGCCCCACAGTGGGGTGTATCACTCCCCAAAGTGGCAACCCGATACCACCAAAGATGCACGGCTTATATCTACACGATGCAATAACGTCTTACCTACCAGCCCGGGCCCACGCACGCACATGACCCTGTTGGACTTGCATTGCCACCGCTAACCCGTTTTGACCTCTTACAATCAAATCCAGTAAGCGTGTCCCGTCCTCGACTTGGGTCGAGCTCACAAAGATACTTAATGGGTTACTGGTTTGAAAAGGGCCCCTTCCAAGCATGGCACAAGCTTTCCACATATGCTTGGTCCCCA
Organism: Allium sativum; assembly: GCA_030737875.1. Classification (NCBI taxonomy): domain Eukaryota; kingdom Viridiplantae; phylum Streptophyta; class Magnoliopsida; order Asparagales; family Amaryllidaceae; genus Allium; species Allium sativum. The sequence continues at coordinate 442,760,131 of CM060923.1, read as the reverse complement.
CTAAGGTTTCCCACTTAACCCCATTTTTATTCATGTCGTCTTACATGTTTCAACTTGGTTAAGTGCAACTAATTGTATTTCACATGCCACCCAAGGCACCCACTAAATTTCACATTCCACCCAAGGCACCCACTTAACCCCCGCATGCCCCACCACATGTTTATCTGGTTAAGTGTTACTTAATTCATTAGAACCGTAACCTTGTAAAGACCACCCACATTAGACTGGAATTTGCGGTTTCTGGATTTGCCAGGCAGGTTCGGGCAGTCTTATACCGCAAACGAGCCTAACCTCGTATCTTTACAACTGTTACGCATTTAATTCATGCCTTTGACCTCTAACATTAGACTGGCATTTGTGGCTGCTGGATTTGCCGGGCGGGTCCGGGCAGTCTTACACCACAAAAGAGTCTAACCTCGTGTCTTAGGCGCTTTATTATTACACATCTTTATTTAACCCCAAATTGGATTAATATCCCCTATTCAAATTTGTAAATAAATTCCAAATTTATTTATGTCCATAATTGTCTCTCAAAATTATGTCCATAAATACCAATTATGCTAATTAATGTCTTAAATTAATTATATGCCTTTTTAAGGCCATTTATGCCAATTTCACCATTTTTATGTATATTCAATATTATCCCATCGTCCCCACGCTATTCGTACGCTTTCATATGACATATGTTAGACTCGCAAATAGTCTAACTCGTAAAAAGAAAAACAACGTCACATAACACATAAAATAGATTTAAGGATCATGACATAAGATTACATAGCCAATAACTTGCATATGAATTTCATTCAAACAAGCATATGTTACAAAACTAGCATAGGTGATGGACATAAACTTGCATAGCTTATGTACTTCTATAAATCCAAACATAAAGGTGTGAACTTTCATATGGATTTAAACATAAAGGTGTAATTTTGCTTATGGATCTAATCATAAAGGCGTGAACTTGCATATTGATCTAAACATATAAATTAATGTCACATAAACTAGTATGTGCATATACATGTTTCACATATATTTTAACAACCCAAACTTGCATAAGATTCATATAAGAATATATGATCCAATCACCATAACTTGCATAAGATATATAATTCCACTTGCATAGGATTTACATAAGAACTAACATATGATCCAACTTGCATGAAATTCACATAAGAACTAACATATGGTCAAACTTGCATAAAATTCACATAAGAAATAACATATGATTCAACAACACAAACATACATATAATTTACATCACATGATACACAATCATATTCTTATGATCCCAATTATATCTTATCAAAATTAAATTAACTAATTATCTTGTGAAAGCTATCATACTCACAATAAAAAAGAATAGTCTTGTCTTTCTGGAATATGTATTCTGAAATTGATTTAGCTCGCCTTTGAAGTAGACAAATTCGTTGTTGTTGTTGTTATTGACTTGAGTTGAATTGAGTTGATTAGCTTTTCTTTGCTCCTAGTTGGTGGCGGCTACTCTAGGTTGTGGGGTGATAGAATGACGGCCATGGTTCTAATTTTTATTAGGTTTAGGGTTTGAGTCCTCATGTGTTTATATAGAGATTAGGATTAATTTAGGCCATCCGATCAACCTAGAAGCAACCTGAACCATCCAAAAAGCCAACTCATCCCTAATGACTCAGCAGCAGCTCAGAATTGGGTTAATTCAAATCCGCCCGAGGGGGGTAGGTCGACCCCCAGGTCGACCCCCAGGTCGACCTATAGGGTAGGTCGACACTAAGGTCAACACCCTGGTCGACCTGGCCTGGGGCGGGAAATTTCCCACCCTGTCCAGTTCTGAGTCTGAATTTGTTTTTGAATTTGAATTTGAATTTCCGGAAAATTCCGACAGCCATAACTTCTTCATACGAAGCCCAATTTACGCAAACTCGGACTCTATCTTAACCAGAATTTCGAGACGAACACAATGGCATAACCCGTTTCCCTTGTTTCTCGCATTTAAAATTAATTATTCCTCAATTCGTTAGTTTAATGTAAACAGAAAACACGGGGTGTTACATTCTCCCCTCCTTAAAGGATTTCGACCCCGAAATCTTCAAGTTACAAAGAATACATATCCTACCATCCAATCGTCCATCTACTCAACAATCAAACACAGGCATCCATTGTCCTTAAAAGAGTTCTAATGCTTTCATGTTTATATGCACAGTGTGTGTACATGTCCGTATCTAATGCAAAATCAGGCGGTCTACTGATTCAGTTGACCTCCTTAATGCAAATTATGATAGTGTCATGTGTCCATTATGTATGCAAAATATCCTTAATGATACATATTATTTCTACATGCGTGCACAACCATTCATCCGAATGCAGCATCCATATGATAACACAACCATTATACATCATTAACCTAAATAAGCACACATTTATATGCAGTATGAAAGTGCTTGAGCCGATCTAGTGCCTAATGTGTGTGTATATGCATCCACGAGCAACCACTAGCAAACACTTGCATCCATTAGCATCCATCAATCATAACATGTTTACATCCATTGGTCTCTACCTAAGGATAAAGAATATGACCGAGGAGATACACTAAAAAGGTAGATACAAGCTTGAATAAACTTAAGGAAAAAGAGATCAAAGATGTACCCTAAAAAAGAAAAGGGTAGGCTGCACGTATTTTGGCCTCAGTCTCCCAAGTCACGTCTTCCTCAGTGTCGCTCCATTGAACTTTGACAAGCTTAACTTCACGGTTGCGTATCTTTTTGACTTCCATCCCCAAGATACGAGTTGGAACTCTCCTCACAGTCGCTTCTCGTTCCACTTTGATTTCCTCTAGTATGCTTGGCTCCACAACTTCTGCCGACTCATATAACCACTTTCGTAGCTGAGAGATATGAAAAACATTATGAACTCCAGCCAGTCTTTCAGGTAGCTCTACTTTGTAGGCCATCGTCCCAATCCTTTCGATGATAGGAAATGGTCCTACAAATTGTGGTGCCAACTTTCCTACGGACCCAAAGCGGATGACATTCCTCAAAGGAGATATACTAAGGAACAACTTATCCCCAACCTTAAACTCAAGGCCGGTCCTTCTCTTGTCTGCGTAGGATTTCTGTCTATCTTGGGCAGTCTTCATTCTCCTTCTTATCAAGTCCACTTTCTATGAAGTTTCTCTAATCATGTCCGACCCAAGTATAAGTTTATCTGTGGACTCCCACCAACAAGTTGGCGATCGACATGGCCTTCCATATAAAGCTTTGAAGGGTGCCATGCCTATAGTGGCTTGGTAGCTATTGTTATAAGCGAATTCCACCAAAGGGAGATGATCCTCCCTGGATCCTCCAAAGTCAAGAATGCACAGTCTCAAAAGATCTTCCATTACTCTGTTCACCCTTTCCATTTGACCATCGGTTTGAGGGTGATAGGCTATGCTTAAATATAGCTGTGTGCCTACAGCCTCTTGCAAACTCCTCCAGGACTCGCTTGTGAAGATAGGGTCTCGATCACTCACTATGCTGGAGGGTATCCCATGGAGTCGAACTATCCCCTTAAGATAAATAGAGGCTAAAGACGAGGCGGTCCTCCTACTCTTGATAGGTATAAAATGAGCGCTTTTCGTGAGCCTGTCCACTATTACCCAAATACCGGTATTGCCCCTTCTTAACCTAGGCATGCTTTCCCATTTCCATTGCGGAACTTCTAGAGGATGAAGCAAACCACTAGGCTTCTTCTGCTCCGCCTTGACCTGTTGGCATATCATGCATCTCGAAACAAATTCGGCTACATCCCTCTTCATGCCATTCCAAAAGAAAATTCTTTTGATATCTTTATACATCTTGTCTCCACCGGGGTGTATAGTCATCTTGGAATGGTGTGCTTATTACAGAACCATCTTCACCAAATCTCTTGCTTGTGGGACGTATAGTCTTCCATCCCGTCTCAAACAACCCTTATCATCGATGGAGTCGTATCTATTGAGGTGACTAGAATTCTCTCCCCTAATCAGCTTATCTATCACATCAACTAGCTGAGGGTCCTCACGTTGTGCGGTTCCTATTGAGTCCAACAAAGTTGGCTGCACCTCTAGCATTGCCATCAAGCCAGTCACATAATCAACAGAGGGTCTAAAATCAAAATTTGCTATGTACTCCAAACTTTTCCTTTCTACAAAGAGAGGACTTATGGTCGACTTCTTTCTAATTAAGGCGTCTGCTACTACATTGCCCTTTCTAGGAGTATAGGAGATCTTAAAGTCGTATGAGGCAAGAAACTTCATCCATCTTTGCTGCCTTAGGTTGAGGTCTTTCTGCGAGAAAAGGTACTTCAACGATTTATGGTCAGTATACAATTCAAATTTCTCACCTAAGAGATAGTGGCGCCAAGACTTAAGCGTAAAAACGATGGCTGCTAACTCTAGATCGTAGGTTGGGTAGTTTTTCTCATGCACTTTCAACTGCCTTCCACCATAAGCTACTACCTTCCCTTCTTGCATCAAAAGAACGCCTAGTCCCATACTGCATGCATCTGTGTATACCGTAAACATCTTGCTCCCATGTGGTAATGTCAAAACTGGGGCTGTTGTCAGAGCCCTCTTCAACCGTTGGAAAGCGACTTCGCAATACAAATCCCAAGTGAAAGTCAGATTCTTCTTCGTTAACCTTATAAGTGGAGCTGAGATTTTCGCAAAGTCTTTAAAGAACTTGCGATAAAAGCCTGCTAGTCCAAGAAAACTTCAGACTTCGGTTGCATTCTTTGGAACCTTCCAATCCTGGACCGCAACTACCTTTGCGGGGTCCACAGCCAACCCTTCTTTGGACAGTACATGCCCTAGAAATCTTACTTCTTCTCTCTAGAAGAGGCACTTGGAGAATTTTGCTTTTAATAGATGTGCACGGAGAGTATCCATGACTTCCCTTAAATGCAAAGCATGCTCTTCCTCATTCTTCGAGAAAATAAGAATATCATCTACGAAGACCACCACAAATTTATTGAGAAATTCCCGGAACACTCTATTCATCAAATCGACGAAATAAGCAGGTGCATTTGTCAAGCCGAAAGGCATGACGAGCCATTCGAAGAAACCGTCCGGGGTTCTGAACGCGGTCTTATCAATGCTATCTTCAGCCACTCTTAGATGATGAAATCCGGTAGCCAGATCTAATTGGGAGAAAACTGTTGCACCTACAAGCTGATCGAACAAATCGTCTATTCTTGGTAGTGGGTGCCTATTCTTTTTGATCAGCTTGTTTAACTCCCTATAATCAACGCATAGGCAAAGTGAACCGTCCGCTTTGGTTGCAAACACCACTGGATCACCCCATTTAGAAATACTCCGCCTTATAAACCCTTTTTCTAGCAGCTCCTTAACTTGCTTGCTAAGCTCCTTTCTCTCCCTTGGAGCCATGTGTCTAACGGGTAAAGCAACGAGTTTTGCGTTATCAACTAGGTATATACGGAAGTCTATCTCCCTCTTCAGAGGCAAGCCCTCGACTTCCTCAAAGACATCCGAGTATTCACGGACCACTCTAACAGAATGCAAATTCTCAACAGACGCGTCAAGCGATTCTAGATAACTTAGCATAACAGAATTCATGGGATTGCAAGAGATTTCGAGAGTGTTGCCCAAGCGAGTCATAAGCCTAACCTCTCTCTTTTAACAATCTAGGACGGCTCCATTACCGGATAACCAATCCATGCCCAGAATTAACCCATAGCCCATGAAGCCCAAAACATAAGCATCACATCTAAACCCAACGCTAAGTATAGAAATTTCCAAATCCAAACAAATCATCAACAAATAGGCTGAGCCCCCAATTGGATTTGAAACAACTAAGGCATCCTCTACTATACTGGTGTTTAGGTGTAGTGACTCAACTAAAGCAGTAGATATAAAAGAGTGCGATGCACCAGAATCAAAGATTGTGCGAACAGGATGATCAAAAAGATAAACTAAACTTTCAACGGAAATCGCTCTACCTCGTTCTTGCTGCGGTGGGGCCACAAGAGCCTGGACCAGCCCCCTTGCCTGCCCTGGTGCCATGAGAGCCTGAATCTGCCCTCCGGAGGTAGGCCCTGCCCTCTGCCCTTTCTTTGGGTAGTCCTTAATCAGATGTTCTGCCTCGCCACAATGGAAATAACCAGTCTTCTTCTTCTTCCTACAGCCTTTGCTCAGATGGCCTGGTGTCCCATAGTTAAAGCATCTTTTCTTTCCCTTGCCTTTGTTGTCTTTACCACCCTTCTTGTTCTGCTGTTGCTGTTGTGATTTCTTTTGATCCCCTTTCTTCTCAGGTGCCTTATTAGCATTGGCGCCTTTCTCCTCTTCATGCATAAGCGCCATGTCAACCAGTCTCTCAAAGGTGGCCCCCATAGGGATGTGGTTCATAGCTAACCCATGTAGCGGCTCGTTCAAACCCTTAACAAATCTCAGGGCCTTCTTTTCGGGTGTATTCACCAAGTCCAAGCCAAATCTCGCCAACTGATTGAACTTGTTGACGTACTCTTTCACTTATAGATTTCCCTGCCTCAATGCCAAAAACCTTTCCATGTATAGATTCTCTTTGGCTCATGAGAAAAACTTTGCCTCAAACCTACGCGTGAAATCCGTCCATGTGTCAATTGGATGCTCTCTATTAGTGACCTCCCTCCAAAACGAGGCCTTATCCTTCATTAACCAGGCAGCTAATTCGACCTTTCTTCCATCTTCAACCTCAAAGATGCCAAACAATTCTTCCACCTACTTTAGCCAATTTCGAGCTTCAACAAACGTCTCTGACCCGTGAAAAGGTTTTCCTCCCATTGCCCGAAAGTCCTTGCATATCTTTGCGAAAGTATCAACACAGGGAGGAGGAGGAGGAGGAGCATATGCTGGGCCTGCGACATTGGCCCTAGCTTCTAGATACTTTCTAAACCATCCTGGTATTGGTATCCCCTCGGGTATCTCTGGAATTCCAGACATGCTAAAAAGAAAATAAAGAGATTCAAATGGAGAATTCGAAAGAAAGATATATGGCTCTTGGGGGTTATGTTTTTAAAATAAACTTTTCTTTTGAAAATACTCTCCTTAGAATGTATTTTTGAAAGTATCCTTTATGAAAATGCTTTTTGAAAAGTAGTTTTTCAAAATATCTTATAAGTTCTGGTAACCTTCAGCTCTGATACCACGTGTGACACCCCACGTCCACTAAGGTCACACACAAAGGGAATGCCTTAATTTTGGTGGAGCGTTTATTGTGTATAGAACAAAAAAGCAAACAAGAAAGATAAATATATTGGTACTTGGAAAGTAAAAAAAAACAACTTTTATTGCAGCGAAGTTGGATACATCACATCAAACACCAACTACAGAACCAAATACACTTATTATCCATCTTGAAAAATAAGTTCTGAGTACATAAAATAAAAGACATAACCCTAAGATAAAATAGCCATAAATAAGATAGGCTAAACTTTACTTCAGCAATCCAAGCAACTTCCAAAAGAAGGAGATAAAGCTGTCCAAATCAAGCTCCACTAGTACTAGTCCCACCCTGAGCACCTGGGGAGAGATAGGAAGAAAAGAGGTGGAAACAAAGGGGTCAGACATAAAGTCTGGCGAGTGCAATAACTTTACCAATATAATCATTAAAGCAACTAGGATAAGGCATAAGCTGGTAAATAAGGAAATGACTGTGAACAAATGGGCATGACAGAGCAAACAAAGGAAATAAGATGAACAAAGATAACGTTAAAGGCGCACCTAATCATTATAAGATAATTACTACATTGCACCACACCAAACACCCTAAAAGTTGATCCCCAACTACTAAACTTAGTAATAATAATAGTAGTTTCGTGTACCCCTAGCTGTCTACATAGGTGTCGCCTGCCCCTATCTCCACTAGGTGTACCCACTACCCCCATGCGATCGGCTCCCTAACTCGTAGATACCCGTGCTGGCCCCATAGTGGGGGTGTATCACTCCCCAAAGTGGCAACCCGATACCACCAAAGATGCACGACTTATATCTACACGATGCAACAACGTCTTACCTACCAGCCTGGGCCCACGCACGCACATGACCCCGTTGGACTTGCGTTGCCACCGCTAACCCGTTTTGACCTCTTACAATCAAATCCAGTAAGCGTGTCCCGTCCTCGACTTGGGTCGAGCTCACAAAGATACTTAATGGGTTACTGGTTTGAAAAGGGCCCCTCCCATGCACGACACAAGCTTTCCACCTATGCTTGGTCCCCACTAAGGTTTCCCACTTAACCCCATTTTTATTCATGTCTTCTTACATGTTTCAACTTGGTTAAGTGCATCTAATCGTATTTCACATGCCACCCAACGCACCCACTAAATTTCACATGCCACCCAAGGCACCCACTTAACCCCCTCATGTCCTACCACATGTTTATCTGGTTAATTGTTACTTAATTCATTAGAACTGTAACCTTGTAAAGACCTCCCACATTAGACTGGCATTTGCGGTTGCTTTATTTGCCGGGCGGGTCCGGGCAGTCTTATACCGCAAACAATCCTAACCTCGTGTCTTTACAATTGTTACGCATTTAATTTATGCCTTTTACCTCTCACATTAGACTGGCATTTGTGGCTGCTGGATTTGCCGGGTGGCTCCGGGCAGTCTTACACCACAAAAGAGTCTAACCTCGTGTCTTAGGCGGTTTATTATCACACATCTTTATTTAACCCCAAATTGGATTAATATCCCTACTCAAATTTGTAAATAAATTCCAAATTTATTTATGTCCATAATTGTCTCTTAAATTATGTCCATAAATACCAATTATGCTAATTAATGTCCTAAATTAATTATATGCCTTTTTAAGGCCATTTACGCCAGTTTCACCATTTTTATGTATATTCAGTATTATCCCATCGTCCCCACGCTATTCGTACGCTTCCATATGACATATGTTAGACTCGCAAATATTCTAACTCATAAAAAGAAAAACAATGTCACATAACACATAAAATAGATCTAAGGATCATGACATAAGATTACAAAGCCTATAACTTGCATATGAATTTCATTCAAACTAGCATATGATACAAAGCTAGCATAGGTGATGGTCATAAACTTGCATAGCTTATGTACTTCTATAGATCCAAGCATAAAGGTGTGAACTTGCATATGGATCTAAACATAAAGGTGTAATTTTGCTTATGGATCTAATCATAAAGGTGTGAACTTGCATATTTTAACACCCCGAATTTTTTGTTAAATGTAAATTAACAAATTTAATTATAATTAATTCTTAATGAAAGAATTAAGGGAAAGGAGTTACGCCATTGCGTTCGCCTCGGAATTCTGCCTGAGATAGAGTCCCATTTTGCGTGAATCGGACTCCGTATGAAGGAGTTACGACCTCCAGAAGTTTCAGAATTCAAATTAAAGTTCAAAGGGTTCAAACGAAGTTCAAAAAAAATTCAAAATTAGACCAAACTGGGCTGGGCGGAAAAATTCCCGCCCAGGCACTAGGTCAACCTGGGGTCGACCTGGGTGACTAGGTTGAACATAGGGTCGACCTGGGAGTCGACCTGGTTTGGCCCTGACTAGCCTGGTCAGGTTCTGGTCGATTTCTGAGGCTTGGCTGTGTCACTAGGGCTGATATGTCGCATTTTGGTTGGTTCCTCTCGAAGTGAATGGTCTAGATTCGTCTATGATCATCTGACGGCTCAAATCAATCTGAAAGTCTATATAAACGACCTAAGACTCCAACCTAAATTCACATAAGAAAATAGAGACGGAGCCGCCATGCTGTCGGTAGATAACTGAGAGGAGCCTCCACTTGTAGAAAAGCTTAGAGACGAGCCAAATTAGAGTTAAAACAATAATCAAATCAACGTTAGTCTACCCAAAGGAAAGCATATCAAATTCAGAACTCAGAAATCAGAAAACAAGACAGTCGTTTGTTGTAAGTATAGTGATTCTTCGGATGTGAATAAAATTAAGACTTGATTCGATGTAAATTGGGAATGGAATTGTGTTATTGTATAAAACGATGTTGATTCATATGCGATGTAATGATTGTGATGTTTGTGGTATAGTTGAATTGATATTGATCCTATTATACATATAGAATCACATGCAAGTTGTATAGTTCATATTGTAATCGACACCTATATGTTTATGTGATTATATAGGTTGTATATGATTAAGATTTCATGTATGTATATGCTAGAACCTTTTTGCTTAAACGATTATGTTTACATACATGCTAGTATGTTTGTAAGAAAGTTGCAAATTAATTGGAGCCATGTGAAGATCCACTTTAATATATGTTTCATGTTGTAGTTAGACATATGATTGGATCTAGTTCACACATGCGATGAAATTATACATACTTTATGAAAACGTCACATTCTTGTCATATGCTAGTTATGTTCAATGTTATGCCTAGATCCAAAACATGTTCAGGCTTATGTTGTCTAAATCGTATGCAAATTTATGTGACACCTAATTGGTTAGACCCCCATTTCAATGCAAGTTCACATATATGAAAGTTGATTTAGGATATGTTGTAAATTCACATGTACGTTGATTAGTCTATTTTGCAAGTTCACACCTATGATGTTCATATTGACTATGCCAAAAATGCCAAGTTTACACCTATGTCATGTTCACGTTTATGAATTCCCTTATGCCAATTTTGTATGCGCTAAATTAGGCTAAGTTTTTAGCCTAATATCATATGTTGAAAACCATGTGAACGAAAATTAGGCTAAGATTGTTAGCCTAATATTTAAACGGGGTAACGTTGGGAACATTGGTAAAACTTGACATAAATTGGTAAAAATATATGAAATTGGCATGTTTGCCATATGCCAAAATTGGCAACATTTGAATGGTATAAATTCTTATACCAAAAACGTTAAACTTGGAAAGTGGGCCACAACATTTAATTGTTGACAAATTTACATATATTAAGTAATAAAGACAAATATGTAAATTTAGAAAATACGATTATGCTTAACACGAGGTTGGATTGAGTTGTGATGTAAACCTGCCCGGACCCGCCCGGCTGTCCAGTAGTCACAACAATACCTATCCAATGTGGTTGGTTAAGCATGGAGCCCAATAAGGACCTGAGGTTAGACTGAGATACGGTGTAAATCTGCCCAGAATCGACCGGCATATCCAGTAACCGTAACAATACCTGTCTAATGTGAGTGGTCGGTGCTTTAAAAAGCTAAGGACGGACTATCAGGATGGTAGGGTTAAGTTAACTAAAACACTTAACCAATTCAACATGTTAATTAAATTGATGGGTGGGGTTAGGTAAATACAGACACTTAACCACTTAACATGTTTGACTAGAAAACCCTAGTAACGGGGACCTATTTCAGCAGTAACCCAATTAGGTATCATGGTACCCTAAAACTAGGCAGGGTGGGGCATGATTACTGGGCTGATTGTAAGCGGTCAAAAGCGACGGCGGTGTGTGCAACGGTGTGGGTTCTAACGGAGTGCGGGCGTGCACACACTTCGGAGCAGACAAACAGGGCACTGGGGGCACCAGTAGTATAACCTATGTATTTCCAGTTTTGTGTCGAGTCGCCACCATGGGACTTGATACACCCCATGGTGGGGCCAGCATAGGTATCTACAAATCTTTGGGGGCCGTAAGACACAGATGATTATGCGAGTAGGAGCCGATCTTTAGAAAAAGAGGATCACTTCACCCTCAGCATGGGGTGCCAGTTTAGCACTAATGCATGTAGGTGAAGAGATATAGTATGGGGTGCGATAGTATATTCGATTCAAACTGCTTTGTCTTAGTTTATGACACTCCCCTATTTCCAGTTTATACTTATCACGCCCTTACTCTTATTCTCATACTGAAGTGTCACTAGACTTACCAGGCTTTATGTCTGACTCTATTTTCTTTCGTCTTCTTTTCTTCTGTCCCCCCCCCCCAGGTCCACAGGGAGGAAACAACTCATCTTAGTCGGACTCTTCGCAAGCTTCAAGATAGTAGAAGTACGGTTTGGACTCTCTTGCTTTAGCTATGGCTGTTGGACACAATCATGGGGATTTATGCAGTTTTAATCATGTTTTATGCTTCTTTATTTAATAACAAAGACAGAAATGATGTTGTAATGTTTTGGAAGTTATGATGTGTCAGTTATGGAAATGTTTTGTATGAACACATTTTTATGAAATAAAAGTTTGTTTGTTTTCCGCTGCTTATATATATTATTTATATCTGTCTTGTGTTTTATCTGTGACTTTTACTTACAAACCTCCACCAAAGTTAAGGCAGTCCCTTGGGAGTTACCTTAATGGAGGGTGGGGTGTTTCACTTGGTATCAGAGCATAGATTTACCAGACTAGATAAAAAAAATTCAAACTATTTTCAAAAGAAGTTTAAAGAAGCGTTGTTTTCAAGAAAAAAGTGTTGTTTTTAAAAGGCATAATTCCCCAAAAGCTATATGCACTATCTCTCTATCCTTTGTCTTGAATACTTTCTTTTTTGTTCCAGCGTGTCTGGAGATCTTAACCTTCCAGAAGGAGTATCGATACCCGGCTTGTTCCGAAGGTACCTAGAGGCTAGGGCCAATGGTGCGGGTCCGGCAGACATTCCTCCTCCCACCGTAGCAGCAGTTCCTCCACCTCCTCGGGGAAATACTTTCACTACGATATGTAGAGACTTCAAGGCTATGGGTGGAAAGGACTTTTATGGAACTGAATCCTTTGTAGTAGCAAGGAACTGGCTGAAGGAGACCGAGGACTTGTTCATCATCTTCGAAGTTGACGACAGGCAAAAAATACAGCTAGCAGTGTGGTTGCTTAAAGATGAAACTTCCTATTGGTGGGAAGTTACGCATGCTGAAAGGCCGGTGGAGACTTCGGAAGATTTTAGGATGAGATTCGAAATGAAATTCCTCCCCCAAGCTGAAAGAAGCCTGCAAATGGAGAAGTTCCTAACCCTTAAACAAGGTAGTATGACAATCAAGGAGTATGTAAATCGGTTTAATCAGCTGGCCAGATTTGGGCTGGATTTAGCAAACACCCAACACAAGAAGGCCCTTCGCTTTGTCAAAGGTTTGAATGAACCTCTACACAGCCTTGCAATGACCCATATACCTATGGAGGCGACCTATGAAAGCTTGGTGGACATGGCGCTGCTACACGAGGAAGACAAAGGCAAGAAAGAGACAAAGGCGGAAGCATCTCAAGAAAAGAAAGTAGGTTTACAGGATAAGAAAACAGACTTCAAGAAAGGCGGGAAGAACAACAAATCCCATGAAAAGAGAAAGTGCAATTTTTGTGGCATTGTGGGACATATAGCAAAAGACTGCAGGAAGAAGAAGGCAAAGATGAATGGAGGCTGTTTCCGTTGTGGAGAGACTGGACACTTGGCTAAGGACTGCCCAAAGAAGCGGGGGCAGGGACAGAGGACTGGATCCGCCTCGGGAGGACAGGATCACGCGCTGGTGGCACCTCCACAGGAACGAGGTAGGAATATTTCTGTAGAAAGTTTAGTTTATCTGTATGATCATCCAGTTCACACTCTCTTTGATTCTGGTGCATCACACTCCTTTATTTCATCTGCTTTAGTAGAATCTCTACACCTAGACACTAGTGTGGTAGAAGATCCCTTGGTTGTTTCAAATCCAATTGGGGGCTCGGCTTATTTGTCGATGGTTTGCTTGGATTTGAAAATCTCTATTTTAAGTGTTGAATTTAGATGTAGTGCCTTTGTTTTGGGCTTCTCATGATATGGATTGATCTTAGGCATGGACTGGTTATCCAATAACGGTGCCGTTCTTGATTGTGAGAAAAGAGTGGTTAGACTCTTGAATCGGCTCGGTAACACTCTAGAAATTTCTTGTAATCCATTGAATGTTGTTATGCTTAGTTATCTAGAGTCGCTTGACGCTTCTGTTGAGAATTTGCAGTCGATTAGAGTGGTCTGGGAATATCCGGATGTCTTTGAAGAGGTGAAAGGCTTACCTCCGAAGCAGGAAATAGACTTCCGCATATATCTTGTTGATATTGCAAAGCCTGTAGCTCTCCCTGTTAGACACATGGCTCCAAAGGAGAAAAAGGAGCTCAGTAAGCAAGTTAAGAAGCTTCTCGAGAAGGGTTTTATAAGGAGAAGTATCTCAGAATGGGGTGCTCCAGTGGTGTTCACCACCAAAGCAGATGGTTCACTACGTCTTTGTGTGGACTATATGGAGCTAAACAAGTTGACTAAAAAGAATAGACACCCGCTTCCCAGAATAGACGGTTTGTTTGATCATCTTGTAGGTGCGTCGGTCTTCTCCCAACTTGATCTAGCTACTGGGTTCCATCAGCTAAGGGTAGCTGAAGATAGTATTTATAAAACGGCGTTCAGAACCCCAGACGGTTTCTATGTGTGGCTTGTCATGTCTTTCGGTTTGACAAACGCACCCGCTTATTTCGTGGACCTAATGAGCAGGGTGTTCAGAGAATTCCTCAATAAGTTTGTGGTGGTCTTCATAGACGATATTTTGATGTTCTCAAAGAATGAGGAAAAACATGCTCGGCATCTGAAAGAAATCATGGATACTCTCTGTGCGCATCAGCTAAAAGCCAAATTCTCCAAATGCCACTTTTGGAGAGAAGAGGTCAGATTTTTAGGACATATAGTGTCCAAAGAGGGATTAGCTGTAGACCCCACGAAAGTGGTGGTGGTGCAAGAATGGAAGACACCAAGAAATGCAACCGAAGTCCGAAGATTTCTTGGGCTAGCCGGTTTTTACCGAAAGTTCATTAGGGATTTCGCAAAAATCTCAGCTCCGCTCACAAGGCTAACAAAGAAGAATCTGGCATTTGCTTGGGATTTGGATTGTGAGTTTGCTTTCCAAAGATTAAAAAGGGCTCTCACAACAGCCCCAGTTCTGACCTTGACACATGGAAGCAAGATGTTCACCGTATACACTGATACTTGTAGTACGGGACTAGGCGCTTTTCTGATGCAAGAAGGGAGGGTAGTAGCTTATGGTGGAAGACAATTGAAAGTTCATGAAAAGAACTACCCAACCCACGATCTTGAGTTAGCCGCCATCGTCTTTGCGCTTAAGTCTTGGCTCCATTATCTTCTAGGTGAGAAGTTTGAATTATATAATGACCATAAATCGTTGAAATATCTCTTCTCGCAGAAAGATCTTAACTTAAGGCAGCAAAGATGGATGGAATTCCTTGCCTCGTATGATTTTGAAATTTCCTATACTCCCGGCAAAGGCAACGTCGTAGCAGACGCGTTGAGCCAAAAGAAACTTGTGACGGCCCGCCCCGCACCAACCGACATTTACTCCAAAAGTGCGCTGTACACATATCCAGTTAGCACGGAACGGGTCGCCAGAAGGAAAAGGAAGAAGGAAATGAACATACAAAGAACCTGTAGAATGTCTCACAACGCATAGAACAAAATATAATAATAACATACTTGACATAAAACAGGAGAGACAGTGCATAAGCCGAAAATCAGAACTAAACGTCATAGCAGCGGAAATCCAAAATACAGCTTATTACAACTTTCAGACTGTCTCAAAGCAAAAACAAGATAAATGAGGGACACTACTAATGCCCAAGTAGCGACCACCAACGACACAGGGAGAATGTGTATATATATATAATACGTGGAAGCCTCCTGCCCGCCTCCGAATCAGCTACTCGCGCATCACCAGCTAACCTGTCTCTAGTCTGCTCGTGTGAGCACCCAGAGTAATAAGAGGAGACATAAAACTCTGGGTCAGACATAAAGCCTGGTATGAGCGATAAGCATCTAAAGTGAACAATAACAGGTTGACTAAAACATACCTGAATCTGGACCTGCAACCAAAGAGTTAGCACTACATACTGTACAACACTCTAAGGTATCATATCAAACGGTATAAAGATACAAAGGTGGGGGAGGTGTGCATGTCATAATGATGGCAAACAATCAAGCATAGCATCCATCCTCACATCTCTCACTCAGTGCGTAAAGTATACGATATTCACCACTTCGATCACCCAACATACCTTGCTACGATCACTCTGCCCCATGAAGTCATAAATGGCTTCACTGCACTGATAACGTAGCCACAAATCCTTCGCTATGTCCACTTTGCCCCATGGAGTCACAAGAACCCCACTGCACTGGCTCATAGCCTTACTAATCCTTACTATGTCCACTCTGCCCCATGGAGTTACAAGAACCCCACTGCACTGACTCATAGTCTTACTACGCATCACCTTGCCCCTCGGGTCGTAATGACCCTACTGCACTGATAACGTAGTCTTGCTACCATCACTTTGCCCCTCAGGTCATAATGACCCTACTGCACTGATAAGTAGCCCATCATTCCTTTTTAGTGGTGAATCGAAGTTATGAACATCGACAACTCCTTAGCACACGTCCCGTAGCAAAGCCCAACCATGAAGTGAACTCATTGGTTCCCAACTGGTTCCAGGATCCTGAGCTCTAACTTCCATTTGGACTACCTTTGCATCTCGGGTTATTGGTCATCACAATCGAATCGGATCGGATCAGCCTTCACATACTTCATCGGATCAGATCGGACTTTGCATTCGGATCGGGTCGCGCCTCTTGCATCGGGTCGTGGTCCTCCAGCTCGTGGCTCCTCTTCCTGATTCGGATCGGCGTCACCACTTCGGATCGGATCGGGTTGCTTCATCCGGGTCGGGTCGTATCTTCTGATCCGCTCAGATCGTCTCGCCTAGTACCCATCGACTCGTGAGCTCCCCACCCTCCTCTGGTTCGGATTGGAAATACTTTTTGGTTCGGATCGTGCTTCTACCACCGGATCGTGCCACCTAGCTGAGTCGTGACTTACTCCTTTAAACGGATCGTAATGCCCATGCTGGAACGGTTCGAGTCGCTCTACCCTCCACCGATCTGATCCGGATTCTGGGTCATTTCCTGCATGTTTTCCTGCGACTGTTTCTACGCCATTCGACGGCGTTTTCGACCAATCTAACACTTCTAAACAACCAAAAAGCATACCATACAGTCATAGCAACATGTAGTGTCGATCCCAAACATCAAAACATAAATCATAGCATATAAAATGGATCAAACATACCCAAAATCCCAAATTTCCCCTTAAGCTTACTTAGGTGAAACTAATGATAGGATTATCAAAACTTAACCAAATTAACCCAAATTCATATCAGAGGTCTAAAACATCATTCCGAATTTTATAAACATTTTTCCAGAATTTTATCATGTTTAAATTCGCTAATTAACACTAATCACCCCTAATTAGCCATAATTAGTGCAAAACTAAGCAAATCACTCACCTTAGCCACAAAATAAACTAAGATCTGAAATGATTCTCTGATTTGATGCGAATTTCAATACCAAACAGCAGCTCCTTTGTTGATTTGGTGAAGATCCTTCTTGATTAGGGGTTGCTAAGCCAAATCCTTAACCTAAAGGTGATTTGGAGGTGATTTAGAGGTTGGAAGTCATTTTTAGGGATCCTTGGTGATAAGTGGAGGCTAGAAAACTGAAATGGAATGATTCTCCATCTCATTTCAGCCCTCCCATAACCCTAATCCCGAAATGGGTTATGGGCCTACTCACTAATCACCCGATTTGGCCCGGTTAAGCAGTTTTTCACCCTCCAAATCTTGTTTCAGCCATATCTCCCAAACGGTAAGTCCGTTTGGCTAATGTGACCACTCTACGGAAAGAGAAACCATCAAACGAATCAAATGGAAGTGGTTTCAGGTCAAAATTCCTTTCCAATCAAAAGTTATGGCCAAAACAGTACCGACTAGGGGCAAAATGGTCATTTAAAAATCGACAAAAATCATAAGCATGGGAAATGACTCTAATAGACGTTTCCCAAAATTACATGACCATACGACTTCACATGGGAAAGAAATAAATATTCTACAATCCTATGATGTGTAGAATACGGGTCATTACACTCTCCCCCCCTTAAGAAATTTCGCCCCCGAAATTCCTTAATCCAAACATACACAAAGATTCCCGCATGCCTATCAATCATAAAGCAACAATCAAACATGCAAAACAAGCTAAACAAGTCTATCCTAGCATGCGGAAAAACTAAATTACGAAGTAAATCTTACCAGGCAAAGAGTTCTGGATATGCCTTCCTAATGCTCTCCTCTGTCTCCCAAGTACAATCATTCTCGTCCTCGCCCCACTGAACCTTGACTAGCTTCACCGACTTCCTTCGAAGTTGCTTCGTATCGTGCCCCACAATACGAATCGGCTTGCGGTTCCCAACCGCCTCGGGTTCTACCTCAAAGTCCTCTAACTGATCAGGTGAAATAGTCACATATGAGTCATGAACGAACTTTCTCAGTTGGGAAACATGAAATACATTGTGAACTCCTGCCATTTTCTCTGGTAAGCCAACTCTATATGCCAAATTCCCGACTAATTCGAGAACAGGGAATGGGCCAACAAATCTTGGTGCTAACTTGCCTCTCCTGCCAAATCGAATCACGCTCTTCAACGGAGAGATCTTGACAAACACCAAGTCACCAACGGAGAATTTCAAGTCTCTTCTCCTCTTATCGGCATAACTCTTCTGCCTATCCTGAGCAGCTTTCATTCGTTGCTGAATGATCTTGATCTTATCGGAAGTTTCTCTCACCGCATCCGGTCCAAGCACAAACTTCTCGCCAGTCTCTATCCAACATGATGGTGAGTTGCACGGTCTTCCGTATAAAGCTTCATATGGAGCCATACCGATACTGGATTGGTAGCTATTATTATATGCAAACTCTACTAGATGCAAATGGTCATCCCATGATCCACCAAAATTCAATATACAAGCTCTCAAGAGATCTTCCAATATACGATTCACCCTCTCCGTCTGACCGTCGGTCTGAGGATGATATGCGGTACTGAGATGTAATCTTGACCCTAGAGCCTCTTGTAAGCTCTTCCAAAACCCACTAGTGAACAACGGGTCTCGGTCACTCACAATGCTTTTGGGTACTCCATGAAATCTCACTACCCACTTCATATACAATTCTGCCAACTTGGCTGCCGTCCTGGTCGATTTGACTGGTATAAATCTTGCGCTTTTAGTCAATCGATCCACAATTACCCAAATGCTATCATATCCCGATCTAGTCCTTGGTAAGCCATCAATGAAATCCATCGAAACTTGCTCCCATTTCCATTCGGGAATTTCTAATGGTTGCAACAACCCACTAGGCTTCTTTTGTTCGGCTTTAACTAGCTGACAATTCATGCATTTGGATATAAACTTCCCAACGTCTCTTTTCATCCCTTCCCAGTAGTAAGTCTGTCTCATGTCTCGATACATCTTATTACCACCGGGGTGTATAGTCAGTTTTGAGTGATGACATTCTCTAAGCACTTCATCCCTCAAACCATTCACGTTGGGCACAACTAGTCTTCCATCCTTCCGAAGCCATCCATCTCGATCAAGCCCATACACATTCATCTCCTCATCAACTCCCATTTCTAACTTGGAGATGATTTCTAATAGGTTAGGATCGTCCCTCTGGCTAGAACCAATCCGCTCTA
This sequence comes from Allium sativum, assembly GCA_030737875.1. Lineage (NCBI taxonomy): Eukaryota > Viridiplantae > Streptophyta > Magnoliopsida > Asparagales > Amaryllidaceae > Allium > Allium sativum. The sequence goes on along the minus strand of CM060923.1, from coordinate 442,740,626 downwards.
TCAAAGTGGGTCTGATCGTCAAACTAGCTAGCATAACTGGATCCAATTCGCACTTTGGTCTGAAATCAAACCCCGCGATATACTCCAGTTGCTTCCATTCAAGAAACATTGCCCCTAAGCTGGCATGTCTCCTACTCAAGGCATCGGCTACCGCATTACCCTTCCCAGGTGTATACGCGATATCAAAATCATACGAAGCCAAGAACTCTAACCATCTCTGCTGACGGAGATTCAGATCTTTCTGAGAGAAGAGATACTTTAACGATTTGTGATCGGTAAATAGCTCAAATCTTTCTCCCAAGAGATAGTGTCTCCACATCTTCAGCGCAAATACAATCGCTGCCAATTCCAAATCATGGGTAGGATACTTCTTCTCATGCGGCTTTAGCTGTCGACTAGCATAAGCCACAAACCTACCTCCTTGCATCAATACAGCACCCAGTCCGGTACCACAAGCATCTGTGTATACCGTCATCTCTTCATTCCCTTTAGGAATGACAAACACTAGCGCACGCGTCAACCTCTCCTTTAGACTTTTGAAGGCATCCTCACACACTCCGTCCCAGACGAAGGACTGATTCTTCTTAGTCAACTGAGTCAACGGTGCTGCAATCTTGGAGAAATCCTGGATAAACTTACGATAATATCCAGCTAATCCCAAGAAACTTCTCACATCTGTAGCATTCTTGGGTGTAGGCCAATCCTGTACCGTAGCCACCTTCGCAGGGTCCACGGCAATACCACTCTCGGAAACAACATGATCCAAGAATCTTACTTCCCTTCTCCAAAAATGACACTTAGAGAATTTCGCTTTCAATTGGTGTTTCCTCAACACCTCCATCACTATCTTCAAGTGCCCCTTGTATTCCTCCTCTGTCCTTGAATAAACAAGGATATCATCCACGAACACAAGAACAAACTTATTCAACTGATCTCAGAATACTCGATTCATAAGATCCAGAAAATAGGCTGGTGCATTGGTCAACCCAAATGGCATGACCAACCACTCATAAAATCCAGACGGCGTCCTAAATGTCGTTTTCGGAACACTCTCATCTGCTACTCGAAGCTGATGAAATCCTGTCGCGAGGTCCAACTGGGAGAACACTCTTGCTCCTTCCAGCTGATCAAACAAATCATCTATCCGCGGTAGAGGATACTTATTCTTCCTCGTCACCTTATTCAACTCGCGATAGTCCACACACAAACGAAGGGAACCATCTGCCTTAGTGGCAAACACAACTGGTGCTCCCTACTCGGAGACACTCCTTCTAATAAATCCCTTCTTTAAAAGATTGCTGACTTGCACCCCGAGCTCTCGCTGCTCCCTTGGTGCCATACGACGAAGTGGCATCACTATAGGTCTGGCATCTTTCACTAAATCAATACGGAACTCAATCTCTCGGTGTGGTGGAAGCCCGGTCACCTCCTCGAAGACGTCCGGATACTGGCCAACCACGGGCACATCTGACAACTCATCTTGCGGGATGTCGAGGGAATTTACAAAACTAGCCATAACCCCATCACTAGGTAGGCTACCAAACACTACCCTCCGCCCATCATCCGCCCTCACTGTCACCAAAAAGCCCTCACAGTCTACCACCACCCCGTATCTTTGGAGCCAATCGACCCCCAATATAATGCCATACACAGTAAAGCCCAAAACAAAGCAATCACATACAAACATACATCCATGACTCGATAAGACCAAATTCCTGCAAATCATACTAAGGCTAGTCGAACCACCAATCGGGTTCGTCACAATCAATGGCCTATCGACTATCTCGGGTTCCAGTCCCAACCTATCTACCAGGTCACTAGATATGAAGGAACGGGAAGCCCCAGTATCAAACAAAACTCGAACTGGTACATCATAAATAGAAAGCATACCTTGAATAACAACATTCTTTCCTTTCTCCGCCGCAGTTGGGGCATTCGACGAAGAAGGAACAACATCAATAGCATATGCTTTCACAATCTGCTTCTCCTTAAGAGGTTGCGGACATTTATCCTTCTGATGTCCCACTTGACCACAGTTGTAGCACTTCCTTTCCGCTGGCTTGGCCCGACATTCCTTAGCATAATGGCCCTTCTTCCCACAGCTGAAGCACTCAACATCCTTCTTGCTCTTTTTCTGGCCACCTTTAGATTGATCCTGCTTCCTCTTATTCTGAGAGTTATTCTTGCCTCCACCGCCTGCTTGCGGCTTTGGCCCTTCTGCAGATGCAGCCTCAGTCTTTGACTTAGGGTAAAGACTCTCTGACCTCAAAGCTTTTCCCACGATCGATTCAAAAGTCTCATCGATGTGGTTGATAAGCGTTTCCCCCAAGTACCCATCCAAACCAGTGATGAACTTCTCATTCTTCTTTTCAGGGGTATCAATGAGAGACAGTCCATACTTCGACAAAGTGTCGAACTCAGCAATATAATCAGAAACTGCCCTTCCATTCTGCTTAAGTTCCAAGAACCTCTTGAACAATACTGACTTCTGGGCAGCTGGAATGAACTTCTCGCTAAAGCGAGCTTTGAACTGATCCCAGGTAACCTGATCTTCTGGAGTAGCTGTTCTAATGGCATTCCACCAATTCATCGCTCGCCCTTGCAGGTGACGAGATGCTAGCCTTCTCTTCATCGCATCCTCAAGACCCAAGTCATCAAAGATACGGTCACAGCTATCCATCCAGTCTTGAACATCTGTGGCCGACTCCGTTCCGTGGAACGGCTTTCCACCAAGATTAGTGTAATCCTTGCACAACTTGGCGAAATCGACCCTAGGCGCCTGCACTACTGGGCCAACACCAGCTCCGGGATTGGGAACTGCCCCTTGCACTTCTCTAAGCATGTCTCTCATGAGGTTGGTAAACATAGCCCTCATGTCAGCGGCATTCCCTTGGTTGGTCCCTCTACCAACACCCCTCGTCTCTCGGCTCATCGTTAATCTGTAAAAAGGAAACGATTAACGACCCCATAGTGGTGCTAGTGCAGTGCGACTTCATTCTTATACTACTAATAGTATATATACATAGCTTTTGAAAACCAAAGTAATCACAAATACGCGCTCTCATATACGTACTATCTCTCCCTGGTGTCTTTCCCTAGGTTAACTAAGCAACCTAGAGCTCTGATACCAAGTGTGACGGCCCGCCCCGCACCAACCGACATTTACTCCAAAAGTGCGTTGTACACATGTCCAGTTAGCACGGAACGGGTCGCCAGAAGGAAAAGGAAGAAGGAAATGAACATACAAAGAACCTGTAGAATGTCTCACAGCGCATAGAACAAAATATAATAATAACATACTTGACATAAAACAGGAGAGACAGTGCATAAGCTGAAAATCAGAACTAAACATCATAGCAGCGGAAATCCAAAATACAGCTTATTACAACTTTCAAACTGTCTCAAAGCAAAAATAAGATAAATGAGGGACACTACAAACGCCCAAGTAGCGACCACCAACGACACAGGGAGAATGTGTGTATATATATATATATATATATATATATATATATATAATACGTGGAAGCCTCTTGCCCGCCTCTGAATCAGCTACTCGCGCATCACCAGCTAACCTGTCTCTAGTCTGCTCGTGTGAGCACCCAGAGTAATAAGAGGAGACATAAAACTCTGGGTCAGACATAAAGCCTGGTATGAGCGATAAGCATCTAAAGTGAACAATAACAGGTAGACTAAAACATACCTGAATCTGGACCTGCAACCAAAGAGTTAGCACTACATACTGTACAACACTCTAAGGTATCATATCAAACGGTATAAAGATACGGAGGCGGGGGAGGTGTGCATGTCATAATGATGGCAAACAATCAAGCATAGCATCCATCCTCACATCTCTCACTCAGTGCGTAAAGTATACGATATTCACCACTTCGATCACCCAACATACCTTGCTACGATCACTCTGCCCCATGAAGTCATAAATGGCTTCACTGCACTGATAACGTAGCCACAAATCCTTCGCTATGTCCACTTTGCCCCATGGAGTCACAAGAACCCCACTGCACTGGCTCATAGCCTTACTAATCCTTACTATGTCCACTCTGCCCCATGGAGTTACAAGAACCCCACTGCACTGGCTCATAGTCTTACTACGCATCACCTTGCCCCTCGGGTCGTAATGACCCTACTGCACTGATAACGTAGTCTTGCTACCATCACTTTGCCCCTCAGGTCATAATGACCCTACTGCACTGATAAGTAGCCCATCATTCCTTTTTAGTGGTGAATCGAAGTTATGAACATCGACAACTCCTTAGCACACGTCCCGCAGCAAAGCCCAACCATGAAGTGAACTGATTGGTTCCCAACTGGTTCTAGGATCCTGAGCTCTAACTTCCATTTGGACTACCTTTGCATCTCGGGTTATTGGTCATCACAATCGAATCGGATCGGATCAGCCTTCACATTCTTCATCGGATCGGATCAGCCTTTGCATTCGGATCGGGTCGCGCCTCTTGCATCAGATCGGGTCGTGGTCCTCCAGCTCGTGGCTCCTCTTCCTGATTCGGATCGGCGTCACCACTTCGGATCGGATCGGGTTGCTTCATCCGGGTCGGGTCGTATCTTCTGATCGGGTCGGATCGTCTCGCCTAGTACCCATCGACTCGTGAGCTCCCACCCTCCTCTGGTTCGGATCGGAAATACTTGTTGGTTCGGATCGTGCTTCTACCACCGGATCGTGCCACCTAGCTGAGTCGTGACTTAATCCTTTAAACGGATCGTAACGCCCATGCTGGAACGGTTCGAGTCGCTCTACCCTCCACCGATCCGATCCGGATTCTGGGTCATTTCCTGCATGTTTTCCTGCGACTGTTTCTACGCCATTCGACGGCGTTTTCGACCAATCTAACACTTCTAAACAACCAAAAAGCATACCATACAGTCATAGCAACATGTAGTATCGATCCCAAACATCAAAACATAAATCATAGCATATAAAATGGATCAAACATACCCAAAATCCCAAATTTCCCCTTAAGCATACTTAGGTGAAACTAATGATAGGATTATCAAAACTTAACCAAATTAACCCAAATTCATATCAGAGGTCTAAAACATCATTCCGAATTTTATAAACATTTTTCCAGAATTATATCATGTTTAAATTCGCTAATTAACACTAATCACCCCTAATTAGCCATAATTAGTGCAAAACTAAGCAAATCACTCACCTTAGCCACAAAATAAACTAAGATCTGAAATGATTCTATGATTTGATGCGAATTTCAATACCAAACAGCAGCTCCTTTGTTGATTTGGTGAAGATCCTTCTTGATTAGGGGTTGCTAAGCCAAATCCTTAACCTAAAGGTGATTTGGAGGTGATTTAGAGGTTGGAGGCCATGTTTAGGGATCCTTGGTGATAAGTGGAGGCATGAAAACTGAAATGGAATGATTCTCCATCTCATTTCAGCCCTCCCATAACCCTAATCCCGAAATGGGTTATGGGCCTACTCACTAATCACCCGATTTGGCCCGGTTAAGCAGTTTTTCACCCTCCAAATCTTGTTTCAGCCATATCTCCCAAACGGTAAGTCCGTTTGGCTAATGTGACCACTCTACGGAAAGAGAAACCATCAAACGAATCAAATGGAAGTGGTTTCAGGTCAAAATTCCTTTCCAATCAAAAGTTATGGCCAAAACAGTACCGACTAGGGGCAAAATGGTCATTTAAAAATCGACAAAAATCATAAGCATGGAAAATGACTCTAATAGACGTTTCCCAAAATTACATGACCATACGACTTCACATGGGAAAGAAATAAATATTCTACAATCCGATGATGTGTAGAATACGGGTCATTACAAAACTGACCCTAAGCCCTCTCTTTATAGAAAGGCAAAGCTTCGAGCATATAGCCAGTTTCGACTTTTGGCCTTCCTCGGATTTTATACCTGGTTTATTGGCATCCCTAGAAGTACGGCCCACTCTTTTAGACTCAATAGGGGTCGCCCAACGTGAAGACCCTCAGCTTGTGGACGTAATAGATAAGCTAATTAGGGGTGAAACTTCCAGTCACCTCAATAGGTAATCCATTGATGATAAGGGTTGGCTGAGGCGAGATGGAAGACTGTGCGTCCCACAAGAAAGGGAGTTGGTAAAGAAGGTTCTCGAGGAAGCACATCATTCCAAGATAACAATACACCCAGGCGGGGACAAGATGTACAAGGATGTAAGGAGAGTTTTCTATTGGAGCGGCAAGAAGAAGGACGTGGCAGATTTCGTTTCTAAGTGCGGGACATGCCAACAGGTCAAGGCGGAACAAAAGAAGCCTGGAGGACTGCTTCATCCTCTAGAAGTCCCGCAATGGAAGTGGGATAACATTTCAATGGACTTCATTGACGGGTTTCCTAGGTCCAGAAGAGGCAATACTAGAATTTGGGTAATAGTGGACATGCATACTAAAAGCGCCCACTTTATACCTATCAAGAGTAAAAGGACTGCTTCGTCTCTAGCTTCTCTTTATCTCAAAGAAATAGTTCGACTCCATGGAATACCCTCCAGTATAGTGAGTGACAGAGATCCCATCTTTACAAGCAAATTTTGGGGAAGTCTGCAAGAAGCTGTAGGCACACAGTTATGCTTGAGCACGGCCTATCACCCCCAAACTGATGGCCAGACAGAAAGGGTGAATAGAGTATTGGAAGATATTTTGAGGCTATGCGTTCTTGACTTCGGAGGGACCTGGAAGGATCATCTTCCTCTAGTGGAATTCACCTACAACAACAACTACCAAGCCACTATCGGTATGGCGCCCTTTAAAGCTTTGTATGGAAGACCGTGCCGGTCACCAACTTGTTGTTGGGAGTCTACTGACAAACTTATACTTGGACCGGACATGATTCGAGAGACTTCAGAGAAAGTGGACTTGATAAGGAGGAGAATGAAGACAACCCAGGACAGACAGAAATCCTACGCCGACAAAAGAAGGACCGACCTTGAGTTTGAGTTTGGGGACAGGGTTTTCCTTAAGGTATCTCCTTTAAGGAACGTCATTCGCTTTGGATCCGCAGGAAAGCTAGCACCAAGATTTGTAGGACCGTTCCCTATCATCGAGAAGATTGGGAAAATGGCTTATAGAGTAGAGCTGCCCGAAAGGTTGGCCGGAACTCATAACGTCTTTCACGTTTCTCATCTCCGAAAATGTCTACATGAATCTGCAGAAGTGGTGGAGCCAAGAATTCTAGAAGAAGCCGAAGTGGAACGCGAAGCAATTGTAAGGAGAGTTCCAACTCGAATCGTAGGAACTGAAATCAAAAAGCTACGCAACCGCGAAGTAAAACTCATCAAAGTTCAGTGGTGCGACGCCGAGGAAGACGCAACTTGGGAAACTGAGGACGGAATACGCGCGGCTTACCCTTTTCTTTTTGAGGGTACATCTTTAATCTCTCTCTCTCTTTCCTTAAGTTGTGCTTGAATCTATCTTTTTAGGTATGTTTCCTCGATATTATCCTTTATCCTTAGGTAGGAACCCCTTTGGATGTAAACATGTATTTGAAACATGTTATGGTTGATGGCTGCAAGTGGTTGCAAGTGATTGCTAGTGGTTGCTCGTGGATGCATATACACTCACAACCTAGGTTTTAGATCGGCTCAGTCACTTCATATTGCATATGCATATGTGTATTCATTGTTTGTATGTGGTTGAAAATTCATATGTCGTCATATGGATGTCGCATGTATATGAATGGTTGCGCACTCATGTAGAATTATGAATAGGGAAAATTTTGCATACATAATGGATTCATGGTACTTACATGATTTGCATTAAGGAGGTCAACTGAATCAGTAGACCGCTGGATTTTGCATTAGATAAGGACATGTACACACACTGTGCATATGATCATGAAGCGTTAGAAGTCTTTTAAGGACAATGGACGCCTATGTTTGATGGTTGAGTAGATGGACAATTGGATATTTGGACTTACGTTCTCCTACACTTGAAGATTTCGGGGACGAAATCCTTTAAGGAGGGGAGAATGTAACACCCCGAATTTTCTATTAACTGTAATTTAAAATTTTTAAGTATAATCAATTCTTAATGAAAGAATTAAGGGAAACGGGTTACGCCATTACATTCGTCTCAGAATTCTGCCTGAGATAGAGTCCGAGTTTGCGTGAATCGGACTCCGTATGAAGGAGTTATGACCTCCAGAAGTTTCAGAATTCAAATTAAAGTTCAAACGGTTCAAACGAAGTTCAAAAAAAAAATTCAAAATCAGACCAAACTGGGCTGGGCGGGAAAATTCCCGCCCAGGCACCAGGTCGACCTGGGGGTCGACCTGAGGGTCGACCTGGGTGACCAGGTCGACCATAGGGTCGACCTAGGGGTCAACCTGGGGGTCGACCTGGGGGACGACCTGCCCAATCGACCTGGTTTGGCCCTGGCTGGCCTGGTCGGGTTCTGGTCGATTTCTGAGGCTTGGCTGTGTCACTAGGGCTAACATGTCGCATTTTGGTTGGTTCCTCTCGAAATGAATGGTCTAAATTCGTCTATGATCATCTGACGGCTCAAATCAATCTGAAATTCTATATAAACAACCTAAGACTCCAACCTAAATTCACATAAGAAATTAGAGACAGAGCCGCCATGCTGTCGGTAGAAAATTGAGAGGAACCTCCACTTGTATAAAAGCTTAGAGACGAGCCAAATTAGAGTTAAAACAATAAACAAATCAATGTTAGTCTACCTAAAGGAAAGCATATCAAATTCAGAACTCAGAAATCAGAAAACAAGACTGTCGTTTGTTGTAAGTATAGTGATTCTTCTGATGTGAATAAAATTAAGACTTGATTCGATGTAAATTGGGAATGGAATTATGTTATTGTGTAAAACGATGTTGATTCATATGCGATGTAATGATTGTGATGTTTGTGGTATAGTTGAATTGATATTGATCCTATTATACATATAGAATCACATGCAAGTTGTATAGTTCATATTGTAATCGACACCTATATGTTTATGTGATTATATAGGTTGTATATGATTAAGATTTCATGTATGTATATGCTAGAGCCTTTATGCCTAAACGATTATGTTTACATACATGCTAGTATGTTTGTAAGAAAGTTGCAAGTTAATTGGAGCCATGTGAAGATCCACTTTAATATATGTTTCATGTTGTAGTTAGACATATGATTGGATCTAGTTCACACATGCGATGAAATTATACATACTTTATGAAAACGTCACATTCTTGTCATATGCTAGTTATGTTCGATGTTATGCCTAGATCCAAAACATGTTCAGGCTTATGTTGTCTAAATCATGTGCAAATTTATGTGACACCTAATTGGTTAGACCCCTATTTCAATGCAAGTTCACATATATGAAAGTTGATTTAGGCTATGTTGTAAATTCACATGTACGTTGATTAGTCTATTTTGCAAGTTCACACCTATGATGTTCATATTGACTATGCCAAAAATGCCAAGTTTACACCTATGTCATGTTCACGTTTATGAATTCCCTTATGCCAATTTTGTATGCGCTAAATTAGGCTAAGTTTTTAGCCTAATATCATATGTTGAAAACCATGTGAATGAAAATTAGGCTAAGATTGTTAGCCTAATATTTAAACGGGTTAACGTTGGGAACATTGGTAAAACTTGACATAAATTGGTAAAAATATATGAAATTGGCATGTTTGCCATATGCCAAAATTGGCGGCATTTGAATGGTATAACTTCTTATACCAAAAACGTTAAACTTGGAAAGTGGGCCACAACATTTAATTGTTGACAAATTTACATATATTAAGTAATAAAGACAAATATGTAAATTTAGAAAATACGATTATGCTTAACACGAGGTTGGATTGAGTTGTGATGTAAACCTGCCCGGCTGTCCAGTAGTCACAACAATACCCATCCAATGTGGGTGGTTAAGCATGGAGCCCAAAAAGGACCCAAGGTTAGACTGAGTTACGGTGTAAATCTGCCCGGAATCGACTGGCATATCCAGTAACCGTAACAATACCTGTCTATTGTGTGTGGTCGGTGCTTTAAAAGCTAAGGACGGACTATTAGGATGGTAGGGTTAAGTTAACTAAAACACTTAACCAATTCAACATGTTAATTAAATTGATGGGTGGGGTTAGGTAAATACAGACACTTAACCACTTAACATGTTTGACAAGAAAACCCTAGTAACGGGGACCCATTTCAGCAGTAACCCAATTAGGTATCATGGTACCCTAAAACTAGGCGGGGTGGGGCACGATTACTGGGCTGATTGTAAGCGGTCAAAAGCGACGGCGGTGTGTGCAACAGTGTGGGTTCTAACGGAGTGCGGGCGTGCACACACTTCGGAGCAGACAAACATAGCACTGGGGGCACCAGTAGTATAACCTATGTATTTCCAGTTTTGTGTCGGGTCGCCACCATGGGACTTGATACACCCCATTTCGATTCAAACTGCTTTGTCTTAGTTTATGACACTCCCCTATTTCCATTTTATACTTATCATGCCCTTACTCTTATTCTCATACTGAAGAGTCACTAGACTTACCAGGCTTTATGTCTGATCCTATTTTCTTTCATCTTCTTTTCTTCCGTTTTCCCCCCCAGGTCCACAGGGAGGAAACAACTCAGCTTTGTCAGACCCTTCGCAAGATTTAGGATAGTAGATGTACGGTTTGGACTCTCTCGCTTTAGCTATGGCTGTTGGACACAATCATGGGGATTTATGCAGTATTAATCATGTTTTATGCTTCTTTATTTAATAACCAAGACAGAAATGATGTTGTAATGTTTTGGAAGTTATGATGTGACAGTTATGGAAATGTTTTGTATGAACACATTTTTATGAAATAAAAGTCTGTTTGTTTTCCGCTGCTTATATATATATATGTGTGTGTTTATATCTCTCTTGTGTTTTATCTGTGACTTTTACTTACAAACCTCCACCAAAGTTAAGGCAGTCCCTTGTGAGTGACCTTAATGGAGGGTGGGGTGTTTCATACATGGATCTAAACATATAGATTAATGTCACATAAACTAGTATGTGCATGTACATGTTCCACATATATTTTTACAACCCAAACTTGCATAAGATTCATATAAGAATATATGATCCAATCACCACAACTTGCATAAGATATATGATTCAACTTGCATAGGATTCACATAAGAACTAACATATGATCCAACTTGCATAAAATTCACATAAGAACAAACATATTTTTCAACACCACAAACATACATTTAATTTACATCACATGATTCACAATCATATTCTTATGATCCCAATTATATCTTATCATAATTAAACTAAAGAATTATCTTGTGAGAGCTATCATACTCACAACAAAAAAGAATAGTCTTGTCTTTCTGGAATCTGTATTCTGAAATTGATTTAGCTCGCCTTTGAAGTAGACAAATTCGTTGTTGTTGTTATAGACTTGAGTTGAATTGAGTTGTTTAGCTTTTCTTTGCTCCTAGTTGGTGGCGGCTACTCTAGGTTGCGGGGTGATAGCATGACGGCCATGGTTCTAATTTTTATTAGGTTTAGGGTTTAAGTCTACATGTGTTTATATAGAAATTAGGATTAATTAGGCCATCCGATCAACCTAGAAGCAACCTGAACCATCCAAAAAGCAAACTCAGCCTTAATGACTCAGCAGCAGCTCAGAATTGGGCTTAATTCAAAGCTGCCCGAGTGGGGTAGGTAGACCCCCAGGTCGACCCCTAGGTCGGGTCGACCCCCAGGTCGACCTAAAAGATAGGTCGACACTAAGGTCGACTCCCTGGTCGACCTGGCCTGGGGCGGGAAATTTCCCGCCCTGCCCGGTTCTGAGTCTGAATTCGTTTTTGAATTTAAATTTGAATTTCCGGAAACTTCCGACAGCCATAACTTCTTCATACAAAGTCCAATTTACGCAAACTCAGACTCTATCTCAACCAAAATTCCGAAATGAACACAATGGCATAACCCGTTTCCCTTGATTCTCACATTTAAAATTAATTATTCCTCAATTTGTTAGTTAATGTTAACAGAAAACACGTGGTGTTACAGAATCCAATGTTAGACACACATCCATTTACAAGTTCGTTCTGGGTCTGAACGAAACCGAAGGCACCTTATTCCTCATCCCATATGTCCAATACAGGACATAGGTCCTTGCATATCATGTCGATCTCCAGTACGTCTAGACGATCACCACTTATTACCTTGTCTCAGGTGTACAGCCTAATCAAGACATCGGTAATCATCCAAACGATGTGAAGATCTCTGGTCTTCAACCACCGTTTTCATCGTCGACTTATAGTCGAATCAGTTATTCAGAATGGGCATAAAACCCGGTCTTTCCAATTAACTCGCGTATCTCATAATGAAGTGCTATAAAAACACAACATACGCTTCATTCCAATCCAGAATATTCTTTTATTCAAATATTCTTTTCACAATTTAAACCAAATTAAGGTTTTCCAAACTAGTCGGGATTAGCGAACCTTATCGAAATTAATCATTTGTTTTATTTCCCAATCTCAACCTATTCATCCCATGGAGCAAAACTGGTAATCTTCATATCTAACATCACAGTGTTATCGGTAAATTTAATTACCATTTCGCATTCAAATCTAATTAAAGATTTAACTATCGCTTGGAGTGAAACTGCTGGTACTCCATTCTCGATCATTTCCCAAATTTGATAATTTAAATTATCACGTTCACATTTTAATCTAATTAAAGATTCATTAAAACTTCACATAGTTTTAATCTTCCAACAATCATTATTAATGATTATTTAACTTTGGGAAATCAAACATATCGCATCAACAATCTACGCTGTACCACTGATTTCTGCCGATATATAACCTCTAAGCTCGTACATCTCAGAGAAGGGTGTTAAGCAAGAAAATAAATTCTCCGCCACCAAATAGATATATATTTATCAAAGATCAACAAAATGGTTCGAAATACAATTTAGACATGTAATTCTGCCTTTAACTGGGTTAAAGAACTAATGTCATTTAAAACACAGTTCACGATAAACCCAAAATCACATTCCATTAACCATGGAATCTTCACAAAAAACAAATCAATATATATAATCGATATCAATTTCCATATCCGACTAATAATATAAATGGAATAACGGCAAGGCCTTTTTAGTTCCATATATATTAACAGTCTTCCTCTACAAAAGCACATCTCGATTATTACCAAATCGAATTCCATTCAATTCCAATTTAATATATTAAATTGAAAAAAAAACTTTACTTTGGAAAATTTCCATTAAATATTTATAAAAAGATTTATAAATTCCAAATCACATATCACTGTTAATCGGGTTAAAGAACGAATGTCGTTAAAAAACACAGTTCACAATAAACCCAATTCACATTCCACTTCATTCCAATTACTAAATATAACTGGAAACTCTAATAATCTTAATTAAAAGATTTATTCTTTCCACACGGGATTTAAGAAGAGTGTTACTAAAGACACCATTGTAATGACCCAGAAAATCTGAACCAATTTAAAAATTTTAAATTGGCTAAAATAATGGATTTTAAATATTTAAAATAAATATTTTAAATAATAGCAATGAAAAGTGAGTTTGAATCGACAATTGAAAACGAATATAATTAATTCTAATTATAAACAAGGCTTGAAAAGGCGCTGCAGTTTCAAAAATTGAATTCAAACTTTGTCGGACTGTACCGGGTGCAAAACAAAACGGATTTTAGTGAAACCAAAAATATTTAAATCTGTTAGTGAATACCTTCCTAACGAATCTGAAAAATCGAATTTTCATAACGGAAAGCAAAAGTTATGGCCAAATGAATTTTCACGTGGAATTTATATAGCCCGTGAAATTGGCCATTTTGCATACGACCTCGGAATTCGACGAAACCACTTTTGTTGGATCCGGGATGTGAAGTTATTGCTAGGTTACAAATTTCATAATTTTTGAAGCTAGTATGTGAGCGTGGCAAAAGAAAATGTGTTTTGGTCAATTGTAGTTAAATTGGATCGACCAAAAATGGACCTTTTTGCAAACGGTCTCAGAATTCGATGAAACTAGTTTTGTTGGGACCGTATCGTCAAAACATAGCTAGATTTATTTTTCTGGCATTTTTCGAATCAGTTTGTGGCCCTGGCAAATTGAAATGTACGTTCAAATTAAATATTGAATGTTTTATACTTTAATCTGAAGGAAAACTGACTGAAACATTCGAATGGGCCTTCGAAACATATCCCATTGTGTTCAGAATGGGGGTAAAACGCTAAGGACGACAGTCGTTGGGTTTAGATTGGTGGTCGCGTCAGAAAACCCCTTTAAAACTTCCCCGACCAATCATAATTTTTATAAAAAAAAAATCCTTTTCTCTCTCCCCGATCGAAGGCAGAAAACGTTCAAAACCTTCCCCCTCATTTTCAGATCAATCCACGCAAAATTAGCCCCTGCTCCATTTGAAGATTTTGTAGAGCTCGGAGAGATCTTCAAATCCATATAAAGTTTGGGATTTTTCGTGGCCTGTGGAGGGAGAATCGTCGTAAGGAAGTTTCGAACTTCCAGCCGCCGCCGCCGCCTGGCGCCACCGAGTGGGCCCCCACCACCGCGTGCAGACGCGCGTCTCCTCCCTCTTCATCGCTGCATCGGCCGATCCTCCTATCGATTCACGGTTTGATCGAAAATCGCAAACCTAGTTTTAAACCTTTCAGCTGAGGTACGGCTTATATATATTTTCAACAGTTTTAACACCTTTAAACTGTTGCAAACTTTGAAAAATCATATCTTTTTGTTGTATTAACGAAATTCGATGAAACAGGAAACATCGTGACCGTGTGGACGTCTTCTACATTTTAGATGAGACCACATATTTTTCTGAGCCTTCTGCTATTTTTGGTGGAGTGGAACCCAATGTGTGATTTCTAATTTATAAACGATATGGAAAACGACAATGTATAAATTATATAGTCGATGTATAAGTTATATAAGCGTTGTATAAGTTGTACGTTCGATGTATAAGTTATATATGCGTTGTAAAAATTATATATGTGTTGAAATAGAAGTGAATTGCTATATATATATATATATATATATATATATATATATATATATATATATACACGCCCCTCGTCCACAAACCATGGACGATATTTATTGGCTGTGATTGGTGTGAAAATTGATTGATAGCGAACGGTTGTTTGGGATTGTTTGTGGTTGATATTGATTGATTGTGGTTGAAAAATACCCATTTGTGGTTGAGAAATATTTGGTTGAAACCACATAGGATTAGTTTGTGGAAATGAAATAAATATATACATGCCGCCTGCGTGCGAACTAGATGCATGATCCCCATTGTCAAAAACCGCGATGTTTTAAGGTAGAGCGAGGAGCCGTACTAGGGACGGTCCCGGTTTAAACTACCCTGTCGTTATGCTGCCGAAATTTTGAATAATATTCATGTGTTTGAATTATTTTCATTTGCGGAAACTATATTTATTCGTTGAACAGAAAACCTTCATGTGTTGAATCGATATTCATTCGTTGATTAAAAATTCATGTGTTGAATGAATGGTATTCGTGTTTTAAATATAAAAGTCACATTTTTATCTATATATAGAAACTATAGAAAACCTTCATGTGTTGAATCGATATTCATTCGTTGAATTGAAATTCAAGTGTTGAATAGTATTCATATTTTGAAATAAATTGTTTCATAATAAAAATCACCTTTTATCAACTATACGGACTATGTAAAATAATTCTGTTTTGAAATAAATTGTTTTATAATAAAAATCCTATTTTTATCACCTATATAAACTATATAAAATAATGGTGTTTTGAAATGAATTGTTTTACAATAAAAATCACATTTTTATTATATACATGAATTGTTGAAATGTGAAGTTTTAAAAATAGCAACTCGTTCAAATAAATATGCATGAGTTGAAATATTCATTAATTAGCTAATGATATGATTTTTGCCTATGCATGCAACATTAGAATGAATGGTGTTTTTTAAACCAAATGGAATCAAATATGAAGTTGAATGGAAAATGATAAATGATAAGAACTGTATAAATGTACATGCATATTTATTGAACAGGTTATAGCAAAGGGGCTAGAGAAGAGGAATAAAATTTTGTGCCCGACAAATAGGTACACATTTACTGTTTTGTTTGGGTGATGATTTTATGAGCCTGTTGGCTAGCCGCTTGGCTTTTTCTTTTTCTTTTTCTTTTTGACATGAGACGCCCGTGTGGCTATTTGGGAATTTTCCCAGCCCCTCCCGTACAAAGGAGGTTATGGTGAATTTTTCCGAAATTTAAAGGCGTTAGTGAAATATTTGAAGTGAAAACAATATTGAAATTGTTGAATGAACTATTTTTATATAAATATATAAATATAAATAAAATTAAAACGAAACGTGGCCGTGCAGTTCGTGTTTTGAAACCGTGATTTCAAACAACTAGAGCGGGAAATCCGACCATTGGATTTTCCCGAAACCGCAACCGTTGGGTTCGCCTTGGAAATATCTTTCCAACGGCACCAACTTTGTAAAAATCCAACGATTGGATTGTCTGGAATGTTTAATTCAGATCTGAAGAAAAACAGCGCTAGAAACGATTATATTTATATATTTATATATATATATATATATAGTTATATTTAATCGAATAACGACGCTGCAGTTCGAATTTTGAAATCGAAACTTCAAACGATTGTACCGGGAGATCCGACCGTCGGATTTTCCCGAAACTGGAACCGTTGGATTCGTATTGAAAAGACCTTTCTAATGATATAAATTGTGTGAAGATCCAACAGTTAGATTTTCAGATATGTGTAAATCAAATCTGAAGAAAAACAGCACCACGGTCGCGTTAGGGCCCGAAGCGTCGTTTTGAATAAATTGGCTATTTTAAAATAAATAAAAATAGCGATAAATTGTTGTAAAATATCATAAATGATATGGAATGGAAATAAACTGAATTTGCTCGATTTATGTGGTATTTGATGGTTGAATATATTTGGTGTGAAAATTACATTAAAGAACAAAATTGGTGTTGTCGAATGATTTAACCATTGAAATAAATTGATTTGAAATTCTAAATATACGTGAATTATTTGAAAAGGCCGAGTTAATTCTCATTTCGAATAATTGACCGAAGATTGAAATTCGAAGATGAAGACGGTGGTCGAAGACCGGAGATCTTCACCTCGTTTGGATGGTAACCGAGGTCCTGATTGGGAGGCATCCCGAAATATGGATAATGAGTGGTGATCGTCCAGACGAACGTGGTGATCGATGGGTTTGCGAGGTATTTAGTGCCTCCGGTTTCGTTCAGACCCAGAACGGACTTGTAAATGGATTGTGTGTCTGACATTGGATTTTATTCTGTGTTGATTGATCTCTAAAATATACATCTGTTTGGCGGCGGAGAATTTATTCTTTTGCTTAACGCCCTTCTCTGAAACGCACGAGCTTAGAGGTTGTATATCGATGGACATCAGTCGCATGGCATGAATTGCTAGTGTGGCATGCCTAAGTGGCAAATGATCAGGGCTTCTGTTGAAAAGCAAAGTCTTGTGGTAATGATCAAAGCACCGCCTGTGTGGCGTAGCTTTGTGTATAATGTGAATTCGCGAGCCTCACACCCCAGTATGAACCAGAAACGGGAGAAGGACCTCAGGGAGGGCATGCGTTTCTTTCTATCTAGGGTGGTGTCAGTGACCTACCAGCCCTGACATTTATACACTTTTCACCTGTGTGGTTGTTGCTGTTGCGAGGCGCCTCGGTTAGATCGGACGATCCGGGTCCGATGGAGCCATTCGTTGGCTCATTTACACCCCAAAGGGTGGGGAAACGCAGTGTTCAGGAATTTCAATCCACATCGGTGGACCAGCCCTGACGATCCTAGGGCCCACCTGAGTCTGGGTCCTGAGGGGCGGGCTAGAGCGTCTCGAAGTCGGTAAGGACTATCTTTTGCCTTGGTTCATGAGGGAAATCCAATTTCCAAATACGTGATCATGCAGTTTCGATTTTATAGATATTTGGCGACATAGTGGCATGGGACGCTCATGTCGTCTATGATTGATAGTTATGATTTGAAATTGTTTTCGAAACATATAAACACTAGTAGTAATATCAAATGCCTTTGTTTTCTTCGTATCAAGCATATTTTGGCCGTTATAAGGTAAAAACTCTATCCTCCGGTTTGCGTTGCATTGTGTGATGGGAACTGAGTCTTATAACGGCTTCATTTTTATAAAAAGCATAGCGATGTTTTAAAGAAAGATTTGTTTTAAAGCACTGGCAATCCAATGGAGAAAACCCGTTCCACGAAAGTGGCGTGGTCCTGTGATTGGCCATATTATATATGTGTTGAGTAGATTTCTCATACCAGTCCCATGACTGACTCGTAGTTTGTTTCACTTTCAAACTCGGGTGCCCCTTTTTCTACATGGGCAGCCTTGTATTCAGGTTTAGCTGGTTCTTTCTGGATAGCTGGAGCTGAAGATGGATTCTATCATTTATCTATTTTTATGCTGTTCAGCTCCTATTGTACATATTTTGTTTATTTCCGTTGTAGACATTTATGTATAGCTGAACTGTATTTGTACTAAGTAAGATCTTATATACTGTGTAACTCTGATGATTACTTTTATCCAGTATATTCTATTGTACATTTTCAGATGTATTTATTTCTGTTCTGCTATTATCTATTTATGTGTTATATTCCACGGATTACCCTTGCCGCCGTCAGTACGGGGTTTGTGGTCGTATCATTTGGTATCAGAGCTTTGGTTAAGCTTAGTTCTGGAATATAACATTTGAACGAACTCGTCAGAAATAGAACCAGTAGTGTTCTAGGACGGGTAACTCTAGACAGATAGGATCAGCAATATCCTAGTATGAGTAAAGCAGAATGAAATTACACCTCTATAGACACATTTACACTTGAAGTATATGTTTCTATGATTGAAAATTTTCTTTTCTGTGACCTGACACTTGATCTGCCATTTGCAGAAGTACTAGAAAAATGAATGCCAGAAATAGAAGGAATACAGAACCCGATCTAGAGGTTTTATTAAAGAGATATCGAAATCTGAACGGAGCACAGTTCTCGGGCAATGAATCTATTATTCAGACTCACGCTTGGATGAGTTCCGTCGAAAGAATTTTTGAGCGTATCCATCTGAGAGATGACCAGAAACGGTTAGTAGCATCTTGGGTGCTCAAAGAAGAAGCTTTAATCTGGTGGGAAACAATCATCAAAGATAATCCAGAAGGTGATATCACCTGGGACAGATTCAAAGTGATTTTCCTGGAAAGGTTTACTCCTCCCGAAGCGACGAAGCGATTATGTGATGAATTTTCCTATCTAATACAAGGTGACATGACCATCCCAGAATATCATAAGAAATTCAACGAACTTGCTCACTTTGCTGCTCATCTGATTCAAGATCCAAAGAGAAAAAATCTGAGATTTATTCATGGCCTGGAAAGGAGATATCAGAATAGTGTGCTGAGGAATGTAAAACTTCCTTTCTCTGAAATGTTATATATGGCTTATCAGTATGAAGATCTCCATAAGAAAGGAATGTTGCGCGACGAAGAAGAAGTCTGTTGTAGTGACAAAGAAGAGTCGAAAACTGATATTCCTGAAGCTAGTACAAGGTCGGAGGTCAATAAGAAGCCCAGTGCCAAGAGAAAAAGGGCCAGATCAGGGAGAGAACCAACAACGACCGCCGTGTGCTCAAGCTGCAATAGAAAAGGACATTTGGCGATAAGTTGCAAATCTTTGAACAAACGAAGAAAGAGTGGATTTGAACCCAGTAAGAAGGTTCCTGAGGGCAGAGGATGCCATAAGTGCCATCAGGCTAGGCATATTGCAAAAAACTGCACGCTATCTCAGAAATCTGAAACAGTACAGGTAAACGAAGTAGCAGAAACTTTTAAGCCCTCAGCTAGTCAAGAAAGGGCTGATGGTTTAGAAGGAACGCTCACTGTCAAAAACATTTCGGTCAAAGTACTGTTTGACACAGGCGTGTCACGGAGCTTTATATCAAAGGATGCAGCTAAGAAACTGGATTTGAAATTGAAGAAGCTCAAGGAACCAATGACTGTCCAGAATCCGGTTGGGGGTTCTATTGATCTCAGTTGGGTTTGTGGAGTGCCGGTTTCCTTCTCTCGTTATCGGTTTCCTACCATCGCAGTCGTCATGAATTTTAAAGAGTTTGATCTTATCTTGGGGTTAGACTGGTTGAGCAAATATGAAGCTGAAGTCAAATGCGCCGACAGGGTCGTAAAGGCGAAGACTAAATCAGCTGATTATTTAACCATTCCCTGTGAAGGTCAGAATGCTAATAGAAAAGACTTCTGGGCAACTTTGAATGTTTCTCCAGCCCAAATAGAAAATATCCCCGAAGTTACAGAGAATATTCTAGATCTCATCAAAGACATTCCGGTCGTCAAGAACTATGCGGATGTGTTCGAAGAAGTTGTTCGCTTACCTCCGCAGAGAGAAATAGATTTCAAAATTGCTTTAATTCCGAATGCAAGGCCGGTAGTTCACGCTATTCGAAGAATGCCCTTGAAAGAGAAGGAGGAATTAGACAATCAAACACGACAGCTTGTATGGAAGGGTCTGATCAGGCCTAGTTTCTCTGATTGGGGAGCAGCAGTGGTATTTGTCCCAAAATCTGATGGTACTCTACGGTTATGTGTGGATTATCGTGATTTGAACAAGAAGACCATAAAGAACAAATATCCATTGCCGCGGATTGATGATTTGTTGGATCGATTAAATGGAGCACAAGTATTTTCACGAATGGACCTAGCCACAGGCTTCCACCAACTTCGAATTGCCGAAGAGTGTGTTCCAATGACAGCATTCAGAGGTCCCGACTTATTCTACGAGTGGTTAGTGATGTCGTTCGGCTTATGTAACGCTCCTGCTTACTTCGTCGATCTGATGAACAGAGTATTCAAAGGAGTATTGAATAAATTTGTTCTGGTTTTCATTGATGATATTCTAATCTTCTCTAAATCAAAGGCCGAACATGAAAAGCATTTGGAACAGGTTCTAGAAATTCTGAGAAGGAATGTATTGAAAGCAAAGTTTTTCAAATGTATATTCTGGCAAGATGAAGTAAAATTTATAGGCCACGTCGTATCGAAAGAAGGAATCGCTGTGGATCCAAGCAAAATCACAGCCATTCAAAATTGGAAACAACCCAGTACCCCTACTGAAGTCCCCAGTTTTCTCGGATTGGCTAGCTATTACCGGAAGTTCGTTAAAAACTTTTCGAAGATATCTGGTCATTTAACAAAGCTTACAAAGAAGCACTCTAAATTCAAATGCACTCCAGAAAGTGAGAAGGCTTTCGAAGAACTAAAGTTAAGACTAACGACTGCTCCAGTGTTAACCATCATCGATGGCAACCAGGATTTAAAAGTCTGGACTGATGCTTCTAGAGAAGGCCTTGGCGCAGTGTTAATGCAGAGGGGACAGGTGATTGCTTATGCTAGCCGTCAGCTGAAGCCGCACGAAATGAACTACGTAACTCATGATCTTGAGTTATTGGCTATAGTATTCGCTTTGAAAATCTGGAGACACTATCTTCTGGGTGAGAGTTTTGAACTATTTACAGATCACCAGTCGCTAAATTATCTATTCACCCAGAAAGACCTGAATCTGAGGCAGCAACGTTGGCTGGAGTTTCTTGCAGCATATGACTTTGAAATTATATACACTCCAGGGAAAGCCAATGTCGTGGCCGATGCGTTAAGCCGAAAGAATGAAATGATCGCCAGTTTCATCATTTCGACTTCGTTGATTGACAAGATATCGGCTCTCCAAGAAGACGACCAATTTATCAAAGGAATGAGTAAGCGAATTCGTGAAGGCAATGCTTCGGATTTCCAGCTAGACAGCGAGGGGATTCTGAGGTTAGAAGGACGAATTTGTGTTCCAGAAATTCCTGAACTCAGAAGTGATGTACTTGATGAATGCCACAAATCTAAGCTCAATATCCATCCGGGTGTGAGTAAAATGTATAACGATATCAAGTGCACATTCTGGTGGAAGTCGTTAAAAAGAGACATCTCGATATATGTTAGTCGATGCCCTACTTGCCAGCTAGTCAAAAGCGACCAACAAAAATTGGCTGGATTGTTACAACCACTAGAAGTTCCTGGTTGGAAGTGGGAACATATTTCAATGGACTTCATTGATGGTCTGCCCAGAACCAGAAAAGGGAATGACAGTATTTGGGTGATCGTAGATCGCTTCACGAAGACCGCCCATTTCATACCTGTCAGATCAAATAGAACCGCTCAGAGTCTGGCGCAGATATACTTCAGGGAAATAGTTAGACTGCATGGAGTGCCGCTCAGTATAGTCAGTGATAGAGATACAATATTCACTAGCAAATTCTGGGAGGCATTTCAAGTCGAACTGGGAACGAAGTTGAACTTAAGCACCGCTTATCATCCTCAGACAGACGGTCAGACTGAGAGGGTGAATCGTATTTTAGAAGATTTATTGCGGGCTTGTGTTATAGATTTCGGTGGATCATGGGAAGACCATCTGCATTTGGCTGAATTCTCTTATAACAACAGCTACCAGGCGAGCCTGACAATGTCGCCATTCGAAGCATTGTATGGTAGACCGTGCCGATCTCCTGCTTGTTGGGTCGAACCTGGAAATAGACTTGTGTTAGGGCCTAACATAATTCGAGAAGCTGCCGACAAAGTCAATTTTATTAAGAAGCGATTACTCGCCGCTCAAAGCCGACAAAAGAGCTATGCCGATCGAAGAAGAAGAGATATATCCTTTGCTGTTGGCGACTATGTATATTTGAAAGTATCGCCGATGAGAGGAGTTATCCGGTTCGGTAAAACTGGAAAGTTGGCACCCAAATTCATTGGTCCGTTTCCTATTCTGGAACGGATCGGGACTCTCGCTTACAGGGTTAAATTGCCAGATTGGTTGCCTGGAGTTCATGATGTATTTCACATATCTCAACTTCGAAAGCACGTTCATGTTCCAGACTTGATCGTCGAAGAAGCAGCTCAGCAGGATATTGAAATTACCCCTGAATTAGCTGTGAGAAGAGAGCCGCTGAAGATTATCGGCAAAGAAACCAAAGAGCTGAGGAACAAGAAGGTTCACTTAGTCAAAGTGCAATGGAGTGGAGATCCGCGAGATTGTACTTGGGAAACTGAGGAGAGCATTCAGAAAGCTTATCCTAGATGCCGAGTGGATATCTCTGATTGACTCTGGTGCAAGGTACATTTACCCTACTTTGCATTACCATTTGATTCTCTACTCTGTTGTTATTTTCTTTCCACGGATGTGCACCTTTAAATTCTATAGTCTGAATGATTTTAAAAAGAGTATAGAAGTTGATCAGTATATTTTTGAAAGGTTAAAACGATTTGATTATTGGTTGTGTTGTGTGATTGTAGATTTATCAAACCACTTTCGACTTTGTTCCTTTTCGGGGACGAAAAGTTTTAAGTGAAGGAGATTGTAACGACCCAGAAAATCTGAACCAATTTAAAAATTTTAAATTGGCTAAAATAATGGATTTTAAATATTTAAAATAAATATTTTAAATAATAGCAATGAAAAGTGAGATTGAATCGATAATTGAAAACGAATATAATTAATTCTAATTATAAACAAGGCTTGAAAAGGCGCTGTAGTTTCAAAAATTGAATTCAAACTTTGTCAGACTATACCGGGTGCAAAACAAAACGGATTTTAGTGAAACCAAAAATATTTAAATGTGTTAGTGAATACCTTCCTAACGAATCTGAAAAATCAAATTTTCATAACGGAAAACAAAAGTTATGGCCAAATGAATTTTCAGAGAGGTCGCCATGGAATTTATATAGCCCGTGAAATTGGCTATTTTGCATATGACCTCGGAATTTGACGAAACCACTTTTGTTGGATCCGGGATGTGAAGTTATTGCTAGGTTTCAAATTTCATAATTTTTGAAGCTAGTATGTGAGCGTGGCAAAGGAAAATGTGTTTTGGTCAATTGCAGTTAAATTGGATCGACCAAAAATGGGCCTTTTTGCAAACGGTCTCAGAATTCAACGAAACTAGTTTTGTTGGGACCGTATCGTCAAAACATAGCTAGATTTATTTTTCTGGAATTTTTCGAATCAGTTTGTGGCCCTGACAAATTGAAATGTACGTTCAAATTAAATATTGAATGTTTTATACTTTAATCTGAAGGAAAACTGACTGAAACATTCGAAAGGGCCTTCGAAACATATCCCACTCTGTTCGAAATGGGGGTAAAACGCTAAGGACGACTGTCGTTGGGTTTAGATTGGTTGTCGCGTCAGAAAACCCCTTTAAAACTTCCCCGACCAATCAGAATTTTTATAAAAAAAATTCCTTTTCTCTCTCCCCGATCGAAGGCAGAAAACGTTCAAAACCTTCCCCCTCATTTTCCGATCAATTCACGCAAAATTAGCCCCTGCCCCAGTTGAAGATTTTGTAGAGCTCGGAGAGATCTTCAAATCCATATAAAGTTTGGGATTTTTCGTGGCCTGTGGAGGGAGAATCGACGTCAGGAAGTTTCGAACTTCCAGCCGCCGCTGCCGTCGCCTGGCGCCACCGAGTGGGCCCCCACCACCGCGCGCAGACGCGCGTCTCCTCCCTCTTCGTCGCTGCATCGGCCGATCCTCCTATCGATTCACGGTTTGATCGAAAATCGCAAACCTAGTTTTGAACCTTTCAGCTGAGGTACGGCTTATATATATTTTAAACAGTTTTAACACGTTTAAACTGTTGCAAACTTTGAAAAATCATATCTTTTTGCTGTATTAACGAAATTCGATGAAACGGGAAACATCGTGACCGTGTGGACGTCTTCTACATTTTAGAAGAGACCGCATATTTTTCTGAGCATTCTGCTATTTTTAGTGGAGTGGAACCCAATGTGAGATTTCTAATTTATAAACGATATGGAAAACGACGATGTATAAATTATATAGTCGATGTATAAGTTATATAAGCGTTGTACACCTCTTGTATGAGCGTTGTATAAGTTGTACGTTCGATGTATAAGTTATATATGCGTTGTAAAAATTATATATGTGTTGAAATAGAAGTGAATTGCTATATATATATATATATATATATATATATATATATATATATATATATACGCCCCTCGTCCACAAACCATGGACGATATTTATTGATTGTGATTGGTGTGAAAATTGATTGATAGCGAATGGTTGTTTGGGATTGTTTGTGGTTGATATTGATTGATTGTGGTTGAAAAATACCCATTTGTGGTTGAGAAATATTTGGTTGAAACCACATTGGATTAGTTTGTGGAAATGAAATAAATATATACATGCCGTCTGCGTGTGAACTAGATGCATGATCCCCATTGTCAAAAACCGCAAGGTTTTAAGGTAGAGCGAGGAGTCGTACTAGGGACGGTCCCGGTTTTAACTACCCTGTCGTTATGCTGCCGAAATTTTGAATAATATTCATGTGTTTGAATTATTTTCATTTGCGGAAACTATATTTATTCGTTGAACAGAAAACCTTCATGTGTTGAATCGATATTCATTCGTTGATTAAAAATTCATGTGTTGAATGGTATTCGTGTTTTAAATATAAAAATCACATTTTTATCTATATATAGAAACTATAGAAAACCTTCATGTGTTGAATCGATATTCATTCGTTGAATTGAAATTCATGTGTTGAATGGTATTCATATTTTGAAATAAAATGTTTCATAATAAAAATCACATTTTATCAACTATACGGACTATGTAAAATAATTCTGTTTTGAAATAATTTGTTTTACAATAAAAATCCTATTTTTATCACCTATATAAACTATATAAAATAATGGTGTTTTGAAATGAATTGTTTTACAATAAAAATCACATTTTTATTATATACATGAATTGTTGAAATGTGAAGTGTTAAAAATAGCAACTCGTTCAAATAAATATGCATGAGTTGAATTAGCTAATGATATGATTTTTGCCTATGCATGCAACATTAGAATGAATGGTGTTTTTTAAACCAAATGGAATCAAATATGAAGTTGAATGGAAAATGATAAACGATAAGAACTGTATATATGTACATGCATATTTATTGAACAGGTTATAGCAAAGGGGCTAGAGAAGAGGAATAAAATTTTGTGACCGACAAATAGGTACACATTTACTGTTTTGTTTGGGTGATGATTTTATGAGCCTGTTGGCTAGCCGCTTGGCTTTTTCTTTTTCTTTTTGACATGAGACGCCCGTGTGGCTATTTGGGAATTTTCCCAGCCCCTCCCGTACAAAGGAGGTTATGGCGAATTTTTCCGAAATTTAAAGGCGTTAGTGAAATATTTGAAGTGAAAACGATATTGAAATTGTTGAATGAACTATTTTTATATAAATATATAAATATAAATAAAATTAAAACGAAACGTGGTCGTGCAGTTCGTGTTTTGAAACCGTGATTTCAAACAACTAGTGCGGGAAATCCGACCATTGGATTTTCCCGAATGCGCAACCGTTGGGTTCGCCTTGGAAATATCTTTCCAACGGCACCAACTTTGTAAAAATCCAACGGTTGGATTGTCTGGAATATTTAATTCAGATCTGAAGAAAAACAGCGCCAGAAACGATTATATTTATATATAAATATATATAAATATAATTATATTTAATCGAATAACGACGCTGCAGTTCGAATTTTGAAATCGAACCTTCAAACGATTGTACCGGGAGATCCGACCGTCGGATTTTCCCGAAACTGGAACCGTTGGATTCGTTTTGAAAAGACCTTTCTAATGATGTAAATTTTGTGAAGATCCAACGGTTAGATTTTCAGATATGTGTAAATCAAATCTGAAGAAAAACAGCACCACGGTCGCTTTAGGGCCTAAAGCGTCGTTTAGAATAAATTGGCTATTTTAAAATAAATAAAAATAGCGATAAATTGTTGTAAAATATCATAAACGATATGGAATGGAAATAAACTGAATTTGCTTGATTTATGTGGTATTTGATGGTTGAATGTGTTTGGTGTGAAAATTACATTAAAGAACAAAATTGGTGTTGTCGAATGATTTAACCATTGAAATAAATTGATTTGAAATTCTAAATATACGTGAATTATTTGAAAAGGCCGAGTTAATTCTCATTTCGAATAATTGACCGACGATTGAAATTCGAAGATGAAGATGGTGGTCGAAGACCGGAGATCTTCACCTCGTTTGGATGGTAACCGAGGTCCTGATTGGGAGGCATCCCGAAATATGGATAATGAGTGGTGATCGTCCAGACGAACGTGGTGATCGATGGGTTTGCGAGGTATTTAGTGCCTCCGGTTTCGTTCAGACCCAGAACGGACTTGTAAATGGATTGTGTGTCTGACATTG
The DNA here is from genome assembly GCA_030737875.1 of Allium sativum. Lineage (NCBI taxonomy): Eukaryota > Viridiplantae > Streptophyta > Magnoliopsida > Asparagales > Amaryllidaceae > Allium > Allium sativum. The sequence continues at coordinate 442,713,212 of CM060923.1, read as the reverse complement.
GATTTTATTCAGTGTTGATTGATCTCTAAAATATACATCTGTTTGGCGGCGGAGAATTTATTCTTTTGCTTAACGCCCTTCTCTGAAACGCACGAGCTCAGAGGTTGTATATCGATGGACATCAGTCGCATGGCATGAATTGCTAGTGTGGCATGCCTAAGTGGCAAATGATCAGGGCTTCTGTTGAAAAGCAAAGTCTTGTGGTGATGATCAAAGCACCGCCTGTGTGGCGTAGCTTTGTGTATAATGTGAATTCGCGAGCCTGACACCCCGGTATGAACCAGAAACGGGAGAAGGACCTCAGGGAGGGCATGCGTTTCTTTCTAGCTAGGGTGGTGTCGGTGAACTACCAGCCCTGACATTTATATACTTTTCACCTGTGTGGTTGTTGCTGTTGCGAGGCGCCTCGGTTAGATCGGACGATCCGGGTCCGATGGAGCCATTCGTTGGCTCATTTACACCCCAAAGGGTGGGGAAACGCAGTGTTCAGGAATTTTAATCCACATCGGTGGACCGGCCCTGACGATCCTAGGGCCCACCTGAGTCTGGGTCCTGAGGGGCGGGCTAGAGCGTCTCGAAGTCGGTAAGGACTATCTTTTGCCTTGGTTCATGACGGAAATCCAATTTCCAAATACGTGATCGTGCGGTTTCGATTTTATAGATATTTGGCGACATACTGGCATGGGACGCTCATGTCGTCTATGATTGATAGTTATGATTTGAAATTGTTTTCGAAACATATAAACACTAGTAGTAATATCAAATGCCTTTGTTTTCTTCGTATCAAGCATATTTTGGCCGTTATAAGGTAATAACTCTATCCTTCGGTTTGCATTGCATTGTGTGATGGGAACTGAGTCTTATAACGGCTTCATTTTTATAAAAAGCATAGCGATGTTTAAAAGAAAGATTTGTTTTAAAGCACTGGCAATCCAATGGAGAAAACCCGTTCCATGAAAGTGGTGTGGTCCTGTGATTGGCCATATTATATATGTGTTGAGCAGATTTCTCATACTAGTCCCATGACTGACTCGTAGTTTATTTCACTTTCAAACTCGGGTGCCCCTTTTTCTACACGGGCAGCCTTGTATTCAGGTTTAGCTGGTTCTTTCTGGATAGCTGGAGCTGAAGATGGATTCTATCATTTATCTTTTTTTATGCTGTTCAGCTCCTATTGTACATATTTTGTTTATTTCCGCTGTAGACATTTATGTATAGCTGAACTGTATTTGTACTAAGTAAAATCCTATATATTGTGTAACTCTGATGATTACTTTTATCCAGTATATTCTATTGTACATTTTCAGATGTATTTATTTATTTCTGTTCTGCTATTATCTGTTTCTGTGTTATATTCCACGGGTTACCCTTGCCGCCGTCAGTACGGGGTTTGGGGTCGTCTCAACCATTCACGACAGACCTAAAATCCAATTTAATATTAAATATAAGGCTCTGAATAGAAATTATATCAGCTTATATTAAATATCAAATTCTGAACCTAATGGGTATCGTATTAGGAATAACAATATCTGTATCTTCCAAATTCCCATAACAATATCTGTATAACCAAGGAATCCAAAATTGAAATATTCTGAAGATTATTTCCATTCCAAATTATTCATTGGAAAATTTTGGTTATTTTGAAACCATTTCAATCCAATTTATTTCTTTTAAAAATATTGGATTATTATACTAGTTCATTTTGATAAAAATATATTTTTATCTACACAAACATGGAATTTTTCTTCCGGATCCTTTCCAAATTATTTATTATTATTTCACACAAATTATAAATATTTTTAATAACTTTATCAAGGCCCGTGAAGTCGGTTTCCAATAACGGCTACCGAGCTGCATCCATAGCGATCTTTTCCATATTTGATTTGGACATAATTCCAAATCTAACCATTAGATTCCAAATCTCTTATATTCATTTGAAAGCTCTTTTTGATACGAACCTAATGGTTCCGGTTTTAGGAGAATCCAATGGTCGGATCTCCCGTAATGTCAATTCGAAGTCAATGGTCGAAATTCGCGAACGATTTCTATTTAGGCCATTAATATATATATATATGTATATGTATAAAAAAATATTTCATTCAAAACGTATTTTATAAATTCGTTTTAAAAATGATTCCCACTTTCATTTCAATTTTAAATCAAAATTGAATACTCTTTATCATTATAATATATAATTGATAATGTTTTCAAAATATCAGATTTTGAAATCATTTCCTTTTCGATATTCATTATAAAAGTGAATAAAATCGAAATAAATATCGTTTGGGGTAAAATGGCGCAAATCTAATCAACACAGCTTCACATATTTCGATATTTTCGTGTCCAACCCAAATCAGACATCAAAATCAAAATTTAATCCTTTACAGAATATTATTTTAAAATATTCGTTATTATAAAATATTCATTATTTCTGAATTGGAGTCAGACCCAGCCGATTACCATATAATGTTAGTTATATGGAATTCATACACTACATGTATACAACAATAATGATAAACAATCAACTGTCATCCAGAGTGCATTACACAATTGCATAAGCATTAAATATAAATAATTAACGCTTACAACAGTCTGTCAACCAATCAATTGACATACAACTAAACAATTGGGATTAATGTGTGTCAAATATCATGCCAATACCCATGTGGGGTTTCAACCAACAAATACTGAATATTATTTGTGCTGTTGGGCGATGTGTAAAATTTATCGTCCCAGTCAATATCAGCTAAATAGGTGTACATAAACAAATCGTACGATTTGTAAATGAATATTTATTTTCATTTCAGGAGAATTTTATGTGGTTAACATATACGTTAAAAATTATATTTTTAACGATAAAATATTTATTTCAACACTTATATATTTTATATAGTTCATACATTCAATAAAAATGATATTTTATTTTTCAAACATTTTAATCAAAACATGAATATTTTATACAGTTCATATACGCATTAAAAATTATATTTTTAATGAACAATATTTATTTAAGAAAATTTCGGCATTATAACGACTCGATATTAGAACCGGAGTAATGTCTAGCATTACCCCTCTCCTGATACTGGCTCGTGCCATACACAATAATCAATTCAATCCACAAACCACAATACAATTCATTTCACCACAATACAATCAATTTTCCATAATACAATTCAAACAACAACCACGATTTGTACAATAAATAGTGTCGGGGGCTTCTAAGCCCCATCTGCATCCTAGCATATAATTAACTATAAAATAATTTAAATGAGAAAGAGGTCTCACTTTGGGGTCCACTCCGCCGTTGTTTTCTGACGCTCTGATTTGTTATTCTGGTTCCAGAATTTGCAAAAGAGCTCCAATCTTCACACCGTCTTATTTTCTAGCTTAAATGCGCCATTCTGGACAACTATCGCCTAACACTACACCATAATGGCCATTTGGTAACCCTTTTTTCTTTCAATTGCCAACACTTATTTATGTTGTAGGGTAATAACAATAATAAGCGTTGCTATATTAAAAAAGTGTTACCAATAATACATAATTGTAATTTTTTTATTGCCAATGCTTATTTGTGTTGTTAAGGCTGGTTTTCTAAGGGCAAAACCGTAAACTAACGGTCCGTAGCCCTATTTCCCATTTCTCCTTTCTTTGCCCAACGCTTTTACAAGAAACGGCCGCCTACATCAGATATCCAAATTCATGATTTCAGAACGAGGAAAAAAATAAAAAAAAATCGAATCCAAATCCCACGAATCCAGCATGAAGGGGATTAAAAAGTCGATTTCGTTCCTCTCTAATCGGATTTTGGGGGTCGCTTCAGGGAACAACTTGGATTCAATTTTGGGGATTGATTTGTGCTCACATTCACCTAGCATTCAACTCGAATTCAATCTCATTCATTCGCTTCGGGTGTAAATTTTGTTCGATTTGTGCTTTTGATTTCAGGTATAAATTTCATTTATCCAGTTTTTAGGATTCACAATGAGTTAGCTTTTATAAGGTGTTTTGTGGGTCTGGTTTTATTATAATAGCCTATGGTTCATTAGTAGTTATTGTTTATTTAATAAGCATTTGATAGTAGAACACTTGTTAAATAAGCGCCATGTTGCTATGCCCATGTTGCTATGCGAAACCCCGAATATTTATTTAGCTTTGAGTATTTTGGACTGAATTTGTTATAGGTTTAAGGTATAAAAGCCTCTGTAGGATCATTTTCATTTTCATGTTTATTTTTCATTATATTGCTTTTTTTTAAGAAAACAAAAATTGATTTTATACATAGAGTAATATAACATTGTCATATAATAATTACCAACTTGCAGCAAAAATCAGTTCCAAAATATCATTTGGGAACGATAGTTGGATACCTATATGTATAAGAAGAAATAATTAATTCATGTAACCTCTAATCTATATAGAATCTATGCAAACTCAAAACAATAGTCAACCCATATGCCTCCAATTAGGTTGTGATGATAAACTAGTATCACCATTTACATTTGTCCCACCAAGAGTAGAGTACTGTTTCCTTGCTATGTTGTATGAGTTTCCAGTAAGACCCCCTCTCATAGTTCCTAATGGCTGCCAATTCTGATTGTTTAGCCTTTGGTAAGCCGCGGAATCTGCAATCATGAGAGTATCAGCAATTAGCTTTTTTGCTCTTGATCATTATTCACATACTCTCTGTTTTGTCCACTTAAATTGCTATAATGTCATTCCCATGTAACTATAATTGTGTTCCTATGTCAGGTTGCTGTAAATACTATAGTACTAGATGAAAAAGAATTTTTGGTCATATCATAAGGTCAACTAACATGAAGTGCCTCACTCCTCCGCAAATATTCTTCTTATGTTCATCCATATTGTTTTATTTTTGTCCAAATCAAACTTGTGTTGCTTGAAGTGTAATCATTTCCATTTCATTTGTTTACTAATTTACTATTACTATGTAATCATATTTTTATGGATATTTATCCATTGACATTACAAAATTTCATGAAGTAAACAAATATTACCATAAACTTAAATCTGTAATAATGATCTTTTTACCTGACCATACATGGCTTGTAGTTCTCAAACTTTTTATTATTGTATTTTGGATAATCAAAAAGGTAATTTTGAAATTTTATAGTATGGTAATGCATGTTGCATTTCGAATTATTGAAGTTCAATTTTAGTTGTTAGTCTACAGTTCAGCTTATATTGTTTTATGAACTTTGGGCATGTCTTCTACTGACACACATAATCATTAATTGAGATATTGGAAAGACATTGAGATACTTTCTATATATCTGTTTAATGAGATATTGGATAAAGCTGATTATTTATCTGGAAATATGATCGCAGAAATAACCTTTTTGTTTACTGCACCAGGATCATTATATTTATCATTCACTTTGATATTTTATTTTTTATATGTACTTTAAGTTGGTATAAATATAGTCATTATTCATGATTAAGTCCAACGTAACGATACTTTTTACAATAACTTTAGCATTTATGGGAGAGTATATTAATAAGTTACATTGTCATATTACATCTTGAGCATACAGGAAAATAATATGATGTTGAATTTATAGAAAATATTTCACACATCTTGTTTATGTTGTACTAACATCAACAACAGTGTGTGAAACGTGCTATTTATAACACAAGCTATAATTAGTTAGCTAAAAATCCTTACTTTTTGAACCTGTAATCTGACTGTATTCATATTTGAAGCATACACTTTTGTAATGGCATTGTTTGTATAGAAAGTCAAAATCAGAATATCAAAATATAATAAAATTAAAAGCTGAAAGTAAAAGCTGTCAACTCTTGAGAAGTCAGCTATTCAACTTCTTAAATGTTTTGTAAAATGGATATCTTTCTATTTATTCCAGGTTATCCTTAATTGAATTCATTTTTGGTATACTTGCTACTCTAAATATTTAATACTTTATGTCATTATGGATAAATTACTATACCAAGCATCATTTTTTGTCAGCTCTTTATGTTCCATATAGAGATAAATCCAACATATTCATTTCTTCTTTTTCTTCGTTCATAAGGAATAAAATAAAATGAAATGAAAAGCAATTATTTTTATAATCAAGGAATTTACATATACTAGTTTTTTATTTAAGTTTGCTGGAAAAAATTAACTATGTTGCTGGAATTGAAAATTTTCTGATTTACTGTTATGGACAACGCTACTTGTCTTTGTGATTTTAAATAAACTGGATGTGTTTTGTTTGGTTAAATAATGCAACATTACTGTCATATATAATTCACAAATCCTCAACATCGGTTTTTTGTATAGGATCATTCTAAGTACTAGTGCCAAAAAAGTTGTGATATATTTTTTAGGAATAAATGGAATGAGCATAATTATAGTATTAATTAATTCTAACAAAGGAGAATATAGGTTTTATATAGACATCATACAAGAAAAATGAAACGTGCAACATTAAAAGCATACAGCAGTTTTTTTTTTTTTTTTTTTTTTTTTGTGATCATAACTACATAAATAACATCATATTTTTATACATCACTCCCTTTCCTGCCTGCTACTTCTTACTGTTTTTTAATAAAGTGTCTTTCATCTCTCGTTCCAAAAGTTATAAACATTTTAGTTTAGAAAAACATAAAGATTCGTTGATTAAACTGTGTATTAACAAGCAAGGTTTTTTTAGAAAAAAATAGAGAATGAAGGAGGTAAAACAGAAGTAGATAGTTCAACTTTTAAAGAATGTTTTTCCTTGACTTGGAAAAATCCTTTTGTTCTTTGCTTATCTTTCTCTATTAGGATGGGTGGCTTGCTTTTAGATAAGATACAGGTTCATTTATTATGGGGATGATGTTTTCTAAAGTTCATTGCAGCTCTTCTTGGTTGTAGACTTATGTATAAAACATTATTCACATTTTCTCCATTAATTTCGTTTAATACCCACTCCTCTTCGTTTATTCACATTTGCTAGGAAATTCCTCTCCATTAATTTCATTTAATATTCACATTTAATAGCCACACTTTAAAAGTTAAAACCATGTTGTGATAACATCAGATATTTTGCTTTCTTTAGTTGTAAGTTGTTTGACGTAGAAGGGAACAAAATACTTACAAATGAGTAGGAAATAGTACTGAGTTAAAGCTTTACTGCAGCTCCGCTTTATGACATTTCATGTTAATTTTCATTTGTCGAACACTAGTGATTGTAGTAGTTTGAGGAGACATTTATTTTATATTAACTTGGATGTTTTTCAATAGCCTCTAGTGATTGTAGCAGTTTCACTGGTTTAATTTACCAATTGTCGCATTGTTTGAACATAATTTGTCAATGACTGACATGAATGGTTTTGTCAAGGGTTTTTTGACAGTTTGTCCTACTTCCTTAATGAGTTTCGAAGAAGAAAAGTCAAATATGTCAAGGGCTTCTTGCCAGTTGGTCCTATTACCTTAATGAGTTTCGGAGGAGAAAAGTCGAAAATGGCATGAATGGTTTTGTCAAGGGGTTTTCGTCAAGGGCTTTTTGACATGGTAGCAATTGCATTCATAGCAATGGCAACTTCACTGGCTGATGCAAGCATGTCTTGTGGAATGGTGTACTCTGCCATATCCCATGCATTGGCTACCTCACCAAAAACGGGCCACTTGGTGGTTGCTGTGGTGGGGTAAAGAACCAACCTTAATTACTTGGAGATATTTGTATTAATGAACCAATCCATAATTACTTGGGTATCAGTTAGTCACTCGTATTAATGAAGCAATCCTTAATTACTTGGGCAGTGTGTATAAACACAACCACTGTATTTGTATGAACTATATTACCATTTATACATGTCATTATTGAACCTACCTTTAAGCAGTCTAGTGTTGAAGTTTGTTATATGTCTATTATATTTATTCTTCTTTGGTTGTTGGTTGATTTTCGTAGGAGCGATTGGAAGGAGAATTGGTTGTTGCTAAAGAAGAATCAGAAAAATTGTCTGGAAGCCTAAAGGTACACTTTTGCAGAATTTTTTCGCTCCGTAAATTTGTAATGTGGATAGCAAGTAAACCAAGTTTGCACAAGAATTGTTTTGCAACCACAAATTATTGTCTTCCTATTTCTCCATTTTCTTTCATAAATTATTATTACTTCATCCCTTTTTACAAAGCACCATTTTTATGTGTAAACCATGCTCAAACATACATGAGGGGAGGTGTATATAAACGTGTACAGGCATTTTACTTAGAAGGAAAGGATGTGTGGATTAGTAGACAAGTGGAAAACATGACTTGCAGCATATGTGCATATCTGTGTAAGTGCAAGTATTTGTGTGCGTGAGTGCAAGTATGTGTATATGAATGTATGTGTGTGTGCTGTGTGAGATGGAGAGGTGCGTGTGCACTGTACAGGCATGAAGGATTGATGATAAAAAGCTACTACTAGATCTTACATAAAATTCATCTTTAGATGATTCCTACCCTGCTATTCATGGATATCCTAAAAGTAGGTCACTGTTACTATGAATAGTTGAGCATATATGTTATTTCAATATAGTAAGAACATTAAAATTTAAACTTGTAACCCTTAATGACACTGGTATATGTGATAGTTAGTCAAGAATTACGACAGTATGCGAGAATGTTATATAATATAATATAGTAAACTCATTAGCTATATCGAGTTAATGACAATCAGATGGAATTAGTAACGTATTTAGATTTTTGAAACATGTTAAATTTTCTAAATTGACTGATGAATGCTATATCATATAGTGCTAGTATCCATCCTAGCTAGATTGACTCAAAGGTAGCACCTTATATATATATATATATATATATATATATATATATATATATATATATATATCCAATGTCACTAGTCCAAGAATTTACTATACAAGCTTTATTGTTATGCCTACATGACTAAAATATAATAATGGATAGAAAGGTAATCAGAGGATAAACCCAGGTGTGTCATGTACAATACTATCGATTAGTGGGTGCACCACAATGCTAATCCACGGCTGATACTGGGTATTACTATGTGTTGATTCAGTTTCGGTATATTTGAGCCTTAAATGATATTGCATTAAATAAATGTCAATTTAGTTTTGGTATTTGATAAATTTGTCACAAATATATTATTATAATGCAGTGTTAATAATTGTGAGCGAATAATCATCTCATTTTTGTAGTCCCATCTCTATATTATTTATCCTCCCAAAACTTGTGTGTATTATTGGTAAAATGATTTACCAGATCCTATTAGGCTTAGCTCAGTTTAACTGAGCCTATTAGGCTCGGTATAATTGAGTTGTTATGCTCAGTTTTACTGGGCCTTAGTGTAACGACCCAGTGGATTTCCGGCCTCGAAAATCGACATAAATACCCTTTACCGTACTCATGCCGATCCTCCAAACACTGAAACACTGGAACGTTTAGAATGAAATTAGAGGGTGAGATAAGAAAGAAAGAAAGTTAGAATAGAAGAAGAAGAAGAAGAACAAACACAGAGTCTCACATCGCAGCGGAACAAAATATATTACAGAAATAAATCTTTACTGAAAACTTTAAAATACTTACAATATCAGAGTACAACACACAGCTGGACAGTTTTGATAACCTGTCCTCATATATATAATCACATAGCGGAATATCATCCATCTGAACATCTTCAGCTCGTCTTTGAACTTCTCAGTACCTGATAACCTGAACCTGTACACCTCGGTCTAACCCGAGCATTTACAAAACACTGGGTCAGTCTGGTGGACCAGAGTGAGAGATAAACTCGCACAGCAATGTAGGTATCACACAAGTTGATTTAAGGTTAAAATCCTTTCGAAAGAAAATGGTAATTCGTAAGACCGATCCACACATAAACACGGACGGTTTTTACCTTACGATAACCCAAACCAGCTTTCGAAATCAATATCTTGATCTGATATTATGATATTGTCTAGATACAAATAATTAACAAATCTAGAGGAACGCTTGCATCTCACGCTCCCCGTATATAGTATACAATTGAAAACCGCGGGCGCTTATTGGATATTGGATTTCCAACTTGACAAGGTATGGGACCACCTTCTGCACGTGCATCTCTAGAGGCGAATACACTGGGTTCAACAAGAACGTCTTGCAACCCGGCCCTCACATGACCGACCACTCATTTCGCTTGAGTGTATCGAATGTACATCACCAACGGTTGGACTCAAACCACCGTTCTCGAATGGGCAGAATCGATAGATTAAGGAACAAAAGGAATTTCTCTAGATAGGTGATTATACACCCTAATGGGAGCGACCCACATAGCCATGCTGCCTGCCCGATTTTTGTCATTTTCCGGTTGATGAGGCTTGAGGCTAGAATTCCTCTTCAAACATCTGGCCACCATTCACTTTGAATGTCACATTGTCAGATCCACCAGATATCACCAATTGACGTCCACAAAAATACTCTAGTGGTTAAGCTAAGAGAACCGTCGTCCTCCGCCACCAACTATCGTACGTTTGAAGAAACCAAGTACGTAATTCCTTTGGAAATACTTTGTCAGACATCCATCCATACAAGTCACCCAGGAACAGGGTGAACCGAAGGTACTCTCCTACTGCATCCAATACAGGAATCACCCCATGGATCAGTAGCGATTGCCCTTGCAATCCACAGTTTCAACCACGACAGAACCCAGTATATCTCCGGGTCGAATCAAAGATTGTAAGTGGTTCTTCCGCTTCATGAAGATCTATGGTCTTCACATGCTCCATCTCGATCATCACCTGATCTCTTCTATATATTCGTACTTGTTGGTTGGAATGGTTTTCGAATACATATTCGATCCCGGTCTTTCCATACCAACAATCGTGAAGGTCAAACTTGATAGTCGGTTATTTAACTATCAAGCAAACATCCATGAAATCATATAATTACTGGTCTGGTACCCAGTATCACTTGGCTTTTAAAATTTAATCGCTCTAGTCCCTTTTTATTTTGTTATCATGGAAAATATCACCTCATCTCATTTCCGTTACTTTGGAAAATCTTATCACACACTCTCGCCATCACCCACTAGTATCATCGTTGGGTCGTCCCGAAGTTGTTCAAGTTGGGGTATTTTAATTACCTCTCAGACCTTGACCAACAACGTTCTTACCTTCAGATAAATACGAGTCGTGATTCAAAACCCTATATTATCATTTCAATCCTTATTTCAAGCCTCGTTTACTAAGCTCTAAGCAAATCCCTTTTTCCCCATTACCTTTCCTCTTTCGGGAAACCCCTTTTAAATCTATTTATTCAACTTAATACCATTTTTAAGCATTTCCAGTTTAAAAACGATGTTTAAACTCATATTCATTTATAAACGTCGTTATAAATTCCAGGTTATATATATATACCCTTTTACATCTTCATTTCCTTTACTTAGTTAGAACCTTAAGTAAAAGAAAACTTTCATTTACGCTAGGTATCCACTTAAACATCTTTATTGCCTTATTATAAGACTCGAGCTTAAAAACAAAAACTCATCCTTTAGCCCTTTCCCAACCCTCGACCCTTTCATTTCCAACTTGCTTACTTAGATATATCTCCTTTGATTAATGATTACTATAACACTTTACATTAATCATTTCAAAACAATTTACTTCTTTACTTAAATAATACTTTCCTCTGCTTAAAACCTTACTAAGTTGGATCAATTAAATTAATTCACTAATTTAAAATCTACCTTAGTCTAAATGGTCGACCCACCCAACATGGTTATTCCCTTAACCAATTCTAATTAATTCCATCTTTAAATTTATAAATTTAAATAACTTCATTTAATCGCTCACGATTAATCAGACACTTAGTGCTAAGTTATTTCATTTGTTTATAATTCTCATCGACATAAGAAATTGGTTTATATAAAACATATCCCATTACTTATAATTTTTTTTCCAAATAAATGATTAATATTTATTCCCCTTTTAACAGCCTTTATTTAAAATGACAGCTTTCAAAACTTATTCCAGTTATAAAATATATTTATAACTGCAACTCTGTCGACTTACAGTCAATAAAATTCATCATTAGAAATCGATTTATTTATCGACCAAGTGATGCTAATTTACCAACACGTACCATTCATTTGTCTATATCAGAACAAATGTTGCAGTACGATTCAATCATCAACAATAACAACCAATCAATCTATGGCCAATCCAAACAACTCAACCAATTCCAGCACTTTTATAAATGCGATCAATCAAGGGAAATTCCCTTATTCGGGTCAAAACAAAATGATTTGTACTTCTGCTGAAATTAACTGACCGTTTAACTTCCAGTAATTAAATCCATAATTGTATAACAGGCAACAGTCAAACACTATCAATCAGAACACGAAAATAAAAATCCAATCTATATAAAATATAAATTGGAAGTGCTGAGTGAGTTTAACTCACCTCGATTTGAATCTGACGATAAAACTTTCTGGTTTTGATTAGACTAACATTTAATTCAAATGAAAATTCCAGTCACTTCAGATCTAGGCTTGGCCCGCTCCATCTCGAAGTACTCTCCTCCACGGTCCCAACGCAACTGACCGTCTGTAAATCTGACAACGTACGAGAAAGAAATCGCGTTACGAACTTTATATACTAATTAAATGAATTTAAACATAAATTTCCTTTTAAATTTTAGAATGGGCCTTTACCTTAGTTAGCCGGCCCAAACCCATACTATCCACTACAAAACCCTCCCATCGTTTCTTTGCTCATTTTATCAGCCGCCAAACATTAATCTCCAACCCGAAACTAAAAACCCTAAATCCCCAATTCCTCCAACAATCATGGCGTCGCACCCCCTTCGAGCTCCTCCAATCCACCACCACGGCGTCGTAATCACCCCTGGGTCTCCACTGCAGCCAAACCCGAGCCACCTTCAACCCCTACGGCTTCAACCAGTTTCGACGCGAGGAATTTCAAAGACCGAAAGCTAAGATCCCTTTTTACTCAATTTTTATTTACGTTATTATTTGTTTGATTTTCGTATGGTTCACTGGTTTGTTGAATTGCTCTTGAAATTGGTTGAGTGAATATGCTTATTTATAGTTGCGGATTCAGTTTAGATGAGTACACGTCTATCATCAGCCTTGAATTGTTGTTTCAATCATAATCGGATCTGAAATTTAGATTCGTTCGGATTTTGTGTAGGATTTTAATTGTATGTGATAAACCTATATATCACCATGTTGATTGGGTTAGGTAGCTGTGAGCTATGTGTTGTTCATTCACTTCAGACATTAGGATCTCCCCTTTGATTTTGTTCGGATTTAAATATACAAAGAACAGTGATCCCCTTTACTTTTCGCACATGTGACTGTACTAGTTCGATCAGTCTTTTGGTGAATACCTATATAGATATACAAATTGATCTTTGCTGTATGGTCTGCTTTGATTTGATAAAACAATGTGTAAAATCTCTAGCTATTTTTCTGAACTGTATAATGGATTCCTTGCTTAGATTTTGGTTTTTCAGTATTTGTTGATCCGTTCAAAATGGATCAAGCTATGTCTAGTTAACTTCAATTCAGAGATATCGAATCAAAAATATAGATTTTATTCTTGTTTTAAAGTACACTACAGCAGTAAATCGTACCTGAAATTACTGTGTATGGACTTGGTTAGATTTGAGGCTACGGATTTTGTTTATTCACTCCAAAGATTTTGAAATTGCATTGTGGATTCTTTAATGAGATTTTCTGAACTGTTTATTAGGTTTGATTTTCCATTTTCAATCATATGGGAACAGCTGTACACACATGTGCATTTACTGTTCTGTAAAGATTTCATATATACCAATATATATTAGTTCCTTTCAGTACATTCGCTAATCAGTTTGCATCCTCCTTTTGCTGTTTTTCTTCTTTTAATTGTGTATGGTCTTGTCTTTCTAGCTGTATGACCTATATATGTTATGTCTGCTCATTTCATTTGTTTATTTCTGAAATGAAATCTCGGAGGCTTAGGCCTATTTGGATTCTCTGTTTCTTAGCTGTTCATTTGAGTCTCTTTTTCTTTCTTTCTTTTATTTTTTTCTTGCTGTTCACTACTTGACATAAAATTTCCCTTTTTAATGGGTTTTCTTTTTTTCCTCGCAGATCAAAACTTGATGGGGACAAACTCGGATTCACCGATCTTGGGAAGAAACGAGCATGCAAAGATGAATTGTTCTGTCCAATTCTATTTTGCATTGTTCATTGTAAAGTTAGTGTATAAATGTGTATGGCTCTTTGATTTGTCCTGTTATAGGTTTGATGTATATATGAATGTGTACACATTTTTAGCAATCCAATTGTATGTACAGTTTGATGTGCAAATGTATCATCTATATTTGTTTTGAATGGTATTTGTTTAATGTGTGTACCAGGATTTTTAAATGAATTGGTTACCTTGGCAAAATGTTTTGAAACAAATCATTAACTTAGGATATTTAAACAAGTTTTGTTAAATATAACAAAATTTCGGGTTACTATAAACAAACGAATTGGACTAAATAACTAGTTCTTTTATTTGAAAGTTATGAACCAATCTGTTTATATAAACATTGTCTACCAATTATATTTATGTGATTATAAGTATAACACACTTTAAAATATAAACTAAATTTAGACGGCTAAATTAATGAAAACAAATAATTAAAAAAATATCGCTATATTTATTAAACAACATTTTCAACATCAAACCGTATAGAATTCACATTTTTAAATAATATTCCATTTATATAAATATAAATAATTCATATATATTTGAAATCTATTTTAATTAAATAAATTCGATAAAAATCCATTATAATATATAAACTGATTTAAATATTTGAATTTAAATAGCCGAAAAATCTGGGATGTTACATTCTTCCCCCCTTAAAATAATTTCGTCCTCGAAATTGCAAAGTAAGAAGAATATTCCGACTCGAATTATTTTAAAATCATTTCTTTGAATTAAATTCAAACCTTTAAATTTTTTCTAAAATTTTGCCAGCACTCCCTCTGCATGGCTCGATTGGCACGACTACCACTGCCACTCTGGGCCTCAATTTCTTTGAAAAGAAAATTCAAAATCCAAATGGCAACCTACTTTATTTGAATCCCAATCTATTTATCCATTAAATTTTCGAACCCCAATTCATTCACTTAATTTGAATTCATTCTTGAATTGGGTTTTTTTTTACCTTAATCAGGTTCAGTTTTTCTTCCATATCGGATTCAAATGGCGAATTGATTTTTCCAATCAGTTCAACTTTATTTCCTATTTCAAATTTGATTTCAAATCAATACAAACAAACACATTACTAAAAAAACAAATTCTTTTTTTTTTCTATATTAAATATACATTGGGTAAAATTATTTCATTTACCCACTTTGTAAATCAATATTGTATCCATTCACTAGTTCAACGCTTCTCAACACTAGAACCACTCAAATAACACAATACAAAACATTTGTATATAAAATTTTACAAATACGCTCTCATATATACACTCAGTTTCGATCTAGGGTATTACTAACCCAATCTCTATCGAGTCACACCACAGAGCCAAGGTTATTACTAAACCAATAGCTCTGATACCACTGTAACGACCCAGCGGATTTCCGGCCTCGAAAATCGACATAAATACCCTTTACCGTACTCATGCCGATCCTCCAAACACCGAAACACTGGAACGTTTAGAAAGAAATTAGAGGGTGAGATAAGAAAGAAAGAAAGTTAGAATAGAAGAAGAAGAAGAAGAACAAACACAGAGTCTCACATCGCAGCGGAACAAAATATATTACAGAAATAAATCTTTACTGAAAACTTTAAAATACTTACAATATCAGAGTACAACACACAGCTGGACAGTTTTGATAACCTGTCCTCATATATATAATCACACAGCGGAATATCATCCATCTGAACATCTTCAGCTCGTCTTTGAACTTCTCAGTACCTGATAACCTGAACCTGTACACCTCGGTCTAACCCGAGCATTTACAAAACACCGGGTCAGTCTGGTGGACCAGAGTGAGATAAACTCGCACAGCAATGTAGGTATCACACAAGTTGATTTAAGGTTAAAATCCTTTCGAAAGAAAATGGTAATTCGTAAGACCGATCCACACATAAACACGGACGGTTTTTACCTTACGATAACCCAAACCAGCTTTCGAAATCAATATCTTGATCTGATATTATGATATTGTCTAGATACAAATAATTAACAAATCTAGAGGAACGCTTGCATCTCACGCTCCCCGTATATAGTATACAATCGAAAACCGCGGGCGCTTATTGGATATTGGATTTCCAACTTGACAAGGTATGGGACCACCTTCTGCACGTGCATCTCTAGAGGCGAATACACTGGGTTCAACAAGAACGTCTTGCAACCCGGCCCTCACATGACCGACCACTCATTTCGCTTGAGTGTATCGAATGTACATCACCAACGGTTGGACTCAAACCACCGTTCCCGAATGGGCAGAATCGATAGATTAAGGAACAAAAGGAATTTCTCTAGATAGGTGCTAATACACCCTAATGGGAGCGACCCACATAGCCATGCTGCCTGCCCGATTTTTGTCATTTTCCGGTTGATGAGGCTTGAGGCTAGAATTCCTCTTCAAACATCTGGCCACCATTCATTTTGAATGTCACATTGTCAGATCCACCAGATATCACTAATTGACGTCCACAAAAATACTCTAGTGGTTAAGCTAAGAGAACCGTCGTCCTCCGCCACCAACTATCGTACGTTTGAAGAAACCAACGTACGTAATTCCTTTGGAAATACTTTGTCAGACATCCATCCATACAAGTCACCCAGGAACAGGGTGAACCGAAGGTACTCTCCTACTGCATCCAATACAGGAATCACCCCATGGATCAGTAGCGATTGCCCTTGCAATCCACAGTTTCAACCACGACAGAACCCAGTATATCTCCGGGTCGAATCAGAGATTGTAAGTGGTTCTTCCGCTTCATGAAGATCTATGGTCTTCACATGCTCCATCTCGATCATCACCTGATCTCTTCTATATATTCGTACTTGTTGGTTGGAATGGTTTTCGAATACATATTCGATCCCGGTCTTTCCATACCAACAATCGTGAAGGTCAAACTTGATAGTCGGTTATTTAACTATCAAGCAAACATCCATGAAATCATATAATTACTGGTCTGGTACCCAGTATCACTTGGCTTTTAAAATTTAATCGCTCTAGTCCCTTTTTATTTTGTTACCATGGAAAATATCACCTCATCTCATTTCCGTTACTTTGGAAAATCTTATCACACACTCTCGCCATCGCCCACTAGTATCATCGTTGGGTCGTCCCGAAGTTGTTCAAGTTGGGGTATTTTAATTACCTCTCAGACCTTGACCAACAACGTTCTTACCTTCAGATAAATACGAGTCGTGATTCAAAACCCTATATTATCATTTCAAGCCTCGTTTACTAAGCTCTAAGCAAATCCCTTTTTCCCCATTACCTTTCCTCTTTCGGGAAACCCCTTTTAAATCTATTTATTCAACTTAATACCATTTTTAAGCATTTCCAGTTTAAAAACGATGTTTAAACTCATATTCATTTATAAACGTCGTTATAAATTCCAGGTTATATATATATACCCTTTTACATCTTCATTTCCTTTACTTAGTTAGAACCTTAAGTAAAAGAAAACTTTCATTTACGCTAGGTATCCACTTAAACATCTTTATTGCCTTATTATAAGACTCGAGCTTAAAAACAAAAACTCATCCTTTAGCCCTTTCCCAACCCTCGACCCTTTCATTTCCAACTTGCTTACTTAGATATATCTCCTTTGATTAATGATTATATAACACTTTACATTAATCATTTCAAAACAATTTACTTCTTTACTTAAATAATACTTTCCTCTGCTTAAAACCTTACTAAGTTGGATCAATTAAATTAATTCACTAATTTAAAATCTACCTTAGTCTAAATGGTCGACCCACCCAACATGGTTATTCCCTTAACCAATTCTAATTAATTCCATCTTTAAATTTATAAATTTAAATAACTTCATTTAATCGCTCACGGTTAATCAGACACTTAGTGCTAAGTTATTTCATTTGTTTATAATTCTCATCGACATAAGAAATTGGTTTATATAAAACATATCCCATTACTTATAGTTTTTTTTCCAAATAAATGATTAATATTTATTCCCCTTTTAACAGCCTTTATTTAAAATGACAGCTTTCAAAACTTATTCCAGTTATAAAATATATTTATAACTGCAACTCTGTCGACTTACAGTCAATAAAATTCATCTTTAGAAATCGATTTATTTATCGACCAAGTGATGCTAATTTACCAACACGTACCATTCATTTGTCTATATCAGAACAAATGTTGCAGTACGATTCAATCATCAACAATAACAACCAATCAATCTACGGCCAATCCAAACAACTCAACCAATTCCAGCACTTTTATAAATGCGATCAATCAAGGGAAATTCCCTTATTCGGGTCAAAACAAAATGATTTGTACTTCTGCTGAAATTAACTGACCGTTTAACTTCCAGTAATTAAATCCATAATTGTATAACAGGCAACAGTCAAACACTATCAATCAGAACACGAAAATAAAAATCCAATCTATATAAAATATAAATTGGAAGTGCTGAGTGAGTTTAACTCACCTCGATTTGAATCTGACGATAAAACTTTCTGGTTTTGATTAGACTGACATTTAATTCAAATGAAAATTCCAGTCACTTCAGATCTAAGCTTGGCCCGCTCCATCTCGAAGTACTCTCCTCCACGGTCCCAACGCAACTGACCGTCTGTAAATCTGACAACGTACGAGAAAGAAATCGCGTTACGAACTTTATATACTAATTAAATGAATTTAAACATAAATTTCCTTTTAAATTTTAGAATGGGCCTTTACCTTAGTTAGCCGGCCCAAACCCATACTATCCACTACAAAACCCTCCCATCGTTTCTTTGCTCATTTTATCAGCCGCCAAACATTAATCTCCAACCCAAAACTAAAAACCCTAAATCCCCAATTCCTCCAACAATCATGGCGTCGCACCCCCTTAGAGCTCCTCCAATCCACCACCACGGCGTCGTAATCACCCCTGGGTCTCCACTGCAGCCAAACCCGAGCCACCTTCAACCCCTACGGCTTCAACCAGTTTCGACGCGAGGAATTTCAAAGACCGAAAGCTAAGATCCCTTTTTACTCAATTTTTATTTACGTTATTATTTGTTTGATTTTCGTATGGTTCACTGGTTTGTTGAATTGCTCTTAAATTGGTTGAGTGAATATGCTTATTTATAGTTGCGGATTTAGTTTAGATGAGTACACGTCTATCATCAGCCTTGAATTGTTGTTTCAATCATAATCGGATCTGAAATTTAGATTCGTTCGGATTTTGTGTAGGATTTTAATTGTATGTGATAAACCTATATATCACCATGTTGATTGGGTTAGGTAGCTGTGAGCTATGTGTTGTTCATTCACTTTAGACATTAGGATCTCCCCTTTGATTTTGTTCGGATTTAAATATACAAAGAATAGTGATCCCCTTTACTGTTCGCACATGTGACTGTACTAGTTCGATCAGTCTTTTGGTGAATACCTATATAGATATACAAATTGATCTTTGCTGTATGGTCTGCTTTGATTTGATAAAACAATGTGTAAAATCTCTAGCTATTTTTCTGAACTGTATAGTGGATTCCTTGCTTAGATTTTGGTTTTTCAGTATTTGTTGATCCGTTCAAAATGGATCAAGCTATGTCTAGTTAACTTCAATTCAGAGATATCGAATCAAAAATATAGATTTTATTCTTGTTTTAAAGTACACTACAGCAGTAAATCGTACCTGAAATTACTGTGTATAGACTTGGTTAGATTTGAGGCTACGGATTTTGTTTATTCACTCCAAAGATTTTGAAATTGCATTGTGGATTCTTTAATGAGATTTTCTGAACTGTTTATTAGGTTTGATTTTCCATTTTCAACCATATGGGAACAGCTGTACACACATGTGCATTTACTGTTCTGTAAAGATTTCATATATACCAATATATATTAGTTCCTTTCAGTACATTCGCTAATCAGTTTGCATCCTCCTTTTGCTGTTTTTCTTCTTTTAATTGTGTATGGTCTTGTCTTTCTAGCTGTATGACCTATATATGTTATGTCTGCTCATTTCATTTGTTTATTTCTAAAATGAAATCTCGGAGGCTTAGGCCTATTTGGATTCTCTGTTTCTTAGCTGTTCATTTGAGTCTCTTTTTCTTTCTTTCTTTTATTTTTTTCTTGCTGTTCACTACTTAACATAAAATTTCCCTTTTTAATGGGTTTTCTTTTTTTCCTCGCAGATCAAAACTTGATGGGGACAAACTCGGATTCACCGATCTTGGGAAGAAACGAGCATGCAAAGATGAATTGTTCTGTCCAATTCTGTTTTGCATTGTTCATTGTAAAGTTAGTGTATAAATGTGTATGGCTCTTTGATTTGTCCTGTTATAGGTTTGATGTATATATGAATGTGTACACATTTTTAGCAATCCAATTTGTATGTACAGTTTGATGTGCAAATGTATCATCTATATTTGTTTTGAATGGTATTTGTTTAATGTGTGTACCAGGATTTTTAAATGAATTGGTTACCTTGGCAAAATGTTTTGAAACAAATCATTAACTTAGGATATTTAAACAAGTTTTGTTAAATATAACAAAATTTCGGGTTACTATAAACAAACGGATTGGACTAAATAACTAGTTCTTTTATTTGAAAGTTCTGAACCAATCTGTTTATATAAACATTGTCTACCAATTATATTTATGTGATTATAAGTATAACACACTTTAAAATATAAACTAAATTTAGACGGCTAAATTAATGAAAACAAATAATTAAATAAATATCGCTATATTTATTAAACAACATTTTCAACATCAAACCGTATAGAATTCACATTTTTAAATAATATTCCATTTATATAAATATAAATAATTCATATATATTTGAAATCTATTTTAATTAAATAAATTCGATAAAAATCCATTATAATATATAAACTGATTTAAATATTTGAATTTAAATAGCCGAAAAATCTGGGATGTTACACTTAGGCTCAGTAAAACTGAGCATTATGGATCAGTTATATTGAGCCATACAGGCTTAGTAATACCGAGACTAATAGGTGGATTTAGTTGGTTCATGTAACAACATGCTGATGGTGGTGATTTGAGTATATTATTACAAGTTGAAGTTACACCGAAAGCAAAGAATACAGAATGAATAGTATGGATTGGCCTTTAATCTAAAGGCAGCAAGATCATGTAGGACATGCCAAAAGAGTCTGCACAAGGATGGATGTAAGTGTTTGTTTTGTACCATAGCTAATCCTGTTTGTTATGTACCATAGTTAATCCTGTCTGTTAATCACAGAGGTGGTATTATTTTTTTGTTTCTTTATCTTTATTTAAAATTTTAATGGTTTTTTTAGGGGAAAAAACTGAGATTTTATAAGTCGTTAGCAAGTCGAGATATAAAGCGGATGCCAATTCTACATGTGCGTCTTCGCTTGAAGATAATGGTGCTGCCGTTGATTGTAATTTGTCCTCATCTCAAAATCTGCTCTATCTTGAAGAGAGCATTGAGAAGGTAATTTTATTCTCCAATGTGTTTTCTTTTCAGAACTGACATATATGCATGAGGCATGCTCTTTTAAATTACAAACATGTCAGTTGCAATAATTGACATTTTGATTTTACTACTTTATGATTTTCATTACCAGATTATGTTCAACAAGCTACCACCCTAGTTTAATATATATACTTTTTGTTCAAAACACATTCCTAAATCTATTCTGAACTCAGTTGCCTTCATCTCAGTCAGTGCCAAGCATAATTACCATGATTTTTTTAATTTGGCCTCGTTTTGACATTTACACTCAAACAGTTTATATTGCTGGAAAGGAAGCATGCAATTTTGTTTTAATTTTTCACTGATATTCTAAGACGACCACCAACAGTCTACGTCGCAGTTTGCTTAAATAAGCACAATGAGATAGCCATTTTTGTACTTGGTTGCAATAATTTACATTTAAACAGGAAAAAAAAGTATGAGGTTGCAACTAAGTTGCAAACTCGGCTTGCAACTGAGTTGCAAACTCGGCTTACAACTGAGCTTGCAACTCGGCTTGAGAGCAACAAATGCTTAGGTCAGCTCAGACACTGCATTTTGTTTCTAACATGACGTGTGTTCTATATGCCGTGTTACTTTAACTACTATTTTTAACTTGTTGTTCATTATACGTTTTCCTCCTTTTTGTCATTTTTTTGGGAATTTAAAGTATCTTAGTATGTTCTACAATGGGGTCACTAGCCTTGTAATGGTATAATCTCCTTAATCCATCTTTTAATCACATCTCAGCTAAGTTGTGCAACTCAGTTGCAAACTTAGTTTTCAAAACTGAGTTGCGCAACTCAGCTTTCAAAACTAAGTTGCGCAACTTAGTTCGGCAAACTGAGTTGTGCAACTCAGTTCGGCGAACTGGGTTTGCAACTCAGTTTGCCGAACAACTTGGCTGCACAACTGAGTTTGCAAGTCAGTTTGCAACTGAATTTGCAGCTCAGTTTGAAATTAAATGTTGAAATATTGCATCATTTTTTTAGCATTGATGTCTTGGATTTAACTAATAACTTCAAATCGTTGTGATATTGAATGCATGTAGGTACTTCTAGAAGAAAAGAGAAGATTGGAGGGTAATTTTAGTGGTTATGATGAAAATCTTGAATTTTTAGATAGAGGCTTTGTTGTATGGCCCGAGTTTCGTATTCGGTAGTTGTAGAATTTCATTTATGTATTGAATTTAAAAACTTAATTATATATTGTATTTGTGTGTTGTTAACTGATATTCAATGTTATGACTTGATTATGAATGTTGTTTATTGATATTCATTGAGTTATACATTTTAGATTGAAAATAATATTAGTTTTGGATTCATATTAACCATCTTCTATGTTAGAATCATGTTAGTTATTAATTGTCATTTTAGCAACATTAATTGACTATTAATGATATTAATTGATTATTCATAAGAAATTCTACCAACGCTTATAAGCGTTGCGAACGAAAATCTACCAACACTTATAAGCGTTGCAAACGAAAATCTACCAACGCTTATGAGCGTTGGAAGGGAAAATCTACCAATGCTTATAATTGTTGGAATAGAAATTCTACCAACGCTTATAAGCGTTGCGAAGGAAAATATACCAACGCTTATATGCGTTGGAAATGAATTGTCACGCCCCCATAGCAACACTAATAAGTGTTGCTGAAATTGTTTGCGACGGTTATACTCGTTGGTAGTCACCTGTTTTGGTGTAGTGTAATGGACTTTTTCCTGAAAATGCTCTATTTCGCCGGAAATCGCGAAAAGACAGTATTTGGACAACAGACTTTGGACGCGTTTTCTGAGCAACTCTGCAATCCAAAATATGACTTCCATATACTCAAATCGAAGAGAAAATCGTGCTCCTCAATTTTGGCAATGGAGTTTTGGCCAGAAACGAACGGTTTGACGGGAACTAAGGAAATAGGGTCAGGGGGTTATTTGTAAAAACGAGAATTTGTGAAAATTGAATTTTTGGTGATGGGGGGACACAAGGTCGGCACTGGGTGCCTAGAGGTGGCGACGAGACCCGCTTGTGGTGGCGGCGGTGGCGGTGGCGGGATGGTGGCCGGAGGTGGCGGGTTTGGGGGATTTTTGTTCTAGGGTTTCCAATTTGAAGAGAGAAAGAGGAGGAGAGAGAGGAGAGTGGAGGAGGAGGTTGGTAGCATGGCGGTGGCAGCGCGAGGGGGGGCACAGTGGTGGCTGTCGCGATTGGCGAGGAGGAGTGGGTTCTTTTTTCTTTTTTTTATTCATGCGTTTTGAACGATGAGGGAGAATGGGAGAGGGTTGACCATTTATATATTTAATTAAATTTTATTCCTAAAAGTAACTTTTTCCATTCGAACTCCAAATCGAACACAACGACTGTCGTTCCTAGCCAAATACCCCCATTCCGGACACAATAGGATAGGTCCCATAAGCCAGTTCGACAATTTCGATCAGTTTTCGTTAAAATTAACATATAAATTAATATAACGTTCTATATTCATTTCAACTTACATTTTCATTTACCGGGGCTACATACTGACTCCAAAATTTTCACAAAATAAATCTAGCTATGTTTTGACAATACGGTCCTAAAAAACTAATTTTATCGAATTTGTGCCATTTGAAAAATGGTCATTTTCCAGTCAATTAAATTCAAACTGAAATTACCAAACCCGTTTAAATTCACCACGCTCACATACTAATTCCAAAAATTATGAAAATTGGAATATAACAATAATTTGACATTCCGCATCCAACAAAAGTGGTTTCGTCAAAAACGGAGGCCGTTTGCAAAATGGCTATTTTAAGGGCTATATATTATTTAAAATATAAATATACAAATTCCATAACGATTATTTTAAATTTTAACTCGACATAACTTTCAATTTATAAAACGAAATTTAAAATTTTCACATCCATTAGAAAGATATTGTTAAACAGATTCAAATATTTCTTGTTTTACTGAAATCCGATTTATTTTGAATCCTGTACATTCATTTGAAATTCGAAATCGAATTTTCAAACTGTCGCGCCATTTCAGTCTCGTTTTATAATTAAAATAAATTTATTTGTTCTAACTTCGATTAAAATAAATTTTAAGTCGGTATTATTTAAAATAAATCATTTTAAATATCAAAAATCCATTAAAATGGCTAAAATAAAAAATTTAGATTGGTTCTGAAAATCCGGGTTGCTACATCTACTTTGATATAAAGCTAGACATTTATTTCAAATGATTTGAAATAACAATCGGGAAATAAAGTTCAAAGGAATAATTTCTGTAAAGATAATTGGATTTGGAAAATCTAAATTCGGGGATAAGCCTAAATGGGTAGATTGGAAAATTGCATGTTGTTTGATGCATGGTAGATCCATAAGTTTACTATTAGCTATTGTTTATGCCCTAGTATTCATGGGGGTAAACCTGTTCCGTGTTATATGGCGTGGTCCCATGAATTACCGTATTTCAAAGTAAAGTTTTAAATAACTGTTTTAGTTCTCACACCAGTCCCATGACTGACCTAGAGTTTATTGTTTCAACCTAAACTCTGGGTGCCCCTATTTTCCACACGGACAGCTAGTAGTTTTGGTTTTGCAGATTTTGACCTTACAGGATCCTGGATTTACAACTGAAGCTATATTCAGAAAGCTCTGTATCTGTGTATTTCTTTCGGTTGAGTTATGTATTATTTTTCCACTGCTTTGTAATTTAAATCTTTGATATTTTTCTGCTGTATTTTTGTAACAACCCGGAAAATCAGAGTCAATTAAAAAAATTTAATTTGACTATTTTAATGAATTTGGAGTAATTGAAATAATTTATTTTAATTAAATAATGAGATAGAAATAGCGTGGTAGTTTGAAATTTTGAATTCGAACTTTTACTAAAGGTACATGATGCAAGATAAAGCGGATTTTAGTGCAAGCAAAAATATTTAAATTTGTTCGAAAATATCTTTCTAACGAATCTGAAAAATCGAAATTTAATAGTGGGAATCAAAAGTTATGGCCAGTTGAATATTCAGAATGGTCGCTATGGAATAAATATGGCTCTTAAAAATAGAAATTTTGCAAACGACCTTTTCGACGAAACCACTTTTGTTGGATCTGGAATGTCAATTTATGGCTAGATTCCAATTTCCATAATTTTTGGAATTAATATGTGAGCGTGTCAAAGGAAAATGTGTTTAGTAATTTCAGTTTGAATTGGATCGACCAGAAAAAGTCCACTTTTCAAACGGCCTCCAAATTCGATGAAATTAATTTTGTCAGGACCGTATCGACAAAACAAAGCAAGTTATAATTTTTAGAATCAGTATGTCGCCCCGACAAATTAAAATGTACTTTCAAATCCAAATTTGAATGTTTTATATTTTAATTTGAAGAAAAACTGACTTTAATAGTCGAATGGGCTTACGAAACATATTCCATTGTGTCCGGAATATGGGTATTTAGCTAGAGGCGACAGTCGTTGGGTTTAATTTGGAGTCTAGATTAGAAAACCCTCATTTTCAAATTAATATAAATATCGGCCAATGAAATTAGTTAATTCATTAATTTATTTTCCCAAAATCAATTAAAAAAACCCATAACCTATATCGACCGACGGCGGAAAGGCTCCCCTTGCTTCTCTCCTCGATTCCGGCGATTCCTCTCATTAAAAACCCGTGCCCCAGTTGAAGTTTTTGAAGATCTCCTCCTCCCTTTCAAATCCATACCCACTACACCCGATCTCATTGAGTATTTCTCCAGATCCGCGCCTCCAAAGTCAGGAACTTCGCAGCGCTGTCGTGACCGCCTGGGGGGATCGAACTGGGCCCCACCCTCCTGCGCAGAGGCGCCACTCCAAGCCCTTCAACGCTGCGCAACCCGATTCCAACATCGTGCAACGGTTTTCGCGAAAATCGAAAACCTATTTTGGAACCTTTCAGCTGAGGTAACGGTCTGTATAATTTAAACTGTTTATAACGCATTAAAGCGCTACGAATTGCGATTTTACTATAAAAATCATATCTTTTTGCTATGTTGTCGAAATCCAATGAAATAAGAGTGGCGACGTAATCTACATTCTAGAAGAGACCGGAGAATTTTTGGGGCTTCCTACAATTTTAGAAGGAGTGGAACCCAATGTGAGATTTCTAAATTCAAATTGGGAACGAAATAGCGATTTATAATTTATATAAGTGAAGTATAAATTATATACGCATTGTATACCTCATATATGGGCGTTGTATAAATTATATAAGCGATGTATAAATTGTACATGCATTGTATATACCATATATAGCGATATGAAATTGAAATTGAAATATATACGTTTATATATATATAAATATATATATATACACACTCCCTTTATCCACAAACCATGGACGATATATATTGGTTGTGATTGTGGTTTGGAATTGATTGAGGTCGCAACAACATTGGTTGTGTTTGTGGTATATTCACATTGTTGTGAAAAGAAATTGGGGCGGGAAAAGAAAGTGGGTAGATGGGTAGAAAAATTGTATAGGAAAAATGAATTATTCCTTGTAAACGTCGCGAGGCCTAAGGTAGTGCGAGGAGTTGTACATCGGGACGGTGCCGGTTTTAATTACCCTGCCGTTATAATGCCGAAATTTTCTGAAATATTCAAGTGTTTGAATTATATTCATATGTTGAATTATATTCATGTGTTAATAAAATATTCATATGATGAATAAATTGTTTGAACGATAAAAATCACATTTTTTTCATGTATATAAAGTAAATAAAATATTCATATGATGAATAAATTGTTTGAACGATAAACATCACATTTTTATCATGTAATTGTTGTTACTTTTTATGTGTTATATTCCAAAGATTATCCTTGCCACCGTGGAATGGGGGTTTGCAGTCATCATAATGTTATTCATTTATACTCTGGTATCTTGTACTCTGATGTAATTATTGTAATAGCAATGAAATGTTCTTATATTTGTGCTCCAAAATGTCCTGTTCTCATTACAATCCATGTTTTCCGGTCTCCTCGGAGGCTAGTGAATTCGGGTCGTAACATACTCTTATCCATCTCAAGATAAGAACATTATCGGTCAAGGTCCGAAAGGTTAATAAAATACCTCAACTTGAACGATTTCACTATTTTCGAGGGACGATATTAGTTTGTAATGGCAAAGGATGTTGAATAAATGGATTTTCCCATAAAATCAGCTTATAATTGGAATTCGCTTATATCGGATGTTAATAAAATAATTTATGTTCAACAATGTTGGAATTTAATATAGAAATTAAAGTTGTGAATAATTTATAACTGAGTTATAAGTTTTGAATAAAGGAATCAACGAATTTGGAAAAATTGAGATGTTAAGTTAGTTTTGGAAAAACTAATTTAATTTATATTTAAATATTAGAGAGTGAAGTTGAAATTTATTTAAATAAACGGAGTTTAAACGTTTATATTTAAATTATAATTGAAACGAACTCGCCGCGGCACGGTAGTTCGCAATTTGGTGTTTCGAACTTCAATTGAGTATATAGAACTCAGTATAAGTCGGAATTCTATAAAACAAGAAATGCCCGGACTTATTGAATTATAGTTTTCTAAAGGAAGGGAAAAATCTGGATTTCTTCGTACAAATTTTGAGTTATATCAAAATCAAATTTGAGAAAAGTCGCTGTAAAATCATTTATAAACCATAATGGTTTATTTAATGAATAAAAAGGATTTTAAGTGAATAAATCTGATTTCTTATTTGAAAAATCCAGATTTGAGCTATAAAATATATACAAACTCAAGTGGAGTGAATGAAGTGATTTTTGATGTAAAAATCATATTTTGGGATTATGGAATGATATTAACTAATTAATTAAAGAGGTAGTTAATGGAAATTTGAACGGAACTTAACGTGGGTCTAGTAAGTTTGATTTGTAAAGTAGAATTTGTAATTGAATATGAGGCTTGAGTTATAAACGAAATTCGATTTGTTTACAAGTGGATTAAAATATGTTTGAACACTACTATTTCAAACTATAAGTGAATGAAGTGATTAAACTAATTAAAGAATTAATTAGTGGAATTGAATGTGATTAAATCCAAATAGTTGTAAGGATTGAAATGAAGTGAAAATGCAGGTGTTGTATATTAGGCAGGTAATGTATAGAGTGAATGAAGAATATTTTTGAGTGCCCAACAATAAGGTACATGTTTCAATTCCATATGAGGTTTTATTAGGCTATTGGGCAAGCCGCTTGGATTTTTTATTTTCTTTTTGAATGGGAAGGGCCCAAAGGGCGTTTTGCAGTTATACCGAGTGACCCGTACAAAGGAGGTGCTGACGAAATTTTCCAGAAATTTAAGGAGTTAGAATATTTTTAAGAAATTTTGATAACCAGAAATCGATGTATCAATATATACAGAATTCGATAAGGAAACGAACTTAAAAAAAAATATTAAAAGGGGCCATTGATTGTTTAATGGTTTTACGGGTGTTTATTTTCTTTTGATAGTTAAATCACCGGCTATCAAAGATTTTTGACCATCGTTGTCAATATATAGAGACCGGTTGGATTTAATATCCGAAAACCATTCCGTACAGGCATAGGCGTTGCGAATTATATTTTGAAGATAATGGAAGATGGAGTGAATGCAAGTGTCGTTCTGTTTGTCCAGACCGAGGATAACTTGTATGGATGATTGCCTGACAGAGTATTCCTAACAAATCACATAAGACGATCTTTTCAAAGTATTACGTCTAGTGGAGGAGGAATTCGTTTCCCTTAGCTTTTATATCTGTAATATTTTTGAAAAGATCAACTAGTGACGTAACGGGTTTGACGATGTGACATTCAAAGTAAATGGTGTTCAGATGTTCTGAAAGATAAACGTAGCCTCAAGCCTTACAACCGGGAAATGACGAAAATCGGGCAGGCAGCATGGCTAGTTGGGTCATACCTAAGCAGGGTATATTTGCCACCGATCTAGAGAAAAATTCAATTATTCATTCTTCTTTCATTTCTGTATCTTACGGATTACGGTTGGACGACCGACAACTGTAGGTGACAATATATTCGCTACACTCAAGCTAAATGAGTGGGCAGTCATGTGTGGCCGGGTTGCAAGATGTTCTTCCTGAACCCCAGTGTATCCCCACTAGAGTACACTAATCGGGAGGTGGTCCCATACCTTGTCATAGTTGGAATCCAATCTCCAATAAGTGCCCTGCGGTTTTTGATTTTATATTATGTATGTGGAGCGTGAGATACAAGCATTCTGCTATTTGAATATTTATTTGATTAGACATTATTATAATATCACTGGATTTGATATCAAAAATGTTTTAGTTATAGTAAGGTTATGTGTGGGCTGGTCTTACTATTACTCTTTCTTTCAAAGGATTTTCAAAGTTAAACAATATAGTTGGAGTTTACTCACACCAGTCCCATGACTGACCCAAAGTTTATTTTGTTTGTTTTCCTTAAACTCTTGGGTGCCCAAATTTGTACGGGAAGTCGAGTGTTTCAAGATTTTACAGATACACTTGGGGGATCTTGAAGCAGAAGGCTTCACCATTAGTTATTTAGAGTTATTTCCGTTGTCTCAAATGTTGTGTTGTACTCTGATAATGGTATGTATATATGATACAAGATTTTGTATTTCAAAGGTTATGTTATATAATATATTTTATTCATTACGCTGTGAGATTCTGTTTTGTTATTTCCATTCTATCTTCTATCTATTTCTTTTTCTTTAACCCTAATGACTCGTATTTCTGTGTTATTTGGATTTGATGTGTGTTATTTTAGTAAACTCATATAGTACGGATTTACAGGCCCTTACAATTGTAGCATCATTCACTTTAAATGCCACATCGTTAGAATTTTCAAATCACTAATTGACGTCCCCAATAATATTATGGGTGTTGATCTAAAAGAAGGTGTCTTCTCAGCTACCAAACAGAAGTATGTTTGAGGAAATCAACGTACGTGACCCTCTGAAATACTTTGCCAGACATTCGTCCATATATGTTATCCTGGGACTGGACAAACCGAAGGCACCGTTCCATCAATCCATCTTTGGCAATTTATACCTAGGATTAATATAATATCCCTTGCACTTTACTCCGTCTTTGACTATCTTCATATAATTTAGTTTGCAGCCCCTACGACTATACATAGTGGTTTTAGGATAATAAATCCAATGGGTCTATCCATATTGACAATGTCAACATTTACTTCGCCAATACTTCGATAGTCGGTTATTTAACTATCGAAGAATCAAACATTCAATCAAAGAATCTATTTCCAAAAGGAAATGCTATTAATTAGCATCAAACAATCACTGATCCTTTTTAATTAATATTTCGTTATTCAAATTCTTTCCGATATTCATTTCCAATCCTTTTACCAAGATATTTCAACCACGTTTGGAATCTCACTACACTTGGAAAACATTTCCATATGACACATTCTTTATTTTCTATACCCAGAAATATCTTATGTTTAGTTGGAAAACATTTTGAATTACTTATATCTTCTATGAACTCATTCATTTTCTATACTTAGAAAATATTCCTCATTTTATTTGGAAACCATTTCCAAATCTCATTTACTTAGGTTAAAACGAACGTTGCGTAAAACGTCGTTATAACAACCCAAGATACTGCGTTTAATTAACTATGTTTAAATCTTGTATTAAGTCTTAATGATTTCCTTTTGGAAATCATTTACAGTAACAATGTTATTATAGCCCATGCTTTTCTAGGCCCTTTCCATTCAAAAAGAAAATCAAAAGGCCAAGCGGCTAGCCAAATAGACTCATAAAATCTCATATTCAAGTAAATACATACCTCTTTTGTCGAGCATTCAATTTATTTCTTCCATTAGCTTCATTCCATACCTGTTTGACACATATTTGCCTATTTTCAATTATTCTAACTCAATCTGATCGTTTTACCTCAATTCGCTAATTTATTCTCCAATTAGCTCTTTTGCCTAATCTCCTTTTTATTTGAACATATCACATTAATATATTTTTAATTTCCTTATAAACCAATCGAATTTCAATTTCAACTCAAGTTTCATGTTCGAATATGAATCGACAAATCCAAAGTAAAATTCAATCGAAAACTCCATTAACTAATTATTCTTGTAATTAGTTACTATCATTCCATAATCCAAAGATCTGATTTTTTTTTCAAAAATTAATTCATTTACTTTGCTTGAGATCATGTTATTAAAAAACTCAAGTTTGTATTTTCCTATTGAAAATCCGAATTTTATTCACTTAAAATCCTTTTATTTTATAAAATAAATCGTTATAGTTTACAAACAATTATACCTCTGTTTTTCTAAAAATTTGATTTTGACATAACTCAAAATTTATAAGAAGAAATCTAGATTTTTCACTTCCATTAGAAAACTATTACTCAATAGGTCCCGACGATTCTTGTTTCTATGGATTCCGACCAGTATCAAGTTCTATATACTCAACTGAATTTAAAAACGTAAAACTACAAACTAATGTCCCGCAGCGAGCTCGTTTTAAATAAATTTAAATATATAAACTTCGTTTATTAAATAAATTCCAACTCCATTCTTTATTATTTAAATATAAATTAAACTAGATACCCAAATTTAACTTAACCTTTCGATTATCCAAAATTGTTGGTTCCTTCATTCAAAATTCATAACTTGGTTATAAATTATTCACAACTCACTTTCTAGATTAAATTCAGATTTCCTTGGACATAAATTAATTTACAAAATTCAAAATAATCAAGTTTCGATTTTTAATCCCTTTGATTTATCTTAATTCAGTTTATATTCCGAACTCCATAATAAAATCTATCGTTCTCTTTTTCGAACGATTTCCATTTCCTTGGAACAATACCCATACCTTTATATAAATAAAATAGCAGATTCACCAAACCCCTCTCATTTCCTTTACCTTGAAACAATTGCTGTAATTTTATAAAACCCATTTTATTTCCTTAGCTTTGGAAATATTACTATATTTCACAAATCAGTTTTTATTATATATGTTAACCCATAAAAAGGGTAAGAAAGCCATGTCGTTTTAACTAAGTCATTAGAGGTATGTCGCAAGGGAGAAAATTCACCCATATCGCACCAGGTCGCTCATAATCATGTCGCACTCATCCATGTCGTGCCCTATTTATAGCATCAAAACTAATTTGAGTCATCTGCGACATGGCGTCGTGACATGCTATAAGCCCAAGGCGCTAAGGAGCATAAAGTCGTACGACATGGGTCATGCCGCTCTAACGAAATGACATAAGGTAAGGCTAAGTTTCATGTCGGTCAGCGACATGATGTTATGCTACTATCATCCATGTTGTTCAACGACGTGATGTACAAGTAATACATGTCGGTCAACGACATGACGTTATGCTAGTGTTATCCATATCGTTCAGAGACATGGTATATAGGAAATCCATGTCGGCCTTAAACCTTATCGAGAGAACCAGATCACATTCAGGAAACACTCCATGTCGTTTATCCCCTATGTCGTCCAGCAACATAAGGAGTAATCTACTACTTAAGATCTCAATACGAATTGTGTCGTGACCTACTAATGCCGTATCCAGTTATTATTGGGTTGTTGACAGTTGTCATCCAAACGATATGAACCTAGTCAAGGGAACTCATGTAGTGTCGCAAGCTCAAGGCGCCAGGGGCTAACCCGCCAGACGACATGAGTCATATCGTCGGCGACATGAGTTATAGCGGAGATCCAAGTCATGTCGGTGGCAACATGAGTAATGGCATTTTCTATGTAATTACAGAACTGCCACCTGGTCTGGAAATCTCCTATAAATATCCCCTCACTTCTTCATTTGAGAGGATCGAATCTTGACACCATGAAGTGCTACCGAAAATACTAACATCCATTCAACATCATAAATTGAAGATTAATCCATGGATCATGATCTCTATCAAACACAACCAAATGATTCAAGAGTTGACGATTGGTTGAGCAAGCTTACATGAAAGAGGGATTCCTTTAAATTCTTCCACATCTACATCAAATCTCCGCTGAATAATACTCTTCTCAATTATCTTTAGTAGATTAAGTGTAATTCATGAGTAAGGGAGTGATAAAATTGTTGTAAGAGAGAAGTTAATCTTGTAATCTTCATATTGATAATGGAATCTCTTATGAAAGTGGATGTAAACCCTTATTGGGTTGAACCACTATAAAACATGGTGTCTTCTACTTGCATTTCAATCGTTGTAAGGCTCCACTTTTCATTTTTGTGAGACATTTCTTCACATTTTTGGTGTTTTGCCCAATTTTAGGGAAAACATTTGGCGCCCACCTTTAGGCCCGAATTGCCAAACGATTTCTCGCTCTCTCACAAGGTAGAAGGCCTTGCATTGGATTTCTGAATACACTTTTATAACCTAATTTTTCTGAATTGAGATACTTACCTCTGAAGTCATGGGTAAGCCAGGTAGACCATCAAAGAAATTTACAAGTAAAAGCATCGAAGATGTCGATAGTGCCACTAACACAGAAAATACCCCGCCTACTTATCAGTTTGAAGTAGGTGAAAGTTCTAAAGCCGGAACTGCCATAACAAGGAGGGAGTTGGATGAAGTGGCAGCAGGACTAACAAGTCGAATTGATATTGCGAATGAAGCCATGATGAAGAAGCTTGACACCATGTTCGCCATGCAAGCCACAACGGCCAAAGTCACCATGAGTGCAAACCATCTTAAAACTGCTAAAACCAATGGAACGGAAGATACTGGGTCTTCTTCCTCAAGCCCGAATAAAGGAAATTCTGTCCAAGAGATTGCAAATCCTAGTCATACGGGAATGAAGCCACCTGCTCATAACCACTCTGGAAAAGCAACTCCTCAACAAGCGTTTGGTTCCACCAAAGGGGCACTTCCCCATGCGGGAGGTCCAGGGCCCCGGAATCTGAACCGCAATCATTTGCATTGGCAAATATCCGGTAAAGAGGAAAGCGTCCGCCTCGCGGACTAACTCACTGAGGAGGAGCGAATATTCGGAATGGTACGGAAGATCATGAATGAGAACCAGAAAAAGGTGGACAATGAAAACGAATGGGGATTTGCTCCTACAAAATCCCCACTTACAGAAAGAATAAAAATGGCGCCATATCCAAATAAATTCAAACCCCCAGTTGTACAAGCCTATAATGGAACTGGCGATCCCAACGTGTTCCTATTCAAATACGATCAGCACATGGATGGGGCACGTGCTACTGATGAGCTCAAATGTTTATACTTCCCTACCTACTTGGAAGGAGTGGCTTCACTCTGGTTCACAAAACTCTCGCCGAAATCCGTGGATGACTTCGCTACCTTGGTCAAGCTGTTCAGACAATAATTCAGGCTTCAAGCAACCAAGGTGAGTGATGTGATGGAACTGAATGAACCGGAACAAGGGCCGGGGGAGTCCATTAAAACCTTCCTTTCTCGTTTTAACACAGCCGCGGTCGAAGTTGGAAACTATGAGCCACGTTTGGCTTTGATGGCTCTAAAGGGAGGTATAAGTAAAAAGACCAAACTCGGGCGGTGGATCAAGAAGAAGAAGCCTGCCACTCTCGAAGAGCTATTTGACAAGGCAGAGGAGTATATAGGCATGGATGAGGATCCGTCCTATACAATGGAAGCTATAGAAAATAAGGAGCCATCAGAAAAGAGAGACGTAAACGTGCAAGGAGGACAGAAAAACGCCGAAGGAAATCAGAAAAGGGGGAATGAAGGAAAAGATGGTCGAAACAACAAAAATATTCGTTTCTTCAAGAATTCCGAAATGACTCCTCTTAACGACACCATAAAGAACATTTATATGGCGACCAAAGACACTGAAGAGTACCTAGAGCCCGGGAAGTTAAGAGTCACTGATAACGCAATAAAGTCTGGCAGGTTCTGCCGATTTCACAACCTGCCGGGGCATAGCACGAACGAATGTAGACATTTGAAAAGCTTAATTGAGGAACTGATAAGGAAAAACAGGCTTCAATAGTACACAAAGAACTCCCAGAACGCTCAGGGAACTCAAGACCAAGGAGCCTCTGTAGGACAACCTAAACAGAATGAGAACGCTTCGATTGCTGCTATACCAAGGATGATCATAAACACCATTTCAGGAGGCCCCTACCCGGTTGGGAAAAGCTGGGGGGATATGGTGAAATACGCTCATGAGGTGAAGAACTTTTCGAAAAAAGGTGAACTCATGACCATAGACGAAGTTTTATCGGCAAAAGTACCAAGAATCCTGCGAGACGACATCACATTTAAAGATGAAGATCCGATTGGGATCATAACACCTACAGAGGATCCAATGGTGATAACTGTTGGTCTGGGCCCGGCCATAGTTAGAAGGGTGTAGTTGATAGCGGAGCCTCAGTTAATATCCTCTTCTTTAGCGCATTCCATAGGATGAAGCTTTCCATGGGCGATGTAAAAGCCTGTCAGAACAAGGTCCATGGATTCACTAGTCAAGTCGTTCAACCAATTGGTGTCATCAGTCTACTAATGGAGCTTGGGTAAGGAGAGCAGAAAGCCGCACGGGTACAGGACTTTGTTATAATCGATGAACCCTCTGCTTACAACGCCTTCCTGGGAAGACCTACTCTCGTAGCATTCAGAATAACAATTGCTCTGTGGCGCCTCACTATGAAATTTCCAATGGAGAATGGTGTTGGCACAGTTATAGGAGATCAACAAGCAGCAAGAGAGTGTTATTTGGTTGAATTGGCAGAAGCAAGGAAGAAGGAATTGAAGAAGGGTGTAGAGTCGTCGCTTTGCATCCAGAAACCCCTGTTATAGCAACTAAAGCAAAACCCCCATACCGATGAGCACAGTGGCGCTCGAAAGGCAATTGATCCAAGGAAAAACAGTATGGGGGAAAATAGAGCAGCGCCGACCGAAGATACTATCCCCATTCCAGTATCCAAAGACCCTAACCAAGTCTTGAAGATAGGTTCTCAGCTAGGCATGAAGCTGCGGAAGGAATTAATCTTGTTTTTGAAAGTAAACCTATATGTATTTGCCTGGGAACACTCAGATATGTGTGGGATCCCACCGAATGTAATTGTTCACAAGTTGAATATAAATCAAAAATTGACTCCTGTAAAACAAAAAAGGCGAATGCAGGGACTTGAGAGATATGAGGCTCTAAAAGAAGAAGTAGATAGATTACTCAAAAATAATTTCATATGGGAAACTACATATCCAGATTGGGTCTCTAACCCAGTTCTTGTAAAAAAGTCCAATGGAAAGTGGAGAGTGTGTATAGACTACTCAGACCTTAATAAAGCATGCCCAGAAGATAGCTTTCCTTTGCCCCGGATTGACCAACTTGTGGATGCTACAGCGGGTCATGGGTTACTATCTTTTATGGACGCATATTCCGGATATAATCAAATTATGATGTACAAGCCGGACGAGGAGAACACGAGTTTCATAACGGATAGAGGGCTATACTGCTATAGGGTCATGCCGTTTGGACTGAAAAATGCGGGAGCAACCTACCAACATCTCGTAAACTCCATGTTTAAATCTCAAATAGGGAATACAATGGAGGTATATGTGGACGATATGCTAGTCAAATCAAAGAAGGTCGAAAATCATCTCGAGGATTTGGTGGAAATATTTCACATACTCAGGAAATACGGGATGAAACTAAACCCGTTAAAATGTTCGTTCGGAGTCTCATCAGGGAAATTTATCAGGTTTATCGTCAATGGTAGGGGCATCGAAGTAGATCCCTCTCAAATTGCGTCTTTAAGGGAAATGCGGGCTCCGAAAACCAAAAAGGAACTCCAAAGCTTAAATGGAAAGGTTGCAGCTTTAAACTGGTTCGTTTCCAAAGCAACAGATCGGTGTATCCCGCTTTTTGATGCCTTGAAAAAAGGAAAGAAGGACTTCCAGTGGACCTCAGAGTGCCAGGAGGCTTTCGAGGAATTGATAAGACATATGGAATCCCCGCCAATGTTATCGAAACCTAAAGATGGGGAGAATCTATTTTTGTACTTGGCAGTCTCATCACATGATTTAAGTGCAGCGCTAATCCGAGAAGAAGCAGCGGTGCAATTACCGGTGTATTACATCAATAAAAGACTTGTCGGGGCCAAATTGAATTACCCTAAGCTAGAGAAGCTCGCATATTGCCTCCTCGTTGCCTCAAAAAAGTTGAGACCATATTTCCAATCTCACCCTATCAAGGTTCTTACTAATCAACCACTAAGGCAAGTTCTCTTTTGCCCAGAAACTTCAGGAAGGTTAATAAAATGGAACATCGAGCTGAGTCAATATGACATCACTAACCATCCTCGAAGAGCGATTAATGGCCAAGCCCTAGAAGATTTTATTGATGAGTTTATAGACAGAGGAGAAGAGATCGAGGAACCAGCGGAAACAGAGACCATTTGGAAACTATATTTTGATGGATCTTGAAACGAATATTGTTCAGGGGCTGGAATTGTCTTGGAAACCCCAGAGGGTCACTCTTTATGCTACGCATTAAGATTAGAATTTCCATCAACTAATAATGAGGCCGAATAAGAAGCGCTAATAACAGGGCTAAAGTTGGCAAAAGAGCTAAACCTAAAAACTTCGCAAATTCTTAGCGACTCTCAGTTGGTGGTGGGTCAAGTGCGCAAAGAGTTCCAAACCAAAACTAGGAATCTAACCTCTTATCTAATCAAAGCTATGGAACTTCTAAACAATCTTGATCACTATGTTATATCTCACATCCCAAGAGAACAGAACTCAAAAGCGGATTCTCTTGCCAAGTATGCTAGTTCATCAGATGCTCAACTGCTGGGTTTAATCCCCATCGAAGTCCTTTCTACCCCTACTATTGAGGAAGCGAGTATTGACTGGATAATGGAAACCAGTGTGGAACCAACTTCATGGATGACTCTAATCAAAGAATATATCCTCAATGGGACACTTCTTAAAGAATGGAAAGACAAAAGGAAAATATTGCGCAAGGCCCCTCTGTACCTCATTCAAGATGGAAGGCTGTACCGACGAGGATTCTCCATGCCCTTGCTACGATGTGTGACTAAGAAGGAATCTAGAGCGATTTTGGCAGAGTTGCACGAGGGAGAACGCAGAGGACACACTGGCGGTCAAACGTTAGCCAAGAAGATTCCGCGATATGGCTATTTCTGGCCTGATGTAAATCTAGATGCCATGACCTATGTAAAGAAGTGTGATAGATGCCAGAGATTCACTAAAATTCCAAGAGTACCTCCCACAGAGCTAACTCAAATGGTTAGCCCGTGGCCATTTGCGGTCCGGGGCATAGATTTAATTGGGGTATTACCCACCGCAAAAGCAAATATGAGATACGCTATAGTAGCTGTTGACTACTTTACCAAATGGGCTGAAGCAGAACCTTTAGCTATAATCACATCAAAGAAAGTGATCAATTTTGTCTTAAAAAACATGATTTGCAGGTTTGGAGTACCGCAAAAGATCATTACTGATAATGGAACCCAGTTCGAAAGCAATGAATTTCTAGACTTCTGCGTTAAATATAAGATCGAAAAGAGTTTGCAGTTGTGGCCCATCCGCAAGCAAATGGGCAGGTAGAAGCCATCAACAAAATACTAAAGTCGACCATCAAGAAGCGTCTTGAAAAAGCCAAAGGCAATTGGGTTGATGAACTTCCCTTTGCGTTATGGTCATATCGGAGAAAACATAAAACCGCTACGGGGCACACCCCATTCTCACTTGCATTCGGCTCAGAAGCTATGATCCCAGTGGAGCTAGAAGTGCCAACTCACCGCAGAATCCACTTTAACCAGAAGGAGAATGAAAAGCTGCAATTGGAAGCGCTTGATTTACTCGAGGGAAAGCGAAGAGAAGCATAGCTTAACACAGCGGCCCATCAACGGAAAGTAGCCAGATATTTCAATACAAAAGTCAAGCCAAGAACTTTTCAAATCGGGGACCTCGTCCTGAAAAGAGTTATGACAGGAACTGGTGTATTCGGACCCAATCGGGAGGGGCCGTACATGGTTAGCCAGAAGATTGCAGATGGCACTTTTGAGCTAAAAACAACAGACGGAATCGCAATCCCTCGGGCATGGAATAGCATCCACCTTCGCCGTTATTTTGTTTGAAGTTTCTTTCACATATTACTCATTATACATACATCATGAATTGTAAATATATCATGCATTGTGAATATCAGGCAAAGTATGTACAAATTAATGAAAGAAACTACTTTACCTATCTAAAATAGTACAGCTGCAAGTATTAATATCAAGCTGCTAACGTCGATTTTAATTACAGGCTTTTTAAGTAGATAGAAGCACACTCAGAACCAAATAGAGCTTAATGAATGCTATAGCACATCTCCAACTGAAAGAGCTCAAACACCTATTGCCTGATACACGAACACCCTTGCATTCCGTTTCATTAAGGGTATAAAATATGAAGCCATAAATAAGAGGTATCAAGAACTCTAAACCTAAACGATGTTACACCCAGACTACGGACCAAGTTTTGAATTTCACCGTAGGGGCACATTCTTAACAGAGTTCGAAGTTCTAGATCTAAAGACTCACAATGAGAGGTCGACAAATAAACTAGAGTCAGCCCCCAGAAATAATGTGACAATTAACCCAAGACCTCCCCGAGGGGCACCCGGTTCATCGCCGACACCATTAAGATATGGCTGGACAATGATACAAACACCGGGCTCTTTAACCCAAAACCTCCCTGAGGGGCACCCGGTTCATCGCCGACGCCCTTAAGATATGGCTGGACAGTGATACAAACACCGGGCTCTTTAACCCAAGACCTCCCTGAGGGGCACCCGGTTCATCGCTGACGCCATTAAGATATGGCTGGACAGCGATACAAACACCGGGTTCTTTAACCCAAGACCTCCCCGAGGGGCACCCGGTTCATCGCCGACGCCATTAAGTTATGGTTGGACAGCAATACAAACACCGGGTTCTTTAACCCAAGACCTCCCTGAGGGGCACCCGTTTCATCGTCGAAGCCATTAAGATATGGCTGGACAACAATACAAACACAGGGTTTTCAAAGACCTCTTTGGAGGCATCTGCTCAGATGCTGGATCTTCCAAATTCAGCTATTGATTCTGGGTCCTCCAAACCCAGTTACTGACGGACCAAAAAGACCTCTTAGGAGGCATCCGACAAGTTCAAGAAGCGTCTGAATTATTCAGACTAACGAACGACGGATCAAAAATCATTTCAAGGGTACTCGGTCATAAGCCGAATCTTCTGAATTCGGTTAGTAACGGAACCAAAAATTTCCCTCAAAGTTATCTGATAAAATAATCACAAGTAACTGACCCACTCAGTTACCAGGAATAACAGATTCCTTTATCTAACTGTAAATACCATGCCTAAATTTCCGAAGTATTGAAACCAGTTGTGGTATGGGGGCATTACCATCGCATTAATGAAATCTAATAATGCTCTCTTAAGAACATACAACAATATGGTCATAATTCTATGAAAACTCGGCATTGGATCATCCCAACCAACAAAACTAGATTTCCTGAAATGACTAAGGTGAAATCAATGATCCTAGTAAAATGGTTATTTATACGAAAGGATTTTGGACATCATCTCAGTCAAGGTCGGGAAAATCTAATCTTGTTGGTTGGGTTAACTCAGTCTATAATAACAAACAATTTGTGATGCAGAATCTATATTGCAAATGTAAAGCAGGCATGAAATGCAGAATAGAGAAGTAGCAAGACTGAAAGCGAAATTTAAAGCATGGAAAGAAGGACACAATTTCATGACAACAAAGCAGAATTATACCATAAAGTCGCGAGCTAAAATGCAAAATGTCAGATGATAGAGTGCATAAAGACGACAAGTACAAAAGTAATGCGTAGGGACCGGCACCCGCATATACAACCGGCCTGAGTACAACATGCAAAAGGAAATAGTTAACAACTAAAATTAAGCTACTACTAAGCGCGATGATTTCTTCCTATCACTTGATCTCAAAGCAGGCTTGTTAGCCAAAGGTGGAGGGGTCTCTTCTACGTTACTCAGGTTCTCTTGGGAAGAAAAAGCGGTAGCCTCCTTCTCCTTCTTCCTCTTCCTCTTCTTCTTAGGCAATGAAGACTTGGCAGACTTTTTTCCTTTCTCCTTGATAGTAAACCGGGGACTCTCATCTACATTAATAACTCAAGATCGTCACTAAGGTTGTAGTCAACGACATCCAAATCTGAGAAGGCACCGATTTTTGCATCCTGTGACCCAGGAGCTGCAACAAGCAAGGGTGTGTTACTAGGCGGAGGGGGAGTAATGACAGAAGTAAGAGGAAAAGTTGTCAATGGTGATTCAGCCTTAATAGCTCGTGTTGTCAATGCATTGCCTACGGCAGGAGAAGACAGGGGTGAAATTAAATTCAAAGTATGGAAACATTGAGCATAATAAGCAAGGGACCCAGGTGAATCGAAAATGGACTCTAAGCACGACATGGTAAAGTTAGTTTCAGTTTTACCTGTATCTAGAAGATTCTCTGAGGGATCCCTATGCTCAATTCTTCAGTGGTCAGGATTGTCCTCATTAGCTTCAATTTTCACCATGCTCATTAGCAATATCCTCTGTATTGATATCCCCCTCAATGATGACATTTTTTCCTTTAGGAGCATCATTCGGGTTAGCTAATGTCTATGAGCCAGAAGCTTCAAAGGCCGAGGGATCAACAGGAAGGTTGACGTCTGGTTGAGTGTGAACTTTCTCACCAGAAGTACCAGTCCTCTCGTCCATTAGTTGTGCCTTTCCTTCTTCCAAAGCCTCTTTGGACCTGTCGTCTAAAAGTTTGTCAATGAGTTCGTCCTCGCTACAATCATCACCATTAATCTCAAGCACTCGCTCCCAAACAAGCGCCAAAGTACGTGCAAAACTGTCCCCTAGGTGATGCAAGCTCCCACGACTCATGACGCTGTAGATATAGAAGCGGAAAATGTCATCATCAGCTTCATCCATGGCTTGCTTGTTAGTTTCTTCTGCAGTTCTCTTGTCCTTATCAAGGGATTCGACCTTGGCCATGAGTGTCTGGTTGGAAGCCTTCAGAGATTTTACCTCCTTACGGAGATTAGCGGCATCTTCCCGATATTGTTTGGAGAAATCCTTCTCTACAGCCAATTCAGCATCAACATCGCGCTTGGCAGCTATGGCATCTTTTTCTCTTCTTTGGAAGCCTCGAGTTCTTCCCGGAGTTTTTTAATCTCGTTGTCTGATGCCTCCAACTCTGGGACTCTTTTATTAAGAATTGCGATGGTAGCGTCACGATCATCCAAAATCTTCTCCCATTTGACTTTATCATCCTCCAGCTCAGCAATTTTCGTAAGATGAGAATCATTGAGCTTTTGGAGGTCATCACCAAGTTTCTCCCATCCACGCAACTTTTGGTAAAAGATATCTCTTACGATATTCCATTTTTTCTCAAGTTGACTCTTAGCAGTATTGAGCTGGGTGTGTGTTTGACTTATAACCGCATCCACCTCTTTAAGAAAATCATCGGCGTCAGTTATACTTACTCCACGATCAAAGTAAAGTCCTTTCAATTTCCAACCCGGGAGCTTTTCGGTAAAGGAAATGTTCGTCGAGCCAGGAGTATGGCGAGATTTATTCATAATCGAATGGATCTCAGCTGAAAGACCAGGAGGGCCAGAGGATGAAGGAAGTCGGGGTTTAATAGGCAGCTTCTCTACTCGAGAATGCTTATAAGAACCATCCCTTTCTTGTTTCCTTCCTCGCTCCCTTTCATCGGGAGTGTCTTCCCTCAGCCAACTGCGCCTTCTAGCCTCTTCCTCTTCTTCCTCGCGTATCTTCTTTCTTTGTTCCTCAGTCAGAACGGATTATGATACATGAAAAGACTGAGAAGAGGGCTTCGGAGGCGGAGGAGGATGGGGCTGCTCATGGTGATAGGATGATTGCTGAGGTTCAGATTGTAGTAAGTGCTTCGGATCGATAGCTTTACCCCTCTTACTGAAATCCGATCTGATTCCTGACGAGCGTTTCCCGTACATGTCTAAACCTGAATGAGACATGCATGAGTTTTCGATACTTGAAACTATACAGTGTCTAAGAATGCAAAAGCAAGATACAAACACAGGAAAATAATTGAAATACGCAAGATGAATTTCTTTAAAAGGTACTATTGTTAACAAACCAGTCATATCCTCTAAGTTTAAGGGAATTCCTAAAAATTTAAGAGGCCTTTCTGACTCAGTTGAGACTGCATCCCTATGTCCGGTTTCTATGGTTTGGGGGTCGAGAGGCTGAGTAACCGAACCATCCTGACTAAGATATCTAGCAGAGTTGAGATCACTCAAATTGTCAAATGTACCTGAAGAATCTTCCTTAGCTACATTTTCAGTAGGAAAATCTCTAGTTATAATAGCAGTATTCGGATCGGTTTCTAATACAACTACGTCTTCACCATCATGTTCAATCCCGTACTCAAGTTTAGAAGGATTCACTTCCCTATCATCTCTTCTAACCTGTTTGGAATCTAATTCTGGCTCAGGATGCGGGGAGATATTTTCTTTCTCAATCAACTCAACCGATGTTGTGGGATCTTCGCCTCTATGACGGTTAGAGTCTCCATACTTATCCAAAGTCTTCGATGAGGGCGACATTTTTCCACTAACAGACCCTGAACATCTTTTCAAGGAAGGTTCAACGGAAGGGTTTCGATCAGATTGAGTTACACTCCTATCGTCTGGATTTACTAAATCTGATTTTGTAAGGATAGGTTTAGGAGTGGGAGGTCCAGCCTTACACAAAAATTTCCGTAAGGGATAAAGAAGTTCGTATTGGTGAAGAATGCTATCTGTAATTAAAAGCTTTCTACTTCTCTTAGCATCGTCAATAGCTTTTAGTGTTTTGTATGTGGCTTTAATAGAAGGGGGTGCTTTGCTGTC
This sequence comes from Allium sativum, assembly GCA_030737875.1. NCBI lineage: Eukaryota > Viridiplantae > Streptophyta > Magnoliopsida > Asparagales > Amaryllidaceae > Allium > Allium sativum. Next base: position 442,668,638 of record CM060923.1, on the reverse strand, counting down.
CTTAATCAGGGTAGGGAGTACTGCATTTCAAAAGGAAATGATGTAAGAACGTATAACTCAAAGGGAAGTAAAGTCAATACCTCTGAATAAGATACGCATACCTCCATCTGTCCATTGCCCTCGGAATGGCTCGGGGCATCTGACGAAGAACAATTGGCTTAAAAACCCTGAAACACTGTCCGGTAATTCGAGAACCAGCTTCCGATTTCTGGCACCTTCAACATGCATAATAGAGGGGTGTCCTTCCTACTCTTGAAAGAACAATAGTACCGAAGGTCCTGGAAAGTAGGCTCTTGCTTTGTCGTATCCATTAAAAGGACATAAAGGCCCAGTAGAACTGTGTAGCCATTAGGACGAAGTTGGAAAGGAGCGATGCCTAGATGGTTTAAGATTCGCCATAAAAAAGGATTAAACGGGGGAATAGCACCAGCTGCAAGCATTTGTTTGCTTACGGCAACATATCCAGTAGGAGGGTCGTCAGCAAATACGCCATCTTTTGGTAAAATTGCATCCATAAGAGGAATTCCGTATTGACCACATAAGAGAAAATGTGTCACAGCTATGATAAAACAATGAAAGGTTCATGGTTCAAGTATTTTAACAAGCAACTAGTGTGCAGTATAATGAAATGTTCAAAAAACAGTTCAATTCGTTAAGGTTCATACGATCATCATCGTGTAGAAACAACCAAAACAGGGCATTACAAGATATTAAAGTTGTCACTAAGGTATGGTCACTCAAATCGTATAAGTGGTACGAATAAGCCATGACAACAGTGTAAGTACTCAAGACTAAGTGACAACCAAGTCGTTAGAAATATTTAAGTCAACTGAGCACGGTATGAAACTCATGTTGTTGAAACGACATACAACTCAAGTCGCGTGAATTACACAAAAAATCAGAGCTCAAAGAAAAGCAAAGAATTTCTAAGCTCTTATAGACATTATATCCATTTTGATTTGACTCGTTTTTGGTTCACAAACATCCCAAAAATACAGGACAGTCAAAGTCGATTCACAAGTCTATCACTTTACCAAAAATAAGCAAAAAATCCTTAAATCCTATACAAATCCTAGCATAAAGAAGAATTCAGATCCGAAAATTACTTGCGATAAGCTCTAAAACAATCGTAAAAGGAAGAATTCTCTAAAATCGAGAGTATGGGTGTCGAGTTGGGTTGATGGAGCTTGTCGAAGTCGGTCGGAATCTGGTCACGATGGCTTTAATGAAGGCGTCATCTTGGTTGGACAAGCCGCTTAGATGGAAGGCGAAGATATCTCTCTGGTCCAATCCGCCATTAACGAGGAAGAAGCTTTAGATGTGATTGGGAATGAGAAACAGAATGACTTGGGAGATAATATACGGACATAAAGGCAAATGGGCCGGCCCAGATCGACTTAAAGTCCAGAACGACACAAATTCTGGAGCGAGATGAAAAAGGGATAGAACAACTTACGGCATGGTTATATGAACGGGTTGATCAATAAATTAATATAAATGCGTGATAGAAGAGATCGATAATATTATAATTCAAAGCCCGTGTCATTTTTCAATAACACGAACTTCGAGGGGCAAATGTTAACCCATAAAAAGGGTAAGAAAGCCATGTCGTTTTAACTAAGTCGTTAGAGGCATCTCGCAAGGGAGAAAATTCACCCATATCGCACCAGGTCGCTCACAATCATGTTGCACTCATCCATGTCGTGCCCTATTTATAGCATCAAAACTAATTTGAGTCATCTGCGACATGGCGTCGTGACATGCTATAAGCCCAAGGCGCTAAGGAGCATAAAGTCGTACGACATGGGGTCATGCCGCTCTAACGAAATGACATAAGGTAAGGCTAAGTTTCATGTCGGTCAGCGACATGATGTTATGCTACTATCATCCATGTCGTTCAACGACGTGATGTACAAGTAATACATGTCGGTCAACGACATGACGTTATGCTAGTGTTATCCATATCATTCAGCGACATGGTATACAGGTAATCCATGTCGGCCTTAAACCGTATCGAGAGAACCAGATCACATTTAGGAAACACCCTATGTCGTTCAGCCCCCATGTCGTTCAACGACATAAGGAGTAAGCTGCTACTAAAGAGCTCAATATGAATTGTGTCGTGACCTACTCATGCCGTATCCAGTTATTATTGGGTTGTTGACAGCTGTCATCCGAACGATATGAACCTAGTCAAGGGAACTCATGTAGTATCGCAAGCTCAAGGCACCAGGGGCTAACCCGCCAGACGACATGAGTCATATCGTCGGCGACATGAGTTATAGTGGAGATCCAAGTCATGTCGGTGGCGACATGAGTCATGGCGTTTTCTATGTAATTACAGAACTTCCACCTGGTCTGGAAATCTCCTATAAATACTCCCTCACTTCTTCATTTGAGGGGGTCGAATCTTGAGACTACGAAGTGCTGCCGAAAATATTCCACAACAATTCTAACATCCATTCAACATCATAAATTGAAGATTAATCCATGGATCATGATCTTTATCAAACACATCCAAATGATTCAAGAGTTGAAGATTGGTTGAGCAAGCTTACATGAAAGAGGGATTCCTTTCAATTCTACCACATCTACATCAAATCTCCGCTGAATAATACTCTTCTCAATCATCTTTAGTAGATTAAGTGTAATTCATGAGTATGGGAGTGATAAAATTGTTGTAAGAGAGAAGTTAATCTTGTAATCTTCATATTGATAATGGAATCTCTTATGAAAGTGGATGTAAACCCTTATTGGGTTGAACCACTATAAAACCTGGTGACTTCTACTTGCATTTCAATCGTTGTAAGGCTGCACTTTTCATTTTTGTGAGAAATTTCTTCACATTTTTGGTGGTTTGCCCAATTTTAGGGAAAACAATATACATCAAAATATGTTTCTCTAATTTCACTATTTCATTTCGGAAGTAATGAATTAGTTTCCATATCCACTTCTATTTCAACCCATTATACTCTCTTATTTATATTTCATGAAACCATGACTATATACTTATTTCTTGTAATAAACATATTTCCAGTACCATTCTATTTTCATTGTTTGAAAATATCGCTATGTACTCATCTGAATGGTATAAGTATAATCACGCTTCATGCTTAGGCCAAACAATGTTCAATTATAGATTGTTTACTTTAAAACCCAATAATTTTGATTATATCTTAAAATCTTGCAAATAAGTTGCAATATTTTTTTTATGGAAATAATCAATCAGCTCAATATCCTTTACCCTTACAAACTAATAACGTCTCTTGATAACAGTGAAGTCTTTCAAGTTGGGGTATTTTATTTACCTCTTAGACCTTGATTGACAACTTTCTTCTCTTGAGACAGAAAAAAGTTTGTAACTCAATAATCGATATTACTTATAATATCATAAAAATTTCGTCTTTTATCTCATTTGAAATATGGTCTTTAAATACCGTTTCTTACATTTGGAAAATCTATTTATCCGATGGAAATTACTTCATTACATTTGTAAATGTTGTTTATAAATTGAGTTCTTTAATCTATATATTAAAACAAGCCTTCATTTGAAACTCGATTCCCATTTACAGTATTTTATTATTAAATTTATATGTGTAAACAAAGAATCAATTTTCATATTTAATATTATTTTTTAGTTTTTATTTAATATAATTCCAATATCCTTTGTGGAAATAATTTACTTTTATAAATTCGACATAGTCAAGTTCTAATCATAAATCCGTATGGATTTATTTCAATTCAATTTACTTCTGAACACTGGAATAAATTTCATCGTTTCCACTTCGGAAACAAATCCAAATTCTCTTTTCTAAATTCATATTTGTGTTCAAATTTTGAATTATCCAATGATAATTTTTGTCTTCATTATAAACATTATTTATAATTTATACTGCTTGTTTTTATTTTATACAAGTTGTTTATTTCAAATCCTTTTGAAATTCAATTTTTACTTAATAGAAATAAATTTCCCTTTTTAAATTCATATATGAAATTACATTTCCAAATAATCCAAGGATAATTATTTCTCTTCATTTATAACCATTATTTATAAATTCAATTGCTTATTTTTATTTCTAAAAACAAGTTAACGCTTCCTAGCCCATCAAAAATTCGATTTCTATTCCTTTTCAATCTAAAAATTCCTTTCTTTCCATTCGAGTACATTTCTACGGAATGTAAATACCAATTATTTTAGGGCTAGTGCTATTCAAACGTTGAAAACACCCAATAATCAATCATAGGTTATTTATCATATCATATAACACTAGATATGGAAATAAATAATAAAACTATTGAGAAATCCAATTGGAATCCTCCAACCTGTTTTTCCTGCATCCACATATGTTAAACAGATAAATAATATCAATCCTGCTTCATGGCAGGATATCGCGGTATAGAAGGTCATCCACTATATAAATTGTGGGGCGCATAGGGTCATCCGCTAATGGTATTGCAGAAAATATCCAAATACCAAGCCTAAATATAACTAATACATACATATATGTATATAACCACAATTACAACCAACCGCATATAAAATTTCTTTACTACATAAAAATTTGTGTATAATAGATTATAAACGAATCCGGAGAGTGAGTTTACTCACCTTGATTTATATAGTTTGCGAATCATGCCAATTTAGATTCTAGATTGTAACCTATGTCCTTGTGAGTCACTCGTCGTAATTTTATTCGATTCTAGCATAAATTGAGTAAGTTATTTCATACAATTTCCATGTATTTAAAATAAAATTATTCCACACTAATAATAATACTTAACTTAATTACCTTGATTAATACTCTGAAAATCTTGACCTAATTCTAATGCCAAAAATTGCACTCAAACCCCCACATACAACCGCAAACAGATGTGTTATCACCTAGTCACTACATCCTACTTCAAACATAGCAAAACAAGGTTGATGTAACAACCCAGAAATTCTGAACCAATTTAAAAAATTTATTTTAGCTATTTTAATGGATTTTGAATATTCAAAATGATTTATTTTAAATTATAACGACTAAAAATTTATTTTAAATAAAAGTTAGAACGTAATAATTTAATTTAATAATAAAACGAGTTTGAAATGGCGTGGCAGTTTGAAATTTTGATTTTAAATTTTAAATGAATGTATAGAATTCAAAATAAATCGGATTTCAGTAAAACCAAAAATATTTGAATCTATTTAATCATATCATTCTAATGAATGTGAAAAATCCAGGATTCATAACGAGAATTAAAAGTTATGTCCAGTTTAAAATCCAAAATAGTCGCTATGGAATTTATATATATTTTATATAATATAAAGCCCTTAAAATTTGCCATGTTGCAAACAACCTCCGTTTTCGATGAAAACACTTTTGTTGGATCCGGAATTTCAAATTATTGCTAGACTCTAATTTTCATAATTTTTGGAATTAATATATGAGCATGGCAAAAGAAAACGTGTTATCGACTGGAAAATTACCTTATTTCAAATGGTCTCCAAATTCGATGAAATTAGTTTTGTTAAGACAACATCGTCAAAACATAGCTAGATTTATTTTTTGGGAATTTTTGGAGTCAGTATGTGGCCCCGGTAAATTAAAATGTATGTTTAAAATTCAATATATGGATTTATATTTTAATTTAAATAAAAACTGATTAAAACAATCAAACTAGCTTATGAAACATATCTCATTTTGTTCGGAATGGGGGCATTTAGCTAGGGGCGACAGTCGTTGGGTCTCGTTTGGAGTTCGGATGCAAAACCCTACTTTTATGGAATGAAATAATATAAAATATGATATAAAATATCTATAAATACACTAAAATATTAAACCCTAGCCAATAAAACACAGTCGCCACCGTTCAGAATCAATGGCCTGCGAGCTTCCGTTTTGATCCAAGAAAATCTCCAATTCCACAGCTTATTTCACCAAGCTTCTAAAGGGATAATCAAACAACTCTCTAAGATCCAGCTACTGTACGGTAGTGATCGAAAATGGTGCAACGATTTGCGTGAAATCTCAGCCCAAAGCTGATTCGTTCATGCATCGTTCTAGGAGGATGGGGCCCATCAAGCTTCACCATGCTCGCGGCGTTGGTGGACGATGGAGCGGCGCTCCTTATGGCGGGTTCAGATCGGGCTCCGACGGCTCGTGGAGGATGCGTTGGTGGCGGGTTGGGTTCCCGTTTAATTTGATCAAAAATATCAATTTATCGATTTCTGGAACCAATCAAGGTGAGAACTCTTTCTCACTCTATTTATTTTCCAGTAAAATGTATACTAGGATCCAGTCGGAGCCTAGTAGCTCCCAACACCTATATCTGTTAAACCATGGATGATTGTGTGATGGTTGTATTATGGAAACTGATTGTGATTTGAAGGATTGATTGTGGTTACAACAAAAATTGATTGTGTTTGTAAAAATATTCATTGTTTGAAATAAAATGTTTTAACAATAAAAATTACATTTTTATTATACGTATGAATCACAAAAATATTCATTATTTGAAATAAAATGTTTTAACAATAAAAATTACCATTTTATTGTATGTAGGAATCACAAAAAATATTCACTGTTTGAAATAAAATGTTTTAACAATAAAAATTATATTTTTATTGTATGTATGAATCACAAAAAATGTTCATGTTTGATATAAAATATTTTAACAATAAAAATTACATTTTTTATTGTATGTATGAATCACCAAAAATGTTTATGTTTGATATAAAATAAAATGTTTTAACAATAAAAATTACATCTTTATTGTATGCATGAATCACAAAATTGGTCATATTTCAAATAAAAATGTTTCAATAATAAAAATTACATTTTTATTTTATGTATGAATCCCCAAAAATGTTCATGTGTGATATAAAATATTTTAACAATAAAAATTACATTTTTATTGTATGTACGAATCACAAAATTGGTCATGTTTGAAATAAAGTGTTTCAACAATAAAGATTACATTTTTATTGTATGTAGAAATCATTAAAAAAAATCATGTTAGCAATAAAATATTTTAAAAATAAGAATTACATTTTTATTCTATGTGTGAATCATTAAAAATATTCATGTTGGAAAGAAAATATTTTAACAAATTTTTTTTTCATTTTTATTGTATGTATAAACCAATAAAATAGTTATATGTTAATATACATTTTGTTGGATAAAAATGTCACCATTAACATGTTAGTGAAGTATTAAAAATAGTTATATGTTAATTTACATTTTGTTGGATAAAAATGTTGCCATTAACATGTTAATGAAGTATTAAAAATAGTTATATGTTAATTTACATTTTGTTGGATAAAAAGGTCGTCATTAACATGTTAATGTAGTATTAAAAATAGTTATATGTTAATTTACATTTTGTTGGATAAAAATGTCGCCATTAACTTGTTAGTGTAGTATTAAAAATAGTTATATGTTAATTTATATTTTGTTAGATAAAAATGTCGCCATTAACATATTAGTGAAGTATTAAAAATAGTTATATGTTAATTTACACTTTGTTGGATAAAAATGTCGTCGTTAACATGTTAGTGCAGTATTAAAAATAGTTATATGTTAATTTACATTTTTTTAGATAAAAATGTCGCCATTAACATGTTAGTGAAGTATTAAAAATAGTTATATGTTAATTTACATTTTGTTGGATAAAAATGTCGTCATTAACATGTTAGTGTAGTATTAAAAATAGTTATATGTTAATTTACATTTTGTTAGATAAAAATGTCGTCGTTAACATGTTAGTGAAGTATTAAAAAGAATCATAGGTTAATTTACATTTTGTTAGATAAAAATGTCGTTGTTAACATGTTAGTGAAGTATTAAAAATAGTCATACGTTAATTTACATTTTGTTAGACAAAAATGTCGTCGTTAATATGTTAATTTAGTATTAAAAGTTGTCATTTGTTGAATTACATTTTGTTAGATAAAAGTGTCATCTTTAACATGTTAATGAAAATAAAATGAGCTGAAATATATTTTTTTCATTAAAAATATCATTTTTATCATGTGTAGGAAGTGGATTAAATTCATATGTGTTGAAATATATTTTTGTTCATTAAAAATATTCTTTTTATAACACGAATATGAAGTGTACAAAATTTACATGAAATGAATTAAATGGTTTTGGAATCGTCGAACGAATTATATATATATATAAATTGAAATTAAACGAATTACGCATGGTAGTTCGCGTTTTGGAATCGTAACTTTAAACGATTATACCGAGAGATCCGACCGTCGGATTTTCCCAAAACTGGAACCGTTGGGTTTGCTTTGGAAAGATCTTACGACGATCTTAAATTTATTAAGATCCAACAGTTAGATTTCGAGGAAAGTGTAATTCAAATTTGAATAAAAACAGCGCCAGTGCCGCGTAATGACCTGAAACATCGTTCGAATTAAATAGGCTATTTGTATATAAATATAAATAGCGATAATTGTTATAAAATATTATAAACGATATGGAATGAAAATAAACCAATTTCCCTTGATTTATAAAGTAATATGGATGGTTAGATTTATTTGACATTAATCTATAGAATTGAATTAAATTTAACCAATGAAAGAAATGATTTGAATTATATATATTCGAGGATTATTTGAAAAGGCCGAGTTAAATCTCATTTCAAATAATTAATGCGATGACTTAAAGTCGAAGATATTGAAGACGGTGGTTGAAGACCGATGATCTTCACATTGAATGGATGACTACTGATGCCCTGAATTGGTTAGCTCCCAAGAAAGGGTTAAAGTGGTAGTTGTCCGGACGTACTTGTCGATTGTTCGGATATGCGAGGACTTCTCTTCCGTATTGGACATATGGAATGAGGAATAAGGTGTCTCCGGTTTCGCACAGACCCAGAACGAACTTGTAAATGGATGTGTGTCTAACATTGGATTATATTCTATGTTGACTGATTTCTACTAAATTTATATCTGTTTGGTGGTGGAGAATTTATTATCTTGCTTAACACCCTTCTCTAAGACGTACGAGCTTAGAGATTATATATTGATAGACATCAGTCGCATGGCGTAGATTGCCAATGTGGCATGCTAAGATGCAAATGATCAAGGCGTTTGTTGAAAAGTAGAGCCTTGTGGTTGATGATCAAAGCACAGCTTTAATTAGCATAGCTTTGTGTATAGTGTTACTTCACGAGCCTAATGAAACGACCCGATCTTCCCCGTAAGGGAAAGCCCGGATTGATTTGAGAACACGACAAATAAGAACAAAAACAAAAGAAAATTTCATTGCTTATTACAAAATTTACATCAGAGTACAAGAATATAACAGAGTATGAATAAATAATGTACATTTGATGAATATCAGAGATTTAAATTATAATGCAGCGGAAAATAATACATAACACAACATGAAACAAATACAAGGATACCAAGCTTTCCGAATACAGCTCCAGCTGTAAACCAGGATTCTGGAAAAGAAATATCTGCAAAACCCAACTACTAGCTGCCCGTGTGGAAAATATGGGCACCCAGAGTTTAGGTTAAAACAATAAACTCCAGGTCAGTATTGTGACTGGTGTGAGAACTAAAACAGTTATTAAATCTTTACTTTAAAAATAAAGTAAATCAAGGGACCACGCCGTATAACACGGAACGGGTTTCCTCCTGAGAATACCAGTGCATAAAATAAACAGCGCAATGCTTTTTGGAAAAATGAAGCTATTATAAGACCCAGGTCCCATCACACATTGCACCACAAGCCGGAGGATAGGGTTTTCCCTTATAATAGCCAAACATGCTTGGTACGTTTAAACAAATCATTTGATACTATTATAAGTGCAAAGTGTATAAAACAATCTTCAAATATAAATGTATCAATCATAGATGGCATGGGTACCATATATCATGTCGCCAATACTAGGCTCTACAATAAAAACCGAAATGCCACGTATTGGAAGTTGGATTTCCGTCCTTGAACCATGGCAAGGGATTGTACTTACTGCTCCGAGACTTTCTATCCTGAGCCTTAGGATCAGAGCTCGAGTGACCCTTGGATCGCCAGGGGCGGCCCACACTTAGCGGGTTAATAGTACCATAAACGATATGTTATATTGCCCTATGGGGCATAAATGAGCCAGATGACTCAATATCCATTGGTTCCGTAGTAACCATACATCCGAGGCGCCTCGCATTCCAGCAACCACATAGGTAAAAATATAAAAATTCCCAGGCTTGCAAAACCCTGACACCACCGATAACTAAAAACTAGCATATGTCCATTTCCCTGAAGTTCACTCCCATTTTAGGTTTACACCGGGGTGTGAGGCTCTCGAATTAACGCTATACAAAAACTATACTATTTAAAGCCGTGCTTTGATCATCAACTACAAGACTCTGCTTTTCAACAGAAGCCTTGATCACTTGCATCTCGTCATGCCACATAGGAAATTCACGCCATGCGACTAATGTCTATCGATATACAACCTCTAAGCTCGTACGTCTCAGAGAAGGGTGTTAAGCAAGAGAATAAATTCACCGCCACCAAACAGATGTATATTAGATAGAGATCAATCAACATAGAATAAAATCCAATGTCAGACACACAGTCCATTTACAATTTCGTTTTGGGTCTGAACGAAACCAGATGCACCTTATTTCTCGTCCGATATGTCCAATACAGGAGAGTGGTCCTCGCATATCCTGTCGATCTCTAAGTACGTCTGGACGATCACCACTTATTACCTCATCTTGGGTGTACAGCCCAATCAAGACATCAGTAATCATCCAAACGATGTGAAGACCTCTAGTCTTCAACCTTCGTCGACATATCGTCGAATCAGTTATTCAGAATGGGTATAAACCCTGTCTTTCTGGATAACTCGCGTATTTTATAAACAAGTGCTACACAAACACAAAATACGCCTCATTCCAATCCAGAATATTCTTTTAATCAAATATTCTTTTCACAATTTAAACCAAATTAAGCTTTTCCAAACTATAGTCGGGATTAATGAACCTAACCGAAGTACTCATTTGTTTTATTTCCCAATTCCAACCTATATATTCCATGGAGCAAAACTGGTAGTACTCCGTATCTAACACCCACGGTGTTATCGGTAAAATTAATTACCATTTCACATTCAAATCTAATTAAAGATTTGACTATCGTTTGAAAAAAACTGGTGATACTCCATTCTCGATCTTTTCACAAATGCGATAATTTAAATTATCATATTCACATTCCAATCTAGTTAAAGATTCATTAAAACTCCACTTAGTTTTAGTCTTCCCAAAAATCAATATTAATGATTATTTAATTTTGGGAAATCATATCCAGTCTTTAACTAGGTTAAAGAACCAATGTCATTTAAAACACGGTTCATGATAAACCCAAAATCACATTCCATTAATTATGGAATTTTCACGGAAAACATATCAATATATAATCGATGTCAATTTCCGTATTCGACTAATAATATAAATGGAATAACGACAAAGCCTTTTAAATTCCATATATATTAACAGTCTTCCTCCATAGAAGCTCACTTCGATTTTTACCAAATCGAATTCCATTCCATTCCAATTTATTTTATTAAATTGGAAGACTTCACTTTGGAATGTTTCCATTAAATCTTAAAAAAAGATTTATATATTCCAAATCCCATTTCACTGTAAATCAGGTTAAAGAACAAGTGTTATTTAAAACACAGTTCGCGATAAACCCAATTTACATTTCATTTCATTCCAATTAAATGTTAATTAACTGAAAAATCGGATAATCTTGAATTAAAGATTTGTTCTTTACACACGTGGTTCAAGAACAGTGTTATTTAAGACACGATTCACAACAAACCCAAAATCCAATTCTTTTCAATTCCAATTAAATATTAATTGGTAAACTCCTTTAAGTCTTATTTAAAAGGTTTAATCTTTTCTCAGCTGGGCTTAAGAACAGTGTTGTAACGACCCTGGGAATTTGCGATCCTGGATATCGGCATACAACACTATGTCGACTGTTCAAGCATCGAAAACACTGGACAGTCCATGAAAGAAATTAGAGGGTGAGGATAGATAAGATAGAAACTTAGAATAGAAGAAAAAGAAGAACATACAACATTAGAGTAACACGAATCTCACAGCGGAACGAACAACATATAATAGATAACATATCTTTTAAATAAAATCAGTATATTTATACAATAACATTACCAGAGTACAACACTTACACACAACGGGATAAACAATAGCTATATAATCCTGAAGCCTCCTGCTCTAAGCTTTCCAAGTATATCTATAAAATCCTGACTACTTGACTGTCCGTACAAAATTGGGCAGCCAAGAGTTTTGGGAAAACAAAAAAAATAAACTCTGGGTCAGTCATGGGACTGGTGTGAGTAAAACAATTTAAAACAGTTAGAGCAATAAAACGATATCTCATAAGACCACGCCGTATAACGGAACGGGTTTTTCCCTTATGAGAATCCAAATCAATTTTATTTAACTTTCAAATCATCTTGAAAGAAACAATGATCTTTTATATCAAAACTATTTTGATATTATAACAGTGTCTATCAACTACAATATAATAATCATCTTGCAGAATGCTTTCATCTCACATTCCACATATATAGTATACAATCAAAACCGCGAGCACTTATTGGATAATGGATTACCAACTATGACAAGGTATGGAACCACCTTCTGATAGTGTACCACTAGAGAGGAATACACTGGGTTCAACAAGAACATCTTGCAACCCGGCTACACATGACCGACCACTCATTTTGCTTGAGTGTATCGAATGTATATCACCAACAGTTGGGATCAGCAACCGTTTCCCGAATGGGATAGCATCGACAACAGATTATAGAATGAAATGAATATCTTTAGATAGCTGATAATACACCCTAATTGGCAGCCAACCGCTTAGCCATGCTACCTTCCCGATTTTTGTCATTTCTCGGTTGTGAGGCTAGAGGCCACGCTTATCTCTGACAGATCATGCAATTATTCACTTTGAATGTCACATCGTCATACCTGCCAAATCACAAATTGATTCCCCAAAAATACAATGGGTATACAGCTAAGAGAAACGAATTCCTCCGCCACCAAACGTACATATGTTTGAAGAGATCAACTTACGCGATCCATTAAATATGCTCTGTATGACATTCTTCCATACAGGTTGTCCTGGGACTGGACAAACCGAAGGCACTATTCTGTAAACAGGACAGCCCTTGCATAACTTCGTCTTTAATTATCTTCATCATATTTGATCGCAACGCTAACGCCCATATAGAGTGGTTTTCAGATAATGAATCTGATCCCGGTCTCTCCGTATTGACAACGGAAAAATAGTCAAAAACTTCGATAGTCGGTGATTTGACTATCAAAGAAAACATGTGTACAAACAACGATATTATTTCCAGATGGAAATTCTATCGATCAATCATCAATCATCATTTATTTCTTAAATTAATTTATCATTAATTTATTCATTCTCCATTTCTGGTTTCCGTATATATAAAGAAATTCTTATTTTCTAATTTTAGAAAATATACGATATTAACATTGGAAGACATTTCCATATTTACTCCCCTTTCTTATTTTCTATATTAGAAAACATTTTTGATTCTTATTTGGAAAATATATCCAAACCTCCTACATTTGGTTTCAAATAGATGTTTAAATAAAACATCGCTATGCCAACTCAAACCATTACCTTCATTAGCTAAATTCACTTAACAAATCTTCACTATCGAATCTTAACCATTCCTTAGTAAAAACGAAGTCAATCAAGTTGGGGTATAACTACCTCTCAGACCTTAACTGAACAACATTTCTAACCTCGAAATATACAAATATCACCCTTTAAATCTTTAACAAACTTCCTTATGTAACTCTCGGATTCTATTTATGAATCCACTTCTTTATTGAAAACACTGATTATACCTATAGCGTTATAATCCCTACTTCTGAAATATCTAAATTCAAAATATAACTTTTATTCCTTAATTTAACTAAATAACTAAATAGGCAATTTATAAATAAATCATTAAATCTTGATTAAAACGGAAAGTGTACTTTCCCGAATTCGATACAATCGCATTTCGACGTATAACTCTCTTTCGAATGAATCTCTATTCGATAACTCCTTTTCGAATAACTATATACGATAACTACTTTTAACTCTATTCGAATAACTAATATTCGACTAATTCCCTTTTAACTCTTTTTAACTCTATTCGAATAACTATATTCGATTAACTCCTTTTAAATTAACTCTAATCAATTAGCTCTATTCGAATAACTAATATTCGATTAACTATTACTCGACTAACTCTAATTGATTTACTCTAATTCGATTAACTCTAATCGATTAACTCTAATGGATTAACTCTAATCGATTAACTCTAATGGATTAACTCTAATTCGAATAAAATATATTCGATAAATTCCTTTAACTAAATTCTAATAAACTCTATTCGATTAACTAATATTCGACTAACTCTTATTCGAATAACTAATATTCGATTAACTCTCTTCGAATAACTAATATACGATAACTCTCTTCGATTAACCAATGTTCGATAACTCTCTTCGAATAACCAATAGTCGACAACTCTCTTCGAATAACCAATATTCGATAACTCTCTCCGAATAACCAATATTCGATAACTCTCTTCGAATAACCAATATTCGATAACCCTTTTCGAATAACCAATATTCGCACTCTCTTCGAATAACAAATATTCGATAACTCTTTTCGAATAACCAATATGTGATAACTCTTTTCGAATAACCAATATTCGATAACTCTTTTCGAATAACCAATATTCGATAACTCTTTTTGAATAACAATATTCGATAACTCTTTTCGAATAACCAATATTCGATAACTCTCTTCGAATAACCAATATTCGATAACTCTTTTCGAATGACCAATATTCGATAACTCTTTTCGAATAACCAAAATTCGATAACACTCTTCGAATAACCAATATTCGATAACTCTTTTCGAATAACCAATATTCGATAACTCTTTTCGAATAACCAATATTCGATAACTCTTTTCGAATAACCAATATTTGATAAATCTTTTCGAATAACCAATATTCGATAACTCTTTTCGAATAACTAATATTCGATTACCTCTTATTCGATTAACTCTAATTCCGTTTATCTTTCTATTTATTTTCCCAATATATATTCCTTTTATCTTACTCTATTTATTTAACAAATAAATATTCCTTCTACCTTACTCCATTTATTTAACAAATAAATGTTCCTTTTATCTTACTCCATTTATTTAACAAATAAATGTTCCTTTTACCTTACTCCATTTATTTAACAAATAAATGTTCCTTTTATCTTACTCAATTTATTTAACAAATAAATGTTCCTTTTTAATTCTATTGTAAATGTTTTACAATATTTTCTTTTATATTCTATTCGTAAATGTTTTACAATATTTTCTTTCATAATCTATTTGTAAATGTTTTACAATATTTCCTTTTATATAATCTTATTTATTATATAAAAAATTCCTTTTATAAAATTCTATTCATTTTAAAAATATTTCTTTTTATAAAATCCTTTGATTTTATAAATATCTCTTTCTATAAAATCCTTTGATTTTATATATATATATATATTTCTTTTCCAATACAACATTGAAAATTTCCTTTTTAACATTCCAATATTCCTTATGGTATTTAAAATACCAAATAATAATGATCAATATCATTCTAACATACATCATCAACAACAAATTATATATCACATCATATATTATAATATATGAATTGAACAGTATTATAAATATTGAGGAATCCAGTTGGACCCCTCCAACCTGTTTCCCTGCATCACAGATGTTAAACAATATAATTAACATCGATTTCATTTCAATATGAAATATTCTGCTAAACAGAATCAATATTTGATTAACGATTTATATTAATATCGTTATCTATAATTTCAACCAATACATAAGCAATTCAACCAAATAGTTAACTCACAGCAATCAACAGAAAATTATTAGTTCTAAAAATACGTTATAAAGATATGAACTGGTAGAGTTGGTGAGTTTTACTCACATTGGACTATCATTGTTAAATAACGATAATTGTCGTTGATTCGGATCTGACAATTTATTTCACTATAAATTGTAACAAGCTCCAAATTACTTTCGGTCAGTTCCATTCTGTAGATCCCGTCCATACGATCCTAACGGATCTGACCTTTCGAAATTCTGATACAGTGTGTATAAGTTAAGACATCTAGAAGTTTAATGTGACGGCCCGCCCCGCACCAACCGACATTTACTCCAAGGGTGCGCTGTACACATCTCCAGTTAGTACGGAACGGGTCATCAGAAGGAAAGGGAAGAAAGAAATGAACTAACAAGGAACCTGTAAAATGTCTCACAGCGCATGGAATAAAATATAATAACAACATACTTGACATAAAACAGGTGAGACAGTGCATAAGCTGAAAACAAACTAACATAGCAGCGGAAAATCCAAGTACAGCTTATGATCCAAAGTTAACATTATTACAACTTTTCAAACTGTCTCTAAAACAAAAGCAAGATAAAGAAGGTACGCTACTAATGCCCAAGTAGCGATTCCAACGACACAGGGAGAATATCTATATATCATACGTGCAGGCCTCCTGCTCGCCTCCGAATCAGCTACTCGCGCATCACCAGCTAACCTGTCTCTAGTCTGCTCGTGTGAGCACCCAGAGTAATAAGAGGAGACATAAAACTTTGGGTCAGACATAAAGCCTGGTATGAGCGATAAGCATCTAAATTGAACAATAACAGGTAGACTAAAAACATACCTGAACCTGGACCTGCAACCAAAGAGTTAGCACTACATACTGTACAACACTCTAAGGTGCCCTTTCAAATGGTGTAAAGATAATGGGGGTGGGGGATGTGCATGTCATAGTGATAGCAAACAATCAAACATAGCAACCATCCTCACATCTCTCACTCAGTGCATAAAGCATACGATATTCACCACTTCGATCACCCAACATACCTTGCTACGATCACTTTGCCCCCATGAAGTCATAAATGACTTCACTGCACTGATAACGTAGCCACTAATCCTTTGCTATGTCCACTTTGCCCCATGGAGTCGCAATGACCCCACTGCACTGGCTCATAGCCTTACTACGCATCACTTTGCCCCCATGAAGTCATAAATGGCTCCACTGCACTGATAACGTAGTCTTGCTACCATCACCTTGCCCCTCGAGTCATAATGACTCTACTGCACTGATAAGTAGCCCATCATCCATTTTCAGTGGTGAATCGAAGTTATGAACGTCGACAACTCCTTAGCACACGTCCCGCAGCAAAGCCCAACCATGAAGTGAACTCATTGGTTCCCCACTGGATCATGAGCTCTAAATTCCATTTGGACTACCTTTGCATCTCGGGTTGTTGGTCAATATTGGGTCGGGTCGGGTTCCCCTGCTAGCCATCGGTTCGGGTCGGGTCCTCTACTTTGAATTGGTTCGGTTCGTGGTCTTCCTCTGGTAACGGTTCGGTTCGGGTTCTCAACGTTGCATCGGTTCGGGTCGGGTGTCCCACTTCGGGTCGGGTCGGGTTGCCATCTCCCATCCAGTTCGTGCTCCAGCTCCTGTTGCCTCGTCTGGTCCCGTTCCCTATTCTAATCCGATCTGAGCCCTTCGCCATACACCGGTCCGAGCCCTTTTGTCCTTAAGTCGATCTGATCCCCAGCTTAACCAACATGGCCTTCCTTTTTGCCAAGCCTCTCAAGTGTCAAGTTCCGATCCAGTTCAGAGGTCCTTGCCCGGTCACTATTCTGATCCGAGCCCCCATATCCGATCCGATCCGGTCCAGAACCTGCACTTTTCCTGCAACCTTTCCAGCAAGTGTTTTACGCCATTCGACGACGTTTTC
Source organism: Allium sativum (assembly GCA_030737875.1). Lineage (NCBI taxonomy): Eukaryota > Viridiplantae > Streptophyta > Magnoliopsida > Asparagales > Amaryllidaceae > Allium > Allium sativum. The sequence continues at coordinate 442,650,729 of CM060923.1, read as the reverse complement.
GACCATTCTAACTATTGAAATCAATCACAAAGCATACCATACAGTCATAACAACATGCATAATCAACCACAAACATCAAAACATCAATATGGTAGGTTAAAATGGATCAAACATACCCAAATTCTCATATTTTCCCTGAAGCATGTTTAGGTGAAACTACTGATGTGATTAGCAAAACTTAGCCAAATTAACCCAAATTCATATCAGAAGTCTAAAATACCATTTCGGATTTGATAAATATTTTTCCAAAATTTTATCATGTTTAAATTCGCTAATTAACACTAATTACCCTTAATTAGTCATAATTAGTGAGGAACGATGCAAATCACTCACCTTAGCTACATATAAACTAAGATCTGAAATAAATCTCTGATTTGATGCGAATCCCAATGCTAAATAGCAGCTCCAATGTTGATTTGGTGTAGATCTCCCTTGATTTGATGTTGCTAAGCTTAATCCTTGGTTAGAAGATGACTTGGAGGTGATTTAGCGTTTAGAGACCATTTTTAGGGTTTCTTAGAGGTAAGTGGAGGCTAGAAAACTGAAATAGAATGATTCCCTAACTCCTTTCAGCCTCCCCATAACCCTAATCCCGAAATGAGTTATGGGCCCATTCACTAATCACCCTATTTGGCCCTGTTAAGCAGTTTTTCACCTTCGAAACCTTATTTCAGCCATATCTCCCAAACGGTAAGTCCGTTTTTCACATGTGACCACTCTACGGAAAGGTAAACCATCAAACGGATCTAATGGAAGTGGTTTCAGGTCAAAATTCCTTTCCAATCAAAAGTTATGGCCAAAACAAGATCAGCTAGGGGCAAAATGGTCATTTAAAAATCGACAAAAATCATGGACATGGGAAATGAGTCAAATGGTTGTTTCCCAAAGTTACATGACCATACGACTTCATATGGGAAATAAATAAATATTCTATGATCCTTCGATGCGTAGAATGCGGGTTGTTACATTCTTCCCCCTTAAGAAATTTCGCCCCCGAAATTCCCTAACCAAAAGACACAAAGGGTCCCGCATGCCTATCAACCATAAAACAATAATCAAACATGCAAAACAAGTCTATCCTAGCATGCGGAATAACTAAATTACAAGGTAAATGTTACCAGGCAAAGAGTTCTGGATACATCTTTTTAATGCTCTCCTCTGTCTCCCAAGTGCAATCATTCTCGTCCTCGCCCCACTGAACCTTGACTAGCCTTACCGCCTTCCTTCGAAGTTGCTTAGTATCGTGCTCGACAATACGGATCGGCTTGCGGTTCTCAACCGCCTCGGGTTCTACTTCGAAGTCCTCTAACTGATCAGGTGAAATAGTCATATCTGAGTCGTGAACGAACTTTCTTAGTTGGGAAACATGAAATACGTTGTGAACTCCCGCCATCTTTTCTGGTAAGCCAACTCTATATGCCAAATTCCCGACTAGTTCAAGAACATGAAATGGGCCAACAAATCTTGGTGCCAATTTGGCTCTCCTGCCAAACCGAATCACGCTCTTCAACGGAGAAATCTTGACAAATACCAAGTCACCAACGGAGAATTTTAAGTCTCTTCTCCTCTTATCAGCATAACTCTTCTGCCTGTCTTGGGCAGCCTTCATTCGTTGTTGAACGGTCTTAATCTTATCTGAAGTTTCCCTCACCACATTTGGTCCAAGCATAAACTTCTTGCCAGTCTCTATCCAACATGATGGTGAGTTGCACGGTCTTCCGTACAAAGCTTCATATGGAGTCATACCGATACTGGATTGGTAGCTATTATTATATGCAAACTCTACTAGATGCAAATGGTCATCCCATGATCCACCAAAATCCAATATACAAGCTCTTAAGAGATCTTCCAATATACGATTCACCCTCTCCGTCTGACCGTCGGTCTGAGGATGGTATGCGGTACTGAGATGTAATTCTGACCCTAGAGCCTCTTGTAAGCTCTTCCAAAACCCACTAGTAAACAACGGGTCTCGGTCACTCACAATGCTTCTAGGTACTCCATGCAATCTCACTACCCACTTCATATACAATTCTGCTAACTTAGCTGCCGCTCTGGTCGATTTGACTGGTATAAATCTTGCACTCTTAGTCAATCGATCCACAATTACCCAAATGCTATCATGTCTCGCTCTAGTCCTTGGTAAACCATCGATGAAATCCATCGAGACTTTCTTCCATTTCCATTCGGGAATTTCTAATGGTTGCAACAAACCACTAGGCTTCTTTTGCTTGGCTTTAACTAGCTGGCAATTCATGCATTTGGATATAAACTTCCCAACGTCTCTTTTCATCCCTTCCCAGTAGTAAGTCTGCTTCATGTTTCGATACATCTTATTACCACCGGGATGTATAGTTAGTTTTGAGTGATGACATTCTCTAAGCACTTCATCTCTCAAACCATTCACGTTGGGTACAACTAGTCTTCCATTCTTTCTAAGCCATCCATCTCGATCAAGCCCATACAAGTTCATCTCCTCACCGTCAATGCCCATCTCTAACTTGGAGATGATTTCCAATAGATTAGGATCGTCCCTCTAGCTGGAACCAATCCGCTCTATCAAAGTGGGTTTGATCGTCAAACTAGCTAGCACTTCTGGATCCAATTCGCACTTTGGTCTGAAGTCAAACCCCGCGATATACTCCAGTTGCTTCCATTCAAGAAACATAGCCCCTAAACTGGCATGTCTCCTACTCAAGGCATCGGCTACCGCATTACCTTTCCCAGGTGTGTATGCGATATCAAAATCATATGAAGCCAAGAACTCTAACCATCTCTGCTGACGGAGATTCAGATCCTTCTGAGAGAAGAGATACTTTAACGATTTATGATCGGCAAACAACTCGAATCTTTCTCCCAAGAGATAGTGTCTCCACATCTTCAGCGCAAACACGATCGCTGCTAACTCCAAATCATGGGTAGGATACTTCTTCTCATGCGGCTTTAGCTGTCGACTAGCATAAGCTACAACCCTACCTCCTTGCATCAATACAGCACCTAGTCCGGTACCACAAGAATCCGTGTATACCATCATTTCTTCATTCCCTCTAGGAATGACTAATACTGGCGCACGCGCCAACTTTTCTTTTAGACTCTTGAACGCTTTCTCGAACACTCCGTCCCAGACGAAGGACTGATTCTTTTTAGTCAACTGAGTCAACGGTGCTGCTATCTTGAAGAAGTCCTAGATAAACTTACGATAATATCCAGCTAACCCCAAGAAACTTCTTACATCAGTTGCATTCTTGGGCGTAGGCCAATCCTGTACCGTAGCCACCTTCGCAGGGTCCACGGCAATACCGTTCTCTGAAACAACATGGCCCAAGAATCTCACTTCCCTCCTCCAAAAGTGACACTTAGAGAATTTCGCTTTCAATTTGTGTTTCCTCAACACCTCCATCACTATCCTCAAGTGTCCCTTGTGTTCCTCTTCTGTCCTCAAGTAAACAAGGATATCGTCTACGAACACAAGAACAAACTTATTCAACTGATCTCTAAATACTCGATTCATAAGATCCACAAAGTAGGCTAGTGCATTGGTCAACCCAAATGGCATGACCAACCACTCATAGAATCTAGACGGCGTCCTAAATGCCGTTTTCGGAACACTCTCATCCGCTACTCGTAGCTGATGAAATCCTGTCGCGAGGTCCAACTGGGAGAACACTCTTGCTCCTTCCAGTTGATCAAACAATTAATCTATCCGCGGTAGAGGATACTTATTCTTCCTTGTTACCTTATTCAACTCGTGATAGTCCACACACAAACGAAGGAAACCATCTGCCTTAGTGGCAAACACAACTGGTTCTCCCCACTCGGAGACACTTCTTCTAATAAATCCCTTCTTCAAAAGATTGCTGACTTGCACCCCAAGCTCTCGTTGCTCCCTTGGTGCCATACGACGAAGTGGCATCACTATAGTTCTGGCATCTTTCACTAAATCAATACGGAACTCAATCTCTCGGTGTGGTGGAAGCCCGGTCACCTCCTCGAAGACGTCCGGATACTGGCCAACCACGGGCACATCTGACAGCTCATCCTGCGAGATGTCGAGGGAATTTATAAAACTAGCCATAACCCCATCACTAGGTAGACTACCAAACACTACCCTCCGCCCATCATCCGCCCTAACTGTCACCAAAAAGCCCTCATAGTCTACCACCACCCCTTATCTTTGGATCCAATCGACCCCCAATATAATGCCATACTTAGTAAAGCCCAAAACAAAGCCATCACAAACAAACATACATCCATGACTCGATAAGGCCACATTCCTGCAAATCATACTAAAGATAGTTGAACCACCAATCAGGTTCGTCACAACCAACGGTCTATCGACTATCTCGGGTTCCAGTCCCAACCTATCTACCAGGTCACTAGATATGAAGGAACGGGAAGCCCCCGTATCAAACAAAACTCGAACTGGTACATCATAAATAGAAAGCATACCTTGAATAACAACATTCTTTCCTTTCTCCACCGCAGTTGGGGCATTCGACGAAAAAGGAACAACATCAATAGCATATGCTTTTACAATCTGCTTCTCCTTAAGAGGTTGCGGACACTTATCCTTATGATGTCCCACTTGACCACAGTTGTAGCACTTCCTTTCCGCTGGCTTGGCCCGACATTCTTTAGCATAATGGCCCTTCTTACCACAGCTGAAGCACTCAACATCTTTCTTGTTCTTTTTCTGGCCACCCTTAGATTGGTCCTGCTTCCTCTTATTCTGAGAGTTATTCTTGCCTTCACCGCCTGCATGCAGCTTCAGCCCTTCTGTAGATGCAGCCTCAGTCTTTGACTTAGGGTAAAGACTCTCTGATCTCAAAGCTTTCCCCACGATCGATTCAAAAGTCTCATCGATGTGGTTGATAAGTCTTTCCCCCAAGTATCCATCCAAACCAGTAATGAACTTCTCATTCTTCTTCTCAGGAGTATCGATAAGAGATAGTCCATACTTTGACAAAGTGTCGAACTCAGCAATATAGTCAGAGACTGCCCGACCATTCTGCTTGAGTTCCAAGAATCTCTTAAACAACACTGACTTCTGAGCACCTGGAATGAACTTCTCGCTAAAGCGAGCCTTGAACTGATCCCAAGTAACCTGATCTTCTGGAGTAACTGTTCTAATGGCATTCCACCAATTCATCGCCCGCCCTTGCAGCTGACGAGATGCTAGCCTTCTCTTCATCGCATCCTCAAGACCCAAGTCGTCGAAGATACGATCACAGCTATCCAACAAATCTTGAACATCTGTGGCCAACTCTGTCCCGTGGAACGGCTTTCCACCAAGGTTAGTGTAATCCTTGCACAACTTGGCGAAATCGACCCTAGGCGCCTGCACTACTGGACCACCACCAATTCCGGGATTGGGAACTGCCCCTTGCACCTCTCTAAGCATGTCTCTCATGAGGTCAGTAAACATCGCCCTCATGTCGGCATCATTCCCATTATTGGCTCCCCTACCAGCACCTCTAGCATATCGGCTCATCGTCAATCTGTAAAAGGGGGAAATGATTAACGACCCCATAGTGGTGTTAGTGCAGTGCGACTTCATTCTTATACTACTAATAGTATATATATATAGCTTTTGAAAACCAAAGTAATCATAAATACGCGCTCTCATATACGTACTATCTCTCCCTAGTGTCTTTCCCTAGGATAACTACGCAACCTAGAGCTCTGATACCAAATGTGACGGCCCGCCCCGCACCAACCGACATTTACTCCAAGGGTGCGCTGTACACATGTCCAGTTAGTACGGAACGGATCGTCAGAAGGAAAGGGAAGAAGGAAATGAACTAACAAGGAACCTATAAAATGTCTCACGGCGCATGGAATAAAATATAATAACAACATACTTGACATAAAACAGGTGAGACAGTGCATAAGCTGAAAACAAACTAACATAGCAGCGGAAAATCCAAGTACAGCTTATGATCCAAAGTTAACATTATTACAACTTTTCAAACTGTCTCTAAAACAAAAGCAAGATAAAGAAGGTACGCTACTAATGCCCAAGTAGTGACCACCAACGACACAGGGAGAATATCAATGTATCATACGTCGAGGCCTCGTGCTCGCCTCCGAATCAGCTACTCGCGAATCACCAGCTAACATGTCTCTAGTCTGCTCGTGTGAGCACCCAGAGTAATAAGAGGAGACATAAAACTCTGGGTCATACATAAAGCCAGGTATGAGCGATAAGCATCTAAACTGAACAATAACAGGTAGACTAAAAACATACCTGAACCTGGCCTTGCAACCAAAGAGTTAGCACTACATACTGTACAACACTCTAAGGTGCCCTTTCGAATGGTGTAAAGATAATGGGGGTGGGGGGTGTGCATGTCATAGTGATGGCAAACAATCAAACATAGCAACCATCCTCACATCTCTCACTCAGTGCATAAAGCATACGATATTCACCACTTCGATCACCCAACATACCTTGCTACGATCACTTTGCCCCATGAAGTCATAAATGACTTCACTGCACTGATAACATAGCCACTAATCCTTTGCTATGTCCACTTTGCCCCATGGAGTCGCAATGACCCCACTGCACTGGCTCATAGCCTTACTACGCATCACTTTGCCCCATGAAGTCATAAATGGCTCCACTGCACTGATAACGTAGTCTTGCTACCATCACCTTGCCCCTCGAGTCATAATGACTCTACTGCACTGATAAGTAGCCCATCATCCATTTTCAGTGGTGAATCGAAGTTATGAACGTCGACAACTCCTTAGCACACGTTCCCCTTCTAGCCATCGGTTCGGGTCGGGTCCTCTACTTTGAATTGGTTCGGTTCATGGTCTTCTTCTGGTAACGGTTCGGTTCGGGTTCTCAACTTTGCATCGGTTCGGGTCGGGTGTCCCACTTCGGGTCGGGTCGGGTTGCCATCTCGCATCCAGTTCGTGCTCCAGCTCCTGTTGCCTCGTCTGGTCCCGTTCCCTATTCTAATCCGATCCGAGCCCTTCGCCATACTCCGGTCCAAGCCCTTTTGTCCTTAAGTCGATCCGATCCCCAGCTTAACCAACATGGCCTTCCTTTTTGCCAAGCCTCTCAAGTGTCAAGTTCCGATCCAGTTCAGATGTACTTGCCCGGTAACTATTCCGATCCGAGCCCCCATATCCGATCCGATCCGCTCTAGAACTGCACTTTTCCTGCAACCTTTCCAGTAAGTGTTTTACGCCATTCGACGATGTTTTCGACCATTCTAACTATTGAAATCAATCACAAAGCTTACCATACAGTCATAACAACATGCATAATCAACCACAAACATCAAAACATCAATATGATAGGTTAAAATGGATCAAACATACTCAATTTCCCATATTTTCCCTTAAGCATGTTTAGGTGAAACTACTGATGTGATTAGCAAAACTTAACCAAATTAACCCAAATTCATTTCAGAGGTCTAAAACATCATTTTAGATTTTATGAATATTTTTCCAGAATTTTATCATGTTTAAATTCGCTAATTAACACTAATTACCCTTAATTAGCCATAATAAGTGAGGAACGATGCAAATCACTCACCTTAGCCACAAATAAACTAAGATCTGAAATAAATCTCTGATTTGATGCGAATCCCAATGCTAAACAGCAGCTCCAATGTTGATTTGGTGTAGATCTCCCTTGATTTGATGTTGCTAAGCTTAATCCTTGGTTAGAAGATGATTTGGAGGTGATTTAGAGTTTGGAGGCCATTTTTAGGGTTTCTGGGAGGTAAGTGGAGTCTAGAAAACTGAAATGGAATGATTCCCTAACTCCTTTCAGCCTCCCCATAACCCTAATCCCGAAATGGGTTATGGGCCCATTCACTAATCACCCTATTTGGCCCTGTTAAGCAGTTTTTCACCTTCCAAACCTTATTTCAGCCATATCTTCCAAATGATAAGTCCGTTTTTGACATGTGACCACTCTACGGAAAGGTAAACCATCAAACGGATCTAAGGGAAGTGGTTTCAGGTCAAAATTCCTTTCCAATCAATAGTTATGGCCAAAACAAGACCAGCTAGGGGCAAAATGGTCATTTAAAAATCGACAAAAATCATGGACATAGGAAATGAGTCAAATGGTTGTTTCCCAAAGTTACATGACCATACGACTTCATATGGGAAAGAAATAAATATTCTACGATCCTTCGATGCGTAGAATGCGGGTTGTTAACTTTAATATACGTTGAAGTTAAATAAAACTTAAAGATGTTTACAATTGGGCTTTACCCATTTCAATACTCTGGCCCAACACTTCGGATACCCGACCCCGTTATTCTTTCTTCCCCGTTCTAAATATCTGAACCCAGCTCCAGTGAATAACCCCTCCATTCATTCGCCATTAACAGACCTTCCCAACCCCGCATCTCTCTCCTTACGCCACCTTTTAACCTCAAACCAATTCCATTGCACTCCTCCTCAAACACTCTTCGATTCCATACAAACCATTCCCAACTCGAGCTCAAACAAGAATCGCGATCTCTAGGCTTCCACCCAGTTCGCTATACAACTCGCGTCACTTTTCAAGCTTCGAATTCCACCAAAGTTTGAGGGCAAGATCGATTTCTCCTTTTAAATCCAGTACCAAGCTCCCAGTCGTGAATTTCAGTTTCTATTCCTCGCGAACTCGAACCCTAGGTTCACTGACTAAATTTGAGCTCGAAAGAAACCAAATCGCACGCAACAAAACAAGCATAGAACTGAACAAGACCCCTAAGGATTCCATATATGTATACACTTTGATTTGTAAGAATTTATTTCGATTTCTAAGAATTTTTGAAAGTGGAGATTTGGGGTTTGCTGAAGGAATAATAACACCGAAATTTAGTTGACCGGTGAATGAGAAAATTTTAGGTTTAGGAAAAGTTAAGGTGTATTTATACGGTGGTTATAATATTTTATAATCGATTATTATATTTCTTTTTACTCCTATGCTATTTGTATTTGTCTTTAAAAATTCGAAAAACCTCATATAATACCCAAATATCATGAAAATGGGCATGCAGCTACAGTTCAACATTACAGACCCAATAAAACTGGTTTCGTCGAATTCCGATTCCGTTTGCTCACATAGCTTATTTTTAACCGTCAAAATACTGATTGTTTTTCACATTAAAAATCTGTACGGCCACACACAGACCCCAGAAATCACGGAAATTGAAATCTAACAATAATCTGATATTACGGATCCAACAAAATTAGTTTCGTCAAAAACGGAGGTCGTTTGCAAAACTGACTATTTTTAAATAACTCACTTAAATATATAAATATATTTAAAAATCATTAAATTAAATATTTAAAAATAAATATTATCGTATATATTCACATAGATATCACACAGCTCCATATCGGGATTTATAACTCGATATTCCAAATCTAGTGTTACATCGATATTCGATTTATATTTAAAAATCCATTTAAAATATAAATAAATTGATATAAATTATAAAGGAATTTCATAGAGACTTTTCTAAAATATGATTTGGACATAAATCAAAATCTACACGATGAAATCCTGATTTTTCTCTTCCACTAGAAAAATATACTTCACCAGCTCCTAACGTTTCTTGTTTCACAGAAATCCGATTTAAAACGGACCTTGTATATTCAGTTGAAGTTCAAATTGCCAAATAACGAACTGCCGCGCCATTTCGAGCTCAATTATAATTATATTATAATTCTACGTTCTAACTTCGTTTAAATAATATATTCGTTATTCAAATTAAATTCCAAACTGAATTATATATTATAAATAATCCAATTCACACAATATTGTGAATTCCACTAGTTTTTATTATTTCTGAATTGTATATATTATTCTATTATTTAATTTAATTAAATATTCAATATTATTTAATTAAACAACCATATAAAGCTCTAAATCAATATTTAAATAATTAAATTAATTAATTATATATGGCTAAAATACGGGACATTACATTCTTCCCCCCCTTAAAATAATTTCATCCTCGAAATTGCTAAGGTAGAAAACAAACCCTATTGACTGGTTAGAACTTATTTGTTCAATTCTTCATTTCAGTTTCAATAGAATCAAATTAATTTCAATAAAATATTTATTCATTCCTACTAATAAAAAATTTCAAAAATCCTGAAAATTTTCTAACACTCTAACTTTTCGAGAAATTTCGCCAGCACCTCCATTATACTGGTCGATCGGTACAACTACAACTCGCCTCTCTGGGCCTTCTCCAGCCCAAAACAAAATCAAATAGCCAAGCAGTTTGCCATATCGGCTCATAAATCGCATGCTTATACCAAATATAACTTGTACCTTTTTGTCGGGCATATCAAATTTATCACTTCCATCTGTTGTTAATTCAGCATATATACCAATGTTATCCCAACCAAACTCCAATCAATTCATTTTCAAACCAAATCATTCGCTTATACCAAAGTCAAATTTCATTTCATTATTGAGTTTCATTTCGATTCCAAACTCTTAACTCCACTAATCTGGTTCCATTTCAAATTCCGATCACATAAATCAAAAAAAAATTCTTCAATTTGCTTTTGCACATTTCAGTTCAATTTCCACTTAATCGACTTTAATTCAATTTCAATTTCTATTTGCTTTCCCAAATTTCAATTCAATTTGGTTTTAATTCAAACAGTCTTTCCCAGGGAATTTTAAACAGTTCACCATATCGAAAATCAACTTTCCTTTTCAGGATTCAAAACAACTTGCTTTTCTCAAATCAATTGAAAAACAAAAACTTTGGTAGTAATCCGTCACTTAGAACTTGAAAATGAACACTGATGATGCTGCGCAGTCATCATCAAAATTATTTTCCAGCGATCGAAGTGAGTTCAATACTATATCACTTTTAAAACCATTTTTAAACACTTCCATTTTGAAATATATTTCAAAATACTATCCCCAATGCTTGGAAAACATTTCTAAAATCTCCTAGGATTTTAAAATTCTCTTATACTTAATCCAAGTCCATTACAAACACTTATTCAAATTTCCAGGGTTTTCATTTCAATTCTGATTTAAATTCAGGTTTAATTCTTTTTGATTTCATATATTTCACTTATATGAATTCTGATTGGTTATTTACATAACCGTTTCAATTATAATCTTATCTGATTATAATCACAACCAACACATCCAATATACTATATTTCCAATATATATATTTTCTTTTATATCAAAATATATTTTTGGGTAAAATTATTTCATTTACCCTTCTTTCAAAACATATCATGTCGGTTCATTGTATTCGAGTGTTTAGAAACTCCTACCGATACAGTGGATCAAACTGATCGACCAGAACTCATAAACAACTCAACCAATAAATCTCCACAATATAAATTAATTTTATATTGAATAACAAATACGTTCAATCGTATATATACACTCAAACTCAATCTGGGGTATTGCTAAACCCATCTCGATTGAGTCACGCCACAGAGCCAAGGTAATAACTTAACCTTAAGCTCTGATACCACTGCAACGACCGGGGAATTTGCGATCCTGGATATCGGCATACAACACTACGTCGACTATTCAAGCATCGGAAACACTGGATAGTCCTTGAAAGAAATTAGAGGGTGAGGATAGATAAGATAGAAAATTAGAATAGAAGAAGAAGAACATACAACATCAGAGTAACACGAATCCCACAGCGAAACGAACAACATATTATAGATAACATATATTTGAAATAAAATCAGTATATGTATACAGTAACATTATCAGAGTACAACACTTGCACACAGAGGGATAAACAATAGCTATATAATCCTGAATCCTCCTGCTCCAAGCTTTCCAAGTATATCTGTAAAATCCTGACTACTTGACTGCCCGTACAAAATTGGGCACCCAAGAGTTTAGGGAAAACAAAACAAAATAAACTTTGGGTCAGTCATGGTACTGGTGTGAGCAAAACAATTTAAAACAGTTTGAGCAATAAAACGATATCTCATAAGACCAAGCCGTATAACGGAACGGGTTTTTCCCTTATGAGAATCCAAATCAATTTGATTTAACTTTCAAATCATCTTGAAAGAAACAATGATCTTTTATATCAAAACTCTATTGACATTATAATAGTGTCTATCAACCACAATATAATAATCATCTTGCAGAATGCTTTAATCTCACGTTCCACATATATGGTATACAATCAAAACCGCGAGCACTTATTGGATAATGGATTACCAACTATGACAAGGTATGGAACCACCTTCCGATAGTGTACCTCTAGAGAGGAATACACTGGGTTCAACAAGAACATCTTGCAACCTGGCCACACATGACCGACCACTCATTTTGCTTGAGTGTATCGAATGTATATCACCAACGATTGGGATCAGCAACCGTTTCTCGATTGGGACAGCATCGACAATAGATTATAGAATGAAATGAATATCTCTAGATAGCTGATAATACACCCTAATTGGCAGCCAACCACTTAGCATGCTGCCTGCCCGATTTTTGTCATTTCCCAGTTGTGAGGCTAGAGGCCACGCTTATCGCTGACAGATCACACATTTATTCACTCTGAATGTCACATCGTCATACCCGCCAAATCACAAATTGATTTCCCCAAAATTACAATGGGTATACAGCTAAGAGAAACGAATTCCTCCGCCACTAAATGTACATACGTTTGAAGAGATTAACTTACGCGATCCATTAAATATACTATGTCAAACATTATTCCATACGGGTTGTCCTGGGACTGGACAAACCAAAGGCACTATTCTGTAAACAGGACAGCCCTTGCATAACTCCGTCTTCAATTATCTTAATCATATTTGACCGCAACACTAACGCCCATACAGAGTAGTTTTCAGATAATGAATCTGATCCCGGTCTCTCCGTATTGACGACGGAAAAATGGTCAAAAACTTCGATAGTCGGTGATTTAACTATCAAAGAAAACATGTGTACAAACAACGATATTATTTCCAGAAGGAAATTCTATCGATCAATCATCAATCATCATTTATTTCTTAAATTAATTTATCATTAATTTATTCATTCTCCATTTTCGGTTTTCGTATATATACAAAAATTCTTATTTTCTAATTTTAGAAAATATACGATATTAACATTGGAAGACATTTCCATATTACTCCCCTTTCTTATTTTCTATATTAGAAAACATTTTTGATTCTTATTTGGAAAATATTTCCAAACCTCCTACATTTGGTTTCAAACAGATGTTTAAATAAAACATCGGTATGCCAACTCAAACCATTACCTTCATTAGCTAAATTCACTTAACCAATCTTCACTATCGAACCTTAAACATTCCTTAGTTAAAAACGAAGTCTATCAAGTTGGGGTATAACTACCTCTCAGACCTTAACTGAACAACATTTATAACCTCGAAATAGACAAAGTTTAACCTTTAAATCTTTAACAAACTTCCTTACATAACTCTCGGATTCTATTTACGAATCCACTTCTTTATTGAAAACACTGATTATAACTATAGCGTTATAATCCCTACTTCTGAAATATCTAACATCAAAATATAACTTTTATTCCTTAATTTAACTAAACAACTGCATAGGAAATTTATAAATAACTCATTATATCTTGATTAAAAAGGGAAAGTGTACTTTCCCCGAATTCGATACAATCGAATTTCAACGTATAACTCTCTTTCGAATAAATCTTTATTCGTTATCTCCTTTTCGAATAACTATATTCGATAACTCCTTTTAACTCTATCCGAATAACTAATATTTGATTAACTCTCTTTTAACTCTATTTAACTATATTCGAATAACTATATTCGAATAACTATATTCGATTAACTTCTTTTTAATTAACTCTAATCAAGCTCTGTTCAAATAACTAATATTCGATTAACTATTACTCGACTAACTCTAATTTATTTACTCTAATTCGATTAACTCTAATCGATTAACTCCAATGGATTAACTCTAATTCGAATGAACTATATTCGATAAATTCCTTTAACTCTATTCGAATAAACTCTATTCGATTAACTAATATTCGACTAACTCTTATTCGAATAATTAATATTCGATTAACTCTCTTCGAATAACCAATATTCGATAACTCTCTTCGAATAACCAATATTTGATAACTCTCTTCGAATAACCAATATTCGATAACTCTCTTCGAATAAACAATATTCGATAACTCTCTTCGAATAAACAATATTAGATAACTCTCTTCGAATACCCAATATTCGATAACTCATTTCGTATAACCAATATTCGATAACTCTTTTCGAATAACCAATATTCGATAACTCTCTTCGAATAACCAATATTCGATAACTCTCTTCGAATAACCAATATTCGATAACTCCCTTCGAATAACCAATATTCGATAACTCTCTTTAAATAACCAATATTCAATAACTCTTTTCGAACAACCAGTATTCGATAATTCTTTTCGAATAACCGATATTTGATAACTCTCTTCGAATAACCTATATTCGATAACTCTTTTCGAATAACCAATATTCGAAAACTCTTTTCGAATAACCAATATTCGATAACTCTTTTCGAATAACCAATATTCGATACCTCTTTTCGAATAACCAATCTTCGATAACTCTTTTCGAATAACCAATATTCGATAACTCTCTTCGAATAACAAATATTCGATAACTCTTTTTGAATAACTAATATTCGATTATTCGATAACTCTCTTCGAATAACTAATATTTGATAACTCTTTTCGAATAACTAATATTCGATTACCTCTTATTCGATTAACTCTAATTCTGTTTATCTTTCTATTTATTTTTCCAATATATATTCCTTTTATCTTACTCCATTTATTTAACAAATAAATATTCCTTTTACCTTACTCCATTTATTTAACAAATAAATGTTCCTTTTACCTTACTCCATTTATTTAACAAATAAATGTTCCTTTTACCTTACTCCATTTATTTAACAAATAAATGTTCCTTTTATCTTACTCCATTTATTTAACAAATAAATGTTCCTTTTCAATTCTATTGTAAATGTTTTACAATATTTCCTTTCATATTCTATTTGTAAATGTTTTACAATATTTCCTTTCATATTCTATTTGTGAATGTTTTACAATATTTCCTTTCATATTCTATTTGTAAATGTCTTACGATATTTCCTTTCATATTCTATTTGTAAATGTTTACAATATTGTAACGACCCGACTTTTTTGCTCGGTTTTCGCCGGTAATTAAACCAACTTAAACCATTCATAAAGACGGATTGTTAGGGGCACTTACACATTTGCACAAAATAAAAACAACTATTCCATTATCATTAAAATAATATTACATCCAAGTTACAAGAGGTACATCAGAGTACATCGATTACACAGCAGAAAAGATACTAACTCAACGGAAGAATGTGAATGCCCCAAACATAATAGCTCCCTTTAAACCAGAATCCTGCTCCAACTAACTCCAAGGCTAAATCTGCGAACCAAACTACTTGGCTTCCCATGTAAAAATTATGGGCACCAAGAGTTTAGGTGTGGGAACAATAAACTCTAGGTCAGTCATGGGACTGGTGCGAGAACTCAAAACAGTTACTATTTAAGATTCATTTTAAAGTTGGGTAATTCAACGGACCACGCCGCTAATGCGGAACGGGTTTACTCCATATGAATTCCCGTGCATAGAAATTCGCAATGAATTTTGAAAAATGAAACTACCATAAGGTCTCGCGGCACACACACAATGTAAACGCACACATGGGCGAGGTTTCTCCTTATGATAGTCAAAAATGGTTGATACATGAAAATCCTCTTCCAATACTATAATATAATGTGAAAAATCATTTCGAAAGTAAATGTATCAATCTTGGCCAGCATAGGTACCATATACTATACTGACGTATGGTATACAACTAAAACCGTACAGGCTCGTAGCGGAGATTGGGTTTCCGACAATGACCAGGAAAAGGAACTTCCTTCCGAACCGAATTTTGAACACCTCTAGAGGGATGCCCGAGGATCAACTAATGCTCCTCATGCCAACACAAGGCCGGGTTACCCCTTAACTGGGTAACTTAGAGTACGCCTGAGTATGCCATCTCCCGGTCGTGACCGACCTTTCCGAGCGCGCCCCAACAACAACCACAAAAGTAGATACTTTTACCTCAAAGGTTAATACATGGGCTCCATACCATAGTAAACCTTTTATCTAGAAGGAGAAAACACCACATAACCTTGCCGCATTTCTTCCTGTTTTGGCCATTTACCGGGTTGTGAGGCTTGTCGCGGTCACGATACACAAAGCTACGCTTAAACAAGCCATGCTTTGATCATCTATAGCTCACCACATATCTTAAGTATGCCACATTATCCATTAACAACGCATCACTGAATTCCAATATATAACCTCTAAGCTCGTACGTCTTAGAGAAGGGTGTTAAGCAAGAGAGTAATTCTCCGCCACCAAACAGATATATTGATAAAACAATGCTATGCAGTTAATTACAATGTCAGACACACAATCCATACGAGTCCGTTCTGGGTCTGAACAAAACCACAATACGGAATTCCTTCACATACGTTTGGGTTTCTTGCCACTTAACTTATATAAAATCCATCTACAAATGGGAGCGACCCATTCGAGAAATTCAGCAAGTCGTCCTTACGACATGAAGGGTCCCTGTCTTCAATGTCGTCTCCTAAGTCTTCAATTGCTCCACAACATCGTATTATTACTTGGAATGGTTTCAGACATACATCCGATCCCGGTCTTTCCAAATAATAGGCGCAATTTAAAAAAACACAATTATAGAACACATAGGCTTTCTACCAATCTCCTTCCGTCTTGGATTTTGTCAAAATTAAACTTCTTCAAACCCATTCTCAAATTATTACAAAATCCATGTTTAACCTTTCTCTTTTAAAACACATCCATTAAATCAAAGATGATTTAGCCTTAAAGCCTTAATTAATTCTCCGTTTGATAACTCATTATCAAAATCCAGTTTCCTCTGAAAATCCTTATTCCACATTTCAACCCTATGTTCCAATTAAATTGATTTTCCAACATTCCATTTTTTTAATCTTAACTAAAAGATTATACTTTCTTTCCAATTCCTCACTTTTAATTTCCTCAAATCAAAGATCTGATCAAATCCTCAAATTACAATATGAATTTTCATAACTCAATCTCATGGGGTTTCAAGAATGATATTATTGAAGATATGATTCACGACAAAACCCAAATCAATTGATATTGAACATAAGTTACACATAAATTCTATCTACTTATACTCGATATCAATTCTCATAATCAACGAATACTATAAGTGGAATAACGATATAATAATATCTTCCAAATTCCTCAAATAGTATACATTTACACCACAGAATTTCATATCAAATATCTGAAGATTATTTCTATCCAACTTATCCCAGTCACCTTAGGAAACTCGTATCTTAATTTAAAGATTTATCCAACTCTTTGACATTAGATCCAGATAGAAATACCATCAACTTATACTCAATATTAATCTCGAAATCCAACACACACTATAAGCGGAATAATGGTGAACTACCTTTTAAATTCCTCAAATAAAAACAACTTTTCCATTATCATTAAAATAATATTACATCAGAGTTACAAGAGGTACATCAGAGTACATCGATTACACAGCGGAAAAGATACTAACTCAGCGGAAGAATGCGAATGCCCCAAACATAATAGCTCTAGTTAAACCAGAATCCTGCTCCAACTAACTCCAAGGCTAAATCTGCAAACCAAACTACTTGGCTGCCCATGTAAAAATTATGGGCACCCAGAGTTTAGGTGTGGGAACAATAAACTCCAGGTCAGTCATGGGACTGGTGTGAGAACTCAAAACAGTTACTATTAAAGATTCATTTTAAAGTTGGGTAATTCAACGGACCACGCCGCTAATGCGGAACGGGTTTACTCCATATGAATTCCCGTGCATAAAAATTCGCAACGATTTTTGAAAAATGAAACTACCATAAGGTCTCGCGGCACACACACAATGTAAACGCACACATGGGCGAGGTTTCTCCTTATGATAGTCAAAAATGCTTGATACGTGAAAATCCTCTTCCAATACTATAATATAGTGTGAAAAATCATTTCGAAAGTAAATGTATCAATCTTAGCCAGCATTGGTACCATATACTATACTGACATATGGTATAAAACTAAAACCGTACAGGCTCGTAGCGGAGATTGGGTTTCCGACAATGACCAGGCAAAGGAACTTCCTTTCGAACCGAATTTTGAACACCTCTAGAGGGATGCCCGAGGATCAACTAATGCTCCTCATGCCAACACAAGGTCGGGTTACCCCTTAACTGGGTAACTTAAAGTACGCCTGAGTATGCCATCTCCCGGTCGTAACTGACCTTTCCGAGCGTGCCCCAACAACAACCACAAAAGTAGATGCTTTTACCACATAGGTTAATACCTGGGCTCCATACCATAGTACACCTTTTATCTAGAAGGAGACAACATCCCATAACCTTGCCGCATTTCTTCCTGTTTTGGCCATTTACCGGGTTGTGAGGCTTGTCGAGGTCACGACACACAAAGCTACGCTTAAAAAAATGCTTTGATCATCTATAGCTCACCACATATCTTAAGTACGCCACATTATCCATTAACAACGCATCACTGAATTCCAATATATAACCTCTAAGCTCGTACATCTTAGAGAAGGGTGTTAAGCAAGAGAGTAATTCTCCGCCACCAAACAGATATATATTGATAAAACAATGCTACGCAGTTAATTACAATGTCAGACACACAATCCATACGAGTCCGTTCTGGGTCTGAACGAAACCACAATCCGGAATTCCTTCACGTACGTTCAGGCTTCTTGCCACTTAACTTATATAAAATCCATCTGCAAATGGGAGCGACCCATTCGAGACATTCAGCAAGTCGTCCTTATGACATGAAGGGTCCCAGTCTTCAATGTCGTCTCCAATGTCTTCAATTGCTCCACAACGTCGTATTATTACTTGGAATGGTTTCAGACATACATCTGATCCCGGTCTTTCCAAATAATAGGCGCAATTTAAAAAAAACACAATTATAGAACACACAGCCTTTCTACCAATCTCCTTCGGTCTTGGATTTTGTCAAAATTAAACTTCTTCAAACCCATTCTCATATTATTACAAAATCCATGATTAACCTTTCTCTTTTAAAACACATCCCTTAAATCAAAGATGATTTAGCCTTAAAGCCTTAATTAATTTTCCATTTGATAACTCATTTTCAAAATCCAGTTTCCTCTAAAAATCCTTATTCCACATTTCAACCCTATGTTCCAATTAAATTGATTTTCCAACATTCCATTTTTTTAATCTTAACTAAAAGATTATACTTTCCTTCCAATTCCTCACTTTTAATTTCCTCAAATCAAAGATCTGATCAAATCCTCAAATTACGATATGAATTTCCATAACTCAATCTCATGGGGTTTCAAGAATGATATTATTGATGATATGATTCACGACAAAATCCAAATCAATTGATATTGAACATAAGTTACACAGAAATTCTATCTACTTATACTCGATATCAATTCTCATAATCAACGAATACTATAAGTGGAATAACGATATAATAATATCTTCCAAATTCCTCAAATAGTATACATTTACACCACCAGAATTTCATATCAAATATCTGAAGATTATTTCTATCCAACTTATCCCAATCAACTTAAGAAACTCGTACCTTAATTTAAAGATTTATCCAACTCTTTGACATTAGATCCGGATAGAAATACCATCAACTTATACTTAATATTAATCTCGATATCCAACTCACACTATAAGCGGAATAATGGTGAACTACCTTTTAAATTCCTCAAATAGTAAGAATCATCATCTACCGAATTAATATCAACCATCCGAAGATTTATCTCCAACCATATCCAATTATTTAAAATTGAAAAACACATTTAATTATTAAATAAATCAATTTAAATTCCAAACAAATTATTTTCAATATTTTTAAACCTTTGAAAACATTCAACAAATCATTTGCAAATGATTACTTATAGTTCGGAAAACATTTCGCGGGTTAAATACTTCAAAATAGGTTGTTTTCAAAGAAAGCGTTACAATAGTGCTTCAAAAGTGTTACAAAAGCGTTACAAATCTGTTATCTTAACTACTTTGATAACAACATCGTTTATCTTAGCCAAAACTTAAAATTTACAATTCAAACCACTTTTACATAATTTATTATGATTTTACAAAAAAAATCCATATTTCTAAAACATTTAAAAATAGTTGTTTATAGTCTATGGTCAACAATTGTTCTTACATCGATCTTTTCCAAAATGGTTTCAAACATAACTTCAAAATTATAACTCGAATTTAAAATCTGCTTTCACTCATTTGAAAGTTCTTGTTAATATAAATCAAATGTTTTTCGTTTCATGGAAATCCGATATAGATTGCAAAAGTTATAAGCGTTTAAAGTTTGCATCTACATACGTAAATTGTCGTTATGCGACAAGCTCTATTTTGACCATAATAACCATTATTCTACGATACTTCAAAATATCTTAGAAAACCATTATATTCTTATATAACACTTTTAAAATCATTTAAATTTACTTTCTAAATTATTTTGGATCTAAAATTCAACTTTCATAAATTCCAATTCATTTCTAAATTCAAATAACTTCAAATTAACCATCCCATTCGTCGGACCAGTTAGGGATAGCCAGGGAGAGCAGGAAACTTCATTTCCAAACCCAAGCCTAGACACTATCCTCTCTGTCATCCTAGAATGTTCCGGTATTTATTTATTCATCTAAAGGACTTTAATAATATATATGAATTTATACATATGGTCTTTTCCAATTATTAACCTTCAATTTCAATAATGATATTGCTTTTAATTATGAAGGAGATTTTTCGATCACCAACGTGATACCATAATTGTTGTGTCATAGTGTGTGCAAAACAACATCAACAACCATTTAAACATCCATAGCAACCATCATCAACATGGTTCAATAAATCATAATTGTGCACAAGCGTTATAACATTAACGCTTAATAGTGTGTGTTCTAAACTTCGCACCCATCATCCATCACAACAAATATCAATCATCATTAACCAATAATAATTCATCACTATATTTAAATTAGTCTAACTACTATATAAATCGTGGTTAAAGATTTCTCACCAAATAGCTTTCCAAATCTTCACGATAGGCGAGCCTAGTTGAGCAAACCGTCGGACAGTATTTCGGCGCAACGTCTTCTTCACCAAAATATATATATATATATATATAATATATTAATCTCTCTCTCTCTTTATAAGGGATGGAGGAGGAGGAGAATGACGAACTTTGGCAAGGTGGTGGTGGAAAAGAGGAAGACTTATGCCGTGGAAACCATGGCCATAAGCTTTAAGAAGAAGGTGGAAAAGTGGAAATGGAATGGAATGGTAAGAAAATGGAGAAAAGGTCTCCTTATATAGGAATGGAGAGTTAAGGAGGTGATGACACATAAGGGGGCACATGGAAGGCATGCATGAAAGCTTACATGCAAAATTACAAGTGTCCATACACTTGTCTTAAGAAGAGAAGGTGAACTTTTGGTAGCATTTTCCCTTAAATGCTATGAAAACTAAGGGCAACACTTAATTCTAATGCTACTAATTCGCGTTATAATTTGACAAATCCGATCGAACGATAAATAGTATCAATAAATCCAAAATTATTAATAATCATTCTCATTTATAATTCAAGTAAAACATATCATATAGCTTATCAAAATTATTAAATATTCTTAACCATATATATTTACGTCAAATTCAAATTAAGTAATAAAAATTCCAATTTTAATTTGGTTAAAATTCTGGATCGTTACAATGCCACATCTTCAAAACTTGCCAATCACTACTTGACTTCCCCAAAAATATATTATAGGTATACAGCGAGAGAAACGAATTCCCCTGCCACCGTATAAATACGTTTGGAGAGATCAATGTATATGATTAGTTAGAATTACTTTGTCAAACATTCGTCCATACAAGTTGTCTTGGGACTGGACAAACCGAAGGTACTATTCAAGAATAGTCCTTGTGTATCACCGTCTTCAATTTAAAAACTCTGACGTGCGGCGTATAAATCAAGCCGAAGGGGAATATAAATTCCGGACTCTTCGAAATGATCTACGTAAAGTTTATCCCATCAATATTACTTAAGAATGGTTTTCAATTCAATCTGAATATTAGCTATTAGTTTACACTGGACAAGATTAAGTATAATTTATTTTCTATACTAAGATCTTTAACGAACAGGAAAGTATATATGATTGTATTGTTCAAACCAAGGGATTTGTCTATTTTTAATAACGAACAATTAAACTGTGTGCGTCTCACACGGTATTTTATTCTATTTGTTTTACATGACAAATATTTCCGAATTTCATTATCGTCTCATTTGTAAACTATACTTTAATTCTTTAACCAATCATAAATAATTTATGTTTTTCATTTAAATTATTTCCTATTTATTTTATTTTTAAAAACTGTGGAACTTCGGAAGTCAAGTTCCCTTGCCAACGTCTTGCTTTTCGCCTGCCCACCGCATTATGCTTCTCTTTGCCACAAAAATAAAATTTATTTATTAATTAATTAACTAATTAATTATTTTTCTATTTTATTAAAACTGGTTTTAATTTAAAACTTCGTTTAAAATCTCGTTTTTCTTCTTCTTTGCCAAAGTACCAGTTTTTTTTGTCAAAGTACCAATGCGCTGACTCTAAAATCTTCTTGCCACGACCGTGTTTTCCCATCGTGCCAAAGTACCACCTGGTACTTTCCCATTTCCAAAGTACCGATGTGCCACTCCACAAAACTCCTTTCCACGACCGTATTTTCCATCGTGCCCAAAGTACCACCGGTACTTTGCTATTGCCAAAGTACCAATGCGCTACTCCACAAAATCCCTTGCCATGACTGTATTTTCAATCTTGCCAAGGTACCACCTTCAAATTTTTGATGCGATAAATTATTTATTTCATTTTTATCATGAAATTACATTTGAACTTACCGCTAACCATCTTTCAAAAGCTACTGTAAAACAATTTCCAATATTTATCAACTCTTTAGTTGGAACATGATTGAACAAAATCTTCACTTAATTGTTTATTTGAAGAAATAATCTAACGTTCATAATATAAAACAACTGTGTTTTTATATCCAAATATAAGTGAATATCCTTTACTTTATTTTGATAGGCTTACTAGAATTATATAACAAACGAAATAGTTGTTTATATCTAAAATCATGGTTTAAATTTTCAATAGCATAACGTACCGTTCTACACGTTTCTTATTACCACTTCAAACAGGTCTGTACGAAAGTAACTTTGGACATACCTTCTTTTGTTTTATTTAAATGATTTTACGCGTGGCCCAAGTTATAAAAACCCACCACCTAACTCCCATAACGTTCCTTTCCCCTCTATGTTTACACGTGGGCTTGAATAAGCCATGAAAAAGAAACCACCGCTCCCTTCATCCCCTTTCATGGCCACGTGTCCAATAGAAACCGGAAAAATGAAACCCACGCCAGATTTAAAAATCGAGACCTGCTACTATTTTATACCCTCAATTTCATTTCATTTCCTGCAACATTTCCTAATTCAAATCTTCACTTTAATGCTCCTCTTTCCCACACCGTAGTACACCGCTCCACCCTCCAAACTTCCCGCTCCAATGATCAGCCTTCTACATCAGTCCGCATTTCACGAATTCACACCACTTTTCACTGCTAATGTAGAGACCTGCTACAAGTTTATCCACATCATTTTTACTCCCCTTCTTACTACTTACTGATGCTCCTTGCTTGGCATGTTTACAATTTAATTCTCTTACCCCTTGGCTGTCGTGCATT
Organism: Allium sativum; assembly: GCA_030737875.1. Lineage (NCBI taxonomy): Eukaryota > Viridiplantae > Streptophyta > Magnoliopsida > Asparagales > Amaryllidaceae > Allium > Allium sativum. The sequence goes on along the minus strand of CM060923.1, from coordinate 442,626,836 downwards.
ATAATCCCTCCACCACCTCTTGCAATTCTAGTGACAGGCGAACTCTCCAACGTTTTGCAGACCAGGACCACAAGCCTTTCAGTATTTAGTTTATAACTTCATTTCTTCAGTACCACAAAACAGTGTCATGCCCAACTCCTGTGCACATGCACACTCATGTCAACACGCAACCCAGCATCCTTGTCATCCCCACCTAAGTGCGAGCTGCACTGGTGCCCCTCGAACCACTCGAACTCTTCTCCGATGATCTGTATCGGAATTGGATACCTCGACGGAATTTTGCCGAAACCTATACTGATTTTCTGCAAGTTTGGCTCCCCACTCCCTGTCTTCGCACTCATGTTTCTTTTCTTACTTTTATATTTATTTTTATACTACCTGAAAGCTTGGATTTAGATTAGTTGAGTATGATTTGTACTTTTTGACTTTAAAAATCATTCATTAAGTATTTTCTATATCAACTTTATTGTTATTTTACATATTTTAACTAATGTTAAGTCACGCTAATTCCTATTGATTTTTGAGTTCAAAATATTGTGTCAATCCTACCTCCTCCTAGGTATATGACTGTCAAACTTCATTTGTTTTCAAAAGATGTTGAACCACTGGAGGCACTACATAACCATACATACAATATAAGAAATTGTTTGCATGAAATTTCAATTGTTATCGATTCAACCATCCACAGAGATACATGAATATCCTGTTTATTCCCTTCTCCCTTTAGACGTTTCTTCCCCTTCCAATTTTACACCTTTCTTCTTCCCATCATTTTACTGCCACAGGTTACTACTTCTTCCGTCGCTTTGCTGGCTGTCGAATTCACCACTTCTCCACTGCTTTGCAGACCAAACTCCACAAGGACCACAGCCTTTTCAATATCTCAATTATATGCCACTTCATTTTCCCTAGTGCCCAAAACAGCATCGTGCACATGCGCACACATGCCGGTCCGTGCATAGACGTCTCCACGAAAACGTCTCAACGAACCCTACACGTGCGCCATCTACACCGCTGTCGTCCTAGCCCATTAGACCCACCGCTTGTTGACTTGATCTGGAAGTGTTTATGCTATTGGACAGTAAACAAAACATTCACGAAATGCTGATCACCATGGCCTATAGCCATTCCTAACACCAACCGAAACATCCCCAGGTCCCGGCCACACCTTTTATCTCTCGCTTTTCTTTATTTAAAAAAAATATGGCTACAGGTTTTCTAAATTCACAATTTCAACACAAAGATGTTTATAGATTGACAACTAAGCTAGCTGAACTAGGTTCTTACAATTTTTGCATACGGTATATTCCTCTGCTGGGTGTATAAATAGTTATTTTGGGGTGTTTATTTCATGGACTAGTGGGCTGAATGACTACATTCTTATTAAGGAATTCCTTGTTTAATATACAATATAACAAAAAATTGCGGCAAACAGTTTTACACAGAATGTAAAGTATTAACAATGTATAGAGAAACAGGTAAACAGAGTATGAGTTTTAATAGTATGTCCAGAGTTAAGCAGGGTCTCATAGTAACATCTAAACATACATGGTTCCAGAATGGGTTTCATCATACTCAGTTAAGTATCATACTTGTATAAAATCACCACAATTTAAATGTATGATTTCACTAGAGTAAAAATGAATCATATGTGTTTACTCACCAATTTATGTCTCTCTGTTCCTAGATGCCTGGGTTTTTCGCTTCAATTTCTCTGCTGGTTGTTCGAATGATTTGTGGTGAGGAAACAATGTGTATGTGCTTCTATTTATAGGTGCTTTAAAGTAATAAAATAATGTTGTATTAAATGAATGAAAAGAAAACACATGCGCAGTATGATCTTCAGACCTGTCTGGATGATTGAAAGGAGAAAATCAGATTTTCTACTGGATGTAAGGTGTGAAGATCCTATTTTCTACTAGACGAGGTGCTGCAGTATAGCTACAGCATACCAGTTGGCACTTGATCTTGTATAAACTATACAAAAGAATGAAATCTTTTGGATGTTGGTGTAATGTCAACATTTTATACCCTGTGTACTATATGTTTTTGTCAAACAAACATCACTATTTTCTCTGTTTTGATGTGCAAAAGGATGGTTCAATTCTACACTAACAGCTAGATGCTACTACTACCTAAATATGTAGTCACGGCTGATAGGCTTCAGTTGAAAAACACATGGGTACTTGCCTTAAACAATTTGTTTTAAAATCTTACTTTGCTTCCAAGTTTCACAGAAAAATCTGAAAACATTGTGCAAGTACTCACGGCATGTGAGGAATGTATAGGAGAAAATCTTGGATGATCTATATGCTCGTAAGGATCTGGGGTAGGCAACATCTTTGGTTTATTCACAAGATTTTGTAAAATCTTTACGCACATGTCTTATGACAAATGTAGACATGTTTTGAAAAATGAAAAAGGAAAGTATTTTCAAAAAATCACATGTAAGAGAAGAGAAAGATTTTAAAAACTGAAAATATTTGATGAAAAATGATTTAGTCATGTGATGATATTTCCTCCTAGATCCTCTTTACTAGCCTATTTCTAGTGTACGTTGTATTCTTGAGTTATATATATATATATATATATATATATATATATATATATATATATATATATATATATATATAAACATGTTTGCAAGAAAAGATATGCATGTGTGAACAAAAGATTTTCCTCTTAAACTTGCTTTGACAAAAAAATGGGTTTTAGCATGTTTTGGTTCAAGTGTTGCATGTTTAAAAAAAAACAAGAATTTGCTTAAAAAAAATATAAGGATTTAAACCCTTTGAAAAAAATGAACAAAGTGTATGTAAAAAGAATGCCATTTTAAAACTATGCTATGCATAAGTGTTATCCTACATACATGTATAAAATAAATTTAAACAAACGCTATCTAATACATGCTATCATACATACATGTAAGGGAAAATGGCAATTTAAATCTTTGACATGTTTGAAATATTTTGAAGTCTGGATTTTTTTAAATCGTATTTGTAGATACGTACTTATGATTAATTAATATTCATGTTGGCGATCTATATAAAAACCGGGTCATTACAATCTACCCCCCTTTTAAAATTTCGTCCTCAAAATTTGTAAACAGAAGATTAAAGTTATCGACTTATATACAAATAATTAATACACATCAGAAGTTTTTCAAAAATATCTATCACTATGATTGGAAAACATTTCCATTTCTGTATTACTATTTCTTTTCTTCCATCACTTAAATTTTCATCAACTTTCAAATATCCTTGATTTTATTTGGAAACTAAATTACAAATCTTATTTACTTCATTAACTCGAATCAATCTTGTTCGAACATATATATTCGTCCCAAATTCATTTTATTTTTACTCATCAGTCAATTCACTTAACTCCGTTAAGTTCCATCCACCGCATTCCTTAACTGATTAATTCTTACATCAATTATCTCCTTTCCAGAACTTAGAAATCTGATTCTATAAAAATCGATCAGTTCACTTTCCATGAGTTCATACCCAATTATCTTAAGTTTGGACTTAATTTAGTGGAAATATCAAATTTTAATTCAGTTTTTAAAATTCTAAATTTATTTTTATATCAATATGATTAGATATCGCTCAAGTTGATCTAAATTTATTTTATTTGTTTTAAATCTTAATAAAAAATACGCTCTCTCACACGCACCCAAAGCCTAGGTAATCGGTAACCTAAGTTCTGATACCAACTGTAACGACCCAACTTTCAAACTCATCGGAAGTCGTGTCATTAATAAGAATAAGAATAGATAGAAGATAAAATCACAGAAAACATCAGAATCTCACAGCGGAATTTTTCAAAAAATGAGACTTCATAATATTACACAGCAGTATATATTACATCAGAGCAGCATAGATCTAGTGATACAAGCCATTCATAGTACATCTTTAATTATACATATCGTTGATGACTAATTTGCAGACTTATAATTATACAGTAGATATGACAGGTAGAACAGCACACAGAAAGTTCCATCCCTGCTTTCCAAGTTTTATCCAATCCTGATTCACTTGTCTATTCATAACAAGTGTTATGAATACCCAAGAGTTTAAGGGAAACACAGAAAAATAAACTCCGGGTCAGTCAGGGGACTGGTATGAGTAAACGATTTAAAACAAATTAAAAATATAAAAATATCTTATAAGACCACACCATGAATACGGAACGGGTTTTTACCTTATGAGAACAAAACACTTTGTATACTTTAAATCAGATATTATCATAGTGTCTAGGGTTTCACAAATAATTTAGAATCTAGAAGAATGCTTGTATCTCACATTCTCCTATATAGTATACAAACAAAAACCGCTTGGCGCTTAGGGATAATGGATTTCCGACTATGACAAGGTATGGAACCACCTTCCGATAGTGTATTTCTAGAAGCGAATACACTGGGTTCAACAAGAACGTCTTGTAACCCGGCCCACACATGACCGACCACTCATTTCTCTTGAGTGTATCGAATGTATATCACCAATGGTTGTGTACGGAAACCATTCCCCAAATGGGTAAGAATCGATAGAATAAGAAACAAAAGGAATTTCTCTAGATAGGTGATGCTACATCCTAATGGGAGCAACCCACATGGCCATGCTGCCTGCCCGAATTTTGACATTTCTTAGGTGTGCGGCTTGAGGCTAGACTTACCTTTTCATCATCACTGTTTATTTCTTTTGAATGCCACATCGTCAAAACTTGCCAATCACTAATTGACTTCCCCAAAAATACATTATAAGTATACAGCGAGAGAAATGAATTCCTCTGCCACCGTATAAATATGTTTAGGGAGATCAACGCACGTGATTAGTTAGAATTACTTTGTCAGACATTCGTCCAAACAAGTTGTCCTGGTACTGGACAAATCGAAGGTACTATTCAAGAATCATCCTTGTATATCGCTGTCTTCAATTTAAAAATCTCTGACGCGCGGCGTATAAATCAAGTCGAAGTGGAATATAAATTCCGGACTCTTCGAAATGATCTACATAAAGTTTATCCCATCAATATTACTTAAGAATGGTTTTTAATTCAATCTGAATATTAGCTATTAGTTTACACTGGACAAGATTAAGTATAATTTACTTTCTATACTAAGATCTTTAACGAACAGGAAAGTATATATGATTGTATTGTTGAAACCAAGGGATTTGACTATTTTTAATAACGAACAAATAAAGTGTGTGCGTCGCACACGGTATTTTATTCTATTTGTTTTACATGACAAATATTTCCTAATTTCATTATCGTCTCATTTGTAAACTATACTTTAATTCTTTAACCAGTCATAAATAATTTATGTTTTTCATTTAAATTATTTCCTATTTATTTTATTTTTAAAAACTGTGGAACTTCGGGAGTCAAGTTCCCTTGCCATCGTCTTGCTTTTCGTCTGCCCACCGCATTATGGTTCTCTTTGCCACAAAAATAAAATTAATTAATTAATTAATTAATTAATTAACTAATTAATTATTTTCCTATTTTATTAAAACTGGTTTTAATTTAAAACTTCGTTTAAAATCTCGTTTTTCTTCTTCTTTGCCAAAGTACCAGTTTTTTTTTTTTTCAAAGTACCAATGCACTGACTCTAAAATCTTCTTGCCACGACCGTGTTTTCCCATCGTGCCAAAGTACCACCTGGTACTTTCCTATTGCCAAAGTACCAATGTGCCACTCCACAAAACTCCTTTCCACGACCGTATTTTCCATCGTGCCCAAAGTACAACCTGGTACTTTGCTATTGCCAAAGTACCAATGCGCCACTCCACAAAATCCCTTGCCACGACTGTATTTTCAATCGTGCCAAAGTACCACCTTCTAATTTCTGACACGATAAATTATTTATTTCATTTTTATGATGAAATTACATTTGAACTTATCGCTAACCACCTTTCAATAGCTATGGTAAAACAATTTCCAATATTTATCAACTCTTTAGTTGGAACATGATTGAACAAAATCTTCACTTAATTGTTTATTTGAAGAAATAATCTAACGTTCATAATATAAAACAACTATGTTTTTATATCCAAATATAAATGAATATCCTTTACTTTATTTTGATAGGCTTACTAGAATTATATAACAAACGAAATGGTTGTTTATAACTAAAATCATGGTTTAAATTTTCAACAGCAAAACGTCCCGTTCTACAGGTTTCTTATTACCACTTCAAACAGGTCTGTATGAAAGTAACTTTGGACATACCTTCTTTTGTTTTATTTAAATGATTTTACGCGTGGCCCAAGTTATAAAAACCCACCATCTAACTCCCATAACGTTCCTTTCCCATCTATGTATACACGTGGGCTTGAATAAGCCATGGAAAAGAAACCACCGCTCCCTTCATCCCCTTTCATGGCCACGTGTCCAATAGAAACCGGAAAAATGAAACCCACGCCAGATTTAAAAACAGATACCTGCTACTATTTTATACCCTCAAATTTCATTCCATTTCCTGTTACCTTTCCTATTTCCATGTTTACAATTTAATTCTCTTACCCCTTGACTGCCGTGCATTATAATCCCTCCACCACCTCTTGCACATCTGGTGACAGGCGAACTCTCCTACGTTTTGTAGACCCGGACCACAAGCCTTCTAGTATTTAGTTTATAACTTCATTTCTTCAGTACCACAAAACAGTGTTGTGCCCAACTCCGTGTGCACATGCACACTCATGTCAACACGCAACCCAGCATCCTTGTCATCCCCACCTAAGTGCGAGCTGCACTGGTGCCCCTCGAACGACTCAAACTCTCCTCCGATGATCTATATCGGAATTGGATACCTCGACGGAATTTTGCCGAAACCTGTACTAATTTTCTGCAAGTTTGGCTCCCCACTCCCTGTCTTCGCACCCATGTTTCTTTTCTTACTTTTATATTCAATTTTATACTACCTGAAAGCTGGGGTTTAGATTAGTTGAGTATGATTTGTACTTTTTGACTTTAAAAATCATTCATTAAGTATTTTCTATATCAACTTTGTGGTTATTGTACATGTTCTTACTACTGTTAAGTCACGCTTATTCCTATTGATTCTTGAGTTCAGAATATTGTGTCAATCCTACCTCCTCCTAGGTATATGACAGTCAAACTTCATTTGTTTTCAAAAGATGTCGAACCACTAGAGGCACTACACAACCATACATACAATAGAAGAAATTGTTTGCATGAAATTTCAATTGTTATCGATTCAACCATCCACAGAGATACATGAATATCCTGTTTATTCCCTTCTCCCTTCAGAGGTTTCTTCCCCTTCCAATTTTACACCTTGCTTCTTCCTATCATTTTACTGCCATAGGTTACTACTACTTCCATCGCTTTGCTGGTTGTCGAATTCACCACTTCTCCACTGCTTTGCAGACCAAACTCCACAAGGACCACAACCCTTTCAATATCTCAATTATATGCCACTTCATTTTCCACAGTGCCCAAAACAGCATCGTGCACATGCACACACATGTCGGTCTGTGCACAAACATCTCAACGAAAATGTCTCCACGAACCTTACACGTGTGCCATCCACACCGCTGTCATCCTAGCCCATTAGACCCGCTGCCATTTGACTTGACCGGGAAGTGTTTATGCTATCGGAAAGTAAGCAAAACATTCACGAAATGCTGATCACCATGGCCTGTAGCCATTCCTAACCCCAACGGAAACATCCCCATAACCCAGCCACACCTTTTGTCTCTCGTTTTTCTTTATTTAAAAAAAATATGGCTACATGTTTTCTAAATTCACGATTTCAACACAAAGATGTTTATAGATTGACAACTAAGCTTGCTGAACTGGGTTCTTACAATTTATGCATACAGTATATTTCTCTGCTGGGTGTATAAATAGTTATTTTGGGGTGTTTATTTCATGTACTAGTGGGCTAAATGACTACATTCTTACTAAGGAATTCCTTGTTTAATATACAATATAACAAAAACTTGCGGCTAACAGTTTTACACAGAATGTAAAGTCTTAACAATATATAGAGCAACAGGTAAACAGAGTATGAGTTTTAATAATATGTCTAGAGTTAAGCAGGGTCTCATAGTAACATCTAAATATACACGGTTCCAGAATGGGTTTCATCATACTCAGTGAAGTTTCATACTTGTATAAAATCACCACAATTTAAATGTATGATTTCACTAGAGTAAAAATGAATCATATGTGTTTACTCACCAATTTATGTCTCTCTGTTCCTAGATGCCTGGGTTTTTCTCTTCAATTTCTCTACTGGTTGTTCGAATGATTTGTGGTGAGGAAACAATGTGTATGTGCTTCTATTTATAGGTGCTTTAAACTAATAAAATAATGTTGTATTAAATGAATGAAAAGAAAACTCATGCGCAGTATGATTTCAGACCTGTCTAGATGATTGAAAGGAGAAAACCAGATTTTCTACTGGTTGTAAGGTGTGAAGATCCTATTTTCTACCAGACGAGGTGCTGCAGTATAGCTACAGCATACCAGTTGGCGCTTGATCTTGTATAAACTATACAAAAGAATGAAATCTTTTGGATGTTGGTGTAATATCTGCATTTTATACCCTGAGTACTATATGTTTTTATCAAACAAACATCACTATTTTGTCTGTTTTGATGTGCAAAAGGATGGTTCAATTCTACACTAACAGCTAGAAGCTACTACTACCTAAATCTGTAGTCACGTTGATAGGCTTCAGTTGAAAAACACATGGGTACTTGTCTTAAACAATTTGTTTTAAAATCTTACTTTGCTTCCAAGTTTCATAGAAAAACCTGAGAATATTGTGCAAGTAGTCACGGCATGTGATGAATATATATGAGAAAATCTTGGATGATCTATATGCTAATAAGGATCTGGTGTAGTCAACACCTTTGGTTTATACACAAGATTTTGTAAAATCTTTATGCACATGTCTTATGACAAATGTAGACATGTTTTGAAAAATGAAAAAGGAAAGTATTTTCAGAAAATCACATGTAAGAGAAGAGAAAGATTTTAAAAACTGAAAATATTTGATCAAAAATGATTTTGCCATGTGATGATATTTCCTCCTAGATCCTCTTTACTAGCCTATTTCTAGTGTAGGTTGTATTCTTGAGTTTATATATATATATATATATATGTATGTATGTATGTATGTATATATATATATATATATACATACATGTTTGCAAGAAAAGATATGCATGTGTGAACAAAAGATTTTCCTCTTGAGCTTGCTTTGACAAAAAAAATGGGTTTTAGCATGTTTTGGTTCAAGTGCTGCATGTTTAAAAAAAAACATGAATTTGCTTAAAAAAAATAAGGATTTAAACCCTTTAGAAAAAAATGAACAAAGTGCATGTAAAAAGAATGGCATTTTAAAACTTTGGTATGCATATGTGTTATCCTACATACATGTATAAATAAATTTAAACAAACGCTATGTAACGACCCATATTTTTGACCGTTCAAATCGACAATAAACCACCCATGTCGACCCAAACAAATCGCAAATGCAAGTAGTTATTGAAAAAAAAGAGGAGAAAGAAAGAAAGAAGAAAAACCAATCACATAACCTCACAGCGGAAGGACAACATATAATAAACAAATAGCAGTTTAAAAGCAGTTGAAATGTATACATCGGTTATAACATTCAATGATTATCAGAGTTACATATACATACAGCTGTACATAATAAGCAGCGGAAATAATGCAGCGGATATACATATGTGTAGATAATAGATATACCAAATCTTCGTCTTCGATCTCCTAGTCACAGTCATCCCTGTTAACTGCAAACGCCTGCTGACCCGAGCGTGTTGCATAAAAATAAAACACAACAAACACTCGAATCAGCACTAAATCATTCTCATATTAGTCGAATTAAAATACGAATTTATATCAGTGTCATGGGTGCAGTAACTCAAGAGATGTTACAGGATTTATTTTTACCATCTCTCGAGGATCCGTTAAACTAATATCTATATAATAATACGTTATTATTATAATGTCTATTCAGTAAATTATAAATACTGAAAATAGCGTAAGCGGGATTACATTTTTACCCTTACACCGTTTATAATACCGTAGTCTATACAGTACCGTAAACGATGGCATCAGAGGGCACTCCATAGGTACGATACAAATCAAAACCGTATGGGGGTTCGATCAGGATAATATGACAAGGCACTCGAGGCAATACCCAGGATAGGATTCTACCAATTGCACTCCCGGACCGGTGGTAACGCATAGCAGCCACTACCGCCCACCTCGGAACACACTCCCAAAGTCATAAATGGGCCCAAATCATCATCATCATAGTCATAGAAATATTATCGAAGAAGTGTGTCCGATCAAAGGTGCTACCTCAGTTAGTCACGGTATAGCTCCTGTTTTAGTCATTTCAATTCTGACCCGAAGGTCAGGGCTATTTCGTCATTGATCATCTTCTTCGATTCAATAATCACCTCCAAGTCGTCATACTCAATCTGGATACGTCATAACGTTCACAGTTGTCAAAGTGGTATCGACACTGACAGAGAGTATGCCTTATGTCGACTCCGGTCTCTTTGACAACCAACGCTTACATCTTTCACATCGGTCGGTTCTTTTATATTTGATAAAGGTGCGCTTTCATATCAAAATATCATCTTCTGTTTCAAACCCAATTTATATTCAATGAATAAAATTTTCATATCGACATATCATAATCATACACAAACCGATTATATTCTAAAACTAGAATATATTTCATATCATTATATTATAATCATATAATATTTCAAAAACGACTTATATTCAAATAGAATATAATTTATCTCAATGATTTCAAATTATCACGGATTCTTATCTCAACTCCATTTGAACCAGCGGTTCAAACTCAAGCATTTCCATTCGGAAGGAATTTAAAATTTCAAAATACTTGTAAACTAAATGTTCATATAATAATAATAATAATAATAGATTTTATACAAATAAATATATAGATGTACATATAGGATATAATAATTAAAATAAATCAGTAATTTAAATATTATATATTTACTTAAAATATAGGATTACTAGAAAATTTTGAAAAATGAATTATAAGGAAAAATTTATTTAAAAAAATACAATAGTTATAAGTAAAGGCGAGTAATAAATTTAAAGCAAGAATAATTATTTGGAATCAAATGCATAAATATATTAAAAATAAATTTCTCTAATCAAAATCTTTCCTTCCTTCCAAATTTCAAATACTTGAATTAATCCTCCGGTCTCAACGGAGTTCATTAAATTCCATATCTCGTTTCAACCCCGTTCCAAACAATTATTTGATTTCCAGAGTTCAAATACACATTCAAACTGAGTTAAAACAACTCAGATACACTCGATTTCCAAATTTCCCGAGAATTAGATTACATAAGAATTTATTTCCTTCTAAACCAAACTCTTAATTTGAAAAGATTTTAAATCATATTCAAACCCAATTTAAATATTTCCACTTTGTTTTTGGAAAAATTCCTTTAACCCCTTTTAATTAACATCCCAGTTCAGAATCTTTAAAGAATTAAATTATCGAGTATCGGTACATTCTTTAAAAGGGAAAATTCTATCGAACAAAATTTCAAATATTTAAAATCATTTAACCAACCGATATCTGTATATAATTATCTATCCAATGGCCAAGTGATTTTAAATTTAATTTCTCGATATTTCAAGGATGAATCTATCATTTCAATCCAGATCAGGGTCACAGAGATTTACCATTTCACTCTGCGTTCTTAGTTTATTTTATCGATAGATCCCGGGTTCATTAGATGCCCGTAACATCAAGGGTAAATGGGATTTATCGCCACAATACAATATACTGAATATAAAGCCTTAACAGTGTCAATATCAAATTCAGTAATAAAATCCAACCAAGCATCCATCACACCATTTTATTCAACTGATCAGTTTCAACAGTTTTCAGGATTTAAAAGGATTCGAATTTTTCAACTAGAAATTTAAATTTAAATCAAATAACTAATCATCGATCTAATTTGCCTGTTAACACACTGATATATCAAATTTAAGCAACCACATTCAACAGCCAACCACAACCATGCAACCAAACTATTTCATAATTTAATTCGATAAATATGGAAAAAATTTAGCATTTCGTGAGCGAAGAATCACTCACCTTTGCGTCCATAGTTGATCGAACATCCAACTAAGGGCCAAAATCTGACAGTCACCAAACGCAGCCAGGTCAGTGCCAAAACGTCCGCAATTTCGCCACGATCCCAACGCAACAAACCGCGTCCAAATCCGAGTTAATATGAAGAAGTTATCAGTGTTTTACTATACGGATTTTTAAATATAAAATAATAAAAATAAAAATCTCTCACCCACTCATGCGTTGCCACATCAGCAGCTTCTTCCCGCAAACCCTCTTCTCGTCGCTCCGGGAAACCAACGCCGAAAACACCATCCACCGAGAACTTTGACCGCCCGTATCTTCCTCCTCCGACCACCGGAAAAGCCACGACCACCTCCATTCGAACGATCATTTCCTGGTGCACCATCCTAGGTCGGAGACCGAACCTCCGATGGCCTGAATCATCTCCGGCGGCTGGGAATTCGGAATGGGTTTTAACCCTTCTAAGACCAAAATACGACAATCTAGTGCACAATAAATCAAACGATTACCACCATCGCACTCACCTCGACAATCTCTACAATACCTATATTCCAATTTCTTCAATTACTCCCAAAATCGAATAACCCCAAATTTAGGCCTAGGGTTTCGAAATCTAAGAGTTTGACCGCGATTTCCTGCCAACTCGTTCACTGCATGTTGAAATTGATCGTACCAGCAGCTTCGTATCGTCGATAGCTTCGAATCGGTATATCATTTGTTGGTATTTGAGGAGATTTCATTTTGAAGTTTTGAAAAAAAAAATCTAGGGTTTTGAAAAATTATTTTCAGCCATTAAGAAGAAAAGTAGATGGAGGAAAGTGTACATATCATAGAAATGAGCTGATGAGTGAAGGAAGGGATTTTTATTTATAATTATAAGGCCCAAACATGAGAAATACACAATTATCCATTTACAATGCTCTCGTTCACATTTTCTCTCGTACGATCAAATGGTAAGTCGGATTGTAACGCAAATTGAAATCTCATAATAATTCACTATTCCGGTTCTGATGGCGCCAGTTTCGTCAAATTCCGAGACAGTCGCCAAAACCGTTAAATTCTACAGTTAATTAATTATTAAAATATTCAATTTCTCAATTAACTATTTAAATTCAATTTAAATATTTATAAATTCAAATTTAAACCAAATTATAACTTAAATAAATTCTATAAATTTATTTCATAAATTTCAAGTTCCACATTTGACTATTTTCAAATTCAAAATTTGAATTTCAGTTTTAATTTAAACAACTTAATTCCATCGTTCAAAAATCCAAATTTGAATTCCTTTTTAACTTAATTAATTTAAAATCCCATTTAAATCAAATTACAATTCAAATAACATTTATAATCGATTTCACAAATCCTATATTCTCAAGTTTGGTTATTTAAATTTTTGATTTGAATTTCCACTATAATTCACAACTTAGAATTTCCCATTTCAAATTAAATTTGAATTCTCAATATAACTAAATATCTCAAATTTTATTTTATTTATAAAATAAGATTTTCAAATTACAACCATCCTAAGTACAAACTAAATTAAAAATCTATTTGTACTCAATTTGACAAATCACCAACATTCAAAATCGAAAAAATTTGATTCTTATCAAATTTTATTCTATTCTATTTATTTTAATTTTGAAAATTAAATCTGCATAAAATATGGGCTGTTACACTATCCCCCACTTAAAAATCTTTTCGTCCTCGAAAAGAGAACGAAATAAGATATTACACAAATCATACTTTTCAAATTCATACATATAAAATAGTATTTATAAAATAAGTATATAGTTGTAAAAAAAAAATCTTATAAATTTTCTAACCACCGAAATCACGGAAAATTTCGGCAGCATCTCCTTTGTACGGAGAGGCCCGGGAAAAATCCCAATACATATATAACTCAATATACATCCCATCCAATGATGAGGCATCCCAAAATTGGGGAAACAAAATATATATGTAACAATCAATCTATATAACCCAAATACGTACCTTCTTAGCGTTTATTTGCAATTTATTTAGCTTAGCATTTAACATTTAGCGCAAGCGAGCTTCGATGCGTAATGCGACTTCCTTGCACCTGCTACCTACTCATATACACATAAGAATCAAACGTATATACAATATTTAGTGTACAACTTACACAACATATCTCGACCATTTCAACTATAAAAACCAAGATGTTATCAACATGCCAGCAAACAAATCAACGATTATCACCTTATAAATGAAGGAATTTGACTAAAACATACTGGGCAAAAGTTGTAGCATTTATTTCAGGCTTTCCGAATTGTCCGGATTCGTCGAATTCGGATAAATTGTTCAAAAGTTATGGCCATTTTAGCGGGAGGGAACGCATCAGCTCATATAATGAAAAATGAAGGTCTGAATTGTTCAACCCAGTTTTTAACCCTTTAAACATTGAAATTCCACTTAGCACATAAAGGAGAAGTTTTTGTTCACACTCTGGCCTTTTCGAATTGTGCTCGCACATTAAAATCCGACGTTCTGTTAGGATGTTATGACCAAAACAACATGGGTATTCAGTTCAGATTTTTATTTTCTGCGCATACCACTACGATTAAACTTGGTTTTCAACATAATTAACTTGAAAATTAGGCAAGGCACTATTAACTAAAGTTTTAGTTCAGTTTCTTAGGTTTCCAAAAAGCCTAGAATCGCCGAATTTCGATTATCCTATCAAAAGTTACGACCATTTCGCTTCAGCTTATCGAATGTTTTTTTTTTTTTTTTTTTTGGATTTCCGCGTAACAACTATTAATTCCGTTTGAAGTTTCAACCATTCGATTCCAATGATTTTGGTAAATCTTTAACACTTCAATTTGTTATCGCTTCATCTCTTGAAAAATGGATTCACATTCGATTGCCTATTATTATATTTTTTTTGCTGATCTATTTTTTTTCCCGTCGTTTTCATTTTAAGCATTTAATTACACTTAAGACTTGAATTCACTTTAATTTCCGAACTAACTCGATAACATCAAATCATTAACTCATTAACTTTGGTCGACTTACCAAATTCATTCGATATTCAAATCAAATAATTTAGCCCTCGGTTTTATATCTCATATATCTTATTTCATGTCTCAATTCCCGGTTTGTATTACTTCCTCGCACCTCATTCCCATTAATATGGGTCAACCCATCACATTTTCATTACTTACTCTTACTACTCCATTTACACTACATGAACGTCGTTCCATTTAGTTAACTTCAACCCAAAAGTCAAGTGTTAAGATCAGTTATAGTTTTATATAACATTCTATTTCTCTCATTTTCGACATTTCATTTTACATTCCTAATCCACCAATATATAGATTCTATATTGGCTTATTTAATCCTTTTCCAATTGATTTCGTTTCATCAAATCCATCTAAACCAGGTTAAGTTTTATTCTCATGTCTCATTTCAATATTTCCAATTCCCAAATTAGGACTCGCTTAACTATTATTTTATTCTGAATAAACCAATTTATATTTGCATCCCATTTCCTTATTTTGGCACTTTGATTCATCCTTAACCATTCCCTTATTCTCATCTCTTATTATATTAAAGTTTATTTCGATAAAAATATTTTTATCTATTCAAGTATGGAATTTTTTTTCATCCCAATTCTTCCCAAATCACTTATTATGATTTTTCACCGATTATCAATATTTTTAATAATTTTATTATCGATATTTCAGTCAGTTTCCAATACGGCCACCGAACTGCGGCCATAGCGACCTTTCCCAAATTTGATTTGGACATATTTCCAAATCTAACCTTTAGATTTTTAATCTCTCATATTCATTGGAAAGCTCTTTTCGATACGAACCCAACGGTTCCGGTTTTGGGAGAATCCGACAGTCGGATCTCCCGCTACGTCCATTCAAAGTCAATGGTCGAAATTCGTGAACGGTCGCTGCGCGATGCGTTCTATTTAAACCGTTTATATATCGCTCTCAAACCATTATTATTAACAAATTTTCTAAATCAATCTTTACCTAACTTGATTTCCCTTCTCAATGAAATTATATTCCATTCAACAACTGATTCGCATTCTATTCTTTTTAATTAACTATACTCAGTTTTACATTTGATATGTAATCTTAATGAAGTTTACCCAGGCCATAAGCAATTACCGTTTATTCACTCAACAGAGTTACCCAATTTATTTGGTTGACATAAGTCAAATCCTAGTTTAACAATAAATTTTGATTTGCCCCAGCACTTTTATCGAGTACTTAAATTTTATTAAACCTTATTATCGCACTTAAGAGTTTAAATAGTATTTCCCTTGTCCTTAATATTTAAATCCATTCCTTAGTTTCAAATCAAAATTCTAATAATACAGTTAATTTAGTACTTAATCAATGTCATTAATTACGATGAACTTAAATGCTTGATTCCAGGTTTTATACCATTTATAGAAAATCATACCATATAAGGAAATTTTAAATCCAAATCCCTGAATTAACAAAGAACCTAGAAGTTTCTATTCTATTTTAATTTAAATTCACTTTAAATAACATAATTTAATGTTTTAATATACTTTTATACCATATGGAATTTAAATCCAAAACTTTTACCAACCAGTTATGAAAGTACAAAGTGGTCTCCCCCACTTAAACGCTTTAGAATAAACGTCGATAATGCGTGCACTCATTACCGACATCGTTTCTAAGGTCCAAGAAGGGATTATACCCACTTTGAAAAATCTTTAAAACCATTTCTTTTCGATCATACCTACAATATGATATTGTTTGAAACTTTGGCAAAACTATTTCCAAAGATACCCAGGATCAAGTTTCAAGTTCATTTCTATTTCAATCACAAACCTTTTACGCCCAATTATACCTATAGGTATTTCATTTCAAATATTTTCTAAAACCATTAATTTCCAATATCTATCAATTACCTCTTATTATATTCATTATTTAACCAACCATAATAGGTAATAACTTAAATATTACCACCTACTAAAACGAATACATATATACTTGAACCAATAATATATTTGATATATTCAAAAATATAATCGAAAACCATATTATGTCGATCATTCTGTTCGATTATTTAGAAACTACTATCGATTCTATGGCGTCCCATATATCGACCAGAATCCATTAATATTCAACAGAACAAGTCAACACAATGTAAACCAATTTATATCAAAATACAAGTACGCTCTCTCATATCACTCAGACTCATTCTAGGGCACTACTATCCCTATCTCTAATGAGTAAATTCCCAAACAGAGCCAAGGTTATCGCTAACCATCGCTCTGATACCAACTGTAATGACCCATATTTTTGACCGTTCAAATCGACAATAAACCACCCATGTCGACCCAAACAAATCGCAAATGCAGGTAGTTATTGAAAAAAAAGAGGAGAAAGAAAGAAAGAAGAAAAACCAATCACAGAACCTCACAGTGGAAGGACAACATATAATAAGCAAATAGCAGTTTAAAAGCAGTTGAAATGTATACATCGGTTATAACATTCAATGATTATCAGAGTTACATATACATACAGCTGTACATAATAAGCAGCGGAAATAATGCAGCGGATATACATATGTATAGATAATAGATATACCAAATCTTCGTCTTCGATCTCCTAGTCACAGTCATCCCTTTTAACTGCAAACGCCTGCTGACCCGAGCGTATTGCATAAAAATAAAACACAACAAACACTCGAATCAGCACTAAATCATTCTCATATTAGTCGAATTAAAATACGAATTAATATCAGTGTCATGGGTGCAGTAACTCAAGAGATGTTACGGGATTTATTTTTTCCATATCTCGAGGATCCGTTAAACTAATATCTATATAATAATATGCTATTATTATAATGTCTATTCAGTAAAGTATAAATACTGAAAATAGCATAAGCGGGATTACATTTTTACCCTTACACCGTTTATAATACCGTAGTCTATACAGTACCGTAAACCCACCGTAAATGATGGCATCAGAGGGCACTCCATAGGTACGATACAAATCAAAATCGTATGGGGGTTTGATAAGGATAATATGACAAGGCACTCGAGGCAATACCCAGGGTAGGATTCTACCAATTGCACTCCCGGACCGGTGGTAACGCATAGCAGCCACTACCGCCCACCTCGTAACACACTCCCAAAGTCATTAATGGGCCCAAATCATCATCATCGTAGTCATAGAAATATTATCGAAGAAGTGTGTCCGATCAAAGGTGCTACCTCAGTTAGTCACGGTATAGCTCCTGTTTTAGTCATTTCAATTCTGATCCGAAGGTCAGGGCTATTTCGTCATCGATCATCTTCTTTGATTCAATAATCGCCTCCAAGTCGTCATACTCAATCTGGATACGTCATAACGTTCACAGTTGTCAAAGTGGTATCGACACTGATAGAGAGTATGCCTTATGTCGACTCCGGTCTCTTTGACAACCAACGCTTACATCTTTCACACCGGTCGGTTCTTTTATATTTGATAAAGGTTCGCTTTCATATCAAAATATCATCTTCTGTTTCGAACCCAATTTATATTCAACGAATAAAATTTTCATATCGACATATCATAATCATACCCAAACCGATTATATTCTAAAACTAGAATATATTTCATATCATTATATTGTAATCATATAATATTTCAAAAACGACTTATATTCAAATAGAATATAATTTATCTCAAAGATTTCAAATTATCACGGATTCTTATCTCAACTCCATTTGAACCAGCGGTTCAAACTCAAGCGTTTCCATTCGGAAGGAATTTAAAATTTCAAAATATTTGTAAACTAAATGTTCATATAATAATAATAATAATAATAATAATAATAATAATAAATTTTATATAAATAAATATATAGATGTACATATAGGATATAATAATTAAAATAAATCAGTAATTTAAATATTATATATTTACTTAAAATATAGGTTTACTAGAAAATTTTGAAAAATGAATTATAAGGAAAAAATTATTTAAAAAAAATACAATAGTTATAAGTAAAGGCGAGTAATAAATTTAAAGCAAGAATAATTATTTGGAATCAAATGCATAAATATATTAAAAATAAATTTCTCTAATCAAAATCTTTCCTTCCAAATTTCAAATACTTGAATCTATCCTCCGGTCTCAACGGAGTTCATTAGATTCCATATCTCGTTTCAACCCCGTTCCAAACAATTATTTGATTTCCAGAGTTCAAATACACATTCAAACTGAGTTAAAACAACTCAGATACCCTCGATTTCCAAATTTCCCAAGAATTAGATTACATAAGAATTTATTTCCTTCTAAACCAAACTCTTAATTTGAAAAGATTTTAAATCATATTCAAACCCAATTTAAATATTTCCACTTTGTTTTTGGAAAAATTCCTTTAATCCCTTTTAATTAACATCCCAGTTATGAATCTTTAAAGAATTAAATTATCGAGTATCGGTACATTCTTTAAAAGGGAAAATTCTATCGAACAAAATTTCAAATATTTAAAATCATTTAACCAACCGATATCTGTATATAATTGTCTATCCAATGGCCAAGTGATTTTAAATTTAATTTCTCGATATTTCAGGGATGAATCTATCATTTCAATCCAGATCAGGGTCACAGAGATTTACCATTTCACTCTGTGTTCTTAGTTTATTTTATCGATAGATCCCGGGTTCATTAGATGCCCGTAACATCAAGGGTAAATGGGATTTATCGCCACAATACAATATACTGAATATAAAGCCTTAACAGTGTCAATATCAAATTCAGTAATAAAATCCAACCAAGCATCCATCACACCATTTTATTCAACTGATCGGTTTCAATAGTTTTCAGGATTTAAAAGGATTCGAATTTTTCAACTAGAAATTTAAATTTAAATCAAATAACTAATCATCGATCTAATTTGCCTGTTAACACACTGATATATCAAATTTAAGCAACCACATTCAACAGCCAACCACAACCATGCAACCAAACTATTTCATAATTTAATTCGATAAATATGGGAAAAATTTAGCATTTCGTGAGCGAAGAATCACTCACCTTTGCGTCCATAGTTGATCGAACATCCAACTAAGGGCCAAAATCTGACAGTCACCAAACGCAGCCAGGTCAGTGCCAAAACGTCCGCAATTTCGCCACGATCCCAACGCAACAAACCGCGTCCAAATCCGAGTTAATATGAAGAAGTTATCAGTGTTTTACTATACGGATTTTTAAATATAAAATAATAAAAAAAAAATCTCTCACCCACTCATGCGTTGCCACATCAACAGCTTCTTCCCGCAAACCCTCTTCTCGTCGCTCCAGGAAACCAACGCCAAAAACACCATCCACCGAGAACTTTGACCGCCCGTATCTTTGTAACGACCCGGATTTTGAGAGACTTTGGTTATCGACATAAGCACGATGTCGATAACCAAAACACCGAAAAATCCTGGTAATTAGTGAAAGAAATTAGAGGGTGAGGAAAGATAAGATAGAAAATTAGAATAGAAGAAGAAGAACACAACATCAGAGTAACACGATTCTCACAGCGGAACGAATAACATATAATATATGTAACATAACTTTGAAATATACATCGGTATTTGAATATACATCATTATAAAAGTACAACACTTACAACACAGCGGAAATAACTATAGCTATATGATCCTGAAGCCTCCTGCTCCAGCTCTTCAACTATATCTGTAAAATCCCGACTACTTGACTACCCATACAAATTTAGGCACCCAAGAGTTTAGGGAAACAAACAAATAAACTCCGGGTCAATCATGGGACTGGTATGAGTAAAACAGTTTTAAAACAGGTTGAATAAGTAAACGATATCTCATAAGACCACGCCGCATAACGGAACGGGTTTTTCCCTTATGAGAATCCAAGATAACTTTATATCAAAACCTTTTTGATATTATAATAATGTCTATCAACCACAGTATATATATAATCATCTAGCAGAAACGCTTTCATCTCACGTTCTACATATATAGTATACAATCAAAACCGCAAGCACGTATTGGGTAATGGATTTCCAACTTTGACAAGGTATGGAACCACCTATCGCTCGTGTACCTCTAGAGAGGAATACACTGGGTTCAACAAGAACATCTTGCAACCCGGCCACACATGACCGACCACTCATTTCGCTTGAGCGTATCGAATGTATATCACCAACGGTTGGGATCAGCAACCGTTTCCCGAATGGGACAGCATCAACAATAGATTTTTAGAAGTAAGTGAAACTCTAGATCAGGTGATTATACACCCTACTTCGGTGCGACCGACTTAGCCATGCTGCCTGCCCGATTTCTGTCATTTACCGGATGATGAGGCTAGAAGCTACGCTTTATCATCACACCAGATTCACTTTGAATGTCACATCGTCAAATCCATCAAATCACCGATTGACGTACTCAACCATACATTATGTGTTAGCTAAAAGAAGTTTCCTTCTCCGCTTCCACTCTTAGTACAGTTGGAGAAATCAATATACGTGATCGTCTGGACATACTCTGTCAGACATCCGTCCATACAAGTCATCCAGGAACAGGATGAACCGAAGGCACTATTCTGTAAACAGGATAGCCCTTGCATAACTCCGTCTTCAATTTTCTTTGGCATATATGATTCGCAACGCTTATGCCAATACAGAGTGGTTCTCTGGATAATGATCCAACCGGTCTCTCCATATTAACAACGTTAAAATGGTCAAAACTTCGATAGTCCGTGATTTAACTATCGAATAAAAATAGATGTGCAAACAACGATATTATTTCCAAATGGAAATTATATCGATCAAACATCATTTAACATTCATCTCTTTATTTCATAAATTGACTTATCTCCTGTTTTCCTATGTTCAATATTCATTATTTTCTAAATTTGGAAAATATACGTTATTAACAATGGAAAACATTTCCATTTCTTGTTTTCTTTGTTAGAAAACATTTCTGGTTTCTTATTTGGAAAACATTTCCAAATCTTCTTCATTGGACTTAAACAGATGTTTTAAACAAACCATCGCGATGCCAATTCAAACCATTTCCTTTACTGTCGAACATTAACTATTTCTTAGTTAAAAACGAAGTCAATCAAGTTGGGGTAGAACTACCTCTCAGACCTTAACTGAACAACATTTCTAACTTTGAAATAGGCAAAGTTCACTTTACATTCCTTTTACTAACTTCCTTACATAACTCTCTTTCGAATAGCTATATTCGATTTACTCTTTTCACTTAACCCCTTTCGAATAAACTATATTCGATTTACTAACTTTATTCGAATAAACTATATTCTATTAACTCCTTTTACTTTAACTCTAATCGATTTACTAACATCGATTAACTCCTTTTACTTTAACACTAATTGATTAAACTAACATCGATTAACTCTTTTACTTTAACACTAATCGATTAACTAACATCGATTAACTCTTTTACTTTAACACTAATCGATTAACTAACATCGATTAACTCTTTTACTTTAACATTAATTGATTAACTAACATCGATTAACTCTTTTACTTTAACACTAATCGATTAACTAACATCGATTAACTCTTTTACTTTAACACTAATCGATTAACTAACATCGATTAACTCTTTTACTTTAACACTAATCGATTAACTAACATCGATTAACTTCTTTTACTTTAACACTAATCGATTAACTAACATCGATTAACTCTTTTACTTTAACACTAATCGATTAACTAACATCGATTAACTTCTTTTACTCTATTCGAATAAACTATTCATTTATAAAGATTTACTTTTAGTAACAGTTCTTCACTTTACAAATGATTTCCCTTTTATAAAACTCTATCGTTTTAAAAACAGTTTTCCCTTTTATTTACTTTCGAAATATTTCCTTTTATAAAATCTGTTGATTTTATAAAATCCCTTTATTTCAATATACATTGAAATAATTCTTTTTTACATCCCAGGGTCTTTTATGATATTTAAAATATCGAATAATAATGATCAACATCATTCCAACACCCATAATCCATACCAGATTATATAACACATCATATATCACAATATATGAAAACAGTAAAATAAATGTTGAGGAATCCAGCTGGATTCCTCCAACCTGTTTCCCTGCATCACAGATGTTAAACAATATAGATAACATCACTTTTCAATTCCATATGATATATTCTGTTAAACAGAATCAATATAGAAAATTTAACTAACTGACTAGCAGTTCAATCAAACAGTCAACATACAGTCAATCAGCCAATATCTAACAGTTCTAAAAATACAACATGAAATTATAAACTATTCAGAGTTGGTGAGATTTACTCACATTGGCAGTTCATCGTTAAAGAACGATAAACTGTTGTTTGATTTGAATCAAACAGTTTATTCGCCATAAATTCAAACGAGCTCTACTCCACTCCCAGTCAGTTCCATTGGGTAGCCCTCGTCCCTACGATCCTATCGGATCCGAATTTGTGAAATTCTGATAACATTTGCATTCGATATTTCAATTATAAGTAAATAAGGTATTTAAATTCAACTTATATTATTAATTTAGATAATGGGCTTTACCCAATGTTTCGGCCCACCCAACTTCTGAATCCAATTAACACTCCAAACAATTGAAACTGAAAGTCTACTCTCCCCATACGTTTGCAATGGTGCCAGCAGTTTCCCCTTTGATTTCTTTACAAAAACATAAAAATGAATTTAGACTCAATGTCCTCCTTCCAAGGTCCCAGGTTGACCTTGCGCCTCATGCACAGATCGTCTTCTGCCATCATGATATATAGTTCGAAACCGAACTGTTCTTTCTCCCTTACGAACAGTATACTGGAGCAGCACCCCTTAATTCTTCACAATGAGTTTCCTCCCCATCTTCTCCATACAACAAATACTTTATCTTCTCGAATTCAGGTGATGTCTTCACCCAACTTCACCTCTCCCTGCGCCTTACCATCCCATCGCCATAAGGGACAACTCGCACGCACCCTACAGACCCCGTCGACAGCATCTACGCGTTTACAACAGGGGACAACGACCCCATTATTCACAAATCAATCCCTTTCCGCACCCCACTCGAAGCCATACTCCACCACAAACTCGGCTAAACCCCTGAAAACTCGAATTGATGCTTCAATATTCCATAAGTCTTTTAGCCCTAGGGCCG
Organism: Allium sativum; assembly: GCA_030737875.1. NCBI lineage: Eukaryota > Viridiplantae > Streptophyta > Magnoliopsida > Asparagales > Amaryllidaceae > Allium > Allium sativum. Next base: position 442,602,518 of record CM060923.1, on the reverse strand, counting down.
CTGAAGAGAGAAACAGCGAACTCTGCTGATTCGAATGTCTCTAAACTAATATCGAAAAGAAGAAGATCATGCGGGGACTCAAAGATGGTTGTTATGAATTTCTTTGATTTTATTTTCGATTTTCTTTTGATTTTAGAAACGTGAACTTTTTTGCTGGAAGAAGAAGAGGAAACCGCGGCGGCTCAGATTTTCTTTTGACCCCGAACGAATGGAAATTAGGGTATTTGACCCCGTCGTTATGTGTATATAGGGTTGGGAAAGATTTTCTTTGTGATTTTCCTTTGATCTGATTTTTGTGGCTGAGAACTCACCTCGTGATAGATGTGAAGAAGAAGAAACGTGGACTTATATATTACCTTTAAACTTTTATATATAAAACTAGAGTTTTAACGGTACCCTGTTGTTCGTAAAACTCTGTTTGCGTACAAGCCATTACGGACAAAAATAAATATGTCATCGTAATGAGCAATGTGCCAGGACCCCAAAAATATAATAATACTGGTAGGTTAACTCATATTGTGGAACTTCAAAATGTTGATTTCAGGGTGCGAAATACTTCAAATAAAAAGTTGCTTATTTAATTAATTAAAAATTACAGTAAAATTCTAAAAATTAAGTTATCACTACTTCCCAAAAGAACCTTGTCTAAATTCAAATCCGATCTCTAGTTATATCGAATAAACCGTTACGGTCGATAAACGATTCTATAGCGACTATTTTAAAATTTGATTTGGACATATCTCAAAATCGATACGACGAAATCCTGATCTTTCTCTTCCGCCAGAAAGATATACTTCACCAGCTCCATACGTTTCTTGTTTCACAGAAATCCGATTTAAAACGAACCCTGTATTTTCAGTTGAAGTTCAAATCGCCAAATCACGAACTGCAGCGCCATTTCGAGCTCGTTTATAATTATATTATAAACTATACGTTCAACTGTCGACGATTGAATATATTCATTATTCAAATTCAATTCTGAACTGAATTAAATATCATAGATGATCCGGTTCACACCATATCGTCATTTCCACTATTTCTGACTATTTCAGAAATTAATATATTATTTAATTATTATTTTAATTAAATATTTACTATTATTAAATTCCACGACCATTAAATTCACTAAACTACCATTTATATAATAAAATAAATTAATCATGATACCTCTGCCAATGCGGGTCATTACAATCTTCCCCATTTAAAATAATTTCGTCCTCGAAATTGCTAAGAAGTAGGGGACGACCCTATCGACTGGTTAGAACATATTTGTTCACTTCATAACTTCAGTTTCTACTGAACCAATTTAATTTCAATTAAATTATTAATTAATTCTTATCAACGAAAATTTTCAAAAATCCTGAAAATTTTCTAACTCCTTAATTCTTCGAAAGAATTTCGCCAGCACCTCCTTTGTACTGGTCAATCGGTCAAACTCCAACTCGCCTCTCTGGGCCATTTTCAACCCAAAAGAAAACCAAACAGCCAAGCGGCTTGCCAATTCGGCTTATAAATCTTATTTCCAATAGAAATATAAACTTGTACCTTTTTGTCGGCATATCATTATACCCTTTACATCTGCTGTTAATTCGGCACATACCAATGTCATGCCAATCAAACTCCAAATCATTTTTTATCTCTAACACAACCATTCGCTCATATCCAAGCCAAATCCCATTTCAACTCAAGTTCAATTCTTGATTTTCAATTCCTTAACTCCTCAATCCAATACCATTTCGGATTTTAATTTCACACATCCAATCTTATTCGATTTCAATTCAACTTCAGTTACCACTTAACCGACTTTGCTTTAATTTAAATCTGCTTTCACAAATTTCTGTTAAATTTGTTTTTAATTTAAACAGTCTTTTCTTGGGAATTTTCAAACAGTTTACTCTGTTCAAAAATCAAAATTTCCTTTTTGTGATTCAACTGAGCCCAAAAATCAATATTCCATTAGTTAAATCACTTCTCTATTTCTTTATCAATATTTGTTAACCAAATATTTGCAATAACCATATTGGCCCTTTTAGGTTATTGGGAAAACATTTCTGAATATCGCCTTCCTTTATTTTCTAAACCTTAGAAAATATATGCTATTTATAATTGGAAAATATTCCAATTACTTATCTCTATTCCGATCTCGTTTATTTCTATACTTAGGAAATATTTATCATTCTATTTCCAAGTTACACTTATTTGGGTTAAAACGGATGTTGTGTAAAACATCGTTACGACAACCCAAATACTATATTCAACTAACTCTTATCCAATCATTGAACTTCGAGCCTGAAATCTTACTATTTATTTGTTAATAATGAAATCAATCAAGTTGGGGTATAACTACCTCTCAGACCTTGACTGAATAACATTTATAACGTCAAAACAGATAAGACTACTTACTCGAATAATCAATACAATACAACTAATTCTTCACTTTTAAACACATATACACTTCCTCTTTCTATCCTAACTAGATTTTATTCTAGACTTCCTTTTTGATTTTACTATTCTATTTCTAAGTTCGTTTCCTTATCGACTTCTATATATATCGATACGTTGATTTCTAACTATCAAATTATCTTAAAAATATTCTATCTCCTTAAATTCCTGGAATTTTTTTGCCATAACCTCCTTTATATCAGGAGCATCGAGATATTTCAAATAGCCTCCCATGGCCCTCACCAATCCAAAAGAAAAAGAAAAAGCCAAGCGGCTAGCCGATACGGCGCATAAAATCTCATATATGAATTAAATACATACCTTTTTGTCGAGCATTCTATCTATATACCTTCATACCTTATCCATACCTATCTCATGTATATCCATACATTTCTAATTCATTCCAACTTTATCCAATCATTTTAACTTAGTTCGTTAAGTGATTTTCAAATTACTGGTTTGCCCATTTCACCTTCATATTTGAGTATAACATGTTCAAATATATTTTAACTTGTTTATCAACTAATTGAATTCCATTTCAATTTTATTTGAATTTCCTATATTCAAATTCCATTTCGATTCTCTTATTCAAATTCTATATTTGAATTCATTTGAAATCTCTTATTCAAATTCCATATATGAATTTCATTATTCAAATCTATTTTCAAACTCCATTTGAATTTCTATATTCAAATCTATTTGAATTCTCTTTATTTCATTTCAATTTCCTTTGAATCTTCTATATTCAAATTTCAAATTCAATTCTATTTGAATCTTCTTTATTCAAATTTCATTTTCACTTCTATTTGAATCTTCTTTATTCAAATTTCATTTTCACTTTCGATATTCAAATCCTATATTTGAAACCTTTTATATTTTCTATATCCAAACGCCATTTGAATTTCTATATTCAAATTCTATATCACTTCCATTGAATTTCATATATTCAAACTCCCTTTGAATTTCTATATTCAATTTCTATTTCAATTCCATTGAATTTCATATATTCAATTTCTATTTCAATTTTTCCTTATTCATTCTTTACATAAGTCTCGATTTCAATTCCTTTTGAAATCGATATTTCTGCCTTTGGAAAATAGATTTCCCTTTTCAATTTCACACTTGTATTTTTATTTCTGAATTAACCAATGATAATTCTTTTCACTTCATTTATAAACTTCGTTTATAAAGGAACTTCTCGTTTTATTTCTTTTAAAACGAGTTAATATTTCAAATCTATTTAAAAGTTCAAATTCTATATTTTAAATCCCATTTTGAAATTCAACACAACTTGTCTTTCCCAAAACAAATTCAAAACAGTATCTCTGGTAGTAATTCGTCACTTACAACTCGAAAATGAATACTGATGATGTAGCTGTCATCATGAGAATCTATTTCCCAGCGATCAAAGTGAGTTCAATACTATAAAACCATTTCTACACATTTCCACTTTCAAATTCATTTCAAAATATAATTTACACTGCTTGTAAAACAATTTAAAATCTCCCAGGATCTTAAATTTTCCTTATTTTTAATCCAAATTCATTTACAAACACTTATCCAATTCTCCAGAGTTTTAACTTCAATTTCTGGTTTAAATTTCAGATTTAACTCATCTGATTTCACGTATTTCACTTATATGAATTCTGATTGGTTATTTACATAACCCTTTAATTTATAATCTTACTCGATTATAATCATAACCAATATATCCAATATATTATAATTGATATATATATCTTCTCTATATCGAGATATACCTCGGGTAAACTTATTTTAATTTACCCTCTTTTCAAAACATACCATGACGGTTCATCGTATTCGAGTGTTTAGTAACTCCTACCGACACAGTGGATCAAACTGATCGACCAGAATTCATAAACAACTCAACCAATGAATCAACACAATATAAAACAATTTTTATATCAATAACAAATACGTTCATTCGTATATATACACTCAATCTCAGTCTAGGGTATTACTAACCCTATCTCTACCGAGTCACGCCACAGAGCCAAGTAATTCTTAACCTAAGCTCTGATACCAACTGTAACGACCCAGATTTTGAGAGACTTTGGTTATCGACATAAGCACGATGTCGATAATCAAAACACCAAAAAATCCTGGTAATTAGTGAAAGAAATTAGAGGGCGAGGAAAGATAAGATAGAAAATTAGAATAGAAGAAGAAGAACACAACATCAGAGTAACACGAATCTCACAGCGGAATGAATAAAATATAATATATGTAACATAATTTTGAAATATACATCGGTATTTGAATATACATCATTATCAAAGTACAACACTTACAACACAGCGGAAATAACTATAGCTATATGATCCTGAAGCCTCCTGCTCCAGCTCTTCAACTATATCTGTAAAATCCCGACTACTTGACTGCCCATACAAATTTAGGCACCCAAGAGTTTAGGGAAACAAACAAATAAACTCCGGGTCAGTCATGGGACTGGTATGAGTAAAACAGTTTTAAAACAGGTTGAATAAGTAAACGATATCTCATAAGACCACGCCGCATAACGGAACGGGTTTTTCCCTTATGAGAATCCAAGATAACTTTATATCAAAACCTTTTTGATATTATAATAATGTCTATCAACCACAGTATATATATAATCATCTAGCAGAAACGCTTTATCTCACGTTCTACATATATAGTATACAATCAAAACCGCAAGCACGTATTGGGTAATGGATTTCCAACTATGACAAGGTATGGAACCACCTATCGCTCGTGTACCTCTAGAGAGGAATACACTGGGTTCAACAAGAACATCTTGCAACCCGGCCACACATGACCGACCACTCATTTCGCTTGAGCGTATCAAATGTATATCACCAACGGTTGGGATCAGCAACCGTTTCCCGAATGGGACAGCATCAACAATAGATTTTTAGAAGTAAATGAAACTCTAGATCAGGTGGTTATACACCCTACTTTGGTGCGACCGACTTAGCCATGCTGCCTGCCCGATTTCTATCATTTACCGGATGATGAGGCTAGAAGCTACGCTTTATCATCACACCAGATTCACTTTGAATGTCACATCGTCAAATTCATCAAATCACCGATTGACGTACTCAACCATACATTATGTGTTAGCTAAAAGAAGTTTCCTTCTCCGCTTCCACTCTTGGTACAGTTGGAGAAATCAATATACGTGATCGTTCTGGACATACTCTGTCAGACATCCGTCCATACAAGTCATCCAGGAACAGGATGAATCGAAGGCACTATTCTGTAAATAGGATAGCCCTTGCATAACTCCGTCTTCAATTTTCTTTGGCATATATGATTCGCAACGCTTATGCCAATACAGAGTGGTTCTCTGGATAATGATCCAACCGGTCTATACATATTAACAACGTTAAAATGGTCAAAACTTCGATAGTCCGTGATTTAACTATCGAATAAAAACAAATGTGCAAACAACGATATTATTTCCAAATGGAAATTATATCGATCAAACATCATTTAACATTCATCTCTTTATTTCATAAATTGACTTATCTCCTGTTTTCCTTTGTTCAATATTCATTATTTTCTAAATTTGGAAAATATACGTTATTAACAATGGAAAACATTTCCATTTCTTGTTTTCTTTATTAGAAAACATTTCTGGTTTCTTATTTGGAAAACATTTCCAAATCTTCTTCATTGGACTTAAACAGATGTTTTAAACAAACCATCGCGATGCCAATTCAAACCATTTCCTTTACTATCGAACATTAACTATTTCTTAGTTAAAAACGAAGTCAATCAAGTTGGGGTAGAACTACCTCTCAAACCTTAACTGAACAACATTTCTTACTTTGAAATAGGCAAAGTTCACTTTAAATTCCTTTTACTAACTTCCTTACTTAACTCTCTTTCGAATAGCTATATTCGATTTACTCTTTTCACTTAACCCCTTTCGAATAAACTATATTCGATTTACTAACTTTATTCGAATAAACTATATTCTATTAACTCCTTTTACTTTAACTCTAATCGATTTACTAACATCGATTAACTCCTTTTACTTTAACACTAATCGATTAAACTAACATCGATTAACTCTTTTACTTTAACACTAATCGATTAACTAACATCGATTAACTCTTTTACTTTAACACTAATCGATTAACTAACATCGATTAACTCTTTTACTTTAACACTAATCGACTAACTAACATCGATTAACTCTTTTACTTTAACACTAATCGATTAACTAACATCGATTAACTCTTTTACTTTAACACTAATCGATTAACTAACATCGATTAACTCTTTTACTTTAACACTAATCGATTAACTAACATCGATTAACTTCTTTTACTTTAACACTAATCGATTAACTAACATCGATTAACTCTTTTACTTTAACACTAATCGATTAACTAACATCGATTAACTTCTTTTACTCTATTCGAATAAACTATTCATTTATAAAGATTTACTTTTAGTAACAGTTCTTCACTTTACAAATGATTTCCCTTTTATAAAACTCTATTCGTTTTAAAAACATTTTTCACTTTTATTTACTTTCGAAATATTTCCTTTTATAAAATCTGTTGATTTTATAAAATCCCTTTATTTCAATATACATTGAAATAATTCTTTTTTACATCCCAGGGTCTTTTATGATATTTAAAATATCGAATAACAATGATCAACATCATTCCAACACCCATAATCCATAACAGATTATATAACACATCATATATCACAATATATGGAAACAGTAAAATAAATGTTGAGGAATCCAATTGGATTCCTCCAACCTGTTTCCCTGCATCACAGATGTTAAACAATATAGATAACATCACTTTTCAGTTCCATATGATATATTCTGTTAAACAGAATCAATATAGAAAATTTAACTAACTGACTAGCAGTACAATCAAACAGTCAACATACAGTCAATCAGCCAATATCTAACAGTTCTAAAAATACAACATGAAATTATAAACTGTTCAGAGTTGGTGAGATTTACTCACATTGGCAGTTCATCATTAAAGAACGATAAACTGTTGTTTGATTTGAATCAAACAGTTTATTCGCCATAAATTCAAACGAGCTCTACTCCACTCCCAGTCAGTTCCATTGGGTAGCCCTCGTCCCTACGATCCTATCGGATCCGAATTTGTGAAATTCTGATAACATTTGCATTCAATATTTCAATTATAAGTAAATAAGGTATTTAAATTCAACTTATATTATTAATTTAGATAATGGGCTTTACCCAATGTTTCAGCCCACCCAACTTCTGAATCCAATTAACACTCCAAATAATTGAAACTAAAAGTCTACTCTCCCCATACGTTTGCAATGGTGCCAGCAGCTTTCCCTTTGATTTCTTTACAAAAACATAAAAATGAATTTAGACTCAATGTCCTCCTTCCAAGGTCCTAGGTTGACCTTGCGCCTCATGCACAGATCGTCTTCTGCCATCATGATATACAGTTCGAAACCGAACTGTTCTTTCTCCCTTACGAACAGTATACTGGAGCAGCACCCCTTAATTCTTCACAATGAGTTTCCTCCCCATCTTCTCCATACAACAACTACTTTATCTTCTCGAATTCAGGTGATGTCTTCACCCAACTTCACCTCTCCCTACGCCCTACCATCCCATCGCCATAAGGGACAACTCGCACGCACCCTACAGACCCCGTCGACAGCATCTACGCGTTCACAACAGGGGACAACGACCCCATTATTCACAAATCAATCCCATTCCGCACCCCACTCGAAGCCATACTTCACCTCAAACTTGGCTAAACCGCTGCAAACTCGAATTAATGCTTCAATATTCCATAAGTCTTTTAGCCCTAGGGCCGCTGAAGAGAGAAACAGCGAACTCTGCTGATTCGAATGTCTCTAAACTAATATCGAAAAGAAGAGGATCATACGGGGACTCAAAGATGGTTGTTATGAATTTCTTTGATTTTATTTTCGATTTTCTTTTGATTTTTGAAACGTGAACTTTTTTGCTGGAAGAAGAAGAGGAAACCGCAGCGGCTCAGATTTTCTTTTGACCCCGAACGAATGGAAATTAGGGTATTTGACCCCATCGTTATATATATATATAGGGTTGGGAAAGATTTTCTTTGTGATTTTCCTTTGATCTGATTTTTGTGGCTGAGAACTCACCTCGTGATAGATGTGAAGAAGAAGAAACGTGGACTTATATATTACCTTTAAACTTTTATATATAAAACTAGAGTTTTAACGGTACCCTGTTGTTCGTAAAACTCTGTTTGCGTACAAGCCATTACGACAAAAATAAATATGTCATCGTAACGAGCAATGTGCCAGGACCCCAAAAATATAATAATACTGGTAGGTTAACTCATATTGTGGAACTTCAAAATGTTGATTTCAGGGTGCGAAATACTTCAAATAAAAAGTTGCTTATTTAATTAATTAAAAATTACAGTAAAATTCTAAAAATTAAGTTATCACTACTTCCCAAAAGAACCTTGTCTAAATTCAAATCCGATCTCTAGTTATATCGAATAAACCGTTACGGTCGATAAACGATTCTGTAGCGACTATTTTAAAATTTGATTTGGACATATCTCAAAATCTATACGACGAAATCCTGATCTTTCTCTTCCGCCAGAAAGATATACTTCACCAGCTCCATACGTTTCTTGTTTCACAGAAATCCGATTTAAAACGAACCCTGTATTTTCAGTTGAAGTTCAAATCGCCAAATCACGAACTGCAGCGCCATTTCGAGCTCGTTTATAATTATATTATAAACTATACATTCAACTATCGACGATTGAATATATTCGTTATTCAAATTCAATTCTGAACTGAATTAAATATCATAGATGATCCGGTTCACACCATATCGTCATTTCCACTATTTCTGACTATTTCAGAAATTAATATTTTATTTAATTATTATTTTAATTAAATATTTACTATTATTAAATTCCACGACCATTAAATTCACTAAACCACCATTTATATAATAAAATAAATTAATCATGATACCACTACTAATGCGGGTCATTACAATCTTCCTCCTCCGACCACCGGAAAAGCCACGACCACCTCCATTCGAACGATCATCTCCTGGTGCACCATCCTAGGTCGGAGACCGAACCTCCAATGGCCTGAATCATCTCCGGCGGCTGGGAATTCGGAATGGGTTTTAACCCTTCTAAGACCAAAATCCGACAATCTAGTGCACAATAAATTAAACGATTACCACCATCGCACTCACCTCGACAATCTCTACAATACCTATATTCCAATTTCTTCGATTACTCCCAAAATCGAAAAACCCCAAATTTAGGCCTAGGGTTTCGAAATCTGAGAGTTTGACCGCGATTTCCCGCCAACTCGTTCACTACATGTTGAAATTGATCGTACCAGCAGCTTCGTATCGTCGATAGCTTCGAATCGGTATATAATTTGTTGGTACTTGAGGAGATTTCATTTTGAAGTTTTGAAAAAAAAATCTAGGGTTTTAAAAAATTATTTTCAGCCATTAAGAAGAAAAGTAGATGGAGGAAAGTGTACGTATCATAGAAATGAACTGATGAGTGAAGGAAGGGATTTTTATTTATAATTATAAGGCCCAAACATGAGAAATACCCAATTATCCATTTACAATGCTCTCGTTCACATTTTCTCTCGTACGATCAAATGGTAAGTCGGATTGTAACGCAAATTGAAATCTCATAATAATTCACTATTCCGGTTCTGATGGCGCCAGTTTCGTCAAATTCCGAGACAGTCGCCAAAACCGTTAAATTCTACATTTAATTAATTATTAAAATATTCAATTTCTCAATTAACTGTTTAAATTCAATTTAAATATTTATAAATTCAAATTTAAACCAAATTATAACTTAAATAAATTCTATAAATTTATTTCATAAATTTCAAGTTCCACATTTGACTATTTTCAAATTTAAAATTTGAATTTCAGTTTTAATTTAAACAACTTAATTCCATCGTTCAAAAATCCAAATTTGAATTCCTTTTTAACTTAATTAATTTAAAATCCCATTTAAATCAAATTACAATTCAAATAACGTTTATAATCGATTTCACAAATCCTATATTCTCAAGTTTGGTTATTTAAATTTTTGATTTGAATTTCCACTATAATTCACAACTTAGAATTTCCCATTTCAAATTAAATTTGAATTCTCAATATAACTAAACATCTCAAATTTTATTTTATTTATAAAATTAGATTTTCAAATTACAACCATCCTAAGTACAAACTAAATTAAAAATCTATTTGTACTCAATTTGACAAATCACCAACATTCAAAATCGACAAAATTTGATTCTTATCAAATTTTATTCTATTCTATTTATTTTAATTTTGAAAATTAAGTCTGCATAAAATATGGGCTGTTACACGCTATCTAATACATGCTGTCATACATACATGTAAAAGAAAATGGCAATTTAAACCTTTGACATGTTTGAAATATTTTGAAGTCTGGATTTTTTTAAATCGTATTTGTAGATACGTACTTATGATTAATTAACATTCATGTTGGCGATCTATATAAAAACCGGGTCATTACAGCAGTGGAAAATAATACATAACACAACTGAAAAAAATACATGGATATAGAGCTTTCCGAATATAGCTCCAGCTATAAACCAGGATCATGGAAAAGAAATATCTGCAAAACCCAACTACTAGCTGCCCGTGTGGAAAATATGGGCACCCAGAGTTTAAGTTAAAACAATAAACTCCAGGTCAATCTTGTGACTGGTGTGAGAACTAAAACAGTTATTAAATCTTTACTTTAAAAATAAAGTAAACCAAGGGACCACACCGTATAACATGGAACGGGTTTCCTCCTGAGAATACCAGTGCAAAAAACAAATAGCGCAATGCTTTTTGGAAAAATGAAGCTATTATAAGACTTAGGTCCCATCACAGAATGCAACGCAAGCCGGAGGATAGGGTTTTCCCTTATAATAGCCAAACATGCTTGGTACGTTTAAAACAAATCATTTGATACAATTATATGTGCATAGTGTATAAAACAATCTTCAAATATATATGTATCAATCATAGATGGCATGGGTACCATATATCATGTCGCCAATACTAGGCTCTACAATAAAAACCGAAATGTCACGTATTGGAGGTTGGATTTCCGTCTGTGAACCAAGGCAAGGGATCGTCCTTACTGTAAGACCCCGTAATTCTGTAACACTAGGATTCACAAATCAGGGCAGAATTAAATGTTAAATTCAAAATCAAGGGAAACGGGCTGCGCCATTGCGTTCGTCTCGGAATTCTGCATGAAAACGAGTTCGAGTTTGCGTAAATCGGAGTCCGTATGAGGAAGATATGGCCTCCGGAAGATTCAGCGAATTTCAAATTTCAAAACAGGTCAGGTTCAAAATTCAAATCGGACCCAGAATGGGCTGGGCGGGAATTTTCCCGCCCAAGGCACCCAGGTCGACTGGGTAGTCGACCTGCGGGTCGACCCCCCTGCTTTTTCCAGCTTTCTGTACCAAATTCGTTTCTCTGTATTTGGACGCCCTTTTGACCAGATTCGTTGACTTCTACACTATATAAACAGCCCTAGACTCCTTCTCTATTCACAATTCTTCTCTACCCTTATGCTGCAAAGATTCTTAGTGAACATGGCTTCCTCTCCTCCTCTTAATTAAATAATAAATAAAATAATATATATAAAATAAATCAAGACGAGGAGGTGCTGCTCAAAGACTTTCTAAGAGGAGATTCAAGCTAGAATTCAAGTGAAGATTCGAACGACTACAACGACTGTTTTTCTACGAATCATAGCAACGCCATCTTTCTGTTCTAATCTAATCTCTGTAAGTCAGTTATTTCTAGAGTTGAAAGTTTTTCTCTGTTCGTGACATGAAATTAAAGGAATAAAAGAATATGCCAAATCTCTCTCTCTCTCTATTCGAATCAGTGCCTATACTCTTGAATCTAATTAAGAACTGTTATGATTTGAGGACAAATAAGACCGTGACTATGAATCTATGGACCTTAAAACCATTGCCTATGACTATGGACATTTCCTATGACTACGAACATTGCCTATGACTGTGATTGTGGCTATGAGGATTATTTCCTTGACTAAACCTATGCCTTTGATTAGAAAACATAAACTATTGCCAATGACAAAACAAGGACATCTGTGATTAAACACCTATGATTTATGACTAGGAAAGTGTTGCTTAAGTTCTGTGATTATGAGATTAAACCCGATTATTTATTCTGCCTGTCCATGGTTTTCTTTGGTTTTAGACCATGGGAATTTACCTATTAAGTTAGGTCTACCCATGTTCTTGAACCTGTGTCTCTATTCTGTCTATCCTTGGTTTTAGACCTTGGGAATTTACCTATTAAGTTAGGTCTACCCATGTTCTTGAACCTATGTCGTTATTCAAACCTTTTATGCCAATTATTATGTCCATCCTTTTTCGTAGCATCTTTGGTTCATTCCCTATTTTCTACGAGTCTAGATTTATCCATAATCTAGATTTAATCGAAATTATACGAACGGTGGTAATACGATTTGGGCATAATGTGAAATGTACTAAAACATAGTTATAAACTTGGAATCTGGCATAAATTGGGAACATGAATTATGGCATGTTCATAGAAATACAAATTGGATAAATTTAACATGAATTATAAGATGTGTAATTTGAATCCAGTATTGACATGTAAATCTAGCATTTACATGAATAGTGAACTAGAGTAATAAGTCTAGTTTGACGAGAATTAGAATGTTGAATCGGAATTGGATTAGCTAATTTGGCACGGTAAGTATATTGGCATAAATGTGAAATTGGCCATAATTGAGAATAACTGTCAGATTTAGAAAAATCATGGTTAGTGACACTTAATTTGGTATAGTTTACATACCAAAAAGCATAAATATGTTTTAGGAAGGGAAATGGGCCATAGAAATAAATGTAGACAATTTACATTAAAAGAGTAATTGGGAAATAAGTAAATTAGGAATAATTTACCTATAGAATCTGGCCTAAATGAGGAAATGTGAATTTAGTCAAATTAAAGGTTTATTAACGACATCTCTTTTAATAATAAGCCAGAAAGTTCTAGGGTGATAGAGAGGATAGTGTCTAGGCTTGATTTTGGAAAATACAAGTTTCCTGCTCTCCCTGGCTATCCCTAACTGATCCGACGGACGGGATGGTTACTTTCAATACCTGATTTGAAAACTAATCAAAACCCCTTTGAACTTAGAAAACACGAATATGCCTAACCCGAGGTCAGACTGAGTTGCGATGTAAACCTGCCCGGAACCAACCGGCACATCCAGTATTCGCAACAATATCTGTCTAATGTGAGTGGTAGCGGCTTTAATTTATTTAGTTAAAGCTAGAAAAAAAATGGTAGGGTTGAGTTAACTAAGACACTTAACCAGTTTAACTTGATAACTAGACTGATGGGTGGGGTTAGGTTCAGACTGACACTTAACACAGTTAAGCTAGAATGGGTGGGTTAAGTCTATAGGAACACTTAACCAACTTAACACAGTTAAGCTAGAATGGGAGGGCTAAGTCCATAGAGACACTTAACAAAACTCAAGGTAGCAAAACGATACTTGTAGGGGTTAAGTAAAGTTAATACACTTAGCCAAATTAATATGTTAACTAGACTAGAGGTTGGGGTTAAGTAAAATCTAATACACTTAGCCAATTTTGATATGTTAGCTGGGCTAGACTGTAGGGTTAAGTAAACCTGAACACTTAACCATCAGGTTGTGATAAAGGAATGAGGTTAAGTCTAAAACATGAAGGGATAATACTTAACCATTAATAACATGTTAGTTAAGACAGACGGGCAAGGTTAAGTTAAAAAGGAACACTTAACCAATAAAGGGTGAATGGGTAGGGTTAAGTAATAAGAAATACTTAACCAATATAACTTGGTTTGTGGTGGGGTTAAGTCAACATGAATTACTGATAACACTTAACCAGTATAACAGGATGAATGAAGAGGGTTAAGAATTGACTAATGACACTTAACCAATCCAAATTGACGGGAAAGGGAACTAAGCAGTAAACCTTTGTTAAGAAAATAACGATTCTGGAAACTAAGTGGTAAATCTTAGTTAGTAAAACTAAGTAGTAATTCTTAGTATAACACGGGAAGGAGCGAATGTCCGTATGAGTAGAAAGAAGGCTCCAACGAATTGGGTTACGAAGCCCGAGGCTTCGAGGGGACGTGAGGGTATTCTTGGTATCCCTCTGTGAGGCTGCAGATGATCCGCCTGGGCCCACAGAGGTTAAGGTCTGCGAAGAAGAACCAGGGGTATACCTTGGTTGCAATACATGGCAACCTAAAGACTAGGATGGACCTACGTGATTCGGCGAGCAAACTTTAGCCCTGTGATAGCGACTCGTCGTCTACCATCCATCTTGAGTCAATCGAGATACGTGAAACGGAAAGGCGGAGAACTCCAAAAGACCATATACTTGCTATCTAGTTATGGGTGAGGATGGCCATAGGATAGTGGGGCACCGAGGGCCGGCGTATAGTTCTCATTTTTCAAGGTGTGCCTTTCATTAGTTGAGGGAGGGGTCAAGTGGGACCACAGCCACTGGAACAAAAACAGACCTTAGCATCTGCATCGGTAGATATCTGAAAGCTCCCGACCGAGTTCTATATTCCTTGATTTGCCCAGACACAGGACTCGGACCGCATATTATGGGACATGTGCATCTAGACAAGAGATAACGATTCGCAATACATGCATGGGGAAGTATAGGAACATATACCACTCTAGGTAGTGTGTCCTAGACTTGGGGGCATCGTTCGACAGGTAGCACTAGTTAAACTAGGTGGCATAAAACCTGAATCCGAGAAGCGTTCAGCAGACAGCGTAAGCTCTAGTTGAAACTAGAAAGCACTTGATAGAAAACCCTAGATGTAAATCTAGGTAACAATTAATTAATGTAGGCCTGAAGGCAATGGAAACTACAGGGACTGGGATCACGTTATCGTTACTAGTTGGGACACTAGTTAGGCGGTGCAGAGATATAGAAATCGGTATAACAAGGAAATAGTGAGGCAGCGAAAGTATTAGAGCATATCCAGTTTATCTTATCTTCGCATACCTAGTAACTATCTTATGTTAATCTTGTGACCTTGCTGACCCTATCATCATGGTGTTATCTTGTATTCAGTTAATTCATGTCGTTTTGTTTTTCCAAGTTCACATGCTAGAAGTTACTGAACTTACTCAGGCTTTATGTCTGAATCTGTTTTCCTTTCGTCTTCTTTTCTTCCGTTCCCCCCCCCCCCCAAGGTAGTAAAGGAGGGAATAGCATAGCCCAGATTTAGTTGGACCGTCACTCTTTTCGGCTTGAAGAATTGTCGAAGCTTACTTGGATTCTCTTTTCAGATGCTATGGCTGGCTTTTGCTAAAATCGGGGAATATAATTGTTGTTTTTATGCTTCTTTATTTTGTAAGATAGAAGATACTCTGATATTGTAAAGAAACCATTGTACAAATCATTTTATCAATAAAGAAAAGTTTTATTTCCCTCTGTTTAATTTCTGTCTGTCTTGTAATTTATCTGCATCTTTTACCATAAAATGCTCCACAGAACTTAGTGCATTCCCTTTGTGAGTGACACTAACGGACGTGGGGTGTTACACGTGGTATCAGAGCAGAAGGTTACCAGATCAGATAAAGGATTTGAAAAATTATTTTCAAAATGGTTTTTAAAGAAGCATTTTCAAGAGAAAAGATTTGTTTTAAAGACATGTTCCCCAAAGCCATACGCACTATCTTCTCTTCCCCTGTTTAAATTCTTGTCTCCTTCTTTCTTGAGTCTCTGGGGCTCCTGGCTTTCTGGGAGGTAACCTCATCGATGGGCGAAGTAGTGCCCCGGCTTCCATCCACAGTCGTAGTTGTCTCACCTACAGCCTGTTTTCCTTCAAGCTTATAGGGTTTTCCGTACGATGGAAGCAGTTTTCGAGAGATTTGTCAACATACGGAAGAGGATGAGGAGTTTGGCTAAGGAGCATAACCCTAGTATGAGGAATTCATGGATGTAGATTTAGCTCACGAAGGAGGAAGAAATTATAAAACCTAAGACAAGAGGAAGTATTTTTACTAGGGTAGGATAGGGCATATAATTAAAAGGACAAGGGAAAGAACGAGGAACAAGATTTTCAGAAGGGCAAGTACATACTTTCACCACCAAGCATACCTAGGAGAAAGGTAGTAAAGTTCGGTTGGAAGAGTCTAATTTTGTTGTTCGTACTATTTCCTTTGGTTTTAGCGCTTCGCATTTGTCCATATCCACTCCCCATAGTTGAGTCTCTGCACCATAGTATTTGTATAGTAGAAAGATCCCACTAGAGTCTCAAATCCAATTGGTGGTCCGACCAGTTTATTTTTGGTTAGTAGGGATTTGAGAATAGCTATCAAGTTTGCTTATATCATCTCACGAGGATCGTCTAAATTCGGAGGAGATATTCCTTGGGTGCTTGTCTAATATTGGTTTAGGCCTTTGGGGCTTGTACTTGAGGAATGTCGAGTTCGACTAGGATGGTTTGCGTGAGAGATGAATAGTTGTGGTAGGCACTCCAAAAAGTATGGAGTGATCCTTTGACTCTCATATTTATGGCGTGAGGGATAAGCTAAGAGGAGAGACCTCAAGCCATCTTGGTATGTACACTTGCTACCGTAATTTAACATCTGTTTATTTTGGAAATGGAGATCAGAAACTTCACAATCGTGAAGAAAAATTTAGTTAAGATACAGTGGAGTAAAGCCCAAGAAGGCTAGATACTAGCAACATACCCTTTTCCTTAAGGGTGCATCCTTGATTTTCTTTTTGTAGGGGCTTTACGCATAATTGTTTCTCTCTTTCCAAAGTATATCCTCTAGGTCGTATCTTCGATCCTTAGGTAGAAGCCAATGGATGTAAACATGTGTTTGAAACATGTTATGGTTGATGGTTCCAAGTGGTTGCAAATGGTTGCTCGTGAATGCATATGCATACGTATTAGGCACTAGATCAAGTTCGGACGCTTTCATCTTGCATTTAGAGATATGTATTTATTTGTAAGTTGAGCTTGATATGGTATCATATGGATGTTGCATATGGATGAATGGATGTGCACGCATGTAGTATTTACATAACTAGGGATGCTTGCATACATGATTGGACGCATGGCACTGACATGATTCGCATTAAGGAGGTCAACTGAATCAGTAGACCGCCTGATTTTGCATTAGATAAAGACATATACATACACTATGCACATGAACATGAAAGCATTAGAAATCTTTTAAGGACAATGAATGACTATGGTTGAATGGTTGAGTAGATGGGTGAATGGATGGTAGGACAATTCTTCCTAACTTGTAGATTTCGGGGACGAAATCCTTTTAAGTGGGGGAGAATGTAACACCCCGTAATTCTATAACACTAGGATTCACAAATCAGGGCAGAATTAAAAGTTAAAATCAAAATCAAGGGAAACGGGCTGCGCCATTGCGTTTGTCTCAGAATTCTGCATGAAAACGAGTCCGAGTTTGCGTAAATCGGAGTCCGTATGAGGAAGAAATGGCCTCCGGAAGATTCAGCGAAGTTCAAATTTCAAAACAGGTCAGGTTCAAAATTCATATCGGACCCAGAATGGGCTGGGCTGGAATTTTCCCACCCAAGGCACCCAGGTCGACTGGGTAATCGACCTGGGTCACCCAGGTCGACTGGGTAGTCGACCTGGGGGTCGACCCCCCCTGCTTTTTCCATCTTTCTGAACCAGATTCGTTTCTCTGTATTTGGACGCCCTTTTGACCAGATTCGTTGACTTCTACACTATATAAACAGCCCTAGACTCCTTCTCTATTCACAATTCTTCTCTACCCTTATGCTGCAAAGATTCTTAGTGAACATGGCTTCCTCTCCTCCTCTTAATTAAATAATAAATAAAATAATATATATAAAATAAATCAAGACGAGGAGGTGCTGCTCAAAGACTTTCTAAGAGGAGATTCAAGCTAGAATTCAAGTGAAGATTCGAACGACTGCAACGACTGATTTTCTACGAATCATAGCAACGCCATCTTTCTGTTCTAATCTAATCTCTGTAAGTCAGTTATTTCTAGATTTGAAAGTTTTTCTCTGTTCGTGACATGAAATTAAAGGAATAAAAGAATATGCCAAATCTCTCTCTCTCTCTCTATTCGAATCAGTGCCTATACTCTTGAATCTAATTAAGAACTGTTATGATTCGAGGACAAATAAGACCGTGACTATGAAACTATGGACCTTAAAACCATTGCCTATGACTATGGACATTTCCTATGACTACGAACATTGCCTATGACTATGACTGTGGCTATGAGGATTATTTCCTTGAC
The DNA here is from genome assembly GCA_030737875.1 of Allium sativum. Classification (NCBI taxonomy): domain Eukaryota; kingdom Viridiplantae; phylum Streptophyta; class Magnoliopsida; order Asparagales; family Amaryllidaceae; genus Allium; species Allium sativum. Next base: position 442,583,679 of record CM060923.1, on the reverse strand, counting down.
TAAACCTATGCCTTTGATTAGAAAACATAAACTATTGCCTATGACAAAACAAGGACATCTGTGATTAAACACCTATGATTTATGACTAGGAAAGTGTTGCTTAAGTTCTGTGATTATGAGATTAAACCCGATTATTTATTCTGCCTGTCCTTGGTTTTCTTTGGTTTTAGACCATGGGAATTTACCTATTAAGTTAGGTCTACCCATGTTCTTGAACCTGTGTCTCTATTCTGTCTATCCTTGGTTTTAGACCTTGGGAATTTACCTATTAAGTTAGGTCTACCTATGTTCTTGAACCTACGTCGTTATTCAAACCTTTTATGCCAGTTATTATGTCCATCCTTTTTCGTAGCATCTTTGGTTCATTCCCTATTTTCTACGAGTCTAGATTTATCCATAAACTAGATTTAATCGAAATTATACGAACGGTGGGAATACGATTTGGGCATAATGTGAAATGTACTAAAAACATAGTTATAAACTTGGAATCTGGCATAAATTGGGAACATGAATTATGACATGTTCATAGAAATACAAATTGGATAAATTTAACATGAATTATAAGATGTGTAATTTGAATCCAGTATTGACATGTAAATCTAGCATTTACATGAATAGTGAACTAGAGTAATAAGTCTAGTTTACGAGAATTAGAATGTTGAATCGGAATTGGATTAGCTAATTTGGCACGGTAAGTATATTGGCATAAATGTGAAATTGGCCATAATTGAGAATAACTGTCAGATTTAGAAAAATCATGGTTAGTGACACTTAATTTGGTATAGTTTACATACCAAAAAGCATAAATATGTTTTAGGAAGGGAAATGGGCCATAGAAATAAATGTAGACAATTTACATTAAAAGAGTAATTGGGAATTAAGTAAATTAGGAATAATTTACCTATAGAATCTGGCCTAAATGAGGAAATGTGAATTTAGACAAATTAAAGGTTTATTAACGACATCTCTTTTAATAATAAGCCAGAAAGTTCTAGGGTGACAGAGAGGATAGTGTCTAGGCTTGTGTTTGGAAAATACAAGTTTCCTGCTCTCCCTGGCTATCTCTAACTGATCCGACGGACGGGATGGTTACTTTCAAAACCTGATTTGAAAACTAATCAAAACCCCTTTGAACTTAGAAAACACGAATATGCCTAACCCGAGGTTAGACTGAGTTGCGATGTAAACCTGCCCGGAACCAACCGGCACATCCAGTATTCGCAACAATATCTGTCTAATGTGAGTGGTAGCGGCTTTAATTTATTTAGTCAAAGCTAGAACAAGAATGGTAGGGTTAAGTTAACTAAGACACTTAACCAGTTCAACATGATAACTAGACTGATGGGTGGGGTTAGGTTCACACTGACACTTAACACAGTTAAGCTAGAATGGGAGGGTTAAGTCCATAGGAACACTTAACCAACTTAACACAGTTAAGCTAGAATGGGAGGGCTAAGTCCATAGAGACACTTAACCAAACTCAAGGTAGCAAAATGAGACTTGTAGGGGTTAAGTAAAGTTAATACACTTAGCCAAATTAATATGTTAACTAGACTAGAGGTTGGGGTTAAGTAAAATCTAATACACTTAGCCAATTTTGATATGTTAGCTGGGCTAGACTGTAGGGTTAAGTAAACCTGAACACTTAACCATCAGGTTGTGATAAAGGAATGAGGTTAAGTCTAAAACATGAAGGGATAATACTTAACCATTAATAACATGTTAGTTAAGACAGGCGGGCAAGGTTAAATTAAAAAGGAACACTTAACCAATACATGGTGAATGGGTAGGGTTAAGTAATAAGAAATACTTAACCAATATAACTTGGTTTGTGGTGGGGTTAAGTCAACATGAATTACTGATAACACTTAACCAGTATAACAGGATGAATGAAGAGGGTTAAGAATTGACTAATGACACTTAACCAATCCAAATTGACGGGAAATGGAACTAAGTAGTAAACCTTAGTTAAGAAAACAACGATTCTGGAAACTAAGTGGTAAATCTTAGTTAGTAAAACTAAGTAGTAATTCTTAGTATAACACGGGAAGGAGCGAATGTCCGTCTGAGTAGAAAGAAGGCTCCAACGAATTGGGATACGAAGCCCGATGCTTCGAGGGGACGTGAGGGTACTCTTGGTATCCCTCTGTGAGGCTGCAGATGATCCGCCTGGGCCCACAGAGGTTAAGGTCTGCGAAGAAGAACAACGGGTATGCCTTGGTTGCAATACATGGCAACCTAAAGACTAGGATGGACCGGCGTGATTCGGCGAGCAAACGGTAGCCCTGTGATAGCGACTCGTCGTCTACCATCCATCTTGAGTCAATCGAGATACGTGAAGCGGAAAGGCGGAGAACTCCAAAAGACCATATACTTGCTATCTAGTTATGGGTGAGGATGGCCATAGGATAGTGGGGCACCGGGGGCTGGCGTATAGTTCTCATTTTTCAAGGTGTGCCTTTCATTAGTTGAGGGAGGGGTCAAGTGGGACCATAGCCACTGGAACAAAAACATACCTTAGCATCTGCATCGGCAGATATCTGAAAGCTCCCGACCGAGTTCTGTATTCCTTGATTTGCCCTGACACAGGACTCGGACCGCACATTATGGGACATGTGCATCTAGACAAGCGATTACGATTCGCGATACATGCGTGGGGAAGTATAGGAACATATACCACTCTAAGTAGTGTGTCCTAGACTTGGGGGCATCGTTCGACAGGTAGCACTAGTTAAACTAGGTGGCATAAAACCTGAATCCGAGAAGCGTTCAGCAGACAGCGTAAACTCTAGTTGAAACTAGAAAGCACTTGATAGAAAACCCTAGATGTAAATCTAGGTAACAATTAATTAATGTAGGCCTGAAGGCAATGGAAACTACAGGGACTGGGATCACGTTATCGTTACTAGTTGGGACACTAGTTAGGCGGTGCAGAGATATAGAAATCGGTATAACAAGGAAATAGCGAGGCGGCGAAAGTATAAGAGCATATCCAGTTTATCCTATCTTAGCATACCTTGTAACTATCTTATGTTAATCTTGTGACCTTGCTGACCCTATCATCATGGTGTTATCTTGTATTCAGTTAATTCATGTCGTTTTGTTTTTCCAAGTTCACATGCTAGAAGTTACTGAACTTACTCAGGCTTTATGTCTGACTCTGTTTTCCTTTCGTCTTCTTTTCTTCCGTTGCCCCCCCCCCCAGGTAGTAAAGGACGGAGTAGCATAGCCCAGATTTAGTTGGACCGTCACTCTTTCCAGCTTGAAGAATTGTCGAAGCATACTTGGATTCACTTTTCAGATGCTATGGCTGGCTTTTGCTAAAATCGGGGAATATAAATGTTGTTTTTATGCTTCTTTATTTTGTAAGATAGAAGATACTCTGATATTGTAAAGAAACCATTGTACAAATCATTTTATCAATAAAGCAAAGTTTTATTTCCCGCTGTTTAATTTCTGTCTGTCTTGTAATTTATCTACATCTTTTACCTTAAAATGCTCCACAGAACTTAGTGCATTCCCTTTGTGAGTGACACTAACGGACGTGGGGTGTTACACTTACTGCTTCGAGACTGTCTAGCCCAAGCCTCAGGATCAGAGTTTGAGTGACCCTTGGATCGTCAGGGGCGGCCCACACTTAGCCGGTTAATAGTACCATAAACGATATGCTAGCCTGCCCTATGGGGGCATAAATGAGCTAGATGACTCAATATCCATCAGTTCCGTAGTAACCGATATATCAGAGGCGCCTCGCATTCCAACAAACACATAGGTAAAAATATAAAAATGCCCGGGCTTGCAAAACCCTGACACCACCGATAACTTGAAACTAGCATATGTCCATTTACCTGAAGTCCTCTCCCGTTTCAGGTTCACATCGGGATGTGAGGCTCGCGAATTAAAGCTATACACAAAGCTATGTTATTTAAAGCCGTGCTTTGATCATCAACCACAAGATTCTGCTTTTCAATAGAAGACTTGATCATTTGCGTCTTTGCATGCCATACATGCAATTCACGCCATGCGACTAATGTCTATCGATATACAACCTCTAAGCTTGTACGTCTCAGAGAAGGGTGTTAAGAAAGAGAATAAATTCTCTGCTACCAAACCGATGTATATTAGATAGAGATCAATCAACACAGAATAAAATCCAATGTCAGCACACTGCCATTTACAAGTTTGTTCTGTGTCTGAACGATACCGGAGGCACCTTATTCCTCGTCCCATATGTCCAATATAGGAGAGAGGTCCTTGCATATACGGTTGATCTCCAAGTACGTCTAGACGATCACCACTTACTACCTTGTCTTGGGTGTACAGCCCAATCAATACATCTGTAATCATCCAAACGATGTGAAGACCCCCGGTCTTTAACCACCGTCTTCATCGTCGACATATCGTCGAATCAGTTATTCAGAATGGGTATATACCTGGTCTTTCCGAATAACTCGCGTATTTTATAAACAAGTGCTACACAAACACAACATAGGCCTCATTCCAATCCAGAATATTCTTTTATTCAAATATTCTTTTCACAATTTAAACCAAATTAAGGTTTTCCAAACTAGTCGGAATTAGCGAACCTTACCGAATTAATCATTTGTTTTATTTCCTAATCCCAACCTATTTATCCCATAGAGCAAAACTGGTAGTACTCCATATCTAACACCCACGGTGTTATCGGGAAAATTAATTACCATTTCACGTTCAAATCTAATTAAAGATTTAACTATCGTTTGGAGCAAAACTGGTGATACTCCGTTCTGGATCCTTTCACAAATTTGATAATTTAAATTATCATATTCACATTCCAATCTAATTAAAGATTCATTAAAACTCCAATTAGTTTTAATCTTCCCAAAAATCAATATTAATGATTATTTAACTTTGGGAAATCGTATCCTGTCTTAAACTAGGTTAAAGAAACAATGTCATTTAAAACACGGTTCACGATAAACCCAAAATCTCATTCCATTAATTATGGAATTTTCATGGAAAACATATCACACTACTACAAAATAGGCCATTTGCTTCGGTTATTTACCCCCTGTTGCTTCAGTTCTGCAACCGAAGCAACTGCAGCAGACGCAACAGACCAAAAAGTTGTTGCTTCGGACAAGCAACCGAAACAAATATTATTCTATCGCTTCAGTTATTTTCCATTGTTGCTTCGGTTTAACATCAGAAGCAACTGAAGAAGTTGCAACAGAGGAAAGATTGTAGCTTCGGATGGATAACCGAAGCAAACAATAATTTATTTCTTCGTTCATCAACAACCGATGTATAAAAGAGAAGGGAGCATATAATGGACTTCCTTGTTGCTTCGGTTGTAACAACAACCGAAGCAAAAAATCCTCTTTGATAAAACCTTTTCCACCAATATTATCAATTTATCAAAGCAAATAATTAATGATATTCAAGCTATATAACAATACAGATTGAACAATACATAAATAAATGTAATAATTTTATTGATAATGTTAATGATCCACATATTTAATAGCAACAACAACATAAGAAAACTATAATTAATAGATAGTGTCATTAATCCGGTCTTACTACAAGAATGAACCAAATACATTAATTCGGTCATACTCCAAGAAAAAACCAAATACAATATGATCTAGTCTTACTAACTAAATTTCGACTTCAAAAACAAACCAATCACCTCGTTGAATATCTGCTACGCAATATATATCTCTACCTACAAAATTTCAAAACAAACAAACTTTCAATAAACTGCACAAAGAAACAAAATTTCAATAAACAAAGAAATAACGGACTATGCAATTCTGGTTTTATATCGATATTTAAAAAACTGTAGTATTACAACAATCTACTTATATCGACAGTCTGCACCTACCATTACTTGAACCTAAACTACACCACTCAAATACCGCAGTACCACTCAAATACTATTGTAGGTTTTTACTACAATCATTGCAGTACTGCAATGCTGCAACCTGAACTTTTTCAGGTTCATAAATCAGAAGCAATGGCAAAACTATGCATTTCTATCAATTTGAACTTTTCAGGTGCATGTGTAAACATTAAAAATGCATACCCTTTCCAGTATTCTTTATGCAGTGTGCTTTCCAGGACCATTTCAGAAACACTTCACTTCTTTTCTATTGAAGTTTTGAAAGTAAAAGTATACATTGTAGTATTTTTCTCCATTTTGAGTAGGTTCAGTTTTCAGTTCATCAGACAATTGCATCATTTGTGTGGATATTTGTTCTAATTTTAAGTAATACTCATGTTAAACAGAACAATAGGCTACATTTATACTATTACACTATCATTTTCATGAGTAATAAAACTAATTTTGAAAGATGAAAGGTGCTAAAGTCATGCCCAGAGAAAATAAAGGTATCACGTTGCAGGCAACGAAACATAGTTATCATAATAAATTGCTGCAAATTTTGTGTTATAGAAATTGTCATTTGGTCGTAGTCAGTTTATCAAGGCAATAATAAAATTTGCCATCTTCTCTTCTATTCACAACAATCTTCCTTAATACAAAACATATCAAATACCCGTAAATTCTATTAAATGTAATATATATATATATATATATATATATATATATATATATATATATATATATATATATGTATACACACACACACATACAAGGAAAATCACTTGATGTATAAAGTATATGCATTGGGATCATAGATTCGTATTCAAAGTTTATCCTATTTCTAACACACCTCATATGTAAAACAAAACTACATAAGTCATCGGTATCATTTGGCCGTTGTCATATTAATTTTCAGCAAACAAAGTACATAATCCTGGGTCATGATTGCAGAAATTCATCTTGGAAAAGCTGAAGTAAAAAAACACTTTATCCAATTATTCGCTACCTTAATTTATACAAAATGCTGGTCCTAAATCAGTGTTTGTTCTTCAACCTTATTAACCAATACATTTGTCATTCCACTACTTTGGAAAAAAATTATAAGCAGGCAGATGTATTTGTAGAAGGCAAAAGCGCATAAAACATCAGCATAACTAGTAAAGTGCTGTTTATAGCAAGCTACAGGTGGCAGTAGTAGCTTGCTGTTGTTGGTAGTGGTGTTTTTTTTTCTTGATTTTTTTTTCTTGTATACAAAAACAAAACAGACACAAGGTAGAAATGCAATACACTTCAGTAAAGCCATGCACATGTATCAACATGAAACAGGCATTAAAAAAAAGTACAGGCAAAAGCATATGCAAATTATAAAAAAATTCATTAATGTTGAACTGAAGGGAAATACATAAAGATATAAATATTTGGATAAATTATTCTGAAAAGAACACATAAGAGATGAACAAAACCATTTGAATAAAAAAGGATTAAACACTACCTTCACGTGTTGTATATGTAGCACGCGTCTTGATAAAACTGCACTGCCCCTTCGTTTCTTCAAAACCCATGAATCAATCTATAAAAAAACGATCGATTTCAAGCTCCAGTATTTCTAAAAAAAAATTGATTACACCAACAAACAAAGAAAGGAATTTATCATCATGGTTTCATGATAAAATGAACTGCTGATTTCGAACTTGCATCAAGAGGAAATCACAGGTGATATATTTACTATTATATTGTTAATTTACTATTAAATTTATCAAAGAGAAATCAGAACATCTTCTTTGCTTTACATATAATTTTTCGTTAATATTCGGTCTTATCAATCAAGGTTAATGTAATACGAGCTATCATCTAATCAGGAGAACATGCTATTCTAATGCCCGGTTTTACAATCATTTCCACCTTTATTCATTTTAAATTTCCAAAGAGATTCGCATTTTGTTGAACTGTTTGCCACGCAACACAAACACAAATGTAAAAAATTTGAATGTATCGTACCGTAACTTCTCACAGCAAAAGGATAAAATACAATTTTTAATAATATTATATTATTCAATCTGGAAAGAGGCCAATTGCTGTATAAATCCTTGTCCGTAAGGCATCTGCAGCTGACATTACATACTAATATTTTCATTCGACTTTATATCAATGGTCACATAAGTAATTCCCTTTAAGCCATACAAGAAGGCCGAGTAGTAGCTGCCTCAATGCATAATAAAATGGCAGCATTATACACTTTCGTTTTCAGTAATAAACAATAATTAAAATTAGCCAATGATTATGTCAATGTCTACATTTAAAATTGGTCAATGAAGGATTAAACACTACCTTCACGTGTTGTCTCAATACATAATAAGATTGATAATACCGACTGGCTATGCATGCATTATCACTCAAATCAACACCACCACTACCTACCATGAACAAGTTATAGTTAAAATAAGCACTGGTGAAACATTTACTATTCAAGTGGAAAATGATTTCAAGGCCCACATGTGTCATGGATGGCAACCAATTTATTCATTTGACACATAAATGTAAAAAACTGTAAAACCTGAGGCATCTCTTCACCACTAACAACTAAAAAGTGATCCTCAAAGTTTTTGCACATCTAGAGTACATGTTATTATAATTATTATCATTCTTTTTCCGTTTCAGTAATATACATTTTACGACCCATTGAACGTTGTTCTGTTACGAATGACTAACAATGCATGTTAATTAGTTAAAGAAACAGGTAAGGTAAGGTAAAACTTGAAGGATTGTTTCCAGAGTAGGTTAAAAGTATGCAAGTTACAGTTAAAAAATTGGATTCTTTGAATCTCAACAAATTATAAATCCATGAACCAAAACCGTCGATAAACAATTAAGTGTTCAACGGTTGGAAAGACAAAAGCAATGCAAAGCAAGGTTCGAAATTCCGGTTTTCGGTTCCATTCCGGTCACATAAAAAAATTAAATTTTCGGTCCCATTTCAGTATTTCTGGATTTTCCGGTTTGACAATTCCGGTGGTTTTTTTATAAATATGCAATTTCCTTTTAACGATGTTCCTGGATTCATCGTTATTTGAAACATTTGGGATAAAAATAGTTCGATTAATAATTACTAAAATTCTTTATTAAAATGAACAAGAACTTAATCCTTCTAAGGTCCCATCTTTATCAAACTTATATACCATAAGTTAGCTTTAAAAAATATTTTACCAAATTCTGGAAAATGTGATATAATGATGAATTAAAATAAACCAACTGCAATTAAATATGTTATAAAATTTCATTGTATCAGTAATAGTTAATAACATTGTTGAAATGAGTAGACACGTGACCAAAATATCATAAAAGAAAATATCACTTCATACCGTGAAAAGGACATCTTCCCCAAACCAGATCTGGTTTTTCACGCGCAGTAAAACAAAAAACGGAATAGCAGGCAAATAGAGAAAGAAGCGACGCCAACCCTCCGGTTTGAGAAATCCAAAGAAAGAGAAGCTCGAGCTGATGATGCAGCCTGCAGAAAACAAAATCCAATCAATATAGCTACCACTTCTTTTCCTTTTTAACATCTTTTCATTCTTCATGCCCGGATTCGAATTTTAGCCCTGTTTCCGTTCCGATGCTGGCCGGAACCGGAATGGGATGGGAAAAATCCCATGGTTTCAGCCGGAGTAGTGGTTGAGCAAATGACACATGATGACAGGTTGCAGTAAATTTTAGGCAAACCCAATAACATCCATATTAGTACCGTTTGACTCAGAACACCTATAACATCCATATTAGTTCCCAAACCACAATACAAAAGTTTAGGCAAACCTAATGAGAATGTAAAGCAAGAAAATGGAAAATAGAAGATTGACCCACAATCATCAACTGGAAAACCTTTTGACATACTCAATTCATTGCACGAAGATAATGCAGACACTGCTGAGATAGAAAAAGATGAATTTTGCCAAGCATGGGAAGAGTTTATACCGGAGTCGTCTTATTGACCATATTGGTGAAGAGATTAGTTCAGAAGCTAACTACTCAACTTTTGTCTCCCCAACCCACGGTATAAACAATAAATCAATTCTGCAGATACAACAGAAGTTCCAAAGTCCCATAAAAGAGACACAACTGCGACAGGACAAGTAGACGATTATTGTAGCATAGAATATAAGGCACACAAATAGTGATCTTAAATTAAATCAAGTATCATCCTCCCTTAAATCCAATAATCCAAGCCTATGGGCTATTCGTGAAACAATATAACACACATCGACTGTAGTCAATGAACGAAAATTTGTACAAACCTCGACTGCCAAGCATTCAAGGACGTAAGCGAGGTAGATTGGAGATCTGATACCAACGCTGAGCATATCGTCCCTTCAAACATCGATCAATAAGGCTGACGCGGATCTGAAGGCCGACTTTGACTAAACTAGTGATTGACTTCTTCAGTTCTTCTCCTGCTTACTTGTTCCATTCCTATATCTACCCCTTTCTTCATTTTGTCGTCTGTCTCCTTGCTTTGAATAGGGGATTTAAATTAAAATTAGTGCATGTTTTCTGATTTCGAAGAAGATGAATATTTAGGGAGAAGTAGATCTGAGAAATGCGATGTAGATCCGAGAAAAGCTAACGAAGGGAAAGGAATGGATCATTGATCTCGCCCGTTGGATTTCAACCAAATGGATGGTGCTGATTTATAACAGCAGCAAGTGGCAATCTGTTTTGCTGGTTTAGACCAGTAGCAAGGTTGCATGTTTCATGTGAATTTGCAATAGATGCGTGCCTTTTTTACAGTTTGATAATATGTACTGTTAATTAACTAAAAGTTAACATCTCAATCTTTTAATACACGTAAATTAACTAGGAAATTAAAGATTAATATTATCACTTTTAACTATAATTAAATATAATAATTAAATACTAACTATTATGTGTATATTAGTAATATTCAATTACTAAAAATAATTATTAATTATCAACTATTAAATAGAGTAATAAATAGTAAGTCAAATATTATTATAGACTATTAAATATTATAATAAATAAATAAAATATTAAACATTAATAATTAAATATAAATCATTATGAATTAGTTATTAATTATTAAGAATTGATTGTACTTATTAATTACTATATGCAAAAATATATTAACTGCAATTTACTAATTATTAATAATCAACCATAATAAATTATTTACTTATTACAAAATTTTGAATTTTTAGTATTAAATATAAGTGTTAATTACGGTTATAAATATTAAATTCTAAATGTTGCTTCTAAATTCAATTTTCATATTAATTAAACTATGAAATATATTTTTACCTATGTCAATATAATGTGACATAGTGGAAAGGCGTGCTCTAATCTAATAAGATGTCAGGAGTTCGAGGCATATTACCAAATTGCTAACTTCTTGTTTAGTAGCTATAATCAATTAAACTATATATAAATTACCATATATAATAACAATTGTTGATTGTAGATAATAATTAGTAATTATAGTACATTTAAAAATTTATTTTATTTTATAATATTAATTATAAAAAGACAATTAGTTGACATTGGTTTTTGTAATTTTCCAACTACAAATACATAATTATTAAAAATGATTAATTATTAAGTATTAATTCTTAAATAAAAAAATATTAATTAGTTTCAAATTTTTTATTTTTTGAATATTAAATATTAAATATATTTGTCAGTTATAATTATAGAATATAAAATGCTAAATGTATTATTATTAATATTTATGAACTACCAAGTATTTTTCCTAATTATTAATTATTATTAAATTAAAAATATTATTCATAAGTAGTGAAATATAAAAGATTAACTACATAATGTACTAATTAATAACTACCTACAATAAATTATTAAATATAAAAAATTATTATTGATTATTTATAATAATTAATAATTGTAAATTATTTAGTGATAATCATTCATAATTATAAATTATAAATAATGACACACGTTATCTATTGTTTATTATTACCGATGCATGCATTTGCTCCCAATTAAAATAATTTGTAGTTGCTTCCATTCCTAAAGAACCAATGTTAATAACACTTATTGCTTTAGTGTTTTTGCTTCAGTTTCAAAGGAATCGAAGCAAATAGTATTATTTGCTTCGACTCTAAGGTCATCTGAAGCAAATAATTTCTATTTGCTTTAGTGTATTTGCTCTGGTTGTTGGCACAACTGAAGCAAATGAGCTATTTGCTTCGGTTGTACATACAACTGAAGCAAATAATGTTATTTGCTTCTATGCATTTGCTTCGGTTGTTAGTACAACTGAAGCAAATGGTATTATTTGCTTATGTTGTTTGCACAACAGAAGCAAGTAAGGCGAAGCAACAGATACATTTTGTACTAGAATCAATATATAATCGATGTCAATCTCCGTATCCAACTAATAATATAAATGAAATAACAACAAATCCTTTTAAATTCCATATATATAAACAATCTTCCTCCACATAAGCTCACTTCGGTTTTTACCAAATCGAATTCCGTTCTATTCCAATTTATTTTATTAAATTAGAAGACTTTACTTTGGAAATTTTCCATTAAATCTTAGTAAAAGATTTATATATTCCAAATCTCATTTCACCGTACATTGGGTTAATGAAGAAGTGTTATTTAAAACACAGTTCGTGATAAACCCAATTCACATTTCATTCCAATTAAATGTTAATTAACTGGAAACTCTAATAATATTAAAGATTTATTCTTTTCACACGGGGTTCAAGAACAGTGTTATTTAAGACACCATTCACAACAAACCCAAAATCCAATTCTTTTCAATTCCAATTAAATATTAATTGGTAGACTCCTTTAAGTCTTATTTAAAAGATTTAATCTTTTCTCAACTGGGCTTAAGAATAGTGTTAATGAAGACACCGTTCACGACAAACCCGAAATCCAATTTAATACTAAATACAAGGCTCTGAATAGAAATTATATCGGCTTATATTCAATATCAAATTCTAGAATCAACAAATATCGTACTGGGAATAACGATATATATATATATATCTTCCAAATTCCTCCACAATATCCGTATAATCATGGAAACCAATATCGAAATATTCCGAAGATAATTTTGATTCAAATCCCTTCCAATTCATATATTGGAAATTCGGGTTATATTAAAACCCATTCTCAACCCAATTGATTTATTTCAAAAATAATTGGATTCTAATTCTAGTTAATAACTAGTTCATTTCAATAAAAGTATATTTTTACCTTTCCAAACTTGGAATTTTTCATCCTAATTATTTCCAAATCATTTATTATGATTTTAAACAAATTATTAATATTTTTAATAATTTTATCAAGTCCTGTATGGTCGGTTTCCAATAACGGCCACCGAACTGCACTTACAGCGACCTTTTTCAAATTTGATTTGGACATAATTCTAAATCCAACCATTACATTTCAAATCTATTATATTCTTGGAAATATCTTTTCGATACGAACCCGACGATTCCAGTTCTAGGAGAATCTGACGGTTGGATCTCCCGTAACGTCAATTCGAAGTCAATGGTCGAAATTCGCGAACGGTCGCTGCGGGCGCGTTCTATTCGGACCATTATATATATATATATATATATAATATTTCATCGATTTCCGTTTAAATCGTATTTTATAAATCGTTTTAAAAACGATTCCAACTTCATTTTTAATTTTAAATCACAATTGAATATTCATTATCATTATAATATATAAATGATAATATTTTCAAAATATTATATTTAGAAATCATTTCCTTTTTGATATTCATTATAAAAATGAATAAAATCGATATAAATATTGTTCGCGTCAAAATGGCACAAATCTAATCAACACGGCTTTATGTATTTCAATATTTTCGCGTCCATCCAAAATCGGACATCAAATTCAGATTTTAATCTTTTACTGAATATTATTTTAAAATATTGCTTATCTTAAAATATTTGTTATTTTAAAATATTCGTTATTTTCCAAATTGGAATGAGACCCAATCAATTACCATATAATGTTATTTATATGGATTCCATACAGCACATGTATATAATAATAATGATATATAATCATCCATCATCCAAAGTGCATTACACGAATGCATAAGCATCAAATATAAATAATTAACGCTTACTACAATCTGTCAACCAATCGATTGACATACAACTAAACAATTGGGATTAGTGTACGTCAACTATCATCCCAATACCCGTGTGGGGTTTCAGTCAACAAACACAGATTTTATTTGTACAGTTGGGCGACGTGTAAAATATATCATCCCAATCAATATCAGATAATGGATGTACATAAACAAGCCGTCCTATTTGTTTAGAATATTTATTTCAACACATGACTATTGTATACAGTTCATATATACAATAAAAATGATATTTTTATTATTCAAATATTTTATTCAACAAATGAATATTTTATACTATAACGACCCGAAAAATAAATCTAGCTATGTTTTGATGATACGATCCTAACAAAACTAATTTCGTTGAATTTGGAGACCGTTTGAAAAACAGTCATTTTTCTGTCGATTAAATTCAAACTGAAATTACCAAACACATTTAAATTCGCCATGCTCACATATTGAATCCAAAAATTATGAAAATTGGAATCCAGCAATAACTTGACATTCAGGATCCAACAAAAGTGGTCTTGTTGAAAACGGAGGTCGTTTGTAAAATAGCTATTTTTAAGGGCTATATTTCCATAGCGACTATTCTGAATTTTCAACTAGGCATAACTTTTTATTCCCACTATGAAATTTGGATTTTCCAGATTCGTTGGAAAGATATTTTCAAACAGATTCTAATATTTTTTGTTTCACTAAAATCCGATTTATTTTGAATCCTCTCATTTGAAATTTGAAATCGAATTTTCAAACTACCGCGCCATTTTCAATTCCTTTTATAATTAAAATAAATATTTATATTCTAACTTCGATTTAAATAAATTTATACGTTCTAATTCTATTCAAAATAAATTTCTAGTCGTTATTATTTAAAATAATTCATTTTAAATATTCAAAATTCATTAAAATTGCAAAAATAAAAATTTTAAATTGGTTCTCATTTTCCGGGCTGTTACAATCTCCCCCACTTAAAATCTTTTCGTCCTCGAAAAGGAACGGAGCTAAAAGTTGTTTTACTAACCAACTCAACTTTCATTCTGGCTTTCATTCTTCAACTTTTCAGTTTCTAAGAATTTCTAATTTTTCAAAAATTTGACTAACACCCTAAATTTTCGAAAAAATTCGCCATAACCTCCTTTGTACGGGAAGCATCGGGAAAATCCCCAGACCACCACACAGGCCCTCTCATCTCAAAAAGAAAAAGAAAAAGCCAAGCGGCTAGCCAATTGGCTCATAAAATTATCCAATCCCAATAAATTAGTAAATATGTACCTATTTATCGGGCATACAATTTTATTCCTCTGCTTAGCTTCCCGGCTATGATCTGTTCAATATATGCATGCACATATGTATGCAATTTCACACAATTTTTCATTCAGCTCAATATTTGTTCAATTTGGCTAAATGGTTCAAAAATTTTAATTAATCAAACAACACAACCATCAATCAATTATTTGATAAATTTTCAAATTCATAACTTTGATATATGTACACAAAATCATGTTTTTGATGCCCATTCACAACAATAACCCTATCTAGTTTTGGTTCTCACACCAGTCGATTGGAAATATATAGATATTTCACTTTCTAAACTCGAACAAAAACTACTGATGTTATATAATCATCAACAGTTTCATCTCCGGGTGACTAGAGCGTGATTCTATATCCATCCAGTATATTAAAACTTCGAATACACATGGATCAGACGTATACGCAAAATCTTTATATGCTAGATTGTCGAAAACAATTTAAAATAAATATTCAAATACATATAAAATGGTTTAAATTTTCTTTTAATTTTTATTTTAAAATAACACTCTTCGGAATCATTGTAGAGTACTACTGATCCCATCTCTAACGAGTCATTCCCATTGGATATTACTAATCCAATCTCTGATGAATTCTTTCGTTCAGTTCTAATGTGTCTTGTTCTCGAGCTCTGTAAACCAAAGATCTGATACCAAATATAATGACCCGAAAAATAAATATAGCTATGTTTTGACGATACGGCCCTAACAAAACTAATTTCGTCGAATTTGGAGATTGTTTGAAAAACGGTCATTTTCAGTCGATTAAATTCAAACTGAAATTACCAAACACGTTTAAATTCGCCACGCTCACATATTGATTCCAAAAATTATGAAAATTGGAATCCAGCTATAACTTGACATTATGGATCCAACGAAAGTGGTCTCGTCAAAAACGGATGTCGTTTGCAAAACCGCAATTTTTAAGGCCTATATTTCCATAGCGACTATTCTGAACTTTCAACTGGGAATAACTTTTTATTCCCGCTATGAAATTTGGATTTTTCAGATTCGTTGGAAAGCTATTTTCAAACAGATTCTAATATTTTTGGTTTCACTAAAATCCGATCTATTTTGAATCCTGTACATTCATTTGAAATTTGAAATTGAATTTTCAAATTACCATGCCATTTTCAATTCCTTTTATAATTAAAATAAATATTTATGTTCTAACTTCGATTTAAATAAATTTATACATTCTAATTCTATTCAAAATAAATTTCTAGTCGTTATTAATTAAAATAATTCATTTTAAATATTCAAAATTCATTAAAATTGCCAAAATAAAAATTTTAAATTGGTTCTCATTTTCCGGGTTGTTACATATACAATTCATATATAGAATAAAAAATGATATTTTTATTATTCAAATATTTTATTCAACACATGAATATTTTATACAATTCATATATACAATAAAAATGATATTTTTATTATTCAAATATTTTATTCCACACATGAATATTTATTTTCCATTTCACATCACAATCAATTTCCATAACACAATACAATCAAACAAGTCGTCCATGGTCTGTGAACGACGGTGCCAGGAGCTACTAAGCTCCGTCTGCAACCTAGTATATATTTAACTGAAAAATAATTAGTGAGAAAGACTTATCACCTTTGGTTTCCACTCCGTCGTGCTTTGATTGTCAATCTTAAATTTTTCCAGCACATAGAGTTCTTCACCGTGTTCCCAAAAATCTATTTCACGCAGTTTATATTAAAAATAAGATTTTGAAATAATGCTATTTATATTTAAAAATCATATTTCTACAATGCTATATATATATATATATATTAAATTTTGATTTTTAAACTATGGTGTATATATATACAAGTCATATTTTTATCTAAGGTATTTCGTATAAAAATTGCATTCTTAAAACAGTGTTATTTCATATAAAAATCACGTTTTTATTGTGCTATATACATTTAAAAATACACATTTTTAAATCAAAGTAATTTATAAAAATCATATTTTTAATTTGCAAAACTATTTTATTTACAATGCTTTATATTCTATTTTTATTTTTAAAGCAATTGTATTTTTATTTTTAGACAATGCTGTTTTTATTTTTGAAAACAAAGTTATTTTTATTCTTCAAAACAACGTATGTTTTCTTTTTAAAAACAAAGTATATTTTTCTTTTTAAAAACAAAGTTATTTTTCTTTTTAAATACAAAGTTATTTTTTTAAAAACAATGATTTTTCAAAACAAAACTGATTTTAAATAAAATGAAATAAAAACTTAAAATCTTGTCTTCCTACATCGATCAGTATTGGGACGCTGAAACCCATTTTCTTCAATCCCAAAACCGCCACCGTTCTCTCACCAGACCTCACCGGATACGGATCACCCAGTGCCACTTCGAAATTCCACTCGCGATGCACCTCCACCCCTGGTCTCGCCAGACTCGAAGTCCTCGACGGCTATGAAATCGCGATTGAACGTTGCGGGTTTGAAGCCCCAATTTGCACGGATTACTCCACGAAATAACATCACAACCGTATGGTTTTGAAGCTAGGAAAAACGTCTTTGATTTTCCCTTTACGAGTTTCATAATTTGTTGAAGGGTTTGGGTGTAAAAATCGAATTTAATTTGGAGCTTTTCTGGCCTTTAATCGTCACTGGCGGCTGAAACAAGGGGGTTGACTGCGGAAGTGATTTCTGACCAAGGGTTAGGTTTTTATCTAGGATATATATATAATTAAATATTATTTTAATTTGTAAATTCCTTGTTTAACCCCAGAACTACAAATCAAACCCAACGACTGTCGCCCCTAGCCAAATACCCCTATTTCAGACATGTGATATGTTCGGTAAGCCAATTATGTCGTTTTGATCAGTTTTCGTTAAATTTAAAATATAAATCAATATATTTTAAATTCAAACACACATTTAATTTACCGGGATAACATACGGACTCCAAAAATTCCAGAAAAATAAATATAGCTATGTTTTGACGATACAGTCCTAACAAAATTAATTTCGTCGAGTTTAGAGACCGTTTGAAAAACGGTCATTTTCCAGTCGATATAATTCAAACTGAATTGACCAAACACATTTAAATTCACCATTCTCGCATATTGATTCCAAAAATTATGAAAATTGGAATCTAGCAATAACTTGACATTCCGGATCCCACAAAAGTGGTCTCATCGAAAATGAAGGTCGTTTGCAAAACCGCTATTTTAAAGGGCTATATATTATATAAAATTCCACAACGACTATTCTGAATTTTCAACTGAACATAACTTTTTACTCCCGTTATGAAATCTGGATTTTTCAAATCCGTTGGAAAGATATTTTCAAACAGATTCAAATATTTCTGGTTTTACTGAAATTCGGTTTATTTTGAATCCTGTACATTCATTTGAAATTTGAAATTGAATTTTCAGACTATCGCGCCGTTTCCAATTCCTTTTACAATTAAAATAAATTTTTATATTCTAATTTCGATTTAAATAAATTTATATGTTCTAATTCTATTTAAAATAAATTTCTAGTCGTAATTATTTAAAATAAATCATTTTAAATATTCAAAATTCAATAAAATTGCCAAAACATAAATTTTAAATTGGTTCTGATTTTCCGGGTTGTTACATCTCACAACCCGGTATGAGTCAAAATGGGGATCATGACTGCAGGGAGTGCATGCGTTTCTTTCTACCTAGACGTGGTGTCATGGTATGGAGCCCAGACATTTTTTACTTATGTGGATAATGGAGTGCAAGGCCTCGGATATCGGTCGCTACTGGCCAAGTGATTGATCCAATAGGACCGGGAAACATGTGTTCAGGAATAACTAATCCACTAAAGTATGTGTGGACCATCCCTGAAGATCCAAGGGTTCGCCAACGTCCGAGCCCTGAGACATTTGCTAGAGTGTCTCGAATTGAGAGGAGCCATCCCTAGCCTAGACTCATGATGGAAACCCAATTTCCAATACGACATTACATATTTGATTGTAAACCTATATATGGCGACATAGTAGGATGGGGTACAATGCCGTTTAGGTTTGATATAATTATATTGAAAAGTGTTTTAAACTGACTAGACACTAATAATAATGTCAAATGATTTTTGCTTTATACGTATTAATCATATTTGACCATTATAAGGTAAAACTCTATCCTCCGGTTTGCGTTGCATTGTGCGATGGGACTTGAGTCTTATAATGGTTTCATTTTTCTAAAAATCATTGGGTTGTTTAAAAGATTTACTTTATTTTATGCACTGGCAATCCAGTGGAGTAAACCCGTTCCGTGTTAGCAGCGTGGTCCTGTGATTAGCCTTATTATTATATAAGTTAAGTAAGATTTCTCATATAGATCCCCTGACTGACTCGTAGTTTGTTTCACTTGCAAACTTGGGTGCCCCTATTTCCACATGGGCAATAGAGTGGTTTGTCTTGCAAATATTTATTTATTGAACAGGATTCTGGATTGAAGCTTAAAGCTGCGTCCAAAGCATTGATAGGGTTCCGCTGTGTTAGTCTATCGGTTCCGCTGCATTGTATTAAATTTATTGTAAATTAATCTTCCGCTGTAGTATTATTTTTCGATGTACTCTGATACATTCTGTACTCTGATGTAACTTATTATGATGTTTATAAAAGTCTTCTCTTATTTGTTTTGATGTGTTGTATGCCCAAATTTAGCGTATCCGGGCTTCGAACGGTCATGGTCGATTTAACAATCGATTAGGTCTGGGAGAAATCCATATCATTACAGTTAGTATCATAGCTTTGGTTAACTCAAATCTTTGGGGTACAACTCGTTAGAACTGAACAAAAGACTCATCAGAGGTAGGATTAGTAATGTCCTATGAAAGAAAACTCATTAGCGATAGGGTCAGTAGCATCCTAGAATGAGATACTTGTTAGAGATGGGGTTAGAAATGCCCTAGAATGAGTTGAGAGTGACAAGTTTATAATTAACATATTTTTGATTATATAAATATAATCCGTTCTTAGAAAATATGATTTTTGAATATATAAAAGTAATATGTATTTGAAAAGCTAATCAGCTAATTGATTGATGATTGTGTTGTGTGATTATTAGCTCAACTAATAAAATTAATGAAACCAATAAAAGAATGAAAGTTGAGTTGGTTAGTTAAACAACTTTCAGCTCCGTTCCTTTTCAAGGACGAAAAGATTTTAAGTGGGGGAGATTGTAACAACCTGAAAATTCTGAACCAATTTAAAAATTTTATTTAGCTATTTTAATGGATCTTGAATATTCAAAATGATTTATTTTAAATAATAACGACTAAAAATTTATTTTAAATCGAAATTAGAATATAATAATTTAATTTAATTATAAAAGGAGTTTGAAATGGTGCGACAGTTTGAAAATTTGGTTTTAAATTTCAAATGAATGTACATAATTCAAAATAAATCAGATTTCAGTAAAACCAGAAATATTTGAATCTGTTGAATCATACCTTTCTAACAAATGTGAAAAATCCATATTTCATAACGAGAATCGAAAGTTATGTCCAGTTTAAAATTCAAAATAGTCGTTATGGAATTTATATATTTTTTATATAATATTGTTTTCCCCAAAATTGGGCAAAACACCAAAAATGTGAAGAAATGTCTCACAAAAATGAAAAGTGGAGCCTTACAACGATTGAAATGCAAGTAAAAGACACCAGGTTTTATAGTGGTTCAACCCAATAAGGGTTTACATCCACTTTCATAAGAGATTCCATTATCAATATGAAGAATACAAGATTAACTTCTCTCTTACAACAATTTTATCACTCCCTTACCCATGAATTACACTTAATCTACTAATGATGATTGAGAAGAGAATTATTCAGTGGAGATTTGATGTAGATATGGTAGAATTGAAAGGAATCCCTCTTTCATGTAGGCTTGCTCAATCAATCTTCAACTCTTGAATCATTTGGATGTGTTTAATAGAGATCATGATCCATGGATAATCTTCAATTTATGATGTTGAATGGATGTTAGTATTGGTGTGGAATATTTTCGGCAGCACTTCGTGGTCTCAAGATTCGATCCCCCTAAATGAAGAGGTTTGGGTGGTATTTATAGGAGATTTCCAAACCAGGTGGCAGTTTCGTAATTATCTAAGAAAAACGCCATAACTTATGTTGCCACCGACATGACTTGGATCTTTGCTAAAATTCACGTCGCCAACAACATGACTCATGTCATCTAGCGGATTGACCCTCGGTGCCTTGAGCTCGCGATGCAATATGACTCTCCTCGACACAGGTCATTTTGTTCGGATGACGGCTGTTGATAACCTGGCAAAAGTTGGATGCGGTATGAGTGGGACGCGGCATGGATGGATGCGATATGACTGCAAGCGACCTGATATGGAATGGACGATCTTTCTCCCTTGCGACACGACTCTAACGGCTTGGCATTCATACCTTGCGGCATAAGTAGGTCATGACATGGATCGCATTGAGATCTTAAGTAGCAGCTTGCTCCTTGTGTCGCTGAACGACATGGAGGATGGACGGCATGACATATTTCCTGAATCTGATCTGGCTCTCTTGACATGGTTCAAGGCCGACATGGATGACAGGCGAGATTACGACTTGTGGCCTGACGACATGACTGCCAGATGCTTTTATTTTACTCTGTCGCCATAAACGAAATGCGGCACAACTTAGGGTCAACTAGGTTTCCACGGAGTGATATGGTGAGGTACGACATAGCTTGATGTTGCTCTTTTGTCTTGCAATATGGCCTTGAAGCACCTTGGCATCCACGTCATGAATTCAAATTCGACTTGGTTTCAATCCAACGACTTGACTAATAATGGCATGATTTTGACGACATTTTAAAAACATATTTTTGTGGGTTAACATTTGCCCCTCGAAGTTCATGTTATTAGAAATAGCGTGGGCTTCGAATCGTTATACCTCATGTCATTTTCTCCATGTGTTTTAGTTAAGTCGTTAGGGTATTCTCGGATTCATGCCGCGAGTTAACATCATGTCGCAACCTGCATTAGCTTCCCCATATCGCATGGAACCCTCTAAGTCGTTTCGGGCTTTAACTTGAGCCGAACTCGGCCCAGTCTTGTCGGTTCTCCTTATATTATCTCCAATCCGCATGTCCATTCCAATTCCTTTTCTCATTTCAAAGCTTTCTCTCATTAATGGCGGATCGGATCAGGAAAAAGTCGTCGCCCCCCTCATAAACAACTTACCTAGTCAGTTCGACGCCTCCACCAAAGCCATCTCTACCAGATTTCAACCGACTTTGACAAGCTCCATCAGCCCAGTTCAACACCCATAATCTCGATTTCAAAGAATTCTTACTCTGACGATTATCTCGTGGCTCATAGCAAGTAATTTTTGGATACGAATTCTCCTTTGTTGTTTTTCTTTTTCTCTTTTTTCCAAATGCTAAAACTTGTATAGAATTCTAGGGTTACCACTTACTTTCCGTAAAGTGTTGATTTTGCGGACTAAATTTGACTACTTTGTGTTATTGAGGTGTTTCTAAATCGAAAATGAGTTGGATTTGATCAGGTATGGTGTGTATAAGGGCTTAGAAATTCTTTTCTTTTCTTGGAGCTCTGATTTTCGTGTAATTCGCACGACTTGAGTTGTATGTTGTTCCTACGACATGAGTTTCGTACCGTACTTAGTTGACTTAAATGTTTTTAACGGCTTGGTTGTCACTTAGTCTTGAGCACTCACACTGTTGTCATGGCTTATTTATACCACTTATACAATTTGAACGACTGTGTCTTAGTAACATAAATTTAATATCTTATAATTCCCTGTTTTGGTCGTTTTCTAGACGATGATGACCATATGGGCCTTAACGAATTGAACTGTTTTGACATTATAATGCTTTCGTGTTGCTCCAATGGTAAGTTTACGGCATGCTTTTAAATTGTATTTATTCGACAATCGCACCATTAAGTCATGATAAAAAATCCATGTCGTTATGCCTATGTGAGTTATCAATCCGTAGTTGTAATTTAAGTCGGTCGAGGTGACATGACGCATGAACGACTTGAGTTTGGGGACTGGTTAGACGAGTTGATCCTCTGGTGGCTTTAGCTTAAGGTTTCATGGCGTGAAGCGATACGCCTCTCATGTCGTGGACCGCATGGACCTCAAGTCGTGCACCGTCATGAGTATCATGCCATGAATCGACATGGGTACCATGCCATAACGACTTAATTCTATTGTCAACAAGCGCCTTGCCACGATGTTTGTCTCCTTTATTTCGAAGTTTTGATGTGTTTTCATATTTTTATTCTTCAACTTTTTCTTTTAGAAAATTGAGATGTATTCCAGTATATTTGTATAGAATGACTATGAAAAGCAAACTATTCCTCAAAGTAAAGAGACCTCCACGGCACAAACCGATCCCTCTCTAAACAAGGTTTCCGAGACTGAAACAGCTGCCACCTCTAGCCAAGTTTTCGCCCCCTTCCTTCGGACCTTCTCCCGATTAAAGCTAGGGATCAAGAAAGACAGTCTACCACCCTAACTCAGAAGCAATACGAACTGTTGTGTGGTCAATACGGAATTCCTCTTACGGATGCAATATTACCAAAGGACGACATTTTTGCTCATGACCCCCTGTCAGATATGTTGCTGTAAGCAAACAAATGCTAGCAGTTGGTGTTATTCCCTCGTTTAATCCTTTTTAGGGCGAATCTTAAACAGTCTAGGCATCGCTCCTTTCCAACTCCACCCTAATGGTTACACAGTTCTAATGGGCCTTTATGTCCTTTTCATGGATACGACAAAGCAAAAGCCTAATTTCCAGGACCTTCGGTTCCTATGTTCTTTCAAGAGTAGGAAGGACACCCCCTCTATTATGCACGTTGAAGGTGCCAGAAACCGGAAGCTGGTTCTCGAATTACCGGATAGTGTTTCAGGGTTTTTAAGCCAATTGTTCTTCGTCAGATGCCCCGAGCCATTCCGAGGGCAATTGACAGATGGAGGTATGCATATCTTATTCAGAGGTCTTGACTTTACTTTTCTTTGAGTTATACGTTCTTACACTATTTCCTTTTGAAATGAAGTACTCCTCACCCTGATTAAGGACAGCAAAGCACCCCCTTCTATTAAAGCAACATACGAAACACTAAAAGCTACTAACGAGGCTAAGAGAAGTAGAAAGCTTTTAATTACAGATAGCATTCTTCACCAATACGAACTACTCCATCCCTTAAGGAAGTTTTTATGTAAGGCTAGACCTTCCACTCCTAAATCTAACCTTACAAATTCAGATTTAGTAAATCCAGATGACAGGAGCGTAACTCAAGCTGCTCGGAACCCTTCCGTTGACCCTTCCTTGAAAAGATGTTCTGGGTCTGTCAGTGGAAAAACGTCGCCTTCATCGAAGACTTTGGATAAGGATGAAGACTTTAAGCATCATAGAGGCGAAGATCCCACAATGTCGGCTGAGTTGATTGAGAAAGAAAACATTTCCCCGCATCCTGAGCCAGAATTAGATTCCGAACAGGTTAGAAGAGATGATAGGGAAGTGAATCCTTCTAAACTTTAGTACAGGATTGAACATGATGGTGAAGACGTAGTTGTATTAGAAACCGATCTAAATACTGCGACTATAAATGGAGATTCTCCTACTGAAAATGTAGCTAAGGAAGATTCTGTAGGTACATTTGACAATTTGAGTGATCTCAACTCTGTTAGATATCTTAGTCAGGATGGTTCGGTTACTCAACCTCTCGACCCTCAAACCATAGAAACCGGACTTAGGGATGTAGCCTTAACTGAGTCAGAAAGGCCTCTTAAATTTTTAGGAATTCCCTTAAACTCAGAGGATATGACTGGTCTGTTAACAATAGTACCTTTTAAAGAAATTCATCATGTGTATTTCAATTATTTTCCTTTGTTGGTATCTTTCTTTAGCATTCTTAGACACTGTATAGTTTCAAGTATCGAAAACTCATGCATGTCTCATTTCAGGTTTAGACATGTACGAGAAACACTCGTCAGGAATCAGATCAGATTTCAGTAAGAGGAGCAAAGCTATTGATCCGAAGCACTTACTACAATCTGAACCTCGGCATTCATCCCGTCACCATGAGCAGCCCCATCCTCCTCCGCCTTCGAAGCCCTCTTCTCCGTCTTTTCATGTATCAGAATCCATTTTGACTGAGGAACAAGGAAAGAAGATACGCGAGGAAGAAGAGGAAGAGGCTAGAAGGCGCAGTTGGCCAAGGGAAGACACTCCCGATGAAAGGGAGCGAGGAAGGAAATGAGAAAGGGATGGTTCTTATAAGCATTCCCGAGTAGAGAAGCTGCCTATTAAACCCCGACTTTCTTCATCCTCTGGCCCTCTTGGTCCTTCAGTTGAGATCCATTCAATTATCAATAAACCTCACCATACTCCTGGCTCGACGAACATCTCCTTTACCGAAAAGCTCCCGGGTTGGAACTTGAAAGGACTTTACTTTGATCGTGGAGTCAGTATAACCAGCGCCGATGATTTTCTTAAAGAGGTGGATGTGGTTATAAGTCAAACACACACCCAGCTCAATACTGCTAAGAGTCAACTTGAGACAAAATTGAATATCGTAAGAGATATCATTTACCAAAAGTTGCGTGGATGGGAAAAACTTGGTGATGACCTCCAAAAGCGTCATAATTCTCATGTTATGAAAATTGCCGAGCTTGAGGATGATAAAGTCAAATGGAAGAAGGTTTTGAATGATCGTGACGCTACCATCGCAATTCTTAATAAAAGATTCGCAGAGTTGGAGGCATCGGACAATGAGATTAAAAAACTCCGGGAAGAACTCGAGGCTTCCAAACGAAGAGAAAAAGATTCCATAGCTGCCAAGCGCGATGTTGATGCTGAATTGGCTGTGGAGAAGGATTTCTCCATACAATATCGGGAAGATGCCGCTAATCTCTGTAAGGAGGTAAAAATATCTGAAGGCTTCCAACCAGACACTCATGGCCAAGGTCGAATCCCTTTAGAAGGACAAGACAACTGCAGAAGAAGCTCACAAGCAAGCTATGGACGAAGATGATGATGACATGTTCTGCTTCTATGTCTACAGCGTCATGAGTCGTGGGAGCTTGCATTACCTAGGGGATAGTTTTGCACGTACTTTGGCGCTTGTTTGGGAGTGAGTGCTTGAGATTAATGGTGATGATTGTAGCGAGGACGAACTCATCGACAAACTTTTAGACGACGGGTCCAAAGAGGCTTTGGTAGAAGGAAAGGCACAACTAAAGGACGAGAGGACTGGTACTTCTGGTGAGAAAGTTCACACTCAACCAGATGTCAACCTTCCTGTTGATCCCTCGACCTTTGAAGCTTCTGGCTCACAGACATTAGCTAACCCGGGTGATGCTCCTAAAGGCAAAAATGAACCATTAAGGGGGATATCAATACAGAGGATACTGCTGATGAGCATGGTGAAAACGATGAGGTTGATGAGGAAAATCCCGACCACTAAAGAATCGAGCAAAGGGATCCCTCAGAGAATCTTCTAGATACATGTAAAATTGAAACTAACTTTACCCTGTCGTGCTTAGAGTCCATTTTCGATTCACCTAGGTCCCTTGCTTATTATGCTCAATGTTTCCATACTTTGAATTTAATTTCACCACTGTCTTCTCCTGCCGTAGGCAATGCATTGACAACAGGAGCTATTAAGGATGACTCACCATTGACAACTTTTCCTCTTACTTCTGTCATTACTCCCCCTCCTCCTAGTAACACACCCTTGCTTGTTGCATCTCCTGGGTCACAGGATGCAAAAATCGGTGCCTTCTCAGATTTGGATGTCGTTGACTATATCCTTAGTGACGATCTTGAAGTTATTAATACAGATGAGAGTCCCCAAAGGAGAAAGGGAAGAAGTTTGCCAAATCTTCATTGTCTAAGAAGAAGAGGAAGAGGAAGAATGAGATGGAGGCTACCGCTTTTTCTTCCTAAGAGAATCAGAGTAACGTAGAAGAGACCCCTCCACCTTTGTCTAACAAGCCTACTTTGAGATCAAGTGATAGGAAGAAATGACCGTGCTTAGTAGTAGCTTAATTTTAGTTGTTAACTATTTCCTTTTGCATGTTGTACTCAGGCCGGTTATATATGCGGGCGCAGGTCCCCGCTCATTACTTTTGTACTTGTCGTCTTTATGCACTCTATCATCTGATATTTTTCATTTTAGCTTGTGACTTTATGGTATAATTCTGCTTTGTTGTCAGGAAATTGTGTCATGCTTTTCATGCTTTAAATTTCGCTTTCAGTCTGGCTACTTCTCTATTCTGCATTTCATGCCTGCTTTACATTTGCAATATAGATTCTGCATCACAAATTGTTTGTTATTATAGGCTGAGTTAACCCAACCGACAAGATAAGATTTGCCCAACCTTGACTGAGATGATGTCCAAAATCCTTTCGCATAAATAACCATTTTGCTAGGATCTTTGATTTCACCTTAGTCATTCCAGGAAATCTAGTTTTGTTGGTTGGAATGATCCAATGCCGGGTTTTTATAGAATTATGACCAGATTGTGGTGTGTTTTTAAGAGAGCATTATTAGATTTTATTAATGCGATGGTAATGCCCCTATACCACAACTGGTTTCAGTACTTCGGAAATTTAGGCATGGTATTTACAGTTAGATAAAGGAATCTGTTATTCCTGGTAACTGAGTGGGTCAGTTACTTGTGGGTTTTTTTTATCAAATAACTTTGAGGGAAATTTTTGGTTCAGTTACTAACCGAATTCGGAAAATTCGGCTTATGACCGAGTGCCCGTGAAAGGATTCTTTATCCGTCGTTCATTGAGTCTGAATAATTCAGAAGCTTGTTGAACTTGTCGGATGCCTCCTAAGAGGTCTTTTTGGTCCGTCAGTAACTGGGTTTGGAGGACCCAGAATCAATAGCTGAATTTGGAAGATCCAGCATCTGAGCGGATGCCTCCAAAGAGGTCTTTGAAAACCCTATGTTTGTATCGCTGTCCAGCCATATCTTAATGGCGTCGGCGAAGAAACGGGTGCCCCTCAGGGAGGTCTTGGGTTAAAGAACCTGGTGTTTGTATTGCTGTCCAACCATATCTTAATGGCGTCGGCGATGAACCGGGTGCCCCTCAAGGAGGTCATGGGTTAACGAACCCGGTGTTTGTATCACTGTCCAGCCATATCTTAATGGCGTCGGCGATGAACCGGGTGCCCCTCAGGGAGGTCTTGGGTTAAAGAGCCCTTTGATTGTATCGCTGTCCAGCCATATCTTAATGGCGTCGGCGATGAACCGGGTGCCCCTCAGGGAGGTCTTGGGTTAATTGTCACATTGTTTCTGGGGACTGACCCTAGTTTAATTGTCGACCTCCTATTGTGAATCTTTATATCTAAAACTTCGAACTCTGTTAAGAATGTGCCCTTACGGTGAAACTCAAAACTTGGTCCGTAGTCTGGGTGTCACATCATTTAGGTTTTGAGTTCTTGATGCACCTTATTTATGGCTTCATATTTTATACCCTTAATGACACGAAATGCAAGGGTGTTCTTATATCAGGCAATGGGTGTTTGAGCTCTTTCAGTTGGAGATGTACTGTAGCATTCATTAAGCTCTATTTGGTTCTGAGTGTGCTTCTATCTACTTAAAAAGCCTGTAATTAAAATTGACGTTAGCAGCTGGATATTAAAACTTGCAGATGTACGATTTTAGACAAGTAAAGTAGTTTCTTTCATTAATTTGTACATACTTTGCATGATATTCACAATGCATGATATATTTACAATTCATGACGTATGTATAATGAGTAATATGTGAAAGAAACTTCAAACAAAATAACGGCGAAGGTGGATGCTATTCCATGCCCGAGGGAGTGAGATTCCGTTTGTCATTTTTAGCTCAAAAGTGCCATCTGCAAACTTCTGGCTAATCATGTACGACCCCTCCCAATTGGGTCCGAATACCCCAGTTCCTGTCATAACTCTTTTCAGGACGAGGTCCCCGATTTAAAAAGTTCTTGGCTTGACTTTTGTATTGAAATATCTGGCTACTTTCTGTTGATGGGCCGCTATGTTAAGCTTTGCTTCTCTTCGCTTTCCCTCGAGTAAATCAAGCACTTCCAATTGCAGCTTTTCATTCTCCTTCTTGTTAAAGCGGATTCTGTGGTGAGTTGGCACTTCTAGCTCCACTGGGATCATAGCTTCTGAGTCGAATGCAAGTCAGAATGGGGTGTGCCCCGTAGCGGTTTTATGCGTTGTCCGATATGACCGTAACGCAAAGGGAAGTTCATCAACCCAGTTGCCTTTGGCTTTTTCAAGATGCTTCTTGATGGTCAACTTTAGTATTTTGTTGATGGCTTCCACCTGCCTTTTTGCTTGCGGATGGGCCACAGCTTGAAAACTCTTTTCGATCTTGTACTTAGCGCAGAAGTCTAGGAATTCATTGCTTTCGAATTGGGTTCCATTATCGGTAATGATCTTTTGCGGTACTCCAAACCTGCAAATGATGTTTTTTAAGACAAAATTGATTACTTTCTTTGCTGTGATTGTAGCTAAAGGTTCTGCTTCAGCCCATTTGGTAAAGTAGTCAACAGCTACTATAGCGTATCTCATATTTGCTTTTGCGGTGGGTAATATCCCAATTAAATCTATGCCCCAGACCGCAAATGGCCACGGGCTAACCATTTGAGTTAGCTCCGTGGGAGGTGCTCTTGGAATTTTAACGAATCTCTGGCATCCATCACACTTCTTTACATAGGTCATGGCATCTAGATTTATGTCAGGCCAGAAATAGCCATATCGCAGAATCTTCTTGGCTAACGTTTGACCGCCAGTGTGTCCTCCGCATTCTCCCTCGTGCAACTCTGCCAAAATCGCTCTAGATTCCTTCTTAGTCACACATCACAGCAAGGGCATGGAGAATTCTCGTTGGTACAGCCTTCCATCTTGAATGAGGTACAGATGGGCCTTGCGCAATATTTTCCTTTTGTCTTTCCGTTCTTTAGGAAGTGTCCCGTTGAGGATATATTCTTTGATTAGAGTCATCCATGATGTAGGTTCCTCAATGGTTTCCATTATCCAGTCAATACTTGCTTCCTCAATAGTAGGGGTAGAAAGGACTTCGATGGGGATTAAACCCAGCAGTTGAGCATCTGATGAACTAGCATACTTGGCTAGAGAATCGCTTTTGAGTTCTGTTCTCTTGGGATGTGAGATATAACATAGTGATCAAGATTGATTAGAAGTTTCATAGCTTTGATTAGGTAAGAGGGTAGATGGTTTGGAACTCTTCACGCACTTGACCCACCACCAACTGAGAGTCGCTAAGAATTTGCAAAGGTTTTAGGTTTAGCTCTTTTGCCAACTTTATCCCTGTTATTAATGCTTCATATTCGGCCTCATTATTAGTTGATCGAAATTATAATCTTAATGCGTAGCATAAAGAGTGACCCTCTGGGGTTTCCAAGACAACTCCAGCTCCTGAACAATATTCATTTCTAGATCCATCAAAATATAGTTTCCAAATGGTCTCTATTTCCACTGCTTCCTCGATCTCTTCTCCTCTGTCTGTAAACTCAGCAATAAAATCTGCCAGGGTTTGGCCATTAATCGCTCTTCGAGGATGGTAAGTGATGTCATATTGACTCACCTCGATGTTCCATTTTAGTAAACTTCCTGAAGTTTCAGGGCGAAAGAGAACTTGCCTTAATGGTTGATCGGTAAGAACCTTGGTAGGGTGAGATTGGAAATATGGTCTCTACTTTTTTGAGGCAACGAGGAGGCAATATGCGAGCTTCTCTAGCTTAGGGTAATTCAATTCGTCCCCGGCAAGTCTTTTACTGATGTAATACACCAGCAATTGCACCCCTGTTTCTTCTCGGATTAGCGCTGCACTCAAAGCATGTGATGTGACTGCCAAATATAAAAATAGATCCTCCCCAACTTTAGGTTTCGATAACATTGGCGGTGATTCCATATGTCTTATCAATTCCTCGAAAGCCTCATGGCACTCTGAGGTCCACTGGAAGTCCTTCTTTCCTTTTTTTCAAGGCATCGAAAAGCAGGATACACTAATCTGTTGCTTTGGAAACGAACCGGTTTAAAGCTACTACCTTTCCATTTAAGCTTTGGAGTTCCTTTTTGGTTTTCGGAGCCCGCATTTCCCTTAAAGCCGCAATTTGAGAGGGATTTTCTTCGATGCCCCTAGCATTGACAATAAATCCGAGAAATTTCCCTGAAGAGATTCCGAACGAACATTTTAACGGGTTTAGTTTCATCCCGTATTTGCCGAGTATGTGAAACATTTCTGCCAAATCCTCGAGATGATTTTCGACCTTCTTTGACATGTCTAGAATATCGTCCACTTATACTTCCATTGTATTCCCTATTTGAGATTTAAACATGGAGTTTACGAGGCGTTGGTAGGTTGCTCCCGCGTTCTTCAGTCCAAATGGCATGACCCTATAGCAATATAGCCCTCTACCCGTTATGAAGCTCGTGTTCTCCTCGTCCGACTTGTACATCATAATTTGATTATATCTGGAATATGCGTCCATAAAAGATAGTAACCCATGACACGCTGTACCATCTATAAGTTGGTCAATCCGGGTTAAAGGAAAGCAATCTTTTGGGCACGCTTTAATAAGGTCTGAGTAGTCTATACACACTCTCCACTTCCCATTGGACTTTTTAACAAGAACTGGGTTAGAGACCCAATCTGGATATGTAGCTTCCCATATGAAATTATTTTTGAGTAATCTATCTACTTCTTCTTTTAGAGCCTCAGATCTCTCAAGTCCCTGCATTCGCCTTTTCTGCTTTACAGGAGTCAATTTTTGATTTATATTCAACTTGTGAACAATTACATTCGGTGGGATCCCACACATATCTGAGTGTTCCCAAGCAAATACATCTAGGTTTTCTTTCAAAAACAAGATTAATTCCTTCCGCAGCTTCATGCCTAGCTGAGAACCTATCTTCAGGACTTGGTTAGGGTCTTTGGGTACTGGAACGGGGATAGTATCTTCGGTCGGCGCTGCTCTATTTTCCCCCATACTGTTTTTCCTTGGATCAATTGCCTTTCGAGTGCCACTGTGCTCACCATTATGGGGGTTTTGCTTTAGTTGCTATAAGAGGGGTTTCTGAATGCAAAGTGATGGCTCTACATCCTTCTTCAATTCCTTCTTCCAATTCAACCAAATAACACTCCCTTGCTGCTTGTTGATCTCCTATAATTGTGCCAACACCATTCTCCGTTGGAAATTTCATAGTGAGGCGCTACGGAGCCATAGTTATTCTGAATGCTGCGAGAGTAGATCTTCCCAGGAAGGCGTTGTAAGCAGAGTGTTCATCGATTATAACAAAGTCCTGTATCCGTGTGGCTTTCTACTCTCCTTCCCCAAGCTCCACCAGCAGACTGATGACACCAATTGGTTGAACAACTTGACCGGTGAATCCATGGACCTTGTTCTGATAGGCTTTTACATCGCCCATGGAAAGCTTCATCCTGTGGAATGCGCTAAAGAAGAGGATATTAACTGAGGCTCCGCTATCGACTAACACCCTTCTTACTATGGCCGGGCCCAGACCAACGGTTATCACCATTAGATCCTCTGTAGGTGTTATGATCCCATTCGGATCTTCATCTTTAAATTTGATGTCGTCTCGCAGGATTCTTGGTACTTTTGCCGATAAAACTTCGTCTATGGTCATGAGTTCACCTTTTTTCGAAAAGTCCTTCACCTCATGAGCGTACTTCACCATATCCCCCCCCCCCCAGCTTTTCCCCACCGGATAGGGGCCTCCTGAAATGGTGTTTATGATCATCCTTGGTATAGCAGCAATCAAAGCGTTCTCATTCTGTTTAGGCTGTCCTATAGAGGCTCCTTGGTCTTCAGTTCCCTGAGCATTCTGGGAGTTCTTTGTGTACTGTTGAAGTCTGTTTTTCCTTATTAGTTCTTCGATTAAGCTTTTCAAATGTCTACATTCGTTCATGCTATTCCCCGGCTGGTTGTGAAATCGGTAGAACCTGCCAGACTTTATTGCGTTATCAGTGACTCCCAACTTCTCGGGCTCTGCGTACTCTTCAGTGTCTTTGGTCGCCTTATAAATTTTCTCTATAGTGTCATTAAGAGGAGTCATTTCGAAATTCTTGAAGAAATGAAGCTTTTTGTTGTTTCGACCATCTATCCCTTCATTCCCCCTTTTCTGATTTCCTCCGGTGTTTTTCTGTCCTCCTTGCACGTTTACGTCCCTCTTTTCTGATGGCTCCTTATATTCTGCAGCTTCCATTTTATAGATTGGATCCTCATCCACGCCTATATACTCCTCTTCCTTGTCAAACATCTCTTCAAGAGTGGCAGGCTTCTTTGCTTGATCCACCGTCCGAGTTTGGTCTTTTTACTTATGCCTCCCTTTCGAGCCATCAAAGCCAAAGGTGGCTCATAGTTTCCAACTTCGGTCGCGGCTGTGTTAAAATGAGAAAGGAAGGCCTTAATTGACTCCCCCGGCCCTTGTTCCAGTTCATTCAATTCCATTACATCACTCACCTTGGTTGCTTGAAGCCTGAGTTGTTATCTGAACAGCTTGGCCAAGGTAGCGAAGTCATCCACGGATTTCGGCAGGAGTTTTGTGAACCAGAGTGAGGCTACTCCTTCCAAGTAGGTAGGGAAATACAAATACTTGAGCTCATCCATAGCACGTGCCCCATCCATGTGCTGATCATATTTGAATAGGAACACGTTTCGATCACCAGTTCCATTGTAGGCTTGTATAACTGGGGGTTTGAATTTATTTGGATATGGCGCCATTTTTATTCTTTCTGTAAGTGGGGTTTTTGTAGGAACAAATCCACATTCCTTTTCACCATCCACCTTTTTCTGGCTCTCATTCATGATCTTCCGTACCATTCCGAATATTCGCTCCTCCTCATTGAATTGGCCCACGGGGTGGACGCCTTCCTCTTTACCGGATGTTTTCCTACATAAACGATCAGGTTCAGATTCCAGGGCCCTAGACCTCCCGCATGGGGAAGTTCCCCTTTGGTGGAACCAAACGCTTGAGGAGTTGCTTTTCTAGAGTGGTTATGAATAGGTGGCCTCATTCCCTTATGACTAGGATTTGCAATCTCCTGGACAAAATTTCCTTTATTTGGTCTCGAGGAAGAAGATCCAGTATCTTCCGTTCTAGTGGTTTTAGCAGTTTTGAGACGGATTGCACTCATGATAACTTTGGCCGTTTCGGCTTGCATGGCGAACATGGTGTTAAGCTTCTTCATCATGGCTTCATTCGCAATATCAATACGACTTGTTAGTCCTGCTTCCACTTCATCCAACTCCTTCCTTGTTACGGCAGTTCTGGGTTTAGAATTTTCATCAACTTCAAACTGATTAGTAGGCGGGGTATCTTCTGTGTTAGTGGCATTATCGACATCTTCGAGGCTTTTACTTGTAACTTTCTTCGATGGTCTATCAGGTTTTCCCATGGCTTTTGAGATAAGTATTGCAACTTGGACAACTTAGATGATTAGAGTGGATTCAAAATTCCAATGCAAGGCCTTCTACCTTGTGAAAGAGCGAGAAATGGATTGGCAATTCGGGCCCCATGGTGGGCGCCAAATGTTTTCACCAAAATTAGGCAAAACACCAAAAATGTGAAGAAATGTCTCACAAAAATGAAAAGTGGAGCCTTACAACGATTGAAATGCAAGTAAAAGACATCAGGTTTTATAGTGGTTCAACTCAATAAGGGTTTACATCCACTTTCATAAGAGATTCCATTATCAATATGAAGATTACAAGATTAGCTTCTCTCTTACAACAATTTTATCACTCCCTTACTCATGAATTACACTTAATTTACTAAAGATGATTGAGAAGAGAATTATTCGGTGGAGATTTGATGTAGATGTAGTAGAATTGAAAGGAATCTCTCTTTCATGTAGGCTTGCTCAATCAATCTTCAACTCTTGAATCATTTGGATGTGTTTGATAGAGATCATGATCCATGGATTAATCTTCAATTTATGATGTTGAATGGATGTTAGAATTGTTGTGGAATATTTTCGGCAGCACTTCGTGGTCTAAAGATTCGATCCTCCTAAATGAAGAGGTATGGGGGGTATTTATAGGAGATTTCCAAACCAGGTGGTAGTTTCGTAATTATCTAAGAAAGACGCCATGACTTATGTCGCCACCGACATGACTTGGATCTTTGCTATAATTCACGTCGCCAACAACATGACTCATGTCGTCTGCTTGATTGACCCTCGGCGCCTTGAGCTCGCGATGCGATATGACTCTCCTCGACACGGGTCATTTTCTTCGGATGACGGCTATTGATAACCTGGAAAAAGTTGGATGTGGTATGAGTGGGACGCGGCATGGATGGATGCGATATGACTGCAAGCGACCTGATATGGAATGGACGATCTTTCTCCCTTGCGACATGGCTCTAACGGCTTGGCTTTCATACCTTGCGGCATAAGTAGGTCACGACATGGATCGCATTGAGATCTTAAGTAGCAGCTTGCTCCTTATGTCGTTGAACGACATGGAGGATGGACGGCATGGCATATTTCCTGAATCTGATCTGGCTCACTTGACATGGTTCAAGGCCGACATGGACGACAGGCGAGATTACGACTTGTGGCCTAACGACATGACTGCCAGATGCTTTTATTTTACTCTGTCGCCATAAACGATATGCGACACGACTTAGGGTCAACCCGGTTTCCACGGAGCGACATGGTGAGGTACGACATGGCTTGATGTTGCTCTTTTGTCTTGCGATATGGCCTTGAAGCACCTTGGTATTCATGTCATGAATTCAAATTCGACTTGGTTTCAATCCAATGACTGACTAATAACGGCATGATTTTGACGACATTTCAAAAACATATTTTTGTGGGTTAACAAATATAAAGCCCTTTAAAATAGCCATTTTGCAAACCACCTCCATTTTTTATGAAACCACTTTTGTTGGCTCCGGAATGTCAAATTATTTCTAGATTCCAGTTTTCATAATTTTCGGAATCAATATGTGAGCGTGGCAAAAGAAAACATGTTTGGTCAATTTCAGTTGAATTTAATCGACTGGAAAATGACCGTTTTTCAAACGGTCTCCAAATTTGATGAAATTAGTTTTGTTAGGACTGTATCGTCAAAACATAGCTAGATTTATTTTTCGGGAATTTTTGGAGTCAGTATGTGGCCCCGGTAAATTAAAATGTTCGTTTAAAATTCAATATATGGATTTATATTTTAGTTTAAAGAAAAACTGATTAAAACAATCAAACTGGCCTATGAAACATATCCCATTGTGTTTGGAATGAGGGTATTTAGCTAGGGGCGATAGTCGTTGGGTCTTGTTTGGAGTTCGGATGAAAAACCCTATTTTTATGGAATTAAATAATATAAAATATAATATAAAACCTCTATAAATACACTAAAATGTTAAACCCTAGCCAATTAAACATAGCCACCACCATTTAGAATCAATGGCCTGCGAGCTTCCGTTTTGATCCAAGAAAATCTCTAAATCCACAGCTTATTTCACCAAGCTTCTAAAGGGATAATCAAACAACTCTCTAAGATCTAGCTACTGTATGGTAGTGATCGAAAATGGTGCAATGATTTGCATGAAATCTCAGCCCAAAGCTGATCCGTTCATGCGTCGTTCTAGGAGGTTGGCGCCCACCGAGCTTCACCATGCTTGCAGCGTTGGTGAACGATGGAGCGGCGTTCCTTGTGGAGGGTTCAGATCGAGCTCTAGCGGCTCGTGGAGGATGCGATGGTGGCGGGTCGGGATGGAACGATGGGTTTGAATAACAGACGATGGAGGAAGAAAGGTTAAAGGGATGGGTTTAATTTAATTATTTAATTTAATTACTTAAGCCTAATTAATAATGTAATTAATCTTTAAAACGCCATATCATTTTCATGCAAGGTCCGAATCGAACGATTTCAGTTGCGTTGGACTCCTGTCGACGAACACTACAACATGGAACTGACCAGAAGGATTTTGGGAGCTAGTTGATATTTTTTATCAAATTAAACGTCCAGTTTAATTTGATTAAAATAATCAATTTATCGATTTTTGAAACCAATCAGGGTGAGAACTCTTTCTCACTCTAATTATTTTCCAGTAAAATGTATACTAGGATGCAGTCGGAGCCTAGTAGCTCCCAATAGCATTTTCTGTTAAACCATAGATGATTGTGTGATGGTTGTATTGTGGAAACTGATTGTGATTTGAATGATTTATTGTGGTTAAAATTGATTGTGTTTGTAAACATATTCATTGTTTGAAATAAAATGTTTTAACAATAAAAATTACATTTTTATTGCATGTAGGAGTCACAAAAATATTCATTGTTTGAAATAAAATGTTTTAACAATAAAAATTACATTTTTATTGTATGTATGAATCACCAAAAATGTTCATGTTTTATATAAAATATTTTAACAATAAAAATTACATTTTTATTGTATGTATGAATCAACAGAAATGTTCATGTTTGATATAAAATAAAATGTTTTAACAATAACAATTACATTTTTATTGTATGTATGAATCACAAAATTGGTCATGTTTGAAATAAAAATGTTTCAACAACAAAAATTACATTTTTATTGTACGTATGAATCACGAAAAATGTTCATGTTTGATATAAAATACTTTAACAATAAAAATTACATTTTTATTGTATGTATGAATCACAAAATTGGTCGTGTTTAAAATAAAATCGTTCAACAATAGAAATTACATTTTTATTGTATGTAGGAATCATTAAAAAAATTCATTTTAGGAATAAAATATTTTAACAATAAGAATTACATTTTTATTCTATGTATGAATCATTAAAAATATTCGTGTTGGAAAGAAAAAAAAAATTTAACAATAAAAATTACAATTTTTTTGTATGTATAAACCAATAAAATGGTTATATGTTATTTTACATTTTGTTGGATAAAAATGTCTCCATTAACATGTCAGTAAAGTATTAAAAATAGTTATATGTTAATTTACATTTTGTTGGATAAAAACATCGCCATTAACATGCTTGTGAAGTTTAAAAAATAGTTATATGTTAATTTACATTTTGTTGGATAAAAAGGTCGCCATTAACATGTTAGTGTAGTATTAAAAATAGTTATATGTTAATTTACATTTTGTTGGACATAAATGTCGCCATTAACTTTTTAGTGTAGTATTAAAAATATTTATATGTTAATTTACATTTTGTTAGATAAAAATGTCGCCATTAACATGTTAGTGAAGTATTAAAAATAGTTATATGTTAATTTAAACTTTGTTGGATAAAAATGTCATCATTAACATGTTAGTGTAGTATTAAAAATAGTTATATTTAATTTACAATTTGTTAGATAAAAATGTCGCCATTAACATGTTAGTGATGTATTAAAAATAGTTATATGTTAATTTACATTTTGTTGGATAAAAATGTCGTCGTTAACATGTTAGTGTCGTATTAAAAATAGTTATATGTTAATTTACATTTTGTTTGATAAAAATGTCGTCGTTAACATGTTAATGAAGTATTAAGAAGAATCATAGGTTAATTTACATTTTATTAGATAAAAATGTCGTCGTTAACATGTTAGTGAAGTATTAAAAATAGGCATATGTTAATTTACATTTTGTTATATACAAATGTCGTTGTAACATGTTAGTGTAGTATTAAAAGTACTCATTTGTTGAATTACATTTCGTTAGATAAAAATGTCATCTTTAGCACGTTAATGAAAATAAAATAAACATGTGTTGAAATATATTTTTGTTCATTCAAAATATCATTTTTAAAATGTGTAGGAATTGGATAAAATCCATTTGTGTTGAAATATATTCTTGTTCATTAAAAATATTCTTTTTATAACACGAATACGAAGTGTACAAAATTTACATGAAATGAAATAAATGGTTTTGAAATCATCGAACGAATTATATATATATATATATATATATATTGAAATTAAACGAATCACGCATGGTAGTTCACGTTTTGGAATCGTAACTTTAAACGATTATACCGAGAGATCCGACCGTCGGATTTTCCCAAATCCAGAACCATTGGGTTCGCTTTGAAAAGATCTTTCCAACGATCTTAAATCAACGGTTAGATTTAGAGGAAAGTGTAATTCAAATTTGAATAAAAATAGTGCCATGACCGCGTAATGACCTGAAACGTCATTCGAATTAAATAGGCTATTTTTATATAAATAAAAATAGCGATAAATCGTTATAAAATATTATAAACGATATGGAATGGAAATAAACTAATTTCCCTTGGTTTATAAAGTAACATGGACGGTTAGATTTATTCGACATTAATTTATAGAATTGAATTAAATTTATACAAAGAATGAAATGATTTGAATTATATATATTCAAGGATTATTTGAAAAGGCCAAGTTAAATCTCATTTCAAATAATTAATGCGATGACTTAAAGACGAAGATATTGAAGACGGTGGTTGAAGACTAGCGATCTTCACATCGAACGGATGACTACTGATGCCCTGGATTGGTTAGCTCCCAGGAAAGGGTTAAAGTGGTAGTTGTCCGGACGTACTTGTCGATTGTCCGGATATGCGAGGAACTCTCTTGCATATTGGACATGTGGAACGAGGAATAAGGTGTCTCCGGTTTCGTTCAGCCCAGAATGAACTTATATATGGATGTTTGTCTGACATTGGATTTTATTCTGTGTTGATTGATTTCTATTAAATATATATCTGTTTGGTGGCGGAGAATTTATTCTCTTGCTTGACACCATTCTCTGAGACGTACAAGCTTAGAGGTTATATATCGATAGACATCAGTCGCATGGCGTGGATTGCCAATGTGGCATGCTAAGATGCAAATGATCAAGGCTTTTGTTGAAAAGCAAAGACTTGTGGTTGATGATCAAAGCACAGCTTTAATTAGCATAGCTTTGTGTATAACGTTACTTCGCAAGCCTCACACCCCGGTATGAGTCAAAAACAGGATCGTGACTGCAGGGAGTGCATGTGTTTCTTTCTAGCTAGAAGTGGTATCATGGTATGGAGCCCAGACATTTTTTTACTTATGTGGATGATGGATTGCGAGGCCTCGGATATTGGTTGCTACTGGCCAAGTGATTGGCCCGATAAGACCGGGAAACGCGTGTTCAGGAATAACTAATCCACTAAAGTATGTGTGGACCGTCCCTGAAGATCCAAGGGTTTGCCAGCATCCGATCCCTGAGGCATTTGCTGGAGTGTCCCGAATCGGGAGGAGCCATCCCTAGCCTCGACTCATGATGGAAACCCAATTTCCAATATGACATTACGGATTTGATTGTAAACATATATATGGCGACATAGTAGGATGAGGTACTATGCTGTCTAGGATTGATACATTTATATTGAAAAGTGTTTTAAACTGACTAAACACTAATAATAATATCAAATGATTTTTGTTTTATACATATCAATCATATTTGACCATTATAAGGTAAAACTCTATCCATCGGTTTGCGTTGTATTGTGTGATGGGATTTGAGTCTTATAATGGTTTCATTTTTCTAAAAAGCATTGCATTATTTAAAAGATTTACTTTATTTTATGCACTGGCAATCCAATGGAGCAAACCTGTTCCGTATTAGCGGCGTGGTCCTGTGATTAGCCTTATTATTATATAAGTTAAGTAAGATTTCTCATAGTAGTCCCATGACTGACTCGTAGTTTGTTTCACTTGCAAACTCGGGTGCCCTTTTTTCCACATGGGAGGTCGAGTGGTTTGTCTTGTAGATATTTATTTATTGAATAGGATTCTGGATTGAAGCTTAAAGCTATGTCCAGAGCATTGATATGGTTCCGTTGTGTTAGTCTATCGGTTCCGCTGCATTGTATTAAATTTATTGTAAATTAATCTTCCGATGTAGTATTATTTTTCTATGTACTCTGATGTAACATTATTATGATGTTTATAAAAGTCTTCTGTTATTTGTTCTGATGTGTTGTATGCCCAGAGTTAGCGTATCCGGGCTTCGAACGGTCTTGGTCGATTTAGCGATTGATTAGGTCCGAGCGAAATCCGTATCGTTACAGCTGAAGCCTGCTACTACACAGCCGAAGACTGCCCTTGTACAACATAGCTATGGGCGCAACTTCTTATCACTAGAGCCTGCCTCATGTTGCCAGACATAAGCTCCGACCCTCCTTTAACTAATGCTCCAGGTCCGAACATATCTATCCCAAAATCAACCTTGAGTTCACCCAATACATACTCCACTCAAAACGGTACTGCCAGGATTCAGACCATCGCCACTCTTCCCCACTCGAACTACTACCAGCTCCGATTGTTTCCCTAAATCGCGACCTCGACCCTTGCTCAGCGTGCTACTATAGATGGCAGTGACACTAGTTGTGTGAAGACCCACTATTTTTAAAGGTCCAAAATTAATTATAAACGTCATCAAACATGCTTACAACTAATTTTAGATATTAAAAGTAATGGACCTTAAGTGTATAAGATTAAAAAAAATACTAGAGATGATTAATAATATGGAAGATCTCATGATAAAATAAATAATTACATAACTAAAACATCATAATCCATTTTATTACATTAAACCTCCACAAAACAAAATAGCAGCGATATAATAAGAAGTGAATTTAATTAAACAACCTCTAGGTCCAACATGCAGCTAAGCTCCTTTCTTCTTCAATTTTTTTTTTATTTTTTTTTTTGCCATCTCGTATCTTCCAACTTTACAAATTCTGTTCGAAGAGGGAAAATAAAAGAGTTTCTACTATGTTTGGACTGCGCTTAACCCTATACACCCCGACCCAATCTAAGGGTTTCGGTGGCTATTGCATAGGAAAAGACTGCCTACGTACCCCTTTTGAGGGATTAAGCCCACGTAGTTCTATTTCCTGCTCTTCTCCTGCATCCAAATACTCGTTAGTACATTACAAACATTGCATCCATTCAACCAATGAAATCAATATAATTTAGTACAATCAATGCGAACATTGAAATTGATGCAAACAACATAATTAATATAACTATCGCACTAACGCAGTCAATTAAGAGCAGAAAATAGTGTTTGACACATCTATCACAACATAGCGGCCGATGAACTAAACAAAAGAAATATACATGCAATCTTTAAAAACAAACAACATCCAATGACAATTCCAACTTACAAAATAAGAAGGTAACAATATTAATATATTTTCAAATTATTGTTCATCATTCAATAATTGTATGCCATCTATGCAAACATAAACCATTTTGTGTATACTAATCATTCCAAAATAGTAACACGGTCACCAATGCATAGTAATCCAATGAATATTGGACATTCATCATTAAATAACCATAACTAACTACACATCTATTTGTAGTAATCAATGGTAAAACGTCGTATAAACATCCTTAATGTGATCCATCAAAGTGAAATTAACATAATATATTAGAACCAATCAAATTTACCACAATTATTTATTGTAAAAATAACTTTGTTACTTTGTTCAGTTTTTAGAATTCTCATTATTCCTCCGTTCAAAACATTTACATTTTATCAAGACATAAAATATCGAATAACATTGCAAATCAACTATATTATTGTCCTACACAAAATAATAACAAATACTTTTAACATAATAGAAAGTCATGTTATTCCTATTTATTCCAAAGGATTGCAATTTTCATTAAAGCAGGATTATTATCTATAAAATCTTATTTTGTTGAATAGCAATAAGCATCATTTGTTACTATTCATGAATATCTTCAAAAATAATAATAACCATATCAAAACATCCCAAATTAATTTTATCGTTTCTTTTCTTTTCCAAAAACTGTTATTTATAAATAACACATACAAACTATGGATAATCACACTTTCCATTATTTAGCATATTTTAATATCATTATTCAACTTTATTCATTTTATTTTAATGAAAAATTCATATATTCAAATCCATAACTTATTTCAATTAAAATTTCAATAGTGCAATGATTAGTAAAAAAATAGTAAATTTAGACCCGATGCATCCAAAATGTCTCAAATATCAAATAATTGTCAACATTTCATGTCATAAATTAGTAATCATATATGTTCTTCGAAAGACAATAAATTTATACTTTTAATTCAATTAAAGAACTCATACCAGATTTTGCAAATAATCTTCAAACTCATGCAATCACAACAAGAAAAATACCCTATTGCAACTAGTTATTTGCGACAAGCAATAAATGACAGTTGCAGTAAATGACATTTAGCAACAGACCTATTATAGCAGTTGCAATAGAAAATATTTAGTAACAGGCCTTTTCTTCCTGTTGCGAAAACATATTTTTAGCAACTGCACTTCCCTTCCTGTTGCAAAAACATATTTTTAGCAACTGTGCTACCATAACAGTTGCAACAAACATATTATTTGCAACTGCACTTTCTAGCCAATTACGGATAAATATTTTTAGCAACTGTTTTCGCCACTTGCAGTAACTGTATTTTTTTACAGCCGGCAAAGCCGGTTGCGAAAAACATACTAGAAAAAAGTATAAGTTTTTGATGATTAACTTTTAATAATCAATTTTAAATAGTTACTATTAAATGATTAATTACTTGTAATTATATAATAATTAAGATTAATATTTAATAACTATTAATTAATACTAAAATTTAAGTATTAAAAAGTGATTTATAACTAATAATTAAATTATAATAATTAATAATTAACAAATAATAATAATTAACATTTAGAAAATAATAAAATAGATAAATAATTATTAAATATTAGTAAATTAATAATTAATAATTAATTCGAAATATGAATATGTTTAAATATTAAATAAATAATAATTAATTATTATATTCATAATAAATAAACGGTAATTGATTAATGTTACTATTAAGGAATAATTAATAGTTAATAGTAGTTTCTACCATGAATTAATTTATAATTTGTGTTTGATAGAGGTATTTTTGTGAATTAATTAATAGTTCCATAACAGTTGCAATAATCATATGATTTGTAACAACACTTCCAAACTTGTTGCAAAAAAATATTTTCAGCAGCTATTTCCGTCACTTGCGATGACTATATTATCTAACAACTGGTAAAGCCAGTTGCGAAAAACATGCTTTTAAAAATTATTTTTTCCCTTGTCTCCGATAAACATAATTAATATTGAATACGAATGTACAAAATAGTATTTAGTTATAATATAATAAGTATTAGGTAATGATAATTAATTAATATGAATTAAT
Organism: Allium sativum; assembly: GCA_030737875.1. Lineage (NCBI taxonomy): Eukaryota > Viridiplantae > Streptophyta > Magnoliopsida > Asparagales > Amaryllidaceae > Allium > Allium sativum. The sequence continues at coordinate 442,539,151 of CM060923.1, read as the reverse complement.
ACTTTAATAATTTCTTAGTATTTGTTATAATTAATATTTTAATAAAAGTACGAATTAATACTTTAATAATTTTAATTGATAATTAATGTTTATATGTATTTTTATTAATTAGTATTTAATATTTATAATTGATAACTAGTTTTTTGATATTTAAGAACTTGCTATAGTTAATTATTAAGAATTAGTATATTATAACTAATATTTATCAATAAAATTTGATAATTAAATATGATTAATAATTAATATTGAACAATTAATATATTTTTTAATAATAAGTGCGTAATATTTAATAATTAATGTTTAATGTTTAACATTCAATTATAAGTATGTTAATTTATTATTTAGGATGGGTCCAAAAAGAATTTTAGCTTGAACCGCCTATTTCCTCCTTCAGACTGCACGATTAATCGCATGTATTAGTTGAAAACTCCCAAAATATTTCTTCTGTACGGTTTTTTCCTGTGCAACTTACCTGATACTTCGCAGCCAAGGTTACAGCACGAACCATCTAAAAATATTACCATTCCGCTTCCATTTTTCATTTCCCGCCCCATTGTTGAAAGCCTGATGCTCTAAATATACTAATTTATTTTTCTCTAGATCCCTAATTTCTGAAACATCCCAGAACCTAAAAACGAATCACTTATCTCTTACACTGAGCACGAAACGAAAGCTCTTATCCATTCGTTCCACCTATTTGTCCTTTGGCATCCACGAAGCAATGATGAAACGACCAGTAAAGAAGAGTATCGAAGGCGGGTCCTTAATCTGGATGTTTATGTATGTTTCGGTTTATCTTATTTTTCTTTCTTTGTTCCTAAGTCAGGTGATCGAAGAAGGGTACTATTTGTCCAAGATTCGATTAGGGATATTCCAAGAAGAAGGAAAGAGGATTCGGAGGAGAAGGGCGATCTCAATCTCACACAGCGCAAGAATCTGAGATATCAAATTTGAACTATATCAGGTAACCTAAGTTGTACTCCTATTCTCTGCCTTATCCACTGTTCTCCCTTTCAAAACTACTACATCCGGATATTCTACTCTTTACGGATGTTCCACTATTAATGGGATGCTTAATCTAGCCTTTTATGTAAGAATACTCTAATTTGCACTTTCTTTTTTATTAAAATAATAATTGATATTCAGTTTGGTTTGCTTTCTTTATAATTGCAATGTTAGTGTACAACTTTTATTAATATTTCTTACACGCAAATATAAGTTCTGTTTCATTATGCCAAGTACAAGGATGAAACTAACTATAATTTTTAGGTGGAAGTTCATTTAATTCGGTGTTGAAAAGATGTTTATATTCCAAACTATATTATTCCGTTGATCATAAATGTATTGATAAACACAACAATTATCTACTAGTATTGATAGCGGACAAGACTGAGCTACTGGATGAAACGGATAAACTAAAACAAATCTGAGTAGGTAATGGAATGTGTTTTTTATTCTTAGGATTTGGTTTTTGGTTTGTGGAAAAGAATGAAGTTAGGAGGAGGCAGGGGATGGGAGCAGATGTCACAGTTCTTTAAAAAAAAAGTTGTCCTATTCTGATTTACTTTTTGATCAATAAATACTATTAGCGTTTCTATATGTTTTATACTTTAGTTTGCAAGTCCATAATTATCCCATCTCAAAGTAAAAAATGAATGAGTAAATTAGAACATGAAGTCGGCTACTCCTAAATTGTTCTTTATTTCAGTTAAAAAAAGAAAAAAAAGACATTGTTACATGCACTTAAAAAATGGTTAAGGGGGACATAAATTAAATTTGACAAGCGTTTAGTCACGAAATTCAATGGGGGGTTTGGTTGAGTCTCACCCTTAAATTCGAAAAAGGGCCGTCGAAAACAAAAAACGGTGGATGTGCACCGAATTTCGTTTTTGAACGTGTCTCCCCTTAATCATTTTTAGAGTGCATATAGCAAAGGTGAAAGAAAAAGATTTTTTTTACGTCAAGATTTTTCTACATATTATGATACACTGAAGAAAATAAAGTAGCTCACACATTTCTTTACATGTTGTTTACTTTTATCATTTTTTATCAAAATAACGTTGCTTTATGTCTATTATATTATTACATTTTTCATAGATGTCTATGTTACTCGTATGACAATTTGCAGATATATAGAATGCTAATTTTCTAATGGTACAAAGGACGCAAGCAATGATTCGTAGTAGCTGAAATAGTTCCAGCCTTGTACGTATTTTTTTCTTCATATTTAGACCTATTATTTGATCACTTTTTGCATCATAACCATGTACACTTATCTTGTTAGCACTATTAGCATGTCTAGCAGTATTAAATTTTTAAATATTAACATGCCTTACAAATATAAATATTATTTAGTTTCATCTTGAAAGTTTTTACATTGGGGGCATTATTTTGGTAAATCGCCCTGGACATCATAAGTTTCAGGTCCGGCTCTGATTCTCAATATATCTTTAGGATCAACTTTGATTATTATTTGGGTTGTGTTCAATACATCTACGAACTAAAATCTTCCTTAGATTGTGAAGTTCAAAATTAATGTTTGCCTTAAATTGAACAGTAAAACTCGACTATATATATATATATATGAAATGCAACCCTCATCCCTAACTTTGTTTTTATATCAAGAGCACTTATGGAACATTCCAAAACAGTATGTTTTCTATTTGAACATATTCTTTTTGCACAAAGGCAAGTCAATCGTTTTGCTTATAAGGATTTTAATACCTTTGAAATACAGAAATACAATGAGGAGTTTGACTGAGAGTCCATAACATTCGTTATCTTCATTTATGCTTTACTGGAAACAAAAGTGATTTAGCTTATTGGAGAGCTATAAGCACAGAAGAAGGGAAACAATTGCTGTGGAGAATGGATTGGATATTTGTTCTCTTGTCATAGTATATGTATGATAGAGTAGAAATATGATTAGAAAAATTCTATTCGAAAAAAATGTGTTGTATGAAAGAAGAAATTGTTATACATGAATGGTGTATGAAAATTGTAGAAAGTTTTGTTGTAATTGTTTGTACTATTAAAACTTTGTTAAAATAAAATTTCTATTTGGTTATTTTGATTTTGTGGCATACACTATTATTTAAACGAATACATTTAATATGTAGTATCTGTAAGCTGTGATTTATTTTTTATAGATTTATAAATCTATTGCAACGGGTATATACTGTTGCAAAAGGATCTGTTGCAACAGCAAAAGCCTATTGCAAAATGGTCTACCTCGACATCTTACTGCAACAGGCGGAAAATATTGCGAACTTTTTGCAATTTTGGCTATACCAACAGGCGCGGGTCTGTTGCAGTTGGTTTAGTGCAACAGATATTGCCTGTTGTGAAAAGTGTTTTTTGTTGTACTGAATCCATACATGTGTTTTCTCTCCATGTTATCTGACACATGTCCTCCCTTTATCTTTTGCAAATAATCTCCAAACTCATGCACGCCATACATGTGTTTTGTCTCCATGTTATTTAACACATGTACTCCTTTTCTGTAGCAAATTGGTTGTGAACTTTGCATAAGCTTTCTTCCTATTTCTCTTTAATTTTGATCTCTTTCTATTCTTTGAGTTAGCATGCAATCTATCCATTATTTAATTTAAGGAAAATTTGGATAAGAGAATAGGATGTGCCTAAGAAATCCAAGAGGGAAGAAAGAAACAAAAGAAGAGTATCGAGGTTAGGTTAGATTTGGCTGGTTTATACAGGAGCTAGGGATTGCTTTCATTCATTCGATTAACCCTAGCAATTCCTAAATCATAGCCGCTCTCTTATTTACTTTTTAATGAAGTAAGATCTTATAATGCATCTTTTATTATTTTCATCCAATCCATAAAAAATAGATTTGAATATACCTTTTAAGAATGTAATAAATGAACATATTAGAAATTTACCTTTTTTTTTCAAAAGTATTAATTCCTAAATCTATAGGAAACAAATGTATATTAAAATATATTAATGACTCATGTATCAATTAGTGCCTTAATATCTGACGTGCACAATTTATTCTTTACCTTATAAAATGAAAGACATTTGTATATATATGCATAGGATGATTCGAATCCTACTAATTAATTGCATGAATATCTAATTAACCCTCCCTCCACACTATATATAAGTCAACAAAATAGAAACCATCAACAAATGTCTAATAAGTGGAATATATTGACAATTAATGCAAATTAATTGCTTGCCTACTTTCAAAGGTGGAATCAGGTATATAATTCAATTCCTTTTTTTTAACTTTCCCCATAACCTACAAAGTCAATGTATAAACAAATTATACAAATGAATATATATTTATATGCACATACATAGGATTTGAATAACCCATTAATTAATGTGCAGTTAATTCACAGCTTATGAAATTAATGTATTATAATTTGGAAACGACATACATCTCATATACCTACATACATACATACATACATATGTACGTTTATATACACACACATAAAATCTTTTCTTATATGCAACATTTAATTCTATGTCTTCCATTTATACACACATACTTCGTACTTGGAACATGCATCTTAAAATAAAAGAAATATAATATTGATGGGAATTGAACTCATGACTTCATGTATCAAAGTCTACTCGCTTAATCACTACACCAAATACTATTTTTGTTCATAAAATAGGAAATTGAGAATTAATGGTTTCATGTGCGTATCTTTCATTCTAAAAAAAATTCTTGTAAATGATAATTTCAAATATATCAAACCGATCGTTTCGGAAAAACCTTCGCAATGGTAGTAAATACAACGTCCGGTTTATCCTCTAGTAATAATTAGTTCTTAATTACTTAACTTTTAGAACCGTAAAAGTTGCGGGATGTTACATTTTGACACGGAATCCACCCAATAATTCACAAGAGATGCTTCTCCATGCTACAAACTCCATTTCATTATCCAACTCATCCATCGACCCCTAAAACTGTAGATGAATCGAATCCTAACTATCGACATTTTAAAACTGTCGAACCTAAGGAACGAAATCGCACCATACCGGGCTCACGACAAAGGAAATATAGAGTCCACATAGTCACATATATGATTTTTTTCCCTTTAGATTTCATTTGATTTATTAATGCCACGAATTAGAGGGAGCGGTTTCAAAGTAAGAGGCTTCGATTTTTCTTTCATGAAATGAACGAAGAAGAGACAGGGTATCAGCTGTTTATATAAACTTGAGTATAGCTTTTTAAGAAAGATCCATTGAAGTGTGTTTAACGAGCCAATGGAATTTTTCATTTAATTATATTCAGTCATATTTACATGTTGAACGATCAATGCTCATGCGACCACGTTCAAATTCTGATTACGATGAAAATTGACAACCTAATTTAGTTTGATGTTCCAAACCCAATGAAACTAGTTTCGTCGAATTCTGATACTGGTTGAAAGTAAAATGTTATTTTAAGTCTTAATCATTAGTTGATATGCATTTAAATTGCACAAGCTCACATAACAACTCCGATTAACATGAAACTTGAAATCTAGACATAATTAATTATTATTAATTTAAGAAAAGTGGTTTCATTGAATTCTGAAGTTCTTTGAAAATTGGTTATTTTCACATATCAAATTAAATCGAGAAAATAAGATTTTAAATTCAAAAAAATTAACTCCTCAACAGTAAAATATCATTATCGTCCTAACTCAAATAGAATTTATATTGATCATTTGAATCCTTTCGATTCAATTTTAACTTCGAATTCAATTATTTATCGTTTTTGTATTACGATAGTTCGATATACTCGAAATTAAGTCATATTTGATTATTAATTGAAAAAATCGATATAAAAATCCATTTATATCATCAACTCAACTTTTAAAATAATATTAAATGTTTAAAATAAATCAACTAAAAATCCGGATCATTACAATCTTTCCTCCTTGAAAGAATTTCGTCCCCGTAATTACTAGGAAAAATGATACAAACCCGTTAACTTTCCAAAAACTCACTTAGCTTTAACTTGACATTTAATATTTTCACACTTTAGTTCGATTCAAAACTTTTAATTTTCATGCCAATAATGGTTTCCTATTTTCAATTCAAAATCCTTCAAAATTCACCTAATTTAAAGTTGTCTCTTTTAGCTTAATTTTTTTTCAAAACTTTTGAATTATTTTTAACTCCGTTAATTTTGGTAGAGTCTCCTCTGTACAAAGGAATTTTTGCAATATACTAAAAGAGATAAAGAAAAGTATACATTGATCCACATGGTCGAAAAACAGTTCATATGACCTATTTTGGTATTTTTACGTAGGCGTATCATATGTAAGCGTTTATAAAGCATGCTTCCTTAGTATATACGCAATCTATGCACCCAAAATCAAGCCAGGCAGCTTCATGTACCCGTGCTTATTCAATTTGTACCCATAAGTCTAAAAAATATGAAGTTTCGATAACTTCCATTCGTCCGCCTAACTTCGATTCATTTTAGTTGATTAAACATATGGTGTGATAACCCAAAAAATCAGAACCAATTTAAAATTTTTATTTTGGTAATTTTGATGAATTTTGAATATTTAAAATGAATTATTTTAAATAATAACGATAAGAAATTTAATCTGAGTAGAATTTGAACGTATATATTTATTTGAATCGAAGTTAGAATATAATTATTTATTTTTAATTATAAAAGGAATTGAAAATGGCGCGGTAGTTTGAAAATTCGATTTCAAATTTCAAACAAATGTATAGGATTCAAAATAAACCGGATTTTAGAAAAATAAAAAATATTAGAATATATTTGAAAATATCTTTCTAGTGAATCCGAAAAATTGAAATTTCATAGTGGGAATAAAAAGTTATGTCCAGTTGAAAATTCAGAATAATCGCTATGGAATTTTGGCCCTTAAAAATGGAATTTTTGCAAGCGACCTCCGTTTTCGAAGAAACCACTTTTGTTGGATCCGGGATGTCGAGTTATTGCGAGATTCCAAAATTCATAATTTTTGGGGTTAATATGTGAGCGTGGCAAAGGAAAACGTGTTTTAACAGTTTCAATCAACTTGGATCGACCAGAAATTGGCCATTTTTCAAACGGTCTCCAAATTTGACGAAATTAGTTTTGTTAGAACCGTATCGTCAATACGAAGCGAGAAAATATTTTTTGGGAATTTTTAGAGTCCGTATGTGGCCCCGGTAAATTGAAATGTGCGTTCAAATTCAATATTTAGATTTGTATTTTGATTTTGACGGAAACCGATCGAAACAGCCAAATTGGCTTATGATACATATCCCATTGTGTTCGAAATGGGGGTAATTAGTTATGAACGATAGTCGGTAGGCCTCATTTGAAGGTCGAAATAAAAGGATACTTTTTGAGAATTAAAAATAATAAATTAAATAACTAAGTCAACCCCTCCTCCCTTTACACTCTCTCTTCCCTTCCTTTCTCCAGTTCGATTCAGAAGATAAAAAGAAAAAAATAAACGCGATGCGATAGGGGGAGGGAGCCGCCGCCGCGCGCCTCCAGCGGTAGCGCCACCGACGTTCGCCCCCCCCATTCTTCCCATCCGCCTTTTCCTCCTCCCCTTCGCACGGTAAAACCCCAAACCCATTTAGCTCCCAAAACCCGCAATTGTGGCCCACCGCCACCTAAGCTTCCCTCCCTCGACCTTCCACTGATGACAACCACCACCTGCGCCACACCCGGGGCCCCTCGCGCCACCAGCAAGCCTCGACACCCCCCCCCCTTCGCTGAAATACAGTAAGTCTCCATTTTAATTTTAATTTAACTAATTTATTTATTTTTTATATAGTGTTAGGAAGATTTTATTTTTAATGTTAGAAAAATACGATTTTTAATGTTAGAAAGGTGAGATTTTCATATTAGAAAATTTAGATCTTTATTTATATGATTTTCAAATTATAAAAAAAAATACGATGTTTATATATATGACTAGCGAGAAAAAGAAACGATTTTATTTATATAAAGAGCAAAATAAAAATGTTATTTTTATAATAATAAAAATCTGATTTTTATATTATAGAGATAATAAAAATATAATTTATATGTTATAGATATAATATAAATATGATTTTATATTACAGAAACAATAAAAATATGATTTTTATAATATATAGATAATAAAATTTTGATCTTTATATATGTAATAGAGATATAAAAGTACGATTTTTATATATGAAGTGACGATATAAAAATGTGATTTTTATCATATATGTAGCAAGGTAAAAATATATTTTTTATCGTTTGAAGGGCAATGTAAAAATGTGATTTTTATATATTCATTAACGATAGAAAGATTTGATTTTTATCTACATAGTAACGGCATAAAAATGTGATTTTTATCTATGTAGCGTTGTTATAATTATATGAAATTATTTTTAGAAAGATAAAAATATAATTTTTAGCCTATGTATATTATTTATTAAATAATCATACAAAGAAATGAAAATTGATTGGTTAAAAATATAAATTTTAGCGTAGGTATACTACATAGATCGGCAATCAAAGCACGACGGAGTGGATCCCAAAGGTGAGAACTTCTCACTTTTATTTTATTTTCTAGTTAGAAATATATACTAGGATGCAGACGGTGCTTAGCCGCACCCGACACCCGTCGTCCACAAACCATGGATGACTTGTTTGTTTGATTGATGTGTTGTGAAAATTGATTGTATGATGTGGAATGGAATAAAATAATTTATAGTTAAAAATATAATTTTTAACGTGTATATAAATGAAATAAATATTCATAAACAAGTTTATGTACACTAATTTGATTGATATTGATTGGGATGATAAATTTTACACATCGCCCAACTGCACAAATAAAATTCATTATTTTTTGATTGAAACCCCACACGGGTATTAGGATGATATATGGCATCCACTAGTCCCAATATTTAGTTGTATGTCGATCGATTGATTGACAGGCTGTTGTAAGAGTTGAATATTTATAGTTGATGCTTATACAGTGTAGAATGCACTTTGGATGATGATTGACTGTGTTTGATTATTGTTGTAAACATGTGTTGTATGAAATCCATGTAAATAAAACTATATGTTAATTGACTGTGTCTGGTTCCAGTTCAGAAAAAATGAATATTTTAAAATAACGAATATTTTAAAATAATATTTAGTACTAGATCGAAATCTGATTTTGATGTCCGATTTGGGATGGAGACGAATATATATAAATATATAAAGTCGTGTTGATTATATTCATTTTTATAATGAATATTGAAAAGGAATTGATTTCAAAATCTAGTGTTTTGAAAATATTATCATTTATATATTAATGATATGGAATATTCAATTTTGATTTGAAATTGAATAAGAAGTTGAAATCGCTTTGAAAACAAATTTAAAATGATTTATAAAATACGTTTTTAATGGAAATCGACGAAATATATACAATATATATATTATATATAATATAATGGCCTGAACAGAACGCGTTGCGCTACGGCAGTTCGCGAATTTTGACTATTGACTTCGAATGGATATTACGGGAGATCCGACCATCGGAATCTCCTAAGACCGGAACATTGGGTTCGTATCGAAAAGAGCTTTCTAAAGAATATTAGAGATTTGAAATCTAACGGTTGGATTTGGAATTATGTCCAAATCAAATTTGGAAAAGGTCGGTGTAAGTGCAGTTCGATGGCCGTTTATGGAAATCGACTGTACGTACCTTGATAAAATTATTAAAAATATCAATAATTTGTGTAAAATCATAACAAATGATTTGGAAAGAATTAGAATGAAAAATTCCATATTATTAAAGAAAAAAAAATATTTTTATCGAAATAAACTATTTATGAGCTAGAATTATGAAATCCAATATTTTTAAATAAATAAATTGGATTTGAAATGGTTTTAAAAATAATCAGAATTTCCAATATATAAATTGGAATGGATTTGAATAGAAATTATCTTCAGAATATTTCGATATTGGATTCCGTGATTATACTAATTTTGTGGACGAATTTGGAAGATATATATATCGTTATTCCAATACGGTATTTGTTGATTCCAGAATTTGATATTGAATATAAGCCGATATATTTTCTGTTCAGAGCCTTGTATTTAATATTAAATGTGATTTTGGGTTTGTCATGAATGGTGTCTTCATTAACACTGTTCTTGGACCCAGTTGAGAAAAGATTAAATCTTTTTATTTAGATTTAATGAAGTATACCAATTAATTGATATTTAATTGGAATGGAATTGAAATTGGTCTTTGGGTTTATCATGAAAGGTGTTTTAAATAACACTTATTCTTTAACCCGATTAACAATGGAATGTGATTTTGGGTTGTCGTGAATGGTATCTTTAATAATACTGTTCTTAGACCCAATGGAATTAATAAAATCAGAAACTAACTGGAGATTAGTTAAGTTGAATTGTTTCCTGGGTATTGATCTGATGCTGGTTTCGGCCTTCGGGGTTAATACTTAGGGAATTGTTAACTTGCTAATTTACGGTTAAAGGCTGATGGAATGGAATATGATTTTGGGTTTATCATGAACCATGTTTTAAAGGACATTAGTTCTTTAACCCAGTTAAAGACAGGAATAAGATTTAGGGTTGTTGTGAATGGTGTCTTTAATAATACTATTCTTAGACCCAATGGAGTTAAGAAAATCAGAAACTAATCGGAGATTAGTTAAGTTGAATGGTTTCCTGGGTATTGATCTGATGTTGGTTTCGGCCATCGGGTTTAATACTTAGGGAATTGTTCACTTGCTAATTTACGGTTAAAGGATGATGTAATGGAATGTGATTTTGGTTTTTCGTGAACCGTGTTTTAAATGACATTGGTTCTTTAACCCAGTTAAAGACATGATATGATTTCCTAAGTTAAACAATCACTAGTATTGATTTTTAGGAAGATTAAAACTAGGTGGAGTTTTAATGCATCTTTAATTAGACTGAAATGATATCCAAAGGACGATTAAAGAATAAATTTAAAGAATTTATCCTTGATAAAATTAATGGGAACCTTTCCCAAATTATAAGAGTATTTGAATAAAGGAATATTCTGGATTGGAATGAGGCATATGTTGTGTTTATATAGCACTTGTTTAGTATATACGCGATTTATTTAGAGAGACTAGGTTTATCCCATTCTGAATAACTGATTCAACGATATGTCGAGTATGAAGACGGTGGTTGAAGACCGAAGGTCTTCACATCGTTTGGATGATTACTGATGTCTTGATTGGGTTGTACACCCAAGACAAGGTTATAAGTAGTGATCGTCCAGACGTACTTGGAGATCGACTGGATATGCGAGGACCTCTCCCCTGTATTGGACATATAGGGGAGGAATAAGGTGCCTCCGGTTTCGTTCTGACCTAGAACAAACTTGTAAATGGATGTGTGTCTGACATCGGTTTTCATTCTCTGTGATTGATAGACATCGGTTGCATAGCGTGAATTGCCTGTATGGCATGCTGAGATGCAAATGATCAAGGCTTCTGTTGAAAAGTAGAGTCTTGTGGTTGATGATCAAAGCATGGCCTTTGTGGCATAGCTTTGTGTAGCGTTAATTCGCGAGCCTCACACCCCGGTGTGAACCAGAAACGGGAGAGGACCTCAGGGAGGACATGCGTTTTCTTCTAGCTCGGAGTGGTGTTTTGAGTTTTACACGCCCGGACATTTTACTTATGTGGATGATGGATAGCGAGGCGCCTCGATTATATCGGTCATTCCGGGGCCGATAGTTTGGTCGGGATATGACCAGTTGATGCCCCTTAGGGCGGGGAAACGTAGTGTTCAGGGTTTAATCCACATCGAGTGGACCGGCCCTGACGATCCAAGGGACGATGCGTTCTGTTCCTGAGACACGGGCTAGAGCGTCTCGAAGCGGTAAGGACGATACCTTGCCTTGGTTCACAGATGGAAATCTAACTTCCAATATGGCATTTCGGTTTTTGTTGTAATCCTATATATGGCGACATAGTGGGATGGGGCATTTATGCCGTCTATGATTGATACTTATGATTGAAATTGTTTTGACACTACTTATAGTAATAATAAAATATGAAATTTCACGTACCAAGCATTTTTGGCTATTATAATGTAAAAACTCTATCCTCCGGCTTGCGTTGCATTGTGTGATGGGACCTGAGTCTTATAATAGCTTCATTGTTTTTTATTTTGCATTGCGTTGTTTATTTTATGCACTGGTATTCTTGGGAGGAAACCTGTTCCGTGTTATACGGCGTGGTCCCTTGATTTACCAAACTTTAAAATAAAAATTAATAACTGTTTCAGTTCTCATACTAGTCACATGACTGACCTAGAGTTTATTGTTTTAACCTAAACTCTGGGTGCCCCTATTTTCCACACGGGCAGCCAGTAGTTTTGGTTTTGCAAATTTATATTCACAGGATCATGGTTTACAATTGAAGCGATATTCGGAAAGCTCTATATCCGTGTATTACTTTCAGTTGTGTTTTGTACGTTTTCCGCTGCTATGTATTTAAATGTATTATAATCTCTGATATTTATCAAATGTATATTATTTATTAACACACTGTATATTCTTGTATTCTGATGGAATTGTTGTAATAAGCCATGAAATGTTCTTCTGTGTAACAACCCGTATTTCGATAACATATTAAGACGATAATCAAGGCAAAATTTAGTTTTAAATTCTAAATCATGTAAAACGGGCTATGCCATTGCATTCGTCTCGGAAAAATACGCGAAATAGAGTCTGAGTTTTCGAGAATCGGAGTCCGTATGACCAAGTTATGGTCCGACGAAGTTTTCAGAAAATTCAAGTTCAAAAACGAGTTCTAATTTCGAAAATTTGGCCTAGAAAGCTAGGTGGGAAAATTCCCGCCAGCCACCCCAAGTCGACAGGGCTGTCGACTTGGGAGTCGACATGGCATGACCCAAGTCGACAGCCCTGTCGACTTGGGTGTCGACTTATGATGGCCGGGCAGTTTTGCCTGGTGCACCTGTTTTCTGTTTTGGATAGGTTTTTGGGCCTGGTTCGAAATCTGATGGTTCAGGTTGATCATAGGGTTAATCTAAGGGTCCTAACTAATCCTAATCCCTATAAATAAGCTCCTAACCCTCTCCTAAAATCCTCATTATTCATTCATGCAACTAAACTATGCCAAAATTGCTCCTCTCAAGGCCTCCACTCAAAACCCTAGCCTCCATCCTCTTGCCCAAAATTTCTATCTTCATTTCTATGAGAGGTTTCATGATCATGTGAGTGTTAGAGAGTCTCTATGTTAGTATGAGAGCTTCTCAAGTTGATTTCAAGGCTAAAGCTTTGATCTTTGTTCATCAAGATGTGGTTTTTATTGATTTGGAGCTTTCATCTTTGGGTTTTTGGATGATGGCATGCGTAGGCTTTGTCTCAATCTTTAATTTAATCGATTTGTGCCTTCATAGCAATGTAAGTCCTTTCCCTACTCTTAGATATTAACTATGAAGTTAAATGTTCATGTTGCAAATTTGGGTTTGATCATTAAGTATGATACATGCTATCATGTCATGCAAGTTTATGAAGTCATTATCTTGATCTTGTGGGCTAAAAGCTACAACCTTTATGTTGAAATGTTGCATTATGCAACATGAGAACCCTCATAACCTTTATGTCAACTTGCATATGAAGTCATAACCCTTATATGATGATATATGCGAGTTACTAGTCATCATTCCATGTCTTTTGTCACCATGATTCGCTTATGTGCCAAGTTTGGGTTTATGCATGTTTTTGAGGCTTAAGAATGTAACATGCAAGTTAATGAACACATTTGTGCCTCATTTGCCACCATGATTAACTTGTGGCTTAATATCCATTTTTGTCATGGCTTTGCCAAGTCTCTTCTTTTAATCCATTACGTTGTTGCGAACGTATATGCGAGTTTAAAAGCGTTGGGTTATGTTATGGGTAATTTCTAATGACATGAAAATATAACTTAAAAACATGACTTGAAATATAACATGGAAGTTGACATGTAAGTATGCTTGAAAATATGAAATTGGAAATTTACCTATTAAGTTAGGTCTACCCATACGATGGAATTGGGAATTTACCTATTGAGTTAGGTCTACCCATATTCTTAAGAATACTTGAATATGAACATGACACTAGACTAAACATGAAAGTGACCAACTCGAGGTTGGGTTGAGTTTGCAACATAAAGCTACCCGGAACCGACCGGCCTAACTAGTAGTTGCAAACAATAGGACCCAATGTGAGAAGTTGGTCATGTTGTGCTTGAACCCGAGGTTAGACCAAGTTGTGGTGTAAAGCTACCCGGAACCGACCGGCTTAACTAGTAACCACAACAAAGTCTAATGTGAGAGGTTGAGGTGCATTAAGTAATTAATGCCACATGATAAGGTTAAGTAAGTTTCCTTAATGACACTTAACCGTATAATACAGTTAATGGATGGGGTTAAGTTAACTTAGACTTAACTAATCTAAACATGGAAATCGGATGGGGTTAAGTTAGCCTAGACTTAATTAATCCAACTTGGTAGTTTAAGGGGGTTAAGTTAAACACTTAACTAATCTAACACGATGATTTGATGTGGTTAAGTGACCTATACTTAACCAATCTAACTCGTTAATTTGATGTGGTTAAGTTAACCAATACTTAACCAATATAACGTGAAAACATGATAAGGCTAAGTCACGAATCGCTTGAATACACTTGACCGATTTGACTAAGTAAATTGATAGGGTCAAGTTAATATATACTTAACCAATCTAGAATGTTAATTGGACGAGGTTAAGTCGTGAATTGCTTAATATACTTAACCAACTTGACACATGGTTTGTAGGGTTAAGTCTTGAACTTGGATACTTAGCCAATTTTGACATGATTTGTAGACGGATTAAGTCATGAACTTAAGTGACACTTAATCCATTATATAAACCCTAGTTCAGAGAATTAGGTGGATAACCGTAATTAACAAGAATAACGGGAATAAGCTAAGTGGTAAACCTTAGTTGGAGAATAGCTAAGTAATAATTCTTAGTCAAGGAATTTTGGATCAGTTCATAGATTGGATGAGTAACCCGATACGGTAGGTCATCGTTTAAGCACACGAGTAGGAGCAAGTTATCTGATTTAGATAAAGGCTCCAGCGAACTGGGTAACGAAGCAGCGGCTTCGGGGAACGTGAGGATATTCTTGGTATCCCTCTGTGAGCTGCCAGGTGATCACACTAGGCTCATGAGAGGTTAAGGTCTGCGTTAGAAGAACCAAGAGTATGCCTTGGTTGCTATACGAGCGACCTAAAGACGGGGATGGATAGGGGATAGTCGACGATACACGGTAGTGCCCTAGATAGCATTTCGTCAGGCTACCTACCATCTTTGGTCAAGCGTGTACGTACGAAAAGGCAGAGAACACCCAAAAGACCATAATTGCTATCTAATTATGGCTGTGGTAAGGCTAGAATTGTGGGTTGGCCAGTAGTGTGTTCTCATACAGGATTTATCCTGTCTTGTCTTTCACTAGTTGAGGGAGTGGTCTCGTGGGACCATAGCCACGTATAGGAAAAACAGACCTTAGCATCTGCATCTGCATCGGCAGATAAATCGAAAGCTCCCGACCGAGTCCTGTATTTCTTGATCTTCCCTGTGACAGGACTCGGATGGCACGATGTGATACATGTGCATACAGTCATGGAAAAACGATTCACGATGAATGCGTGGGAAAAAGGGCGCGGTTGACGGTTAGCGTAATTCCTAGTGGCCCTGGGTGGTTGAACCCAAACCGAAATACAAAAACATGCAATAGGTAAGCATAATCACTAGTGGTCCTAGGTGGCATAAGTCCTAGTTGCACAAACGATGATTCATGTTGGGAAAGCCTAGCTTGGTCTAGGGTAACAGTCCAAACGAGCTTAAGGATCATGGAATTACATTGGAGTAGTATAGAACCTCATGGGAAAGCCCGTACGGTCTACGGCAAGGAACTGAACATTTACATGGAAAGAAACATACGAGTTGAGTAACCTATAAATGCGATATATTAGGTTGACATGAACCATTACACGACTTTTGAGTAAGGGTCATTCATGGTTAACACATGATACGGTGGGGATACTAGTATGGTAGGTGCATAGCTAAAATACAGGATAGATACCATGGGACGTTATACGTGATAGATATCTTGGGGATATTATACTTGATAGGAACCTGACGATGGGATACATTGTTTTATCTTGACATCGTAATTTATCATGACACCTTAGTTTATCCGAGTTCAGTAGTTCATCCTGTTATTTTGATTTAGCTTATCTATCTTGTCATCATGCTTATGTTCATCTCAGTTTCTCATGTCAGTTAACTTTACTAGTTTTTATGCTGATAGTAGATAGGGCTTACTCACTCTTTTTGACTGACCCGTTTTGTTTCGCTTCTTGTCTTCCGTTCCCCCCCAGGTTACAGGGAGGAAATACTGTTGTTTAATTCGGACTTCTTCTGCTTGAAGGTCATCATGGATGGCTTGGACTTTTCTTGGCTATGGCTACTTTACTATTTTACTTGGGGAATAATTTTCGAAAATGTCTTTATGCTTCTTTACTATTGCAAGACAGGTTTTGATGTACTCTGATGAAAAAGGTTTTAGACCTTATTTATTCATGTTATGAAAGTTTGATTTTACTTCCGCTATTTTATATGTTCTGTCTTGTGATATTTCTGTGCATGTTTACCAATAATGCCCCTCTAAAGCTAGTGCATTCCCTTGCAAGTGACCCTAGCGGAGGCGGGGTGTTACACGTGGTATCAGAGCAGAAGGTTACCAGACTGGGCAAAAGTTTTTAAATACCTTCTGAAAACTATTTGAAAATCGTTTACAAAGAAGCATTTTTCAAGAAAATTTTCTTTTAAAAGAAAAAGGCTATTCCCCAAAGGCCATTAGCACTATCCTTGTTTCCTTAATTGAATCTCTTTTCCTTTCTTTCCTCCATCTGTAGTCACAGTGGTTTTAACTGCGACTAGTCTTTTCTATCTACGAAAGTGCTTTCCATACGATGGAGGTGGTTTTCGAGAGACCAGTGGCCGCGTTATAATAAAGGATAAAGGATACGAGCTGAAGGATGAGCAACTTGTTGGTATGGCTTAGTCCTCAAAGGAGGGAGAAAGATGAACAATGAAACCCATGACGAGAGAGTACCTTTGGCATGGTAAAACGGGGCGGATAGTTAAGTATTATGGGACAAGGACAAGATCATCGGGAGGGCAATAGTATGCTCTCATTTCTAGGGTACCTCGGAAGGAGGGTAACGATCTTGTTAAAGGTTTAGCTTTTCTTCTCTATCATCCCGTTAGGACTTCGTTTTTCGTATCATTTAAGTCTGCTTCGATAGTTGAGTCTCTGCACCTTAAGTACTAGCGTAATAGAGAATCCCATTTTTGTCTCAAAGTCCTATTGGAGAATCAGTCCATTTATACATGACTTGTTTGGATTTGAGAATGTCTATGCCAAGTGTTGAGTTTGGAAATAATGCTTATGTTTATAAGCTATGGATGGATTCTAGGGATGAAGTGGTTATCCAGTAGGGGGTGCCACTCTCGGTTTTGATAGGAGGGTAGTTAGACCTTTTGACTAGCCTTGGTAATACCCTCAAAGTATCGTGCAACCTTTTTGAGGTTCTGTCATGACTAGTTACTTAGAATCCCTTGATACCATTATTGGAAATTTGAAGCCCGATCGAGTGGTGTTCGCCGATAAGACGGATGGTTTACTTCATTTATGCATGGATTATAGAGATCACCCTAGTAAGTGCACTTGATAACCTGGTTGACATCTGTTTACTTTCAAGAGAAAGTTCTTCTACATGGAATACCTTATAGTATATAAACGAGATCCAAGATTCACTAGTGAATTTTTGAAAGCTTGCATGAGATCATGAGTACGCAGTCATGTTTGCGCCAAGTATTCTAGAAAAAGGATAAGTGCAAGTGGAACGAGAGGCGACGAAGAAATGAGTTCCAGCTCATGTTATGGAAACAGGAAATAAGAAGCTACGAAATCGCGAAGTTAAAAGATGGTCAAGGCACAATGGAATTAAGCTCAAGGAAATACGACTTTGATGGTCAAAGACTAGATACACGCATGATATCTCTTTTTGGGAGTATATCCTTGATCCCTGTTTTCTGTAGAGCTTACTTGTAGGCTATCTTTTGTGGACATCCTCTCGGTCCTATTTTCTGTTACAGACCCCGTAAGGAGTTTGTCTTGTTTATCTTCTCGACCCTGTTTCAGGGAATCCTAGGTAGAACCCTATGGATGTAAACATGTATTTGAAACATGTTATGATTAATATGGTTGCAAGTGGTTGCAAGTGGTTGCTCGTGGATGCGCGAATACACATTAGATATTAGCTCGACTCGGTCACATTTCATATTGCATATGCACGAGTATTTATACTTGTTTATGGATGAAATCGAATGTATTATCATGCGGTTGTTGCATATGAATGAATGATTGTGCACGCATATAGTATCTATATGACTAGGACTATTTGCATACATGTTGGATTCATGGCACTATACATATTTTGCATTAGAAAGATTATTCAGGCCTGATCATTAGCATTAGCTAAGGAACATGTACACACACGTTTTGCATATATTCATACAGCATTAGGAATCATCTAAGGACAATGGTTGCTTGTGGATGATGTTTTGAGTAGATGAATGATGGATGGTAGGATATGTTCTTCCCAACTTGGAGATTTCGGGGACGAAATCCTAAAAGGTGGGGAGAATGTAACAACCCGTATTTCGATAACATGTTAAGACGAGAATCAAGGCAGAATTTAATTTTAAATTCTGAATCAAGTAAAACGGCCTATGCCATTGCATTCGTCTCGGAAAAATACGCGAAATAGAGTCTGAGTTTTCGAGAATCGGAGTCCGTATGACCAAGTTATGGTCCGACAAAGTTTTCAGAAAATTCAAGTTCAAAAACGAGTTCTAATTTCGAAAATTTGGTCTAGAAGGCTAGGTGGGAAAATTCCCGCCAGCCACCCCAAGTCGACAGGGCTGTCGACTTGGGAGTCGACATGGCATGACCCAAGTCGACAGCCCTGTCGACTTGGGTGTCGACTTATGATGGCCGAGCAGTTTTGCCTGGTGCACCTGTTTTCTGTTTTGGCT
The DNA here is from genome assembly GCA_030737875.1 of Allium sativum. Taxonomy (NCBI): domain Eukaryota; kingdom Viridiplantae; phylum Streptophyta; class Magnoliopsida; order Asparagales; family Amaryllidaceae; genus Allium; species Allium sativum. The sequence continues at coordinate 442,520,009 of CM060923.1, read as the reverse complement.
AGGTTTTTGGACCTGGTTCGAAATCTGATGGTTCAGGTTGATCCTAGGGTTAATCTAAGGGTCCTAACTAATCCTAATCCCTATAAATAAGCCCCTAACCCTCTCCTAAAATCCTCATTATTCATTCATGCAACTAAACTATGCCAAAATTGCTCCTCTCATGGCCTCCACTCAAAACCCTAGCCTCCATCCTCTTGCCCAAAGTTTCTATCTTCATTTCTATGAGAGGTTTCATGATCATGTGAGTGTTAGAGAGTCTCTATGTTAGTATGAGAGCTTCTCAAGTTGATTTCAAGGCTAAAGCTTTGATCTTTGTTCATCAAGATGGGTTTTTTATTGATTTGGAGCTTTCATCTTTGGGTTTTTGGATGATGGCATGCATAGGCTTTGTCTCAATCTTTAATTTAATCGATTTGTGCCTTCATAGCAATGTAAGCCCTTTCCCTACTCTTAGATATTAACTATGAAGTTAAATGTTCATGTTGCAAGTTTGGGTTTGATCATTAAGTATGATACATGCTATCATGTCATGCAAGTTTATGAAGTCATTATCTTGATCTTGTGGGCTAAAAGCTACAACCTTTATGTTGAAATGTTGCATTATGCAACATGAGAACCCTCATAACCTTTATGTCAACTTGCATATGAAGTCATAACCCTTATATGATGATATATGCGAGTTACTAGTCATCATTCCATGTCTTTTGTCACCATGATTCGCTTATGTGCCAAGTTTGGGTTTATGCATGTTTTTGAGGCTTATGAATGTAACATGCAAGTTAATGAACACATTTGTGCCTCATTTGCCACCATGATTAACTTGTGGCTTAATATCCATTTTTGTCATGCCTTTGCCAAGTCTCTTCTTTTAATCCATTACGTTGTTGCGAACGTATATGCGAGTTTAAAAGCGTTGGGTTATGTTATGGGTAATTTCTAATGACATGAAAATATAACTTAAAAACATGACTTGAAATATAACATGGAAGTTGACATGTAAGTATGCTTGAAAATATGAAATTGGGAATTTACCTATTAAGTTAGGTCTACCCATACGATGGAATTGGGAATTTACCTATTGAGTTAGGTCTACCCATATTCTTAAGAATACTTGAATATGAACATGACACTAGACTAAACATGAAAGTGACCAACTCGAGGTTGGGTTGAGTTTGCAACATAAAGCTACCCGGAACCGACCGGCCTAACTAGTAGTTGCAAACAATAGGACCCAATGTGAGAAGTTGGTCATGTTGTGCTTGAACCCGAGGTTAGACCAAGTTGTGGTGTAAAGCTACCCAGAACCGACCGGCTTAACTAGTAACCACAACAAAGTCTAATGTGAGAGGTTGAGGTGCATTAAGTAATTAATGCCACATGATAAGGTTAAGTAAGTTTCCTTAATGACACTTAACCGTATAATACAGTTAATGGATGGGGTTAAGTTAACTTAGACTTAACTAATCTAAACATGGAAATCGGATGGGGTTAAGTTAGCCTAGACTTAAATAATCCAACTTGGTAGTTTAAGGGGGTTAAGTTAAACACTTAACTAATCTAACACGATGATTTGATGTGGTTAAGTGACCTATACTTAACCAATCTAACTCGTTAATTTGATGTGGTTAAGTTAACCAATACTTAACCAATATAACATGAAAACATGATAAGGCTAAGTCACGAATCGCTTGAATACACTTGACCGATTTGACTAAGTAAACTGATAGGGTCAAGTTAATATATACTAACCAATCTAGAATGATAATTGGACGAGGTTAAGTCGTCAAGTGCTTAATATACTTAACCAACTTGACACATGGTTTGTAGGGTTAAGTCTTGAACTTGGATACATAGCCAATTTTGACATGATTTGTAGACGGATTAAGTCATGAACTTAAGTGACACTTAATCCATTATATAAACCCTAGTTCAGAGAATTAGGTGGATAACCGTAATTAACAAGAATAACGGGAATAAGCTAAGTGGTAAACCTTAGTTGGAGAATAGCTAAGTAATAATTCTTAGTCAAGGAATTTTGGACCAGTTCATAGATTGGATGAGTAACCCGATACGGTAAGTCATCGTTTAAGCACACGAGTAGGAGCAAGTTATCTGATTTAGATAAAGGCTCCAGCGAACTGGGTAACGAAGAAGCGGCTTCGGGGAACGTGAGGATATTCTTGGTATCCCTCTGTGAGCTGCCAGGTGATCACACTAGGCTCATGAGAGGTTAAGGTCTGCGTTAGAAGAACCAAGAGTATGCCTTGGTTGCTATACGAGTGACCTAAAGACGGGGATGGATAGGGGATAGTCGACGATACACGGTAGTGCCCTTGATAGCATTTCGTCAGGCTACCTACCATCTTTGGTCAAGCGTGTACGTACGGAAAGGCAGAGAACACCCAAAAGATCATAATTGCTATCTAATTATGGTTGCGGTAAGGCTAGAATTGTGGGTTGGCCAGTAGTGTGTTCTCATACAGGATTTATCCAATCTTGTCTTTCACTAGTTAAGGGAGTGGTCTCGTGGGACCATATCCACGTATAGGAAAAACAGACCTTAGCATCTGCATCGGCAGATAAATCGAAAGCTCCCGACCGAGTCCTGTATTTCTTGATCTGCCCTGTGACAGGACTCGGATGGCATGATGTGATACATGTGCATATAGTCATGGAAAAACGATTCACGATGAATGCGTGGGAAAAAGGGCACGGTTGACGGTTAGCGTAATTCCTAGTGGCCCTGGGTGGTTGAACCCAAACCGAAATACGAAAACGTGCAATAGGTAAGCATAATCACTAGTGGTCCTAGGTGGCATAAGTCCTAGTTGCACAAACGATGATTCATGTTGGGAAAGCCTAGCTAGGTCTAGGGTAACAGTCCAAACGAGCTTAAGGATCATGGAATTACACTGGAGTAGTATAGAACCTCATGGGAAAGCTCGTACGGTCTACGGCAAGGAACTGAACATTTACATGGAAAGAAACATATGAGTTGAGTAACCTATAAATGCGATATATTAGGTTGACATGAACCATTACACGACTTTTGAGTATGGGTCATTCATGGTTAACACATGATACGGTGGGGATACTAGTATGGTAGGTGCAGAGCTAAAATACAGGATAGATACCATGGGACGTTATACGTGATAGATATCTTGGGGATATTATACTTGATAGAAACCTGACGATGGGATACATTGTTTTATCTTGACATCGTAATTTATCATGACACCTTAGTTTATCTGAGTTCAGTAGTTCATCCTGTTATTTTGATTTAGCTTATTTATCTTGTCATCATGCTTAGGTTCATCTCAGTTTCTCATGTCAGTTAACTTTACTAGTTTTTATGCTGATAGTAGATAGGGCTTACTCAGTCTTTTTGACTGACCCTATTTGTTTCGCTTCTTGTCTTCCGTTTCCCCCAAGGTTACAGGGAGGAAATACTGTTGTTTAATTCAGACTTCTTCTGCTTGAAGGTCATCATGGATGGCTTGGACTTTTCTTGGCTATGGCTACTTTACTGTTTTACTTAGGGAATAATTTTCGAAAATGTCTTTATTCTTCTTTACTATTGCAAGACAGGTTTTGATGTACTCTGATGAAAAAGGCTTTAGACCTTATTTATTCATGTTATGAAAGTTTGATTTTACTTCCGCTATTTTATATGTTCTATCTTGTGATATTTCTGTGCATGTTTACCAATAATGCCCCTCTAAAGCTAGTGCATTCCCTTGCGAGTGACCCTAGCGGAGGCGGGGTGTTACATTCTGTTTGTGTTCCGATTCGTCTTGTTCTCAAAGCAATCTGTTCTTCCTCTTCTCTTCGGAGACCGGGGAAGTTTCGGGTCCTTACATATGGATTCATTTACTAACATTCATACCATGTATATATAGCACATATATGCTAACACAAGTTCTATATCTAGTATATACATTATTCTGTTCATATTACACATATCTATGTTTACATTCATTTAATCTGAACGATTTGCAACCATTTTATTCACATTCAATTCATATTCAATTCATAAGCATTTAAATTAATTCTAGTCAATTTATTTACTTCGTTTATAAAAAAAAATCTATGCATATTGGTATTATTTAATTAATAAAATAACTACTTTTATTTCTAGCCAAAATTTAAATTGATTTCAAATCAATTTATCTATTTCAATCCATTTAACTTACTTAAGTTAAAGTTCAATTTCAGAATTCAAATACCTGGTCTTTATTACAAATCCTTTAGGAACCGTTTAAATATAAACATATATTTATAACCATCTCAAATTCAAAAGCTTTGAATTTTTCAACCCAATTTGTTTTCTCAAATAAAATTCCATTGGAAATTTTACCACTATAGCAATCCATCACTTAGAAACTCGAAAATAGATACAAATGATGTGGCCATCATCATCTGAATTATTTTCCAGTGGCTAAAGTGAGTTCAGTGCTTTAACAATTTCAAAATCCATCAAAAATGAATTTTATTCAAAAATCCTTCCAAAACAAAGCTATCTTATTTTAATATACCTCAAAAACTGTTTTTCCAATCTCCCGGGATTTAAATTCCAAATTTTGGTTTGAATCCAAGTTTAGTTCATCTCATTTGTATATATTATCGTTTTACAAATTATATTTGGTTGTATATAACCATTTCAATTTTATAATCTTATTTGACTAAAATAACAACCAACACATCCATAAATTATAATAATTCCAGAAAAACATTTCTTCTGCAACAAAATAGAATTTTTGGTAAACTTGTTTCATTTACCCATTTTAAAACAATATTATGTTGAATTCCTCTGTCCAAGTGTTTAGAAACTTCTATCGACGTCATGGCATCCCATGATTCGACCATAATTCATAAGCCACTCAACTGATAAGCCAACGTAATATAGAACAATTTTTATATCAACTAAAAAATATGTGCACCGTATATATATATATTATATATATGCTCAACATTTTAGGGTACTACTGACCCTATCTCTAATGAGTAAACCCAAACCAAAGCCTAGGAATTCGCTCAACCAAAGCTCTGATACCAACTGTAATAGGTTTAGGCTTTGCAACCATCAACTAGTGGGATAACCTTTCACCGTGGCGCCACAAAGATACCTCATAACTGATTTTACGACCATCCTTATGACTCAATCAACCTAATTCTGCCCATTGGGACGTGTAGGGGTAAGAGTCTCTTGCTCGTCACCAAACAGCCGAGTGAGAACCCCAATCACGCACTCCTAACCATCTCTGATACCTACTGTAATGGCCCAAATTTCCATACTATTTGAGTTAAATAAATACACCACACGTCCAACCCAAATTGCATAGAAATACGAATCATTATGGGGAAAGAAGAAAAAGATAAAAGAAGAGCAGAAATAACAACACAAAATTTTACGTCGCAGCAGAACAAAATATAATATATATATATATATATATTAACCTTTAGAATACAAAACTTGTAACTATACTTACATACATCATATATGTAAATTACATAAACAAATAAAGAGGAAATAAAACTCTAATAACTATCGATGAAGCCTCCTGCCCCAAGCTCTTCTAAGTATATCTGTAAACAACTGAACTACTTGACTACCCGTATAAATTTGGGCACCCAAAAGTATAGGGTAAAATAAAACAAAATAAACTCTGGGTACTCAAAGGACTTGTGTGAGTAAACTCCAACCACTTGATTTATCTTTAAACATCTTTTTGAAAGAAAAGATAACCGCAAGACCAATCCACACATAAACACAGATGGTTTTTACCTTACGATAACTCAAAATATTCTTTGTATCAAAATTCTTCGGATATTATAATAGTGTCTTAATCATGTAAATATCAATATAGTAGAATTCTTGCTTCTCAAGCTCTACATACATAGTATATAATCAAAAACCCCATGCATTTATTAGATAATGGATTTCCAACTTTGAAAAAATAAGGGACCAGCTCCCGATAGTGTTTTTCTAGAGAGGAATACACTGGATTTAACAATAACATCTTGTAACCCGACTAACACTCATTTAACTTGAGTGTATCGAAAGTATATCACCAACGATTGTAATCAGCAACCGTTACCGAATGCATACAGTAGTGACATAATAAGAAGCAATTGAATTTTCTCTAGATCAGGTGATAATACATCCTAATGGTTATGACCCACATATCCATGCTGCATGCACGATTTTTGTCATTTCCCAGTTGATGAGGCTTGAGGTCACGATTACCTTCAAGAACATCACAACATCATTCATTTTGAATGCCACATCATCAGATTCATCAAATAACTAATTGATGTCCCTAAAAATATTCTGGGTGTTAAGCTATAAGAAGGTGTCTTCTTCACCACCAACTAGAAGTACATTTGAGAAAATCAATGCACGTGACCATCTGGAAATACTTTGTCAGAGATTCATCCATATACATTGTCCTGGGACTGGACAACCAAAGGAACTATTCCATCAATCCATCTTTGAAATTTCTACCTAGGATTAACATAATAGCCCTTGCACTTTAATATGTCTTCGATTATCTCCATATAATTTAATTTGCAATGCTTACGACAATACAGAGTGGTTTTCGGATAATAAATCCAACCTGTCTCTTCATATTGACAACGATAACATTTACTTGGCCAATACTTTAATAGTCGATTATTTGACTACCAAAGAATCAAACATTCAACAAAAGATTTTATTTCCAAGAGGAAATACTATTAATTAGCATCAAACAATCACTGATCCCTCTTTAATCAATATTTCATTAATTAAATTCTTTCCGTTATTCATTTCCAATCCCCTTACCAAGAGATTTCAAACCCGCTTGGAATCTCACTACACTTGGAAAACATTTCCATATGACACATTCTTTATTTTCTATACAAAGAAAATATCTTCTATTTAGTTGGAAAACATTTGTAATTACTTATCTCTTCCACGAACTCTTTCATCTTCTGTACTTAGAAAATATTCCTCATTTTATTTAGAAACCGTTTCCAAATCACATTTATTTGGGTTAAAATGAACATTGCGTAAAACGTCATTACAACAACCCAAGATATTGCATTTAACTAACTGTATTTAAATCTCGTATTAAATCTTAATCGTTTCCTTTACGGATATCATTTACTATAACAATGGTGTTATACCCCATGATTTTCTATTTCTAATGAAAAACGCCTATTACAACACATTAAATTTTATTAACCAATTTGGTTTCAAATTTTGTATATAATCGACAAATCGCTTCTAGTTATCAAATTCCTTAAAAAAAATATGTCCTTAAATTTTCGAAAAATTTCGCCAGTGTCTCTTTTGTATGCCTCAATTGGTACAACTACAAATCTCCTCTCTAGGCCATTTCCATTAAAAAAAGCCAAGCGGCTTTCCCAATAGGCTCATAAAATCTCATATTCAATTAAATACGTACAACTTTTGTTGGACATTCATCCAATTTATTTCTTCCATTAGCTTCATTCCATACCTATTTAACACATATTTACCTATTTTCAATTTATTCCAACTCAATCCAATTGTTTTTAAATCAATTCACTAATTTATTCTCCAATTAACTCTTTTGCCTAACCTCCTTTTTATTTGAGCATGTCAAGTTCATATATATTTTTTCAATTTGCTTATAAACCAATCGAATTCCATTTTCAACTCAAGTTTCATATTCGATTTCGAATATGAATTCAAAAATCCAAAGTCAAATTCAATCAAAAACCCCATTAAGTAATTATTCTTCTAATTAATTACTATCATTCCATCTGATTTTTATTTCAAAAACCAATTCATTTACTCCGCTTGAGCCCATATATATTTTATAACTCAAGTCTGAATTTTTCTAATGAAAATCCTGTAACGTCCCAGAATTTCAACAGTTGGAAAATGTAATTAATTAAAGATTAATTATGAATATTCAATTCTATATTTATGTATGGATTAAAAATTTAAAATCAAATACATTGTTTGTGTATGAATTGGATTTAATTCAAAATGGTTTGTGAAGATCAAATATTTATTTGAATCGAATTTGGTTGGGTATTTGATTTGGATTTGAAAATTAAATTGAAAAATAATAATAATAATAATAAACGTTATTAGCATTAAATAAATTAGATATTTTATTCATCGATATATATGGAGATTGACTTAAAAATGTGTGTATCTATAGGAACAGAGAAATTAAAATTTTAATATTCAAATTTAGAATTGAACGGAATTGTTTTGGGAACAAACGATATAAATCAGTGAACTAATAAATAATAATAAAAAAAATATCATCGTACACAAATAGAGTCGGGTTACAATTAAATTATTATCTTTGTTAATTCAAAATATTGAAACGAAGGGGTACGTATAAATTTTTTCACATTTAAAGATTGTGTTTGTGGTACGGATTCAAAACGGTAAACGGCTACACGGAAATAGGTGGTAGAAATAAATATTAATTTAAATCAAATAAAACCCACCTCATATATGAATGTACACCGACCTACCTGTGATGAATCATCGCGATGTTACTCCATTCTTATCTCTTCCTTTCAAATTATATAAATCACTCCTCATTCCCAATTCCTTCAACAACAAAAATATTTCCTCCTTTTTCAATTTTAATGGTTGGAGGGAATGGATTCATTTCCTAAAAACAAAATCTTTCCTCTTTTAATATTAATGGCCACCGAGATCTCATTCCTCCAAGTTTTCATCAGTGTTTCCCAATAAAAATCAGATCAAAGACTTTTCTATTTTAATGGGATCTCTCCAAAAACAGCTCCACCCAATTTTGTGTATTCCTTGTTCAAATCACCATCAAAACCCTAGTTTGAATTAGCCCTCCTCGATTTCGCAGTCACCGAGGCAACGTTTACCTTAAAAGCCGATAAAATCCGGGTCCTTCAACTGAAGCTTGCAACGGCTATCACCATCGCTTCCTCGTCATCGTCGCTGGAGTTTTCTCAGTAAATCCAAGCTCTACCTCGCTTATTATTGGATTTGTCGCATGCATTGCCGTGTTAAAGGTCAATGTTTAGCTCTCGATGGATTTTAGTTTAAGGTCTTTTAATTTTAATGCAACAACCCGGAAAATCTGAGCCAATTTAAAATTTTTATTTTGGAAATTTTGTTGAGTTTGAATATTTAAAATAGATTAGTTTAAATAATATCGACGAGAAATTTATTCAGAATAGAATTCAAACTTATATATTTATATAGATCGTCGTTAGAGTATAAATAATTATTTATAATTATAAAAGGAATTGAAAATGGCGCGGTAGTTCGAAAATTTGATTTCAAATGAATGTACCGAGGGCAAAATAAACCGGATTTTAGTGAAACCAAAAATATTAAAATCTAATTGAGAATATCTATCCAACGAATCCGGGAAATTGAAATTTCATAGCGGGAATCAAAAGATATGTCCAGTTGAAAATTCAGAATAGTCGCTATGGAATTTTCTTCCCTTAAAAATGGAAATTTTGCAAACGACCTCGGTTTTCGACGAAACCACTTTTGTTGGATCCGCGATGCCAAATTATTGCTGGGTTTCAAAATTCATAATTTTTCGATTCAGTATGTGAGCGTGGCAAAGGAAAACGCGTTTGACCAGTTTTAGTTGATTTTAATCGACTGGAAAATGACCATTTTTCAAACGGTCTCAGAATTCGATGAAACTAGTTTTGCTAGGACCGTATCGTCAATACGAAGCTAGAAAATATTTTTCGGGAATTTTCTAGTTAGTATGTGGCCCCTGTAAATTGAAATGCGCGTTCAAATTCAATATATATAGTTATATTTTGATATTGATGAAAACTGATCGAAACTATCGAATCAGCTTACGATACATATCCCATTGTGTTCGGAATAGGGGTAATTAGCTATGGACAACAGTCGGTGAGTTCGGTTTCGAGGTCAAAATTAAAATTTGCTTTTTGAAATGATTAAATAAATAAATAAAATAAAACCTCTCTCTCTCCTCTCCCTTATTCCCTCTCAGGCCCCCCCACCCCCGTTCTTTCCAATTCAGATCAAGAAAAAAAAGAAACCCGTCGCTCCTTACTCAGCCGCCACCCTCGTCGATCCCGCCGCCACTGGACCCCACTGCTCACCTCGCCGCTTCCAACTCCGACGCCCCCTCTCTTCCTCTTCCACTCTTCTCCTTCTTCCCCCTTTCAGCCGATTCGAACCCAAATCTACCTTCACCCAAAACCGCCCTCCCTCCAACCAGAAGTCGTGCTCCGCCCCCGTAGGACGCCCCCTCAGCACCCGTTCCATCTCCGTTCAGCGTTGTAAGTCCTCCCCTTCCCTTTTTCATTTTTTATGTCTTGACTTGTTTTAAATTTTGAAAATTAAAATGGGTTTATATAAAAAAAACTGAAATGTACATGTTATTTAAACTGAAATTAGTTTAGATTTTTTTTATGATGAAGACTGGATTTTTATCATATGTAAAGCGAGGAAAAGATTGGATTTTTATAATATAATAGCGGTTTAAAAATATGATTTTTACATATGTTTTAGCGGGATAAAAATTCGATTTTTATATAATAGAAAGTATAAAGATATGATTTTTATTATATAGAAGATATAAAAATATGATTTTTATTTATGTAGAGTGATAAAAATAGTATTTTTATAAAACAGAGAATATAAAAATATAATTTTTATATATATAGCGAAATAAAAATCGGATTTTTATTATATACATGTTGAAATAAAATTGTGATTTTTATAGTGTCGAAATAAAAATTCGATCTTTATATAAGAAATAGAAATATAAAAATATAATTTTTATATAGAAAGAAGCGTTGTAAAAATATATGAAGTAGGAATAAAAATATGATTTTTATTTATTGGATTGAAGTAATAAAAATATAATTTTTATTATGAACAGCGGGGCAAGGACTGCATTAAAATGTCAAACAGATCCAGACGGTTCAGCAGTTCAAAAACAAAGCACGGCGGAGTGGAACCCTCTGTGAGAACTCCTTACTTTTAATTTATTTTCTAGTTGAAATATATACTAGGATGCAGACAGTGCTTAGTAGCACCCGACACCCATCGTCCACAGACCATGAATGACTTGTTTGTTTGATTGCTGTGTTGTGAAATTTGATGGTGTGATGTGGAATGAAATAAAATATTTTATAGTGGAAAAAATTTTATAGTTAAAAATATAATTTTTAACGTGTAAGTAAAATAAATATTTATAAACAAATCAGACGATTTGTTTATATACACTGATTTGACTGATATTGATTGGAACGATAAATTTTACACATCGCCCAACTGCACAAATAAAATCTGTGTTTGTTGATTTGAAACCCCACAAGGGTATTGGGATGAGATTTGACGTACACTAATCCCGATTGTTTAGTTGTATGTCAATCGATGGATTGACAGATTGTGTAAGCGCTAATTATTTATATTTAATGCTTATGCAGTAGTGTGGTGCACTTTGGATGATGGTTGATTATTTATCGTTGTTATTTTATACATGTATTGTAGAAAATCCAAATAATTAACATTATATCGTAATTGATTGGGCCTCATTCCAGTTTTGAAATAGAAATATTTGAAATAAAATATTTGAATAGAAATATTTGAATAGAAATATTTGAAAAAGAAATATTGGAAATAGAAATATTTGAAAAAGAAATATTTGAAATAGAATATTTGAAAATAGAAATATATAAAGTCGTGTTGATTAGATTGACGCCATCTTGACGTAAACGATATTTATATCGATTTTATTCATTTTTATAATGAATATAGAAAAGGAAGTGATTTCAAATCTGATATTTTGAAATGAGTTGAAATTCGAATTAGATTGAAATGATTTGAAATTCGAAATAAATTGAAATGATTTGAAATTCGAATTAAATTGAAATGATTTGAAATTCGAATTAAATTGAAATGATTTGAAATTCGAATTAAATTGAAATGAATTGAAAATCGAATTAAATTAAAATGATTTGAAATTCGAATTGAATTGAAATCGATTTGAATTGAAATCGATTTGAAATGAATTTAAAACGAATTTATATTGGAAAATTCAATTTTGATTTGAATTTGGGATGGAAGTTGAAATCGTTTTGAAAACGAATTTTAAACGATTTATATAATATGTTTTAGAAGGAAATCGACGAAATATATATAATATATATATTATATATATAATGGCCTGAATAGGACGCGCCGCGCCGCGGTAGTTCGCGAATTTCGACCATTGACTTAGAATGGATATTACGGGGGATCCGACCGTCGGATTCTCCTAAAATCGGAACCGTTGGGTTCGTATCGAAGAATATTAGAGATTTGAAATCTAACGGTTGGATTTGGAATTATGTCCAAATCAAATTTGGAAAAGGTCACTGTAAGTGCAGTTCGATGGCCGTTGATGGAAATCGACTGTACGGGCCCTTATAAAATTATTAAAAATATTAATAATTTGTGAAAAATCATAAGAAATGATTTGGAAAGAATTGGGATGAAAAACTCCATATTTGAAAAGATAAAAATAGATTTTTATCGAAATGAACTAGTTTTGAACTAGTATAATAATTTATTTTTAAAATAAATAAATTGGATTTGAAATGGTTTTGAAAATAACCAGGATTTCCAATAATTGAATGGGAATGGATTTTAATCGAAATCATCTTCGGAATAGCTCGATGTTGGATTTCGTGATTATACAGATGTTGTTATGGAAATTTGAAAGATATATATTTATATATATCGTTATTTCTAATATGATATTTGTTGGTCGTAGAATTTGATATTGAATATAAGCCGATATATTTTCTATTCAGAGCCTTGTATTTAATATCAAATGTGATTTGGGTTTGTCGTGAATGGTGTCTTCATTAACACTGTTCTTAAACCCAGTTGAGAAAAAGATTAAATCTTTTTATTTAGATTTAATGAAAGTTCCAATTAAATGATATTTAATTGGAATTGAATTGGGATTGATTTTTGGGTTTATCGTGAACGGTGTTTTAAATAACACTGGTTCTTTAACCCGATAATTAATGGAATGTGATTTTGGGTTGTCGTCGACGATATCTTCAATAATACTGTTCTTAGACCCAAAGGAGTTAAGAAAATCGGAAACTAACTAGAGATTAGTTAAGTTGAATAGTTTCTTGGGTATTGATCTGATGTTGGTTTCGGCCTACTGGGTTAATACTTAGGGAATTGCTCACTTGTTATTTTACGGTTAAAGGCTGATAGAATGGAATGCGATTTTGGGTTTATCGTGAACCATGTTTTAAATGACATTGATTCTTTAACCCAGTTAAAGACTAAAACTAAGTGGAGTTTTAATGAATCTTTAATTAGATTGGAAAGATCGAGAATGGAGTATCACCAGTTTTGCTCCATGCGATAGTTAAATCTTTAATTAGATTTGAATGTGAAATGGTAATTGAATTTACCGATAATACTGTGGTGTTAGATATGAAGTATGACCATTTTTACTTCATGGGATGAATAGGTTGGGATTGGGAAATAAAATAAATAATTACTTCGGTGTGGTTCGCTAATCCCGACTAGTTTGAATTGATATTCAAAGTAGATTAAAGAATAAATTTAAAAGAATTTATCTTTGATAAAATTAATGGGAACATTTCCCTAAGAATGTGAAATTTAGAAACTAACTGGAGATTTGTTAAGTTGAATGGTTTCCTGGGTATTGATCTGATGTCGGTTTCGGCCTTCGGGGTTAATATTTGGGGAATTATTCTCTTGCTAATTTACAGTTAGTGACTGATGAATTAGAATGAGGCATATGTTGTGTTTGTGTAACACTTTTTTATTATATACGCGAGTTATTCGGAAAGACCGGGTTTATCCCATTCTGAATAACTGATATGACGATAAGTCGAAGGTGAAAACGGTGGTTGAAGACCGGAGGTCTTCACGTCGTTTGGTTGATTACTGATGATCTTGAATGGGTCGTACACCCAAAAGGAGGGAATCAGTTGGTGATCGTCCAGACGTACTTGGAGATCGATGGATTTGCAAGGTACAAGGTGCTTCCGGTTTCGTTCAGACCCAGAACGAACTTGTAAATGGACTGTGTGTTTGACATTGGATATCATTCTGTGTGATTGATGGATATCGGTTGCATGGAGTGGTTTGCCTGTGTGGCATGTTAAGATGCAAATGATCAAGGCTTCTGTTGAAAAGCAGAGTCTTGTGGTTGATGATCAAAGCACGGCCTGTGTGGCATAGCTTTGTGTAGCGTGGATTCGCGAGCCTTACGCCCCGGTTGTGAACCAGAAACGGGAGAAGGACCTCAGGGAGGACATGCGTTTCTTTCTAGCAAGAAGTGGCGTCAGTGGTTTTACACGCCCTGACGAGTTTGACTTAGGTGGTAGTTGCTGTTGCGAGGCGCCTCGGATATATCGGTGATTGTGTGGAGCCGATAGAGTCATTTGTTGGCTCATTTACGCCATATAGGGCGGGGAAACGTAGTGTTCATGCATAATAATCCACATCGGTGGACCGGCCCTGACGATCCAAGGGACGATGCGTTATGTTCCTGAGGGGCGGGCTAGAGCGTCTCGAATTCGGTAAGGACGATCCCTTGCCTTGGTTCACAGATGTAAATCCAACTTCCAATACGGAAATGCGGATTTGATTTGTTACTTATATATGGCGACATAGTGGCATGGGACGCTCATGCCGCCTATGATTGATATTTATGATTGTATATAAAATCAGAAACTAACTGGAAACGAGCTAAGATGGGTGGTTTCCTGGGTATTGGTCTGATGTTGGTTTCGGCCTTCGGGGTTAATACTTAGGGAATCGTTCTCTTACTAATTTACGGTTGGAGTCTGATTAAGAATCAAATGATAAAATTTCACGTATCAAGCATTCTTTGGCTATTATAAGGTAAAACCCTATCCTCCGGCTTGCGTTGCATTGTGTAATGGGACCTGGGTCTTATAATAGCTTCATTTTCTTTATTTTGCATTGCGCTGTTGTTTTGTGCACTGGTATTCTTGGGAGGAAACCCGTTCCGTGTTATACGGCGTGGTCACTTGATTTACCTGACTTTAAAATAAAGATTAATAACTGTTTTAGTTCTCACACCAGTCCCATGACTGACCTGGAGTTTATTGTTTTAACCTAAACTTTGGGTGCCCTTATTTTCGACACGGGCAGCTAGTAGTTTTGGTTTTGCAGATTTATATTCACAGGATCCTGATTTACAGCTGGAACGATACTCGGAAAGCTCTGTATCCGTGTATTACTTCTAGTTGTGTATTGTATTATTTTCCGCTGCTATGTAATGTATTGTAATCTCTGATATTTAAGAATGTATTTTATTTGTTTATACTCTGTATATTCTTGTATTTTGATGTAATTGTTGTAATATACAATGAAATGTTCTTATGTCTGCGTTCTTTTGTATGTTGTTCTCAAAGTATCTGCTCTTCCCTTACCGAGGAAGTTACGGGTCCTTACAGTTGGTATCAGAGCTTTGGTTTACAAAGCTCGAGAACAAGACATGTTAGAACCAAACGAAAGAATTCATCAGAGATTGGATTAGTAATATCCAATGGGAATGACTCGTTAGAGATGGGATCAGTAGTATCCTAGAACGAGTGCGAAGAGTGTTGTTTTTAAAAATAAAAAGAAAAACAATTTTTGTTTTGAAATTTAAATCATTGTATACGTATTTGAGTATTTAAATTAATTTGGACAATCTAATATATAAAGATTTTGCATATACGCGTTGCAAACGTGTATTCGAAGTTTTAATGTACTGGATAGTTATAGAATCACACTCTAGTTGCCCGGGGATAATTCTGGTGACGGGGCACCATCGCCAGTATTTATATTCGAGTGACGAAAGTGAGATTTCTATATATTCCCATTAGACTGGTGTGAGTACCAAAATATAGATAGGATATATTGTTGTGAATAGGCACCAAAAATGTGATTTTTGACAATATATCAAAATTATGAATTTGAAACGTTAATCCACTAATTGATTGATGTTTGTGTTGTTTGATTACTGTTTTGATTAATTGAATGTTGAGCCTTTAGCCAAATGGAACCAAATAGTGAATTGTATTGAAAATTTGTCGCATTTGCATGCATATACATGTACTTACACTGAACAGGTGATAGCAAGGAGGCTAGAGTAGAAGAATAAAATTGTTTGCCCAACAAATAGGTACATGTTTACTATAATTTACTGTTTCGTTTGGGTGATGATGATTTTATGAGCCGATAGGCTAGCCGCTTGGCTTTTTCTTTTTCTTTTGGATTGAAAAAGGCCATGGGAGGCTATATGAAATTTCCTGAAGTCCCCGGTGCAGGGGATGTTATGGCGAAATTTTTCGGAAATTTAGGGTGTTAGCCAAATTTTTGAAAAATTTGAAAAGTTCTTAGAAACTGAAAAGTTGAAGAACTTAAGCCATAATGAAAATAATGGAAGTTGAGTTGGTTTGTTAAACAACTTTCGGCTTCGTTCCTTTTCGGGGACGAAAAGTTTTAAGTGGGTGAGATTGTAACAACCCGGAAAATCTGAGCCAATTTAAAAATTTTATTTTGGCAATTTTGATGAGTTTTGAATATTTAAAATAGATTAGTTTAAATAATATCGACGAGAAATTTATTCAGAATAGAATTTGAACGTATATATTTATATAGATCGTCGTTAGAATATAAATAATTATTTATAATTATAAAAGGAATTGAAAATGGCGCGGTAGTTCGAAAATTCGATTTCAAATTTCAAATGAATGTACCGGGGGCAAAATAAACCGGATTTTAGTGAAACCAAAAATATTAAAATCTAATTGAGAATATATTTCCAACGAATCCGGGAAATTGAAATATCATAGCGGGAATCAAAAGATATGTCCAGTTGAAAATTCAGAATAGTCGCTATGGAATTTTCGGCCCTTAAAAATGGAAATTTTGCAAACGACCTCGGTTTTCGATGAAACCACTTTTGTTGGATCCGCGATGTCAAATTATTGCTAGGTTCCAAAATTCGTAATTTTTCGATTCAATATGTGAGTGTTGCAAAGGAAAACGCATTTGACCATTTTCCGTTGATTTTAATCGACTGGAAAATGGCCATTTTCAAGCGGTCTCAGAATTCGATGAAACTAGTTTTGTTAGGACCGTATCGTCAATACGAAGCTAGAAAATATTTTTCGGGAATTTTTCTAGTTAATATGTGGCCTAGGTAAATTGAAATGTGCGTTCAAATTCAATATATAAAGTTATATTTTTATTTTGATGAAAACTGATCGAAACGATCGAATCAGCTTACGATACATATCCCATTGTGTTCAGAATAGGGGTAATTAGCTATGGACGACAGTCGGTGAGTTCAGTTTTGAGGTAGAAATTAAAAGTTGCTTTTTGAAATGATTAAATAAATAAAATAAAACCTCTCTCTCCTCTTCCTTATTCCCTCTCAGCCCCCCCTCCCCCGTTCTTTCCAATTCAGATCGAGAGAAAAAACCCCGTCGCTCCTCACTCAGCCGCCACCCTCGTCGATCCCGCCGCCGCTGGACCCCATCGCTCACCGCGCCACTTCCAACTCTGACGCCTCCCTCTCTTCCACTCTTCTACTTCTTCCCCCTTTCAGCCGATTCGAACCCAAATCTACCTTCACCCAAAACCGCCCTCCCTCCAACCAGAAGTCACCGCCGCCCCCGTAGGACGCCCCCTCAGCACCCCTTCCATCTCCGGTCAGCGCCGTAAGTCCTCCCCTTCCCTTTTTCTTTATTTATGTTTTGACTTGTTTTAAATTCTGAAAATTAAAATGGGTTTATATATAAAAAAAAACTGAAATGTACATGTTATTTAAACTGAAACTAGTTTAGATTTTTTTTTACGATGAAGACTGGATTTTTATCATATGTAAAGCGAGGAAAAGATTGGATTTTTATAATATAATAGCGGTTTAAAAATACGATTTTTACATATGTTGTAGCGAGATAAAAATTCGATTTTTATATAATAGAATGTATAAAGATATGATTTTTATTATATAGAAGATATAAAAATATGATTTTTATTTATGCAAAGTGATAAAAATAGGATTTTTATAAAACAGAGAATATAAAAATATAATTTATATATATATATAGCGAAATAAAAATAGGATTTTTATTATATATATGTTGAAATAAAAATGTGATTTTTATAGTGTCGAAATAAAAATTCGATGTTTATATAAGAAGTAGAAATATAAAAATATAATTTTTATATAGAAAGAAGTGTTGTAAAAATATATGAAGTAGGAATAAAAATATGATTTTTTTTATTGGAATGAAATAATAAAAATATAATTTTTATTATGAACAGCGGGGCAAGGACTGCATTAGAATGTCAAACAGATCCAGACGGTTTAGCAGTTCAAAATCAAAGAACGTCGGAGTGGAACCCTCTATGAGAACTCCTCACTTAATTTTCTAGTTGAAATATATACTAGGATGTAGACGGTGCTTAGTAGCACCCGACACCCATCGTCCACAGACCATGGATGACTTGTTTGTTTGGTTGCTGTGTTGTGAAATTTGATGGCGTGATGTGGAATGAAATAAAATATTCTATAGTGGAAAATATTTTATAGTTAAAAATACAATTTTTAACGTGTATGTAAAATAAATATTTATAAACAAATCGGACGATTTGTTTATATACACTGATTTGACTGATATTGATTGGGACGATAAATTTTACACATCGCCCAACTGCACAAATAAAATCTGTGTTTGTTGATTTGAAACCCCACATGGGTATTGGGATGAGATTTGACGTACACTAATCCCGATTATTTAGTTGTATGTCAATCAATGGATTGACAGATTGTGTAAGCGCTAATTATTTATATTTAATGCTTATGCAGTAGTGTGGTGCACTCTGGATGATGGTTGATTATTTATCGTTGTTATTTTATACATGTATTGTAGAAAATCCATATAATTAACATTATATGGTAATTGATTGGGCCTCATTCCAGTTTTGAAATAGAAATATTTGAAATAGAATATTTGAATTGAAATATTTAAATAGAAATATTTGAAAAAGAAATATTTGAAATAGAATATTTGAAAATAGAAATATATAAAGTCGTGTTGATTAGATTGATACCATTTTGACGTGAACGATATTTATATCGATTTTATTCATTTTTATAATGAATATAGAAAAGGAAGAGATTTCAAATCTGATATTTTGAAATGAGTTGAAATTCGAATTAAATTGAAATGATTTGAAATTCGAAATAAATTGAAATGATTTGAAATTCGAATTAAATCGAAATGATTTGAAATACGAATTAAATTGAAATGATTTGAAATTCGAATTAAATTGAAATGAATTGAAAATCGAATTAAATTGAAATGATTTGAAATTCGAAATGAATTGAAATCGATTTGAATTGAAATCGATTTGAAATGAATTTAAAACGAATTTATATTGGAAAATTCAATTTTGATTTGAATTTGAGATGGAAGTTGAAATCGTTTTGAAAACGAATTTTAAATGATTTATAGAATACATTTTAAATGGAAATCGACGAAATATATATAATATATATATTATATATATAATGGCCTGAATAGAACGCGCCGCACCGCGGCAGTTCGCGAATTTCGACCATTGACTTCGAATGGATGTTACGGGAGATTCGACCGTCAGATTCTCCTAAAACCGGAACCGTTGGGTTCGTACCGAAAAGAGCTTTCTAACGAATATTAGATATTTGAAATCTAACGGTTGGATTTGGAATTATGTCCAAATCAAATTTGGAAAAGGTCGCTTTAAGTGCAGTTCGATGGCCATTGATGGAAATCGACTGTACGGGCCTTGATAAAATTATTAAAAATAGTAATAATTTGTGAAAAATCATAAGAAATGTTTTGGGAAGAATTGGGATGAAAAACTCCATATTTGAAAAGATAAAAATAGATTTTTATCGAAATGAACTAGTTTTGAACTAGAATAATAATTTACTTATTTTTAAAATAAATAAATTGGATTTGAAATGGTTTTGAAAATAACCAAGATTTCCAATAATTGAATGGGAATGGATTTGAATCGAAATCATCTTCGAAATAGTTCGATGTTGCATTTCGTGATTCTACAGATGTTGTTATGGAAATTTGAAAGATATATATATATATATATCGTTATTTCCAATATGATATTTGTTGGTCGTAGAATTTGATATTGAATATAAGCCGATATATTTTCTATTTAGAGCCTTGTATTTAATATCAAATGTGATTTGGGTTTGTCGTGAATGGTGTCTTCTTTAACACTGTTCTTAAACCCAGCTGAGAAAAAGATTAAATCTTTTTATTAGATTTAATGAAGGTACCAATTAAACGATATTTAATTGGAATTGAATTGGGATTGATTTTTGGGTTTATCGTGAACGGTGTTTTAAATAACACAGGTTCTTTAACCCGATAATTAATGGAATGTGATTTTGGGTTGTCGTGGACGATATATTCAATAATACTGTTCTTAGACCCAAAGGAGTTAAGAAAATCAGAAACGAACTGGAGATTAGTTAAGTTGAATAGTTTCTTGGGTATTCATCTGATGTTGGTTTCGGCCTTCGGGGTTAATACTTAGGGAATTGCTCACTTGCTATTTTATGGTTAAAGGCTGATAGAATGGAATGTGATTTTGGGTTTATCATGAACCATGTTTTAAATGACATTGATTCTTTAACCCAGTTAAAGACTAAAACTAAGTGAAGTTTTAATGAATCTTTAATTAGATTGGAAAGATCGAGAATGGAGTATCACCGGTTTTGCTCCAGGCGATAGTTAAATCTTTAATTAGATTTGAACGTGAAATGGTAATTGAATTTACCGATAATATCGTGGTGTTAGATATGAAATATGACCAGTTTTACTTCGTGGGATGAATAGGTTGGGATTGGGAAATAAAATAAATAATTACTTCGGTGTAATAACCCGAAAATCTGGGCCAGTTTAAATTTTTTATTTTGGCAATTTTAGGAATTTTGAACATTTAAAATGGGTTATTTTAAATAATATCGACGAGAAATTTATTTTGAATAGAATTCGAACGTATATATTATATACGTCGTCGTTAGAATATAAATATTTATATATAATTATAAATAGAATTAAAAATGGCGCGGTAGTTCGATAATTCGATTTCAAACTTCAATTGAATGTACCGGGTGCAAAAACAATTCGGATTTTAGTGAAACCAAAAACATTAGGATCTAATTGATGATATCTTTCCAATGAATCCGAAAAATCAAAATTTCATAGCGGGGATAAAAAGATATGTCCAGTTGAAAATTCTGAATAGTCGCTATGGAATTCAGGCCCTTAAAAATGGGAATTTTGCAAATGACCTCGGATTTCGACGAAACCACTTTTGTTGGGTCCGTGATGTCAAATTATTGCTAGGTTCCAAATTTCATAATTTGTCGAATCAATATGTGAGCGTGGCAAAGGAAAACGCGTTTGACCAATTTTAGTTGATTTAATCGACTGAAAAATGGCCATTTTTCTAACGGTCTCGGAATTCGACGAAACTAGTCTTATTAGGACCGTATCGTCAATACGAAGCTAGAAAATATTTTTCTGCAATTTTTAGAGTTCGTATGTGACCCCGGTAAATTGAAATGCGCGTTCAAATTCAATATATAGAGTTATATGTTGATTTTGACGAAAACTGATCGAAACGATCAAATCAGCTTGCGATACATATCCCATTGTGTTCGGAATAGGGGTAAAACGCTATGGACGACAGGCGGTGGGCCTCGTTTCGAGGTCGAAATAAAAAGGCAACTTTTAGAATTAAAAAATTAAATAAATAAAATATAAAAATATATCCCCCTTTCTCTCCTTTCCTTATACTCTGCCCCCCCCCCCCCCGTTGAATTCATTTTCAACTGAGAAACTAAAAAAAAAAAATGGAAAGAGGAGGGCGACGGGGGGGGGGGGGGAAGCCGCCGCTACATCGCCCTCCCCCTCGATCAATCACCGTCGCGCCCTGGTGGCGCAACCACCACCAAACCCCCCCCCCCCCCCTTCATCGATCTCCTCCCTCCTCCCTCCTCTCCAATTCGAACGCGATACCCCCCAAGACCCCACGCCGACCATAGCGCGCCCCAGAGCCGACCACCGCCCTGCCTACCGCCGCTTCCAGCTCCCCCTACCCCCGAAGTCGGCTGTTGCACCCCCCCTCCTTCCTTAAACAGTGAGTTTTTAATTTGCTATTTATTTTCTTTACAGTTTTATTTATGTTGGGACCTTGATAAACATTTATGCGATTTTTATTTATATGAAGAGGTTGCAAATATGATTTTTTATATTTTTAAGGTATTAAAAATATAATCTTTATTATATAAAAGAATTAAAAATATGATTTTTTATATTTTTAAAGTATTAAAAATATAATCTTTCATTTAGTAGAAGGATAAAAATATTATTTTTGTTTATGTAGAGAATTAAAAATATAATTTTTACATGATAGGAATATTAAAAATATCATCTTTATATATGTAGCAAAATAAAAACATGATTTTTATAGTGATGAAACCTTTATTTGAAAAGATGAGATTTTTATAAATGAAAAGATTGGATTTTTAAATTTGAAAAGGCGAAATCTTTATATAGAGAATAGCGTTGTAAGAATAGAATTTTATCTATACAGTAGAGGTGTGAAAATAGAAATTTTATCCATATAGCATAGTAAAAATTCGATTTTTATATATTGAATAGCATAATAAAAATTCGATTTTTATATATTGAATAGCATAATAAAAATTCGATTTTTATATATTGAATAATGAAGTAAAAATTCGATTTTTACATATGTAGTGGCTACGGGCAACGAAGATGACGAAGATGCGATAACGACGAAGATTTCTCTAAATGAAGAGTCGTGGTATTGGATAGCTATAGGTGAGAACTTCTCACCTTTCAATTTCTTTTTCTAGTTATATATATATATATATACTAGGATGCAGACGATGCTTAGTAGCACCCGACACTCGTCATCCACAGACCATGGATGGCTTGTTTGTTAAATTGTTTGGTTGGTTGTGTAGTTGGTTAGATTATTTGGTTTGAATTGAATTGTTTGGTGAAATGAAATTGATTTGATTGATGTGTGAATGGCGTGGGCCTTCACTAGACCGAGGATAAGGCTAGGCCTTGTCCCGTTTCTAGTACCGTGCCGTTATGCCGCCGAAATTTTCTAAAATATGTTAGAAAAATAAAAGTATCATTTTTATTGTGTAAATGAAATGGATAGAAATTCATGTGTTAAAATAAAATATATTATCGTTAAAAATATAATTTTTAACGTGAAAGTGAATAAATAAATATTTATAAACAAATCGGCCGATTTGTTTATATACACTGATTTGACTGATATTGATTGGGTCGATAAATTTTAAACATTGCCCAACTGCCCAACTAAAATCTGTGTTTGACTGTTTGAAACCCCACACGGGTGTTGGGATGAAATTTGAAGTTCACTCATCCTGATTGATTAAAGATGTCGATTGATTGATTGACAGGCTGTTATAAGCATTAGATATCTATATTTGATGCTTATACAGTGTAGTGCAATTTGGTTGATGGTTGATTATTTTTCAATGCTATTATATACATGTGTTGTATGGAATCCATATAATTAACATTATATGGTGATTGATTGGGCCTCATTCCAATCGGGAAAATAATGAATATTATAAAAGAAGATTCATGTGTTGAATATAAAATAGTCCTGTGTTGACGATGTTCCTGAGTTGAAAATATTTATGTGTTGAGTAAAATATTTTAAAAATAAAAGTCACATCTTTATCATAATAAAAATTAGAACTACTTTACGATGGAGTCTAATTAAAATCAAACGATAGATACCATAGGTTTATAAAATATTTTACATAACAAAAATAGTCGTGTGTTGAAAGAAATATAGATTCATGTGTTGAATAGAATAAATATTCATTTGTAGAATAGAATAAAGAAGTTTTTGAAAAATATAAAGCCGTGTGGATTAGAGATGCGCTATTTTGACGTGAACGATATTTATATCGATTTTATTCGTTTTACAATGAATATTGAAAAGTGATTTCAAAATCTAATATTTTGAAATGAAATTCAAATTGAATTAGATAAAAATTCAAATTGAAATTTTATTGAATCAATTTGAAATGAATTCGATTCGAATTGAATAGAAAATGAATTCGACTCGAATTGAATAGAAAACGAATTAGAATTTGAATTGAATAGAAAGTGAATTTGAATTCGAAAAAAATAAAATTGAATTCAAATTGAATTAAATTGA
This sequence comes from Allium sativum, assembly GCA_030737875.1. Lineage (NCBI taxonomy): Eukaryota > Viridiplantae > Streptophyta > Magnoliopsida > Asparagales > Amaryllidaceae > Allium > Allium sativum. Next base: position 442,495,654 of record CM060923.1, on the reverse strand, counting down.
AATTGAGTTAAAAACGAATTGAAATCGTTTTGAATGAAATTTAAAACAAACCGAAATTGAATTGAAATCAATTTGAAATGAATTCGAATTGAATTGAAATCAAATCGATTTGAAATGGAATATAGTGTTGAAATGGTTTTGAAAACGAATTTAAAACGATTTATAAAATACGTTTTAAAAAGGAAATCGATGAAATATATATATTATATATATAATGGCTTGAATAGAACGCGTCGCGCCGCGGCAGTTCGTGAATTTCGACCATTGACTTCGAATTGACGTTGAGGGAGATCCGACCGTCGGATTCTCCTAAAACCAGAACCGTTGGGTTCGTGTCGAAAAGAGCTTTCCATTGAATATTAGAAATTTGAAATCTAACGGTTGGATTTGGAATTATGTCCAAATCAAATTTAGAAAAGGTCGCTGTAAGTGCAGTTCGATGGCCGTTGTTGGAAATCGACTGTACGGGCCTTGATAAAATTATTAAAAATATTGGTAATTTGTGTAAAATCATAAGAAATGATTTGAAAAAAATTGGGCTGAAGAATTCCACATTGGAAAGGATAAAAATATATTTTTGTCGAAATGAACTAGTTTTGAACTAGAATTAAAATCAATTTATTTTTGAAATAGATAAATTGAATTTGAAAGTGATTTTAAAAATAATCAATATTCCCAATACTTGAAGTGGAAGTGGAGTTGAATCGAAATTATCTTCGTAATATTTCGATGTTGGATTTCGTGACTATACAGATATCGTTATGGGAATTTGAAAGATATATTTTATATCGTTATTTCCAATATGATATTTGTTGGTTTCAGAATTTGATATTGAATATAAGCCAGTATATTTTCTATTCGGAGCCTTGTATTTAATATCAAATGTGATTTGGGTTTATTGTGAATCGTGTTTTAGATGACATTAGTTCTTTAACCCAGTTAAAGGCAGGATGTAAATTTTGGAAAAGATTAAAACTAAGTGGAGTTTTAATGAATCTTTAATTAGATTTAAAAAAATGTAAATTGATAATTTAAATTATCAAATTTGAAAGGTGATTGAGAATGGAGTATCACCAGTTTTGCTCCAAAGCGGTAGTTAAATCTGTAATTAGATTTGAACGTGAAATGGTAATTAATTTTAACGATAACACCGTGGTGTTAGGAATGGAGTATCACCAGTTTTGCTCCATGGGATATATAGGTTGGGATTGGGAAATAAAATAAATAATTACTTCGGTGTGGTTCGCTAATCCCGACTAGTTTGAAATGATATCCAAAGGAAGATTAAAGAATAAATTTAGAAGAATTTATCTTGGATAAAATTAATGGGAACCTTTCCCTAAGAATGTGATTTTGTGAATAAAAGAATATTCTAAATTGGAATGAGGCGTTCGTTGTATTTGTGTAACATTTGTTTATTATATACGTGGGTTATTCAGAAAGGTCGGGTTATACCCATTCTGGATAACTGATTCGACGAGATGTCGAAGATGAAAACGGTGGTTGAAGACCGGAAGTCTTCACATCGTTTGGGTGATTAATGATGATCTTGATTGGGCTGTATACCCAAGATGAGGGAAACAGTTGGTGATCGTCCAGACGTACTTGGAGATCGATGGATATGCGAGGAAAGTGCCTCCGGTTTCATTCAGACCCAGAACAAACTTGTAAATGGATTGTGTGTCTGACATTGGATTTTATTCTGTGTTGATTGATCTCTATTAAATATACATCTGTTTGGCGGCGGAGAATTTATTCTCTTGCTTAACGCCCTTTTCTGAGACATATGAGCTCAGAGGTTGTATATCGATGGACATCAGTCGCATGGAGTGAATTGCCAATGTGGCACGCGTAAGCGGCAATTGATCAGGGCTTCTGTTGAAAAGCAAAGTCTTGTGGTTGATGATCAAAGCACGGCCTGTGTGGCGTAGCTTTGTGTATAACGTGAATTCGCGAGCCTCACACCTCGGTATGAGTCAAAAACGGGAGACGGACCGCTGGGAGAGCATGACGTTTCTTTCTAGCTAGGGTGGTTTCAGTGACCTACCAGCCCTGACATTTATATACTTTCCACCTGTGTGGTTGTTGGAATGCGAGGCGCCTCGGATATAGGTCTGTAAGGACCGGGAAACGTGTCTTCAGGAATTTCCAATCCTCAAAAGTAAGAGAGGACCGGCCCAGCCGATTCCAAGGATCAAAGTGGGGTCCTGGGACATTTGCTAGAGTGTCTCGAACGCGGAGAGGAGCTTGCCCCTTGCCTCGACACATGATGGAATCCAATTTCCAATACGTGTGTTTCGGTTTTATTTGTAGAACCTAGTATGGCGTGATAGTGGTATGGGTCATTCATGCCGCCTATGATTGATATTTATGATTGAATTGTTTTGACACTATACACTTATAATAGTATCAAATAATGTGTTTTAAACGTATCAAGCATGCTTTGGCTATTATAAGGTAAAAACCCTATCCTCCGGCTTGCGTTGCATTGTGTGATGGGACCTGGGTCTTATAATAGCTTCATTTTTCTTTATATAGCATTGCGCTGTTTGTTTTATGCACTGGTATTCTTGGGAGGAAACCCGTTCCGTGCTATACGGCGTGGTCCCTTGATTTACCGAACTTTAAAATAAAGAATAATAACTGTTTAGTTCTCACACCAGTCCCATGACTAACCTGGAGTTTATTGTTTTAACCTAAACTCTGGGTGCCCCTATTTTCCACATGGGCAGCTAGTAGTTTTGGTTTTGCTGATTTATATTAACAGGGTCCGGATTTACAGCTGGAACGATGCTCGGAAAGCTCTGTATCCGTGTATCACTTCTAGTTGTGTTTTGTATATTTTTCCGCTGCTATGTAATTTATTGTAATCTCTGATATTTATCGAATGTAATTTATTCATTTATACTCTGTATATTCTTGTATCTGATGGAATTGTTGTAATAACAATGAAATGTTCTTCCGTCTGCGTTCTATTTTGTCTTGTCCTCAATTCTATTCGGGCTTTCCTTACCGGGGAAGTTCGGGTTGTCTGTAACAACCCGAAAATCTGGGCCGGTTTAAAATTTTTATTTTGGCCATTTTAATGAATTTTGAATATTTAAAATGAATTATTTTAAATAATATCGACGAGAAAATTTATTTTGAATATAATTCGAACGTATATATTATACGCGTCGTCGTTAGAATATAAATATTTATATATAATTATAAATAGAATCGAAAATGGCGCGGTAGTTCGATAATTCGATTTCAAACTTCAATTGAATGTACCGGGTGCAAAACAATTCGGATTTTAGTGAAACCAAAAATAATGGGATCTAATAGTGAATATCTTTCCAACGAATCCGAAGAATCGAGATTTCATCTTAGAAATGATAAGATATGTCCAGTTTAAAATTAGAAATAGTCGCTGTGGAATTTATATATATTTTTATATATATATAAGGCCCTTAAAGATAGTAATTTTGCAAACGACCTCGGATTTCGACGAAACCAGTTTTGTTGGGTCCGTGATGTTAAGTTATTGCTAGATTCCAAATTTCATAATTTTTCGAATCAATATGTGAGCGTGGCAAAGGAAAACGCGTTTGACCAGTTTCAGTTGATTTTAATCGACTGGAAAATGGCCATTTTTCCAGCGGTCTCAGAATTCGACGAAACTAGTTTTGATAGGACCGTATCGTCAATACGAAGCTAGAAAATATTTTTATAGAATTTTTCTAGTTAGTATGTGACCCCGGTAATTTGAAATGTACGTTTAAAATTCAATATAATGATTTAAATGGAAATTCAACGGAAACTGATTGTAACAGCCGAATCAGCTGACGATACATAGCCCATTGTGTTCGGAATGGGGGTAAAATGCTAAGGACGTCAGGCGGTGGGCCTCGTTTCGAGTTCGTATTCAAAGGTCAACTTTTTTTCGAATTAAATAATTAAAATAAAATTAAAAAATAAATAAATTACCTCCCTCCTCCCCTATAATCCTTCTGCCCCCCCCCCCCCCCTCATTTCCAATACGATTCAGAAAAAGGAAAAAAAAAAAAATTCGCTGAAGACCCTCGACTGGCCAGCGCCGCCACCGCCCTCCACCCTGCCTCGCACCCTCTCTCCCCGCCTCCTTCTTCTTCCTGCTCTCCTCCTTCACCCAAGACGCCGCACGACGCCCCCCTGCTTCATTTCAGCGAGCCCCTCCTCCCCTAAATCGAGCCAAAACCGAACCCTAGCCCACGTTCAGCCTCCGACGCGCGCCACCAGATCCCCCCCCCCCCCCCCGACCACTCGACAGCGCCCCCTGTAAGTTTTCTTTTTTTTTTCTGATTCTTATTTTACTGTTTTTTTTTCTTTCTGATTTTTATTTTAAGTATAAACTGATTTTTATTTTAAGTAAAAAAAAAAACTGATTTTGTTTAAAAGTAAAAACTTTAAATAGGAAAAAGGTTTAATCTTTAAAGAGAAAAAGGATTTGAACTTCGATAGAAAAATAGAATTTTTATATAGTGAACTTCGATAGAAAAATAGAATTTTTATATAGTGAACTTCGATAGAAAAATAGAATTTTTATATATTGAACTTCGATAGAAAAATAGAATTTTTATATATTGAACTTCGATAGAAAAATAGAATTTTTATATATTGAACTTCGATAGAAAAATAGAATTTTTATATATTGAACATCGAAGTAAAAATTCGATTTTTATATATTGAATAGCGAAGTAAAAATGTGATTTTTACGTATGTAGTGAAAGCAGCAACGAAGGTGACAAAAAGGCGAAACGACGAAGACTTCTGCAAATGAAGTGCCGTGGAGCTAGGATAGCTATAGGTGAGAATTTCTCACCTTTCAATTTCTTTTCTAGTTATATATATACTAGGATGCAGACGGTGCTTAGTAGCACCCGACACAATCGTCCACAGACCATGGACTTGTTTGTTTGACTGTTTGGTGATTGATTGCGATATTGGTTTGAATGTGGTTTGTGGTGTGAAAAATCGAATCGATAAATTGGTTAGGATTAGACGTGCGCCGTTATAAGGCGAAGGAGTAAGGCTAGGTTAGACTCTTACTCCAAATTTTGTGGTTTGCATAATGAAATTGATTTGATTGATGTGTGAATGGCGTGGGCCTTCACTAGACCGGGGATAAGGCTAGGCCTTGTCCCGTTTCTAGTATCGTGCCGTTATGCCGCCGAAATTTTCTAAAATATGTTAGAAAAATAAAAATATCATTTTTATTGAATAAATGAATTGAATAGAAATTCATATATTGGAACAAAATGTTTTATCGTTAAAAATATAATTTTTAACGTGAATGTGAATAAATAAATATTCATTTACAAACCAGACGGTTTGTTTATGTACACTTATTTGAATGACATTGATTGGGACGATAAATTTTACACATCGCCCAACCGCACAAATAAAATCTGTGTTTGATTGTTTGAAACCCCACACGGGTGTTGGGATGAAATTTGAAGTTCACTTATCCTGATTGATTAAATATGTCGATCGATTGATTGACAGGCTGTTATAAGCGTTAGATATCTTTATTTGATGCTTATACAGTGTAGTGCACTTTGGTTGATGGTTGATCATTTTTCAATGTTATTATATACATGTGTTGTGTGAAAATCCATATAATTAATTTTATATGGTAATTGATTGGGCCTCATTCCAGTTTAAAAATAGAAATATTTGAAATATAATATTTGAAAATAGAAATTTATGAAGTCGTGTTGATTAGTTTGACGCCATTTTGACGTGAACGATATTTATATCGATTTTATTCATTTTGAAATGAATTGAATTGAAAACGATTTCGAAATGAAATGAATTGAAAACGAATTCAAAGTGAATTGAAAACGATTTCGAAATGAATTGAATTGAAAACGAATTCAAAGTGAATTGAAAACGATTTCGAAATGAATTGAATTGAAAACGATTTTGAAATGAATTGAATTGAAAACGAATTCAAAGTGAATTGAAAACGATTTCGAAATGAATTGAATTGAAAACGATTTTGAAATGAATTGAATTGAAAACGATTTCGAAATGAATTGAATTGAAAACGATTTTGAAATGAATTGAATTGAAAACGATTTTGAAATGAATTGAATTGAAAACGAATTCAAATTGAATTGAAAACGATTTCGAAATGAATTGAATTGAAAACGATTTTGAAATGAATTGAATTGAAAACGAATTCAAAGTGAATTGAAAACGATTTCGAAATGAATTGAATTGAAAACGAATTCAAATTGAATTGAAAACGAATTCAAAGTGAATTGAAAACGAATTCAAAGTGAATTGAAAACGATTTCGAAATGAAATGAATTGAAAACGAATTCAAAGTGAATTGAAAACGAATTCAAAGTGAATTGAAAACGATTTCGAAATGAAATGAATTGAAAACGAATTCAAAGTGAATTGAAAACGATTTCGAAATGAATTGAATTGAAAACGAATTCAAAGTGAATTGAAAACGATTTCGAAATGAATTGAATTGAAAACGAATTCAAAGTGAATTGAAAACGATTTCGAAATGAATTGAATTGAAAACGAATTCAAAGTGAATTGAAAACGATTTCGAAATGAATTGAATTGAAAACGAATTCAAAGTGAATTGAAAACGATTTCGAAATGAATTGAAAACGAATTCAAAGTGAATTGAAAACGATTTCGAAATGAATTGAATTGAAAACGATTTCGAAATGAATTGAATTGAAAACGATTTCGAAATGAATTGAACTGAAAACGAATTCAAATTGAATTGAAATTTGAATTGAATAGAAATGAATTTTAAAACGAATTTATAAAGAAGAATTCAATTGTGATTTGAATTGAAAAGGAAGTTGAGAATATTTTTGAAAACGAATTCAAAACTATTTATATAATTCGTTTTAAATAGAAATCGACGAAATATATATTATATATATTATATATATAATATAATGGCCTGAATAGAACGCGCCGCGCCGCGGCAGTTCGTGAAGTTCGACCATTTATTTCAAACGGACATTACGGGAGATCCGACCGTCGGATTCTCCTAAAACCGGAACCGTTGGGTTCGTATCGAAAAGAGCTTTCTAACGAATATTAGAAATGAGAAATCTAACGGTAGGATTTGGAGATACGTCCAAATCAAATTCGAAAAAGGTCGCTGTAAGTGCAGTTCGATGGCCATTGTTGGAAATCGACTGTACGGGCCTTGATAAAATTATTAAAAATAGTAATAATTTGTGTAAAATCATAAGAAATGATTTAGAAAGAATTGGGATGAAAAACTCCATATTTGAAAAGATAAAAATAGATTTTTATCGAAATGAACTAGTTTTGAACTAGAATTAAAATTCTATTTATTTGTAAATAAATAAATTGAATTCGAAATGGTTTTGAAAATAACCAGAATATCCAATGATCGCATTGGAGTGGATTTGAATCGAAATTGTCTTCGGAATATTTCGATGTTGGAATTCGTGATTATACAGGTGTTGTTATGGAAATTTGAAAGATATATATTTGTATCGTTATTTCCAATACGACATTTGTTAGTCGTAGAATTCGATATTGAATATAAGCCGATATATTTTCTATTCAGAGCCTTGTATTGAATATCGAATGTGATTTGGGTTTGTCGTGAATGGTGTCTTCACTAACACTGTTCTTGAACCCAGTTGAGAAAAGATTAAATCTTTTTATTTAGATTTAATGAAGTGTACCAATTAAATGATATTTAATTGGAATTGAATTGGTATTGATTTTTGGGTTTATCGTGAACAGTGTTTTAAATAACACTTGTTCTTTAACCCGATAATTAATGGAATGTGATTTTGGGTTTATCGTGAATCGTGTTTTAAATGACACTGATTCTTTAACCCAGATAATGATTAAAACTAAGTGGAGTTTTAATGAATCTTTAATTAGATTGAAAAGATCGAGAATGGAGTATCACCAGTTTTGCTCCAGGCGATAGTTAAATCTTTAATTAGATTTGAACGTGAAATTTAGAAACTAACTGTCGGTTAGCCAAGCAGAATGGTTTTCTGGATATTGATCTGATGTTGGTTTCGGCCTTCGGGGTTAATATTTGGGGAATTATTCTCTTGATTAATTTATGGTTAGTGACTGATGAATTGGAATGAGGCGTATGTTGTGTTTGTGTAACACTTATTTAAAATATACGCGAGTTATTCGGAAAGGCCGGGTTTATCCCATTCTGAATAACTGATACGACGATAAGTCGAAGATGAAGGCGATGGTCGAAGACCGGAAGTCTTCACGTCGTTTGGGTGATAACTGATGATCTTGATTGGGTTGTACACCCAAGAAGATGGAAACAGTTAGTGATCGTCCAGACGTACTTGGAGATCGATGGATATGCGGGGTACTAGGTGCCTCCGGTTTCTTTCAGACCCAGGACGGACTTGTAAATGGACTGTGTGTCTGACATCGGATTTCATTCTGTGTGACTGATATCGGTTGCATAGGATGGTTTGCCTGTGTGGCATGCTAAGATGCAAATGATCAAGGCTTCTGTTGAAAAGCAAAGTCTTGTGGTGATGATCAAAGCACGGCCTTTGTGGCGTAGCTTTGTGTAACGTTTACCTCGCGTGTTTCACACCCGGTATGAACCAAAAACGGGAGACGGACCTCAGGGAGGACTTGCGTTTCTTTCTAGCTAGAAGTGGCGTCAGTGGTTTTACACGCCCTGACGAGTTTGACTTATGTGGTTGTTGCTGTTGCGAGGCGCCTCGGTTATATCGGTTTCGGCCGATGCTTCTGGTCGGCTGACGGACCAGACTTGCGCCCCAAAGGGCGGGGAAACGTAGTGTTCAGGCATTTTAATCCACATCGGTGGACCGGCCCTGTCGCTCCTAGGGTCACTCGAGCTCTGATCCTGAGACATGGTAGGCTAGATTGTCTCGAATCGGTTGAGGACTATCTTTTGCCTCGGTTCATAGACGGAAATCCAATTTCCAAATACGTGACTTTGCGGTTTTAATTGTAAAACTAGTATGGCGACATGATATATGGTACCCATGCCGCCTATGATTGATACTTATGATTTGAAGTTGTTTTATACACTATGCACTTATAGTAGTATCAAATGATTTGTTTTTAACGTATCAAGCATTCTTTGGCTGTTATAAGGAAAAACCCTATCCCCCGGCTTGCGTTGCATTGTGTGATAGGACCTGGGTCTTATAACAGCTTCATTTTTCTTTATTTAGCATTGCGCTGTTTGTTTTATGCACTGGTATTCTTGGGAGAAAACCCGTTCCGTGTTATACGGCGTGGTCCCTTGATTTACCGAACTTTAAAATAAAGAATTATAACTGTTTTAGTTCTCACACCAGTCCCATGACTGACCTGGAGTTTATTGTTTTAACCTAAACTCTGGGTGCCCTTATTTTGACACGGGCAGCTAGTAGTTTTGGTTTTGCAGATTTATATTCACAGGATCCTGGTTTATAGCTGGAACGATATCCAGAAAGCTTTGTATCCGTATATCTCTTCTAGTTGTGTATTGTATTATTTTCCGCTGCTATGTATTTAAATGTAATTTAAATCTCTGATATTTCTGTGTAATATTCATTTATACTCTGTATATTCTTGTAATCTGATGCATTGTTGTAATATACAATGAAATGTCCTTCTGTATGCGTTCTGTTGTGGCTTGTTCTCAAACGATAGGGCGTTTCGAACGGCCTGGGTCGGTTTAGCGACTGGTTCGGATCGAGCGAGATTCCTTGCCGTCACATTGTCTCAGTTTGGTATCAGAGCTTTGGTTTATAGAGCTCGAGAACTAGACACATTAGAACCATACGAAAGAATTCATCAGATATTGGATTAGTAATATCCAATTAGAATGACTCGTTAGAGATAGGATCAGTAGTATCCTAGAACGAGTGTGAAGAGTATATTTTTCAAATGAAAACAATTTTGTTTTGAGAATTTAATCCATTTTATATGTATTTGATTATTTATTTATTTTGAATATGGACAATCCTATATATAAAGATTTCGCGTATACGCGTCATGAACGTATAGTCGAAGTTTTAATATACTGGATAGATATAGAATCACATTCTAGACACCCGGGGATAATTCTGATGATGTGGCCACATCATCAGTATTTATGTTCGTGTTTTGAAGGTGTGACTTCTATATATTTCCATTAGGCTGGTGTGAGAACCAAAACTAATATAGCTAGAACACATTGTTGTGAATTGGCATCAAAAACATGATTTTTTGTATATGTATCAAAATTATGAATTTGAAACTCTAATTCACTAATTGATTGATGTTTGTGTTGTTTGTTTATTTGTTTGATAATTTTGAACCATTTAGTCTAATTGAATCAAATATTGAATTGAATCGAAAATTGGTCGCATTTGTTTGCATATACATGTGCTTACATTGAACAGGTCATAGCAAGGAGGCTAGAGCAGAGAATAAAATTTGTTTGCCTGACAAATAGGTACATGTTTACTATATAATTTACTGTTTTGTTTGGGTGATGATGATTTTATGAGCCTATTGGCTAGCCGCTTGGCATTTTCTTTTTCTTTTTGAGATCAGAAGGCCTATACGGCAATTTCGGGATTTTCCCGTGGCTCCCGGTGCAGGGGAGGTTATGGCGAAATTTTTCGAAAATTTAGGGTGTTAGCCAAATTTTTGAAATATTTGAAAATTCTCCAAAACTGAAAAGTTGGAGAATGCAAGCCAGATCGAACGTAGAGTTGATTAATCAAACCACTTTCGACTTTGTTCCTTTTCGGGGACGAAAAGTTTTAAGTGGGGGAGATTGTAATAACCCGAAATTCTAGGCCAGTTAAAAATTTTTATTTTGGCAATTTTAGGAATTTTGAACATTTAAAATGGGTTATTTTAAATAATATCGACGAGAAATTTATTTTGAATAGAATTCGAACGTATATATTATATACGTCGTCGTTAGAATATAAATATTTATATATAATTATAAATAGAATTAAAAATGGCGCGGTAGTTCGATAATTCGATTTCAAACTTCAATTGAATGTACCGGGTGCAAAACAATCCGTATTTTAGTGAAACCAAAAACATTTGGATCTAATTGATGATATCTTTCCAACGAATCCGAAAAATCAAAATTTTATAGCAGGGATAAAAAGATATGTCCAGCTGAAAATTCTGAATAGTCGCTATGGAATTCAAGCCCTTAAAAATGGGAATTTTGCAAACGACCTCGGATTTCGACGAAACCACTTTTGTTGGGTCCGTGATGTCAAATTATTGCTAGGTTCCAAATTTCATAATTTTTTGAATCAATATGTGAGCGTGGCAAAGGAAAACGCGTTTGACCAATTTTAGTTGATTTAATCGACTGAAAAATGGCCATTTTTCTAACGGTCTCAGAATTCGACGAAACTAGTCTTATTAGGACCGTATCGTCAATACGAAGCTAGAAAATATTTTTCTGCAATTTTTAGAGTTCGTACGTGACCCCGGTAAATTGAAATGCGCGTTCAAATTCAATATATAGAGTTATATGTTGATTTTGACGAAAACTGATCGAAACGATCAAATCAGCTTGCGATACATATCCCATTGTGTTCGAAATAGGGGTAAAACGCTATGGACGACAGGCGGTGGGCCTCGTTTCGAGGTCGAAATAAAAAGTCAACTTTTAGAATTAAAAAATTAAATAAATAAAATATAAAAATATATCCCCCTTTCTCTCCATTCCTTATACTCTGCCCCCCCCCCCCCCCCGTTGAAATCATTTTCAACTGAGAAATAAAAAAAATGGAAAGAGGAGGACGACGGGGGGGAAGCCGCCGCTACATCGCCCCCCCCCCCCGATCAATCACCGTCGCGCCCTGGTGGCGCGACCACCACCAAACCCCCCCTTTCATCGATCTGCTCCCTCCTCCCCCTCTCCAATTCGAACGCGATACCCCCCAAGAACCCACGCCGACCATCGCGCGCCCCAGAGCCGACCACCGCCCTGCCTACCGCCGCTTCTAGCTCCCCCTACCCCCGAAGCCGGCTGTTGCACCCCCCCTCCTTCCTTAAACAGTGAGTTTTTAATTTGCTATTTATTTTCTTTACAGTTTTATTTATGTTGGGACCTTGATAAACATTTATGCGATTTTTATTTATATGAAGAGGTTGCAAATATGATTTTTTATATTTTTAAAGTATTAAAAATATAATCTTTACTATATAAAAGAATTAAAAATATGATTCTTTATATTTTTAAAGTATTAAAAATATAATCTTTCATATAGTAGAAGGATAAAAATATGATTTTTGTTTATGTAGAGAATTAAAAATATAATTTTTACATGATAGGAATATTAAAAATATCATCTTTATATATGTAGCAAAATAAAAACGTGATTTTTATAGTGATGAAACCTTTATTTGAAAAGACGAGATTTTTATAAATGAAAAGATTGGATTTTTAAATTTGAAAAGGCGAAATCTTTATATAGAGAATAGCGTTGTAAGAATAGAATTTTATCTATATAGTAGCGGTGTGAAAATAGAAATTTTATCCATATAGCATAGTAAAAATTCGATTTTTATATATTGAATAGCATAATAAAAATTCAATTTTTATATATTGAATAGCACAATAAAAATTCGATTTTTATATATTGAATAACGAAGTTAAAATTCGATTTTTACATATGTAGTGGCTATGGGCAACGAAGATGACGAAGATGCGATAACGACGAAGATTTCTCTAAATGAAGATTCGCGGTATTGGATTGCTATAGGTGAGAACTTCTCACCTTTCAATTTCTTTTTCTAGTTATATATATATATACTAGGATGCAGACGGTGCTTAGTAGCACCCGACACCCGTCATCCACAGACCATGGATGGCTTGTTTGTTTAATTGTTTGGTTGGCTGTGTAGTTGGTTAGATTATTTGGTTTGAATTGAATTGTTTGGTGAAATGAAATTGATTTAATTGATGTGTGAATGGCGTGGGCCTTCACTAGACCGGGGATAAGGCTAGGCCTTGTCCCGTTTCTAGTATCGTGCCGTTATGCCACCGAAATTTTCTAAAATATGTTAGAAAAATAAAAGTATCATTTTTATTGTGTAAATGAAATGAATAGAAATTCATGTGTCAAAATAAAATATATTATCGTTAAAAACATAATTTTTAACGTGAAAGTGAATAAATAAATATTTATAAACAAATCGGCCTATTTGTTTAGATACACTGATTTGACTGATATTGATTGGGTCGATAAATTTTACACATTGCCCAACTGCACAACTAAAATCTGTGTTTGACTGTTTGAAACCCCACACGGGTGTTGGGATGAAATTTGAAGTTCACTCATCCTGATTGATTAAAGATGTCGATCGATTGATTGACAGGCTGTTATAAGCGTTAGATATCTATATTTGATGCTTATACAGTGTAGTGCACTTTGGTTGATGGTTGATTATTTTTCAATGCTATTATATACATGTGTTGTATGGAATCCATATAATTAGCATTATATGGTGATTGATTGGGCCTCATTCCAATCGGGAAAATAATGAATATTATAAAAGAAGATTCATGTGTTGAATATAAAATAGTCATGTGTTGACGATGTTCCTGAGTTGAAAATATTTATGTGTTGAGTAAAATATTTTAAAAATAAAATTCACATCTTTATCATAATTAAAATTAGAACTACTTTACGATGGAGTCTAATTAAAATCAAACGATAGATACCATAGGTTTATAAAATATTTTACATAACAAAAATAGTCGTGTGTTGAAAGAAATATAGATTCATGTGTTGAATAGAATAAATATTCATTTGTAGAATAGAATAAAGAAGTTTTTGAAAAATATAAAGCCGTGTGGATTAGAGATGCGCTATTTTGACGTGAACGATATTTATATCGATTTTATTCATTTTACAATGAATATTGAAAAGTGATTTCAAAATCTAATATTTTGAAATGAAATTCAAATTGAATTAGATAAAAATTCAAATTGAAATTTTATTGAATCAATTTGAAACAAATTCGATTCGAATTGAATAGAAAATGAATTCGACTCGAATTGAATAGAAAACGAATTAGAATTTGAATTGAATAGAAAGTGAATTTGAATTCGAATAAAATAGAAATGAATTCAAATTGAATTAAATTGAAATTGAGTTAAAAACGAATTGAAATCGTTTTGAATGAAATTTAAAACAAACCGAAATTGAATTGAAATCAATTTGAAATGAATTCGAATTGAATTGAAATCAAATCGATTTGAAATGGAATATAGTGTTGAAATGGTTTTGAAAACGAATTTAAAACGATTTATAAAATATGTTTTAAAAAGGAAATCGATGAAATATATATAATATATATATTATATATATAATGGCCTGAATAGAACGCGCCGCGCCGCGGCAGTTCGTGAATTTCGACCATTGACTTCGAATTGATGTTGCGGGAGATCCGACCGACGGATTCTCTTAAAACCAGAACCGTTGGGTTCGTGTCGAAAAGAGCTTTCCATTGAATATTAGAAATTTGAAATCTAACGGTTGGATTTCGAATTATGTCCAAATCAAATTTAGAAAAGGTCGCTGTAAGTGCAGTTCGATGGCCGTTGTTGGAAATCGACTGTACGGCCCTTGATAAAATTATTAAAAATATTGAAAATTTGTGTAAAATTATAAGAAATGATTTGGGAAAATTGGGCTGAAGAATTCCACATTGGAAAGGATTAAAATATATTTTTGTCGAAATGAACTAGTTTTGAACTAGAATTAAAATCAATTTATTTTTGAAATAAATAAATTGAATTTGAAAGTGATTTTAAAAATAATCAATATTCCCAATACGTGAAGTGGAAGTGGAGTTGAATTGAAATTATCTTCGGAATATTTCGATGTTGGATTTCGTGACTATACAGATATCGTTATGGGAATTTGAAAGATATATTTTATATCGTTATTTCCAATACGATATTTGTTGGTTTTAGAATTTGATATTGAATATAAGCCAGTATATTTTCTATTCAGAGCCTTGTATTTAATATCAAATGTGATTTGGGTTTATCGTGAATCGTGATTTAGATGACATTGGTTCTTTAACCCAGTTAAAGGCAGGATGTTGATTTTTGAAAAGATTAAAACTAAGTGGAGTTTTAATGAATCTTTAATTAGATTAAAAAAATGTAAATTGATAATTTAAATTATCAAATTTGAAAGGTGATCGAGAATGGAGTATCACTAGTTTTGCTCCAAAGCGGTAGTTAAATCTGTAATTAGATTTGAACGTGAAATGGTAATTAATTTTAACGATAACACCGTGGTGTTAGGAATGGAGTATCACCAGTTTTGCTCCATGGGATATATAGGTTGGGATTGGGAAATAAAATAAATAATTACTTCGGTGTGGTTCGCTAATCCCGACTAGTTTGAAATGATATCCAAAGGAAGATTAAAGAATAAATTTAGAAGAATTTATCTTGGATAAAATTAATGGGAACCTTTCCCTAAGAATGTGATTTTGTGAATAAAAGAATATTCTAAATTGGAATGAGGCGTTCGTTGTGTTTGTGTAACATTTTTTTATTATATACGTGGGTTATTCAGAAAGGCCGGGTTATACCCATTCTGGATAACCGATTCGACGAGATGTCGAAGATGAAAACGGTGGTTGAAGACCGGAAGTCTTCACATCGTTTGGGTGATTACTGATGATCTTGATTGGGCTGTACACCCAAGATGAGGGAAACAGTTGGTGATCGTCCAGACGTACTTGGAGATCGATGGATATGCGAGGAAAGTGCCTCCGGTTTCGTTCAGACCCAGAACGAATTGTAAATGGATTGTGTGTCTGACATTGGATTTTATTCTGTGTTGATTGATCTCTATTAAATATACATCTGTTTGGCGGCGGAGAATTTATTCTCTTGCTTAACGCCCTTTTCTGAGACATACGAGCTCAGAGGTTGTATATCGATGGACATCAGTCGCATGGAGTGAATTGCCAATGTGGCACGCGTAAGTGGCAATTGATCAGGGCTTCTGTTGAAAAGCAAAGTCTTGTGGTTGATGATCAAAGCACGGCCTGTGTGGCGTAGCTTTGTGTATAACGTGAATTCGCGAGCCTCACACCTCTGTATGAGTCAAAAACGGGAGACGGACCGCTGGGAGAGCACGACGTTTCTTTCTAGCTAGGGTGATGTCAGTGACCTACCAGCCCTGACATTTATATACTTTTCACCTGTGTGGTTGTTGGAATGCGAGGCGCCTCGGACATAGGTCTGTAAGGACCGGGAAACGTGTCTTCAGGAATTGCCAATCCTCAAAAGTAAGAGAGGACCGGCCCAGCCGATTCCAAGGATCAAAGTGGGGTCCTGGGACATTTGCTAGAGTGTCTCGAACGCGGAGAGGAGCTTGCCCCTTGCCTCGACTCATGATGGAATCCAATTTCCAATACGTGTGTTTCGGTTTTATTTGTAGAACCTAGTATGGCGACATAGTGGTATGGGTCATTCATGCCGCCTATGATTGATATTTATGATTGAATTGTTTTGACACTATACACTTATAATAGTATCAAATAATGTGTTTTAAATGTATCAAGCATGCTTTGGTTATTATAAGGTAAAAACCCTATCCTTCGGCTTGCGTTGCATTGTGTGATGGGACCTGGGTCTTATAATAGCTTCATTTTTCTTTATATAGCATTGCGCTGTTTGTTTTATGCACTGGTATTCTAGGGAGGAAACCCGTTCCGTGCTATACGGCATGGTCCCTTGATTTACCGAACTTTAAAATAAAGAATAATAACTGTTTTAGTTCTCACACCAGTCCCATGACTGACCTGGAGTTTATTGTTTTAACCTAAACTCTGGGTGCCCCTATTTTCCACACGGGTAGCTAGTAGTTTTGGTTTTGCAGATGTATATTCATCGGGTCCTGATTTACAGCTGGAACGATGCTCGGAAATCTCTGTATCCGTGTATCACTTCTAGTTGTGTTTTGTATATTTTTCCGCTGCTATGTAATTTATTGTAATCTCTGATATTTATCGAATGTAATTTATTCATTTATACTCTGTATATTCTTGTATCTGATGGAATTGTTGTAATAACAATGAAATGTTCTTCCGTCTGCGTTCTATTTTGTCTTGTCCTCAATTCTATTCGGGCTTTCCTTACCGGGGAAGTTCGGGTTGTCTCATTCGGTGTGGTTCGCTAATCCCGACTAGTTTGAATTGATATTCCAAGAAGATTAAAGAATAAATTTAAAGAATTTATCTTTGATAACTTAATGGGAACTTTTCCCTAAGAATGTGAAATTTAGAAACTAACTGGAGATTTGTTAAGTTGAATGGTTTCCTGGGTATTGATCTGATGTTGGTTTCGGCCTTCGGGGTTAATATTTAGGGAATTATTCTCTTGCTAATTTACGGTTAGTGACTGATGAATTGGAATGAGGCGTATGTTGTGTTTGTGTAACACTTGTTTATTATATACGCGAGTTATTCGGAAAGACCAGGTTTATCTCATTTTGAATAACTGATATGACGATAAGTCGAAGGTGAAGACGGTGGTTGAAGACCGGAGGTCTTCACGTCGTTTGGGTGATTACTGATGATCTTGATTGGGTCGTAAACCCAAAAAGAGGGAATCAGTTGGTGATCGTCCAAACGTACTTGAAGATCGATGGATTTGCGAGGTACAAGGTGCCTCCGGTTTCGTTCAGACCCAGAACGAACTTGTAAATGGACTGTGTGTCTGACATTGGATATCATTCTGTGTGATTGATGGATATCGGTTAAATGGAGTGGTTTGCCTATGTGGCATGCTAAGATGCAAATGATCAAGGCTTCTATTGAAAAGCAAAGTCTTGTGGTTGATGATCAAAACACGGCCTGTGTGGCATAGCTTTGTGTAGCGTGGATTCGCGAGCCTCACACCCCAGTTGTGAACCAGAAATGGGAGAAGGACCTCAGGGAGGACATGCGTTTCTTTCTAGCTAGAAGTGGCGTCAGTGGTTTTACACGCCCTGACGAGTTTGACTTATGTGGTAGTTGCTATTGCGAGGCGCCTCAGATATATCGTTGACTATGTGGAGCCGATAGAATCATTTGTTGGCTCATTTACGCCCCATAGGGCGGGGAAACGTAGTGTTTAGGCATAATAATCCACATCGGTGGACCGGCCCTGATGATCCAAGGGACAATGCGTTATGTTCCTGAGGGGCGGGCTAGAGCGTCTCGAATTCGGTAAGGACGATCCCTTGCCTTGGTTCACAGATGGAAATCCAACTTCCAATACAAAACTGCGGATTTGATTTGTAACTTATATATGGCGACATAGTGGCATGGGACGCTCATGCCGCCTATGATTGATATTTATGATTGTATATAAAATCAGAAACTAACTGGAAATGAGCTAAGATGGGTGGTTTCCTGGGTATTGGTCTGATGTTGGTTTCGGCCTTCGGGGTTAATACTTAGGGAATCATTCTCTTACTAATTTACGGTTGGAGTCTGATTAAGAATCAAATGATAAAATTTCGTGTATCAAGCATTCTTTGGCTATTATAAGGTAAAACCCTATCCTCTGGCTTGCGTTGCATTGTGTGATGTGACCTGGGTCATATAATAGCTTCATTTTTCTTTATTTAGCATTGCGCTGTTGTTTTATGCACTGATATTCTTGGGAGGAAACCCGTTCCGTGTTATACGGTGTGGTCCCTTGATTTACCTAACTTTAAAATAAAGATTAATAACTGTTTTAGTTCTCACACCAGTCCCATGACTGACCTGGAGTTTATTGTTTTAACCTAAACTCTGGGTGCCCTTATTTTCGACACGGGCAGCTAGTAGTTTTGGTTTTGTAGATTTATATTCATAGGATCCTGATTTACAGCTGGAACGATACTCGAAAAGCTCTGTATCCGTGTATTACTTCTACTTGTGTATTGTATTATTTTCCGCTGCTATGCAATGTTTTGTAATCTCTGATATTTAAGAATGTATTTTTTTTGTTCATACTCTGTATATTCTTGTATTCTGATGTAATTTTTGTAATATACAATGAAATGTTCTAATGTCTGCATTCTTTTGTGTGTTGTTCTCAAAGTATCCGCTCTTTCCTTACCGGGGAAGTTACGGGTCCTTACATTCAATCTAAAACTAAATAAAATAGTTAAGGCCCAACTGTTGAATTTGTTTAATGCACCCGTATTTGCTGTCATTTTAATGGCCTAAGTACCTCGGTCTGATTTGTTGCAATTTTTGGTGTGATTGTTTGAACTGATTTGATATAGTGAATCCCCAGTCATTCTTTGTAATATTTGAAGGAATTCCTACTCAAATTAATTTCGATTGTTTTACTCGGCTTTGAAATGGAATTTTAAAACATAACAAAGGAATCTTAGTTTAATTGATTCGATAATCTTAATAATGAAACTGAAAAACAACTATGTATGATATATTAACAGTTTTCCATACTGAAATAAATTTACTTTTAGTTGATTATTGAGAAAGCATCCATCAATTGCAACATCATTTTGAACTATAGTAATTAGTATAAAAGTACAATAAAGAATAATAGTTCTAATAAAGATGATGATGTGGTTGTAATTCATTGAAGTTTTATTGGAATAATTTTCATTCTGATTTTATGCGCATACATGGTTAGTAAGTATCCTCTTTGATCTCAAACTTGAATCCATATATTGACCTCATTCTTGCTATATTAAAACCTGAAGCACATAGGAAGAGTTAAATCTCCTTCGGACTATTATGCAATCGATAGTTATAAATTCAGAAATTCAGGAGTGTGTTTAGGCTAAGCCGTCAATGATTTATTAAACTAAAGTTTGAAGCTATGGTGAGCACGTCCCAAAAATCGTTGTAACTACTGAACAAACAGAAAAGGGCAAAACTTCAAACTTCCATGTGGTCAGATTTGTTTTCCTTGCTTCCTTTTGTTGTTGTGGCACTAGGTTGTTATGTTTCATACATATAAAAAAATGCCTAGAGTTATAACCATATTATTTTTATTCTGAGAATACACATATATGTTTATGGTTTATGACCCTGTTGGCGATCTTATTATCATCATCACCATCATCATCATTATTATTATCATTATTATTTTCTTAGTGATGTGAACTAATACCGTTTTGGAATGTAATTTGTTTAATTTGCAAGATATACAAAGATATGGGATCATTTATGAACTAGACCTTTTTTATATTGCTTTTTGTTTTATGCCTGAGAACCCAAATTATTGTAATTTTTCATTGTTAATTTGAATCGAAATGTCCTAACTTTTCTTTAGTATTCTTATGCTTGTACCAAAATATTATCTTGTTCACAACTACTCGAGACATTGTCCATTTATATGTTCTTTCTTCTCAGGAACTATATATATATATATATAATATTAAAATAACTAAAGTTCAATAACTTCAGTGATTTATGGTAACGACAAAGCTATAACGAGCACACCACCGATTGTCTTGAAATTTTACGTTCGCTCGTGTTGCAAATTGTAGTATCTGGTAGCTAGTAATTTGCCTTGCAAGTTTTTGCAGTGCTGTCGCCTTGCATGCGAAAATATGCCTTGCAAGTCTGGGTACCATTTTCTCTTTGCAAGTAAAATTACATAATTGATGGAAGCCTTGATTATTAATGGTCTTTAAACTTGATTTAAATTTAAACCATTTGTTTACTAAAATAGAATGGTTGAAGCCATTTGTTTGCTAAATCGGAATTGCTGAAACTATTTTTTCACTAAAAGGAAAATATCTAAAATCATATGTTCACATAAAAATAGTGTAACCTAAGCATGTCTTATAATAATCTTTGTCTATTCATGTGAGAAATATATAACCTGATCACACCTATGACTTTGTATCGGCAGTTGGATCCACCTAAACGAGTTGTTTGCTATTTCCAGACCTTGCTATAAATTCCCTGATGCATGGACTTCAAATGTTGTATTGACCTGTGTTATTTATAAATGTATATGTTACTTATTTGCATTGATGTAGACCATGCTTAAGACTGGAACCACTTTGTAAGATATTGTCTAATAATAATTGATAAAAAGTTGGAAAATTAACAGTTATACATGGATGATTACTTGGGGCATTTGACCATGTATGTATAATAAAGGATAGCCTATGGACACTGGAAGTATAAATACTTTCTAAGATAATTTTCTGTGTATAAAAGAGATGCCTATCCCATGCCATGTAGCTTTGAGTACTTGTATTGGCTGAACACATATATATCTATTGCTATGCTATATGTATTTGCCACTTATTTGAGCCTGTAGGTATTTTGAAAAACATGAATGCCTATATATACTCATTGCTATGCTATATGAGCCTGTATGTATTTTGAAAACATTGATGCCTATATATACCCATTTCTATGTATGTTTTCCAACTATGTTCAGTGACTGTGATCCTTTAGTAATTTGTCAACCATGTTTAGGGACACTGAGTATTTGATATTTTGGCCAACTGTATCGTTGGCAGCAAGTAATTGGTAATTTGACATAATTGAGATCACACTTGGGCTTGTTGCTTGTATCGACCTATTTCATGGGCATCACACATATTTTAATTACTGCCCTTCACTGCATGAGTTTTACTTCGTAAGCATGGGTTTAATGTATATATGTGGTGGCCAATGGACACAAGTATATATACGTACCACTAGGGTTGTCAATGGGTCGTGTCCGGTCAGGTGAAGTCGGGTTCGGGCTGATTTATAAATGGGTTGGGTCAACCCGTTTATTAAATAGGTCATTTTTCCCAACCCTAACCCGATCCATTTATAAACGGGTTGACCCGACTCGACCCGCATAACCCGTTTTACTAAATGAATCGTGTCGGGTCGAGTTGGGTCGGGTTTACCCGTTTGACCCGTTGGTATATATTGCCCACTAATATAAACAGCAAAAGAACCAACACCAACAGGCGCACTATTATATAATCACCAACATGCAACAAGTTGCAAAGTCACCAACAGACATCACATATATAAAGCATGAAATCACCATATCTAAGAATCATTCTCCATACATAAGTATATATGACAATACTGGATAAATTAAAGACTAACAGTATAGAAGAGATACAGCTGTTATAAGTAAAATATAACTAACAATGTACAAGAATAAATTAGTAAAATATAACAGCTTACATATATGAGCATATTGATTATTTTATACATAAAAGACTAAAACTGACAGCATACCTAAAAGACTAACAGTATGAAAGAGATACAATATAATCGGGTTTGGCGGGACAAATTTGGGTTAACAGGTCAACCCTAAACCCACCCGTTTATAAATGGGTCAAATTCGGGTTGACCGAAAATGACCCGTCAACTAAACGGGTCGGGTTAACCTGCTAATTTCCGTGCGGGTTTCGGGTCGGGTCACGAGTCGTGTAGGAAATTGACAGCCCTACGTACCACTGTATGTGTATATACATGTCATCGGCACACGTATATATATAAATGCATATGCGAAATGAATTATTCGTACCAAGTTGTTATGCTTGAGTTTAATAATTTGCCAGGATTAACTATTATATTTCAGTTTATATTGAAATTAATTTGCTTGAACTATGATTAAATACTGACTCGAGTGTTTTATGTTTTTGCGTGGAACGCTCGGGTCAGACCTGAGCATTCCATATTTTAAGGAGTACAACTTAGGATTCAAAGATTAGCGGAGCTGAGGTTTCGAAGACGCGCACTCTGATATTTTCAAAAACAGTAAATATCCTCTTGTATTCAAATTGTTTTAAAATTCCGCTGTGTATAGAAAAGTTTTATATTAAAAAATTATGATTATAAATAAAAGTTTTGTTTCGTTGTTTCATATTGTATTATTAATTATTCTGCATTTCTGTGTTGATTCTGTTTTTAAACTCTGTAAGCTAAATACGCTTTGTCGATTTGGACATTTTGAATTGGTTTGAAGCGGTCAAAAAGGTGGGACTTTATAGTGGTATCAGAGCTTTGGTTTATTCAAAGCTTAGCTTATTGGGTTTAAAAGCGAATCTTGAAAATGATAAGATTTTGGAATATAAATTTGAATGTATAAATATTTTTAATAATTTTTGAAATGTAAATTATTTTCAAAAATTAAGTATTTTGAAATGAATACAGTGGAAACAAAATTATTTTTGAGATTTAATTTTTTTTGGAATCACCAGTCTTTGAATCCGGATTCGTTAGAGCTATTCTTCGATAAATTCTCTTGGATTTGAATCCCAAATCCATAGTCAAATGGTAAGAAAATATTACAAGAGAATTAACGAATTAATTGTGTATTTTAGCAATTAGAGATAATCAAAATTTATTGGAAATGAGAACTCAGATGGGATTTTGAAATCATTTCAAAAATGAAACGATGAATTTTATGTACTGAATATCAATGAATGGAAATAAGATCGAAAGGATTATAAATGGGAATTTGACTGTGTTAAATTTGATTAATTTGTTAAGATGATTTATAATTGGGTTCAAATTAATAATGTACAAGAATTCGATGGTGAGGTATAAACTTGTTAATTAACAAGAACGATAAATGAAGCAATATATGAATGAAGATTGTGAAGAAATTTGAATCGATATTCAAATGAAACCAAAACTGATTTGATGTGACGAGTTCAGATTCGTATACGAGGGAATAATATTGTAGAAGTAAATAACGTATGGAAGCAAAAATGTTGCAAATACAATTGGGAATAAAAGTTGAACAGTACAGTTAGGTTATACTGAAGTTCAGAATGTAAGTCAAGTGAAATTTTTCTGAAGTTCAGAATTTATATTATCGGACAAGAGGTTATCCGAAAAGAAGTTGTTTGTGGAAGTCGACTATGTCTAATTCCAGAAAAGAATAGTATATACTAATTAATTATTTATGTACTTAGATTAACGAACGAAGTATATTTTAAAGTTAAATATTTTAAAGGCATGAATTATTTTTACAAATCAACGATTATTATAAAGAACAAATTTTTTAATTTGAATTCGAAAGTTATGAGAATGAATGTCTTATGGGTATTCGAAGTTGTGAACTTACTTATTTTACAGTTAATAACGTTGTTCAGTTAAGGTCTGAGAGGTAATTATTACCCAACTTGACTGATTTCATTATTAACTAAGAAATGTTTAAGGTTCAATAGAAAGAGATAGTTAAGAGAAGTAAGTTAATAAGTGTCAACAATTGAGTGGAAATAACGATGTTTTATTTAATATTTGTTTTAATCCAAATAACAAATTTAGAAGTGTTTTCCCCTGAGAATAAAGTATATCCTCAATAAACAAATATAATATATAAATATAGATTTTTGAATATATGAAAATGTTTTTCAAATGATAATAAGAGATTTTCTAGAATTATAGAAAAAGGATATAATAATCGAAAATGCTTTTCAAAAGATCGTGAGAGACTAACGAGGTTTGATAAATCAGAATGGTAAGAACTGAAGAACAAAAAGCCGTATGATGAGAACAGAAGATGACAGAACGTTAGAGAAGTGGACGTGTAAAATAATTCGAGAAATGCATAAGCAAAGATTTGATAAGAGAAATTCGTAAGCAAAGATTTGATAAGAAATTAAGAAATGGATTTAAGGAAAATTGGAAACTGACTGGAAGTTAGTTAAATTGAATGACTTTCTAAGTGTTGATCTGATGTTTGTTTCGGCCTTCGGGGCTAATATTTAGATAATTGTTCGCTTGCTGATTGACGGTCAAATGGTGTGAATATGAAGGAGTAGTAATGTATGAATAAGAAGTTTGTTATAAGAGTGAAAAATTCGAAAAGTCTGAGAGCATGAAGATTTGAATTAAGCAATAAACTTAATAATGGGAAAAGTGGAAGAAAATTTGGTTTATAACTAGTAGATGCATACATCAGAGTTTGGAAGATGTCAAATATCTGAATTAATTTAGAGATCAAAAACTGAATTTTGAAATTTGAATGGAAATTTATGAATATTCAATTTTAGATATTAGATAAAAATTTTGGAACTTAAGTGGAAAATATATAAGGATATAGCGAATTTGAAAACTACGGAATTGGAAGGTAATCGATTTGAAATGAAATTTTATACAATGAAATCTTATATAACAGAGTTTATATAAGAATGAGATAATTGGAAATGTGACTTGGAAAGAAAATCATAATTATGATTTATGAGTTTGTACGTTTTCAAAGAAAATTACCTTCCTTCTCTTTGAAATTCGAGCTTAGTTATGCTGCCGGTGGTAGTAGGTTGTTCGGACATAAAACTCATGAGTCACCATTGAGTACGATTGCTAGCGTAATTCGCAGGGCTGCAGATAGCCTATGGCGGTTGGATGTTTCTTGAGGGGATCGGGCGTAACCATTATGATCGCTGCAATCTAGAGTCGTTGGAATTCGACCATGTAGCAAAATTCGCAGGCTGCAGATAGCCTACGGTGGTCGAATGTTTCTTGAGGGAATCAGGCGTAACCTTTGTGATCGCTGCAATCTACAGTCGAATTATAAGGGCGTGTAAACCATAGAGCTGTGAAAGCTTACGGGTATGGATGTTTCCTAGGGGACCCAGGCGTAACCATTGTATACCTACGGTCCATTTAGATATCTTAGTGATTGAGCCACCTCTTTAATGCAGCAATTTGTCTTCGTGACTTGATTAGTCCTTGTAACTTTATTTGTCTTCATAATTTCATGATTTGTTTTTCGTGACTCTGAGAGAGAGCAACCAACGCTTAATGACCTCAGGTATTCTTTTTGATTCCTAAATATCTTTCGTTGATCTGTCCATGACAAAATTCACAGGGAAGTGATTTCCTATGGATACAGATGTTTTTTGGGGGATCCAGACGAAACCATTGTGTATCTGCGATTCATGAACAATCAACATATCAATATAACATTGGAACTTTCCATATCTGTTTTTAAAGAAAATTTTGAAATATTGTCCACTAGGAGTTGAAACAAGGATATTTAGTACTTGGAGATTTTCGTCGTGCGCCTGGCCAACGTATGACTAACATCCATGAGAATGACAATAGATTTGTCAAAATTCGAGTTATTAAGTATTTTTAAATAAATTAATTAAAATATGCCTAAGTTTAATACATTACTTTTGAAGAATTTTCAAATCCCTAGCTATATAATGATAATACAGATATTTTTTCATGAATTTCGTGTTACAAATAAAGATTATAAAACAACTCAAATTTTGAGAAAATTTCAAGTCGACAATTTGTGACTTGAAAAGAAAATGATAATTATACTCTTCAATGAGTGTTGGGGAAGATTAAACGGATTGAATATATGGAGATGTGGATGAACTTGTGAGACGATTACAAAAGAGTTTGATTTTGAAGGGAAATGTGATTTTCTGAATTAATTGAATATGATGGTAAACAAAGAAAGATCGATGACTTAGATATAGATATTTAAGTTAGTTGTGGAAGAATTTCACACAAATATTAAAATTTGAAGTAACTCTAATGATCTCTCCTTTTCGAGGACAAAAAGTTTTAAAAGTGGGGAAGATTGTAACGTCCTAGAATTTCGGCAATTGGAAAATGTAATTAATTAAAGATTAATTATGAATATTATTCTATATTGATGTATGGATTAGAAATTTAAAATCAAGTACATTGTTTATGTATGAATTGGATTTAATTCAAAATGTTTGTGAAGATCAAATATTTATTTGAATCGAATTTGGTTGGGTAGTTGATTTGGATTTGAAAATTAAATTGAAAAGTAATAATAATAATAAATGTTATTAGCATTAAATAAACTAGATATTTTATTCGTCGATATATATGGAGATTGGCTTGGAAATATGTGTATCTGTAGGTTCAGAGAAATTAAAATTTTAATATTCAAATTTAGAATTGAACGGAATTGTTTTAGGAACAAACGAATTAGATCAGTGAACTAATAAATAATAATAAAAACTATCATCATACACAAATAGAGTCGGATTATAATTAAATTATTATCTTTATTAATTCAAAATATTGAAAAGAAGGGGTACGTATAAAAAAATTCACATTTAAAGATTGTGTTTGTGGTACGGATTCAGAACGGTAAACGGCTACATGGAAATACGCGGTAGAAATAAATATTAATTTAAATCAAATAAAACCCACCCCAGATATGAATCTACACCGACCTACCTATGATGAGTCATCGCTACCCTATTCTACTTGATGTTACTCCGTTCTTATCTCTTCCTTTCTAATTCTATAAATCACTCCTCATTCCCAATTCCTTCAGCAACAAATATATTTCCTCCTTTTTCAATTTGAATGGTCAAAGCGAATGACTTCATTTCCTAGAAACAAAATCTTTCCTCTTTTAATATTAATGGCCACTGTTAGACCAAAAAATGGTCCTAACACCCGATTGATCATGTTTTACAGAGAATAATGAGGAATCATAAGCTAAAAGCAAGAAAAATCAACCGACACACGAGATTTATAGTGGTTCGGCGTTAACGAGCCTATGCCCACTTCATATTTTATCATTTCATTTATAGATTACAATTACAACGAATATAGCCCTCATACACTCGAATTCAATGAATAATTCTCTCTGAATTCATTGATTTTATTAAATAAAAGGTAGTTTCTTATTTGAGAGGTGCGACCATGACAGCCATGAATGAATGAAAATGCCCCCAAAAAGTCCCCCTCATGTGTTGTTCGGATGTGTATTTATAGATAGAAAGTTGGTTAGGGATGAGTGGCCACATGGCAGCATCAGGGAAGATCTTGTGAGTAGTGGAGGATATGACTTCTATTCGTAGGGGGACACGTGTACAACTATCCTGATTAATAGGCTAGAGAATAGGCTAACTTCGTGAAATACTTTCATAGCATCAGGCGGTTCGGGTAGGGGTGCAGGCGATCCGAACCGATAGGGAAAACTTGTCTTGTTGCATATGCATGCACAAGGGGATCGGATGGTGGCTCTCCCGATCCGATCCAGCTTTAACATGTAGAAGTTATTTCTCTTGTGTGCTAGTGGGTTGGATTCGAACCATCTACCTCGATCCGAACCATCTACCTCAATCTGAACTTTTGCTTGACAACAGGGAGCGCAACAGCTCTCTCTCAATTCGGGGTCCCTTTATCTATCCGACCCGATCCGAAAGGATAAACCCAACCCGGTATGTTTGTATGTAGAATGCTAGTTTTCTAGCTTTCCTCACTCCATCCAAGTGGTCGTTAATCAATGTTAGTTTATACTCAAGTCACTAGCTTTGGGTAGCCTGGTCACAAAGGAGGCTAACATTTCGCCCCCCAAAGTATGTTTTATCGCAGATGAGATGTGCTTTGAATAAGTTAAGCTGAATCTTTCTGGAATGTCATTCATTCTTGAGAAGGCATTATCTGCTTGTCGTGTCCTCCTAGAGGGTTTTGATATTTCGATTCTTTATTATATAGACAGCTTGCTATACATCCCACTGGTTTCGTCGGTGCTTATTGAGCCAAATCCTATGGTTGGAATAGTTGAGATGATCATATGGTCCTTTAGGCCTCATCAAATTAAGAGGTCAAGTTCTTTTATCATGGATTAGGCTAGATCGTTGACTCCCGAATGTAATCGTACATGCACAGGTCATTGTCGAACGATGTTGTCTTCCTATGCAAGTCAAGCGTATTGTCGAGTCAGATTTTCTTTTACATACAAATCAATGTATGAGGTAGTCGTCCATGTCATGTGGTAATATAAGAATCTTCAGGCTTAGTGTCTGAGCTAACATTTGGAGAGAACAGACTCAGAATTGGAATATGAATCTGTCATTTGTACTTTGCTTTTGATTATTCTGACATCGGGATAATAATCTGAGAATCCATGATTGCATTGAATCGTAACAATGAGAAGTCGGGAATCCACGATCATTCCGGATCATTTCATAATCCAACGATCATAGACAAATCATTTAGGGACGTTGTTGAAATCATGTAATCTTGGGCTCATATGATTGTCACAATCGCAAGGTAGTGGAGGAGTTCTTCACATTTTTCATTCGATGTAGTTGTAGATCAAGTCTTTGAAGTCACGTTTGACCCGTCGGTAGGCGTGCTTGAATGGTCAAGACGAACCATGTCATATTCCGGAGATATAGTTTATATGTTCTGAATCACACATCAAGTCAGAGTCATATTCATAGTCTGTGAGTTGTAGATCATGCTCCTAATGTCGGTGGAGGACAAGTAAAGTTAATGTTTATACTTTCCGTCGTTGGATCGGATTAGAGTTCTAGGTTTAGCAATCTTAGTCGACCTAAATCATTATGTGCTCCTTCACAAGTCAACTAGAGTTGGAATTGTATATGCGAATGGTCGAATCACATTTGTCTTGGTGTCATCCCACCTCTTTAGTTAAAAGGTGAGGAATGCCTCATTGGGCTTCAGCAAACTCAGTTACTCTCATCGGATCAGTCGCGGAGTCGAGTAAGCTCATCAAAATGCAAGTGAATGAATGTCGTCATGGAGTTACTCAAACTCTTTCATTCATGTTTTGGCATAACCTGAAATAGCCATCATAGTCTTGTTGAGTCTATCTCTCATGCTTGGTTCAGTTAAGCTCGATAACCAAGATCGTGGGCTCGATTAATGAAATAGGTCTTTTCCGGAATTGTACATTCCTGTTTGTCCTTTTCGAGGCTTTTGTTTTGTCTTTGTCATTTCGAGAATCAGATGGTCCTCCATCCTTTGTATGATAATATTGAGACCATCCATCTCAACGTCAGTACTCTCTTGTTGCAGGAATATGTCTGTTTCAGAGGTGAATCCGCCAAGGCCTTTTGGTGGGTCTCGCTACGGAGAGACTTTGAAGTTTGAGTTATCCAGATTACCAGATACTGCTGCTATAAACACCATAGATGGTCCAGGTCGATCTACAGATGCTGCTGCGATGTTGAATCTTTTGAAGAACCAATGTAGGATCTCGCCGGACCTTCGTTTGATTGAAATGAGTGACCAACGCATTCCAATGGTTGATCAATTTGGATGCATGCCACCAAGAATTATATAACAACAATAAAGGTCAAGATCCACAAATGGTAGCTTGAAGTGCGAGGGATTGTTGAAATCCCTGATGTCTCATGTGAAAGAGTTTTGATCAACGTTGCTCATGTCGCCTTTGAGGTGTGCCACCTTTGGCGAAACATTAATTAACGTCGGCATTCTAGTCGTCGTCTTTGAGAAGTTGTCGCCAATTATTCAATTTAGCGCTGGTGCCCCTAGCATGAAGTCTTGAAGTGGATGGAAGACGGTTTCTGGCTTCTTGGTTCCGCATATGTAATAACCATCAACTTTGCTTCTGTCTTTTAATTATGAATGGTGATCCGCTGCTAGGATGTGTGCGGGTTACTCTTGAGGAGTGAATCTTTTAGTTATAGTTTGGGATCTTGAGGAACTCCGATGATAGTAAATACGCATAAAGTCGATGGATAGTCGAATTACGTGCTCGAAGCTTGTATCCCGTGCACCCCATCCACGAGGGTTTTGCTAAGCGGTGAGCATCAAATCCATGTCTTATCTGAATTCGTACTCCCTCATCAAGTCATGAGTTAGAGTTTGATACAAAATGATTTGTTCGTGTCCAGCTCATGTTAATCTTTGGTCTCTCATCCAAGCTCTGAGGATCGGAGCCAGGTAGCGATAAGATCAAATTAAAGTCACCTCAAATGCTTCCATTTGCACCTTACGTTAAGAAATATGGAGCTTCATGTTGAAGTTGAGTTGAATTTGAAGCATTCATCTTAATTGGAGCAGAGGTTGGTCAGACTCCGTTTAAGTTTCCAGTGGGTCTTGCATTGCTGCCGTTTTCATTCAAAATGTTACCGCCAGAGGTTGTATGTTGCAAATGTCTAGGAGGATATTAATTGCACCTTGTTTCATTCGAGACGACATTGCCAACTTGTCCTAGGATCTCATGCGATTTGAACCGCGAAACAGGGAGTGTTTGAGCCCAGTTCATTGTCGCTTGTATTCCCACAGAGCTCGCTCCAACGAGTAAGTCGTAGTTACTCGCCCTTCCATCTATTCGAGTAAATAAGTTATCCATCTTTTTTTGCCGCTTCCGGAGAAGTTCATCTTTCTGAGCCATCTGGGCTCTCAATTTAGCAAGGGCACCATCCATTTCATATCTGGTTTGATATGCTGAGGGATCACTACGAGAGGAAATCTGCTGACTTCCTTCGTTCCTAGCACCTTCTACGCCAATATCCTTAGCATAGGAGAAGGTTCTATCTTTCTTCTTCTTAACCCTTAGGTCGAAGTATCAGACAATTTGCTTTGTTGCAAGCTAGAAGTCGAAGTAGTAGCGTGCCCCTTGTCCGGGGTTTTCCAATCGGGAAGTCGGTTAGGACTAGAAAATAGACGTTCACTTTGCATCCGTTTTGAGGTTCTCGAGCGGCCTATAAGTATCAAAGCATAAGTTGAACACAAACAAATAAGTTATGCCATTTGTAAATACTTTCAATAGTTATGGTCCCAGTCCAGGGGTAACGGCTAAAGACAGGTAGTCGTATCACATCGCTTTCAAATTTGGACATGGATGCATGGAAAAGACATTGCTTTCGAAGCTTAAGTGATTGAGTTATTCAAGTACTCGAGTCATTGCATTTTCCATTCAATGTACTTGCAAGGTGGTACTTGTCGTTGCACTTGAGATATCACCCCAAGGTCTCCTTTTGGTCGCCTAAAGTCACACAGAAAGTTTAGCTTCAGGCAACGACATCAACCCTTCGAACGCGGCCCTTTATTGTTGTTGTGAGTGCGGCTCTCGCATCTTTATCTTGTTATCTTACACACACCTGCATTTTGTAAATGAAGCAATATTCCTGCAATGTCATACATTTGTAAATTTGCCATATATTTCAGTCAAATATACTTGTATTCAATATATTACTAATCTAAGTAATAAACAATAAATAACATCACAAATCAAATAATGGTATCAATCCAGCATCCCTGTAAGCAATAATTTCTGTAATAAAAAATTATTACTAAAATAAATAGTAAACAACAAGGGTGTGTGACGTGTACGTGTATGCCCCCAATTAATCTTGAATAAAGTGCCTGGGCAGGGCTTGTTCGGGATTGATTAGGATCGACATTATATTCCCCCAATCCTTCTATCGGGAGTGTGGGCTTAGCTTTCTTTTGTGCCCCTAATCTTCAGTAGGGTAGTAACCCATGTCCTTCGGCACTTAGTCTCAACGCCTTTATACTCTCCTGTCGTATGCCTAGGTTAGAGTGTATTCAAGGCGGTCTTTAGTCGTAGTGCACCGTCACGCGTTGTGGACGTTATCTTCCCATCCTTTATACTCTCTCTCTCTCTCGGATCATGAGAGTTAGAGTGGTGGACGTCATCTTCCCATCCTTTATACTCTCTCTCGAATCATGAGAATTAGAGTCATGGATCGAGTGGTCTTTAATCTTGGCATGCCCATCACACTCGTCGTAGATTCATACTTCTATCCAAGCTCCGAGGACTAGAGTCAGATCATGTTTGATAAGGCTTTGCATTCCTCCGATCAATCTATAGGAGGAGTGATTAGCGTCGAACTTCGGGTACCTACGTCATTCATATCGCATGAGTTAGTCATGCCAATAACTCAGGAAGCATGTAAAAGTAAATTGTATGATTGAAAAGTAAGCATATCAAGGGGCAATGTTGCCTCCTTTATTCTGGTGGCGTCAAGCATAGGATCGAGCCACGTAGACGGTCGAACTACGTCCGTCTAGAATCAGATTCCGACTTTGAAATGAAAAAGATTAATGCACAATTGTCTTGTGGTCTACCACGTGTGAGCCAAGGAGTGGATGGTCATCTCGAATCCACCTTGAGACATAAAACTTTCTTTAGATGGAGGGCGTGGCTTTGTGGACGAGCAATTCAATCGAACTCATTATGGTTTTGTTCCATAACTCTATATGAGGATGTTACAAGTCTGATCGGTAGTAAATCCTAGATATCTACATCATCCACATATTAATTCACCTGAGTTAATTACATCAATAACTCGTAAAGCATGGAAATATAAGAGCCACTGTTAAAGAGTAATCCTGTTAAAGGAATAAATATCATTCTGTGCGAAAACAGCACTTCATGCTATTTGCTGGTCCATTTTGCCATGCCCAATCTCTACTAGGGTACGACTGCCAAAATCTTTAGCTGTTGATGAACGTCTTTTCAAACCATTGTGGGATGGAAGTCCCAAGAATGAACAGACCTTGATTGGGTTCTTCGACTGAAAAAGGCAATTAGGTAAATACTGTAAGCGAATAATGAGGTCGCATCTCCTTTGAATCGCCTTCCTACCCCCATGATAAGGGCAAGGATCGAGTGTGAGGGAGTCATGTATATATCTCTAATGGTAGTGTATCATCATACTGGTGCTAGGACAGTAATTGGCAGAAGAATAACGGGCCATGCTTATAGAAACTTTTGCGCTTTCCATGCTAGGAAATAAGATATGGCTGCTAGGGGGATTGTCATATCTCATCCATCCGCAAATATGCCTTGAATCGCACATCAAGAATAAGATCTAATGCATGGATAATCCATCAACATCCAGGCCTAAGTGCTCTAAACTTATAAATCGCCAATTTTCGGGTAAGGCTGAGGCCGTCGATCATACAAGCCTATGATGTATCAGCTTTGAATTAGATGATGTAATCACAAGTAATCGATGTTTGAATTTCCAATTGCTCCCAGCGTCTGGGGCACGAGTTACTTACTAATAATCGATGAAGGGAGTGAAAATGTGAATCTTCACTTTCTAACTCCAAAACATCATTCGTTAGAAGTTCATTCGCGTTCATCTCCCATCTAGCGGGAGGCTGATTAGTGGTTTGGTCTAATCATTCAGGATAGTGGATTGAGCAATGAGACTCATTGATATTTATCTTGGGACAACTCTGAAATAAGCAATGTCGTCTTGCATGTCATACCTGGAGGCATAACGAACGATGGTACGCCCTTCACTTCTCCTTACGGGAAACACTTCGTGCTACAGGAAGTTTCTAAAGGGAGTTGTCCATGACTCTCTTCCGAATTTGGTCTCCAATACTAGATCAAATTCCATCGGATCACTGGTCGAAGCTTGTAGTGTCTTGATTGGGATCATATTCATCTTTTCTGGATTCTCGGAACTTTCTAACTTGGCCAGATTATCCACCTTCTGATTTTCTGTATGCAGAATACAAGACATGTTGTAACGTTCCCATTCATCCAATAGCTCCAATTCCCGTTCTAGGTAAGCTGTGAGTCGTGGTCCCTTCATTTGGAATCCCTTTCGAATCTTCCTTCTGGAGTTATCAATATGACTCCGGCGCCGGGCCATCGATCATTCTTTGCACAGTCTGTATACAACTACTGGGTGCTTGTATTAATTTTTCGTTTTGAAGGGCCATCGTCTTCATCTAACACATCCTCTTCGGGAATGGTGGATTCAACGATGAAGTCGGCTAATGCTCGGGTCCATATGGACTTCTTTGGGAGGAAATTGAAATCAAACTGGTTCAACTCGATGTTCCGTTCGAGCAATGTTCTAGGTGCCTCGGATCGCAACAAAACCCGTCGTAGTGGCTAATCAGTGTGTGTGTCACAATCATATGAACTTAGAAATAGTGGCGGAGTTTTCTCGAAGCAATCAGCAAGTTATGAGCGAGCTTTTCCATCTTTGGGCAGTTCCTTCGTTAGATGTCGCCCTCCTACATCTTGAATTTTCATCCTCTCTAGGATCTATATCTTCGGGTAGATCATCGGGCAACTTTTTCTGTGACGTCTCCCTTGCTTGCTAAGTCCATGCTTCCTTCACACTCCATCACATTAGGAAGGGAAGCATTGTTGGGTTCCACGCCATCTCTATTGCCTACCATATTTCATTCAATCAAATAACAAGTTCTTTAAGTAACTTGGTTGTCCAAACCATTCCCACTCCAAATTCGGTTGGGATATTTAGCAGTAGACACCAAGGTGCTTATGTAAGCTCTGAATTCCGCTAGAGCTAGTTGGCCGAGACCTTGATCAGATAAGCTTAAATGCAATCGCATGGCTTGCAAGGCTTCAAGCAATATTCATACATTTTGTCACAACAGTTTTATGAAGTGGAGAGCTAATGGATGATTCATATTTGTGTTGATCTTGAGCTCTCATCACTTGACCAAGGTTGTATGGTAGCCCGTGAGTAGTCAAGTTGCTATAATCTGGGAAAGGATCCATAAGTCCAATCATGGCATGTGGTGGTTCAACTAGTACCTAATTTTGGGCACCAAAGTATGTTGACCTAACCCTTATTCGAAGGAAATCAGCCTTCCTCGATGCGGTCGACAGCAAACAACCATTGCAAAGGTTAGCCAAGTTCTTCGGGAGGTGAACCGCAAGACATATTTCATTCATCACATAATACAATTGAAGTGTAGCTTTGGAATGTTGGGATCCTTAGCTGCTTCTTGGTATCCCATTATTGACAATCATGGTTACTAAGATTGTCTGAATCATCTTCGGAGTAGTGCTCGGACTGTTCCATATAACCGTCATTCGATGCTCCGCCAATTGGACAGGTTTAAGTTGCATAAATAAGGTGGTCACTACTCGTTAGGGAACAACATCAGTTGCATCAGTGAAATCTATACACCATCGGAGCTATGGAAGAGGAAGCTAGTATGAGACAATCATTGTCTCGTATATTGTCGTTGATAGCAAGTTGAATTTGATCGATAGCTCCACACATTGGCTTACTGATGTAAGTAGGTGTCATGGCTTTGGGAAGATTCCTAGTCGTTTCCATCTTGCTATGATATTTTCATACTACCCGTCTAATCTTCATTGACAAGCTTTGATGACCACTGTTAGCCAAAATATATGTCGAGCTGAAGGTGAGCCGTCAGCGGGTCCGGGCGCAGCGCCGGTGGGGATTCGGGGCCTCACAATCCCGGCGACGAGAAAATGTGGGCACCACACGATTTTTCGATTTTGGAGGATGAAGCCTTTTCGGAAATGATCACAAAAATGTATTTTTTCCCCCAAAAAACAGCTGTTTCGGGTCGGATCCGATCATGCCTTCATGTTGCGATTCAGAGATGTCTTCACGTTGGGTTGGATCGGACTAATTCCTCCGATCCGGATCGGAGCATCATCAGCTGGTCGGTTCGGGTGCCACTCCGGTTCGGACCAAAATTTGGTCTTCGAGCCAAGGTGTGGCTAAGAGGGGTGGGGTCGAGTCCAACCCGATCCGATATATCCGACCCGATCCGATTAGAGATGTTGCCAGTTAAACTTTCCACTGAATTTATCGATCCGGGACACTCCGAACTGATAGCCACCAACCAGAATTCTCCGATTCAGTTTCATCTCTTTGTGAAGTTTGACGGTTCCTATCCCTTCTTGGAGCCATAGTACACAAACTTGTTGAACTCGTTGAACTTCGAAAGTGATGAGAATACGGATTATCTCTTCGGACTTAGTGATCCAAACAGTGGGTAAATAATCCCAAGATTTGAGAATCTTCATTTCTCAGTGAAAGCACCAAAATGCTAGACCAAAAAATGGTCCTAACACCCAATTAATCATGTTTTACAGAGAATAATGAGGAATCATAAACTAAAAGCAATAAAAATCAATCAACACACGAGATTTATAGTGGTTCGGCGTTAACGAGCCTATGTCCACTTCATAATTTATCATTTCATTTATAGATTACAATTACAACGAATATTGCCCTCATACACTCGAATTCAATGAATAATTCTCTCTGAATTCATTGATTTTATTAAATAAAAGGTAGTTTCTTATTTGAGAGGTGCGGCCATGGCAGCTATGAATGAATGAAAACGCCCCCAAAAAGTCCCCCTTATGTGCTGTTCGGATGTGTATTTATAGGTAGAAAGTTGGTTAGGGATGAGTGGCCACACGACAACATCAGGAAATATCACGTGAGTGGTGGAGGATATGGCTTCTATTCGTAGGGAGACACGTGTACAACTATCCGGATTAATAGGCTAGAGAATAGGTTAACTTCATGGAATAATTTCATAGCATCAGGCGGTTCGGGTAGGGGTGCAGGCGATCTGAACTGATAGGGCAAACGTGTCTCGCTGCATATGCATGCACATGGGGATTGGATGGTGGTTCTCTCGATCCGATCTGGCTTTAACATATAAAAGTTATTTCTCTTGTGTGCTAGTGGGTTGGATCCAAACCGTCTACCTTGATCTGAACCGTCTTCCTCAATTTGAACCATTGCTTGACAACAAGGAGTGCAAGTGCTCTCTCTCAATTCGGGGTCCCTTTATCTATCCGACCCGATCTGAATGGATAGACCCGACCCGGTGATGTTTTCTTGTAGAATTCAAGTTTTCTAGCTTTCCGTCACCCCATCCAAGTGGTCGTCAATCAATGTTAGTTTATACTCAAGTCACTGACTTTGGGTAGCCTGGTCACAAAGGAGACTAGCAGCCACCGAGATCTCATTCCTTCAAGTTTTCATTAGTGTTTCCCAATAAAAATCAGATCAAAGCCTTTTCTATTATAGTGCGGTCTCTCCAAAAACCGCTCCACCCAATTCCGTGCATTCCTTGTTCAAGTCACCATCAATACCCTAGTTTAATCAGTCCTCCTCGAATTTGCAGTCATCGCGGCAACTTTCACCTTAAAAGCCGACAAAGTCCGGGTCCTTCAACTGAAGCTTGCAACGGCTATCACCATCGCTTCCTTGTCATCGTCGCTGGAGTTTTCTCAGCAAATCGAAGCTCTGCCTCGCTTATTATTGGATCTGTCGCATGCATCGCTGTGTTAAAAGTGAGTGTTTAGTCACGATGGATTTCAGCTTCAAGTCTTTTAATTTCAATCTAAAACTAAATAAAATAGCTAAGGCCCGACTGTTGAATTAGTTTAATG
Source organism: Allium sativum (assembly GCA_030737875.1). NCBI lineage: Eukaryota > Viridiplantae > Streptophyta > Magnoliopsida > Asparagales > Amaryllidaceae > Allium > Allium sativum. The sequence goes on along the minus strand of CM060923.1, from coordinate 442,457,706 downwards.
CACCCGTATTTGCTGTCATTTTACTGGCCTAAGTACCTCGGTCTGATTTGTTGCTATTTTTGGTGTGATTGTTTGCACTGATTTGATACAGTGAATCCCCAATCATTCTTTGAAATATTCGAAGGAATTCTTGCTCATATTATTTTCGATTGTTTTACTCGGCTTTGAAATGGAATTTTAAAACATAACAAAGGACTCTTAGTTTATGTGATTCGATAATCTTAATAATGAAATTGATAGGCAACTATGTATGATATATTAACAGTTTTCCGTACTAAAATAAATTTAGTTTTAGCTAATTATGAAGAAGCAGCCATCAAGTGCAATATCATTTTGAACTATAGTAATTAGTATAAAAGTACAATAAAGAATAATAGTTCTAATAAAGATGATGATGCCTTTGTAATTCATTGAAGTTTTATTGGAATAATTTTCATTCTGATTTTATGTGCATTCATGGTTAGTAAGTATCCTTTTTGATCTCAAACTTGAACCCATATATTGACCTCATTCTTGCTATATTAAAACCTGAAGCACATGGGAAGGGTTAAATCTCCTTCGAACTATTATGCGATCTATAGTTATAAATTCAGAAATTTAGGAGCTTGTTTAGGCTAAGCCATCAATGATTTATTAAACTAAAATTTGAAGCTACAGTGAGCACGTCCCAAAAATCGTTGTAACTACTGAACAAACAAAAAGGGGCAAAACTTCAAACTTCCATGTGGTCAGATTTGTTTTTCCTTGCTTTCTTTTGTTGTTGTGGCACTAGATTGTTATGTTCCATATATATATAAAAAAATGCCCGGAGTTATAAGCATATTATTTTTGTTTTGAGAATACACATATCTGGTTATGGTTTATGACACTGTTGGTGATCTTATCATCATCATCATCATCATCATCATCACTATTATTATTATTATCATTATCATTATTATTTACCTAATGATGTGAACTAATACCGTTTTGGAATTTAATTTGTTTAATTTGCATGATACACCAAGATATGGGATCATTTATGAACTAGACAGTTTTTATATTGCTTTTTGTTTTTTGCGTGAGAACCCAAATTATTATAATTTTTCGTTGTTAATTCGAATCGAAATGTCCTAACTATTCTTTAGTATTCTTAAGCTTGTACCAAAATATTATCTTGTTTACAGCCACACGAGACATTGTCCATTTATATGTTCTTTCTTCTCAGGAACAATATATATATAAATGATATTAAAATAACTAAAGTTCAATAACTTCAGTGATTTATGGTAACGTCAAAGCTATTACGAGCACACCACCAATTGACTTGAAATTTTACGTTTGCTCATTAGTATCTGGTAGCCAGTAATTTGCCATGGAAGTTTTAGCAGTGATGTCGCCTTGCATGCGAAAATATGCCTTGCAAGTTTGGCTACCATTTTCTCTTTTCAAGTAAAAATATACAACTGATGGCAGCCTTGATTATTAATGGTCTTTAAACTTGATTTAAATTTAAACCATTTGTTTACTAAAATAGAATGGTTGAATCCATTTGTTTGCTAAACTGGAATTGTTGAATCTATTTGTTCACCAAAAGGAAAATTTCTAAAATCATTTTTTCACATAAAAATAGTGTAACCTGAGCATGTCCTATAATAACTTCTGTCTGTTCACATGAGAAATATATAACCTGATCACACCTATGCTTTGTATCAGCAGTTGGATCCACCTAAACGAGTTGTTTGTTATTTCCATACCATGCTATAAATTCCCTGATGCATGGACTTCAAATGTTGTGTTGACCTGTGTTATTTATAAATGTATATGTTACTTATTTGCTTTGATGTAGACCATGCTTAAGACTGGAACCACGCTGTTAGATATTGTCTAATAATAATTGATAAAAAGTTGGAAAATTAACCGTTATACATGGCTGATTAATAGGGGCATTTGACCATATATGTATGATAAAGGGTAGCCTGTGGCTGGAAGTATAAATACTTTCTAAGATAATTTTCTATGTACCAAAGAGATGCTTGTCCCATGCCGTGTAGCTTTGAGTACTTGTATTGCCTGAACAGATATATACCCGTTGCTATGTTATATGTATTTGCCACTTATTTGAGCCTGTAGGTATTTTGGAAAAACATGAATGTCTATATATACTCATTGCTGTGCTATATGAGCCTGTATGTATTTTGAAAACATGGATGCCTATATATACCCATTTCTATGTATGTTTGCCAACCATGTTTAGTGACTGTGATCCTTTAGTAATTTGTCAACCATGTTTAGGGACACTGAGTATTTGATATTTCTGCCAACTGTATTGTTGGCAGCAAGTAATTGGTAATTTGACATAATTGAGATCACACTTGGGCTTGTTGCTTGTATCGGCCTGTTTCATGGGCATTAGACTTATTTTACTTACTGCCCTTCACTGCGTGAGTTTTACTTCGTAAGCATGGGTTTAATGTATTTATGTGGTGGCCAATGTACACATGTATATATACGTACCACTATATGTGTGTATATATGTCATCGGCATACGTATATATATAAATGCATATGCAACATGAATTATTCGTACCAAGTTGCTATGCCTGAGTTTAATAATTTGTCGGGATTAACTATTATATTTAAGTTTATATAGAAATTAATTTATTTGAACTATGATTAAATCCTGACTCGAGTGTTTTATGTTTTTGCATGGAACACTCGGGTCAGACCTGAGCGTTACTGATTTTAAGGAGTACAACTTTGGATTCAAAGATTGACAGAGCTGGAGTTCCAAAGACGCGCACTCTGAGAATTTCAAAAATAGTAAATATCCTATTGTATTTAAATTGTTTTAAAATTCCGCTGTATATAGAAAATTTTTGTGTTCAAAAATTCTTATTATAAATAAATGTTTTTTTTTTCGCTGTTTCATATCGTGTTATTATTTATTTTGCGTTTCTGTGTTTATTCTGTTTTTAAACTCTGTAAGCTAAATACGCTCCATTGATTTGGATGTTTTAAATTGATTTAATTACTGATTTGAAGCGGTCAAAAATGCGGGACGTTACAAATCCGAATTTTTTTCACTTAAAATCTTTTTATTTTATTAAATAATTCGTTATAGTTAATAAACGATTATGTCGCTGTTTTTTTTTTTGGAAATTTGATTTTGACATAACTTAAAATCTATAAGATGAAATATAGATTTTTTTTTCTCTTCCATTAGAAAACTATTACTTAATAGATTTGGACAATTCTTGTTTCAAAGAATCCTGACTTATATCAAGTTCTATATACTCAATTGAAGTTAAAAACATTAAACTATGAACTGTTGTGTCGTGGCAAGCTCAATTTAATTAAATTGAATACAGACGTTTAAACTTCGTTTATTAAATAAGTTCCAACTCCAATCTTTAATATTTAAATATAAATTAAACCGGTTTCTCAAATTTAACTTAAAAGTTTCGATTGTCCAAAACTTTAATTACTTCATTCAAAATTATAACTCGGTTATAAATTATTCACGACTCAATTTCTATATTAAATTCAAATTTCCTAGGACATAAATTATTTTATAAAATCCGATATAATCGAATTCCAATTTTTAATCCCTTGGATTTATCTCAAATTAGTTTATATTCTGAATTCCAAAATAAAATCTATTGTTCTCCTTTCGAACGATTTCCAATTCCTTGGAACAATACCCATAACTTAATATAAATAGAATAGCGTATTCACCAAACTCTTCTCATTTCCTTTACCTTGAACCTATTGTTATAATTTCATAAAAACCCATTTTCTTCCCTTAGCTTTGGAAATATTACTATATTTCACAAACACCATTTTATTATATACATCAAAATAGGTTTCTTTAATTTTACAGTTTCATTTCAGAAATATTGATTTAATTTCCATATGCACTTCTATTTCAACCCAGTTATACTCTCTTATTTATATTTCATCAAACCATGGCTATATACTTATTTCTTGTAATAAACATATTTCCAATACCATTCTATTTTCATTGTTTGAAAATATCGCTATATACTTATTCGAATGATATAAGTATAATCACACTTCATGCTTAGGCCAAACCATGTTCAATTATACATTATTTACTTTAAAACGCATTAGTTTTGATTATATCTAAAAATCTTGCAAATAAATTGCAATATTCTTTTTATGGAAATAATCAATTAACACAACATACTTTACCATTACAAGCTAATACTATTCCTTGATAATAATGAAGTCGTTCAAGTAGGGGTATTTTATTTACCTCTCAGACCTTGATCGACAACGTTCTTATCTCGAGATAGAGAAAAGTTCATAACTCAAAACCGATATTACGTATAATATCATAAAAATCTCGTCTTCCATCTCATTTGAAATATGGCTTTTAAATACCATTTCTTACATTGGGAAAATCTATTTTCAAATTATCCAATGGAAATTACTTCATTACATTTAAAAATGTTGTTTATAAACTAACTACCTTGTTATATATATATATATATATATATTAAAATAAGCCTCCATTTGAAACTCGATTCCCATTTGGAATATTTTATTATTATAATTTATATATATATATATATAAACATAGAATCTATTTTCGTGTTTAATTTTAATTTTTTGTTTCTATTTAAGATAATTCCAATATTCTTTATGGAAATAATTTACTTTTATATATTCGACATAGTCAAGTTCAATTCATAAATATGTATGAATTTATTTCAATTCCATTTACGTTCCGAACATCGGAATAAATTTCATCATTTCCTTTTCAAAGACGATCCCAAATTCCCTTTTTCTAATTCATACTTGAATTTAAATTTCTAATTATCCAATGATAATTTTCATCTTCATCATAAACATTGTTTATAATTTATACTGCTTGTTTTTATTTTAAATAGGTCATTTATTTCAAATCCTTTTGAAATTAAATTTCTACTTAATGAAAATAAATTTCCCCTTTTAAATTCACATCTGAATTTACATTTCCAAATTATCCAAGGATAATTATTTCTTTTCATTTATAACCATCATTTATAAATTCAACTACTTGTTTTATTTCTAAAAATAGGTTAATACTTCCTAGCCCATCAAAGATTCAATTTCGATTTCATAAAATTAATTTTTCCTTTTCAATCTCAAAATTCCTTTCTTTTCATTCGCATATATTTTTACGATACGTAAATACCAATTATTCTAGGGGCTAGTGCTACTCAAACATTCAAAACATCCAATAATCAATCACAAGTTATTTAACATATCATATAACACTAAATATGGAAATAAAGAATTAATTTTTTAAGGAATCCAGTTGGATCCCTCCAACCTGTTTTTCCTACATCCACAAATGTTAAACACATAAATAATACCAATCCTACTTCAAGGCAAGATATCATTGTATAGAAGGCTATCCACTATGTGTGTGTGTGTGTGTATATATATATATATATATAGTGGGGGCGCATAGGGTCATTTGCTAATGGTACTGTGGGAGATATCCAAATACCAAGCCTAAATATAACTAATATATATAATAGCCAAAATTACAACAAACCATATATAAAAATTATTTTACTAAATAAAAATTAATTTATAATAGATTACAAACAAATCCAGGGAGTGAGTTAACTCACCTTGATTTATTTAGTTTATAAATCATGCCAATTTATATTACATATTGTAACCTACGTCTTTACGAGTCATCCATCGCTGATTTCATACGATTTCGACCTAAATTGAGTAAGTTATTTCATTTACAATTTCCATGTATTTAAAATAAAATTATTCCACACTAATAATAATACTTAGTAAATTACCTTTGTTCATATTATTAAAATCTTGACCTATTCATAATGCCAAAAACTGCACTTGAACCCCAACATACAACCGCAACCAGCTGTCCTATCGCCTCATCATTACATCCTTCTTCAAACATAGCAAACAAGGTCGAAGCCTGCTACTACTCAACCGAAGACCGCCCTTGTACAACATAGCTATGGGCGCAACAGCTAGAGCCTGTCTCATGCTGCCAGACCAAAGCTCCGACCCCCCTCTTTCTAATGCTCCAGGTTTGAACATCTCCATCCCCAAATCAACCTCGAGTTCACCCAATACTGCACCCAAAACCCTACTGCCAGGACTTAGACCATCGCCCCTCTTCCCTACTCAAACTTCTACTAGCCCCGACTATTTCTACAAATTGCTACCTTGACCCTCGCTTAACACGCTATTACAAACAACCGCGACACTAGTTGACATAGAATCCACCCAATAATTCACAAGAGATGCTTCTCCATGCTACAAACTCCGTTTCATTATGAAATTCATCCATCGACCCCTAAAACAGCAGATGAGTCGAACCCCAACTATTTACATTTTAACTGTCGAACCTTAGGAATGAAATTGCACCATGCCAAGCTCACAGCTAGGGGAACATAGACTCCACAAAGTCAAATATATGATTTTTTTTTTTTTGAATTTTATCTGATTTATTTAATCTACGAACTAGAGGGAGCAGGTTCAAAATATAAGGCTTTGATTTTTCTTTCGGTAAATGAACGAAGAAGAGACATGGTATCATCTTTTTATATAAACTTGAGTATAGCTTTCTAAGGAAATTTATTGAAGTGTGTTTAAAAAGCCAGTGGATATTTTTTTCAAACTATATTCAGTCATATTTATGCGTTGAACGTTTAATGCTCATACGACAACGTACAAATGTTTATTACAATGAAAATTGACATCCTAGTATGATTTGATGTTCCGGACCCGATGAAACTGGTTTCGTCGAATTCTGATACAGTTTGAAAGTAACACACTATTTAAAGTCTTAAATCCTTAGTTGATACACCTTTAAACCCGATTAACATGAAACTTGAAATCTAGACATGATTAGTTATCATGAATTTTATAAAAAAAATCATTGAAATTTATTGTTGTTTGAAGATTGGTTATTTTCACGTATCAAATAAATCGAGAAAATAAGATTTTAAATTCAAAACAATCAATTCCTTGTTGATAAATTGTTATTACCATTCTAACTCAAATAGTATTTATATTGATCGTTTGAATTGTTTTGATTCAATGCTAACTTCTAATTCAATTATTTTCGTTTACGTATTATGATAATTCGATATACTCGAAATTAAATCGTATTTCATTTTAGTCGATAAACTCGATATAAAAAATCCATTTATATCATCAAGTCAACATTTAAAACAATATTAAATGTTAAAAATAAATTGTCTAAAAACCCGGGTTGTTAATTCGCTGAAGCTTGATGAGTAGATCCTCACTTTCTGACAAAAATAAAGGGATGACGCCTAAGAAAATGTAATTCGACCATTTGCACATTCAACTCTAGCTCTCGCTGACTTGAGAGAGGGTACAAAATGACTTGGCTCGACTAAAATTACTAAATCTCAACTCTAACCCGATGCAAGAACGGAAATTTTAAAGGTGTTTAACACTTTTCTGTGAGATAGAAAAGTGCAAATTTTGAAATAATTTACTACAAGTGCACAGGTGTGCAGTATGCAGGTCGAATACAGGGAGGAAGATTAAATTTTATTATTTATATATTTCTTGGGCGAGTTAGATGAATTTTAGAGTTTAGGCTGAAAAACAATAAAAATTGAAACTACAATTTGATTCAGAACAATTCTAATTAAACTGACGATCAAATAATAGTTGTCAATTGAAACAGAAAAGTAATAAAACTAATGTTGAATTAAATACAAATCTAAATCTAATCAAATCTATATTCAATCCAATATGACCTAGGAAAGAAAATAGAAAACAGAAATAAAAATTGCAGAAATAAAATTACAAACAGAGAATAAAATTAGGATTACCGTTGAATCTAATCAAATGATCAATCACTAATGAAAAATAAATGAAAAGACAAATATTGCTCTACCAAATCAAATTGTGTAGACATCACTAATTGCTAAGACAGTAAAAAAATGTAGAAAAGAGAAAAGAAAAAACTAAACTAGATTAATGGTAGAAGAATTACAACAGAAAGTACAATGTTTACAATGGATATACATGTGTATTCATAGCTGAGTTGCAAACCCTAATAATCTAAATGGGCCTCCTTATCAAAGATTATGATATGATCCTCCTATTATCCTTGTTTGCCATGTGTCCATTTGATTGACAGAAGATTTCCTAAGATCTTTTCTAGCAATCTCATTCTAAGGTGACCAATGTTAACACAACTAGCCTCCAATGACAGCTTCTTATGCAATTCTTCATGTATATGGCATCTATTCTTCACTTTTAAGGTTGAATGAGGTTTGGAAAACACATCTATAAAAACAACAAAATAATACCCAAATAATATTTATTTATACACAAATGATAAGATATAAAAACATAAAATAAACACATTTTCATGTTAATCAAATACCCCCAAACTTATCTTTTACTCGTCCTCGAATAAAAAAAATGAAAAACTAAACTAGATAGGTCACACTTTCTTAGGAAACACGATTGCATTGAGCATATGCAACAAGCCGTTAAACCTCTAGGTGTCCCTAGTAGGACGAGTGGTGTCTCGTGAGGGTTTTCAACGGATACTACCCACAACATGCAAATGCAGTATGTTGTGATTCTAATGGAACTACATGAGTGCAATGTATAAATTCAAATGAAAACATGACTTGTTTCAGAAAAGTGGTACAACAAAGTAAATTAACAATTTCTAGTCTTTTGATTTTATTTTAGATACCTCAACTTGTCACAAATTTTCAATATAATTCAAGTTTTCGAATGTTAAATTCTAGTTTGGCCAGTTGGTTCTGTTGATAACATAGTGCAGCCATGAAATAAATTCTTAGTTTGCTTGTCACAGTTCACAAAGTGGTATTCAAATTTCCTTATGCATGACTAGTCAAATCAATAAGGTCAAGAAGTTCTTAGGCATCCTTGCTTATTCTCTATCTCTATAAATATTAAAATTTATGATTAATTACACACACCTAACTTAAAAGACCAAGGTATACTGCCTATGATAGATGGAATAGAGCTTGGCGGATTGTGCAGACTGGCGCTGACTTTGTCAACAACATGTCGGTAATCCTTAGGTGTCTAACTCATAAAATGTGACCAAGATATACCAAAGCTGACTTTTTCAACAACATGTCGGATAGAGCTTGGCGGGATGCACATGAACGCTAGATTTACAAGAAATGTTGGATACCCTTGGATTGCTATTATTATTGAATATAAAAAGAAGAGAGAGTTATGCAATTTAGCTTAACACAACTTAGTTTTAAAGATTCGAAAATCCAATATAAGTCTTAAGTCCTCCACATTAAACAAAGACTACAATTTAGAATAGACTTCATGGCCATCACCTAAGAATCTCCCTATGTACCAATTATAATTCTACTTTTCATTATATTTCTTATTCGATTTTAGTTGAGAGAAAAAAATACTATCAACTGACTAAGAATTGTTAATTTATTTTATTGTATCAATCTAAAATGAGTCATGTTTTAAAAAAAAATGGCATGTTACTACGATCTAAAATGCATGATGGTCCTATATGAAAAGAAAAAATAAAAGAAAAATAAAAGGACGTAATGCAGACTCTTCCCCCCACACTTGATCTAAATAGTGTCCACACTGTAAACACGTTTTCTAATGTGAAAGATAGCACCCAAAGATGGATGAGACGCAAAATTATTTGTAGAATGAAATGCAGTCCAACTATACATAAGAATGGATCATGTGTACAATGATATATGTGTTTGCGATGCATGTGATGCAAAGAATGCCACCAACTTTTTCCCCCACACTTGGTTCTAGCCCAATGAATCCCATTCCCACTATGTCTAGGCATGTTTTCTAATAAGCAAAGGTTTTTTTAGAACCATCTCATCTTTATACCCAGATTATAGTCCAGTAGATAAATGTCCAGTGTTATCCAAACATGAAGTTTTTAAACCAAGCTAACATTCCAAAAATAATTCATGTGTTCAACAAATCTATCAGTGTAATTTTTCAAAAATTTGTGATCATATATAAATTCAGATGCAATCGTGGAATTTGAATGCTGAGTAATATTTAAGACTATCCAATCATATTTCTCAATTTCATTACTGGACAACATATTTTTGATCCTAACAACTTCAAGTTCGTTGGAAGTTTTCTCAAAGTTAAAATTTTCGAACTCGTGACTTGAACTAGTTCTTCCTCATATGACAATTCATCCTCATACAACCTGAAAAATTCACGTTTATTAGATTCTTTCTCAAATTTTGAGTTGTTGATAGCTTTAATATTTTCGAAGTTTTCAATTTTCAAATTTTTTATTTCAAGTTTCTCACAACCAGAAAAAGAAGGATCGACATTGGAGCTTAAATTGTTTTCCATAGAAGAATTGAAGTCCAAGTCATTTATTGGATTGTGAAAAACTTCATTTAGACGGTTATTCTCAATTTCCAAAGTTGTTATTTGAAAATTTTCATTGTCACTAAAAATTGAATTATTTTCCGATTTAATACCCATTTGATTTTGGTGCTCGTGTTTTTCTCCAAAAGATGTCATTAAACAAAGAAGTTCATCAATCTATTTATCTAACCTTTCGACCCTCTCTGTAGGAATGTTAAGATGATATTCTTCAGAATCGTTGATTTGAGAGCTCTTGTTATGGATTCCTTGATTCTCAAAATTGTTTGAATTTTCAGAAAAATGAAATGATGTTGGAAATCATTTTGATTTTGAAAATTAGGTACGTAACTAAAACTGTTAAAGTTAGAGGGAAAATTACAATTTTGGTCACTCTCAAGATGTTGATATGGGTTGTAATTTTGATCAATTTGAAAATCATTTTCATTTTCAAAATTATTTTCAAATTGATTTACAACCCCATCTTGATGTTGATCAAAGGTATATTGCGATTCAAACCTACTTTGATATTGATGTGGCCCATAATCGAAATTATTGAAATTTGAATTGAAATTGCCATTTCGATTATATCTACGATTTTGAAAATGTTGGCCATTTGGAAAAAAATTAAAATTGTAAGCATTGGGCTCATGAAATTTCGAATTTTTTTGCCTTACGAATTGTAAATCATACACATAATATCCTCTCAGGTTATTAACCCACAATTCTCTCAAGGATTTTTTTAATCAGACATTTGAATGAAGTCAAGGCAAGACAGAAATTATTCTCACTTCAAAATAGTATAAAATACCGAGGTGTGTTTTATTAATTAACGGACTCAATTAGAAGGGGGGAAAAGGGTCTTATGACTGCTCACGTATAGTATAAATACTAAGGGATACGACCAATGTTTTACGGGTAGTATGTAATCACTTTTGCTAATAGTTCAATAAATTGAACTAATATATATCTGCGATCCAATTATACGAGACAGTCAACTTCACAAAGCACCACTTTTCAATTATATTATTTTATATGAGCTCGTATTTTCCTAGAATCAACGGTTAATGAATTTTAAAGTTGAAAACCAATGAGAGTGATGATTTAAATTATGGAAATTCATTCCTAACAAACAGATTCAGAAATTTCAATCATAGAACAGCCACAGAATAATAAATTGCAGAAATAAATTTTTTACAAGCGAGCCACGGCACCTGCAGGAAATCTTTACATGCAGTTTCTATATATTTTTCGAGCAGCAGACCTTGTAGAGTTTAGAAAATTTTACAGTAGGGAATGGCAGTCCGTCCAGAGAAATTGAATAGAACTGACAGTTCAAATCAACTATTTGCAAATCGATTGACCTTTGAATTCCTTTTTTGATTGCTTAAAAAAAAATCATGTCAATCTTTGATTTTTCTCATTTTTTTTGGACTCTTTTAAAGCAAATAAAATGAAGAGAAGAAAAGCAAAATGGAATGAAAATAAAATAAAACAAAAACTAAACTAACAAACTGACTATAAAAATAAAATAGAAAGAAACTAACTCACCTTAAAAAAATATAAACTCAAATAACTATCAGACAAACCTAGTATCAACAAACAAAGAAATCAACAAAACTGAAAACTAGGCTAGTAAGGAAAAATAAAACAAATGAAAGAGAACTAAGACCAACAAAAACAAAGACCAGGTTCAACAAGTTGAAGCTACCCAAACTCAAACCACAAACCCAATTCAGGGAAGTACGCACCCCAACGCACAAAAGAGAATGAGTTGATTTTCCAGAAATAAAAAGAGCGCACGCCAATTTACATTTTTCAAAAATTTCGACAAGCCGTAAAAAAAATACAAGCACGCCAGCTTCCCCTTGTCCAGGAAACAAATCTCGTATGAAAAAATATTAAATCAGATTTTTTTTTCCTTTCTTCCAACTTGCGTTCGAATTCGGATTGGGTATGAAGGATTTTCGATTTGGAATTTAGGTTGCTTGCATTGTAATTGGGGGTGCGATTTGTTCAGGAATTCGTGGATGATTCGGTTGTGAGGTGATGATTTAGGAAAGGATAGGGTTTACAGGTTTCAAAATTTGGGAGAGGCTGGGGTTTGTGTGTAACAACCCGCATTCTACGTATCGAAGGATCATAGAATATTTATTTCTTTTTCATACGAAGTCGTATAGTCATGTAACTTTGAGGAACGACTATTGGGGTCATTTCCCATTTTCAAGATTTTTGCCGATTTTTAAATTACCGTTTTGCCCCTTGCTAATCTTGTTTCGGCCATAACTTTTGATTGGAAAGGAGTTTTGACCTGAAACCACTTCCATTAGATCCAGATGATGGTTTACCTTTCCGTAGAGTGATCACATTACCAAACCGACTCACCGTTTGGGAGATATGGCTGAAACAAGGTTAAGAAGGTGAAAAACAGCTTAATCGGGCCTAATTCGGATGATTAGCAGCTAGGCCCATAACCCATTTCGGGATTAGGATTATGGGGAGGATGAAATCAGTTAGGAAATGATCTATTTTCATTTTCTCAACAGTCTAAAACATTTCTCTAACCCTGGCCATGGCCTCCACCTTCTAAAATCATCCCAAATCACCTTATAATCACTAATTAAAAAGATCTACATCAAATCAAGGAGAAATAACACCAAATCAGAGTTGGAGCTACTATGTTGCATAGAGATTCGACCCAAAACAGAGAATATTTCTGATCTATAGTTTAATTGTGGCCAAGGTGAGTGATTTGCATTGTTTTTCACTAATTACGGCTAATTAGGGTTGATTAGTGATAATTAGTGAAATTATAACTCAGAAAAATCTGGAAAAATTTGTAAAATTCTAAAATATTGTTGTAGGGCTCATATAGAAATTTGGGTTAATTTGGATAAGTTTTGCTAATTGTATGCTCAAACATGATTAAGGGGGATTGAGGGGAAAACATAGGTTTTTGGGTATTTTTGATCCATATTTACATATTAAATTGTTGTTTTGGTGTCTATGGTTGATACTCTATGTTGCTATGACTGTATGGTATGCCTTGTGATTGATTAGAAAAGTCAGAATGGTCAAAAAGCGGTCATATGGCATGAAATAGTCGCCGGGAAAGTTGCAGAACATGTGCAGGGTTTCGGATCGGATCGGATTGGATATAGGGGTCGGATCGGATAGGAGGACCGGGCAAGGGATTCGGATCAGAACTTAGCACCAGGGAAGGCTTGGCAAGAAGGAAGGCCACTTGCAAAGAGTTGGAGTTGGGTTGAGGATCAGATCGGGTCGGAATGGAACGTGGGATCGGATCGGAGTAAGCAAGCTGGAGCAGGAGGGACGAACGGAACCAAGAAGCAAAGCACTGAACCGAACCGCATGGAGGAAGTGAACCCGAACTAAACCAAAGGAGGGGAATTAAGCTGAACCGAGTGGGGAGCCTGAGCACCACATACCGAACCGAACTGGATAGACCGAACTGAACTGAGTTTGGACCTCTACCTTTACTGCACGATGACTGTTCTGAAGACTAACTCCAATTCGACCAAAGCTCGAGATGCAAAGGAAGTCCAGATAGGAAGTAGAACTCAGGATCCAGTTGGGAACCAATGAGTTAACTTCATGAGTTGGGCTTTGCTGCGGGACATGTGCAAAGGGGTTATCGACGTCCATAACTTTGATTCACCACCAAGACCGATGTTAGGAAACGGATCAGTGCAGTGAGGTAGTTATTACACCATGGGGCAGAGTGATCGTAGGATGGCTATGAACCAGTGCAGTGAAGTCGTCATGGCTTCATGGGGCAGAGTGGACATAGCAAGGACTAGTGGCTATGGATCAATGCAGTGGAGTCACCATGACTCCATGGGGCAGAGTGATCATAGCAAGGGTTTGGGTGATCAAAGCAGTGGATATCGTATGCTTTACGCACTGAGTGAGAGATGTGAGGATGGATGTTATGCTTGATTGTTTGATATCATTATGACATGCACACTCCCCACCCCGTATCTCTAAACCATATGTTAGTGACACCATAGAGGATTATACATCTTGTTGTGCTAACTCTTTGGTTGCAGGTCCAGGATCAGGTATGGCTTAGTATACCTGTTATTGTTCTGTTTCGCTGCTTATCTCTCATACCAGACTTTTGTCTGACCCAGAGTTTTATGTCTCTTCTTATTACTTTGGGTGCTCTTAAACAGGCAGACTAGAGACAGGTTAGGTGGTATGCACGAGTAGCTGTACCGGAGACGAGCAGGAGGCTTCCACGTATGATATATATATATAGACATACATACATACATATATATATATATATATATTCTCCCTGTGTTGCTGCTGGTCACTACTTTGGGCGTTAGTAGTGTACCTTTCTTATTTTGCTTTAGAGACAGTTTTCAAAGTTGTAAAAATGATGATGTGGAACATAAGCTGTATTTTGAATTTCCGCTGCTTTGATGATTATGGTTTAGTTCTCATTTTATGCACTGTCTCTCCTGTTTTATGTCAAGTATGTTATTATTATATTTTATTCCATGCGCTGTGAGACATTCTACAGGTTCCTTGTTAGTTCAAATTCCCTTCTTTCCTTTCTTTGACGATCGTCCCATGCTAGTTGGACATTGGCACAGTGCACTTTCATTGGAAATGTCGGCTGGTGCGGGGCGGGCCGTCACATTGTGATGGCTTGGTGATAAGGTTTGTGAAGCAGAAGTAGATCGTTTGGTCTAAGGGTTGCGGTGATTATAAATCAAGGCTGTGATAATGGTGGAAGTTATTGGTCTGACTTTGGCTATGGTAAAGAGTTATAGTGTTGATATGGTAGATTTTGTTGATTTTTTTTTATGAGAACAGTGTGCCTTCTGGACTTCTGGTGATCTAAAAATAGGTGGCATAATGAAGACATGATCTGGTGGCAATGGTTGGAAAGAAGTTGAACGTGAGGGCTTATGAACTATTGGTGATCGGTTGTGGTGAGATGTATGGCCTAAGTCGTGTTGGTATAGGGTGGTCTGATGTTTGTTTGGCAATACAGGGTAGTAGTGGTGTGATGAAGATCAGGAAGATGATAGGTGCCCATATGTGCTTGTGTTTGGTTGATGGAGGATGGAGACTGGAAGGTGCTTGAAATTGTGAATGGTGGATGATTTTTGAAGGGTATGTGGTGGAGAAAATATTTGGGGTAGAGGTGATTGGCAGATTGGTCTGGGCAAAAGAATAGAAAAAAAAATTAGAAAGGAACCTTTGTAAAAAAGGAATTTTTTCATTTTTTTATTGTTCTAAAAGTAGAAAGAGGGAAGAAAGTGTAAAAGGAAAAAGAAATCAAAAAGGGGAAAGAAATAGATGAAGAAAGGAGAAGAAACCAAATCAAAAATTGATAAGATTTTTTTTCTTGATTTAAAAGATTACGGTGACAACTTGTAATACCAAATCAACCAGTCAAGAACTTTTTTCTATATATATACACAAGAAAACAAAAGGAAAAATAAAAATAAAGACTAACATGAATCAAAAATTAATAATAATAAAATTTAATTGTTGCCTCCCCGGCAACGGTGCCAAAAACTTCTTTGACACTTTTCTATGAGATAGAAAAGTGCAAATTTTGAAATAAATTACCGCAATCGCACAGGTGTGTAGTATGCAGGTCGATCACAGGGAAGAATATAAAATTTTACTAATTATATATTTCTTAGGCGAGTTAGACGAATTTTGGATTTTGGGTTGAAAAAAAATAAAATTTGAAACTGCAATTTGATTCAAAACAAGTCTAATTGAACCGGCGATCAAATCACAATTGTCAATTGAAACAGAAAAGTAATAAAATTAATATTGAATTGAATACAAATTTGAATCTAATCAAATCTATATTTAACCCAATATGACCTAGGAAAGCAAATAAAAAACAGAAATTAAAATCGCAGAAATAAAATAACAAATAGAGAATAAAATTAGGATTACCGTTGAATCTAAACAGACGGTCAATCATTAATGAAAAAGACAAAAAGTGCTCTACCAAATCTAATTGTGTAGACTACAATACTTGCTAAGAAAGTAAAAAATGTAAAAAATAGAAAAGAAGAAAACTAAACTAGATTAATGGTAGAAGAATTACAGCAGAAAGTACAATGTTTACAATCGGTATACAAGTGTATTTATAGTTGAGTTGTAAACCCTAATCATCTAAATGGGCCTTCTCATCAAAAATTATGCTACGATCCTCCTCTTATCCTTTTTTTCCATGTGTCCATTTGATTGACAGAAGATTTCCTAAGATCTTCTCTACCAATCTCAATCCAAGGTGACCAGTGTGAACACAACTAGCCTCCAATGGTAGCTTCTTATGCAATTCTTCATTTATACGACATCTATTCTTCACCTTTAAGGTTGAATGAGGTTTTGACAACACATCTATAAAAGCAACAAAACAATACCCGAGTAATATTTATTTATACACAAAAGATAAGATATAAAAGGATAAAATAGACACATTTTCATGTTAATCAAAAGGCTTAAGGACTGGATGTCCGAGTAACTTAACCCAACCCCACCGACACTTGGGGCATAAGCATTGACTTTGTTTGTCCTCCACTTGCACTGGGAGCATGAGAGTCAACTCACAGACTGACTTTGAGCATGACCTTAATTTGATGTGAGATTCAAAATATATACACTATATCTCTGGAATATAATATGATTATTCTTCCCCGTTCAAGCGAGCTAGCTTATGGGTCAGGCGCAACTTCAAAGATTTGAATTGCAACTACATTGAGTGGAAAGTGAGATAAACCTTTCTACTGCCTTATGGTTTTGACGATCATACCAGACACTTGCTCACATGATTTCAAAAACATCTCGTGCTAATTTGTATGTGATTATTGGACAATGAAATGTCCGAAGCGGTCATGGATTTCTTCAAATATGGTCTGATGTGACCATGGAATTCTAGTTTTCTCTTAATACGATCCGAAGTGATCGTGGTTTTCTGACTTCTCATTGTTATGATTCCATGTGATCATGGAGTTATAGATTAATGTACTAATGTCAAATTCTTGTGCCAATTCTGATGTGCCTTATCCCAACAATCCAGATGCTCGCTCAAAGCCCAAAAATTCTTATATTACCCCATGACTTGGATAACTACTCCATCCACAGACTTGTGTCTGAAAGAAGGTCTGACTCGAGCATGCGCTTGACTTGCACGAGAAGACGACCACATTTAGCATTGACTTGTACAATCACACTCGGGAGCCAATGATCCAAGAGGATTTATGATGAAAGAATTTGACCTCTTGATTCGATGAGACTTAAATGCTAACTTGATCATCTCGACTACTCCAGCCATAGGCTTTGGCCCGATAAGAACCAGCGAAAGTAGTGTGATACATGACAAGCTATTTATGCAGGAAAGAGTCCAAGTGATAGACTATTTAAGAAGACACAAGAATTCGACACTATACTCCCAAGGGTTAATGATGCTCCAGAGAGATGCAACTCGACTTATTCAAAGCACATCCCGTCTGTCAAGCAATGTACTTTAGGCAGAAAAATGTTGACCTGGCAAGGTCATCGCCCTATGACCTACTACGGACAGAGCCGATCAGGGCTCGAGCATGGGCCTGGACAAACTCGGATATTGTTGGCTCAACCCCCAGTTCGATCACCTTTTGGCTCGTCTAAGTCCAGTAACATCAATACCCAATCTGTGTATCAGAAGAGGGTAAACAAAGTCTCGGATCGAAGGAGATCCTTCCTACTTTCCTTAGCTTGAATAGGGTTCTAGTTCGGATCGATTGAAAACCCAGCTAGAGCAGAAGACCAAGCTTTGGTAAAAATAGATCTACGGATCAAACAGAGCCCTCGGATCGGATGGAATCCAAATTGGATCGAGTGGAATCTTGATCGGGTCGAATAGAATTCGGACCTTAAACTGCGCTAATGATCTGATTTCGCCATCAGCCCTTGATCTCCTGTTGTTTTGGATCTTGTGCCACGTGGTCACGTTTGAACCGACATGCCTTGAACTGACCCACCACTTCTCTGTAACTGCTTCCACTATCATCGAGAAACACAGATCAGATGCCACTTGTAGCAACCATTCCCGCCTTGGATCTGGAACAGTGTACTGCTAAACATATAAATACATGAATTCGAAGATATTACAGAGACTTTTAGCAATTAAATAGTTCACATGCATTATGACCAGCATTCAACAACGAACAACCAAGACTTATCTCGATCCAATCAGGGAATTTCGAGAATTTGTGTGTTGTTTCTTGAGTATTTGAAGATTATACTCTTTGTAATTGTAATTTCTTAGTGAATCAAGAAGTGGATGTAGACTCGTTAACGCCGAACCACTATAAAATTGCTATTGCCTTGTGTTTTCTTTCTTTTTTCAATTATTTTCTCATATTTCGTGCTCTAAACATGATTTTTTGGGTGTTAGTGTCATTTTTTGGTCTAACAATACTTGAGGCAGCACACTTCCTATAAGCCAAGCTACTTGTACCTGATTGAATCCTTTCATATGAAACCTCTAAACCTCTAAACCACTTAACCACATAACCATTCTAAAAATTACAAAATGACAACAATAAAGAGGTGGGTCTTCTCTTAATACTTGTAGTTTCTCTAATCACTTATGATAGCATCCAAAATATAACACATAAGGTGGATCCTTCAATCACTTAATACCTTAACAAATGGTTTCCTAATAAATTATTTATGACCGGAGAGTACTAGGTACTATATCCTATAACTATTGATTTAGCCTTCCATTGTTCGCACATCCTAATCCCACAAAGGAAACAACACATAATGTAAGACATAATAAGCAGTCACATGGCACTAGCAAAACAAATGTCAGCACGCCATTTACGACCTTACAACAGGTGGACTCCATTACCATTGTCTAGCTGAAATTATTTATGTAATCTCTTAACCACTTAAAACATACCATAGAATATGCGAACCCTACTCTGAGGCATCACTTAACTAACCTAATCCCAAAGTGCACTCTAATCCAATAACTCTAGCACCTTAAGGAAGCAGACCCTTTCAGAGAATCCCTATTTCGCACTCACAAAAGTCATTTAATACTTGGATTGGAAAAATGTGAGTCCTATGATTGCTTAATGCCATGTGAGGGCAGTTCCCATTAACTAGTGCCCGTACTTCTAATGATAAATTCATAAGGAAAAGGGTGAGTCATAATCATTTTATATCCCCAATGGAAAATCTGACTACATAATATGTTAATCCCATAGCCGACTATCCGACTTTCAATGATCCTTAAGTTTCTTCTCTCAATAGTGCGGCAGATCATATGGTTACGTAAACCCATAACGCTTAAAGTAAACAATCAGGAACATTTCTCACTAGATTCCCATAATTGTCATGGCTTCCTACAATCTATGATATCTCACATCAACCGAAAAGTGCAGATTTATTGTTAATAACCAAACTGACCTTGCATCATCAACATACTAATTCCAGTTTCCTATTTTTAATTTGAATACTATTCCTAGATTTAAGCTAATTCTAAGATGAGGTTGATTGTTCAAACATAATTTATTGGACTACATATAACTATGATAATATTACCCAAAATCACCATTTCTAAATTATTTTCATAATTGTCATATGCTACTGGTAACCATGAAAATACTTTCCTAAGGTAATAGCATAGCAATAAATGCCATTTATACTAGTCCCATTAATCTCCATCAATTCTCATTAACTATAACTCATTAATTATCTACATATTTATTATAATATTAATTGAAAATAAATCGAGTTACAATGTTTAATTCTCATTCATCCTCATTAAAAGCCTTTTTGGATTCTACCATTTATTATCATATCTAATACCCATAGACTCCAAGGTTACAAATGTTAATTCTCTATTTATTGCAGGTAACAAGTAATTAATACCTGTAATAACTGCAAAACATTCAAATTTCAAACTTAACCCAAACGTATTCCTAATAATAGTAATAGCTGACAAAATTTACGTATATTGAATAGATAAGATATTCATTAGTCCAATAATTACGTATAATACTAATTTTTTTAATTCTAACAATTTATGTTCTAATCCACAATATCAATTAGAGAAAATATTTCTTTGTTCATATTTGTTGAAATCAAAATCACATGAAAAGGTCTTTTGCTATAATTTAAATTAGCCAAAACCAAAAAGGAATACTAACATGCTTAAAATTACAAGGTATGACAGCGTAAACTACGTAAATGAATGAGTAATTTAAATATCTCTTTTTTTATTTGTGAATATTCCTTGTAGTTTCAAATACTGTCTTCTTATATAAAAAAGAAAATTAGCTACTTTATAGAAATTAAACAAACAACCTTACAAAAATAAAAAACACAGATAGTATTAAGTTGAAATGGGAAATTTCCACAAATCCTACTTTAATGCCTATTTTACACATGTGAAACAGAACCACAAACTGCCAAGTTTTACTCTAGTGGATAATTTCCTAGGTTTAGGTGTAAACACTAGTCATGTCTTACAAAAGAGTATGCATGTGAGATTTAGATATTTTTGGCATGAAACCTACAACTTTAGGCATAGAAATTGTAACTACACCAATGCAAAAGATTTTATATTACAAACAATATATTTATATATGTGTATGTGTGTGTGTGTGTATCATACTTGCATTGTAAAGCTTTCCCAAATCTCAAATTTGAATTATAGCTTTCGGTTTCATTCCAAATCCTTCCAGATCCATATAATATATATAATGGAGCTATGCATATTTTAAAAATTTCAGATTTATAAGTATATTAGGACAAGGAAAGAAACTAAAAACGAAAACCTAAAGAAATTAACTTTACATGCAAAGCATATTTTGTCTTATGAATCTGAATTCCTATTTTCCAATCCATGTAAATAGAAGCGGAATATATTTATTTGAAGAAATTTTAGAGGAGAATAGAGAAATGAAAATGGTAGAACTCCTCTGCAACTTCTATAAAATATGAGAAAATACAGTTGGTTTGGGCCTTTTTTATACGCATAGAAATGACCATGAATCTTTAGATTCAAAACCCTAAAACTAATTTATGATGAGCGATCCTAATCCCACAGTGTCCAGTCCTGATCCTATGCCTAAGGTATGCTCTTTTTCTAGTTTCCCAAAAGAATTTACTTGGATTCGTGATTCTTTCAACATGAGATATCATACTGTGCATAAAGTTTTCTTTCATTTCATCTTCGATGACAACGATGATCTGGGTCTGCTATACTATATGGCTTTTGTAACACCCTGTGAATTCTATAACATTAAGCTTCACAAATTAAAGTGTAATTAATTCTAAATGAAAGAATTAAGGGAAATGGGTTATGCCATTGCGTTCGTCTCGGAATTCTGCTTGAGATAGAGTCCGAGTTTGCGTGAATCGGACTCCGTATGAAGGAGTTATGACCTTCGGAAGTTTCAGAATAAAATTTAAATTCAAACAGCTCGGTTTTAAATTCGAAATTCGAATTTCAGGTTCAAACGGGGCTGGGCGGGAAAATTCCCGCCTAGAGACCAGGTCGACCATGGTGTCGACCTGGCCACCCCAGGTCGACAATAGTGTCGACCTGGGTGTCGACCTGCCAGTCGACCTGGCTGGCCAGGTCTGGCTCTGGCTCGAATTTCTATGGCTCGGTGTGTCGCTAGGGCTGACATGTCATCTCTTGATTGGCTCTTTGAACTTTGTATGGTCAAGATTCCTCCTGTCTTCATCTGATTGCTCAAAATAATATAAAAATCTATAAATACACCTTAAGTCTCAACTGAAAATTCACATAAAAAAATAAGATGGGAGTCGTCATGCTGCCAGGAAGGAATTGAGCATAGCCATCAAGGGAGAAAAGCTTAGAGACGAATCAAATTAAGAAGAAGATTAAAGTTTAATCAAATTAATCAACGCAACGTTAGTCTACCCAAAGGAGCGCATCTCAATTTCAGAATTCAGAATCCAGAATTCAAGATTCTGCATTCGTTGTAAGTATAGTGACCTTTCATAATATGAATAAAAACTATGATGTGATTCGATGTAAATGAAAATAGAATTGGGTTATTGTATAAATTCTGTGTATTGTAATAGTTCTATCATGACTTGTGTATTGATGTTGTGGCATAAATTTGATTGGTGCAAGCCTATTAAACAATTGTATTTGAAAACAATGGCACTTGCAAGTTTGTGGCAAAAACTAGAATTCGATCCCTTTATGTTTATACCTATGGCATGGACTATATACATTCACTAAGTTTAAATTAAGGCTTATGTAAACATGTTCTAGACTTGAGACCTTTTATGCCTACTTGACCCAAAAACTATGATATCATTTTCATGTTTATTTGCAAGTATAATTGGATCTATGTTAGGTATCGTTTGGGTTTCATAAACTATGCAAGTTCATGTTGAAATAGGCTATGTGATTAGATGTTATAATTGGACACTTTGGTGAATATACAACATGCTAGTTTTGTGGTTGACATTATGCCAAGTTAAACATGTTTAAACACAAGTTTGTATTAGTCTAAACTATGCCATTTCATATGTTACCTACTTAGTTATACTTTGATTTGACTGCAAGTTCACATGACCCATATTATATGTTAGTATAGCTAAATTGCAAGTTCATGCGCCACACACCTTTAGTATTACATGTTCTTGATTTCCCCTTTTTCTCACGTTTATAAAGTTGGGCTGAATTGTGACAAGCCCAACACATGTTGCGAACAAACGGGGGTAATAACATTGGGTGTAAAACATGAAAATATATGTTGGCATGTGTAACAACCCGTATTTTCAATAAACTGTTATAACGTAAATCGAGGCAGAATTTAATTCAAATATTTGAATCAAGGGAAACGGGCTATGCCATTGCGTTCGTCTCGGAAAAATACGCGAAATAGAGTCCGAGTTTTCGAAAATCGGAGTCCGTATGACCCGATTAAGGCCCAACGAAGTTTTCAGAAAATTCAAAGTAAAAACAGATTTCAAATTCAAGATTGAATTTGGGAATTTGGGCCAGTTTGGGCCAGGCGGGAAAATTCCCGCCAGAGCACCCAAGTCGACAGCCCTGTCGACTTGGGAGTCGACTTGGTTGGACCCAAGTCGACAGTCCTGTCGACTTGGCTGTCGACTTGGTCCAGCCGGGCAGTTTTGCCTGGTGCACCATTTTGAGATTGTGTTGAGCTTGGGGGCCAGATTCGATTTTAAGGGCTGAGATTGCAACTAGGGTTTAATCCTATGGCCTAAAACACTTGCCTAATCTATAAATAAGACCCTAAGCTAGCCCTAAACCATCATTAATCAACCCTACAACTAAACTATGGCAAAATAATCCTCTCATGGCCTCCACTCTCTTCATAAAATTTCTAAAATTATTTCTATGAAAGATTTTCCATGCATACAAGTGTTTTCAAGCTTGTATAAGTATCATTAGCTTGCATTCAAGTCAAGTTTCTATATTTGCATCATACAGCAAGGGTTTTGATCATTTTGGCTCAAGGGATTTTCTATTAGAGCTTGCATTTTGGGTTTAATTGATTTCATAAGGGCTTTGTCAGATTTTTGTGACTTCCTAAGCATTGTAAGCCCTATTCTACTTTCATACTTAAACTCTAAAGTTAAATGTATGATATGCAAGTTTGCCATGATATGCAAGTTTACTATGTCATGTTATGCAAGTTTGAGATGTTATGATATGCAAGTTTTGTTATGCAAGTATGCCATGTTATGCAATGCAAGTTTGCCATGTTATGATATGCAAGTTTATCATGTTATGTTATGCAAGTATGCCATGTTATGATATGCAAGTTTTGTTATGCAAGTATGCCATGTTATGATATGCAAGTTTTGTTATGCAAGTTTGCCATGTTATGATGTGCAAGTATGCCATGTTATGATATGCAAGTTCATCAAGTTATGTTATGCAAATTTGATATGCAAGTTTGTCATATGATATGCAAGTTATGTTATGCAAGTTTGGGTTGATCCTTTTGTTCATGTTATCATGTTATGCAAGCTTATCTTGGGTTTATGAGCCTAAAGCTTCAAGCTTTATGCTAAAGGTTGCATTTTGGCAACATGTAGGTTATCATATCTCTTACGATAACTTGCATGTGAGGCTAAATGCGAACTTATGGCCATTTCTACATGTCATTTATCACCATGTATCACCAATATGCTAAGTTTGGTTTTATGCATGCTTTTGAGGCCTAAAAATGTAATATGCAAGTATATGAACACATGTACATTTCATATGCCACCATGTTGAACTTGTGGCTTCAACACCTTTATGTCATGATTATGCCAAGTTCCCTCTTTCTATTCTTTATGCGCTATTGCGATATGTAAGCGATGGGATTGCGTTTGGGGTTGGGTAAACTTAAAAGACATAAAAACATAAGCTTGGGAATTTACCTATTAAGTTAGGTCTACCCTTTGGGAATTTACCTATTAAGTTAGGTCTACCCTTTGGGAATTTACCTATTAAGTTAGGTCTACCCAAATGCTTGAAAACTTGTAACATGTTTTGGAAACATGATGGACATGACACTTAGAAAAGATAGGTGTGACCAACTCGAGGTTGGGTTGAGTTTGTAGCGTAAACCTACCCGGAACCGACCGGCTTAACTAGTTGCTACAAACAATAGGACCCAATGTGAGAAGTTGGTCATGTTGTACCTTGAACCCGAGGTTAGACCAAGTTGTGGTGTAAAGCTACCCGGACCCGCCCGGCTTAACTAGTAACCACAACAAGGTCTAATATGAGAGGTTAAGGCGCATTAAATTAATTAATGCCTCGTGATTAGGGTTAAGTCATGGTCCACTTAGTACTTAACCAATTTGGGCTTGGTAGATTAATCGGGGTTAAGTCGTGAACTCATCGTTACACTTAACCAAGTTAATCCATGATTAGCAAGAGGGTTAAACCGTACTTAACCCACTAGAAAAATCCTAGCAATGGGGGTCCACTCCAGCAGTAATCCCAAGTTTGTATCATTAAGGCCCTAGGGTCTAGGCTAGGGAGGGAGCACGATTACTGAACTGGAGGTAAGTGACCAAAAACGACGGCAGAGTGGTACGCCGGTGTAGTTCCGGGCGGACTTATGGTCGTGCACATAGTCCGAAGCCGGGGAAAACATGCATGGGTACCAGTAGATCGAGACTGTGCACGCATGTTTATGGTGTCCAGGGGTTGCCAACCTAGGGCTTCATACACCCGACGGGAGACCCGGCACAGTCTGACTACAATCATGTTTGGGCCGTATGGACACCAACACGTGACGAGTTAGGCTTATAGGGAGCCGATCGACTAGACCGTTTGGTTAGACCTTGTATTAGGGTCATTTCATGTTATTGCCAAAGCTTGGGCCAAGGGATCAATACTTGATTATTCAAGTCATGTTAGTTTACTAGTACACCTATGGTGCAAAACCTTAATCCTGATTATGCGATGACACCTTTATCTACCTTGTTAGTTAATCATCATGCTAGTATGTTGTTATCCTTATATTCATCCCTGCTTCTCATGCCAGTTAACTTTATTAGTTTACATTGATTGTAGTAGGGCTTACTCAGTCTTTTTGACTGACCTGTTTTCTTTTGCCTCTTTTCTTCCGTT
This sequence comes from Allium sativum, assembly GCA_030737875.1. Classification (NCBI taxonomy): domain Eukaryota; kingdom Viridiplantae; phylum Streptophyta; class Magnoliopsida; order Asparagales; family Amaryllidaceae; genus Allium; species Allium sativum. Next base: position 442,431,665 of record CM060923.1, on the reverse strand, counting down.
CCCCCCCCCCCAGGTTCTCAGGGAGGGAATATTGGAGCTTAGCTTGGATTTCTGATCGCTTGCTTGTGGGATTTTAGCTCATGTACGGTCTTGACATGAAGCTAGCTATGGTTATCACTTATTTTGGGGATAGTACTTATGTATTTCAGTTTTTCAGTAATGTTGTTTTTATCTAGAGTTGTGTATTTGGAAAGTTGACAATATGTTGTACCAGACTTGTTTTGAAATGGTTTGAAATCTTCCGCTGTTTTATCTATGTTATTTACTCTGTTTACATATATACATATGTTCTTGTTCTGCCTTGATATATCATTATGCATGTTTACCTGATTCAAACGCCCCTCCAAAGTCAGAGTGCTTGCAAGAGACACCCTGGCGGAGGTGGGGTGTTACATTTGGTATCAGAGCATATGGTTTTCGAGAAGGAACAAAAAAAAAGAGGTTTTTAAAACTTTTGGAAAACTATTTTCAAAACCAAGTATAAAGTATTTTCCAAAGAAAAGTTAGTTTATTTTAAAGGCTATTCCCCAAAAAGCCATTAGCAAAATTCCTTCGTTTTTCTCCATTCTGAATCTAACTTTTTCTTCGTTTTCAGTATGGCCGATAACTTTGCTATTCCGGAGGGAGTACACGTACCTGTTTGGTATAGGAGACTTTTGGAGGCTAGGGCGACCGAAGCCGGCCCCGCAGATGTCCCTCCTCCTCCTCCTCCGGTAGTTAATGTTCCTCCTCCTCCAGTAGTTAATGTTCCTCCTCCTCCTGTCGCTGAGGTTCCTCTTCCTCCTCCACCTCAGCATCCTCAAGCTGACTTCGCAAAGACTTGCAAAGATTTCAAAGCAATGGGTGGCGAGAACTTTCAAGGCACTGAGACTTTTGTAGAGGCCAGAAATTGGTTGAAAGAGACCGAGGATTTGTTTGCAATCTTTGGGTTAGACGATCAGAGGAAGATCTTGTTGGCGGTTTGGCTTATGAAGGATGAAGCCGCTTATTGGTGGGAAGTCACCAATGGTACTAGGCCTGTTGAGACTTGGGCCGATTTCAGGGCAAGGTTCGTGCTTAAGTTTCTATCTTCTGCTGAGGAGAATCTGCAAATGGAGAGGTTCATAACTTTGAAACAAGGAAATATGTCTGTCAAAGAATATGTGAACAAGTTCAATCAGTTAGCTCGTTTTGGCTTGGATATGGTTAATACTCCTCAGAAGAAGGCTCTTCGTTTTGCTAGAGGATTGAATGAGCCGTTACAGGGATTGGCTATGTCACATATTCCCCATGGGGCCACGTTTGAGAGCTTGGTTGATATGGCGTTACTTCAGGGAGATGTCAAGAAAGAGATCAAGATGAATGATACTCAAGCCAAGAAGATTGATACCCAGGGGAAAGGAAATCAGGGTAATCCAAGTGGTCAGAGCAGTCAAGGCAATCAGAACAAGAACAAGAACAAGAGTCAAGGCAACAAGGGGAACAACAACAAGGGCAAGAACAACAAGGGGAAGTGCCATTATTGCGGTTCAGTTGGGCATCTTATTAAGGATTGTAAGAAGAGGAAAAGTAATAATGGTGAATGCTTTTTCGGCGGTGAGACTGGACATTTCAGTAAGGATTGCCCGAAGAAGCAAGGGCAAGGCCGGGGTCAGACTCAGCGTGCTGGACCTTCAGGAGGGCAAGTTCATGCTCTCAATACCGCTCCAGTTCCTGATCGAGGTAGTATTTCTGTTGAGAGCCTTGTATATATTTCTGATTTTCCAGTTCGTACCTTGTTTGATTCTGGTGCATCGCATAGCTTTATCTCATCTGATCTTGTTGATAGTTTGCACCTTAGTACTAGCTTGGTAGATGATCCCGTCTGTGTCTCAAATCCTATTGGGGGTTCCGCCCATTTGTCTATGATATGTGGGGATTTGAGGATCTCTATACTGAGTGTAGAGTTCTTGTGTAGTGCTTATGTTCTTGGTTTTAGGGGATACGGATTGATATTGGGCATGGATTGGTTGCCCAGATATGGAGCCATTCTTGATTGTGAGCATAGGGTTGTGAGGCTCGTGACTCGCCTCGAAAACACCCTAGAAATTTCTTGTAATCCGAGAGGTCCTGTCATGTTGTGTTATCTTGAATCCCTCAACTCGTCTATCGATAGTTTGCAATCGGTGAGGGTGGTCCGAGAATATCTTGATATCTTGGGGGAAGTGAAGGGGGTTACTCCTAAACGAGAGATAGATTTCCGCATTTATCTGGTCGATAATGCCAAGATAGTTTCGTGGCCGGTTAGGCACATGGCCCCGCAAGATGTGAGTTAAGAAAGCAAGTCAAGGAGTTGCTTAAGAAGAACTTCATTAGATGAAGTATATCTAAATGGGGAGCGCCTGTAGTATTTACTACCAAGGCAGATGGTTGTCTTCGATTTTGTGTTCGTGAGTTAAACAAGGAGAATAGACAACCATTGCCAAGGATCGATGATTTGTTTGATCAGCTTGTAGGAACATCTGTTCCATCAGCTCAGAATAGCAGAGGATAGTATAGGCGAAACTGCATTCAGAACTCCAGATGGATTCTTAGAATGGCTGGTCATACCATTCGGTTTGACTAATGCACCCGCCTACTTCGTGGACTTGATGAGTAGGGTGTTCAGAGAGTTCTGGAACAAGTTTGTCGTGGTCTTCATAGATGATATTCTGATCTTCTCTAAGGATGAGGAAGAGCACGCAAGGCATCTCGTGGAGGTTATGGATACGCTTAGAGCGCATCAGTTGAAGGCCAAGTTCTCCAAGTGTCGCTTTTGGAGAAGGGAAGTTAGATTCCTTGGGCATATAGTGTCTAAGCAAGGCTTAGCGGTGAATCCCGCTAAGGTAGTTGCAGTTCAGGATTGGAAGACTCCAAGGAATGCAACCGAAGTAAGAAGTTCTCTCAGTTTAATTAGTTAGTTAGCGTCCCTTGAGTTTAGACCTACCCTTCTGGATCAAGTAGGGACTTCACAGAAAGAAGACCCGCAGTTAGTCGAGATCATGGACAAGTTGACTCGAGGCGAGATGATAAGTCACCTCGCTATAGATGACAAGGGATGGCTAAGACGCGATGAGAGAAAGAAGGCTCTTGAAGATGCACATCACCCGAGGAGGTGGCCGAATTTGTCCCAAGGTGCATGTTGTGCCAACAGATTAAGGCCGAGTCATAGAAGCCCGGTGGGCTATTATATCCATTGGAGGTCCCCGCAATGGAAGTAGAAAAGCGTCACGAAGGATTTCGTGGATGGACTGCCTAGATCAAGAAAGGGAATAAGAGCATGTGGGTCATAGTAGGTAGACTCACGAAGAGTGCTCATTTCACTCCGGTAAAGAGCGAAAGGACTGCATCATAGCTAGCGACAGTTTACTTTCAAGAAATAAAGCAGTTGCACGAGGTTCCCTAAAGTATAGTTAGTAACCATGACTTAATCTTCACTAGCCAGTTTTGGGATAGTCTACGAGAAGTCATGGGCAAGCAACTGAATCTAAGCACGGCCTATCATTCGCAGGCGGATGGTTCATTGGCAACGTGGATTTGTATTTTCGAGAAAAGTTCTACTGCGTGGAATACTTTATGGTAAGTAAACGAGATCCAGGATTCACTAGTGAATTTTGGAGAGCTTGCATGAAACCATGAGGTCATAGTTATGTTTAAGCCAAGAATGAGAGAAGAGTAAGTGAAAGAGGAAGACGAGAGGCGACAATGAAATGGGTTCCAACTCATATTTGGAAATAAGAGTTAAGAAGCTAAGAAATCATGAAGTAAAAGTCGGTCAAAGCACAGTGGAGTTAAACTCAAGGAAACGTGACTTAGAAGATTGTAGGCTGGATACGCGCATCATATCTCTTTTTAAGAGCATATCCTTGATCCTTGTTTTCCTGTGGAACTTACTCGCATGTTATGTTTTTACGTATATCCTCTCGGTCCCATTCTCGGTCCTATTTCTGTCGGGAGGTACGACTTATTGGCTAGTAATACATGCCAGGGTTTGAAGGGGTCCGTTAGGTTGACTAAACCTTTTGGGCTTTTATGGAATATGGTTTGGGTTAGGAAGGGATTTCTTGTAATCCAAAAAGGAGTATATCTTGCTTATCTTCCCGATCTCTTTGTAGCATATCTTTTGCTATCCATGTTTGTCTGGATTATCTAGTATATCATGTTAATCTTGTCATGAGAACCTTAGGTAGAAACCCTTTGGATGAAACATGTGTTTGAAACATGTTATGCTTGATGGTTGCAAGTGGTTACAAGTGTTTGCAAGTGGTTACTCGTGGATGCATTATACACGTTAGGCACTAGATCGGCTCACACACTCCTCATATTGCATATGCATGAGTGTTTATGCTTATTCATGGATGAAAATTTTTGTGTTATCACATGGATGTATGTGATGTGCAAACATATAGATTTTATACATTATGTTAGGAATTGTATACATATGGATTCATTTCACTAACATAATTTGCATTGATGATATTTGCATTAGATAAGTACATATACACACACCTTTGCATATGTTCATACAACATTTAGAATCTTGTAAGGACAATGATTGCTCGTGGATGATGTTTTGAGTAGATGGATGTTGGATGGTAGGATACGTTCATCCTAACTTGAAGATTTCGGGGACGAAATCCTTTAAGGAGGGGAGAATGTAACAACCCGTATTTTCAATAACCTGTTATAACGTAAATCGAGGCAGAATTTAATTCAAAAATCGGAATCAAGGGAAACGGGCTATGCCATTGCGTTCGTCTCGGAAAAATACGCGAAATAGAGTCCGAGTTTTCGAAAATCGGAGTCCGTATGACCCGATTAAGGCCCAACGAAGTTTTCAGAAAATTCAAAGTAAAAACAGATTTCAAATTCAAGATTGAATTTGGGAATTTGGGCCAGTTTGGGCCAGGCGGAAAAATTCCCGCCAGAGCACCCAAGTCGACAGCCCTGTTGACTTGGGAGTCGACTTGGTTGGACCCAAGTCGACAGTCCTGTCGACTTGGTTGTCGACTTGGTCCAGCCGGGCAGTTTTGCCTGGTGCACCATTTTGAGATTGTGTTGAGCTTGGGGGCCAGATTCAATTTTAAGGGCTGAGATTGCAACTAGGGTTTAATCCTATGGCCTAAAACACTTGCCTAATCTATAAATAAGACCCTAAGCTAGCCCTAAACCATCATTAATCAACCCTACAACTAAACTATGGCAAAATCAATCCTCTCATGGCCTCCACTCTCTTCATAAAATTTCTAAAATTATTTCTATGAAAGATTTTCCATGCATACAAGTGTTTTCAAGCTTGTATAAGTATCATTAGCTTGCATTCAAGTCAAGTTTCTATATTTGCATCATAAAGCAAGGGTTTTGATCATTTTGGCTCAAGGGATTTTCTATTAGAACATGCATTTTGGGTTTAATTGATTTCATAAGGGCTTTGTCATATTTTTGTGACTTCCTAAGCATTGTAAGCCCTATTCTACTTTCATACTTAAACTCTAAAGTTAAATGTATGATATGCAAGTTTGCCTTGATATGCAAGTTTACTATCTCATGTTATGCAAGTTTGAGATGTTATGATATGCAAGTTTTGTTATGCAAGTATGCCATGTTATGCTATGCAAGTTTGCCATGTTATGATATGCAAGTTTATCATGTTATGTTATGCAAGTATGCCATGTTATGATATGCAAGTTTTGTTATGCAAGTATGCCATGTTATGATGTGCAAGTATGCCATGTTATGATATGCAAGTTCATCAAGTTATGTTATGCAAATTTGATATGCAAGTTTGTCATATGATATGCAAGTTATGTTATGCAAGTTTGGGTTGATCCTTTTGTTCATGTTATCATGTTATGCAAGCTTATCTTGGGTTTATGAGCCTAAAGCTTCAAGCTTTATGCTATAGGTTGCATTTTGGCAACATGTAGGTTATCATATCTCTTACGATAACTTGCATGTGAGGCTAAATGCGAACTTATGGCCATTTCTACATGTCATTTATCACCATGTATCACCAATATGCTAAGTTTGGTTTTATGCATGCTTTTGAGGCCTAAAAATGCAATATGCAAGTATATGAACACATGTACATTTCATATGCCACCATGTTGAACTTGTGGCTTCAACACCTTTATGTCATGATTATGCCAAGTTCCCTCTTTCTATTCTTTATGCGCTATTGCGATATGTAAGCGATGGGATTGCGTTTGGGGTTGGGTAAACTTAAAAGACATAAAAACATAAGCTTGGGAATTTACCTATTAAGTTAGGTCTACCCTTTGGGAATTTACCTATTAAGTTAGGTCTACCCATTGGGAATTTACCTATTAAGTTAGGTCTACCCAAATGCTTGAAAACTTGTAACATGTTTTGGAAACATGATGGACATGACACTTAGAAAAGATAAGTGTGACCAACTCGAGGTTGGGTTGAGTTTGTAGCGTAAACCTACCCGGAACCGACCGGCTTAACTAGCTGCTACAAACAATAGGACCCAATGTGAGAAGTTGGTCATGTTGTACCTTGAACCCGAGGTTAGACCAAGTTGTGGTGTAAAGCTACCCGGAACCGCCCGGCTTAACTAGTAACCACAACAAGGTCTAATGTGAGAGGTTAAGGCGCATTAAATTAATTAATGCCTCATGATTAGGGTTAAGTCATGGTCCACTTAGTACTTAACCAATTTGGGCTTGGTAGATTAATCGGGGTTAAGTCGTGAACTCATCGTTACACTTAACCAAGTTAATCCATGATTAGCAAGAGGGTTAAACCGTACTTAACCCACTAGAAAAATCCTAGCAATGGGGGTCCACTCTAGCAGTAATCCCAAGTTTGTATCATTAAGGCCCTAGGGTCTAGGCTAGGGAGGGAGCACGATTACTGAACTGGAGGTAAGTGACCAAAAACGACGGCAGAGTGGTACGCCGGTGTAATTCCGGGCGGACTTATGGTCGTGCACATAGTCCGAAGCCGAGGAAAACATGCACGGGTACCAGTAAATCGAGACTGTGCACGCATGTTTATGGTGTCTAGGGGTTGCCACCCTAGGGCTTGATACAGCCGACGGGAGACCCGGCACAGTCTGACTACAATCATGTTTGGGCCGTATGGACACCAACACGTAACGAGTTAGGCTTATAGGGAGCCGATCGACTAGACCGTTTGGTTAGACCTTGTATTAGGGTCATTTCATGTTATTGGGCCAAAGCTTGGGCCAAGGGATCAATACTTGTTTATTCAAGTCATGTTAGTTTACTAGTACACCTGTGGTGCAAAACCTTAATCCTGATTATGCGATGACACCTTTATCTACCTTGTTAGTTAATCATCATGCTAGTATGTTGTTATCCTTATGTTCATCCCTGCTTCTCATGCCAGTTAACTTTATTAGTTTACATTGATTGTAGTAAGGCTTACTCAGTCTTTTTGACTGACCTGTTTTCTTTCGCCTCTTTTCTTCCGTTTCCCCCCCCCCCCTAGGTTCTCAGGGAGGGAATATTGGAGCTTAGCTTGGATTTCTGATCGCTTGCTTGTGGGATTTTAGCTCATGTACGGTCTTGACATGAAGCTAGCTATGGTTATCACTTATTTTGGGGATAGTACTTATGTATTTCAGTTTTTCAGTAATGTTTTTTTATCTAGACTTGTGTATTTGGAAAGTTGACAATATGCTGTACCAGACTTGTTTTGAAATGGTTTGAAATCTTCCGCTGTTTTATCTATGTTATTTACTCTGTTTACATATATACATATGTTCTTGTTCTGCCTTGATATATCATTATGCATGTTTACCCGATTCAAACGCCCCTCCAAAGTCAGAGTGCTTGCAAGAGACACCCTGGCGGAGGTGGGGTGTTACAGCATGGTTGGCACATGCCAACAACAATGACATTTAAGCGGTACGAATTGATATACCCAAGAATAAAAGATATGACATTTACATATATAATTGTCAAATAATAAAATATGTAAATTTAGAAAACACGATATGCTTAACCCGAGGTTGGATTGAGTTGTGATGTAAACCTGCCCGGACCCGCCCGGCTGTCCAGTAGTCACAACAATACCTATCCAATGTGGGTGGTTAAGCATTGAGCCCAATAATGACCCGAGGTTAGACTGAGCTACGGTGTAAACCTGCCCAGAACCGACCGGCACATCCGGTAACCGTAGCAATATCTGTCTAATGTGAGTGGTCAGGTGCTCTAAAAGGCTAAGGACGGATGGTAAGGTTAAGTCAACTATAACACTTAACCAAATTCAACATGTTAACAAGAATTGGTGGGTGGGTTTAGGTAAATACAGACAGTTAACATGTTTGACTAGAAAAATCCTGGTAACGAGGGACCCGTTTCAGCAGTAACCCAAGTTAGGTATCATGGTACCCTGAAACTAAGCAGGGTGGGGCACGATTACTGGGCTGATTGTAAGCGGTCAAACGACGGCGGTGGGTGCATAGTGTAGATCTAACGGGGTGCGGGCGTGCACACACTCCGGAGCAGACAACCAGGGCACTGGGGACACCAGTAGTATAACCTATGCCTTCTAGAATTTGTGTTGGGGCCGCCACCATGGGTCTTGATACACCCCATGGTGGGACCAGCATAGGTATCTATAATTCTTGGAGGCCGTATGACACATGTTAACGCGAGTTGGAACCAATCTTTAAATAAAAATGTGGATCACTTCACCCTCAGCATGGGGTACCAGTTAGAATAAACTCAAGTAGGTGAAGAGATATAGTATGGGTGCGATAGTACATTCGACACTTCCTTAGGTTGTGACACTTTACTATTTTCAGTTTATGTCTATAGTGCCCTTTTTCTTATTCACATACTGAAGAGTTACTAGATTTACTCAGGCTCTATGTATGACTCTATTTTCTTTTTGTCTTCTTTTCATTTGTTTCCCCTCCCCCCCCTCCCCCAGGTCCTAGGGGAGGAAACAACTCAGCTCAGTCAGACTCTTTACAAGCTCCAAGAACGTAGATGTATGATTTGGATCTCTTTTGCTCTGATTATGGCTTTGGATATCACTATTGGGATTTTTGTCACTTTATTTATGTTTTATGCTTCTTTAATAATCAAGACAGTAATGAGGTTGTAATGTTGGAAGTATTTTGAGACAATTATGGAATCTTTTGTTTGAACACGTATTAATGAAATAAAAGTCTGTTTGGTTTCCGCTGTTTTAAAATATGTGTATTTATATCTGTCTTGAGTTTATCTGTGGCCTTTACTTATAAACCTCTACCAAAGTTAAGGCATTCCCTTTGTGAGTGACCTTAACGGAGGTGGGGTGTTTCACTTGGCATCAGAGCATAGGTTTACCAGACAAGATAAAAGTTTTTGAAATTGTTTTCAAAAAGAAAGTTTAAAGAAGCATTTTTTTTCAAGAAAAAGTGTTATATTTTAAAAGACATAATCCCCCAAAGCTATATGCACTATCTCTCTCTATCCTTCATTTTGAATCTTTCCTTTCTGTTTCATCATGTTTGGAGACCTTAACCTTCCTGAAGGAGTACCGATACCCAGCTGGTTTAGGAGGTATTTAGAAGCGAGGGCCAATGGCGTGGGCCAAGCAGACATCCCTCCTCCACTGGCCGCGGTTCCTCCTCCTCCTCCTTGTGGAAATGCCTTCGCAAAAACATGGAGAGACTTCAAGGCAATGGGTGGAAAAGACTTTTATGGGACAGAATCCTTTGTAGGAGCAAGAAACTGGCTTAAGGAGACTGAGGATCTGTTTGTCATCTTCGGAGTTGATGACAGGCAAAAGATACAACTAGCGGTATGGTTGCTTAAGGATGAAGCTTCCTATTGGTGGGAAATTACTAATGCTCAGAGGGCGGTGAAAACATGGGAAGACTTCAGGACAAGGTTTGAGATGAAATTCCTCTCCCAAGCTGAAAGAAGCCTGCAAATAGAGAAGTTCCTAACTCTAAAAAAGGGAAGTATGACAATCAGGGAGTATGTTAATTAGTTTAATCAACTGGCCAGATTTGGGCTAGACTTAGTAAACACCCAACACAAGAAGGCACTTCGCTTCATCAAAGGTTTGAATGAGCCTCTACACAGCCTTTCCATGACCGATGTATCCACGGGAGCGACTTATGAAAGCTTGGTGGACATGGCGTTGCTACACGAGGAAGACCACAGCAAGAAAGAAACTAAGGTGGAAGAGAAGAAAGAGGGTCTACAAACAAAGAAAACGGACTTCAAGAAAGGAGGGAAGAACAATAAGCCCCGTGAGAAGAGAAGGTGCAATTTCTGTGGCATTGTGGGACATATATCAAAAGACTGCCGAAAAAGGAAGGCAAAGATGGGTGGTTGCTTCCATTGTGTAGAAACTGGACACCAATCAAAGGACTGCCCAAAGAAGAAAGGGCAGGGACAGAAAGTCGGATCCACTTCAGGGGGTCAGTTTCATGCGCTAGTGGCACCTCAGCAGGAACGAGGTAGTAACATTTCTGTAGAAAGTGTAGTTTATCTTTATGATCATTCAGTTCGCACACTTTTTGACTCTGGTGCATCACACTCTTTTATTTCATCTACCTTACTAGAATCTCTGCATCTAGACACTAGTATGGTAGAAGATCCCTTAGTGGTTTCAAATCCGATTGGGGGCTCCGCTTACTTGTCAACGGTTTGTTTGGGTTTGAAAATCTCTATTCTCAGCATTGAGTTTAGTTGTATTGCCTTTGTTTTGGGCTTCTCGGGATATGGTTTGATCTTAGGCATGGACTGGTTATCCAATAATGGGGCCATCCTTGAGTGAGAAAAGAAGTAGTTAGACTCTTGACTCGGCTTGGTAACACTCTAGAAATTTCTTGTAATCCCTTGAATGCTGTTATGCTTAGTTATCTAGAGTCGCTTGATGCTTCTGATGAGAATTTGCAATCAGATAGAGTAGTCCGGGAATATCCGGATGTCTTTGAGGAGGTGAAGGCCTTACCTCCGAGGCGGGAAATAGACTTCTGCATATATCTTGTGGATAATGCAAAGCCTATAGCTTTACCTGTCAGACACATGGTTCCAAAGGAGAGAAAGGAGCTCAGTAAGCAGGTTAAAGAACTTCTCGAAAAGGGGTTCATTAGACGGAGCATTTCAGAATGGGGTGCTCCAGTGGTGTTCGCAACCAAATTAGACGGTTCGCTTCGCCTTTGCGTCGACTATAGGGAGTTAAACAAATTGACCAAGAAAAATAGGCACCCTCTTCCCCGAATCGACGATTTATTTGATCAGCTTGTAGGAGCGTCGGTCTTCTCCCAACTTGATCTGGCAACTGGGTTCCATCAGTTAAGAGTAGCTGAAGATAGCATTGATAAGACGGCGTTCAGAGCCCCAGACGGTTTCTTCTAGTGGCTTGTCATGCCTTTCGGCTTGACAAATGCACCCGCTTATTTCGTAGACCTAATGAGCAGGGTGTTCAGAGAATTCCTCAACAAATTCGTGGTTGTCTTCGTAGATGATATCTTAATTTTTTCAAAGAATGAGGAATAGCATGCTCAGCATCTGAAAGAAATCATGGAAACTCTCCGTTCACATCAGCTAAAACCCAAATTCTCCTAGTGCCACTTTTGGAGAAAGGAGGTAAGATTTCTCGGGCATATAGTGTCCAAAGAGGGGTTAGCTGTGGACCCCGCGAAAGTAGTGGCAGTACAAGATTGGAAGACACCAAGAAATGCAACCGAAGTTCGAAGCTTTCTTGGGCTAGCCGGTTTTTACCGAAAGTTTATTAGGGATTTCGCGAAAATCTCAGCCCCACTCACAAGGCTAACAAAGAAGAATCTGGCGTTCACTTAGGATTTGGACTGCGAGTTTGCTTTCCAACGATTAAAAATGGCTCTCACAATAGCCCCAGTTCTGACCTTGCCAGATGGAGGCAAAATGTTCACAGTATACACAGATGCATGTGGAACGGGACTAGGCGTTGTTCTAATGCAAGAAGGAAGGGTAGTAGCTTATGGCGGAAGACAATTGAAAGTTCATGAAAAGAACTACCCAACCCATGATCCTGAGTTAGCCGCCATCGTCTTTGCGCTTAAGTCTTGGCGCCATTATCTCCTAGGTGAGAAGTTTGAATTATACACTGACCATAAATCGTTGAAATAACTCTTCTCGCAAAAGGATCTTAACTTTGGGCAGCAAAGATGGATGGAGTTTCTTGCCTCGTATGACTTTGAAATTTCCTATACTCCCGGAAAAGGCAACGTGGTAGCAGACGTGTTGAGCCGAAAGAAACTAACCTTAAGCCCGCTCTTTGTGGAAAGGCAAAGCTTGGAGTATATAGCCAGTTTTAACTTTAGGCCCTCCTCGGATTTTGTACCGGGTTTACTAGCATCTCTCGAAGTACGCCCTACTCTCTTGGACTCAATAGGGGCTGCACAACGTGAAGACCCTCAGCTTGTTGATGTGATTGATAAACTTATTAAGGGTGAGACTTCTAGTCACCTCAGTAGATACGCCATTGATTATAAGGGTTGGCTGAGGCGAGATGGAAGATTATGCGTCCCACAAGCAAGGGAGTTGACAAAGAAGGTTCTCGAGGAAGCGCATCATTCCAAGATGACTATACACCCTGGTGGTGATAAGATGTACAAGGATATAAAAAGGACTTTCTTTTGGAGCGGCATGAAGCAAGACGTGGCAGATTTCGTTTCTAAGTGCATGACCTGCCAACAGGTCAAGGCGGAACAGAAGAAGCCTGGAGGACTACTTCATCCTTTAGAGGTCCCACAGTGGAAGTGGGATAGCATTTCAATGGACTTCATTGATGGACTTCCTAGGTCGAGAAGAGGCAACACTAGCATTTGGGTAATAGTAGATAGGCTTACTAAAATCGCCCACTTTGTACCTATCAAGAGTAGAAGGACTGCCGCATCTCTAGCATCTCTTTATCTCAAGGAAATAGTTCGACTCCATGGGATACCCTCCAGCATTGTTAGTGACCGAGACCCAATCTTCACAAGTGAGTTTTGGCGGAGTCTGCAAGAAGCTGTAGGCACACAGTTATGTTTGAGCACGGACTATCACCCCCAAACCGATGGCCAGACGGAAAGGGTGAATAGAGTTTTGGAAGACCTTTTAAGACTTTGCGTTCTTGACTTTGGAGGGACGTGGGAGGATCACCTTCCTTTAGTAGAATTTGCCTACAACAACAGCTACCAAGCTACCATAGGAATAGCACCCTTCGAAGCCTTGTATGGAAGACCGTGCAAATCACCAACTTGTTGGTGGGAGTCTACAGATAAGCTTATACTTGGGCCAGACATGATTCGAGAGACTTCGGAGAAAGTGGACTTGATACGTAGGAGAATGAAGACAGCACAAGACAGACAAAAATCCCTACGTCGACAAAAGAAGGACTGACCTTGAGTTTGAGGTTGGGGACAGGGTTTTCCTTAAGGTATCTCCTTTAAGGAACGTCGTTCGCTTTGGATCCGCAGGAAAGCTAGCACCAAGATTTGTAGGACCGTTCCCTATCATCGAGAAGGTTGGGAAGATGGCCTATAGATTAGAGCTACCCGAGAGACTGGCCGGAGTTTACAACGTCTTTCATGTTTCTCACCTCCGGAAGTGTTTGCATGAGTCTGCGGAAGTGGTGGAACCTAGCATTCTAGAAGAAGCCGAAGTGGAACGTGAAGCAACTGTGAGGAAAGTTCCAACCCGCATCTTAGGAACTGAGGTGAAAAAGCTACGCAACCGCGAAGTCAAACTCGTTAAAGTTCAGTGGAGCGATGCCGAGGAAGACGCGACTTGGGAAACTGAGGACAGAAGGCGCGCTGCCTACCCTCTTCTTTTTGAGGGTACATCTTTGATCTCTCTTTTTCCTTAAGTTATGCTTTATCTATCTTTTTAGGTATATCTCCTCGGTCCTTTTCCTAACTCCTTAGGTAGAAAACAAATGGATGCAAAAATGTATTTGAAAACATGTTATGGATGATGGTTGCAAATGGTTGCTAGTGATTGCTAGTGGTTGCTCGTGGATGCATATACACACACACCCTAGGTTATAGATCGGCTCAGTCACTTCATATTGCATAAGGATATATGTATTCTCATTTGTATATGATTGAAACTTGATATGCTGTCATATAGTCGTCGCATTTGTATGAATAGTTGTGCACTCATGTAGAATTATGAGTAGGAAAAACTTGCATACATAATGGATTCATGACACTTACATGATTCGCATTAAGGAGGTCAACTAAATCAGTAGACCACCTGATTTCTGCATTAGATAAGGACATGTACACACTATGCATATGATCACGAAGCATTAGAAGTCTTTTAAGGACAGTGGACGCCTATGTTTGTTGGTTGAGTAGATGGACTGTTGGATGGAAGGATATACATTCTTCCTAACTTGAAGATTTCGGGGACAAAATCCTTTTAAGGGGGGAGAATGTAACACCCCGTGAATTCTATAACATTAAGCTTCACAAATTAAAGTGTAATTAATTCTAAATAAAAGAATTAAGGGAAATGGGTTACGCCATTGCATTCGTCTCGGAATTCTACTTGAGATAGAGTCTGAGTTTGCGTGAATCGGACTCCGTATGAAGGAGTTATGACCTTCGGAAGTTTCAGAATAAAATTTAAATTCAAACAGCTCGGTTTTAAATTCGAATTTCAGGTTGAAACTGGGCTGGGCGGAAAAATTCTCGCCCAGAGATCAGGTCGACCATGGTGTCGACCTGGCCACCCCAGGTCGACCATAGTGTCGACCTGGGTGTCGACCTTCCAGTCGACCTACCTGGTCGACCTGGCTGGCCAGGTCTGGCTCTGGCTCGAATTTCTGTGGCTCGGTGTGTCACTAGGGCTAACATATCATCTCTTGATTGGCTCTTTGAACTTTGTATGGTCTAGATTCCTCCTGTCTTCATCTGATGGCTCAAAATAATTTAAAAATCTATAAATACACCCTAAGTCTCAACTGAAAATTCACATAAAAAAATAAGATGGGAGTCGTCATGCTGCCAGGAAGGAATTGAGCATAGCCATCAAGAGAGAAAAGCTTAGAGACGAATCAAATTAAGAAGAAGATTAAAGTTTAATCAAATTAATCAACGCAACGTTAGTCTACCCAAAGGAGCGCATCTCAATTTCAGAATTCAGAATTCAGAATTCAAGATTCTGCATTCATTGTAAGTATAGTGACCTTTCATAATATGAAGAAAAACTATGATGTGATTCGATGTAAATGAAAATAGAATTGGGTTATTGTATGAATTCTATGTATTGTAATGGTTCTACCATGACTTGTGTATTGATGTTGTGGCATAAATTTGATTGGTGCAAGCCTATTAAACAATTGTATTTGAAAACAATGGCACTTGCAAGTTTGTGGCAAAAACTAGAATTCGATCCCTTTATGTTTATACCTATGGCATGGACTATATACATTCACTAAGTCTAAATTAAGGCTTATGTAAACATGTTCTAGACTTGAGACCTTTTATGCCTACTTGACCCAAAAACTATGATATCATTTTCATGTTTATTTGCAAGTATAATTGGATCTATGTTAGGTACCGTTTGGGTTTCATAAACTATGCAAGTTCATGTTGAAATAGGCTATGTGATTAGATGTTATAATTGGACATTTTGGTGAATATGCAACATGCTAGTTTTGTGGTTGACATTATGCCAAGTTAAACACGTTTAAACACAAGTTTGTATTAGTCTAAACTATGCCATTTCATATGTTACATACTTAGTTATACTTTGATTTGACTGCAAGTTCACATGACCCATGTTATATGTTAGTATCGCTAAATTGCAAGTTCATGCACCACACACCTTTATGTATTACATGTTCTTGATTTCCCCTTTTTCTCACGTTTATAAAGTTGGGCTGAATTGTGACGAGCCCAACACATGTTGCGAACAAACGGGGGTAATAACGTTGGGTGTAAAACATGAAAATATATGTTGGCATGGTTGGCACATGCCAACGACAATGACATTTAAGCGGTATGAATTGATATACCCAAGAATAAAAGATATGACATTTACATATATAATTGTCAAATAATAAAATATGTAAATTTAGAAAACACGATATGCTTAACCCGAGGTTGGATTGAGTTGTGATGTAAACCTGCCCAGACCCGCCCGGACCCGCCCGGACCCGCCCGGCTGACCAGTAGTCACAACAATACCTATCCAATGTGGGTGGTTAAGCATTGAGCCCAATAATGACCTGAGGTTAGACTGAGCTACGGTGTAAACCTGCCCGGAACCGACCAGCAAATCCAGTAACCATAGCAATATCTGTCTAATGTGAGTGGTCAGGTGCTCTAAAAGGCTAAGGACAGATGGTAGGGTTAAGTCAACTATAACACTTAACCAAATTCAACATGTTAACAAGAATTGATGGGTGGGGTTAGGAAAATATAGACACTTAACCACTTAACATGTTTGACTAGAAAAATCCTGGTAACGAGGGACCCGTTTCAGCAGTAACCCAAGTTAGGTATCATGGTACCCTGAAACTAGGCAGGGTGGGGCACGATTACTGGGCTGATTGTAAGCGGTCAAATGACGGCGGTGGGTGCACAGTGTAGGTCTAACGGGGTGCGGGCGTGCACACACTCCGGAGCAGACAACCAGGGCACTGGGGACACCAGTAGTATAACCTATGCCTTCTAGAATTTGTGTCGGGGCCGCCACCATGGGTCTTGATACACCCCATGGTGGGACCAGCATAGGTATCTACAATTCTTGGGGGCCGTATGAACCATGTTAACGCGAGTAGGAGCCGATCTTTAAATAAAAATGGGGATCACTTCACCCTCAGCATGGGGTGCCAATTAGAATAAACTCAGCTAGGTGTAGAGATATAGTATGGGTGCGATAGTACATTCGACACTTCCTTAGCTTCTGACACTTTTCTATTTTCAGTTTATGTCTATCATGCCCTTTTTCTTATTCACATACTGGAGAGTTACTAGATTTACTCAGGCTTTATGTATGACTCTATTTTCTTTTCGTCTTCTTTTCTTTTATTTCCCCCTAGGTCCACAGGGAGGAAACAACTCAGCTCAGTCAGACTCTTTACAAGCTCCAAGAACGTAGATGTATGATTTGGATCTCTTTTGCTGGGATTATGGCTTTGGATATCACTATGGGGATTTTTGTCACTTTATTTATGTTTTATGCTTCTTTAATAATCAAGACAGTAATGAGGTTGTAATGTTGGAAGTATTTTGAGATAATTATGGAATCTTTTATTTGAACACGTATTAATGAAATAAAAGTCTGTTTGTTTTCCTCTGTTTTAAAATATGTGTATTTATATCTGTCTTGAGTTTATCTGCGGCCTTTACTTATAAACCTCCACCAAAGTTAAGGCATTCCCTTTGTGAGTGACCTTAATGGAGGTGGGGTGTTTCAGCTTTGGATAATGAGCTTTTTGTTACTATTGATGGTTCTTTAGAAGAATGTAATCAGAAAAATTTATATGATAATTCATAGGATAGATCATTCATGTACTTTAGTGTTTCGTCCTTCTATGTGCCTGATCTTGCTTCTTTAATTGCTAATTTGTTTGGCCCATGCAGATCCCTTTTCTGTTGCCGATAGCTCCTCTGATAAGGAATGATATTTCTTTTATTTGTAGTTGTGTTGGCTCTATGCTACATATATGTTTTTTTCTACTTAGTGGTATGGTCACTAAAAACCCAACTTAGTTGTTCTGTGCATGTACAGAGCATCTGTTTTTACATATTTATATTATGTGATTGCAACCACTATAAAAATCGGTTGGCCTTCCATATATATATCATTTAAATATTTTTAATTTAATATAAAAGATTTTTTTTAAAATTTAGTTTAATATAGTGTAAAGATTTAATCTAATACAATAACTTTAATAAATTTTAACTAAATTTAAATTTAATTTATTTCCTTGAATTAACTAATACTATAAAGAAACCAAAAAAGACAACTTGGATTAGATTTTGGACTGAGTAAGTAGCAAAATCATATATAACTCTACTATGTTAATACAAAACAGATGAAATTCCATAAAATATATTCAAAGATTTATACTTACGAATCTTGTCGAAATTTTTGCATTAATAAAATTCCATCAAAATAGTTATACAACTAAAAACATTCTAGACACATATTGGAGATTGGATTCCATACCATGGCAAGGGACTATCATCAGTGATGCACCCTAGAAAATATAACAGAGTCTAACAAAAAGTTTTTTACCCCGCGAACCAGAGTTAAAGACGTATACAGGAGCGATAAGATGCCACTAAACAAGTGTAAGAAATTCAATCTGGAAGAGATGGATCCACTGATAGTTCATAACACTTGAAAAACGCATGCTTGTAGCCTTGAAATATTCGTTCTTCATTGGTTATATTTTTCATAAATGAATATGATGCAACAGTATCAAACAAAACCGCAACAACCCAAATTTTTAAGATATCATAATTAAATAAAGAATTAATTAATAAAATAATGAAATTAATTGGAAAAATCACAAATAATTTTCTTGTTACTGAGTTTCCTCATGGCTGGAAGTTATTTCTAAAATTTTCAACCAAAATATAATATTGATGCATATATTCAAAGTGTTAGGGTATTTGATTGTGCATTATGTTTGATCTGATGTTTCATAGCTCAAGTTCCAATTAAGAGGGAAAGTTTTGCTTTTTGGGCAGTTCAAAGCTCTTATTTTTGTACACCTTAAAGCTCTAGGAATACTTAAAAGTAAAAGTTAAAAATTCACAATTTTAACACCTCAAGATTTTGAAATATTAAGGATTGAAAAACGACTTTGTAATAACTAGCATTAATTACATATAATTAGACGGATAATATATAAATATATTAGCGCAATAAATTACATATATGCTAAATTTTTAAATCTAATAAATTTATGCTCTAGTCTATGCTAATAACTCAAACAATCTTCCTATGCTATGATATGTTGCTGGAACGGACCATAACCAGTACATGTTCATTTAACTTAACCTTGGTTTTAATTTGATGTTAATAATAATAAGCATTTGTAATGTTTCATTCAACTATAGTGTTCGTGTTACAACTATATCGGCAATTAGATATCTTTAAAAGTTACCTTTTTATCAAAAATACTTTATATTGAAAACAATTTTGATAACTCAATGTTTCCATAAGTATATCCTTATTCCTAGAGAATCTAGTAGTACGTTGGTCATGCGTTAAACTAGAAATCTCAAAGTAAAAAGGTACCAAATACAGTCTGAGAGAGTGGGTAGAATTGAAAATTGAATAGTATATGAATATATTATTAATTTAAATATTAAAATGAATAATTTTGGAATTTAATGTCTAGAATTAAATTTAAAATAAGAATTTGATGAGTTAGAATACATTTATGGCACATAGGGAGTGACAGATATGACGCTTGACATATGTTATAGTTTTTATGAATTCTTCGGTTTCTTTCTTTAGTAGGCTATCATTTGAAGAAACCATTGAGAGAAGGTACTAGAGATAGGGCTATTTTAACACCTTCCATTATTTATTCCATAAGGCTTAGTAATCAAAATGTACTTAAATAAACTAACATATGTACAATTTAACATCCAATCAACATGCAATTTACATAATGAGTGTCTTTTAAATGTGGAGTCCTTTTAAATAAGAATGATTCAAAATTAAGTACAATCATAAATTGTTTCTAGTTCATCGAAAATGATGTTTAAATAACATTAATTTTTTGACCTTCGACAAGAGTGCGAGCGAACTTGTCTCCTAAGAAGGATAAGCTACCTTTGCACACAGCAAACAAAGTATAAATATTGAGCTTGGTAGCATCCAGATGGTTTATACTACCCACATATGACATTTGGATATTGATCTCAATAAATCAAAAAATATACGAATGTAAATGAATTTCTAAGTCGTGCCTTTTATATGAACGCTATTTTAAAAAAAAATCAAAACATGATGTAAACATCCTAACCCGTGTCTATCGACAAAGGACATAGACTCGTTGAATACATCAGTGTAGCTCGTGTGCAACCAAGAACATCTAAGGGAATCACATGCTTTTTATTGCCACGAACTTTCATGTCCTAACCGCCTATATACCTATCCATCTATTTAAATGAAAATTTTCTCACAAAAAACATTGCTGCAGCAAGGTAGGAGAACCAAAGAGATCACCAATTGATTGCTTTGGTTGAAATGTCTTATGTTAGGTCAGGTAATAAATGGTGCATTTATAATATTTTTTTCATCCGTAACTTATTTATTCGGACTACGTTCATAAAACATCAAAATAAAAATTAATCAAAATTCATTCACAAACACAAAGGTGCAAGTTGCATGATTAAATTTCATCGTTTTCTAAAATTTCAATTTTGAAATCGAATTAAATAACTAATTTAACTGACATCAAATTACGTGTTGTTACATTCTCCCCCTTAAAAGAAATTTCATCCCAAAATTTAACATTGACTAAGTCATGGTGCTGACGCCTAATTATCCTAAACTACCCAACGATTTTGCTACTGTAACAACAAGCCCGGAGTGGGCCTAAATTTCAACCCGGCAAAGGCCCATCAAAACTTAGAGCTACTCTAAATGGATCATTGGTTCCTATAAGGAATTACATTTGCACATAATAACAGATAATATAACATTACGAAATCTCACACAATAGAATGAAAAAGTATAATACCAAAATAAGATGTACCGTTTATTAAGAACCACTGATTCATATACAAATTGTCAAATACATTTTATTCATAGTGATACATGATCATTGTTCATAATTCAGAGTTTCCATAAGCAAAAGAGCAATAATAGCTAATAATAATATAACAGTCCCCTCGCCTTCTTCACGCTCCATCATCATTTCATCCATTGAGTCGCTACCCCACCTATTGACCTGATAGATATGTTAAGGAAAGGGGTCAAAACATAAATTCCTATGTGACTGAAAACAATATTTTCTTAAAGATTATACCATATATTTGACAGGTTATATATGTCAAGGTATGTATATGAAACACTAGATACACATATACAAAGAAATGGTTGAATCAATGAGGTGGATATCCAAATCAATCACTTAAGACCTACATTGATGCATTTAGCGTGAAGACCCAATGAGGTGGACATTCTGGGTCACTTAAAGCCCATTATAGCATGTTTATTAAAGGTGGATTCTTGTGATCTATTATGACCCTAAGACGAACCCTATCCATTTAAGACCCATCCTAACATGTCAACGTTCTTAAATATATATCTCACAAGTAATATGAGAAGTAGTATCTCGCCGCTTAATACCGGTTTAGGGTAAGCCAACATATAGCCATTTAAGATCCCTCGAGTGGATGCCTCATGTTACTACTTAACTGATATTTTGGTAGAACACCTATGTCACGTAAAGCTTACCTTAAACAGTTAATGGATTAAATAGTATGTTGCGTCCCATGTATACCAAATCTATCCTTGGGTTGGCCCTCATAATGCTCCTAGAGGAAGTGGACATTCCGGTAAACTACCATACTCCGTTATCGCCATGGCTAAATCACTTTTAGAGAAGTAGGACCTAAAGATCAACCTCAAATCTAATAAGGGAGAATCCTATGACTTTGGTCCAAATCCAAGGAATAAACCTTTAGAATGGTCCTGGTCCTAACAACTTAAGACCCAAACTAGATAAGAAGAAAGTCTGCCACTTAAGACCTTCTAAAGGCGTAGTATCCTACCAATTTACACACATAATAGGTATATATATATATATATGTATATATATATATACACACACACTAGACCTCTCACATTAAACCATCTACCTGTAGATGTTGGATATGCAGGGCGGTTCCGAGCAGACTTCTACTACAAGTGGGATTGACCTCGAGTCATAGTGTACTAAATTAAATGGCCCATGGAACCCAGACCTCTTACATTAGCCAAAATTAATTGTGTTCGTTGGAATTGTCGGTTGGTTCCAGGCATATTCTACCGTAAATGACGACTAACCTCATGTCTGTATATCATTATAAATAAGCCATTTTATACGAACACCTAAGCAACAATTCATATAGGAAAATTTCAAATTTCTAACTTTATTCTAACGTATTTATTGTGTCATTATTACATTGAATTACATTGATTATACTATATAAATATAATATTTAATACGTATGATAAAATGAAGAAATGTTCTAATGGTGTAAATTGTCAATTTGGTCTACATTAAAGGTATACAAGTTAATTCCCACATAAAACAACTAAATACATGGCATAATCGATGATAGCAGTATTTTAAAAGAAATAACAACATAACTATCAAAACTTAAATCCTAGGTTTTTGTAGAATAATTCAAGTAATGAACTAAGAACAAGGTTTTAATTTTGTACAAATATAGGCATGTATGTGTGTATGTATGTGTGTATATATGAATATACATGCATATATACACAGACCTCTATTTAATCCAATTCACCTTTTCTATTGTGTACATAAAAACATTGACATTTGATTTGTTTCAAATCTGAATACGTTCAAGTTATCCATTCTGAATGGGAATCCAAACCTATTCAAATAGTAAACCCAAAGCAAAGCATAATATTTTTAAATCACAAACACTTTTCAATAAAAAGAGATAAATCAAATTAAACAAAAATAAATCACCAAACTGTTCAAACAAAACCCAAACAAATTCACAAACCTAAACATTGATTGACAACTTTTTCGAAACATATATAAAAATAAGAGATTTGGGGGTTTTACAATTTAATGTTATTGTGAATCCAAATCTCCCTAGGCATAATAATTACTATAAGAATCTACAAATTGTAGAATTTAGCCTAAAAAAGTACTATTTCCACCCATAGAGATTTTGGACAAGAGATAATACTGATTTGACATGCTGAATTTGTCTTCTTCGATTCTACTGCAGATCTATATAAGAGAATCGTATAAATTCGAGTTTCCTATATAACTTATGGAGAATTACAGAATATAATCTAAATAGGATTAGATTAGGGATGAAAATAGGTTAGGGATAGAAAAAACCTGAATTTCTAGAATGACAGCAGCAGAATGAAGGGATAGAGAATGAGAGGGTTTAGAGATATGTGAGATGAGGTAGGTGGTATTTATAGGTGTATAGATGAATAGAAACCATTACATTAACTATAGCTTTAATCCAGGTTATCCATTTTATAAAAATAGACCTAAAGCACCTCTTAAACAAGCTCATACTAGGCTCTGGCCGTACCAGGCAGTCGATCTCTCCCCTGGGAGGGTGGTCGACACCCTGGTCGCAATAATGGCCAGTGGCCTGTGTTTATGGCTGGGAAGATAATTTTATATAATGTTATTTATTTCATTTATATCTTGCCTTTTAAACACTATTCTTGTCCCCTACAAAGTATACACAATTTCGAATTGATTGGAATATTCTAATCATCCCTTTATTAGTTATACTTTATTCCATATATTCATATTACAATTCAAATTTAAAACACTATAGCATATATATTTAACGTACACTTCTATTGAATGTAATTTTTCATTGGGCTCAAGTTCTGACATATTATATATGAAAATTGATCAGAATTTCGCCATGAATACAATTACGATATTTTAATGGCCAAATTCGTAATGCTGCAAAATTCCATTTTTCAGCCTATTTTTATATATTATTTTATTGCTGATTTTCATTACTTATTATTATTAATTTGTTTAGTTATATTTTTACGGGGTTTAACATTCTTCACCCTTTAGAATAGATTTTGTCCTGAAATCTGTCGGGGTGAAAAACACAACTCGCTCTAAACATCCATGTTTTATGCCCATATTTTCTTTAATTCATCCATAAACATCCCTGACTCGCAGTGATTATGAATGACAGACTTACTGAAGTGAGCTCAATCCTAGCGCGAATGTGAAATAAGTGATGCAGTATGTATGCAAAACATTGTATTATGCATAGATTTCTATATGAGTGCACCGTGCCATTGTGTTGCATCCATTTCCCTCGCATCCAATCTAGTAACCACAAAGCATCTATAAACATAATTTAGAGGGAAAATTACCCGATAAAAGGTTTGGTGGGTCTGTGTCATCCCATCCTCATTTTCTCACGTGCTTTCCAGAGGATCATTCCCCTATTGTACTCGGACGAGATGAACGGTTTTGTTGCGGAGTCTTCTGACTCTGTCCTCTACAATCTTTGCAGTGGCACGGGGCACCCTGGCCTCCAACTCAAGTTTTCCTATGTCCCCAATTTCATCAAGCTCGAGCATAATAACAGAATCATGAAGGCATTTTCATAGATGTGATACATGAAAAACGTTATAGTTTCCTGATAGGCATTATGTGAGATCCACTCGATATGTTAAAGATCATATCGCCTCGATTATTCCAAAAGGCCCAATAAATTCAGGAGCCAACTTCCCAGTCTTCCCAAATTGAACAGTCTTCTTGAAAAGAGAAACTTTTACAAATACCAAGTATCATATATAAAACTCAAGTTCCCTCCTCCATTTATCCGCAAATGATTTCTGGCAGTCTTGGGCTGCCTTCATCCTGCCTAATCAAAGAAATATTTTCTGTGGGATCATGGACAAAGTCTGGTTCGAGTAGAACTATTGTTATACGTAAACTCCACAATCGGCAAGTGTCTCTCCCAAACTCCTCCAAAGTCGATAATGCAGGCTCTGAGAAAATCTTCTAAGATTCGATTTACTCTTTCCATCTGGCCATCGGTTTGCAGGTGATAAGTTGTACTTAAGTTGAGGATCGTTCCCTACGCTTCTTCTAAACTTATCCGAAATTCACTCGTAAATAAGGGGACTCGATCGCTTGCTATATTAGATGGACCATGCAATCTGACTATTTCTCTGACATACAACTTGGTCAATGAAGCTGCAGTCTTATTCTTTTTTATTGGTATAAAGTGAGCACTCTTGGTCAAACGATCTACTATAAACCAAATAGCCTCATTTCCCTTCACACTTCTTTTAAGCCCATCCACAAAATCCATGGAAATATGTTTCGACTTCCAAATGGGAATTTCTAATGGTAACAGTAATCCTCCATGCCTTCCTTGCTCTGCTTTTACTTTTTGGCATGTTAAACACTTGGCTACAAGCACGACTATCACCCTTTTCATGCCTTCCCAATGGAGAATCCTCTTTGTATCTTTATAATTTTATCTCCACCGAGGTGTATGGCTATCCTAGACCTATAACATTCCTCTAAAATTTCTTTTCTGAACTCCTCATCTTTAGGAACGCAAAGTCTTTCATCACTAAGCAAACTTCCATCGTTGCCCAATGAATATCTAACTAAATGGGGAAAGGTCTCCTTCTCCCCCACTTTCTCCTTCAAATTTCTTATTTCTTAGTCAAGGACTTGTATACTCTGAATCCTTTCTCATAGAGTGGGTCAAACAAACATAACTCCAAGAAAACTACTAGAAGCTACCAGCGGGAGTTGAAAGTTTAAAGTTTGAGAGAAACTCCAATTGTTTCCATTCCAAAATAGCATTCAAAGATGCATGCTTTCTACTCAATACATCCATTACGACGTTCCCTTTTCCTAGGGTATACTAGATCATAAAATCAAAAGAGGAAATCTACTCCATCCATCGTTGTTGTCTTAGATTTAGGTCACGTTTATAGAATAAATACTTTAGGGATTTATGGTCAGTAAAATGTTCATACTTCTCCCCTAAAAGATAATACCTCCACATATTTAAGGCGAACACTATTGCAGCTAACTCTAGGTCATGAACTGGATATATCTTCTCGGGGTCCTTGAGTTGTCTACTAGCATAAGCAACAACCCATCCTTCTTGAATAAGAACCGCTCTAAAACCGGTTCTGCAGGCATCAGTGTAAATTGTGAACATCCTTAAGCCATCGGGCACAACAAGAACTAGCGCCCTAGTCAATACTTCTTATAATTTCTTACAAGCCACGTCACATTTACTACTCCAGGAAAACACAAAGTTCTTCTTCATTAATTGAGTTAAAGGGGTAGAAAACATTGCGAAGTCTTTAATAAAATTTCGGTAATATCCATCCAATCCAAGGAAGCTTCTCACCTTCATAGCATTTCGAGGTACTCTCCATTCCTCAATTGACTCGGTCTTCGCGAGGTCTACTACCAGGCCTTTGCTTAACACATTGTGCCAAAAAAATCTAACTTCTTCTCACCAGAAATGACACTTCGAAATTGTGACTTTCAACTGGTTCTCACTTAATATCCCAAGGACCTGTCTTAAATGACTTTCATGCTCTTTATGGTCTTTTGAAAATATGAGGATATCATCTGTGAAACTATCGCAATCTTATTTAGAATGCCCTAAACACTCTACTCATGAGGTCAAAAAATAAGGCGGGTTCCTTCTATAGTCCAAAGGGGATAACTTCCCATTGGAACAATCTATATGGAGTCCTAAACGCGGTTTTATCCTTATTGTCCTCCAAAATTCTCAATTGGTGAAATCCAATTGCAAGGTCTAATTAGGAAAGTACTCGGGCTCCTCCCAAGTGGTCAGATAGATCATCAATTCTGGGTAACGGGTTCCTATTCTTCTTGGTTAGATTATTAAGCTCCCTATAATCCATGCAAAGTCTTATATATCCATCTGCTCTAATGGCAAACACAATAGGTGCACCCCATTCAAACGTACTTCGTTGAATGAAGCCTTTCTGTAGCAATTCCAAAATCTGTTTATCCAACTCTATCCTTTCTTTTAGCGCCATATGCCTTAAGAGTAAAGCTACTAGTCTAGCGTCCTTCTCTAGGTCAATACAAAATGAGATTTCCCTATGGGGTGGAAGTCTCGTGACTTCCTCAAAGACGTCCAAGAACTCACATACTATAGGGACTAAAGATGGACCTTCTGAACAAGAAGATAAGGTATATAATAAGGTTTTATCCTTGTTTCTAATATCACAAGGAATTTTTAGACTACGTCCTCCTCGGCTCCTAAGACGAACAATTCCCTTGTCACAATCTAGGAGGTCCACATAAAATGATAGCCAATCCATACCTAGGATAAGGTCATACCCCATAAGATCCAAAGCATACGCTTCACAGAGGAACTCGACATCATCGATATCCAACACTAGGTTTTTATAGATCAACTCAAGATACTTAGCCCCTCCGATAGGATTAGCCACCTCAATCGGATTACTAGTGATATATAAGAAAAGGTTCAACAAATCAACTAGTCTCTTAGAAAAAGAATTGTTCACTCCAGAATCAGATATGGTGTATACGAAAATTCCTAAAATAGAAGTTATACCTTCAAGTGCAGGTTGAACCTAATCTCTTGGGGGTCGACTTTGTATCGGTGCTGCCTCCAATTCATAATTCTGACCGCTCTGAATAACCCTAGGCTTTGGTCGATCTCTAGACAAATGTCTTTCCTCTTGGAAATTGTGGTATTTTCCTTAGAACTCGTTCTTTGTTAAGGCAGTCCTACAGCCCTTGGCCTCATGGCTTTTATGATTGCACTTGTACAAGTCACGACTTAGGATGGAAATGGGGCGAGCCTAGGGTCCAAACCTGGTTGACTCACCTCTGTTTTGATCCATTTATACCCGCCCCATTAGACCTTTGGGGCTGGTGGACCCGCGACCCGCTTTTGGAGGTCCGGGTCTAGGATCGGGTTTGGAGAATGGCTAGCCCTCCCTAACCCGACCCGCACTATTGAAACTTCATTGAAACACTTTATAACTATAATGACTAGTTATTCATCTTCTTAGGTATACGTGGTTATGACTCGAATATTATATTCTTTCCATCAACAAGCCATAAATATTTCATAGTATTAAGTTTCATCAGTGATAATTATACAAAAATAAATGCATACATTTTGAACAATTATCATACAACACATTTTATTATATTCTTTTATCATAGTACGGATTTCGGGTACGGGACAAAAATTCAGACCCGCAACGGGTCTACAGGGCGAGTCTGGGGTGGGGTTTAGAAAGCCCGAGGCAGGTATGTGGAACAAGAAACCTGCCCCCATTGACATTTCTAGTCTCAACTTCTTTATTAAACTTACCACGTTTCTTCTTATTCCTCCACCACTCTTTCTTCTTATTCTTATTAGAACCAGAATTTCCTTCTCCCTTCACACCATTCTTACTCTCCTTAGACCCTTCAGCTGTGCACAAAATGACTGTCTCCACAAATATCTCAAAGGTTGCTCTGACTGTCATTTGGGTTAACAAAGTGTCTTTCAATAGGGATTTCAACCCTTTAACAAACCTTAAAGCCTTGCTCATTGGGGTATCCACTAAATGCTTACCAAACTTATATAACTCGGTGAATTTAGCTACATAAACTTCCTTGTTTGAGATTGTAACACCCATAATTTTTAACGACATTAAAGAGGATAAATTAAAGAATAATTAACTTAATATCTAGAATTAAGGGAAACAGATTATGTCATTGCGTCCGTTTCAAAATTATGGTCAAGATAGATACCTGGTTTGCATAAAACGGATAACATATGAAGAAGTTATGGACGATAAAAGTTTGACATCAAACCAGGTATAACTGGCGCACTTCACAAGTGCGATAAGGCAATTTTACACTGGCGCACCTGTAAAGTGCGCCCAGTATAGTTTTTGGGTATTCGGGCCTTTTTCCAAGTATATGGTAACCTATGACCCAATTCCTTTAGGGCTGAGGTGGCATCCGAGTTTTGTAACCTAGCAGCTATAAATATACCTCAATTCCTTTGTTTTCTTCACAAAGAAACAATGGCGGCCATACTCTGCCAGTGTGTGAATTGAATTGGATCTCTTATCTTCTACTTTCAACTAAGGCAAATCAAATTCTGAGATTCAAGCATAGATTCAACACCAACTTCCTTTCTATCATCTTAGCAATTCAATTACAGTGAGTTGGTTATTTTTAGGATTAAATAAATAAAAATAAATTATGAAAGACTGTGATTTGGATATGTGTAAACCATGAATCTATGCTATTAACATATCTTATGCTATGTCATGATAGATCTATCTCTCTAGATCCAATTTAGTTGTGATTATTCTACTATGTTATTATTGTGGATCTTGGTTTGTAACTATGTTGTGATTAATATAAATTTTTTTTTTTTGAAAACCCAGGAGAACCCGGCGGGCCGGTAAACTCCTGAGAAGGGTACAGTAAAGCCGTCAGCTAATACAAGCCCCCATACCCCCGGGTAAATTTATGTAGGATGGGGAAGCGCATGGTAGGAATCGAACCATCGACTTTTTACCAGGAAGTTAGGCCTCCTTTCCACTGCGCCGCACCCGCGGACATGATTAATATAAATTTGTTAATTTGGACAGTTATATCATTGGATAGATCTTATCATTTATGTAAATCATGAACAAATGTCACCTTGAATTGGTTAGGATTGGATCTAAATCTTTATCTTAATTGTAACTTTTGTGACATGCTATGATGTGGATTTATGTAGATCTATTTCTAAACCAGTAGATCTAATTTATGTGGACATTGAAATTGTTAGTCAGATCTAGATTATCACTTTGTGTTATCATGTTAGATCTATTTTAACCTCTAGATCTGAATTATGTGATCTAATTTATCACCTTGTGTTATCATGTTAGATCTAAACCGATTGGACATCTAAATTGCTAATTTAGATCTTGCTATGCTTATTGTGACATCATAGTTATGTTAGAATCAATTGACTGTCAATCGTTCATCAGTTTAATGTCCACCTTGTTATGAAGATAATTTCATGTCCATGCCAATATGTATGCTCACCTTATTATCATGCTAGTTTATGTTTATGCCAAGATGATCACTTTGGTTATATTCCCATTAAATCCATATTATTTTTTTATGACTAGGTTGGTGTCTAGCCTAGGCATGCTGCCAATTTTGTGAGGGCGTTAGTTAAGGAACGGGGGAAAAGGGGTTAATAATGGCATAATTTGAATATGAACTTTTTTGGACATATAATTCAAATTATTGGGTAAAGTGGGCATTAACACCTATAAAGGGAAAGGTTTAATTAATTGATTGATTAATTAAAAATGGAATGTTTAGTAATTACAATTAGGAATTGTAATTGTATTTATGACACGAGGTTAGGTTGCATTAGTGGTGGAAGTCTGCCCGGACACGACCGGCATATCCAACAGCCACTAATGTTGAACCTAATGTGGGAGGTCTAAGTACGTAAATACGAATCGGGCTATGACACGAGGTTAGGCCCAACTGTGGAATAAGTCTGCCCGGACCCGACCGGCAAATCCAGCATCCACATGTTGTAGGCCTAATGTAGGAGGTCTAGCCCATTATAAACCATAAATGGACATGGTAAAGAATTGGACTACTTAACTTAAATTAATCCATAGGGATTGTATGAACTTAAATTTAAGTTGGGGGTTAAGTGAACTTGGTTGAACAAAAGGGGTGGGTTAAGTAAATCTGAAAGGGGGTAATATTCACATATAGGCCCACAAACTCAACTTGTTAAGGTTTTGTAATCAAAGACACCTACTGGTATACATAACCGGAGGAAATAATAAAGTTATGTAATTAAAGACACCCTTTAGGGTAAGAATAACTGGTAGAAATAAATAAGGCTATGTAATTAAAGACACCTAGTGGTATACATAGTTAGTGAAAACCTATTGGGGGATACAAGACAAAGGGGTGAGCTTGTATCATATGTGTGGGACAGATTTTAGTCAGTAACCTGGAGTTGGTATCAAACAAAGTACTCTGTACTAAGCGGAGAAGGGGCACGCTTGCTGACTGATTGTAAGAGATCCAAACATGGAGGATAGTGTGAGCGGCGCAAACTGACCGGGCCATGTGCGTGCATGAGCCAGGCAGAGGGGGATAAGACGACTGTGACACATGTAGATATGGTTATGCACATCAATTGGTTGCCACTTTAGGAAGTGATACCTCCTACCGTGGGGCCAGCACAAGGTATCTCTGAGGGTTAGGGAGTCGATCGATCAGGGTAGTAGTTAGGATACATTTGGACATATACCTAAGTCTACCACCATATAGTTGAAGGGATCATTTCTTTCTGGATATACTAGTAACAGTGCAGAGTAATCATTAAAAGCATATACGCCTTATCCTGTCTACCTTGTCACACCTGCCATTTATGTAGTGATCTCTCTTATCCACTTTATATGCCTATCATGTTACTTTTATTTAACTAGACTCGCCAGACTTTATGTCTAACCCTTTTGTTTCTCCTTCTTTCTTCCGTTCCCCCCTCCAAGTTCTCAGGGAGGAAACAATCTGCCTTGATCGTGATTCTACTTATTTTGCTGGAGCTGCTGATATGTACGGCTCAAGCTCCTATCCTTGTTGCTATGGCTATATTTTGTTCTTAGTGAATTTTATTTCTTTTATGTACTCTGATATTTCCGAAGTACAAGACAGTGGTTTTTATGTTGTAATGGGCTTTTATATTTCAGACAGATGATGTTTTGGACCACGGTATCTTTTGATTAATAAAGTTGTTTTATTCCGCCGCAAAATTTTATATCTGTCTTGTAATATTCTTTGTCTGTTTACCTAAAACGCTTCACGAAACTTAATGTATTCCCTTAGTGGGTGATATTAACGGACGTGGGGTGTCACACTTGGTATCAGAGCTGAAGGTTAACAGATTCGATAAAAGTTTTTGAAAATTATTTTCAAAATGATTTTTAAAAGAAAATATTTTCAAAAAAGAAAAGTCTGTTTTGAAAAATATTCCCCAAAAATCCATATGTAATACCCTTTGGTCCTTTATCTAAATCTCTTCTTTTTTCTTTTCAGCATGTCTGGGGAACAAAACATTCCTAATATCCCAGAGGGCGTCAGAATACCCGGATGGTTCCATAGGTATTTGGAAGCCACGACGCCTACCGAAGGCCAAGGAAATGTTCCACCCCTAGTTTCACTAGTCATTCCTCCTCCTCTCCCTCCAAGAGCAGATAACTTCGCCAAGATCTGCAAGGACTTCCGTGATATAGGATGGAAGCCATTCCATGGGAATGAGACATTCGTTGAAGCTCGGAATTGGCTCAAGGAGACCGAGGACTTGTCTGTAATCTTTGAAATAGAGGATAGAAAGAAGATTCAGTTAGCTGCTTGGCTATTAAAGGACGAAGCCTCATTTTGGCGTGAAGTTACCCAAGCTGGACGTCCGTTGGATACTTTGGAATATTTTAGACAAAGATTTGAAATGAAATTTCTTTCCCAAGCCGAGAAAAGCATGCAAATGGAGAGGTTCTTAGCACTCAAACAAGGAAACTTGACGGTGAAAGAATATGTGAACAAATTCAACTAGCTAGCAAGGTTCGGGTTAGAATTGGTGGATATGCAACACAAAAAGGCTTTGCCCTTTGCCAAAGGACTGAACGAACCACTTCATGGTTAGCCATGTTCCATATTCCAATGGGGGCCACTTTTGAAAAGCTTGTCGATATGGCCCTGATGCATGAGGAGGAAAAGGGAGAAAAGAAGGAGGTAAAGGTTGAAGGGACATCGCAAAGTAGGAAGGTGTGGCCCAAAAAGGGCAGCAGCAAGAATAACAACAACAGAAGAAAGGAGGGAAGGATGACAAAGGCAAGGATACGAGGAAATGTCACAGTTGTGGGAAAGAAGGTCTCTTGATCAAAGACTGTAAGAGGAGGAAGAACAACTGCTTCAACTATGGAGAAGTCAGACACTTCGTTAAGAGTGCGCGAAGAAACAGATATTACAAGGACAAGGTCAAAGGACATGGACTTCTGGAGGGCAGGTGCATGCTCTCGCGATCAGTGCTCCTGATAGAGGTAGAAAAATTTCTATGGAAGGTTTAGTTTCTCTTTCAAACCACCCTATTAGAACACTATTTGATTCTGGTGCTTCACACTCCTTTATATCAAGTTCTGTAGTTGAATCTTTGCACTTAATTACTAGTATGGTAGTGGATCTCATAGTTGCTTCAAACCCCATTGGTGGTTCAGCTCATTAATCTTTGATTTTCCGGGGTTTGAAAATATGGGTATTAGGCGTCGAGTTTGAATGCGACGCGTATGTGCTCGGTTTTATGGGCTATGGGTTGATTCTAGGAACGGATTAGCTTACCACGTATGGTGCCATTCTGGATTGTGAGAAGAGGGTTGTTAGGCTTCTGATTTGTCATGGGAGGACCATCGAGATTTCTTATGACCCACAAGGGTCGGTTATTCTTAGTTTCCTAGAGTCTCTTGATTTATCTATCGATGACTTGCAATCTATTCCAGTAGTCCGAGATCATTCAGACGTTTTTTATGAGGTTCGGGGTTTACCTCTGAGGCGCGAGATTGATTTTCATATATATCTGGTGGAAAACGCAAAGCCAGTTGCATTGCTAGCGTGCCATATGGATCCAAGGGAAAGGAGGGAGCTGAGTAAGCAAGTAGGGGAGCTACTTGAGAGAGGGCTTATCATACGAAGCATATCTGAATGGGGTGCTCCATTGGTATTCGCGACTAAGGCGGATGGTTCGCTTCATTTGTGTGTTAACTATAAAGAGTTGAATAAACTCACTAAGAAGAATACGCACCCGCTTCGGAAGATTGATGATTTATTTGATCAGCTTGTTGGTGCCTTGGTATTTTCTCAGGTAGACTTGGCCACGGGGTTTCATCAATTGAGGGTGGCTGAGGATAGCACAGATAAGACTGCTTTTAGAACTCCGGATGGTTTCTTTGAATGGCTAGTTATGCCTTTTGGGTTGATGAATGCACCCGCCTATTTCGTTGATTTGATGAGTAAGGTGTTGTGGGAGTTCCTAAACAAATTTGTTGCAGTCTTTGTTGATGATATCTTGATCTTCTCCAAGAGCGAAGAAGAGCATGCCCATCATTTGAGAGAAGTTTTGAAAACTCTCCATGACCATCAGCTTAAATAAAAATTCTCCAAATGTCATTTTTGGAGAAAAGAGATGATATTCTTAGGGCATGTAGTCTCCAAATAAGGGATAGCTGTATATCCCGCGAAGGTGGTTGCAGTGCACGATTGACAGATTCCTAAAAATGCAACTGAGGTGAGAAGCTTTCTTGGGTTAGCAGGTTATTATAAGAAGTTCATTAAGGACTTCGCAAAGATATCAGCCCCACTCACCAGGCTGACGAAGAAGAACTTGGCATTCTTATGGGATATAGACTGTGATGTTGCTTTCCAACGACTGAAGAGGGCTCTGACAACAGCCCTAGTCTTGACCTTGCCTGACGGGAGTAAGGTGTTTACCATTTACACTGATGCGTCTGGTACAGGGCTTGGTGCGGTTCTGATGCAAGAAGGGAAGTTATATGTTATGGGGGTAGACAGTTGAGAGTTCATGAAAAGAACTACCCCACCCATGATCTAGAACTAGCTGCCATAGTATTTGCGTTGAACACGTGGCATCACTATCTACTTGGAGAGAAGTTCGAGTTATATACTGATCATAAGTCCCTCAAGTATCTGTTCTCGCAAAAGGATCTCAATTTAAGGCAACAGCGGTGGATGGAGTTCCTGGCTTCATATGATTTTGAGATTGCTTATACCCTTGGTAAGGTTAATGTGGTGGCTAACACACTAAGTAGGCATAGGATGGCCTTAAGTCCTCTGTTTGTGGAAAGAAAGAACTTGGAGTTCATATCAGCTTTTGATTTTAGACACTTCATCGAGATTTTTCCTGATTTGTTCGCATCCTTGAAGATACGACGGACTCTTATGGACCAGATAGAAGCTTCACAACAAGGTGACCCACAGATTTTGGACATTGTGGATAAGCCCAGAAGAGGGGAGACTTCTAGTCACCTCAGGCGATATACGATAGATGATAAGGGGTGGTTGCGACGAGATAGAAGGCTTTGTGTTCCTTAAACAGGAAGCTTGATAAAGGCAGTCCTAGAAGATGCCCACCATTCTAAGATGGCCATTCATCCAGGCGGTGATAATATGTACAGAGACATGAAAAGTGTTTTCTTTTGGGTTGGGATGAAGAAAGATGTGGCTGAATTTGTTTCCCAATGTTAGTTTTCCAACAAGTTAAAGCTGAGCAAAAAAAGCGCAGTTGATTACTTCATCCTTTGGAGGTTCCTCAGTGGAAATGTGAGAGCGTCTCCATGGATTTCATAGATGGTTTGCCTTGATCGAAGAAAGGAAATACCAGTATCAGTGTTGTGGTAGATAGACTCACTAAGAGCGCTCACTTTATTCCAGTCAAGAGTAAAAGGACGGCACCATGGTTGGCAACAATTTATGTCTGAAAGATAGTTCGTCTTCATGGAGTACCTTCTAGCATCGTAAGCGACCACAACCCCATCTTTACTAGCAAATTTTGGAGGAACCTGCAAGAGGCATTAGGTACACAGTTGTGTTTGAGCACCGCTTATCATCCTCAGACCGATGGGCAGACAGAGAGGGTGAACAGAATTCAAGAGGATCTTTTGAGGCTATGTATTCTAGACTTTGGAGGGACTTGGGAAGATCACCTTCCTTTACTAGAGTTTGCCAATAACAATAGCTATTAGGCCAGCATCGGCATGGCACCCTTCGAATCATTGTATGGACGACCCAGTAGATCACCAACTTGTTGGTGGGAATCTGCAGAAAGATTATTACTTGGACCAGATATGGTTAGAGAAACGTCCAAAAAGATTGACCTTATTCGACAATGGATAAAGACAGCTCAAGATAGGCAGAAATCCTATGCAGAAAGGAGAAGGACTGACATCGAATTTAAAGTAGGAGACTTAGTTTTTATCAAATTGTCACCCCTGAGGAATGTGGTTCGCTTCGGATCGATTGGGAAGTTAGCGCCTAGGTTTGTGGGACCATTTCCCATAACCAAGAGGATTGGCTAAATGGCCTATATGGTAAAGCTTCCTGAAAATCTATCTTGTGTTCATGATGTTTTCCATGTTTCTCATCTACGGAATTGTTGCATGACACCGTGGAAGTTGTTGAGCCGAGTATATTGAAAGAGGTAGAAATGGAACGGGAGGCGACAATCAGGCGAGTTCCTTCCCGTATTCTTGGATCAGAAGTTAAGAAGTTACGCAATAAAGAGATCAAGTTGCTAAAGGTTCAATGGAGAGATAACCCAGAAGATGCAACTTGGGAGACCGAAGACAAGATTTGTGCTTCGTATCCTTTCTTTTTCGAGGGTATGTTCTTAACTCCTTTTTCCAAAGTTTTATTTGTACTTGTTTCTATCATTTGAGTATATCCTATCCATAGTGTTTTCGACCTTTAGATAGGAATCATATGGTTGTAAACATGTGTTTGAGACATGTTATGTTTGATGGATGCAAGTGGATGCCAGTGTTTGTTAGTGGTTGCCTGTGGACGCATATACACACATTAGGCACTAGATCGGCTCAGTCACTCTCATACTGCATATAGATGTGTGTGCATTTTCTTTTCTTTTTTGGATGAAATGGATGAATTAGCATATGGATGTTGCATTTGAACGAATGGGTGTGCACACATATAGAGCTTACATGTTATAATAGGATTATTTGCATACATATTGGATTCATGGCACTAACATACATTGCATTAAGGAGGTCAACTGAATCAGTAGACCGATTGATCTTCGCATTAGTATTGGGACATATACACACACGTTTGCATATACTCATATAAGCATTAGGAATCTTTAAGGACAATGGATGCCAGTAATCAGTGGATGAGTAGATGGATGATGGATGGTAGGATACATTCTTTTCAACTTAAAGATTTCGGGGACGAAATCCTTTGAGTAAGGGAGAATGTAACACCCCGAATTTTTAACAGCACTAAAAAAGGATAAATTAAATAATAATTAATTTAATATTCAGAATTAAGGGAAATGGATTATGTCATTGCGTCTGTCTCGAAATTCTGGTCAAGATAGACACCTGGTTTGCGTAAAAGGGATAACGTATGAAGAAGTTACGGACGATAAAAGTTTGACAATCAAACCAGGTATAACTGGCGCACTTCACAAGTGCTCCAAGGCAATTTTTCACTGGCGCACCTGTAAAGTGCGGCCAATATAGTTTTTGGGTATTCAGGCCTTTTTCCAAGTGCGTGGCGACCCATGACCCAATTCCTTTAGGGTTGAGGTGGCATCCGAATTCTGTAACCTATCAGCTCTAAATATACCTCAACTCCTTTGTTTTCTTCACAAAGAAACAATGTCGGCCAGACTCTGCCGGTGTGTGAATTGAATTGGATCCCTTATCTTCTACTATCAACTAAAGCAAATCTAATTCTGGGACAAGTATAGATTCAACACCAACTTCTTTTCTATCATCTTAGCAATTCAATCACAGTGAGTTGGCTATTTTTAGGATTAAATAAATAAAAGTAAATTATGAAAGACTATGATTTGGATATGTGTAAACCATGAATCTATGCTATTATCATATCTTATGCTATGTCATGATAAATCTATTTATTTATTTATTTCTAAACCAGTAGATCTAATTTATATGGACATTGAAACTGTTAGTCAGATCTAGATTATCACTTTGTGTTATCATGTTAGATCTATTTTAACCTATAATTTATCACCCATTAAGGTTATGTAATTAAAGACACCTAGTGGTATACATAACCGGAGGAAATAATAAAGTTATGTAATTAAAGACACCCTTTAGGGTAAGCTTAACTGGTAGAAATAAATAAGGCTATGTAATTAAAGACACCTAGTGGTATACATAGTCAGTGAAAACCTAGTGGGGGATACAAGACAAAGGGGAGAGCTTGTATCATATTGTGCGGGACCCATTTCAGTCAGTAACTCGGAGTAGGTATAAAACAAAGTACTCCGTACTAGGGGGATAGGGGGAATGCTTGCTGACTGATTGTAAGAGATCCAAACGTGGAGGACGGTGTGGGCAGCGCAAACCGACTGGGCCATGTGCGTGCATAAGCCGGGCAGAGGGGGATAAGACGACTATGACACCTGTTGATATGGTTGTGCATATCACGGGGTTGCCACTTTAGGAAGTGATACCTCCTGCCGTGGGGCCCGAATAAGGTATCTACGAGGGTTAGGGAGCCGATTGATCAGGGTAGTTGTTAGGATATATTTAGACGTATACCTAAGTATACCACCTTATAGTTGAAGGGATCATCTCTTTCTGGATATACTAGTAACAGTGCAGAGTAATCATTAAAAGCATGTACACTTTATCATGTCTACCTTGTCATACCTTCCATTTATGTAGTGATCTCTCTTATCCATTGTATATGCCTATCATGGTACTTTTATTTACTGACTAAAAGTAACTAGACTCGCCAGACTTTATGTCTAATCCTTATGTTTCTCCTTTCTTCCATTGCCCCGTCCCCGGTTCTCGGGGAGGACATACTCAGACTTGACCGTGATTCTGCTTATTTTGCTGGAGCTGCTGATTTGTATGGCTCAAGCTCCTATCCTTGTTGCTATGGCTATATTTTGTTCTTGGGAAATTTTATTTCTTTTATGTACTCTGATATTTCTGAAGTAGAAAACAGTGTTTTTTATGTTGTAATGAGCTTTTATATTTCAGACGAATGATGTTTTGGACCACGGTATCTTATGATTAATAAAGTTGTTTTATTCCGCTGCCAAATTGTATATATGTCTTGTAATATTCTATGTCTGTTTACCGAAAATGCTTCACGAAACTTAATGCATTCCCTTAGTGAGTGACATTAACGGACGTGGGGTGTCACAGAGATGGATAAACTTCTCTAATTGGATTGTCATCTCAGCCTTTGGTAGAAATTTTGTTTCAAAGCGGGTCTTCAATTCGGCCCATGTAAATATTCGGCCTACATTCTCTTCAGATACGAGGTTCCACCATTTAAGAGTCCTTTTAAATATCAAACTGCATCCCTCTTTTAACTTCTTATGACCACCCTGTGGCCTCAAAAATCCTTTCTAGTCTATAATCAAAGCTTGAGCACTAACAAAACCTTCTGTTCCTAAGAATAGTTTTCCACCAAGGTTTATGAAACTCTTACAGAATCGACGAAAATCAAAGGCTACCTCAGCGGTAGGAGTTGCAAGCACCGTTGGGCGGGATTAGCAAGAGGGGCTTACTCTACAGTACGGAGATAATGTCGGAACCATTCTAGCAAATGCCGAGGCCTTGACTGGTTTTTCGGTTCAGAAGGATTATCAACCATTCTGCTATCTGAAGAAGAAAAGGAATAATCCTTTAGCGGATACTCCTGAGATTGTATTTAAGCTGAAAAAGGAAGAAAACGATAAAGTTGTTAATACAGTAGTGTATCCTTATTAGGGTGTATGTGTATATATTTATATTGAAAATCTTTTTTCAAAATACAAATACACCTCTCATACGTATAGTTTCTTTATAATCGGGTAACCTATGCTCTGATACCCGTTGACGTCAAAAGTTGGTCTATTGACGATCAACCCTCAAAGTGTGTTAACCACACACAATAATATTCACAAAGTGCAAGAAAGTAAGGAAAACACAGAAGACACGATATTTTTATAGTGGTCCGTCTTAAACCAAGCATACATCCACTTTAACCTTTGTGTATACTATCGATAACAGGGTACATTTGCTTTGTCTTTGAAAGAAAGTAGAGAAAGAAGTGATTTATACACAAAATCCTTGTGTTGTAATTGGAGTGTCGAATATGAACTCTATTTCGGATCTTTTAGAATGCCTTAGATTGCCAAAGATAGTTCAGAATGACTTTCTCTTCCTAGAAAGGTTCTATTTATAGGAAAGAAGGTGGGCCGAATTTGTATGCATCTTGGCACACACTTTTCAGGCTTGGACACGTGCAACTTGATCCATTAAAGTAGTTGTAGGCGAAGAACCCGGTATACTGCTGATGAATAGTTCTCCTCAAAATTTGTGGCATACGTGGATCTTGAATTCTGGAGTA
Source organism: Allium sativum (assembly GCA_030737875.1). Classification (NCBI taxonomy): domain Eukaryota; kingdom Viridiplantae; phylum Streptophyta; class Magnoliopsida; order Asparagales; family Amaryllidaceae; genus Allium; species Allium sativum. Next base: position 442,391,777 of record CM060923.1, on the reverse strand, counting down.
TAAAAACTTGTGCAAGAGCTGACCGGATCTGTTACCTTGGGAGTAGGACTTCGTCCTTTAGTAGATACTTTGGCTTGATATTTCTAATCCGATAATCGAGGCATGATCCAAACTTTCAGGAACAACCTGATAGATCGGTTGATGACTCGATCGATCGGTTTTTTTATGGCTCCGGAAGAATGCTGCCTTTGAGGGGAAATGTGTTTGTCTCCTATGGGAGTAGCTTGCTCAAAATTGTAATCGGTTGATTGAGCATATAAGTAGATCTTACAGTTGGAAGATCAGATTGGTATTTGAAGATGAATCTTGGTCTTTGAGTTATGATGGCTTTTACCAAAAAGCTGGTCAACACTTTGCTCCCCAGAACATATCTTCTTGGGAAAAGAAGACGTGTTCTGGTTCTTTCTGAGAATGTTGAATAGCATAAATCTAGAAAGCCATGGTTTCACTAAACCATATTATATGAAGGCTAGGAAACCAATTATCAAAGATGATTGTATTAAAGCCAGAAAATCAACGACCACTAAGGATCATTTTAAGGCCAGAAAACCGACAATCGCCTAAAGATCGTATTAAGGTCGGGTATTCGAGAATGTAAAGAGCCAACGATCATGCCGAATTAGTTTTTGTGAACAGCAGAAGGACCTGGACCTTGCAGAGTTAAACAATACCTGTAAATGGTTTGACATGCCAAATCCTAGCGATGTCATTTGATGTGTCCAAGCATAAGCTATGCTTGGTTATGTAATATGAGTATAAACCATAATAAGATTATAACTGAGAGAGGTATAAGCCATATCTTGGTAGTCGAGCACAAACAATACTCGGGAGCCTAAAGTAGGGTATCAACTATACCCAGAGTTGTAAGGATGACAGGCATAAACCATGCTCAGTTTTTAAGTATGACGAGTATAAACCATACTCGAGTGTCCAGATTTGAGCATCAACCATGCTCAGGATACAATTGGGTTAGTAGGTTATGTCCTGACAGAATAAATTTTTTCAAGCATAATCCACACCTGAGAAGTTAGGGTGGAGCATTAGCCATGCTCGGGAAGTGATTTTTCAAAGAGACGGAGTAAAAACTATATTTGGTTCGGTAAAGTTGGCGAGCATACCCAGCTTAGGGAGGTTGACGAGTATTAACCATACTCGACTTAAGAAGTTTGGGAAGCATTAACCATACTCGGCTTAAGAAGTTTGGTGATCATTAACCATATTCGGCTTAAGAAGTTTGGCGAGAATCAACCATACTCCGCTTAAGAAGTTTGGTGGGCATTGACCATACTGGGCTTAGATTGAGGGATGAGCATTAACCATGCTCAGTTTTAGTTTGGGGACTTTTCCATATCCTGGAAAAAGTTTTTGTCAAACATAATCCATGTTCGAGAAAGAAATTTTATTGTTAATAAGGAGCAATTCAATGAATTAAAACAAATCCTATTGGGTTTATAGTTGAATCCAGAGCATGCCTAGGGATTAAATCATAACCCCGTACGTGTGTACTTTAACATAACCACATTATTAAAAAATAATAGAAATACATTTCTTATACCCTAAGAAATGAGGTATATTCACAATGATCTAAACCAGATCAGTTGATAATGATCCGCGTGTCCAATTCTGCACCGTGGACATTGGTGAGAATCCCATATTGGGGTGGAAGCATTCCTTGAGTTCTTGGGGTCAGTTCAGTACGGCCCACAAGTGATGGATGTAGGTGGTCCCAGCCTCAGTTGTTAGTTTGGGATTGATTGGAGCCACTTGGGTGGAATGTGTATTGGGCCGAACCATAACCGTGCTGGTAGGATTAGACTGGTTTAGTTAAGCATTGTCAACTCGAGGCTCGATACTGCCCTCGCTTGGGACGATGTCATGGTGAACTTTAGTACTATTTTCCTATGTTCTTCCTGAAGTTGGTATGGTAGAGTAGTCTTGTAAGGACAGTGGGTTGTTTCCCTCATCTATGCTCGGATCGGCAAGCTAGAAAGGCTGGGTGGGAGGCGGCATAAGACGAGTTTGTGGTAAGATGCTGGGTTGAATTGGCAGTTGTATCGATCCATGTTATGGTCGACCCATAAGTTGCACTGGTTCTTGAGTTACTTTTCCAGGGAGCTGAGTCGAACCCTGGACTGGAAGAAAAATGGTCGACCGATCCGGAACTTGGCCATGGATGACCTGAGAATCTGCAGGTACTCCACCTATAGTGGATACCAGGAGTGATGACATTAGATCTGGCCGAATGGGAAGTGAAGTTGAGCAAGGAAGAATGGTAGACCGGTCTGGGGCTTGCATTTCATCACATCAAAGATTAACTATTGCCCCAACTTCGTTTCGTGCAGGAAGTGATGTTGGGTTCCTTGGCTCCCTTCCATTCGAGTGAAGAAATCCTTCATCATTTCCTGCTACTTTGCGAGAAGTCCATCCCAATGTGCTACCTAAGCTCTGAGCTTGGCCAAAACTTTATCCATCTAGCTCCTATTTAGGCATTGGGACGGTTCTTCATGGGAGGAAGACTCCAGGCTTGCCACCGTTACTACTGAGTCTGCTGCATTGACAGGCCGAGATTGAACGTGAGAAGGTGATGCGCCCTTCTTCTGTTTTGTCGCTGCTCCTTTAAGAGTTGCCGAAGGTCATAGTTTATGCCTGTTGTCACCCCCTTCCCATCGCGCCAAAGTGTTGACGTCAAAATTTAGTCTATTGACGATCAACCCCTAAAGTGCGTTAATGACACATAATAAATAATATTCATAAAGTGCAAGAAAATTAAGCAAACACATAAGACACGGTATTTTTATAGTCGTTCGGTTAAACCAATCCCATGTTCACTTTATAATCTTTTCTTATACTATCGATTACAGCGTACAGTTGCTTTGTTTTAGAATGAAAGTACAGAAAGAAGTGGTTTATACACAAAATCTTTGTGTTGTATTTGGAGTGCTGAATATGAACTTTGTTTCGGATCTTTTAGAATGCTTTAGATTGCCCAAAATAGTTCAGAATGCCTTTCTATTTCCAAAAAAGTTTTATTTATAGGCGAGAAGGTAGGACGAATTTGTATGTAGCATGGAACACATCTTTTTCACGCTTGGACACGTGTAACTCGATCCATTAAAGTAGTAGTAGAGGAAGGACCCGGTATACTGCTGATGAATAGTTCTCCTCGAAATTTGTGGCATACGTGGAACTTGAATTCTGGAGTATAAAAAGTTGTGCAAGTTAAGGCTAACCGAATTTGTAGCCTTGGGTGTTGGACTTCGTCCTGTAGTAGATACTTTGGCTTGATGTTTCTTGTTAACTGGCTTATTGGTCCGGTTCCCAAAAGTACACAAGATAGGCTTGCATCAATGCATCGCGTGATGCTAAAGTCCGAAGTGTCGCCAAAGGACTAAGAAAACAAGCTTGGAAGAGGTCATACTAGTACAAGCTTCACATCTCCTCAAAACTACGCTATACCCATAATTTTGAACCCCTACATTTCTAACCCCCATTAGCTCAAGTCCCTTTAGCCTCGTATTTGAAGCCTTCGAATTTTTCAACATGTACAAGCCTCGTACCACTTGCCTCCTCCAAAGTTTAGACCCTACGTACAACATTTTTAGCTTCTCTGCCAGACCAGTTTCGGACCCCACAACACTAATATATTTAACGTACTCCACGGGGAACGAATTTCTTACCCCATAGGATACAAAATTTGTATCCCATGAGTAGGAATTACGTACCTCATGGGGTATGAAATTCGTACCCCTAAAGAGGGGTACGAGTTTTTCAGACATGATGAAAGGGATCCGAAATTCTGGAGGCCTGCACTAAAGGAGACGAAATGTTCTACTGTGGTACCCTAATCCTACCTACTCCCACCTAACCACTCCACTATAAATACCCCTAAGCTCACACTTCAAAGGGGTTGGAAATTGGCTGATTTGATACCTTTTGAGAGCTCTAAGTGACCTCTTTAACAACATCTTTCCTTTGAGGAAGAAGAACCAAAATAGTTACTTTTTTCGATATTCATATATGATAATTTTGACTACAAAATACTTAGAAATATTTATACAAGGATGTCATGATATAGTCCTAAGCTTGTAACTTATTATTATCAATAAAATATCACAACTCTTCTAAAGTGGACGTAGGTCCTTCACGGGACCGAAACACTATAAATCTCTCATGTTATTTACTGCTTTCTGCACTTATTTTTCCATGCGAAACGTAATTCTCTAAGTAACAGAGAATCTTTGGAAGTTACGATATTTTTTGCCATCAACATTCTGGTGCTTTCACTGAGAAATTCGAATTTGGTTCTTTGTCGCAAATTCCCATCTCCACTTTGACGTGGATTAGGTTTCTTTTATAACCTGTCGCCAAGTCCGCTTACGATGGCTAAGCAACCAAAGAATCAAATGCTCATCCGGTCTACCGCAGCTGATGTGGGCACTTCTCAGCAACCTCAAGCGGCATAAAACCCGACTGAAATGGATCTTCTTCCACCTGTGGACCCCGAAGCTCCTGCGAATTAAGTGCAATTTTACGCACTTAATAATAAATATGAAAATACAGCTCTTGAACTCAACCAAGCATTGAAGAATAACATCCACCTTATGCGTCAACTATAGGATAGCCAGCGCATCCTCGCTCGAATTCAGTTCGCTCTGAACAATGCCCGACCACAGCGTACTATATTGGAAACCTCTTCTTCGGAATCAAGGGGCCCAAATCAAAGAAGGAGGTTCATCCCCATAAATAACGTTGTCGTCCGCTCCAACTCTCATAGTAATGGAAACTACAATGACAATAGAAATGGTGATTGAACCACCATCATTCACAGTAGGGGAACACAGTACCATGACTGCTCGCGATTGATAATCAATGATGAACCGGGTCCGAGTAACCGACCCCCTCCTCGACAGAACCCAACTGTCGCCGCTCATAATCTGGGGCCTTCGCTTCCGACAACCCAGCAGGCCTAAGTCCCTTCGGATTAGGATGCACACTAACTCGCTCGATCTGACCAACTATACCAAAACTAGGCCATCGATGTCGATGACAGGGAAGATGATGATCTCGATGTGCATCAAAAAAGGCACTCACAGAATAAGACTCCTGAAGTTTTCCAAAACTAATGGATTCTGCCAGAAGATCCCCATCCAGCATATCTCCCCGACATGGTCCGAAGGATCAAGAGAGATACGCGAAGGAATGCCAACGGCTCGTGGGAAACCCACTTGAGGCGTAACCACTTCAACTAGGACTATGCATGAAGCCGAGTGGCTCCGACTCTTCAATATGCAACATATGGCACTCTATGATAGCATGACTAATCCCTATGCTTTCTTAAACCGCTATGAGTTGCAGATGGACTCCAGTCGGTCCACCAATGCAGTCAAATGAAAGTGTTTCCCAGTCGTCTTGTCTAGAACAGCTCTGCTTTGGTTCTTCCGTCTTCCGCTCGAATCTATCAAGAACTTCGGTCAGCTGGCTACAGAATTGGTTAAGTAGTTCAGAATGCATGTTCCGACCCGGAAGAACACCCTCAACTTATCCAATCTTTACCAAGGGCTTACAGAATCTCTCAAAATCTATCTGGCGCGATTTAATACCGCTCTTGCCAAGGTCGATGATCTGGAACCTCGCACTGTACTTTTCCAGCTTGCAAAAGGAGTCCTTCCTACTTTCGAATTTAGAGCTTGGATTGAGAGAAAACAACCTAAGACCCTTGAGGCTTTCCACGAAACGGCAGGGCAGTTTTTGTGCCAAGAGGAACCAAAACGTAACCGAGCTTCCCGGGGAAACCACTCCAACAACCCTCAGGATGGCACTGTTGATGACAACATCAAAGGAAAACAGATCGTAGATTCCCCTAACAAGGGTAAAGGACTAACCCCTACAAACCAAAGCCAAATCTCGGCAAGCAAGGCGGTCGCAACAACAACTTGTAGGATCTAAATTAACCCTAGAGGGGGTGAATAGGGTTTATCACAGATTTTTGCAAAGTAATTAAATAATAACAACATAGGTAATAATCGGATTAAATGCAGAAAATTAATAACACACAGATATACCCAGCTTCGGCCAAAACCCTGCTTACTACTGCATTCCCCAAGGTTTCTACTAGGAGTTAAAACAATCTCTACGCTTACAATCCCCTGTAAACTAACGACACTCGCTCCCAACTGTTCTTAACCCTACGCTCAAAACCCTGCACTGGTTTCTATCCCCGAAACCTGATTTCCCCGAATTACAAATCACGTAATTCGTCTCCCTAGTTTTAGAGACAAACTAGAAAACTATACTCGATTTGATTGCAAATTGAAATAAAAACAATTTAAATTTAAATTAAGCCCTAAACTAAACCCTAGTTTTAAAAATGCCATAAGCATCTTTATTAACTAAGGCGACCCTTTTGTCTTTCTTTATCCACTTTTGCTTGTGGCCCGATATCTCTTTCTTTCTGAAAATTGTGGAGGCGATTTAGCTAGGGTTTCTTCCTCTTGTCTCAAATCTCGACCTCTGATGTTCTGAAATTGGAAAGTGAATCTCGTTGTCAGTATGCTTGCGTTTTCTCTAATTGTTTGATCGAGTTGAGATGATTCGATCCAAGTTACCGTCGATCTCTGGTATGTTATTTCAAATTGAATTTTTCTTTGATTTGTTTTGAACTTGGATAATCGAGAGCCAATGATGATGTGGGTGTATTTATAGGATTGAAAATCCTAAAAACTTGCTCTGATTTCGAATTTGATTTGGTCTGGTATTTGTGTAAATTTTGGGTTTATAAAATTTTCGGCCTTGTATTTTGGGGTTTGAAAACTTCAACCTGTTCTAGAACTTGCATGAGGCTTTGTTGCTGAAATCCTTGGCTTTTGTATTTATCCTTTGATATAGCGTGGTTTCTGGAAAAAAAATTGCGTGATACGTTTTTGACTTTGAATTGATTTTTAATTTTGGAATTGATTCCTTATTGGCTTGACTTCTTCAATATTCCTCTTAGAAAGAAACTGATATAAATAATTACTGTCTTGATCTTCCTTTGAACAGAACAACATTTGAACTTGCCAGATATTTTCGATACTCTATGTTCTGATAAAAAACAGTTACTACCCTGATTTCTCATATATTTTAACTAATGATGTTACCATTTCCTGTATGGATTTTGTACCACTTTTTTAATGCCATTGAACCTTTAATACTTCTGCTAGCTCGAACACTGGTAATACTTGTATTCGAGCTGCTACACTTTTGTCTTGACTAAAACTAAAACTATTTTACTTGCATCTGTATATTGTTGTTTATACTCGACTGTGCCTTTGTTTTTTCTCGAACATAATACTTCACTAGTCGTTTGGGCATGTTTGATATGTAACTAGAGCACTTAATTTTAGTCCACATTTTATTAGCTGCTCCATTTTTGGTTTAAATGCTGATTAAAAACTGAACAGATACTATGCTTATACTGTAAAGCCTTGTACATATTTAAATATTCGAACTGACTGATTTTCCTATCTTTGTGTTGAGTTGCTGATGAACACTTGCCCTTGTCGTAAATATTTGAGTAGATTTAACTTGAGAAGAATAGATACTACCCTTGAACACTTTTGGTAACTTGATATCTCCTATGCTCCATAAAATCGTACTTGTGTTGCCTGTGTCCATAACTCATGCACCATGTTGTTGTTTGATATGCCCGTATAGTGATGTTGAATGAATTAGTCTTGACTTGACCATGTTGTACCATGTTACCTATATTTGAGCCAAACTACTTGTACATTGAGGTTATTGTGTTCCTTGGTTTTGATCATGCTGCCAATACTTTGTATGTGAGCTCATCCATACTTGAGTTACTTGCTAATGTCCAGTTTTGTGTTATTTGCACCATGTACATGTGTATTTCTGCTCTTAGTTTTGAACTAGCTCGCCATACTTTAAATGATGTTATTTCTTTTGCTTGTACTGCCTCGTGTATAGCTGCACCATTTCAGTACTTGAATTTGGGTATTTGGCTTTGCATTGGGTTGTTCGAGCTTGCCATGTGTAATTGATATACCACATGTATGTATATTGCTGCCTCGATTGTGTAATTGTCTTTAGGAATTCTATTCTTGCCATTGAACCTGATTTGCATGTCCATGATTATATATATGCTCCATTAATGTTGCTCTAATTTGAACCTGACTTGGTGCTCGGCTTTTTTTTGTATACTTGCATTACCTTTGAATTTTTTGACCATTTTGGCTTTTTATTTTTATTTGCACTTTTGGCTCGACCATTTGCACACTGATTTGCACTGAGTCGAGAAGGTCCACGTGGCTACTCCTCCGTTGCATACTGCTATATTTTGATTGGCAAGGCAGTGCACACATGTATATTTATACACGTGTGTATATGCAGCCATCAGAATGATCTTCCTGTCTTTGTATATCAGACTGAATCAGAAAAATAATGAGAAACACACCGTAATTCTGAGGCAAATAAAAATTTAAAAATAAAATTTTATTTGCTTGTATTTAATTTTATTTTTGTTCCACTTTACTGTATGTGTGTTTTTTTGTGACAGATATGGAGATGACTGGACTAGATTGGAAAGCAATGAAGACAGAAGACTTCAGATGATGATATTCATATATGTCAGTATATATGAGTGAACCGTATAGAAATGTAAATGAGTGTTGAGTGAACTGTATTGAGGAGCCAATGTACAGAAAATAGAAAGTTGTATTGATATTTGTAATAAACAGATTTGGTTGAAATAAAATATTATTTTATTGTGTTCAAACAAATTCGTCTATCGTATTCAGTTTGTTTACAAGTACAAATTCCTGTGAAGTGTTTAAATAGTGGAGTTATAAATAGTTGTATTGTTTGAATGTTTGAAATATAACATTCAATTTAACTAAAATACTGTATGAATATATGAATGTCTGTACAGTCGTATTCTATTTAAATATAAATATTATATTTCTGTCTGTTATGTATATATATAAAACAGTACAATAACAAAAACATTAAAATAATATTTATTTGGTTGTTATCATCAAACAAAAACATATAATTGTGTACACAAATACATCATATACAACAATCTCCCCCTTTTGATGATGATAAACAAATAAAATATTTTGAGCACATTAAATGTGTTTGACAGTGAATATTGAACTCCCCCTATTTGTATGCATCCCCTACAACTATACTCCCCCCGTATATGTGGAAAATATAAATAATGAAATTCAACTGACCACTCCCCCTCTAGATATTTAATTTCCAATTTAAAAATATTCTTGAATTAAATACTCACCAATCAAAATCTTGACAATTCTCCCCCTTTTGTTATCATCAAAAGGATAATTGAAAAACGAAACAGTGATGAATATAGACCATAAATATAAATTCAGATTAAGAGAGAGAATATATATCGTAAAACCCATTTAATCAAACAAAAATCCTAATAATCTTTAAATCGGAAGCAAATTTCACTTTCACAACGAATGGATTTACTATGGATTTTATAGAATGAGGAGAGTCCAATAACAATTGAATATTTGAATATGAATTTTGAAAATTTTAAATGTGCTCAAAATGTGTTAAGCACTTTCCAACCACGCATAGCCCAAAGGCCTTTTAAATGGGGTTAGTAGTAACTTAACTTTATTCTCTCTAATAAGTTCCATCCATGCACAGCCCAAAGGTCTTTTAAGTGAGAATGGAAGCACATTGAGATTAAGGTATTTCACCCACGCATAACCGCGAGGACTTTTAAATGGGAGTGAATACCAAGGATAAATTATATTTTTTTATTTTTCTTACTTTTTATTTTATTTTTATTTCCAAGAATAATTAGAACTCCCCAAATTAAATAAAACCATGATGAATGACAAAAATATGGTAGATATAGAAGATGGTCGTGAAATAAGCTCTAATTCAAAGATATTATAAAATTTGTCCAATCATCATGAGATTTAAAATAACATCTCCTCTAGTTATCAATTATACCATAGTCATAACTCATCACAATTTCATAATTCTATTAATAATTTTGATGAGTCACAAAACGGTTCAAATCGTTCAAAGTTTTAATTTTTGAATAAATAATCAAAAATAATTTTAAAATTGAAAATATCAATTTCAAGAGGAGTTTTTGAAGAAGGAAAAATCAATGCAAGTTTGAAAATCAGCTTCAAAAATAAATCAGTAGAATATGAAATTATCTAATATTTCTAATGCTGATTGCTCCTAGACAATTTTAAAAGCACTTATATATTTAATTCAATTGTCTATGGAATTTAAAGATATTTAATCATTGATTTTTCAACTCATCGCCCGATCACCAAGATATTGAAACGAATCAAATCAATTTCCTTATCAAAGAATCACAAGTGAATTTTTAGAAAATTTTTAGACAAGCACAAGAAACATTCAACGATCAAATCTGAAGATAATTATTTGAAATCACTTGAGAAAAAAATCATATTTTTTTATAATCCAAGAAATTCAAAATTAGTAATGAATGATTTCAAAATCAAGCCAAGTAAAAAATGAAATTTTCACAACTAGTCTATCATGGCTTTCAAGTAGTCCACTGTATTGAGTTCAATTTTTTAATATTTTCCAAAGTGAATAAGAAGAAACTCAAAACAGCAAAAAAAGTGTGTGAAATTTCATTTGCATACAAGAACATCATAAATTTTAAAATTCCAATTTACCATGTTCAATATATGCTCAAAAAATTGCGGCCTTATCAACAAAAAGCAGCATTAAAAAAAAGAAATAAAAAAAAGAAAATAATCTAAAAAGGAAATAGAATAAAATAAAAATACGAGTTTAGAGATCATACCTGACTTACCATAATCGATGTGATTCAATGAATCTCCAACTCTGAAATCTATGGATAAGGAACTTCAAACAATTCAATAAAATGGAACAATTTGAATTTTTATCTCTTAAACACAGTTGTTCCCTAGACTATCCTTGGTATGTAAACGTTTATAACATTGAGTGGTCTAACAATGACTGTTTTACCACTCTTATCTTCGTTTACACGTTTTGGTACCCAAACCCGTTTATATAACAATCCAATATTGTCCACTAACATACCCATTGGAACCCAAATTCGTTTAAACTTGTTCAAATTAATTTTGTTATTTTTTGGAATCCAAATTCGTTTAATTGAATTGTTTCTAAACGAGTTTTCATATTGTTTATGATTTAAAAACCCTTTGAAATTATTAAGGTTCGAAATTTCAAATAGACCTTTTTCAAAGCAAAATAAGGGATTTTTAAAATCATTAGAATTTCATTTTTCAACTTAATCGATTTTCCCAAAGCGGTTTGAAGGATTTTTAAAATCACACTTTTCAATTTGATTAAATTTATCAAAACTGAGTCCTTTCTTATTCTTAACAAAAAATTGTTTTTTAACATTCAATGATTTTTCTCCTTTAGAAAATTTAGCCAATATTGATTCAAGTCGTTGAATTTTAGATTTTAGATCGCTATTTTCTTTTATTATATTTGAACAACGATTTATAGCGATATTTCTCTTTTCAAAATCATTTTGTTTCAAAACCATATTTTCATTTTCAAGAATTTTAATTTTTGCATTGGACTCAAACATCTCACTTTCAAATTGTTTACGCTTTTCAATTTCAAGCTTTTCAAAATCCTAGAATTTTTCAATTTCTTTTTCCAGATCGTGATTTACACAAGTAATTTCCGATTTGTTATTCTTCAAAATCACGTTTTCCTTTTCAAGGGTTTTGAAATTTTATTTTATTTCAAGTAATTCTTTTTGAGAAGTCGTGCATTTATTGCACTTGAGATTTTTGATTTTCTCGGTTTTAATATCAAGTTCGTTCAAAATCGATTCGGTTTTCAATAAACACCTTTTCTCTAAAATTTCATGTTTGGAATTTTTAACCTTCTTAAACCTATCTAACTCTTTTTGCAAAAAATAATTTTTTGTTTTCAGTTAAATCTCGTTTATTTTTAGAAACACAATTCCTTTTTCAAGCTTTTGAACCTTTTCATTAAGTTCCAAATCTAAACCTTTTTTGCAATTCAAGTTTTCTATCTTTTCAACATTTTCAAGTTTTAATTCCAAATCATGATTTTTATTGCTTAACTCAATATTTTAAGATTTTAAATTTTTATTTGTCAGCTTGAGATTCTCAATAGTTTTAGTTAATTTATCACAAACAAAAATTAACTTTTCAAAAGGAAATTCACCATGATCGTCATCTGTTGAGTCTCCATCATTGTCATCATCTGGTCCACCTTCTGTAAATCCTATCAAGCATAATTTTGAAACTGAGTTGGCAATCGGGGGTTTTGAGCTATTGTTGTCTTTTCTACCACACAACACGTCGAGAGTTTTCCAGATTTTCTGTGCAGTTAAACATTTGGAGATATGGTTATATTGATCGTCATTAATATAAGAATATAAAATGTGTGTAGCATGAGAATTAATTATAATGTCATTCTTATCTACCATATCATACCCATTTTCAATAATATCCCAACATTTAAATAAATTTCCATTTTTAGTTTCCAATTTAAAAAATATATTCCATCAAAAATAGTTGGGATTATACTGGAAAAATTCTCACTAGATTGACAACTAGAAAACTCACCGTTAGGGGAATCCATGACTCTAGAGTTAAAAAATACCTGCTTTGATACCACTTATAGGATATAAATTAACCCCAAAGGGGGTTGAATAGGGTTTATCGTAGATTTTCGCAGAGTAATTAAATAATAACAACACAGATAATAATCAGATTAAATGCAGAAAATAAATAACACACAGATATACCCAGCTTCGGCAAAATCCTGCCTACTGCATCATTGCCCAAGGTTTCTACTAGGAGTTAAAACAATCTCTACGCTTAAAATCCCCTATAAACTCGCGACACTCGCTCCCAACTTTTCTTAACCATACGCTCAAAACCCTGCACTGGTTTCTATCCTCGAAACCAAATTTCCCCAAATTACAAATCCCGTAATTCATCTCCATAGTTTTAGAGACAAACTAGAAAACTACACTCGATTTTATTACAAATTGAAATAAAAACAATTTAAAATTAAATCCTAAATTAAACCCTAGTTTTAAAAATGCCCTAAGCTTCTTTATTAACTAAGGCGACCCCTTTGTCTTTCTTTATCCACTTTTGTTAGTGGCCCGATATCTCTTTCTTTTTGAAAGTTGCGGAGGCGATTTAGCTAGGGTTTCTTCCTCTTATCTCAAAACTTGACCTATGATGTTCTGAAATTGGAAATTGAAATTGGAAAGTGAATTTCGTTCTCTGTATGCTCGCATTTGCTCTATTTGTTTGATCGAGTTGAGATGATTCGATCCAAGTTACCGTCGATCTCTGGTATGTTATTTCAAATCGAATTTTTCTTTGATTTGTTTTGAACTTGGATAATCAAGAGCAAATGATGATGTGGGTGTATTTATAGGATTATAAATCCTAAAAACTTGCTCTGATTTCGTATTTGATTTAGTCTGATATTTGGGTAAATTTTGGGTTTATAAAATTCTCCGCCTTGTATTTTGGGGTTTGAAAACTTCAACCTATTCATGAACTTGCGTGAGGCTTTGTTGCTGAATTCGTTGGCTTTTGAATTTGTCCTTTGATATAGCGTGGTTTCTGGAAAAAAAACTTACGTGATACAATTTTAACTTTGAATTGATTTTTAATTTTGGAATTGATTCCTTATTGGCTTGACTTCTTCAATATTCGTCTTAGAAAAAAACTGATACAAATAATTACTGTCTTGATCTTCCTTTGAACACAAGAACACTTGAACTTGCCAGATATTTTTGATACTCTATGTTCTGATAAAAAACTGCTACTACCCTGATTTCTCATATATTTTAACTGATGATGTTGCCATTTATTGTATGGATTTTGTACCACTTTTGTAATGCCATTGAACCTTTAATACTTCTGTTTGCTCGAACACTGGTAATACTTGTATTGGAGCTGCTGCACTTTTGACTTGACCAAAACTAAAACTGTTTTACTTGTCGTTTAGGCATGTTTGTTATGTAACTCGAGCACTTAATTTTAGTCCACATTGTATTAGCTACTCCATTTTTGGATTGAATGCTGATTAAAAACTGAACAGATGCTATATTTGTACTGTATAGCCCTATACATATTCAAAAATATTCGAACTGCCTGATTTTCCCATCTTTGTGTTGAGTTGCCAATGTAAACTTGCCCTTGTCTTGAATATTTGAATTGATTTAACTTAATAAGAATAGATACTACCCTTGAACACTTTTGGTAACTTGATAAATCCTGTGCACCATAAATTCATACTTGTGTTGCCTGTGTCCATAACTCATGCACCATGTTGTCATTTGATCTGCGTGTATAGTGATGTTGAATGAATTAATCTTGACTTGACCATGTTGTACCATGTTACCCATATTTGAGCCGAACTACTTATACATTGAGGTTGTTGTGTTCCTTGGTTTTGATCATGCTGCCAATACTTTGTATGTGAGCTCATTCATACTTGAGTTACTTGCTAATGTGCAGTTTTGTGTTATTTGCACCATGTACATGTGTGTTTCTGCTCTTTGTTTTGAACTGGCTCGCCATACTGTAAATGTTGTTATTTCTTTTGCTTGTACTGCCTCGTGTATAGTTGCACCATTTCAGTACTTGAATTTGGGTATTTGGCTTTGCATTGGGCTGCTCGAGCTTGCCTTGTGCAATTGATATACCACATGTATGTATATTGCTGCCTCAACCATGTAACTGTCTTTAGGAATTCTATTCTTGCCTTTGAACCTGATTTGCATGTCCATGATTATATATATGCTCCATTAATGTTGCTCTAATTTGAACCTGACTTGGTGCTCGGCTTTTTTTGTATACTTGCATCACCTTTGATTTTTTTGACCATTTTGGCTTTTTATTTTTATTTGCACTTTTGGCTTGACCATTTGCACACTGATTTGCACTGTATCGAGAAGGTCCACGTGGCTACTCCTCCGTTGCATACTGTTATATTTTGATTGGCGAGGCAGTGCACACATGTATATTTATACACGTGTGTATATGCAGCCATCAGAATGATCTTCCTGTCTTTGTATATTTATATACGTGTGTATATCATATACAATAATCTCCCCCTTTTGATGATGACAAACAAATAAAAGATTTTGCGCACATTAAATATGTTTGACAGTGAATATTGAACTCCCCCTATTTGTATGCTCCCCCTACAACTATACTCCCCCTGTATATGTGGAAAATATAAGTAATGAAATTCAGCTGACAATTCTCCCTCTAGATATTTAATTTCCAATTTTAAAATATTCTTGAATTAAATACTCACCAATCAAAATCTTGACCATCCTCCCCATTTTGTTATCATCAAAAGGAAAATTGAAAAATGAAACAGTGATGAATATAGACCATAAATATAAATTCAGATTAAGAGAGAGAATATATATCGTAAAACCCATTTAATAAACAAAAATCCTAATAATCTTTAAATCGGAAGCAAATTTCACTTTCACAATGAATGGATTTACTATGGATTTTATAGTATGAGGAGAGTCCAATATAAATTGAATATTTGAATATGAATTTTGAAGATTTTAAATAAGCTCAAAATGTGTTAAGCATTACTAACAACGCATAGCCCAAAGGTCTTTTAAATGGGGTTAGTAGTAACTTAACTTTATTCTCTCTAATGAGTTCCATCCATGCACAACCGAAAGGTCTTTTAAGTGAGAATAGAAGCACATGGAGATTAAGGTATTTCACCCACGCATAACCGCGAGGACTTTTAAATGGGAGTGAATACCAAGGATTAATTAATTATATATATATATATATATATATATTTCTTTTTCTTTATTTTTATTTCCAAGAATAATTAGAACTCCCCAAATTAAATAAAACCATGATGAATGACAGAAATATGGTAGATATAGAAAATGGTCGTGAAATAAGCTCTAATTTAAAGATATTATAAAATCTGTCCAATCATCATGAGATTTAAAATAACATCTCCTCTAGTTATGAATTATACCATAGTCACAACTCATCACAATTTCATAAATCTATTAATAATTTTGATGAGTCACAAAGCAGTTCAAATCAATCAATAATTTCAATTTTTGAATAAATAATCAAAAATAATTTTAAAATTGAGAATATCAATTTCAAGAGGAGTTTTTGAAAAAAAATTAATGCAAGTTTGAAAATCAGCTTCAAAAATCAAACAATAGAGTATGAAATTATCTAATATTTCTAATGTTGATTGCTCCTAGACAATTTTAAAAGCACTTATATATTTAATTCAAATTATCTATGGAATTTAAAGATATATAATCACTGATTTTTCAATTCATCGTCCGATCACCAATATATTCAAATGAATCAAATCAATTTCCTTATCAGAGCAGCACAAGATCATTTTCAAAGCAAGAATCACAAGTGAATTTTTAGAGAATTTTTAGACAAGCACAAGAAACATTCAACGATCAAATCTGAAGTAATTATCTGAAATCACTTGAGAAAAAATCAATTTTTTTTCTAATCCAAGAAATTCAAAATTAGTAATGAATGATTTCAAAATCAAGCCAAGTAAAAAATGAAATTTTCACAACTAGTCTATTATGTCTTTCAAGTAGTCTACTGTATTGAGTTCAATTTTTCAATATTTTCCAAAGTGAATAAGAAGAAACTCAAAACAGCAAAAAAAGTGTGAAATTTCATTTGCGTACAAGAACATCATAAATTTTAAAATTCCAATTTACCCTGTTCAAGATATGCTCAAAAAGTTGCGGCCTTATCAACAAAAATCAGCATAAAAATAAAAGAAATAGAAAAAGGAAAATAATCTAAAAAGGAAATAGAAAAAAATAAAAATACGAGTTTAGAAGATCATACCTACTTACCATAATCGATGTGATTCAATGAATCTCCAACTCTGAAATCTATGGCTAAGGAACTTCAAAGAATTCAATAAAATGGAACAATTTGAAATTTTTTTCTCTTAAACATACTTGTTCCCGAGCCTATCCTTGGTACCTAAATGTTTATAACGTCGAGTGGCCTAACAACGACTGTTTTACCACCCTAATATTCGTTTACACGTTTTGGTACCCAAACCCGTTTATATAACAATCCATTATTATCCACTAATGTCCCCTTTGGAACCCAAATTCGTTTAAACTTGTTCAAATTCATTTTGTTATTTTTTGGAATCCAAATTCATTTTATTGAATTGTTTCTAAACGAGTTTTCATATTGTTTATGATTTAAAAACCCTTTGAAATTATTAGAGTTTGAAATTTCAAATCGACCTTTTTCAAAGCCAATTAAGGGATTTTTAAAATCATTAGAATTTCGTTTTTCAACCTGATCGATTTTCCCATAGCGGTTTGAAGGATTTTTAAAATCACACTTTTCAATTTGAATAAATTTATCAAAACGGAGTCCTTTCTTATTCTTAACAAAAAAATGGTTTTATAACAACATATTCAACGATTTTTCTCCTTAAGAAAATTTAGCCAATATTGATTCAAGTCGTTGAATTTTAGATTTTAGATTGTTGATTTCTTTTATTATATTCGAACAACGATTTATAGCAATATTTCTCTTTTCAGAATCATTTTGTTTCAAAACCATATTTTCATTTTCAAGAATTTTAATTTTCGCGTTGGACTCAAAAATCTCACTTTCAAATTGTTTACGCTTTTCAATTTCAAGTTTTTCAAAATCCTTGAATTTTTCAATTTCTTTTTCCAGATCGTGATTTATGCAAGTAATTTCCGATTCGTTATTTTTCAAAATCACGTTTTCGTTTTCAAAGGTTTTGAAATTTTCTTTTATTTCAAGTAATTCTTTTTGAAAAGTCGTGCATTTATTGCACTTGAGATTTTTGATTTTTTGGTTTCAATTTCAAGTTCGTTCAAAATCGATTCGGTTTTCAATAAACTCCTTTTCTCTAAAATTTCATGTTTGGAATTTTTAACCTTCTTAAACCTATTTAACTCTTTCTGCAAAAAATCATTTTATGTTTTTAGGTCAATCTCGTTAATTTTAGAAACACAATTCCTTTTTAAAGCTTTTGAAATTTTTCAATAAGATGAACTAAATCATTTTCCAAATCTAAACATTTTTTGCAATTCAAGTTTTCTATCTTTTTAACATTTTCAAGTTTTAATTCCAAATCATGATATTTATTGCTCAACTCAATATTTTTATATTTAAAATTTTTATTTGTCAGTTTGAGATTCTCAACAATTTTAGTTAATTTATCACAAACAAAAATTAACTTTTCAAAAGGAAATTCACCGTGGTCGTTATCTGTTGAGTCTCCATCACTGTCATCATCTGATCCACCTTCTGTAAATCCTATCAAGCATAATTCTGAAACTGAGTTGGCAATCTGGGGTTTTGAGCTATTGTTGTCTTTTCTTCCATACAACGCGTCGAGAGTTTTCCAGATTTCCAGTGCAGTTAAATATTGGGAGATATGGTTATATTGATCGTCATTAATATAAGAATATAAAATATGTGTAGCATGAGAATTAATTATAATGTCATTCTTATCTACTATATCATATCCATTTTCAATAATATCCCAACATCTTGTATTAATAGATTTTAAATAAATTTCCAATTTTAATTTCCAATTTAAAAAATTTGTTCCATCAAAAATAGTTGGGATTGTATTGGAAAATTTCTCGCTAGATTGACAACTAGAAAACTCACCGTTAGGGAAATCCATGACACTTGAGTTAAAAAATACCTGCTCTGATACCACTTGCAGGATCTAAATTAACCCTAGAGGGGGGTCAATAGTTTTTATTGCAGATTTTCGCAGAGTAATTAAATAATAACAACGCAGATAATAATTAGAGTAAATGCAAAAAATAAATAACACACAGATATACCCCGCTTCGGCAAAACCCTGCCTACTGCTGCATTCCCCAAGGTTTATACTAGGAGTTAAAACAATCTTTACGCTTACAATCCCATGTAAACTTGTGACACTCGCTCCCAACTGTTCTTCACCCTACGCTCAAAACCGTGCACTGGTTTCTATCCCCGAAACCAGATTTCCCCAAACTACAAATCCCGTAATTCGTCTCCCTAGTTTTAGAGATAAACTAGAAAACTATACTTGATTTGATTACAAATTGAAATAAAAACAATTTAAAATTAAAATTAAACCCTATTTTTAAAAATGCCCTAAGCTTCCTTATTAACTAAGGTGACCCCATTGTCTTTCTTTGTCCACTTTTGTTTGTGGCCCGATATCTCTTTCTTTTTGAAAATTACGGAGGCGATTTAGCTAGAGTTTCTTCCTCTTATCTCAAATCTCGACCTCTGATCTTTTGAAATTGGAAATTGAAATTGGAAAGTGAATCTCGTTCTCCGTATGCTCGTGTTTCCTCTAATTGTTTGATTGAGTTGAGATGATTCGATCCAAGTTACCATCGATCTCTGATATGTTATTTCAGATTGAATTTTTCTTTGATTTGTTTTGAACATGGATAGTCAAGATCCAATGATGATGTGGGTGTATTTATAGGATTAAAAATCCTAAAAACTTGCACTGATTTCGTATTGATTTGGTCTGATATTTGGGTAAATTTTGGGTTTATAAAATTCTCGGCCTTGTATTTTGGGGTTTGAAAACTTCAACCTGTTATGGATCTTGCATGAGGCTTTGTTGCTGAAATCCTCGGCTTTTGAATTTGTCTTTTGATATAGCGTGGTTTCTGGAAAAAAAACTTGCGTGATACGTTTTCGACTTTGAATTGATTTTTAATTTTAGAATTGATTCCTTATTGGCTTGACTTCTTCAATATTCTACTTAGAAAAAAAAAACTGATACAAATAATTATTGTCTTGATCTTCCTTTGAACGGAACAACACTTGAACTTCCCAGATATTTTTGATACTATGTTCTGCTAAAAAATAGTTACTACCCTGATTTGTCATTTATTTTAACTGATGGTATTGCCATTTCTTGTATGGATTTTGTACCACTTTTGTAATGCCATTGAACCTTTAATACTTCTGCTTGTTCGAACCCTGGTAATACTTGTATTCGAGCTGCTGCACTTTTGTCTTGACCAAAACTAAAATTGTTTTACACGCATCTGTATATTACTGTTTATACTCAACTGTGCCTTTGTTTTTGCTCGAACATAATACTTCACTTGTCGTTTGGGCATGTTTGATATGTAACTTGAGCACTTAATTTTAGTCCACATTTTATTAGCTGCTCCATTTTTGGTTTAAATGTTGATTAAAAACTGAACAGATACTATGCTTTTACTGTATAGCTTTGTACATATTCAAAAATATTCGAACTGCCTGATTTTCCCATCTTTGTCTTGAGTAGCCGACGAACACTTGCCCTTGTCATGAATATTTGAGCAGATTTAACTTGATAAGAATAGATACTACCCTTGAACACTTTTGGTAACTTGATATCTCCTGTGCACCATAAATTCATACTTATATTGCATGTGTCCATAACTCATGCACCATGTTGTTGTTTGATCTGCCTGTATAGTGATGTTGAGTGAATTAGTCTCGACTTGACCAAGCTGTACCATTTACCTATATTTGAGCCGAATTACTTGTACATTGAGGTTGTTGTGTTCCTTGGTTTTGATCATGCTGCCAATACTTTGTATGTGAGCTCATCCATACTTGAGTTACTTGCTAATGCCCAGTTTTGTGTTATTTGCACCATGTACATGTGTATTTCTGCTCTTTGTTTTGAACTGGCTCGCCGTACTTTAAATGATATTATTTCTTTTGCTTGTACTGCCTCGTGTATAGTTGCACCATTTCAGTAATTGAGTTTGGGTATTTGGCTTTGCATTGGGCTGCTCGAGCTTGCCTTGTGCAATTGATATACCACATGTATGTATATTGTTGCCTCGACCATGTAATTGTCTTTTGGAATTCTATTCTTGCCTTTTATACCTGATCTGCATGTCCATGATTATATATATGCTCCATTAATGTTGCTTTAATTTGAACCTGACTTGGTGCTCAGCTTTTTTTTGTATACTTGCATCACCTTTGAATTTTTTCGACCATTTTGGGTTTTTATTTTTATTTGCACTTTTGGCTCGACCATTTGCACACTGATTTGCACTTAGTCGAGAAGGTCCACGTGGCTACTCCTCAGTTGCACACTGCTGTATTTTGATTGGCAAGGCAGTGCACACGTGTATATTTATACACGTGTGTATATGCAGCCATCAAAATGGTCTTCCTGTCTTTATATATCAGACTGAATCAGGAAAATGTTGAGAAACACACCGTAATTCTAAGGAAAATAAAATTTAAAAATAAAATTTTATTTTCTTGTATTCAATTTTATTTTTATTCCAGTTTACTGCGTGTGTGTTTTTGTGACAGATATGGAGATGACTGGACTGGACTGGAAAGCAGTGAAGGCAGAAGACTAAAGATGATGATATTCGTATGTGTCAGTATATATGAGTGAACCGTATAGAAATGTAAACGAGTGTTGAGTGAACTATAGTGAGGAGTTGATGTACTGAAAATAGAAAGTTGTACTGATATTTGTAATAAACAGATTTTGTTAAATAAAATATTATTTTATTGTGTTCAAACAAATTTGTCTATCGTATTCAGTTTATTTACAAGTACAAAATCCTGTGAAGTATTTAAATAGTGGAGTTATAAATAGTTGTACTGTTTGAAATATAACATTCAATTTAAATAAAATACTATATGAATATATGAATGTCTGTACAGTCGTATTCTATTTAAATATGAATATTATATTTTTGTCTGTGATGTATATATATAAAACAGTACAATAACAAAAACATTAAAATAATATTTATTTCGTTGTTATCATCAACAAAAATCATATAATTTTGTATACAACTACATCATATAAAACACAACTGGCTCGATGGATCCCAAGAAACACGACCACTACCATAATTACAAGATCTACACTCCGCTGAATTAAGATATGGGGATGATCTACTTAGATACCTATAATACTCTCTAGTATAAGAAGCCCCACACTAGGGAATCCACCGACCACAAGAAAAACTCCGACAAATACTGCAGATTCCTTAACATGTATGCGCACAACACAAACTGTAATGACCCGGATTCTTATGGGGTAATTTTGAATATTTAATATTTAATTTAATTATTGGTTTGGTAATATAAGTGAATTTTTATATTTGAGTTATCGATTAATAATCAATTTCGATTTAATATCGAATATATTAAAATAACATAATACGAAAATGGATTTAGATAAATTCAAAATTTAATTTGAATTAAATACAGTTCAATTAATTAATGAGAAATTTCATTTGAATTTATAAAGATAATAATATTAATTTATTATCGCGGAATTTAAAAAGATTTGAAATTTAATTTATATGAATTTAAATTAATATCTGTTCCGGATGATCGAATTGGACTTCGATACTTATCCTAGTGGGTACAGAATAGTGGTTTTACCCTAGAAGTTTTAGTTGTTGTGGTTCGATTGGAGTTTAGAACCCTGAGATATATTATTTTAATTTATGTGGATAAAAACAAAACCTAGTGGCAAGCTTTAAAACCAAAGAAATATAGTCCCTTTGTAAAAATCAGAACCACTCCTTTTTAAATAAAAAAGTTGTCGATCCTTTCTATTCTTTGATTCCTTCATTTGAAAACAAAATCAAAGCTTCAGCTAAATTAAAAATGGCCATGCTCCACAAATGAATTCAAATCTATTTGCCATCGTTTCTTTCTAAACATTCAAAACCCAAATCCGTTCATTTCCTGTTCGCGCTACTGTGCAAATGAGGTGCGGTTTATCCTCGAGCCTTGCCTCGAGTTAGTGTTTCAGATCTGGGAGGCTCGAGCGAGGGTCGCGATGTTTTTGGGAAGGGGAAAGTGTGTCGCGATTCGGGCAGTAGGGGTCAGTTCGTGGAAGGAGGCGACCGTGGTGACGGGTTCGAAGTAGTATCGATCGAGGGTTCTGGTTCTGAAGTCAACATCATTATGAGTTGTGATAAAGGTGACTGTTTGGAGGGTGCGATCTATGTTGATTTGGGGGTGACTGCGATGTTGAATCGATGCTGGAAATTGGCCGTTGGAAGATTGGTTAGGGTAGTTCCTGTCGATTTGAGGGAGTTTGGGAATGGTGCGATGCTACTAGAATTGAACTATGGAGTTCGATGTGTTGAGGTGTTCGACAGAAGGAGGGGTTCGATGCTGAACAGGTTCGAATGCAATGAAGCAGGTCTGAGAGGGATTTGGGTGTTCAGCAGTAGGAAGTTTGGGAAGAGAACGAGTTTTACTTTGTTCATTGGAAGTAAATGGATTAAGGTATATTTTTGAATTTAATTTTTAAATTCATATATATAGTTAGTAATTTATTTAAAGAAATTAACAACCCTATACATTTGGCTAGTATCAAAGATGAAATGCTGAACTAACCTTTCTCGTATGAAAGTTAGGAGAAGTTAGATTTTTATTTTTCTCACTCAATTAAAAAGTAATTAAGGTAATTTTTTATTAAGAAATTAGAATTTTTTTAAGTTGTTCAATGATTTATATAATGATGGTTATATTAAATAAATACAAGATTATACTAAATGGAGCCAGTTGCGGATTACATAAGCGAGAATTAAAATGGGAATCAGCATGGATCGGAAAATAAAATCAAGTGAGTAAATCTCACTCACCTTAATTAGAAATATTTTTATATGGTTAAAAATAACTGTTTGTTGTTTTTTGATGATTTCTGGTTTGTTTAAAATATATATTAGTTATTTAGGGTTGACTATTATATTTATATATATATTGGGTTGATTGATTGGATTGATTCCTGCAGTCTCATTAGCGGATGCCCGCAGTTTCATAGCGGATGATTACCCTATGCGCCCCACGCTATGATAGTGGATGACCTTCATACCGCGATATCCTGCCTCGAAACAGGATGGGTATTACTATGTTGACTAACGTCTATGGATGCAGGAAAACAGGTTGGAGGAATCCAACTGGATTCCTCAAAAATATATTATCTATTGTTGTTTGTTTGATTTCATATATATTCATATATGATGTGTTAAAAATCAAATGATTGAAAATTGGTTGATTTGATTGTTTAAATATCACTGGGGCTTGGGATATTTATTTATAAAATACACTGAAAGGGTATTTGAGATTTAAAAAGGGAATTCTATTTTTATAAATAGAATTTGAATTTTAATAAAACTATGGAAAATATTAACTTGTTTTGAAGGTATATAAAACAAGTAATTGAATTTATAAACTCTGTTTATAAATGAAAAGATGGGATTTGAATTGAATTTATAAACTTTGTTTATAAAGGAAAAGATAGGATTTGAATTGAATTTATAAACTTTGATTATAAAGGAAAAGATAGGATTTGAATTGAATTTATAAACTTTGTTTATAAATGAAAAGATGGGATTTGAATTGAATTTATAAACTTTGTTTATAAAGGAAAAGATGGGATTTGAATTGAATTTATAAACTTTGTTTATAAATGAAAAGATAGGATTTGAACTGAATTTATAAACTTTGTTTATAAATGAAAAGATGGGATTTGAATTGAATTTATAAACTCTGTTTATAAATGAAAAGATAGGATTTGAATCGAATTTATAAACTTTGTTATAAATATATAAATGTGGGATTTTAAGTGAAGTTATAAACGATGTTTAAATAAGGCATAGAATTCAAATGGAGTTTAACTATAGAATTTGAATATAGAATTCAAATGAGGTTTATAATATAGAATTTGAATAAAGAGAATTCAAATGGGATTTATATTATAGGATTTGAATAATAGAAGATAATAGATTTGGATAAATAGAAGTGGAATAGACTAAGAAGTTAATTAACAGATTTAATTAACAAGTTGAGTTAAAACGATTGGTATAGTTAAAATAGATTGGACAGGTATAAATATACAGGAGACAGGTTTGGAATAAAGTGTTAGAAGATATATAAATAGAATGCCCGACAAAAAGGTACGTATTTAATTCATATATGAGATTTTATGCGCCGTATCGGCTAGCCGCTTGGCTTTTCTTTTTCTTTTTGATTGGAAAAGGCCTGTGTGGCAGTTTGGGGATTTTCCCGATGCTCCCGGTACAAAGGAGGTTATGGCGAATTTTTTCGGGAATTTAAGGAGATAGAATATTTTAAAGATAATTTGATAGTTAGAAATTAACATATCAAAATATATAGAAGTCGATAAGAAAATGAACTTAGAAATAGAACCGTATAATAAAAAAGGAAGACTAGGAATAAAATCTAGTAAGAATATAAAGAGAAAGTATATATGTGTTTAAAAGTGAAGAAGTAGTTGTATAGTATTGGTTATTCGAGTAAGTAGTCATATCTGTTTTGACGTTATAAATGTTATTCAGTCAAGGTCTGAGAGGTAGTTATACCCCAACTTGATTGATTTCATTATTAATAGATAAACAGTAAGATTTCAAGCTCGAAGATCAATGTTGAATAAGAGTTAGTGGAATATAGTATTTGGGTTGTCGTAACGATGTTTTACACAACATCCGTTTTAACCCAAATAAGTGTAACTTGGAAATAGAAATAAAGAATATTTCCTAAGTATAGAAATAAACGAGATTGGGAAAGAGATAAGTAATTGGAATATTTTCCAATTATAAATAGAAGATATTTTCTAAGTTTAGAAAATAAAGGAAGGCGATATTCGGAAATGTTTTCCAAATAAAGAAGGCCAATATGGTTATTGAAAATATTTGGTTAACAAATATTGATAAAGAAATAGAGAAGAGATTTAATTAATGGAATATTAATTAAAGGCTCAGTGATTGTTGGATGTTTGGATGAACACTTGTTTTATTCGATAGTTAAATCATCGACTATCGAAACACTTGTTTTTATTCGATAGTTAAATCACAGACTATCGAAGTTTTGACCATCGTTGTCAATATGGAGAGACCGGTTGGATTATTATCCGAAGAACCACTCCGTATTGGCACTAGCGTGCGAATCATATTATATAAAGATAATCGAAGACGGAGTAGAGTGCAAGGACTTTTTCTGTTAATAGAAATTGTGCCTTCAGTTCATCCTGTTCCTGGGTGACTTGTATGGATAAATGTCTAACGGAGTATTTCCAGAAAGGTCACGTACATTGATTTCTTCAACCGTACCAAGAGTGGAAGCGGAGAAGGAAACTTCTTTTAGCTAACACGTAATGTACTGTTGGGGAAGTCAATCGGTGATTTGATGGATTTGACGATGTGGCATTTGAAGTGAATCTGGTGTGATGATAAAACGTAGCCTCTGGCCTCATCATCCGGTAAATGATAGAAATCGGGCAGGCAACATGTCTATGTAGGTCGCACCTATTAGGGTGTATAATCTCATGATCTAGAGTTTCATTTATTTCTAAAAATCTATTGTCGATGTTGTCCCATTCGGGAAACGGTTGCTGATCCCAACCGTTGGTGATATACATTCGATACACTCAAGCCAAATGAGTGGTCGGTCATGTGTGGCTGAGTTGCAAGATGTTCTTGTTGAACTCGGTGTATTCTCCTCTAGAGATATACCAGCAGAAGGTGGTTCCATACCTTGTCATAGTTGGAAATCCATTAATCAATACGTGCTTGCGGTTTTGATTGTATATATATGTGGATCGTGAGATGCAAACGTTCCACTAGATTGTTATTTACTTGATTTAGACATTATTATAATATCAAAGGAGTTTTGATATAAAGATCTTCGTTCCTTTCAAAAGGGATTTTGAAAGTTAAATCAAGCGTTTGGATTCTCATAAGGGAAAAACCCGTTCCGTGTTATACGGCGTGGTCTTATGAGATATCATTTAGTTTTTCTGAAACTGTTTTAAACTGTTTACTCATATCAGTCCCATGACTGACCCGAATTTTATTTGTTTTGTTCTACCTAAACTCTTGGGTGCCTAAATTTGTACGGGCAGTCAAGTAGTTCAGGATTTTTCAGATATATCTAAAGGAGCTTGGAGCAGGAGGCTTCAGCGTTATCTAGTTATAGTTTTGTTCCGCTGTGTTGTAAGTGTTGTACTCTGATAATGATATGTGTATACAGTACAAATTTTGTATTTCAAAGATATGATATATTATATTTTGTTCCGCTGCGATGTGAGATTCTGTGTTGATATTTCTGTTCTTCTTCTATCTCTTTCTTCTAAAAAAAATGTTTCGTATTTTCGTGATATTTGGGTTGGACGTATGATGTATATAGTCAACTCTGATGTTACGGAAATCTGGGTCATTACACTAACGACTGTCGCCACCTCAAGGATGAAATTGAAAAACTCATTTGCATGAAATGCCTGGAATAGTACGTTAAAGATCTTGCTCCTCTCGAAGCAGCTACGGATCCTCCAAATCCTGCACTTCCATCTCCCGCTAGCGCAGCCCCATGACCATCAAACCAAAGGTCACATGGCATCGTGATCAATACTATTTGTGGTGGTCCTCACCCTTCACACGACAACTTCCACAAGATGGGGGAGTATGCCAATTCAATAAAGCATGCTACCTGCTAAGCTTGCTCCACTTTAGACGATTCCCTCCCTACCAAGCTGCAAAAAACAATGTGGGATAATGTCGTGTTAAGCAAAAAGGGATTCCACGGGTATCTAGGTCACATCCATTGACCCTCTCGTCATCTCTGCCAGGATCGAATCATCTTTCATCTGAAGAATCCTTATCAACTCAGGAAGCTCAGCCAACATCATCTTCAAAGCGGTCTATGACCAGATGAAACTTGAGGCCAAAGACTTGAAACCCTGCCATGCCACGATCCACGACTTCAACGGATCTTCCAATCACCCAGTAGGCACGGTCGACCTACCTGTAGAACACAGAGAAGGGGATCAGAGATGGGTCTGAATCCTCACCTTCGTATTTATCGACGTCACCTTTTCCTACAATGTCTTCTTTGGATGTCCCTTCCTTACGGAGTTCCATGTCAACATGTCGCCTTGGTCCTTCCTAATGAAGTTCCCAACAAAAAACAGGATCGGCATAGTCAAGGGTGACCAAGCAACAGCTAGAGATTGCTATGCAATAGAATGGAAGAGTGTGTGCAATAAGGACAACGGCAAGACCATGGCTCCGCCCACTTGCGCCAAGACCATCTTCGTATAGCAATCAAAGACGTCTGAATCTTGGCTCAGGCACCACTGTCGTCTTTTCGACGATCTCGTCCAAGGGAAAACGAATAGTCCAATTTCGAGAGGGCTACCCCAGTAGAACCCACAGTGGATGTTCCGATCAGCCCTGATGACCCGACATAAGTATTTAAAGTTGGATCGCAACTCCATCCCACAGTCAAGGAAGATCTTGTGGAATTCTTAAAGGCCAACCTTGACGTGTTCGCTTGGACCCATTCTGATATGTATGGCATTAAACTGACGGTCATTTATCACAAGTTATCCATCAATCCCCTGCAACTTCCGGTCAAACAGAAGCATCAAATCTTGGGGATCGAAAGATCAAGACGCTCAAAGAAGAGGTGGATAGGCTGCTCAACAATGGTTTCATTTGAGAAGCTTACTACCCCGAATGTGTCTCTAACCCATTCATGGTCAAGAAAGAAAACGGCAAGTGGTGAACATGTGTCGACTTCTCCGACTTGAACAAGGCATGTCCTAAAGATAGTTTCCTACTCCCGAAGATTGATCAGCTTGTTAATTCAACTGTCAGCTACCAGCTTCTTTCCTTCATGGATGCTTACACAGGCTACAACCAGATTCCGATGTATCTGCCATACAAGGATCATACTTATTTCATAACCAATCTCGGGCTCTACTACTGTCTCGTAATGCCCTTTGGTCTCAAGAACGCTAGTGCCATCTACCAACAATTGGTCAACTTCATCTTCAAGGACCAGATTGGGAGATCCATGGAGGCATATGTGGATGATATGCTCGTTAAATCGAAGGTATTGAAAGACAACGTCCGTGACCTCTCTAAAATGTTCGGTATCCTCCGCCAACATGGCATGAAACTCAATCCCTTGAAATTCTATTTCGGCGTTGCATTGGGAAAATTCTTGGCTTTATTGTCAATTCGCGAGGCAACGAAGCCAATACAAATAAGATTAAAGATATCCAGGATATCCAAGCCCCTTAGAGCATCAAAGATGTTCAAAGTTTAAATGAGAAGGGCACCGCTCTAAGTCGATTCATCTCTAAAGCCACTAACAAGTGCATTACCTTCTTCGACTAGCTCAGAAAAGGGAAGCGCAACTTCACATGGACACCGGAATGCGTTATGCCATTCAAGGACCTTCTGAATCACTTAGAATGACAACCTATCTTGTTCATACTGTTGGATCTAGATTAACCCTAGAGAGGGGTGAACATGGTTTATTAGAATAATTCGAGATATTAAAGCAGATCACAAAACATATTACAACAGATAAAATAAATAACGTAGAGATTTTACCTAGCTTTGGCAAACTCTGCCTATTGGTGCATTCCCCAAGGTTTCTACTAGACATTGGTCAACTATTACAACGCTTACAACACCTGTAAACTCGTGACAATTCCTAGCCTAAATGTCCTAACCCTACGCTCAAAACTTATCCCTAAGTTTCTATTAGGTGCTACATAAAAGTCCTCACAATCTCGCTCTAGTTGCACTAATTCTATGCTCAAAACCCTATACCGATTTTAACCCCAAAATCGGATTTTCCCTCGTTACAAGCCCTGTAACAAAATCCCTAGTTTATACAGGCTCTAGTAAATTGTTTGAATCGGTTACAAAGAAAAAAAACAAAACAATAAAAATAAAAACCCCTTTTATCATTAAGGAAATAGGCCGGCCACCCTTGTGTTGGTTAAACCCGACTCCCTCTTCATTTCAGAAATAAAAATGGTGGTTGTTCTCAAAAGCTAGGGTTCATTTTGTTGTCCCCAAATCAAATCGATTGCTTAAAAAGAAAAGATTCTACGATGATCGAATTCTTTGCTTTTCTTGTGGATTTATTTGGTCTCTCTCTGTCTTTTGATAATTTGTGGATGATCGAAAACGTGAGTATTTTAATAGAATTGATTTCCGGTCTTTGAGTTGTAGCTTGTGTTTTCGATGCCTTGTCGATGATGAATAGGTGTAATTGTATAGGATTATAACCCAAATTTTCTCTGATTTCATCAATAATGGTTTGGCCTGATTTTTCTTTATTCCCCTTTTTGATTGCCTTGGCTTTGATTAGTTGCTGTGGATTTGCTTGATGCACCTAGCCTTGTTTTTTTTTTTCCTTCAATGAATCTGGAAATAATATGATATGATTTCTTGCCAAATTTAAAACATTAATTTTCTGGAAATATTTGCATGACTGGAGACAATCGAATTTATTCCTTTATTCCAAAACAGTGATCACTTGGACTGGTAAATTCTTTTCTGGAAACTTTTTAAAACTAGAGTCAATCTTCAATTTTTGGAGTCAAGTTGAAAGTGCACTTGCCCAAACAATTTTTGCCAAAAATTCTTTTGTCAAAAATAACACTCCTCAAACCTAAAAACACTTAAGTGTTTTTATGGACCATATTAAAACTGCTGCCATGCATACATTGATTTCTTGACTGTACCTCTTAGCTCCTTGGCTACTCTGAGTTGTTGCCTCCTGCTATGTTGATGTATATGTGAGTATAGTTGTATTTGTATAGTTCACCTGGTTGTCTCCATGAAGCACTTTTGGTTTGAACATATTGAGGTTACACTTAGGTACACTGTTTTAGCTCCACCAATACATGTTGACACTGAAAATTGCTGGTGCATGTATGTTTGTCAAACCAGTGTTTGTATCACATGTCACTTGAACTCTTAGACGTGCACACATTGACATAGATGATATCTTGTGTAAATTCTGAAATGCCTCTAGTTATTTCCATTCATGTACATGCCCCTTAATCCTTTTTCTTACATTTTTGCATACTGACTTGTGCTTGTTCCATGGTTATTTGTTGTGTGATAATCCACAACCTGAATTACTTCGACCATGTATTTGAGCTCGAGTGTATGTATACACATGCAACTGCATTTGTACATATGCAACTTGAGTACTTTGTGAACTATGCATGTATTTCCTCCATTCTACAGATGCATGTGTAAATCTGTCATATGTTCATTTTCACCATATCTATGTTGCTCTATTTTTTAGTGCCTTGCACCAGTCTTGCTTGAACATGTACTCCACATTGTGTCTTGTACTGCATTTGTGTCCAGTCTTGTATATATATGGCCTTGTCTTACTTCTGCCATCTACTACTGTCTTGAAAGGTTTTGCTGTGTCCATGCTAGCTTTGTATGTTTGCTGCCTTGTATACATATGGGCTTGATAGTTGTATGAAGACCCTAAACTGTTCATTTATATGGATGTACCATGTTTGCTCACACTTGTGTATATAACCTAAGCTTGAATTTTATTGTGTTGAGCTTGGTTATGTTAGCACACATCAACACATCCCTTGCTCGACTTGTATTCATTGTTGCACTTATTTCATTTGTGAACTTGTACCACTTTGCATTCTTGTATGTTGTGCATCTTTGACTTGCACCATATTTGTGTTGCTCATCCATTTTGTCAATACTTGAGTGTTTCTCCATGTATACATATATGTATATATACATGTATGTGTTTATATGTGTGTGTGTGTATATGTGTAGCTCTTCAAAATGTCAGACTTGAATATATTATCAGCAGACCACTACACCGTGTTGAGGCTGTTCAGAACCAGCTACTAGTTCTGATTAGCAAACTAGTGTAGTGTGTTGAGGTTGATCAGTGAGCACTAGATATATTGTCTACCTTGTGGTATTTATAGTGTATCACTATAACTATCACGAGCTATCTAGACACAGGAGGATGGATATATAAATTAGATCAAGTCATGAAAAATGATGAGAAACTGTAATAACCCGGAAAATCTGAGCCAGTTTAAAATTTTTATTTTGGCAATTTTAGTGAATTCTGAACATTTAAAATAGATTATTTTAAATAATATCGACGAGAAAATTTATTTTGAATATAATTCGAACGTATATATTATATACGTCGTCGTTAGAATATAAATATTTATATATAATTATAAATAGAATTGAAAATGGCGCGGTAGTTCGATAATTCGATTTCAAACTTCAATTGAATGTACCGGGTGCAAAATAAACCGGATTTTAGTGAAACCAAAAATAATGGAATCTAATTGTGAATATCTTTCCAACGAATCCGACAGATCAAACACTGTCAAAATGCTGTCTTTTCGTGATTTCCGGCAAAATGGCACATTTTCGGCAAGAAGACCACTAGGCAAAAGTTGTTCAGAATGGCGTGCTTGTGCTAGAAAAAAAGATGGTGTGAAGATTGAAGCTCGTTTGCAAATTCTAGGACCCAAACAGCGAATCCGGGCGTTAGAAAAAAAGTGAGTTTTCTCCGTTTTAAAGCTTCTGCAGTTTTTGACATATGTAATAAATAAAAATATGATCTTTATATTATAGAGAGGATAAAAATCCAATTTTTAACTTATAGAAGATATAAAGATAAGATTTTTATATAATGTAGATAATAAAAATGTGATTTTTATATATGTAGTGGCTACGGGCAACAAAGGAGATGAAAAGGCGAGAACGACGAAGATCTCTACAATAGGAGTGTCGTGGTATTGGATAGCTTTCGGTGAGAACTTCTCACTCTAAACTTCTTTTTCAAATTATATATATATATATATATATATATATATATATACTAGGATGCAGACGGTGCTTAGCAGCACCCGACACCCGTCATCCACAGACCATGGATGGCTTGTTTGTTAAATTGATTGGTTGTGTAGTTAGTTAGTCTAATTGGTTTGAATTGAATTGTTTGGTGAAATGGAATGGATTTGATTGATGTGTGAATGGCGTGGGCCTTCACTAGACCGGGGATAAGGCTAGGCCTCATCCCGTTTCTAGTATCGTGCCGTTATGCCGCCAAAATTTTCTAAAATATGTTAGAAAAATAAAAATATCATTTTTATTGTGTAAATGAACTGAATAGAAATTCAAGTGTTGAAATAAATATTCTTGACGTTAAAAATATAATTTTTAACGTGAATGTGAATAAATAAATATTCATTTACAATCCGGACGGTTTGTTTATGTACACCTATTCGACTGATATTGATTGTGATGATAAATTTTACACATCGCCCAACTGCACAAATAAAATCTGTGTTTGATTGTTTGAAACCCCACACGGGTGTTGGGATGAAATTTGAAGTTCACTCATCCTGATTGATTAAATATGTCGATCGATTGATTGACAGGCTGTTATAAGCGTAAGATATCTATATTTGATGCTTATACAGTGTAGTGCACTTTGGTTGATGGTTGATTATTTTTCAATGCTATTATATACATGTGTTGTATGGAATCCATATAATTAACATTATATGGTGATTGATTGGGCCTCATTTCAAATCGGGAAAATAAGGAATATTATAAAAGAAAATTCATGTGTTGAATATAAAAATAGTCATGTGTTGACGATGTTCATGTGTTGAGTGAAATATTTTATACAATGAAATTTACATCTTTATCATATTTAAAATTAGAACTACTTCCCAGTAGAAGTCTAATTAAAAATCAAACTATAGATACCATAGTTTTATAAAATATTTTACATAACAAAAATAGTGATGTGTTGACAGTACTCATGTGTTGAGATTAGTCAGGTGTTGGAAGAAATATAGATTCATGTGTTGAATGGGATAAATATTCATTTGTTGAATAGAATAACGGATTTATTGAAAAATATAAAGCCGTGTTGATTAGAGTTGCGCTATTTTGACGTGAACGATATTTATATCGATTATATTCATTTTTATAATGAATATAGAAAAGAAGTGATTTCAAAATATAACGTTTTGAAAATATTATCATTTATATAGTAATGATATAAAATATTCAGTTTGGATTAGAAATTGAAATAGTGTTGAAATGATTTTGAAACGAAGTTAAAACGATTTATAAAATACGTTTTAAAAGGAAATTGACGAAATATATATAATATATAATATATATATATATTATATATATAATGGCCTGAATAGAACGCGCCGCTCCGCGGCAGTTCGTAAATTTCGACCATTGACTTCGAATTGACGTTGCGGGAGATCCGACCGTCGGATTCTCCTAAAACCGGAACCGTTGGGTTCGTATCGAAAAGAGCTTTCCAATGAATATTAGAAATTTGAGATCTAACGGTTGGATTTGGAATTATGTCCAAATCAAATTTGTAAAAGGTCGATGTAAGTGCAGTTCGATGGCCGTTGTTGGAAATCGACTGTATGGGCCTTGATAAAATTATTAAAAATATTAATAATTTGTGTAAAATCATAATATGTGAATTGGAAAGAACTGTGATGAAGAATTCCACATTTGAAATGATAAAAATAGATTTTTGTCGAAATGAACTAGTTTTGAACTAGAATTAAAAATCAATTTATTTGTGAAATAAATAAAT
The DNA here is from genome assembly GCA_030737875.1 of Allium sativum. NCBI lineage: Eukaryota > Viridiplantae > Streptophyta > Magnoliopsida > Asparagales > Amaryllidaceae > Allium > Allium sativum. The sequence goes on along the minus strand of CM060923.1, from coordinate 442,357,212 downwards.
TGAATTTGAAAGTGATTTTAAAAATAATCAATATTCCCAATACGTGGATTGGACTGGAGTTGAATCGAAATTATCTTCGGGATATTTCGATGTTGGATTTCGTGACTATACAGATATTGTTATGGGAATTTGAAAGATATATTTTATATCGTTATTGCCAATACGATATATGTTGGTTTCAGAATTTGATATTGAATATAAGCCGATATATTTTCTATTCAGAGCCTTGTATTTAATATCAAATGTGATTTGGGTTTGTCGTGAATCGTGTTTTAGAAGACATTGGTTCTTTAACCCAGTTAAAGACATAATATTGATTTTTGAGAAGATTAAAACTAAATGGAGTTTTAACGAATCTTTAATTAGATTAAAAAGTGAATTGACAATTTAAATTATCAAATCTGAAAAGTGATCGAGATTGGAGTATCACCAGTTTTGCTCCAAAGCGATAGTTAAATCTTTAATTAGATTTGAACGTGAAATGGTAATTAATTTTACCGATAACACCGTGGTGTTAGATATGGAGTATCACCAGTTTTGCTCCATGGGATATATAGGTTGGGATTGGGAAATAAAACAAATAATTACTTCGGTGTGGTTCGCTAATCCCGACTAGTTTGAAATGATATCCAAAGGAAGATTATAGGATAAATTTAGAAGAATTTATCTTGGATAAAATTAATGGGAACATTTCCCTAAGAATGTGATTTTGTGAATAAAAGAATATTCTGAATTAGAATGAGGCGTTCGTTGTGTTTGTGTAACATTTGTTTATCATATACGTGGGTTATTCAGGAAGGCCGGGTTATACCCATTCTGAATAACCGATTCGACGAGATGTCGAAGATGAAGACGGTGGTTGAAGACCGGAAGTCTTCACATCGTTTGGGTGATTACTGATGATCTTGATTGGGCTGTACACCCAGGATGAGGGAATCAGTTGGTGATCGTCCAGACGTACCTGGAGATGGATGGATATGCGAGGAAAGTGCCTCCGGTTTCGTTCAGACCCAGAACGAACTTGTAAATGGATTGTGTGTCTGACACTGGATTTTATTCTGTGTTGATTGATCTCTATTAAATATACATCTGTTTGGCGGCGGAGAATTTATTCTCTTGCTTAACGCCCTTCTCTGAGACGTACGAGCTCAGAGGTTGTATATCGATGGACATCAGTCGCATGGAGTGAATTGCCAGTGTGGCATGCGTAAGTGCCAATTGATCAGGGCTTCTGTTGAAAAGCAAAGTCTTGTGGTTGATGATCAAAGCACGGCCTGTGTGGCGTAGCTTTGTGTATAACGTGAATTCACGAGCCTCACACCTCGGTATGAGTCAAAAACGGGATACGGACCCAAGGAGTGCACGACGTTTCTTTCTAGCTAGGGTGGTGTCAGTGACCTACCAGCCCTGACATTTATATACTTTTCACCTTTGTGGTTGTTGGATATGAGGCGCCTCGGATATAGGTCTGTAAGGACCGGGAAACGTGTGTTCAGGAATAATTAATCCTCAAAAGTAAGAGAGGACCGGCCTTGGAGGTTCCAAAGGATCAGAGTAGGGTCCTGAGGCATTTGCTAGAGTGTCTCGAACGCGGAGAGGAGCTTGCCCCTTGCCACGGCTCATGATGGAATCCAATTTCCAATACGTGTATTGCGGTTTTAATTGTAGAACTAGTATGGCGACATAGTGGTATGGGTCATTCATGCCGCCTATGATTGATATTTATGATTGAAATTGTTTTGACACTATACACCTATAATAGTATCAAATAATGTGTTTTAAACGTATCAAGCATGATTTGGCTGTTATAAGGTAAAAACCCTATCCTCCGGCGTGTGTTGCATTGTGTGATGGGACCTGGGTCTTATAACAGCTTCATTTTTCTTTATTTAGCATTGTGCTGTTTGTTTTATGCACTGGTATTCTTGGGAGGAAACCCGTTCCGTGTTATACGGTGTGGTCCCTTGATTTACCTAACTTTAAAATAAAGATTTATAACTGTTTTAGTTCTCACACCAGTCACATGACTGACCTGGAGTTTATTGTTTTAACCTAAACTCTGGGTGCCCCTATTTTCCACACGGGCAGCTAGTAGTTTTGGTTTTGCAGATTTATATTCACAGGGTCCTGATTAACAGCTGGAACGATGCTCGGAAAGCTCTGTATCCGTGTATCACTTTCAGTTGTGTTTTGTATATTTTTCCGCTGCTATGTAATTTATTGTAATCTATGATATTTATCGAATGTAATTTATTCATTTATACTCTGTATATTCTTGTATCTGATGGAATTGTTGTAATAGCAATGAAATGTTCTTCCGTATGCGCTCATTTGTGTGTTGTTCTCAAAGTATCCGCTCTTTCCTTCACGGGGAAGTTACGGGTCCTTACAGAAACACACCGAAAATTCTAAGGCAAATAAATTTTTAAAATAAAAATTATATATGCTAGGATTTGAAATATTATTTCTTTTCTAGATACTCTGTGTGTGTTTATGTATGTGACAGGTGTGGATGACTGGACTGAGTGAAAGCTGTAAAGACATAAAACAAGTAACAGAGTGTAACAGTATGTATAAGTGTGTCAATGAATATGAGTTTGTACACTGAGGGATAGAGTGTTGTAGCGACGAGTTATGTATCTGATGAAAATGAATGTGAATGAATTAATAAATTACAGTGTGTTGTACAAATATTGGAGTTGTAGATTTGTACTGTTTAAATGTTGAAATAAAATATTATATTTAAATAAAATACTGTTTGAATATTTAAATTCGTGTACGACAGTATACTGTTTAAATATAAGTATTATATTCTTGTCTATGATGTATATATGAAACAGTACAATAACAAACACATTTATAATAATTTATATTTGGTTTTTATCATCAAACAAAAATCATATAATTTTTATATACAACAACATTATATACAACAATCTCCCCCTTTTGATTATGATAAACAAATAATAAGATTTTGAATATAATAAATGTGTTTGACCGTGAATTATTGAACTCCCCCTATCTGAATGCTCCCCAACAACAGAAACTCCCCCAATAAATATGCATGAGTGAAAATAATGAAAATTGAATGGAATTTTCAATATTAAAATATTTATAAAATATTCACTCATAAATCAAAATCTTAACCCATTCTCCCCCTTTTATTATCATCAAAAGGATACAAAAGTTAAAATATAGGTGAAAAATGACTAAAAATATAATATCAGCTTAAGAGGAGGAACAGTCATCATAAATCTCAATCAGTCAAACAAAAATCTTGATATTCTAAGAACTAGTGGCATATTTCACATTGTAGAGTGACGGATTTATGATGAAATTTATAAAAATGGAGAGGGTTTTAAAACATATGATTTCCAATTATTTCCAAAAGAGTTTTTAAAAATGAAGTACAAAAATAGTGATGGATTTGGACTACAATTATAAATTTAACTTAAGTAACAAAATCAATTAATCTCAAATCCCAATAGCTATCAATCAACAAATCATAATACATCATACGATATTAACACATTTCACAATTAGAAAATGGATTGATATGAGGGTTTTCACATACCAAGGAAAATTTCATATAAGAATATTATTTAGCAATTTATTTTCCTTTCTTTTTCTTTTTAATTCAAGAGTGCACTGACCATGCATAACCAGAGCTTGGATTTTAAATGGGGCCAGTCGCAGCTTAAATTATAAATAATCTCTTAACCACGCGAGACCAAAGCTTGATTTCTTAAATGAAGTTAGAGAAACACTTATGTATATTATATATTTATCATTTTTAGTTCCAAAAGAAAAAGCTCCTCAGTATATAAAACCAATATGGAAAATAGAAATGTGGTAGGTACAGAAATGGTTTGTGAAATAAATTTCTAAATTAATTATATTATGAAATATGCTCAACTGATCATTGGAAATTTTCAATTATCACTAATTTTAAATAATAACATAGTCCCATTTCTATCACAAATATTTTCACTATTTATTCAAGATGATTTAAAAAAAATAAACTCTCCACATTCATATAAAATCATGATGGATGGCAGAATAATGGTAGGTAAAGAAGATGTTCGTGAAATAATTGCCAATTCAAAGATATTATAATAACTCTTCAACCATCATGAAAATCTAAATAAAATTTCCTCTTGTTGTGGAATATATTGTAGTCACAACTCATCACAATTTCAAAATCTAATAATAATTTTGATGAATTGTAAATACAATTTAGTTTGGTTATTGATTTCAATTTCTGAATGAATAATCAATTAATAATTTTAAAATTGAAAAATAATTATAAGAGGGAATTGAAAATATCTATACAAGTCAAGAGGGATTAAAAAAATATATAGAAAAAAATTCAGCGTTTCTAAACTGATACCACTTTATGTCTTTAAACTGATACCACTTTTAAAAAAAATATAGATCTGAGATTCAACACCAACAATTTCTTTTCTACCTTCTAAAATCCGAACACTGTGAGTTAATTACTTTTAGATTTAAATGATTAAAAGTAAACATGATATGACTGTGATTTGGATTTGTTATAAATTGTGAATCTATGACATTCTTGCATCTTAAACTTTGTCATGCTAGATCTACCTTTATAGAACTAATTCGCTTATGGTTAATTTATCATGTCACATTTGTGGATCTTAAACTTTATCATGCTAGATCTACCTTTATAGATCTAATTCGCTTGTCGTTAATTTATCACGTCACATTTGTGGATCTTAAACTTTATCATGCTAAATCTACCTTTATAGATCTAATTCGCTTTGTGGTTAATATATCATGTCACATTTGTGGATCTTAAACTTTATCATGCTAGATTACCTTTATAGATCTAATTCACTTGTGGTTAATTTATAATGTCACATTTGTGGATCTTAACCTTTATTTATGTTTATGGCTAATTTGGATCTGTCATTATTTAGACAGTTAAAACATTGCTTAGATCTAATTCTTTTTAGATCATTTTGTACCTATCATGTTAAGGTTATTTTGGATCTTAACCTTATTTATGTCAGATCTAATTTTGATTATGGATCTAACTCTTTTTAGATCATTTCGTACCTATCATGTTAAGGTTATTTTGGATCTTAACCTTATTTATGTCAAATCTAGTTTTGATTATGGATATAATTCACTTTTTAGATCATTTGGTACCTATCATGCTGTGGTTATTTTGGATCTGTCATTAGTTGGGCATGTTTTAGATTTAGATCTAAACTTTCACCTATTTGTCATGACAAGACTACCTTGGTTTCATGTTTAGACTACCTTGTTCCTATCATATTGCGGTTAAATAGGACCTATTATTAGTTTGACATCTAAATTATTATTTAGATCTTATCATGCCAGTTATGACATCCCTGTTATGTTAAGATTGATTCTAATATCACATGTTCACTAGATCTGTTCATATATGCCCATCTTATCATTATGTCACCACATGTTTATGTCAATCTTGTTAGAATAATCATTTCTATCACCCTATCCCTTTTATTTTAACTTGGATACATTCTAGCCAAGGCATGACGTTAAATTATGCGAATATGTTAAAATGGGTATGAAGGGAAAAACGGTATAAAATTGGACATAATTTGTAAAAGGAAAGTTTGGCATAACTTAATGTCTATGAACATGAATTTGGGCATATAATTAATTATGGACATAATTGGGGAAAAAGAGGCATGAACACCTATAAATACATAGGTATAATTGATTCAATAGAAAGATGCCTAGGATTACAGTAATTAGAAATGCAATGGCACTTATGACACGAGGTTAGATTGCACTTTCGGTAGAAGTCTGCCAGAAACCGACTGGCATATCCAGTGACCGCAAGTGGAGAATCTAATGTGAGAGGTCTAAGTGCACAAATATGAGACCTGCTAAGACACGAGGTTAAGCCCGACTTATGATATAGGTCTGCCCGGACCTGCCCAGCATATCCAGCATCCATAAGTTGTAGGCTTAGTGTGGGAGGTCTAGAACATTATAACCATAAATGGTAATGAATTGGAATAAACAAGGAATGATAGTAACCTATTATCATTAATTACTTTAATGAAGAATGTTATATAATAGGAAGGCTTGTCCTAGGGACAAATGGAAATTATAACATATGTTATAATAAAAAGGAAAGGAAGCTTATTAGTAAACCTTAGTTAAGAAAACTAAGTTAATAAGTAAAAAACGTCAAGTTGTTGTGATATGTTAAATAGAAAACAGGTGAACTGAGATGAAGTATACTTAATTACATATTAAGTAAAACATGTTATTATAACTATGGAATCAAACAATGAATAATACAAAAGGATTGTAAGATTACTTCCGTTAATTACAATCCAGGGGTGAAAGATTGTAAGATTACTCCAGTTAATTACAATCTAAAGAATAAAATGTAATGGGGCTTATTAATGAACTTAACTAGATTAAGTTATATTTATATGAAATTAATAAGCAAGTGGAATTTTGGCAAGTGAAAAAAAGTCAATGTGAATGGGGAAAACCTGTTAGTCTGTAATACTTAACCTAGTTGAATCCATAGGGATTGTATGAACATGAACTTGAAAAGGGATTAAGTAAATTTGTTTGGACAGTGGGTGAGTTAAGTAAATCTGAGGGGGTGGGTAATATTTGTATATAGGCCCACAAACTTAACCTAAGGGGGTTATGTAATTAAAGACACCAATAGGCATACATAACCTATGGAAATCCTAGTGGGGATACAAGACAAGGGGAGAGCTTGTATCATTTTGTGTGGGGACCCGTTTCAGTCAGTAACCTATATAACAATATCAAAATGAGTACTCCGTCCTAGGTAGGAGTTGGGGCACGCTTACTGGGCTGATTGTAAGAGATCAAAAAATGGAGGATGGTGTGGGCGGCGCAAACCGACTAGCCATGTGCGTGCATAGGACGGGCATAGGGGGGATAAGACAACCGTGACACCGGTAAATATGGGGGTGTGCATATCAGTGAAGGGTTGCAGCTTTAGGACGTGATACATCCTACGGTGAGGCCAGCATAGAGTATCTATGCGGATTAGGGAGCCGATCGATTAGGGTAGGGTACATCTGGACGTATGCCTAAGTCTACCACCTTATAGTGGAAGGGATCATCTCATTCTGGTTATACTAGTTGTAGTGCAGAGTAATCATTAAGGATGCATATACATCCTATCCTTTTTACCTTGTCATACTTGCCTTTTATGTAGTTATATCTCTTATCCACTTTATATGCTTGTCATGGTACTTTTATTTATTTACTTGCTAAAAGTAAACGGACTCGCCAGACTTTATGTCTGACCCTTTTTGTTTCATCTTCTTTCTTACGTCCCCCCCCCCTGTTTGGGAATTCTCAGGCTTAAACAGGACTAAGTTATCATATTGCTTGGAGCAGCTTCTAAAGTATTGCTCAAGTTTTTGTCTCTACTATGGCTTTGTCTCTTTTTGGGGAATCATGCTTTTTATGTACTCTGATGGAACAAGACAGAAAGTTTCATATTTTTGTAATGGCTTTTAAGTAGTATCAGACTTGTGATATTTTGGACATGATGTTATGATTTATGTTTGAAATAAAAATTTAAATTTCGCTGGTTGCTTTTATATCTGTCTTGTAATATTTCTTTTTCTGTTTACCTATAATGCTTCACAAAACTTAATGCATTCCCTTAGTGAGTGACATTAATAGACGTGGGGTGTCAAACTTGGTATCAGAGCTGAAGGTTACCAGATTAGATAAAAGTTTTTGAAAACTATTTTCAAAAAGGTTTCAAAAGAAAACATTTTCAAAAGAAAAGTCTATTTTGAAAAACATATTCCCCAAAGCCATATGTAATATCTCTCGATTCTCCGCTTGATTCCTTTTTCTTTTTGTCTGAGGAACCAATCCTTCCTAAAAGTAATCCCCATTGTGGCTTGGTTCCATAGGCATGTTAAGACTACGGCACATATCGAAGGGCAATGAACTGCCTAACCTCCATCTGTAGCCGTAGTAGTTTCACCTACGGCTAACGTTCTTGAGCTTTGTAAGGATTTCCGTACGATGGAGGGAGCTTTCGAGAGACTAGTTAGCTTGTTACACAAGGACGGTAAAAAAGGAGAATAAGGAAGTTAAGACTGAGGAAACAATACAAAATAAGAAGGTATGGCCCAAGAAAGGACAACAACAACTACTACTACAGAAAAAGAAGGGCGGAAAGAATGATAAGGCTAAGGATAAGAAGAAGTGTCGTAATTGCTTACGAGAGGGTCACTTGGTGAAAGACTGTAAAAGATGAAAGAATTCTTGCTTCAATTGTGGGGAGGTAGGACACTTTGCTAGGGAGTGCCCGAAGAAACAAGGACAAGGTTAAAGGGCAGGAGCTTCTAGAGGGCAGGTGCATGCTCTTGCGATCAGTGCTCCAGATAGAGGTAGGAAAGTTTCCATGGAAGGTTTGATTTCTCTTTCCAGTCACCCTATTAGAACTCTTTTTGATTCCGGTGTTTCACACTCGTTTATATCTAGTTCTAGTTGACTCTCTGCACTTATATACTAGTATGGTAGTGGATCCCGCTGTTGTCTCAAACCACATTGGTGGTTCGTCTCATTTGTCTATGATTTGTCGGGGTTTGAGAATATCAGTGTTGGGCGTCAAGTTTGAGTGTGATGCATATGTGCTCGGTTTTATGGGCTATGGATTGATTCTAGGGATGGATTGGCTAACCACATACGATGCCATTCTCGATTGTGAGAGGAGGTTCGTTAGACTTTTGACTTGCCATAGGAGGACCCTCGAGATTTCTTGTGACCCAAAAGGGTCTGTCATGCTTAGTTTCCTAGAATCTCTTGATGCATCTATTGATGATCTACGATCTGTAGTGGTAGTCTGTGGGTATCCTGATGTCTTTGATGAGGTTCGGGGTTTACTCTCAAGGTGCGAGATCGATTTTCGCATATATTTTGTGGACAATGCAAAGCCAGTTGCATTGCCCATACACCATATGGCTCTAAGAGAAAGGAGGGAGCTTAGTAAACAAGTAGAAGAGCTACTTGAGAAAGGATTTATTCGGCGAAGCATTTCTGAATGGGGTGCTCCGGTGGTATCGCAACTTAGGCGTACAGCTCGCTTCACATATGTGTGGATATTCATGATGTTTTCCTCATTACATATTTATTGAAGTGTCTACACGATACAACAGATGTAGTTGAGCCGAACATGCGTGAGGAAGTAGAGGTAGAACGGGAGGCGACAATTAGACAAGTTCCTACCCATATACTTGGATCAAAGGTTAAGAAACTGTGCAACAGAGAGGTTAGGTTAATAAAAGTGCAATGGGGAGAAGATTGTGAGGATGCAACTTGGGAGACTGAAGATAAAGATCACGCTTCATATCCTTTCCTTTTGGGGACTACGTTCTTTACTTCTTTTTTTCAAAGCTTTTATTCGCACTTGCTTCTATCATCTGAGTATATCCTATCGATCAAATCTTTGACCTTTAGGTAGGAAATCCCATAATTGTAAACATGTGCTTGAGACATGTTATGTTTTATGAATGAAAGTGGATGCAAGTGGTTGCTTGTGGTTGCTTGTGGATGCATATACACACACATTAGGCACTAGATTGGCTCAATCACTCTCATACTGCATATGGATGTGTGTACATTTTTCTTTCTTTTAATGGATGAAAATGGATGTATCATCATATGGATGTTGCATTTGTATGGATGATTGTGCACACATATAGAACTTACATGTTATAATAGGATTATTTGCATACATGTTGCATTCATGACACTAACATACATTGCATTAAGGAGGTCAACTGAATCAGTGGACCGCTTGATTTTTGCATTAGTGTTGGGACATATACACACACATTTGCATATGTTCATATAAGCATTAGAAAATTTTAAGGACAATTGATGCCTGTGATTGGTGGATGAGTAGATGGATGATGGATGGTATGATACATTCTTCTTAACATGGAGATTTCGGGGACGAAATCCTTTGAAGTAAGGGAGAATGTAACACCCCGCATTTTAACTACACTAAAAGGATAAATTAAAGAATAATTAATTTAATATACATAATTAAGGGAAACAGATTACGTCATTTCGTCCATCTCGAAATTCTGGTCAAGATAGACATCTGGTTTGCATAAAACGGATAACGTATGAAGAAGTTATGGACGGTAGAAGTTTGACGATGAGAGTAGGGACAACTGGCGCACTTGACAAGTGCGACAACGTATTTTTACACTGACACACCTGTAAAGTGTGCCCATGTTAGTTTTTGGGCAACCGGACCCAAGTGGGTGTCGACCGATGGCCTGATTCCCCATAGGGCTGAGGTGGCAGTCGAAATCTGGAGGCTGCCAGCTATAAATATACCCTCATTTCTCTTGTTTTCTCATACTGATAACAATGGAGGCCAAATGTTGTTAGTACCCGAACTGAATCTAATCCCTTCTTCTTATACAAATCAAGTTTAAAGATTCAAGTGTTTCAAGAATAGATCTGAGATTCAACACCAACAATTTCTTTTCTATCTTCTAAGATCCGAACACTGTGAGTTAGTTACTTTTAGATTTAAATGATTAAATGTAAATGTGATATGACTGTGATTTGGATTTGCTATAAATTGTGAGTCTATGACATTCTTGGATCTTAAACTTTATCATGCTAGATCTACCTTTATAGATCTAATTCGCTTATGGTTAATTTATCATGTCACATTTGTTGATCTTAAACTTTATCATGTTGGATCTACCTTTATAGATCTAATTCGCTTGTGGTTAATTTATCATGTCACATTTGTGGATCTTAAACTTTATCATGCTAGATCTACCTTTATAGATCTAATTCGCTTCTAGTTAATTTACCATGTCACATTTGTGGATCTTAAACTTTATCATGCTAGATCTACCTTTATATATCTAATTCACTTGTGATTAATTTATCATGTCACATTTGTAGATCTTAACTTTATTTATGTTTGTGGCTAATTTGGATCTGTCATTATTTGGACAGTTAAAACCTTGCTTAGATCTAATTCTTTTTAAATCATTTTGTACCTATTATGTTACGGTTATTTTGGATCTTAACCTAATTTATGTTAGATCTAGTTTTGATTATGAATCTAATTCTTTTTAGATCATTTTGTACCTATCATGTTAAGGTTAATTTGGATCTTAACCTTATTTATGTCAGATCTAGTTTTGATTATGGGTCTAATTCACTTTTTAGAACATTTGGTACCTATCATGCTGTGGTTATTTTGGATCTGTCATTAGTTGGACATGTTTTAGATTTAGATCTAAATTTTCACCTAATTGTCATGACAAGATTACCTTGGTTTCACTGTTTAGATCACCCTGTTCCTATCATATTGTGGTTAAATAGGATCTATTATTAGTTTGTCATCTAAATTATTGTTTAGATCTTATCATTCCAGTTATGACATCCCTATTATGTTAAGATTGATTCTAATATCACATGTTCACTAGACTCCTTCATATATGTCCATCTTATCATTATGGCGCCACATTTTTATGTAAATATTGTTAGAATAATCATTTCTGTCACCTTGTCCCTTTTATTTTAGCCTGGCTACTTTCTAGCCTAGGCATGACGTTAAATTATGCAAATACGTTAAAATTGGAACGAAGGGAAAAACGGTAAAAAATTGGACATAATTTATAAATGGAAAATTTGGCATAACTTAATGTTTATGAACATGAATTTGGGCATATGATTAATTATGAACATAATTGGGGAAAAAGAGGCATGAACACCTATAAAGACATAGGTATAATTGATTAAATAGAAAGATGCTTTGGATTACAGTAACTAGAAACTACAATGGTACTTATGACACGAGGTTAGATTGCACTTGCGGTGGAAGTCTGCCCGGAACCGACCGGCATATCCAATGACCGCAAGTGAAGAATCTAATGTCAGAGGTCTAAATGCACAAATATGAGAAGTGCTAAGACACGAGGTTAAGCCCAATTTGTGGAATAAGTCTGCCCGGACCCGCCCGGCATGTCGAGCATCCACAAGTTGTAGGCTTAATTTGGGAGGTCTAGCAAATTATAATCATAAATGGATAAATGGTAATGAATTGGAACAAACAAGGAATGAAAGTAACCTACTATCATTAATTACTTTAATGAAGAATGTTATATAATAGGTAGGCTTGCCCTAGGGACAAGTGGAAATTATAACATATGTTATAATAAAAAGGAAAGGAAGCTAATTAGTAAACCTTAGTTAAGAAAACTAAGTTGATAGGTAAACAACGTCAAGTTGTAGTGATATGTTAAATAAAAAACAGGTTAACTGAGATGAAGTATACTTAATTACATATTAAGTAAAACATGTTATTATAACTATGGAATCAGATAATGAATAATACAAAAGGATTGTAAGATTACTTCCGTTAATTACAATCCAGGGGTGAAAGATCGTAAGATTACTACTGTTAATTACAATTTAAAGAATAACATGTAATGGGGCTTATTAACGAACTTAAATGGATTAAGTTATATTTATATGAAATTAATAAGCAAGTGGAATTTTGGCAAGTGAAAAGAAGTCAATGTGAATAGGGATAACCTGTTAGTCTGTAATACTTAACCTAGTTGAATCCATAGGGATTGTATGAACATGAAAAGGGGTTAAGTAAATTTGTTTGGACCCTGGGTGGGTTGAGTAAATCTGAGGGGGTGGGTAATATTTATATATAAGCCCACAAACTTAACCTGAGGGGGTTATGTAATTAAAGACACTAATAGGCATACATAACCAATGGAAATCCTAGTGGGGATACAAGACAAGGGGGAGAGCTTGTATCATTTTGTGTGGGGACCCGTTTTAGTCAGCAACCTATACAACAGTATCAAAATGAGTACTCCGTCCTAGGTCGGAGTTGGGGCACGCTTACTGGGCTGATTGTAAGAGATCAAAACGTGGAGGATGGTGTGGGCGGCGCAAATCGACTAGGTCATGTGCGTGCATGGGCCGAGAAGAGGGGGATAAGAAGCCCGTGATACCTGTAGATATGGGACTGTGCGTATCAGTGAAGGGTTGTCGCTTTAGGACGTGATACATCCTATGGTGGGGCCGGCACAAACTATCTACGTGGATTAGGTAGCCGATCGATTAGGGTTGTAGTTATGGTTCATCTGGACGTATGCCTATGTCTACCACCTTATAGTGGAAGGGATCATCTCATTCTGGTTATACTAGTAGTAGTGTAGAGTAATCATTGAGGAAGCGTATACCCCCATCCTGTTTACCTAGTCATACCTGCCTTTTATGTAGTTATCTCTCTTATCCACTTTATATGTTTGTCATTCTACTTTTATTTATTTGCTTGCTAAAAGTTACCGGACTCACCAGACTTTATATCTGACCCTTTTTGTTTCCTCTTCTTTCTTCCATTCCCCTCCCTCCAGGTTCTTAGGGAGGGAATTCTCAGGCTTAGTCAGGACTCGGTTATCATCTTTCTTGGAGCAGCTTCTGAAGTATTGCTCAAGTTCTTTTCTCTACTACGGCTTTTTCTCTTTTTGAGAAATTATGCTTTTTATGTACTCTAATGGAACAAAACAGAAAGTTTAATATTTTTGTAATGGCTTTTAAGTAGTATCAGACTTGTGATATTTTGGACCATGATGATATGAATTATGTTTGAAATAGAAATTTAAATTTCGCTGTTGCTTTTATATCTGTCTTCTAATATTTCTGTTTCTGTTTACCTATAACGCTTCACGAAACTTAATGCATTCCCTTAGTGAGTGACATTAACGGATGTGGGGTGTTACAATTCTTTTCAAAGCAATTTCAAGGATTTTTAAAACTACAAGAATTCAGTTTTTCAAAATCATTTGTTTTCCCAAAACCAAGACCATTTTTACAACCAGAAGAAAACTGTTTTTCAACACATATTCAAAGATTTTTCCCTGGTTGAAAAACGTTTTAAACTCAATTTAAGATCATTGATTTTAGATTTAGGATCCGAATTTTCTTTCACTTGATTTGAACAACAGTTAATGCTGATCTTTCTCCTTTTAGTATCATATTGTTTCAAAAACAAATTTTCGTTTTCATGTTGTTTGATTTTGGTATTGGATTCTAAGATTTCCAATTCAAAATTAATTTGTTTTTCAAATTCAAGTTTCTTGATATTTTCAATCTCTTTTTCAAACTCCTTCAAGATTGAATCAGTTTTCTACAAATTTTCTTTTTCGACGATTTCATGTTTGTAATTTTTGGTAGTATTAAAATTTTCAAATTCCTTTAGCAAAGAATTGTTTGAATCTTTTAGCTCAATCTCGTTATCTTTTAAAACCAGAATTTTCTCTTTAAGCTTTTGAATGTTTTTATTGAGATGGACGAGATCATTTTTTAATTTCAAAAAATTTTCACAATCAGAATTTTCTAATTTCATGACATTTGAAAATTTTGAATCCAAACAGTTAATTTTGTTGGTCAACTTATGATTTTTAGATTTTAAAGATTTGTTTTTCTGATGGAGAATATCAACAGTTTTTGTTAAATCAGCACACATATAAACCAAATCTTCATATGAGAAGCTTTCAGTCTCATTGTCTATTGAGTTTCCATCGTATGATCTACTTGAGTTTTCATCTGTTTTTCCTTCCATGCATATATCTGAATCTGAGTTGACCTTCTGGGGGTTTTAGGCTATTGTTGTCAATTCTTCCATACTTCGTATCGAGAGTATTCAAGATTTCCTGCGCAGTTAAACAATAGGAGATAAGGCTATATTGAACATCATCAATATAAGAATATAAAATATGAATAGCACGAGAATTAAACCCAATATCATTCCTATTAACCATATTATACCCATTTATAATGATATTCCAACGGTTAATGTCAACAGATTTTCAATAGGATTCCATTCCTGATTTCCAATTTAAAAAAATCTGTACCATTAAAAATAGTTGGAATATGACTGGACTGACAACTAGGGAACACCATTACTCTAGAAATAAAAAACCAAGCTTTGATACCACTTGTTGGATCTAGATTAACCCTAAAAGGGGGGTGAATGAGGTTTATTAAAATAATTCGAGATATTAAAACAGATCACAGAACAGATTGCAGCAGATAAAATAAATAATACAAAGATTTTACCCAGCTTCGGCAAACCCTGCCTACTATTGCATTCCCCAAGGTTTCTACTAGATATTAGTTAACTATTACAACGCTTACAACACTTGTAAACTCACGACAATTCCTAGCCTAAATGTCCTAACCCTAAGCTTAAAACTTATCCCCAAGTTTCTACTGGGTGCTACACGAAAGGCCTCACAATCTCGCTCTAGTTGTACTAATTCTATGCTCAAAACCCTGTACTGATTTTAACCCCAAAATCGGATTTTTTTTTTCCCCTATTACAAACCCTGTAACAAAATCCCTAGTTTATATAGGCTCTAGTAAACTGTTTGAATCGGTTACAAAGATAAAAAAACAAAACAATGCAATAAAAATAAGAAAAAACCTTTTATCACTAAGGAAATAGGCCGACTACCCTTGTGTTGGTTAAACCCGACTACCTCTTCATCAGAAATAAAAATGGCTATTGTTTTCAAAAGCTCTGGTTTTCTTTGTTGTCCCCAAATTGAATTGATTGTTGAAAAAGAAATGATTCTATAATGATCGAATTCTTTTCTTTGCTTGTGGATTGATTTGCTCTCTCTCTCTGGCTTTTGATAATTTGGGGATGATCGAAAACGTGAGTATTTTAATTGGATTGATTTCTGCTCTTTGAATTGTTGCTTATGTTTTCGATGCCTTGTCGATGATGAATAGGTGTAATTATATAGGATTATAAATCCAAAAATTTCTCTGATTTCATCAATAATGGCTAGCTTGGCCTGATTTTTCTTTATTCCCCTTTTTGATTGCCTTAACTTTGATTAGTTGCTGTAGATTTGCTCGATGAACTTAGCCTTGTTTTTTTCCTTCGATGAATCTGGAAATATAATTTTTAACCTTGATTTCATACTTGCCAATTCCTTCCCATGCTTGATTAAATCTGGAAATGTATTTAAGCTAAAATTCTTGTATTGATTTTAGAAAACATCCTGAATTGTTTTGTGACCCAAACATGATTGATTTTAGAAATAACTTGATATGATTTCTTGCCAAAATCAAAACTTTGATTTTCTGGCAATATTGGCATGACTGGAGACAATCGAATTTATTCCTTTATTCCAAAGCTGTGATCACTTGGACTGATAAGTTCTTTTCTGGAAACTTTTTAAAACTTGAGTCAATCTTCAATTTTTGGAGTCAAATTGAAAGTGCACTCGCCCAAACTATTTTTGCCAAAAAATCTTTTGTCAAAAATAATACTCCCTAAACCTGGAAACACTTGAGTGTTTTTCTAGACCATATTAAAACTGCTGCCATGTATACATTGTTTCTTGATTGTACCTCTTAGCTCCTTGGCTGCCCTAAGTTGTTGTCTCTTTCTATACTGATGTATATGTGAGTATAGTTGCATTTGTATAGTTCACCTGGTTGTCTCCATGAAGCACTTTTGGTTTGAACATATTGAGGATACACTTACGTACACTATTTTAGCTCCACCAATACATGTTGACACTGGACATTGCATGTGCATGTATGTTTGTCGAACCAGTGTTTGTATCACATGTCTCTTAAACTCTTAGATGTGCACACATTGACATAGATGTTATCTGTGTAAATTCTGAAATGCCTCTAGTTGTTGCCATTCATGTACATGCCCCTTGATCCTTTTGCTTACAGTGTTGCATACTGACTTATGCTTGTTCCATGGTTATTTACTATGTGAGAATCCATGACTTGAATTGCTTCGACCATGTATTTGAGCTCGAGTGTATGTGTACACATGCAATTGCATTTGTACATATTCAACCTAAGAACTTTGTGAACTGTGCATGCATTTGCTCCATTCTACAGATGCATGTGTAAATCTGTCATGTGTTCATTTTCACCATATTTATGCTGCTCTATTTTTGAGTGCCTTGCACCAGTCTTGCTTGAACATGTACTCCACATTGTGTTTTGTATTGCATTTGTGTCTAGTCTTGTATATATATGGCCTTGTCTTACTTTTGCCATCTACTACTGTCTTGAAAGGTTTTGTTGTGTCCATGCTAGATTTGTATGTTTGCTGCCTTGTATACATATGGGCTTGATTGTTGTATGAAGACCCTGAACTATTCATTTATATGGCTACACCATGTTTGCTCATACTTGTATATATAACCCGAGCTTGAATTTTGTTGTGTTAATCTTGGTCATGTTAGCACACATCAGCACGGCCCTTGCTCGACTTGTATTCATTGTTGCACTTATTTCATTTGTGAACTTGTAACACTTTGCATTCTGGTATGTTGTGCATCATTGACTCGCACTGTATTTGTGTTGTTCAGCCATTTTGTCAATACTTGAGTGCTGCTCCATGTATACATATATGCATATATACACATATGTTTATGTATATGTGTGTGTGTATGTATGGCTCTTCAAAATGTCAGACATGAATATATTATCAGCAGGCCACTGCACCGTGTTGAGGCTGTTCAGAATCAGCTACTGGTTCTGATCAACAAACTAGTGTAGTGTGTTGAGGCCGATCAGTGAGCACTAGAGTATATTGTCTGCCTTGTGGTATTTACAGTGTATCACTGTGAATATCATGAGTTGTCTTGACATAGGAGGATGGATTTATAAATCAGATCAAGTCATGAAAAATGATAAGAAACACACCTAAAATTTTGAGGAAAATAAATTTTTAAAATAAAAATTATATCTGCTGGAATTTGAAATATTATTTCGGTTCTAGATACTGTGTGTGTTTCTATATGTGAATGGTGTCGATGACTTGACCGACTGAAAGCTGTGAAGACAGAAGACAAGTAACAGAGTGTAACAGTATGTATAAGTGTGTCAATGAATATGAGTTTGTACACTGAGTGATAGAGTGTTGTAGTGAGGAGTTATGTACCTGATGAAAATGAATGTGAATGAATTAATGAATTACAGTGTGTTGTACAAATATTGGAGTTATAAATTTGTACTATTTAAATGTTGAAATAAAATATTATATTTAAATAAAATACTGTTTGAATATTTAAATTCGTTTACAGTAGTATTCTGCTTAAATATAAATATTATATTCATGTCTGTGATGTATATATGAAACAGTATAATAACAAACTCATTTATAATAATATATATTTGGTTGTTATCATCAAACAAAAATCATATAATTGTTATATATAACAACATTATATACAACACATACCTATGGATCACGAGGACTTATATGTTTATTTGGCTGCTTCTATGCAGGCAATCAGCTCAGCGCTGATGCACATTGAAGACCGCGTCTAACGACCCGTTCACTATGTAAGCAAGAGGCTAACAGAAGCAGAAAAGAGTTATCTAAGGCTTGTAAAGCTCGACGTATGTCTCTTGATTACCTCTCGGAAGCTACGACCAGATTTTCGGTCACACCCCATCAAAGTCTACACGAACTAGCTGCAACGACAAATCCTGCCGTGACCTGAGGCATCTAGATGATTACTAAAGTGGAACATAGAGCTAAGCCAGTTCAAGATCATGTTCACTCCACGGCGGGACATCTTCGGATAGGCCCTCGCCGATTTCATAGTGGAGTTCACCATCCCCGAGGAGCCTCCTTCGGAAGACCTTGCAACTCCAAGCATCTAGTGGAAACTGTTCGTGGATGTATCCTCTAACAACCAATGTACCAGTGCCAGAGTTGAGCTCATCACTCCCGAGGATCACCCACTATGCTATGCCTTAAAGCTCAACTTTCCCACTACCAACAATGATGCAGAATACGAATCCCTAATAGTCGGGCTTAGAATGGCAATTGAGCTCGACATCAAAGCCATACAGATTTACTCTGATTCACATCTCATCTTGTGTTAGGTCCAGGGAACGTACCAAGCCAAGGTGGCACGACTCTCTCCCTACCTCTCTCAAGTTCGCGAGTTGCTCACCAACTTTGACCACTATATCATCATGCATATCCCCCGGGGACAAAACAAGAAAGTCGACTCATTAGCCAAACTGGAAAGCTCCGGAGATGCACAACTTATGGGACTTGCTCCCGTCAAAGTACTCGACTCTTCAAGCATCAATCAAATACAGACGAAATTGGTAGTGGTAGCGGAAACCGATACCGAACCCGAGTCTTGGATGACACAAATTAAGAGCTACTTACAGCATGGAATCCTCCCCTAGCACTACAAAGAAAGACGAGCAATCACTTGCCAATCATCTAGCTATATAATCTTGGAAGGAGTGCTCTACTGAAGAGGATTTTCTGTTCCATTACTCCGGTGTGTAGCCCACAACGACGTCGACCGAGTGTTGCAAGATGTACACGAAGGCGAGTGCGGCTACTACACTAGAGACCAAACTCTAGCAAAGAAGGTTATAAGAATTGGCTATTTCTAGCCCACACTCGACCAAAACGCTGCAAAATACGCCCACAGGTGTGACAAATGCCAGAGGTTCTCTAAGATCCCAAGAGCCCCGCTTACTGAGCTAATACAAATGGTTCGTCCTTAGCCATTTTCAATGTTGGGAATTGATATCATCGGGTCCCTTCCATTGACCAGAGGTGGGGGCACGCTACGCCATTGTCGCAGTAGTTTACTTTACCCAGTTGGCAGAGGCCGAAGCTCTCTCCACGATCACTACCAAGAAAGTAATCAACTTCGTCGTCCACAATATCATTACCTGTTATGGTGTCCCTCAAGCCATCATCTCTGGCAATGGAACCTAGTTTGAGAGTACAAAGATCAAAATTTCTACAAACAACACAACATCAAAAAAGATTCTCGGCAGTGGCTCATCCTCAGGATAATAGGAAAGTCGAGGTGTTACTACCAAAATTAACTCAGAAACAGGCTGTCGGTGAAGGGGTAAAGGACCGTCACAAGCACAGAAGAATAATCTAAGCGAGAATCAAGCACAAGGTAAAACTGAGAGCATAAAGGAACAACCCGAAAGCCAGGCAACCGATACCATCATTAAAGGAAAGAACTCAAAACCAAC
The DNA here is from genome assembly GCA_030737875.1 of Allium sativum. NCBI lineage: Eukaryota > Viridiplantae > Streptophyta > Magnoliopsida > Asparagales > Amaryllidaceae > Allium > Allium sativum. The sequence continues at coordinate 442,337,094 of CM060923.1, read as the reverse complement.
ACAAAGAAAGGATACCGGCACGGTAGTTTCGGTACAAGGTGCAAGTAACAGAAGGTCACCCAAAACCGGAAGCCAGTGAAGAGAAATACCAGGCATCCTACAAACGGAGACCGAGACGGATAAAAGGTCTATTGGTATTAATTTGCTTAATACCGATACATCGAAAGACGAAAGCATCAAAAGCCCATAGTTTGAAGCATAAGGGAACCATCCGGAACCACCTACTGAGACCCCCAATAGATGATCACCGAGAGGCCTCTTTAGTGAACAACTAATAAAGTACCAGAAGCAACCCTTTAGGAAGCCGAGACGCACTTCGGGAATCTACCGAAAGGAAAGCTGGAATCTCGAAGAGAGACAAGCTATCCACAGTAATCTACTTAGTGTTGATACTCATAGGGGTGGCGGATCCGATAAACGACCACTTTAATCGTGAAGACAAGTTCCACGAAGAATTAGTAGCAAGACCAACAAGCCTATATCCGGAAGCCCAAAGCCTTCCTAAAGCTATCTGTACCGACAGATTGGTATCGATACAAAGTAGATAGACATGACATCAAAAAGAAGATTCCAAAGATCGGGACCATTCTTCCGAGAGCCAAAACGACACCTAAAAAGCCATAAGCAAATCCTAAAGAGCGGTCGAGAGCCAAAGCAACTGGGACCAAAGGGAAAAGCAGCCGACAAGGGCTTTTGCTAGCCCAACAGAAAAAGGGGCCCCAATTTGTCTATAAATAAGACCCCAGCGGTCTCATTTTTGGGACTGATTCTTCATTTCTCACCCTTGTACTCTTTTTCACTAGAGTAAACCCAAATTTCTAAATCAATTTGGAGATTTCTGTTGTAAACACTTATGTACTCCAAATCAAAGATTAGTAAAGAGTGCATCAACACTTAGCATATCTTTTATGGGTTTATTAAAAGATTTCTTAAATATTTCCTATACGATATACCATATGCTCTCTACATGGTCTTGGGTTCCCACTCAAGTCTAAACCTTTCCACAAAGTTATTGCAGAACCCATTCTTACGAGTCGTTTAGCCTTCTATCAAGGGTTGTGCTTAAGGAGCCCTTGTCCCAAGATAATTATTGGTTCTTGAGTCGCTGAAGCATGATGCTCACCCCATCGAGGAAAGAGTAACTAATCTTTTGGGCTTTAAACCTTGATATCTTGAAAACGGTGAACTAACTCAGACTCATGAAAGCTAAATAACCCCATTTTCCCCTTAGGTCCACTTCCATAGATCTATCCCCGGTGTTGACGAAAAATATTGTTAACACGAGGCTGTCAAATAACTGATTAAATCCATTTATCAAGAAGCATCTGGAAAAAGCCGAAGGCTTATGGGAAGATGAGCTCCCTATGTACCTATGGGCCTACTGGACCATCCATAAGTCAATGACCCACTCGCCCTTGCCTATGGATCCGAAGCCATAATTCCCATTGAGATAAAGCGTTAATCTCATCGAGTTACCTACTATGATCCTAAGACAAACCAAGACTTACTTCTAGAGTCACTCGACTTGATCGAAGAGAAGAGAAATGAAGCTGAGCTAAGGGCCACTACTCAACACCAGCAAGTGGCCCGATACTTCAATTCTAAAGTCCGCAGCAAGGACCTCAATATCGATGACCACGTCTCAAAACAGATCTTTCCCACACCGACTGGTTTCAGTCCTTGCTGGAAAGGTCTGCGTGTCATACAATGAAGGCTCAGAGATGGGACCTTCATGCTATCGACTGTCGATGGAGCCGAGGTTCCAAGGGCATGGAACAGTTAACATATTCATCGCTACTTCACATAACATAGTGTACGGTTTTCCCGATTTCCAACATTATTTTGTTTTATTTAAATTCAAGGCATTGTAAAGGCTGTTGCTGCCAAAGTTATTAGTAAAGATGATGTTCATTTCTCTATGTCCCTGATGTGTTTACTTTCTACATGACATGCTTGATTAACCATCATAACTAGTTTGTGCACACACAAACACATGCATGCCGGATCGGCACCCTGAGCATGGGAGCCGATACCGCCCCCTGAGTCTTGAACCAACGACGAGGCCAAATATAAACAACATCGGACCGACACCCCGAGCACGGGAGATGGTACCGCCACTCGAGTCTCAAACCAACGATGAGACTGAGTATAAACGACACCACTCGAGTCTCGAACCAATGGCGTGACCAAGTATAAACAACACCACTCGATTCTCAAACCCACGATGAGACCGAGTCTAAATAACACTACTCGAAACTGGAACCAACGACGAGACCGAGTACAAATCAATCCGCTCCCAAATCTCCGGACTTGGGGGCATCCCATCGGCCAAGCTAGTGTGATATCGACCACTCCCGCAGCTCAATTTGACCTATCGGGTGAGGATCCAGGCACCTCTTGAACCTCGAACCAACGATGAGAATGAGTATAAATCATTTCGTTCCCAAGACTCCGGACTTGGGGCAACCCATCAGCCAATTTAGTGTGATACCGACCATTACCGCGGCTCCATCCGACCCACCGGTTTCGGATCCAGGTACCATTTGCCGAATAAATGATGTCCTCGGGCTCTAAACCCGATTGAATGACGAGAGAGCCAAAAAGGATGAATTCACGATGTCCATGTCATCTCACAACTTAGAATCAATGAACTCCAGGAGGTACAAGAGAGAGGGCACCTGACCTGGATTCCACCCGACTCGGGACTCCTAAACAAAGGAAAAACCCGAGAGTGGAACCGGCATACGACCTCTGCATGACTGGAGGCACCCCAAGAGTGGTGTCTCCATCATGTTCACTTTAGTGTAACAATAAGTACGCTTATGCAAGTACAGGACGCTTGAAAACATAGAACAAACATTTGAACACTTAACATGAAACGCGATGTTAAATTAACTAATACTCTCATTAACATAACAAAAAAACTACATATCTAATATCTTTCTTTCTAATGACAGGGTGTATATGAAAACCAAACTGTGCCTCCAAAGACCAAAAGAGAGGGTCGTACTCGCATATACTATCAGTCTACATTGTCAAAATATTGGTAATATCTATGATAATTACTAATGCAACTCATCCTTTTTCTGTACAGATTCGGCACTAGACACGTCACCACCAATGATGGACCTCTTCCTTCTAGAGCCACTTCCACCTTTTCCTCCCCTGCTCTTTGTGGGAGTAACAGACTTATGAGACACCGAGGTGCGCAGTCCGCCATCATCCTCACCACTTATGATTACCGTGACATCCTTGGGGGAAATATATTGTAGTGGCTTAGTATCAATGTCATAAGCAAGGGCCAACACAGCCTTAATCTCTCCATGGGCCTTCTAGGCCCCCAACTCCACTCTCTTCTTGGCGTCTTTGGCAGCTTTCTGCCCTGCTAGTTTCTTAGACTTAAGTTTGGCAGCTTCGTCCGCCTTGAGCCTATTAAAAGCCTCTGCGACCCTCTTGTTGGCATCTTCACCGGCCCTCTTCTTCCTCGCCTCCTCATCATCTCTCTCCTGCTCGGCTTCATCAGCAGCCTTCTTTTTCCTGGCCTCCTTAGCAGCTCTCTCCTTCGGAATCCGCCTTCTTCTTCGCCACTACGGCAGCAGGTCTCTCCTCGGCATCTTACCTGGCCTTTACATGTTCCTCTTGTAGTAGGGCAGCCTCATCCTGCTTCCGTTTCTCCTCCTTCTCCTCAGATTTTTCCACCATTTGGGCTTTCTGGGCTTCTAGAAAAGCCTGCATTGTTGGTACATTCACCTCCACCGGGCCCGTCACATGGATACTTTGGTCGTCCACAACCTCTCATTCCTCCAGAAAATCCTTATAAAGGTTGGACCCTAGCCTAACATCTGAGAACATATCCATGCGACCGCTTCCTTCTCTAAATTGTATCCCTTGTAACTCCAATCCAGACTCTATTGTTTGGGGAATCATGGGGGCAACGCCCGGTGTCACCTTAGCTCTAGGAGGGGCTACACAGCAAAAACATAACTATTTAGTTTCCTAGGATTTTGTGCTCTCATCCTCTTCAGGTATTCGTAGTAATGGGATTTTACCTCCAAGAAGGAATGGTGTGGGAATGATAGGAAATGTGCTCGCGGTAGCGGTAAAAGCGGATCCCGTTACTCCTAATCCTGGGTGCTCGGGGTCATACTCGGCCGAGACCTGAACCGGGACTGTGGGACTGACAGGGGGCCGATAAGAGCTTCCCTCTGCAAATTACTGAGTGATGATTACACTCTCATAAGCCACAAATTCCCATCTTAGAGGTATGCTTCGCCAGTCTCTTCCTCTCGGCATCCTCCTGGAACAGTCTCCTCCCTTCCTCCAAAGTCTTGCACTCGTCCTTAGTCAATAGATCCCCCATAAGTTGGTCCTCGTTGACCACCTCAACCTTTCGCAACCGAGCCTCATACAGCACCAATCTCTCCTATGTCTGTGCCATCTCTCAAGGATAATCACTCATCCATAAAATTCCGTGGAATCTTAATTCCTTGTTAAGCATACGCCGAATTGTCTCCTCTATCAAAACTTCCACCCTATTCTGGGTGTCCTTGATCTCTTTAATAAACCTATCCACCTCTCTTTGGTTCTCGACTTTCAGCCCATCTACTGAGCCCATTACATCCCTATTACGAGCTTCGGCATCTTCCTTAGCCTTCTTGGCCTGTTCTCGTTGCCTCCTCAACTCACCATTTTCCTTTAGCAGTCGTTGAACCCCCTCGTTCACATTTTCAACTCTCATTCTCCAACATCAAGGCCTCGTAGTCTCTTCGGAGTTGGTGATACTTCTCGTTCACATTAGCCAAACGAATGTTCACCTCCTCTAGCGCCACCTTCTCCTTCTTTGGTTGTGCATTATCTGTCGAGATCAAAGCCATGGTATCCTTAAAAATCTCAGCAACATGCAATTTTTCTTTCTATAGCTTCTCATGCCCCTCCTTTAGCTTTGCTGTTTAAACAACAAAAGGTTAGCCTTCAGGCAAGATACAATTGGCTAAAAGAAATAACGCAACAAGGATAGGCCTTCTTATCTCTTTTTTATAAATCTCGTGCATTAGCCTGCTCAATGTATGTGGTTAGTCTCTAGCCATGGAGTTCAACATTCTTCTTCCTGATCAAGTCCGAGAGGTTCAAGGAGTACCTCGTAAGCTCTTTAGCTTGGAAATATGCAGCCCACACCGGCATCTACACTCTTCGGTATCCTCATGAGGAATCGGGATGATGTAGGGAAGAAACATGATCTCGTCAAAATAGTGATTGGGGAATTTATGCTTCAACAAAACTTTCCTCTCCTCAACAGAAAGATCTTGGGTCTCGGGCTGCGTTTTCTTCTTCACCAACTCCTTGCCTCTGATGACTAGACTCCGACTCTTTCCCTCTGGGAGCATAGGTAGGGGCTAAGGGCGTAGTATGATTGGGAACTGTTGACAAGGAATGTCTTGTGCTCGCTACATCAAGCATGGAGTTTGTCCCAAATGTCTGAATAAAGGGTGGAGGAGTCAGAGATCGCCGGGGTCGTTCTCTGTGATGGTATTTGCTGCTGCGATCATGGGGAGACGGGGCTCATCTATCAAACTGGCACTCCTTTTGAAGTCCGAAAGGAAGTCACCCCTAGATGTTCAACGACTCCCATGCCTATAGCTTCAGCCTCCTCTTCCTCGAGAAATGTCAGCTGCAGGGAAAACATAACCAAATTTAACTCAAGCACCCTATGTACACAAATAAATGTTGTGTCATGTAGTGTTTATGAGTGTGTATCCTAAGTGTTTTCTCAATATACCAGATGGTGGTCCACTCGAAGGAGTCGTCTCCCCCACGACAAAAGCTAGTTCCTCCACACTCGTGGCGCTAGGCTAGGGATACATCTCCAATGGGAGCTTATTAAGCCCACCAAATTGACCCTCTTTCTCGAGCGAGACGGCAATCTCAGAGGGAGTTACTGGAGACTGCGACCTAATCGATATTTCTATCCTTGCCTCATATGTCGCAGGCAGAACATGTGTGATCGATGGGTCCTCGTCCCTAGCAACTGCCTCCTCATCACCAACCTCGCCCACACCAGCTTCCTCCTGAATCTTCATTGCCTTGCGCATCTTAGGCCCGTTAGGAGGCGCTTTCCTCTTTTGGATCGAAGAGCTTGCCTCTCTTCTTCGTCTCCACTTTCTTCCCACCTCTAGTAATGGCCAGTCGCATGGTCAGCAAGAAGCAATCCAACACGATGAGGATGGTCCTGATCTGGGACGCTCGCAGTGGAACCAGCCTCGGCCGGGATGGCCAATAAAGACTCGAGATGCTATTCATATACGTGTCCGTGGACGCCTCAGGATTTCCTGCCATACATGAACAAAGTTAGCACTTAGTTGTCATCTCAATAACTTTCAAACATAGAGCAGTTAAGAATGCTCACTTACTTCCAACCATCTCCTCGCAAATCCGGGAGAATAGCACACGAAGAACCAGTCCTGCTTATAAACAGTCGGCTTAGGCCATTTTACAATAAAGAACTTGGTGCTGGCCAGAGATTCCAAGAAGTATTGGGATGGCGAAATATTAGCTCTTCTTTTCACCTCAAAAAGTTACCAGATTTCCTTTTCGATGAGCTTTGAGTGCAGGTACTATTTATAGAGAACGCAGGCACCTAAGAGGGAGGCATATGCATTTGGATGAAGCTGTGATGGCGCGAGGCGGAAATAATGCAGCATATACCAAATTAAGTTGCTAGCCGAGGACACACACACCCTGTAGTACATACCTGCCTGTTCCAGGCGGTATATCCTTCTGGTTGTGCATAAGCCCTACCGCTCTGCCCGAGCGTAGGAACATCCTTCTCGGGAATGCTAAATCGCAACGACATGCACCTTACCGCTGTTTCATCCAGATGCCATGGCACCGAATCCGTCGGGTTATCAAGTATAACCACGTACGCTAACATGTCTGATGCATCAATGTACTTCCTTCAACGACATCTATATGCTCTTCCTCCTTATGTCTGGCTAACGGTTGTTGTCCATCCAGTTGTTCCATATGATCAGACACCTTCCGTGAATATGCTGTCTAAGAAGGGGTGGACACTCTGGAAGTCTCAAGCTCGCTGCCCCTCGAGCTAGCATCGCTAGTTGAACCAGATGTGGAAGGTGAATGCAGCGAAGCCTCAGCTTCAGAAATCGGCTATGTCTTAAACTTTGTCATCATTGCTAGTTATACTTTCAATATACTTGCATTAGGTTTCACAATTGTATAACATGTACCCCTCGTATTGATGCAAACTAACATGTGCATGCAGTATTGTGCAGTGCTATGCTGATATAGTCTATAATTTGGAAATTTGGGCACAACAACGATCACGAGTCCTAAGGATTATAACTATCATCGCAGTAGACCAACGTTCCCGGATTCATATCGAATCGTGACTACATTTCGATTAGAATCGATAAAACATGTTCAATAGTTCTATAGTTCGGTCATAGTCCATGTATATATGTTATATATGTGTCGGGTTGTTCTATCAACTCAAATGTGATTAAAGTGAACATCGATCCAATTGTACAGTATCATTAGAACAACGTGAACCAAAGGGCGAGTTGTTCGGAGTTCGAGTCTCAAATGGGAAGGCAAAGCGTGACCAAGGCGGATCTACAAACAGCAAAAATCTTGTACCACTTTAGGGGTACAAAGTCTCTTACCCTCCAAGAGGAGCACGAAAGTTCGTGCCCCCTATCAGAGATATGAAGATTTTGTATCTCACGAGGGGTACGAAAAATTCATACCCCCATCGGGGATATGAAAATTTTGTACCTCCCGTGGGGTATGAAAATTCGTACCCACCCGAGGGGTACGACAAATTGAACCCTATAAGGGATACGAAAATTTCATATCTCCCGAGGGGTACGAAAAATCGTACCCCCTCTCCCAAAGGGTGCGAAAAATTCATATCCCTTTTAGGATGTACGGACATTCACCACATTGGCCATACGTTTCGAATCACTCAACGCCTCGTCTCCCCCCTTTTTCTCTCTACTCCAAACTCAACTCCTCTCTTCCTCCTCTCTAAAATTCCCATTTCACCGGATCTCCCTCTCTTACCAAGCACGAATTCGAATCCACCGTTCAAGCCCACATCTCGAGAAGTTACCTAAATTTCGATCGAAGAACCACTCACGAGTCTCACCAGACATCAACCTCGGGGTTGTAGACGCAGCGGTTTTCAGATCGACGCCGGAGTTCGCTAGGAGATCGGTCTAAGGCCATGAATGACAACGCTAGGGGCTCACCAATCAGTTAATGCTCAAAATGCTCGAGTTTCTGGTGTTCAGGTTTCCTAAAACCATGGATTCACGTGAGGTGAAACTAGGAGAAAGAATGGGGAGGGGAGCCCGAATTTATAGAAGGAAAGGAGTGGGCTTAGCCCGCTAGCTCTTCATGTACCACGATAGAACACAAACTCTTGTATCCCAGTGGTGTGCGAAACTTCATACCCCGCTGGGGCACAAGATTTCGTATCTCTGTTTGGGATACAAAATTTTCATATCCTAAAAGTGGGATACGAGTATCCCTTAAAATAGGTAAAGAGAGAAAAATGATGTATTTTATATATATATATATATATGAATACATGTGCATACTTATGGCGCATGCACGAGGGTGTATATGCATGCTTTTCATAACTTGAGTCTCCATGTTCCAAACAATCAAACACTTGCGGACGTAATTTCATATGTGTCAGTGCCCGCGTATGCACCTACATTACTTTTCATTTCTTACTTCTCGCAACGTCGTGGCAAATTATGTGGAAAACGTATGTACATACGCATTACGTCGCATCGACAACAACTAGCTTATGTTACAACATAAACGAGAGTAAACAACTAACATTACTTTCATTAGCTAAGAGGAAATTAGTCGATTCAATCGAATCAGCCTACCAACTGAAAGCACATCATGCTAAGACAAGACGTACTTTGGGGGGATGGAAAATGTTAACCGGCCTTTTGGTCTGGTTCCCAAAAGTACCCAAGACATGCTCGACTCAACAAATCGTGTGATGCTAAAGTCCGAAGTGTCGCCAAAGGACTAAGGAAACACGCTTGGAAGAGGTCATGCTAGCACAAGCCTCACAACTTCTCAAAACTACGCTATACCCGTAATTTCGAACCCCCATTAGCTCGTGTTCCTTAAGATTCGTACCCGCTGCCTTCGAAATCTTCAACATGTATGAGCCTCGTAGTCCTCGTCTCCTCCAAAGTTGGGACTCCACATACAACATTTCGATCTCCTCTGCCAAGCTAGTTTTGGAACCCATAACGCTAATACATTTAACGTACCCCACAGGGTACGAATTTATTACCCCGAGGGTAAGAAATTCGTATCCCACGAGTACGAATTTCGTACCCAATGGGGTACGAAATTCGTACCCCTAGAGAGGGGTATGAGTTTTCCGGGCATGATGAAAGGGATCCGAAATTCTGGATGCCTGCACTCAGGGAGATGAAATGTATTGTTGTGGTCCCCAAATCCTACTCCTACATAGTCCCACCTAACCAGTCCAGTATACCCTAAGCTTACACTTCAAAGGAGCTTGAAATTGGATGATTTGACACCTTTTGAGAGCTCTAAATAATGGCATGCTTTCTTTGGGGAAAAGAAGCAAAATAGTTACTTTTTCCAATATTCATATATGATAATTTTGACTCCAAAATACTTAGAAATTTTCGTAAAAGGATGTCATAAGATAGTCCTAAGCTTTAACTTATTATTGTCAATAAAATATCAGCAACTCTTCCAAAATGGACGTAGGCCCCTCATAGGACCGAACCACTATAAATCTTTCATGTTATTTACTACTTTCTGCACTAATTTTTCCACGCGAAATATAATTCTCTAAGTAATAGAAAATCATTGGGTGTTACAACATTTTTGCCGTCAATATTTCTGATCCGATATTCCAGGTTGGATCCGATCTTTCAGGAACAACTGGATCGATCAGTTGATGACCCAATCGATCAATTTGGTTTTGGCTCCAGAAGAATGCTACCTTTGAGGGAAATTATGTTTGTCTGCTGCAGTAGTATCTTGGTCTGAATTGTAATCGATCGATCAAGCATATAAGTCGATCTTACATTTGGAAAGTCAGATCGGTATTTGAACATAAATCTTAATCTTTGAGCTATGACGCCTTCTACCAAAAAGCTGGTCAACAATACCAAATGTAACAACCCGCCCCGAGTAGGCATAAATTTCGACCTAGAAAAGGCCCATCGAAACTTAGAGCCACTTTATACGGATCATTGGTCTCTATAAGGAATTACATTTGAATAGAATTAGAGAAAATACAACATCTTGGAATCTCACACAGCGGAGCGAAAAGGTATAATACCAAAATAAGATGCACCATTTATTAAGAACCATTAATCTAGATACAAATTGTTAAGTACATTTTTCATAGCGGTACATCATCATTGTTCATAGTCTAGAGTTTCCAAAAGTAAAAGAGCAATAATAGCTGATAATAACTTAATAGTTTCATTGCCTTCTTCAGGCTGCATCATCGTTTCGTCCATTGAGTTACTACCCTACCTATTTATCTGTTAGATATATTAAGGAGAGGGGTCAGAACATAAAGTCTTGTGTGATTGAAAACAATATTTGCTTAATGATTATACCCTATATTTGACAGGTTATATATGTCAATGTATGTCCACAAAACACATAGATACACATATACGAAGAAGTAGTTTGACCAGTGAGGTGGATATCTGAATCAATCACTTAGGGCCTCCATTGATGAATTTAGGGTGAAGACCCAACGAGGTGGACATTCTTGGTCACCTAAAGTCCATTCTAGCATGTTTATTAAGGGTCGGTTCCCGTGATCTCTTATGACCCTTAGTTGATCCTAGCCACTTAAGACCTCGTCCTAGCATGTCAGCAGTCTTGAATATATATTGTAACGACCCGTCTTTTTGCCCTATTCTCGCCGGTAATTAAACAACCTAAAATCGTTCACAAAGACGGATGGTTATAGGTACTAACGTACTTGAACCCAAATAATAGAACTTTTATTTCATTACAAAATTTTACATCAGAATTTAAAGGAATCAGAGTATACCATAAGCTCAGCGGAAACACAATCGAATGCTCTCAGCGGAAGAATTACAATCCAAAACCTAACTCTTAGCTCCAAATCTGAATACAACTCGTAAACTAACCTGCAAACTAAACTACTAGTTGCCCGTGCAAAAATATGGGCGCCCAGAGTTTAGGTGTGGAAAACAAAAAACTCCAGGTCAGTCGTGGGACTGGTGTGAGAACACAAAGCAGTTTTTATACATGTGATTTATTTTAAAGTTGGGAATTTCACTGGACCACGCCGCTGTCGCGGAACAGGTTTACTCCATGTAAATACCTGTTCCGCGATAGCGGCATAGTCCAGTGAAATTCCCAACTTTAAAATAAATCATATGTATAAAAACTGTTTTGTGTTCTCACACCAGTCCCACTACCGACCTGGAGTTTATTATTTTCCACACCAAAACTCTAGGTGCTCATATTTTTGCACGGGCAGCTAGTAGTTTAGTTTGCAGGTTAGTTTATGAGCTATATTCAGATTTGGAGCTAAGAGTTAGGTTTTGGATTGTAATTCTTCCGCTGAGAGCATTCGATTGTGTTTCCGTTGAGCTTATGGTATACTTTGATTCCTTGAAATTCTGATGTAAAAATTTTGTAACAAAATAAAATTTCTATTATTTGTATTCAAGTATGTTAGTAACTATAACCATCCGTCTTTGTGAATGATTTTAGTTGGTTTAATCACCGGCGAGAATCGGTAAAAAGGCGGGTTGTTACATATATTCTGACAAGTAATATGAGTAGTAGCTCGCCGCTTAATACCGGTTTACGGTAGGCCCGCATATAACCATTTAAGACCCCTATGACAGACGCCTCATGTTACTACATAACTGGTATTGCGGTAAAACACCTATGTTGCTTAAGACTTCCCGTAGACAGTTGGTGGACCAATAGCATGCCACGTCACATGAATACCAAATCTATCCCTAGGTTGGCCCTCACAATGCTCCTAGAGGAAGTGGGCATTTCAGTAAACTACCCTTGTTCGTTGTCATCATGACTAAACCACTTTTAGAGAAGGAGGACCCATAGACGACTTCAAATCTAATAAGGGAGGGTCCCATGACTTTGGTCCAAATCCAAGGAATATACCTCCGGAATAGTCCTAGTCCTAACCACTAAGACCCAAACAAAATAAGAAGAATGTCAGCCACTTAAGACCTTCTCAAGGCATAGTAAGCCTACCTATTTACACACCCAATAGGTATACATATACATACAATAGACCTCTCACATTAAACTGTATAGCTGTAGATGCTGGATATGTCAAGCAGTTATGGGCAGACTTTTACTACAAGTGGGCTTAACCTCGTGTCATAGTGTACCAAATTAAATGGTCCATGGCACCTAGACCTCTCACATTACCCAAACTCACTTATGGTCGTTGGATTTTCCAGTTGGTTCTGGGCAGACTTCTACCACAGATGACAACTAACCTCGTGTCTGTGTGTCATTATAAATAAGCAATTTTACACGCACACCCAAGCAACAATTCATATGAGGACATTTCAGATTTCTAACCTTATTCTAACATATTTAATGCATCATTATTACGTTGACTGACTTTTATTATGCTATATAAATGTAATATTTAATATGTATGATAACACTAATTTCCGTTTGAATGAAGAAACGTTCTAATGGTGTAAATTGTCAATTCGCTCTACATTACAGGTATACAAGTTAATTCCCACATAAAACCACTAAATACATGCATAATCAATGATAGCAGTAATAGGAAAAATAACAACATAACTACCTAAACTTGCAGCCTAGGTTTGTTAGAACAATTCAGGTAAAAATTAAGAACACGGTGTTAATTTTACGCAATATATATATATATATATATATATATATATATATATACATACGTACATATATATATACACATACATACATACATTCATATGTACATATACCCCTATTTAATACAACTTACCCATTTATATGTTGTACATAAAAACATTGACATTTGATTTGTTTCAAATCTGAATACGTTCAAGTTACCCATTTAAAATGGAAATCCAAACCTATTCAAATAGTAAAACCAAATCAAATCCTAATCTTTTTTACATCACAAACACTTTTGAATAAAAAGAGATAAATAAAATTAAACAAAAGTAAATCACCAAACTGTTCTTCATACAAATCCCAAACAAGTTTACAAACCCAAACATTGATTGTCAACTTTTGCGAAACATATATAAAAATAGGAGATTTGGGGGTTTTGCAATTTGATGTTATCGTGAATCCAAATCTCCCTAGGCATACTAATCAATACAAAAATTTACAAAATTTAGAATTTAGCCTAAACAGGTACTATTTCCATTCATAAGATTTTGGAGAAGAGATAATACTGATTTGAGATACTGAATTCGGTTTCTTCGATTTTACTGTAGATATATATAAGAGAATCATATGAATTTGAATCTCATATATAAATTATAGAGAATTCCATAATATAATCTAAATAGGATTAGATTAGGAATGAAAAATTATTAGTTATGATAGAAGTCAGAAACCAAGTTATTTAGCTTGTGTCATGTGTCCCCTTTTAATTCTCGCGTTTTCCCCTTCTCGGTTATGATCAATTTGTGCATTTCACCATTCAATCGATTCCCCTATCCTAACATTCCACTGGTTTCTTTCACAACCGAGATGCCGCCCTTTGCTCAGTTCTCGCCGTACTACCATTATCAATCCTAATTAGTCAGAATTGACCCTGTTTACGATCACCGTTTTTGCTTATGACCTGCTTCCCAACCAATCCCTTCCTTCGTAATCATGCTTTTCCCCCACAATCCATGCCCCAACTGAAATTCTTTTCACCGCTTCTTTTTGACTTCGAATCATGAACCCTCTTTGTACCTTTATCCGTGCTCTGATTCTGCCCATCTATCGTTGGAGTAATTACTGCTCTTATCAACAACGGTAGGGCAAGGTTTTAGGTAAACCCCTCCCTCTTTTTATTTGCTTCACTTCTTATAATCCACAGCTATTTACTCACTTTAATGTGATTTTTTTTCATTATTTCATTTTTCCCCTTTTACAATTCGGTTGTTATTTTTTAGGCAAATTTTATTCCAGCCCTCTTTTTTAGATAGTAGCCCTGCTAAAATTAATTAATATTTTAAGACAAAACTACCCTTATCTCTTACCATCTCACTTTCTCCTCATATGGTTTGAACATTCATGTACTTTTCATACTTTCTGAAAGTAGCAGAATTCAAAACCCAATTCTTAAAAGTAGTGAAGAAAAAATTCAAATCTAAATAATTATACAATGGATTTTGAAGGAGAAGATGATTTCTTATCGCAATCACAAAATGTATTTCAATTTTTTTTAATTTTCGAAATAAGGGTGAAAAAACAGTCGATTAATGCAAAAAAGGGAGAATAGAAGTACAACCACGTATTAAGAATACATGGATAAGTCTAAAACCAAGTGTATACCATACGAGGAAGATCAAAAACCACGTATATATATTACGTGGAAACATGTATATCCACATAATAATACAACATTTCTTTTACTTTTTCAACATTTAGTTCATACTTTCTGCTTTTTTTCGCAGATCGTGTCATCCTAAAGTTTTGAAGAAGAATTGCATGATGAAATGATTTTGGATTATTCAAATGAATTCACAACGTATGATGTAAGTTGAGTACGGTTAATGTTTGAAATAGTAAACATAAGTGATCTGGGTTCATTGTTAAACCACGTTAGATAACTACGTGGTAAGTTGGACAACCATGTTTAATCGTTAAGTGGTTTCAACTCTTTCCACGTTTACGTCATACGAGGTTTTCTTTCTTACCACATTCTTACAGAGCGATATTGTGACAGAGGGTAAAAAAAATATTCGAACACATATTTTGTTCAGCATATATTTATCATGTCAACTAACATAGTGTTTTACATTTTGAATGCAGATATTTCCATCTAGAAAAAAAACTAATCGATTAAGTTCATGATACGGGAAAACACCTTGGTTTTGTTATCATACTACTCAAATTGGATTCTGGTGCTTCAGTCAAAAATCCTATGATTACGTTTGGTTGTGAACGAAGTTGTGCGCACAAGAAACGAAAGGATAAAAGCCCGAAGAACCTAAGATTGGCGGGTACCAAAAAGTGCAAATGTCCCTTTAAACCTAAAGGTGAAAAACTGCTGACTTTAGAAGATTGGCAACTACATGTTGTTAATGATGTTCATAATCATTCTGAATTAAAACATACGGAAGGTCAATCATGTATTGGTCGGCTAACGGAAGATGAGACGAAATTTGTTGTTGAGATGCATAGAAACTTGGTAAAACCAAAAGAAATTTTGGCGACCATTAAAAGAAACAATCCTTCAAATTTTACCGCAATCATGACGATTTACAACGTATTCAAAGCACAAAATGTCGTAGAGCGTGAGGGGCATTCACAAGTTCAATATTTGCTTAGCAAGTTGAAATAATTTGGTTTTTTTGAATGGCACCGTATAACGTTAGACGAAACAGATATTATTAAAGACATTTTTTGGGCACATCTTGTTAGCTTGGATTATCTACGTACATTCTCCAGGGTTATTGTATTAGATTGCACATATAAAACCAATAGGTATAGAATGCCTTTACTCGAGACTGTTGGGGTTACTTGCATAGATCTTACATTCTGTATTACAGTTGCATATTTAGTTGCGGGAACAGGAGAAAATTATATGTGGGCTTTAGAGCATTTGAAATCAATTATGATGGATTGTGAAATAGAATTACCATCGGTCTTCATTTCCGATAGAGAGACAACATTAGCAAATGCTATTGGATTTGTATTTCCGAACTCCACTCATATGTTATGTACGTGACATATTAAAAATAATGTTCTAACACTTATGCAAAAGAAAGTGAAAGGAATGGATCTTGAAGAAAAAAAGTCATTTTTATTTGACTGGAATGAGTTGGTTTGTTCAAAAAATGTTGTTGCTTATAATGAGAATTTGCAAGTGTTGCATGAAAAGTATGCAAATCATACTTCACTTTCGAGATATATTCATGAGACTTGCTTGGATACATATAAAGAATGGTTTGTTCACGCATGGATGGATGACTACATGCATTTTGGAAATCATACTTCTAATTGGTATGGTTATATATTCCTTTGTTCATATTTATTCAACATAATAATAAACTTTATTGTAATACTTTGTGCATGTCTTAGGCAGGGTTGAGTCTACTTATTCGAAATTAAAAAAACATTTAGCTAGTTGTCAATGCAATTTCGAACAAGCTTGGACGAAACATGCATACATTATTGGAACTCTCATTTACTGACCTTAAAGCGTCATTCGATCAGAGTTTAACAAAAGTAAAGCATATATTTCATATTCGAGAGTTCAAAAATTTAAGGGGCATTGTTTCTGTCAAGGCACTAGATTTGATCCATTCAGAAATACAGAGAATAAAAGATGTTGGTGATGAAGAATAATTATGCGGATGCGTCATTCGTAGAACTCATGGATTGCCTTGTGCGCATGAGTTAGCTCGTCTTGGGCCTGGTACTGCAATACCACTTGAAATGTTAGGCGTTCATTAGTCAAGGTTACATGCTATTGGAAAAAGTGGAAATAAAAGTATGGGGGTTGTGGAAAAAATAGAAGCACTTATACAAGATGTGAAAAAGATGGACACTCCTTATCAAATGCAAATTTACAAGAAGAAGTTAGAGATTGTGGAACCACGTACGTCTTCTCTCGCATATGAAGACACGTGGCAGAGAAAGAAAAAGAAGTGCCAATACGTCAACAAAAAGGATGCCTTCATCATTTGAGCTCATCGAAAGCGTGTACTCACAAAATTCATACACTTCGAAAAAGGATCGTACTGATAAACTTCCAATTCGTAAACCGAAAAAGGTACGTTAATACATATTTATTTAACTTCGAATACAAATCACTTACGTGTTAATGTACGATATCATTTTTTAACAGTTTGATGAATTAAGCAAAGGCATGAGAACTTATTTGCATCAAATACCGTCGGAGTTGAAACTTTTTGCTACCGATATTATTGACGTCTGATCAGACGGAAATTGTGGGTATAGATGTGTAGCCGCTTTCACTACACCATATCAGCGAATTGGCACACAAAGATGCGGGCATACAATTCGGTTAGTAGCCGTATCAAATTTGATAATGCTCAGATCCGTATCAAACAACAGTTTTCGATCCACACCACCCCAACCACCCCAAATCTGAGTGTCCATAGCGAATGCCCCGGATCGGTTAATTTGATACGGCTAAGGGCCAAATGTAACCAACCACCCATCGTTCAAAATCGTGCCTTTTTTGTGTAAAACTTTTTGCTGAAAAAGCACGCCCATCCTTCCAAAATTTTAATCCTTCCAGGTTTTCTTCCTCCTTTTTTTATTTCCCTTGTCTAATATTGTATCCCGTGCCCATATTTCCGTTTCTGAAAATTGCTCCCAAAAAATTATAGAAATCCGATAGTTGTCTGCTCAAATCTGCTTCTTTGTCATTATATGCAAATCGTGCGTATCTATTGCTGGTAAAATTTTGATTTGATTCGGTTTTTAGTAATTGATACTTTTTGCGCTATTGTTTCAATTCATGCTCAACATGTCGTAGGCCGGAGAGCTATTTATTGGTTTTTACCTAAGGGCGGTTACAAAGCAAGGCTGAACGTTGAAGAAAATTAGGTTTTCGCAGTTGGTCATATTACACCATGTTTAGTGCATAAGTTATTTGATCTATTTCTTTGTATTAGCTAGTCATACTGCATATGTAGAATATGAACCTTGAATTTTGTTTGTTAAACTGCCATACTCATTCCAGTAAATAAAACTAGTTTTAGGTTGACTAGTTAATTCATGTGTTGAACAATACACAAGAATTATCTAGTTTTATTTACTTTTCATGCACCGGACTTAGACAAATGTACTGAAACTAATTTGCTAAGGCCTAAAAATGTACTGAACCTAGAGAAATGTAATGAACCTAGCTAGACAAACTAGGCTCGCTAAGGCCTGAAAATTCCTTTGATGTTTTAACGGAGAAAGATACGGGCATGTAAGAAGGAGTGGGCCCATTTATGATCCAGTGATTGATGCGATTTTTAAGTTGTTACAAATTTTGAATTTATAGGGGGGCAACATGCCATTCGGTATAGAAAAAATAGTGGATTAGTGAATCTAATCAAAGATCTCCATACTATATTGATGGGGTGAACATGTTTATTTGTTTTGTTGAAGAAAACGGTGGTACGAGAGGAGTGTATTTATGCCCTTGCAATCGGTGCCAAAATATGAAAATATTCAAATTAGATGAAATTCATTTTCATTTGCTTAGATGGAGTTTTATCCAATCATATAGCGTGTGGTATTTTCATGGGGAAAAATGGTGGAGATGGGAAAACAACAACCAATTAGTAATGCCACAAGTAATGACGAGGCTAAACATATTGTGATGGAAGACCTAGTCAATGATGCAAATAGATTTCATGTTTTTCAACCTGAAAATCCGTTGTTTGATCATCCTAATGTCGGAGAGCAGTGTAGGATGACGGCAATTGGCCGGCCAATGAAAGTAAGAAGTATACACCACTTTATGAAAGCACAAGAAAGCCACTGTATCCTTCATGTCCAAAAGGGATAACAAAGCTGTATGCCATTGTGAAACTGAATAGCTTGAAGACCCAATACATCTTCTCGGATAATGGTGTGACTGCACTACTCGAACTAATGAAGGAGTTACTCCCCGAGGGTAACACGCTGCTGACAAAATACCACGACGTAAAGAAGTTCATTAAGCAAGTTGGAATGAATTACAAACTTATGACACATGCAACAATGATTGCATGTTGTACTGGAAAGATGATGCGAATAGAATTTCTTGTACATTTGCAATGAACCAAGATATAGGACATCTTTTAACGACGAGAGAAAAGGAACCAAAGTAGCTTGAAAGACATTAAGACATTTTACATTAATTTCTAGATTGAAAAGATTGTATAGTGTAACATGGATAGCAGATGCAATGACCTGGCATGGTCGTGCCAAGTATGATCCAAATGTAATGCGTCATCCTTGTGACACTTCTCAATGGAAAACCGTGGATTTTTTTGACAAAACATTCTCAGTCGAGCCATGAAATGTCACACTTGAAATAGCAACAGATGGTTTCTATCTGAATGCTTCCCTTACTAACCCTTACAGTTGTTGGCCGGTAAACGTAGTACCGTATAATCTTCCTTCGTCTATATGCACGAAATGGGAGTTTTCCATGTTAACACTGTTGATTTCTGGGCCAAAACAACTAGGGAAGGATATTGATGTTTATTTAGAGCCATTGGCAGATGAGTTAAAGCAGTTATGGGAAGGAGTTGTTACATGCGATTCATCAAATAAATTCGAGTTTACAATGAGAGCTAGGGTGTTGTGGTTGATCCACGATCACCCTGCTCTTGGGACTTTATCGGGATGTACAACACACAGTTACTTTGCATGTCCCGTTTGCAGGGAAAACACTTGTTCTTATCGTCTTCCTGAAAGTAAGAAGATGTGTTATATGGGACATCGAATGTATCTTCCTAACGGAAATTGGTTTCGATACGACAAGACAAATTTCAATAATGAACAAGAACTTAGTCGTCCTAAAAGGCCATTGAATGGTTTTGAAGTTGAAAAGAGAGTAGTGATGTCAAAATGAGAATCAGTAAGCAAAGAAGAAGTTGGTCGAAAAAGGAAAAAGTCGGCCATTGAAGAAGGTGACAATGTTTCGGCTTGGTATAGATGGTATATCTTTTTTGATTTACCATATTGGAAAGCAAATATGATTTGACATAATGTTGATGTTATGCATACGGAGAAGAATGTCGTACACCATCTCATCAGCACCATTATGGACCATAAAGAGAAGTCAAAAGATGACATCAATGCACACAAGGATATGAAAACCATGGACATAAAACAAAAGTTGTGGATGAAGGTAGATCCCAAAAAAAACACACCAAAGGCAACTTTCACCTTTAGCAAAGAAGAAAACATAAGATTTTGTACTGTATTGAAAATTTTGAAAGTACCTAACAAATTCTCCTCTAACTTCCGCAACAATGTGAGCATCAATCCTCCTGAACTAAGAAATATGAAGTCACATGATTACCACGTCATAATGCAACATCTGCTTCCGGTATTGCTTCAACATACTTATACACAACATAAGGATCTACGAAATGCTATTCATCGTATTAGTCTGTTTTTTAACATTTTGTGCTCAAAGGTGATCAATAGGGAACACCTTATAAAAGATAAGACTATGTTGGTGGAAGCAATGTGTGTTTTTGAAAAACATTTTCCACCAGCATTTTTTGATATCAGTATCCATGTTATGGTTCATTTAGCCGATCAAGCATTGGTTGGTGGCCCTGTCGGATATAGATGGATGTATCCTTTTGAACGGTAAATAATAATTTTAGTTATGACATTATTATTCAGTATAAATGGATATCGTGTGCAATATATAATTGATTACAATCATAGGTTGAAGAAAACATATAAAGGGTATGTGCGCAACAAATGATACATTGAAGGATGTATTGCAGAAGGATATATATCATACAATAAGCTAGCCTTTATTGCATGGAATATATCCAAACGGAGGTTATGGCAACCATAAACATACCCGCGAAGGATTTTTTGATAAGGATGATGAGTTTGCTGGTGAGATACTTTTGGATAATGGTAAAGATATAACGTTAACCCAAGTGCAATTCGAACAAGTGCGTAGGTGGGTCCTAAATAAGTATGATGAATTGGATCCATGGAAGAAGTAAGTTCATGAAGTAGGTTTTGAATTTCCAATTTTTAATTCAATTTATATATTCATTTCGATATGTGTTTTCTACGTATAGAAGGTACAACTCCTATGTGAAAAACACTAAATTTCAACCATGAGGCAAAGGTACAACTGTCGAAGTCTTTATACCTTTTACTATATGGTTACGTAATGAGGTATTACATTATCTAAAGTATTTCATGTGTTCATAAATTTGCAATACACCTTTGTGAACATGCTTGATTTTCTTCTTGTGTTTTATATAGTTGTTGAATTGCAGCGATGTAGACCCAACTCTTTGGCGGCTAATACACAGGTCGAAGTTCATAGCACTTAGTTATACGAAGTACCAAGTGAATGGGTTTTTATTTTCCATGAAAATATATGAAGACCATATGGTAACACAGGATAGCGGCGTATGCATGAGAGCAATTACAAAATTTAGAGTGAGTGGTAAAGATAAAAACTATAAGGAAGCAGAAACAACGTATTACAGAGTCATTCAGCAGATACTTGAGTTGGATTACACTGATTTCAAACAAATGGTTTTTTATTGTGATTGGGTAAAAGTCGAGGATAAGATCAATGGTTGCAAAATAGATCCTGCTTCAAACCTGATCATGGTTAATTTAGGAAAATTAAAGAACAAAGACAACGTGAATTAGGGGTGAGCGTTTGGTTGGTTTGGTTTATCCGATGATAAATTTGTCAAACCAAACTAAAACCAACAAAAATGAAAACCAAACCAACCAATTAAGTTTGGTTGGTTCGGTTGGTTATCTGATTAAACTGAACTAAAAACGTTTTACACATTATGTTTGAAATATTCTCTATAAGTTGAAACAAATTATAAATATATGATTACAATAATATTATTTTTGATTTTTATGCTATTTAATATTAATTTTGACACATAAGTGATGATTAATATATACTTAAATAACAAAACTAGCCTAAAATATTTATTATAATATCGATAATTTGGAAAATATAGTAAAAGTTCGGTTAATTTGGTTAAACCGATAACCGAACTTAATTTTTTTCAGGCCATTTACAAACTGATTTAATTTCAAAACCGAACCAAACCGACCAAAATAAATTGATTTGGTTGGTTTGGCTGGTTTAACCGAATAATGCTTACCCTTAACATGAATGATGAGCCATTTATTCTTGCATCGGAAGCGAGTCAAGTGTTCTACTCAAAAGATTTTAAAAATGACGGCTGATCTGTGGTTTTGCATACACCAAAACAGTTGACTACAAATGTGGATGACATTGAGTCTCTTACCGTCTATCAATCAGCTTTTGAAGACAATGAAAAACTAGAATATCTAATCAAACTCATGTGTTAACCTATGAATTGTTGAATGCTTTTTTTACCAGGGAATCATATGTATTTGGAATGTCATGACTTACACTTTTTGATTGCAATCCATTCTGCTTTTATTATTTCTTTTAACTATTTCAAAGTGAGTAAGACTTATGAATTGTTGAGTGAAAATGTAATGGAGAACACGATCAGTAACAAATGTTAATAATATTCTGGTTCATGGTGATTGTCCTGATTCTTAATATAGCTTCTATTTCGCAGGAAAATACGTCACAAGATCCCACATCATCACATGCATCATGTTCGAAAGAGCAACAAGTTGAACAAAACCTACTTGGTATTCCAATCTCGGAAAATGCTCCAAAAATCGCTACTAGCTTGGTAAACTAGTATGATCTTATGTGACGATCTCTTACACAGATTGGGATAAAGTACCCAAAAAATATAAGGACGACGTTTGGAACCAGTTGGTGGTAAATTTGTGAAAAATAGCATATAAATGTTACTACAGTCTCTGACTCTTAATTTTTGCAGAAAATGTATACGCTTGAGCCGCTTTCAAAGGAAATGTTTTCAAAAAAAATGGCCAAGGCTTTTAGGAGACACAAGAAAAACTTAAAAGCAAATTATTTTGACACTTTCGACAATGACGAAGAACGGATGAAAAATTGTCCATCTACAATTGCTTAAGATGATTGGAACGAGTTCATAAAGAATGAAGCAATGTCTGAAGCGAGCGGAAGAAGGGAGACAGGGAAAAAAATAGATCCAGTCTAAGTTATGCCCCACCATGCAGGACGTAAAAGTCACGTTAGAGTAGAACACGAATTGGTAAATTATTTGATCATTTTCTTTCAATAGTAGTAAAAAAACAGAATTAAGGGAGAGAATATACATGAAATGGAATATATTGCAGATCGTTGCAAGTCCATCTGCAAATATCAACCGTCGTCAAGTATGGGAGAAGACACACAGGAAAAAAGATGGTAGCATATTAGATGCCACGCCTGGGTCTTCGTTAGTTTTTACTTGTATTATGGTTAACATCAAGCAGTCTATTTGTTATGGGACTTTCATTTCCCAACTGAGAAGCCCCTTTCCTTTCAGGCTTTCCATAATTGTGATTACTTTATCATTACATTTTCTTCATTGCGTGTTTTTATTGTTATGGTGCTATTGTTTGGGTTGAATTTATTTAGTTAGGAGTAACATGCTATAGTTATAAGCTGTTACAAGTAAATGTTGATGTAAACGCATTTAATTTTTATCTCAGGATCAAATTGCCAAACTGAAAGAAAAGATCACCGATAGTGATGAAGAAACATTGTCTGTGAATGAAGATATCTTATCATAAGTGTTGGGTAAGGATACAAGGGGTAGGAGCCGCGCTGTTGGGAGCATCATACCAAAGATGCATGTTAAGGCTTGTGCCATTGCACAGAAAAGATTCAAACATGTTCGTGAAGACAATGATGAGTTGAAACTGAGCGTGAGAAGCTTGGAGGGTATGATGACTGATATGAAGGTACAGTGGGAATTTTGTCTGGAAAAATGGAGATTCCGATCAACATGGTAGTAACTTTGACTGATCAAGTAAATCACGCACCGTTAACTATGTCGGCAGGAGGACGCAGCAGTACACAAAACAGTGCATCAAAGGGTGTTGCTTCTCCGATCCAGGATACGACCAATGTGGCGAACAATCAATGATGTGAAATTCTCAACTCTAATCTAGACATAGTAGCAACAGGTATTTATTAACAGTAAGAAATCAAACTTCCCTTCAAATTTCAATCTACTGCGTAATATATAGTTAGGAGACACAATTTTTACGGATGGATGTTGCAGTGCCAGCTCTAGTTCATATATAAATTAAAAAGAGTTTGATTGCATCTGGTTGCATAGAACTTGTTTGCAGGACTTTTTTGGATATGCACGATGGGTTGGTTTCATTTTCTTTGACCTTATTGCTAATAATTCTAAAGCGAGTGCTTAAAGTCTAATGGATACGTACTCCAGTCTTCATGTTTTAATAAAATTAAACATATTTTATTAATACTGTCCTTTGAAATTCTCGACTTTATTGCAACAGGTACTGTATGTCAAGATCCTACGTCATCCAGATGCCATGGGATTATTGTACCACCTACACATGAAAAAGTGGTTTTGGACAGTATACTGCTACCAGATGAGAAAACCTCCAAACTGAATCGTCAATTTGCAGAGACCTTTGATGAAGTCAGAGTGGGTGGGTTTGTGTGTCATGTAAAGTCCCTGATTTGATATCTTTAGACGTTGGAGCAGGTATATATAATTTTACACTTGACTCTTGGTTTACTTATGAAATAAGAATTCCATGACACTTGTGTTTGCATTAGTTTCATGTGTGTACATCTGCGTTTCATAAGGAATTGTTTCGTATTGTTTGCCTTGATCATGTTGCTCTTGACTATTTGCCTATGTATTTGTTATAACACCAAACAAGCGACAACAAACTGTCCTTTGTTGGGCATATGGAAGGTCACAACACCAAACAAGTGACAACACAAAACAATTCGATAGACAACAAATACATGGGCAAATAGGTCAATATGATCAAATACATGTATAACAAAAATACATGGGCAACATGATCAAAAACATGTATAACAAGTTATACATGTATTTGATCATGTTGACTATTTGCCCATGTATTTGTTATCTATGGAATTGTTTTGTGTTGTCTCTTGTTTGGTGTTGTGACCTTCCATATGCCTATTTCTACTTCCTGAACCTGAACTTTGTTGTGACCTTCCATGTAGTCAATCGAAGGTCGGTGGAGACCCTGAAAGTAGTAATATATTTATCAACTATAGTCTACGACTTATCGACGAGTCGACCAATTCTGGACCTCCGTCGACTCGATTACTGCAATAATAACAATGTTGCCCTTAAACTTGCACATGTATACACCTATTTGCTCATATATCTTTGTCGCCATTACTGACCTCTATGATGCAACGCCTATTTACCCGCATGCCATGTATTTGTTACACTTAAACTGTGCACATGCTTCGTGCATACATCAACATTTAGCATCTAGCTTATGCTCAACAATGCATGTTTTGAAATATATAGATTTTGTACATTCAATATCAGCATTTTCTCATCACTGCTTTAATTTACAGCAACGTACGTAGACTACCCAGCATGATCAGCACGTTCAATCTTCCCAGTCTGATCCTGCAGTTTTATCACATATGTTTATTCATTAATTAAATTTGCTACTTTCAATAACCTGCTCAGTTTTATCAGACTTTGTAATTAGATGAAAAATCTGTGACAGTTTCCGTTTCATAATTGTACGACACTCTAGTTATGAAAATTCTTGTTATGTTTTTTGTATAATTTGTGCTAGGCTTTGTATAAATTGTGATATGGTTTGTATTATGGAAAATATGTGTTGTACTTTCTGTTTATATATATATATATATATATATATAAAATACACACACATATAGATATATATATATATACACATATATATAATAAGATACGGTTTAAGACCGTGTCTGACTGACATCATGGATACGGTTAAAAACCGTTTCTAAAATATGGCAAAGCAGCGTATGTTGTAAATTAGCTACGGTTTATATTCGTATCTAGTTGCCGTTTAGAGACGGCAATGAGCCGTTTCTTTTTGAACTTTAGATACAGCTACGTGGGCATATCAAATTTTCATTTGGACACGGCTTATAGCCGTATTTAATAATTAGACACACCATTTTTTGAAACAGCTTACAGGCGTGCCAAATCAGGTTAGATACGGCCAATAGCGCAGTCTAATTAGCATATATGTTGCTTGGTTTGGGAGAATCAAGGTGGAGTCAAATTAGGAAAGAGTTAATAGAAGAATTGCAACAAAATCAAAATTTGTATAATCGCGTGTTCATACAGGAAGGCAGAAGCACAACTCTTCTCAAAAGTCTAATGCACGAAGATGAAGGATTTGCGCTGATGGAAAAATGGATGTCAATGCCCAATGTTGGTTATATTATTGCAACTAAGTATAGCATTGTCTTATTTAACATTAGTGAAAGACTTATGCTGAAAATACCTCCATTGAAAGGGAAGGTGCCTCCCTTATCACGGCGCATGGAAATGGGTATTGCTTTTGTTAATCAAGGTCATTTTGTTCATGTATATGTCTTTCACCTATTTATAAATTAAATCAACATTCATTTCCTTTTATAACTCATGTCATCGTAGGTAAAATTGGAGCCTAAGCACCCGGTTCCACCTATTTACGCAAAATGGTCCACGGCTTGTGATACGGATGCAAGTAGTTGGGGGCACGTTTACGCTGATAAAAGACAAGCATGGGATAGTAGAGATGCATATGCAGATTGGGAGCAAACCTGATCATTTTTTAATTTAAATTCGCATGTTGAAATCTTGGTCGATGTACTTGAAGTTTGATGAATTGAATTGAATGAAAATATCTAAATGAAAACATTTGGAGTTTAATTAATTTTTAGCCGATGTTTTTCTGAAATGAATGGAAGTGTTTAAACTTTGGTCCATATTTTTTTTCACTTTAAGTTACCTCGCCGCTCTGTAAAAATGAGGAACACTTTATGACCACGTAAAAATCATACGTGGTTTTCTTTCTGACCACATCTAGAATTTACTAGTACGCTGGGCTTACCTCGTAATATGTGAACATGGTTTTCTCTTTGACCAAGTTATTACAGAGTGAGGTCAAATCCCGAAACAAAAAAAATCAGTACCAAATTGTTTGCAAGGTTAGTGAGGAAACCACATTTGTCACCATCGTGGTTATTTAATCGACCACGTTTTTTTACTACTTGGACACATTACTTTCATCATAACATGTAATCGTGGTTTTCTCTTTTACCACGATTTTACAGAGCGTGGTCAAATCCCGAAACAATAAAAATAATAGTAACATATTGTTTGCGAGGTTAGTGAGGAAACCACATTTACCATCGTGGTTATTTAACCGACCATGTTTTATTACAACTAGGAAACATGACTTTCCTCGTAACATGTAATCGTAATTTTCTCTTTTACCACATTTTTACAGAGCGTGGTGGAAACAGAATGCTAAAAAAAATACTGCAACACAGCAAAACATAACTGAATCCATAACGACATAATCAATTCAACCTGAAAAACACATAACATGATTGTACAAGCCAGAACAAAATCCATATCCATAACATAACACATAACATAACATGAAAAACACATAAGCCACAAACAAAAGCCAAGTCATAAACTGAAAACAGAATCATGATACAAGCCATAACAAATTTCATGTCATCCATTAACGTAGCAAACCATATCCATTACAAAATACATCATACAACCACATCCTTCCAAAATAAGAACCAAAGTCATTAACATAGCAAACCATTACATCCAATAAAGTAGCAAACCATAACCACATCCTAAATATATGTTTGTCAAATTAAAACTAGCAAACAACCTAAACATGAGGCATGAAGTAGCGTCCAGCAGCAACTCTAGCATTAGTAAGTAGAGGATTCGGTTCATCCAATAGTACGTGAACCTCATGAAGGGTCTGAAAAAAATGAATTTGAATTGAATAAAAGCATAGTACGCAATGATAATACTCTGTAATCTAAAAATAAACATACCGAGTACAGCTGAGCGTAGGTGGGCTGAAAATGTGGGGCTACAATCACTACATTATCCGGTAGGTGTAGTGGATTATGAACACGCAAGACACAATGTTTCCTATACCAGTCCATATAATCATCTGTGTAACTCAACATAGAATGATGGAGTGGTATTGATCTATGCCTTTCCGCTATCACATGATTGTACCAATTCTCCCATATATTCTCCAAAAATTGATAACGCACCCGAGTGTATGTAGTAAAAGATGTGCCGCGACGGGCGTTTGATGCTACAGGAGGAATAGGAGCCGTTGGAATGTTCTGAACTCTGTCGAACCGTCGAAGTACTCTATAAGGATGGTATGGCTCTAAAACGTTTAAGCAGAGAACGCAACCACTATACCATGGTATAGGATGGAAGGGATGATAGAATCGCACAAAAATATAAGGATAAAAAATAACCTAGTCAAAGATGAAAATCTAAATCAATAATTCTAAATGGATAATAGCGTCATTGATATTATTAACTATATAATAAATGAAAAAATTTACTAGTTCAACTTGAATGTTATCGAGGAATATACATAGTTCAACTAGTGAAGCACTACAATTTATAGACAGATTCCATCTAGAACCATGTGGTAAATTCTCATAGTATAGTTTTGTTGATGGATAAAAGAAATGGAAATGCTTAAAAATCCACGAGTCTAGCATACAAAGAAATCCGACAATTTGTTTCACTCCCATACGAGTTGCTAGTCCAAGTTGCCTGTAGAGAAAGGCTAGTGCTGCTGATCCGCATGAGTATGTGTTGACAGGGTCCAAGTTTTTAAGTGGCTCTAGAAGAGAAATGTGCACGTGAGTCTTGCTTTTATCAGCAAACAACGTGTTGCCAAGCAAAAAAACAAATACGCGCAAGCAGCACGCCTAATAGCTCAATCGGTCCACTCATCGCTCACTTCTTCAAATACTTCATATAACTTTGACAAACTTAGCTTATAACCAACACGGTCATTCATTTCCATCCTAGCTACTTCTTTAGAGATTCCAAGATACTTAGAAACAAAGCTAACCGCCTGCTCCATGTCATATGATCTGCTCTGTATCGGTTTGTCTTCAATTGGAATGTATAATAGAGATGCGACATCATCAAAGGCAATTATCATCTCAACGAAGGGCAAATGGAAGGTATTAGTCTGTAGATACCAGCGTTCTACCAAAGTCGAAATCAAATACTTGTTGACACTCTTGTAGCAAGTGCTAACAATGGGATATTATCCAAACATCTCAATAAGGGCTTTAAATCTAGAAGCGGTATCCGGGATTTTCCACTTCGATACCCGTTGAGCATGATTAACACATGTAAGTGGTTCTCGTTCCTACATGAATACATTTGTAATTTAAAAAATGAAGTAATTAAAATTCAATTACTTATAATTATTAGCCACATACCTGATCAAATCATATCATGGAAGCAACATGTGTATCAAACTCTTTAATCACGTCGTCGGTTCTTGGTCCTCCTTTCTCATTCATATCTTCTTCAGCTTCACCCTCTTCTTCTTCTTCGGCATCACTTTGTGAACAATCACCATTTTCCTCGACCGCCTGGTCTCCCTCTTCATCATTTGATGCTCCTCTTCTTCTTGTTGACCTTCACTTTGTCTTACTATAACTCTGTCATGTTCCTCGGTTTCATCAAGTTGCTCATCAGCCATACCCAAATTCATGTACGAACTAGTGCCTTCGGATATCTTTCGTTGTCTCCTTTTTCTTTCAGAAGCAGTCATTCATTTGCGAGGAGGCATCTAAAAATAAGTAGCAAACATCGAGTTAGATAAGATTCATCGTCACATTTTTTTTTTAAATTATAGGTCACAACGCAGAAAGAACACGTGGTACCGAAGCAAACCACGAATTAAAGACACGAGGATGATTTAACTTCCTCGTTTAACTTGTACGTGGTTACCATGTTTCCCACGTAAGATCTATACATGGTAAACTCCAAATTTAAGTTACCAATGTATAATTTTTACGTTGAAAATCAGATAACCACGGGGAAATTCAATGTGGCTAAAATCAATTCCTCGTATAATTCAATCATGGTTATAATTTTTTTCCACGTATTTACTCATCGTGGTAATCTGGAACGATTAAAAAAAACCAAACCCATCGTAGTAACTAAATTTTTTCAAAATCAATGATTGTTTCTGAAATCAAACCCATTGTAGTAACTAAAATTGCTCACAACGCAGAGATTACTATATTATCGATCAAATAAATTAACCCGAACAACAACACTCAAACCCTAACTTCAATACACAATGTTTCTGAAATTCTCAAATCGAGTTTACCTTGACTTTCTTTGTTTGATCGAGATTCTGGAGCGCGATTTTTAATTTGCTTGCCTTTGAATTGAGCTGCGTTCGAATTCCTAAACCCTATAAATGATATGAAATGAATTGTATTTGAGGAGTTACGTGAATGGGAGGGGTAGGGTTGGAAAAGTAGGGGGCTACTTACTAATTGTTTGGGGATACTTTTTTTTAGGGGGGCTAATACCTAAAAAGGGGGAGCCACTCTAAACAGATTGTTGGCCCCTATAAGGAATTACATTTGAACAGAATTAGAGATAATACAACATTATTGAATCTAACACAGCGGAACGAAAAAGTATAATACCAAAATAAGATGCACCATTTATTAAGAACCACTGATTCAGATACAAATTGTCAAGTACACTTCCTCATAGCGATACATCATCATTGTTCATAATCTAGAGTTTCCATAAGTAAAAGAGCAATAATAGCTAATAATAACATAATAGTCCCATCGCCTTCTTCAGGATGCATCATCGTTTCGTTCATTGAGTCGCTACCCCACCTATTTACCTGTTAGATATGTTAAGGAGAGGGGTCAGAACATAAAGTCTTGTGTGATTGAAAACAATATTTTCTTAAAGACTATACCCTATATCTGGCAGGTTATATATCTCAACGTATGTATGCCAAACACATAGATACACATATACGAAGAATTAGTTTAATCAGTGAGGTGGATATCTGAATCAATCACTTAGGACCTTCATTGATGCATTTAGGATGAAGACCCAACGAGATGGACATTCTTGGTCACTTAAAGCCCATTCTAGTATGTTTATTAAGGGTCGATTCTCGTGATCTCTTATGACCCTAAGGTGGACCCTAGCCACTTAAGACCTCATCCTAAAACGTTAGCGTTCATACATATATATTCTCATAAGTAATATGAGTAGTATCTTGCCGCTTAATACCGGTTTACGGTAGGCCCAAATATAGCCATTTAAGACCCCTCCGATGGACGCCTCATGTTACTACATAACTAGTAATACGGTAGAACACCATGCTTCTTAAGACTTCCCTTAGACATTGGTGGACTAAATAACATGCTACGTCCCATGAATACCAAATATATCCCTAGGTTGGCCTTTACAATGCTCCTAGAGGAAGTGGACATTCCGGTAAACTACCCTACCCCGTTGTCATCGTGACTAAACCACTTTTAGAGAAGGAGGACCCATAGACTGACTTCAAATCTAATAAGGGAGGGTCTCGGGACTTTGGTCCAAATCCAAGAAATATACCTCCGGAATGGTCCTAATCCTAACCATTAAGACCCAAACTAGACAAGAAGAATGTCAGCCACTTAAGACCTTCTCAAGGCGTAGTAAGCCTACCTATTTACACACACAATAGGTATACATATACATACACTAGACCTCTCACATTAAACCGTCTAGCTGTGGATGCTGGATATGCCTGGCAGTTCCGGGCAGACTTTTATTACAAATGGGCTTAACCTTATGTCATAGTGTACCAAATTAAATGGCCCATGGCACCCAGACCTCTCACATAACCCAAACTCACTCATGGTCGTTGGATCTGTCGGTTGGTTCTGGGTAGACTTCTACCACAGATGACAACTAACCTCGTGTCTGTGTGTCATTATAAATAAGCAATTTTACACGCACACCCAAGCACCAATTCGTATGAGGACATTTCAAATTTCTAACCTTATTCTAACGTATTTAATGCGTAATTATTACGTTGATTGACTTTGATTACACTATATAAATGTAATATTTAATATGTATGATAACGCTAATTTCCGTTTGAATGAAGAAACGTTCTGACGGTGTAAATTGTCAATTCGCTCTACATTAAAGTTATACAAGTTAATTTCCACATAAAACCACTAAATACATGGCATAATCAATGACAACAGTAATGGGGAAAATAACAACATAACTACCAAAATTTGCATCCTAGGTATACAAGTTAATTCCCACATAAAACCACTAAATACATGGCATAATCAATGACAGCGGTAATGGGGAAAATAACAACATAACTACCAAAATTTGCATCCTGGATTTGTTAGAACAATTCAGGTAATGAATTAAGAACAAGGTGTTAATTTCATGCAACATATATAAATATATACATACATACATATGTACGTACATATATATATATATATATATATGTATGTATGTATACACACACACACACACACACACACACACACACACACACACACACATATATATATATATATATAAACACACATACATACATACATATATACATAAACCTCTATTTAATCCAATTTACCCTTTTCTATATTGTACATAAAAACATTGACATTTGATATGTTTCAAATCTGAATACGTTCAAGTTACCCATTTCGAATGGAAATCCAAACTTATTCAAATTGTAAAACCAAATCAAATCCTAATCCTTTTTTCATCACAAACACTTCTGAATTAAAAGAGATAAATCATATTAAATAAAAGTAAACCACCAAACTGTTCTTCATACAGATCCCAAACAAGTTCACAAACCTAAACATTGATAGACAACTTTTGCGAAACATATATAAAAATAGGAGATTTGAGGGTTTTGCAATTTGATGTTATCGTGAATCCAAATCTCCCTAGGCATACTAATCAATACAAAAATCTACAAAATGTAGAATTTAGTCTAAACAGGTATTATTTCCATTCACAGATATTTTGGAGAAGAGATAATATTGATTTGAGATGCTGAATTCGCTTCTTCGATTTTACTACAGATTTATATAAGAGAATCATATGAATTTGAATTTCATATATAAATTATAGAGAATTCCATAATATAATCTAAATAGAATTAGATTAGGGATGAAAATTTATTAGTTATGCTCGAAAGCAGAAAAAGTTATTTAGCTTGTGCCATGTGTCCCCTTTAAATTCTCGCGTTTTCCCCTTCTTGGTTATGATCAATTTATTCATTTCACCGTTCAATCGGTTCCCTATCTATCTTTCCACTGGTTTGCTATTTCAACCGCAAAACAACCATTTTGCTGATGAATTACACCGAAATTAGAAATAAGGAGTGATCCCCTTCTAATTTTCCGTCTGAATTATAGCCTCTATCTTTTAATCTCCACCGTTTATCTTCATTCCACGTCAACCGTGGTTACTCACTACTGTTTGTACTAGCATGTTTGTTCTTTCAAGTCCGAGATGCCCCCTTTTGCTCAGTTGTCGCCGTACTGCCGTTATCAATCCTAATCACTCAGAATTGACCCTGTTTACGATCACCATTTTTGCTTATGACCTGCTTTCCTCCTTCGTAATCACGCTTCCCCGAACAATCCATGTCCTAACTGAAATTCTTTTCACCATTGTTTTTCGTCTGCAAATCATGAACCCTCCTTATACCTTTATCCGCGCTCCGATTCTACCCGTCTACCGCTGGAGTAATTATTGCTCTTATCAGCAATGGTAGGGCAGTGTTTCAGGTAAACCCATCCCTCTTTTTATTTGCTTCACTTCTCATAATCCACGGCTGTTTACTCACATTAATGTGATTATTTTCTTTTTAGTGTGCCGTTAAAAGCACTCTGAAATGTGCTTCCTAACACCATAACTAAACACCACCATCCTTCCTATACACATATGCCCCTGGCCACCACGAAATAATAAATAGGCACCCAACCCTAAATTATTCCCGCTATTCCTTCATTCGACACTATTTTCTTCTGCATTATCGTTCTTGAATTCAGCATACTCAATGCCTTCCATTACTCACAACAAAAATATTAAATCCATAACAATAATTTTAATTTATAAAAATCAAAAGAGAAAAAAGACAATAGCATTAGAAACCATACAAAAATAATTTAAGATAAATAACCTCATCTTTTTCATTAGAGCATTGGCTATTCGCGAAATCTTCGTTCGTGTATAAGTTCTCGCCCTTCATTGCTAAGAAATCCAACAGTAATGGTTACTAAAATAATTTTTCCTCAAATTACAATAAAATTGAGAATTAGCGTTTAAGATGAATCAATTGGGAAAGAAGTAGATGGCGGATCATGTTAGGAAGTATATTAATTTAATTAAGAGTGATTAAATTAAGTATGGTGTTAGGAAACACATTTCAAGGTGCTTTTAGCAGCACACTCTTTTTATTATTTCATTTTTTTTTCTCTTTTACAATTCAGCTGTTATTTTTTACCGCACCGGATACAGATTTGTATTTGACGTACCAAATGTATAACGTTTGTGACCAAAACAAATATAAATTGTGAACAGAGTAAATTTGTTATCTAGGTTTGGAGTCTGAAATGTTTATTCCGTACTAATGTCGAGATATCACAAAGCCTATCAGTTTTGGTATTGCCATTTCTTATGTTTAGTGAATGTTAATCATGAATCTTTGAATATGGAGCTTCTATTTGGAACTTCTACTGTTAGTACATGTATCATTTGCATCTTCCTACCGCGTTTTTTCTGCTAGTAACGTACGATTTCATTGGTTATTCTCATTTTTTAAATCATGTATTGCTCACTACAGACTCAAAACAGAATACATTGAGTGCGAGTAGTACTACAATTACCAGATGTTGAAGTTTGTTTTTGTCCTTTTCCGTATATGTAAGAATAGCAGACATAACATATTAATTTGTCTTAATCAATTTAGTATGTATTATGTAAAAGCAAATGATGGTGTATTTAACAGTATATATTTGGTAGGCTATATGCATCATCATTATTTTTTTGAGTTCTTTAACAAGTAATATTATATGAACTGCTAATCTATACCTTTCAAATAGATTTTGAAACTTTTATTTACCTTTTTAAATGAATGTATTGAATAATTAATGGCAAATTAATATGTGTTTTAAGGTACAACCTTATTCCACTATTTCTGTTGCATTAAAGAGTGGCTAAGTTATGTTTTCATGATATATCTTCACAGAAGCCAATACATAAATCCTTACTTCTTCTCTCTAAATTAACACTCCTCCACCATGATCTGATCAAGAAAAGATGCACCCTTCTAAAAAACCATCCTCGGTCGACGAACATCCTGTTGAGGCAATCGACTGTTGGAGTTATTCGACTTTCAACAGTTTTAAGTAGACGGCATCCATGCTGTTGATTTCTGTTTCAAATTAGGTCAATTTATGCAATTTACGAGTATTATTGTTCAAGATATCGTAAGGTGAGTTTTAATCAAAAGAATTATCGATTAGTTCATTCTATATTGGTTTTTATTTAGGAATTTTCTGCATGACAGGAATAGAAAAGTATTGAAATCAGTTTGTATTATATCAGTTATGTTATTATTGCACGTCTTCTATATAATTGAAACTAATGCTAGATATTTATTTTAGTATGTATGTTTGTTTACAATATTTATGCCACATATTTTTGTATGTTTATGACAGTTGAAGTTGCTTTATTAGAAATAAAGCCTGAACGGATTCTATAAATTAAACATTATAAAACATAAAGGTAGAATTGGCATTATATGATAGATTTCCAAGCCTGCATGTACCCAGGTACCTACATAATTGTGCAGTATTGTTATTGTAAAATTTGCGTGTTAAGATCCCTTTAAACTTTGCCTTTCAGAATTGAAGACAATTTTAGTTCTGTGAATCAATTTTCTTTATATTGCTATTACTTATTTTGTATGTTCGAAATATACACACTCACCATGCATTTTTCATGAACGAATAGCATTGAAATTTATTTATTCCTGTCATTTATAATATAAAGCGTTGCTTAATATATCTCTGTTTAGCTAGCAGATTTCAGCAATATATAGATAAAAATAAGACTATTCTTCGGCATTTAAAAATAAGACCATTCTATTGAATTTGTTTGTTTTCCAGTGTCATCTGCATTATCCCATTTAACTTCTTATCTCTTTCCAAAATATGATTGCTTTTGATTTGTAACTGCTTTGTTTTCTCAGTACAAAGAAATATGTGTGTGTGCGTGCGAGCGCATGTGCGTGTACGCGCGCGTGTTCGTTCAATGTCTTTATCTTCTGTGCTTATCCACAAGTTGTTGCATCCTCTTGATCTTTGGTCTCTTTAGCTAGCCCTTAGTTAACAAAAGATACATCCAATTTATTTCACTATAGA
Organism: Allium sativum; assembly: GCA_030737875.1. Classification (NCBI taxonomy): domain Eukaryota; kingdom Viridiplantae; phylum Streptophyta; class Magnoliopsida; order Asparagales; family Amaryllidaceae; genus Allium; species Allium sativum. Next base: position 442,300,700 of record CM060923.1, on the reverse strand, counting down.
ATCTGGTAGTTCCATAAGGAAACAAAGTGGGCAGGATGGTGGAGATCTGTTCGATATTTAACGAATCGTATCCATAACTTTTCCTTTTCCCTTTGTACGATGTACACAAGCGGCAATATCTTAATAAAATATCTCTTTATACATTGCAACAATGATGAACTATAAAAAAATTCCTACGTGAATCATAAGACCATTGAATCAAATTTAGATGTGAATTCTTATTTAATTATTTGATATTTTTATCTTGATATGAACGTTTGTTTAATTATATTTTAATTTTAGGTTATTGATCATTATGCTTCATTAAACCGTTTTGACGAGCTATGCAATCAAATTTTAATTGACTTTTCCACTACACCATGCGAAGTTGTCACATGTACATCAGCATCCAATATGCAAGATGGGACATGAGTTTCAGAGAGGTTCTGGAAGCAATGTACACTTACTAACCAGTTAAATTCTTATGATGTTCAAGTAGTCAAGGAAAGCTGTACAAAATATTGTGTATTTTGCCATAAATTAACAAAGATGGATTCTAGAAAGGAGGAATGAATTCATTTGAGAACAAAACCACTCCAGGGTCGTATATAGTTTTTGATACTTAAAACAAAAAGACAAAATTGTGATATAACCTTTTTAATGTTCGTTATAACAAAATGGGATATATTTTTTTTTTGATAATTTTCTACTGCTATGCAACAACACTTAAGAAATGATCACACATGTCAAGCTTACCTTGATCTTAGAGTATTTATTTCGGCTACTTAATACTGTTGGACTGGAAAATTGCACCAACAATTTTTCAAACTTATATTTGTAGTTGCAGTATATGTAATAATCTTAGTTCTACATATATATAGACCCAACATGGCTTAATATATGGATATATTGGTTGTCATTCAACAATTAAAAGATTGGTTTTCCATGATTTTCTACACATTTTTAGAATGGGCAGTAACAGTAATAATTGTTTCTTCGTTTGCATAATGTTGAACATTACAATTTTTCTACCAATGATGTAGGATTTTTTTTGGTTCTTATATCTCATTTTTTGCACATGTATTGCTCATCAAAGATAAAAAAAAACAAAATACGTTGACTACGAGTAGTCTTAGAAGAATTACCAGATGTTGGAAGTTGTTTCTTCTTTTCCATATATGTAATAATAGCAGAAATAACATTTCAAATTGTCTCAATTAATATAGTAGTTACTACGTAAAAGCAAATGCTGGTGTATTTGACAGTATATATTTGTCAGGTTACATGCATCATGATTATGTTTTTGGAGTTTTTTAACAAGTAATATTATATATACTGCTAATCCATACCTTTCAAATAGTTTTTGAAACTTTTGTTTACCTTTTTAAATGAATGTATTGAATAATTAACGGCGAAGATGTTAAGTTTTAAGGTACAACCATGGTTATTACGACGGTAAGTCGAGTCGAGTCGACAGAGGTCCAACTAGTGGACTAGTCGATATATATATATATATATATATATATATATATATATATATATATTTGTAAATTTCTAACTAATACATATGCATAAAAATTCAAACATGTACTAACATACCTCAGTTAATTAAAAAACAACAGCAGCTAATTAAAAAAACAGCAGCAGCAAAAAAAACAGCGGCTAACTAACAGGAAATTAAAAAAAAAAACGCAACGGAAAAATAAAACAACTAATAGGTACTTGGTCGATTACATCTGCGCTGTTTTTTTGTTCAAATGCAAAAAAACTGCTAACAGGAAGTAAAAAAAGAGAAATGAAAAAAAAGCACCTGAGTCGATTGCTGGAGAGTGGAGGCGGCTTTAATGGAAGAGCGGCGGCAGCAGGTGTGGCAAACCGCTAGCACGAGAAGTGAAGCCTCGGCACGAGATGGAAGGTTAGGGTTTATTCGAACTTTCAGTTTTCCTCAATTTGCTATGTTCATTTTGGTTCGAAAGCGTATTTTGATTTTGATTCTCTTTTCTGACCTGTTTTTTTCTTTGGTTTTGGCCCCAATTAAAAACCAGTCTGTTAAGTCAAACCGACTAATCGCCTGACTAGTCGACTAGTCGCTCCTTATCCTTCCAGTCGCCCGACCTATTAACAAAATCCAAGTCGTGAGTCCCAGTCGCTGACTCAGAACCGACTAGTCGTCGGCTAGTCGCGACTAGTTGCTCGCCGTGATGACAACGTTTATTGCAATATTTTTATTGCATTAAAGACGCGGCTAACATTATGCTTTCCTTTTTCATCACAACTAAATACTAATGAAACATGATATATCTTCGTATATAATTTTTAGCAATCTTCACTAGCTTTCGTATTAACTTCTTTATATAGATATCACAAAATTTGTATTTCTGTGTATTAATATCATATTAATGATTTATTTTCATGTAGGCTGGAAACATATTGTACAACCATAAGAAGAAATTCAACTAACAATTCCATCCACCTTCCCCTCCCTGAGCATTGGCTGTATAACGATAGGTATGTGCATATATGCGTGGTTGACATGTTTAGGTTTGCATCCAAATTTGCTTTTAAATTCAGTGTTTGAAAAATATGTTTGTTTTTAAGGCAAATGGTTTTGGTCGAAAATACATTGATTTTACGACACTGAATATGTTTTAAAGTAGGTGAATAGTAGTAAAATAATTCACCATGCTCAATGTTGTAGATGACATTTATAGTTTTCAGCGCTGCTTTGTCCGCTTTTGGGGTAGTGAGGGAAAAATGTAAATGAATTCGGTTTAACATTTGTATGTAGTTATACTGGTTTTCTAATTTTCTGAATTAAGCACAAAAAATATTTAATGTGTTTCAGAGCAACTGTCAAGTTACATGAGAGTATATTTTATAATATTCAGACTTTCAAGAATAATTTTTCTTGCTTTCTTAGAAATAGTTGTATATATAAAATACGTACCGTACTTGACAAACTCCAAATCATGAAGTTCATTTTCTTTTGTTTATTAGATATTTGACATAAGTCACATATATTAATTTTTCTTGACACCTAATTTGGGTAGGTTCAAAAAACCTTAGGTTTGTCTTTCGTAACCTTATGTGCCATTTATAAATGATACTGTAATTTAAGTATGAAATGAAATAGACTACAAGGAATAAATGAAGCGTGTATACATCATTTTTTTAATTTGAATTTTCCACCATGGTACCTCAGTTGAACTCCAACATATCTGTAGTAACATAATATATTGGTTACAGACTAACTACATGCATGCGCATAACCGAATTGCATACCACTCCTCCAGGTCGAATCGTACACGTTTTTTAAGGCATATTTTGCATACGAATTTTTCCATGAATTATGAACCGCAATACCTTAGATTGATTTTGGATGGCCATGCCCTAAACCATTGGAATATATAGGGTGCGTTCTTAACGAACGTGAGCGTGACATTTGAGCGTGGTACTGTAGCGAAGGGGAATTGTGTTTTTAGCGACGAACGGGGTATTTGAGCGTGATATTTGAATGTGGTATTTAATTGTTAAATTAATGGTTTTGATTTAATTAAATTCTAATTGCATCAAATTATAACGACAACATATTTCATAACACGACCACTTTTTTCATAAAACATAAAAAACACAACGGTACTGGAATTAAAACAAATACATGAAAATCTATAATAAACGACGATGAGGTAATAAGTTCAACTCCGATAAAATTAAAAATTGGAAAATTATAAGTTGCTCTAATTCAGTTCAAACCAACTTCATTACGTAGAGCACTTCGATAAGGTCGCAACGTAAAAAACCGTTTCTCAAACGGATCTCATTTGCACAAATTATCAATTTTTAAAGTTTATAAAAACTTAAAATTATTAATTAAATAAATAATATATTTATATATCAAACAGCTCAAAACTGGACTGTTTGGGACGTGACGCGTCGTAGCCCAACAGCTCAATTTTGAGCCGTTGGGCAAACAGGCCAAAATGACCCGTTGTCCAATGGACGCGTCCGTTGGCAAACGGACCGTTTGGCTCAGCCGAACGCACCCTAATTGTTTGACATTTTTATTCCATGCATATTCCTAACCTGTTTAAACTAACTACGGTAAACGGTCATCAAATTCCATATTTTTTTCTAAACTTTATTCAGAACGCAAACAGGTAGGGAATGATTTAGAACCGCAAGAAGGGAAAAAATATTGCTATTTCTGCTAAAATTCGCATACGTTAGGTACAAAATTTCACTGAATTCGTTCATGTTGCATCTAAACCTCTATTGCTGTGTGTATTGTTTTCCACTTTATAACGATGATAAACATCATTGACATGTTATTGATGTTTACGTTGAAATTTTAAGGTTGAAAAAATGGGAAATAACATTTTAGACTCTTAACTGAATAATTATGACCTCAGGGGTTTGTTTGCGGTACGTGTTTCAATAATAGCATCTTCTCAATCTTAACAAATTATTAGCTTACTGAAGCCAACATCAAGCTTGAACTTACGATGCAGGATTATAATGTCAGTTAATTTCCCGGATCAGTTTTTTGAACGATAAACATGTTTTGAATATGGTTCACCTTCTATCTAACCTATAACTGCTGTATCTAACAAGTTCGTAAGGATGTTTTGGGTAATGTACAGCGATATACTAATAGTTCTACAGTTATCCTCTTCTCTGTATTGACAGAACAGTGTGGGTATAAGAAATGGAAGTAGAAAACGAAACAGTAGCGAATTAGAGCGCAACGCAAGCACTGTTTGATTCAATTTCTGATAACTGTACGTGAATGATAAGGTTTAGTATCATTGACTTAAATGCAACCTTCATTTTTTTCATTAAATTAAACTATGTAAAGCCAAAAGAATTAGGAATTGCCACATTATTGTTGGTGCTGTGTTATGAAATAATGAATTAACCAACATATATTGTTCGTGCTGTTCTATTAGACTATTTGACCCAATTTATGTAAAACAGATTCGTCAACGAAATCTTAAAACCATGCCAAATAGACTTTTAACCCCCCCCCCCCCCCCCCCAAGCGTGTTATTGCTGGTAGACCCTGACATAATGGATAATTATGAATCTTCAAGGTTGGTAAATTTTAATTTGTTGTTTCATTTATGACCTTAACTTTTCATAAATTTTTATTCAAAACTCACATGTACCATTTGATGTGATTTGTCACTGGAATATGGACGCAGCATCAAAAAAATTTCTACATCTAATAATTCAGTGGTTTCACCAAATGTGCAATCTTCAATTTGCTTTCTTAAGTGAGTTCTTATTTAATTTTTTTCATTTATCTTCCCTATTTTGTACTTCAATGTTTGTCGAGGCTTATTTGGCTGCTCTTTTCCTCTGAGACTATGGGTATAGTTTATAAGTAAGAATGGTATGAGATGTAATCCCCATTGCTGATTGTAAACAATTGTAGATGATCTCTACTTTACGTGATTTTTGAAACAATTAGTAGTTCACACGTGGATAACATAATTTGGTATTTGAAAGAAAAAAAAAAATCATCGTAAGATCCAGAAGTGATTTTCATAGACAAGGCTAAAAGAGATACTATTTAATATTGGCATGTTATACTGATTTTTTTTTTTTTTTTTTTTTTTTTTTTTGTAAGGACCAGCACACTCTGCACTGAATCCATGGTTTCTGTTATTTACTTGCCTTAACATTTACCAGTGTGAGTTTGTTCACACGACTTTATGTGGTGTGAACATAGCTCCACCACCCCATTGGTGAAAACCAGGTGATCCATATGGACCTCCCTGATTTCCACCAATGGGGAACCGGTGTTATGTTCGCACCACATATCGGATTCAACATTTACAATGCTTACATGTATTTCAAGTTACAGTTTCCGTACCTGTCAATCATGTTTGTGTGGTAATGCCGTAATAGTCATCTGCCACATCCTGTACTTTCATCGCCTTTTCTTTTTTCTGTTCTATTGGTAATCTAAGAAAGAATTTTGGTTTCTTAGAAACCTGCACATTTTGGACAGAAAATAGGACATCACATCCTCTTCTTTCTCAAATTTCATTTATTCTTTGTTATTTTTTACATATGTATTGCATTAACTTTGATTTTTATATTTTCTTCCAGATTATAAACTGCTTTGATTATGAATTGTAAATTTTCTATAACCAACTGGTAAAACTTTGTTTTTTATTCTTTTTAATTCAATGGCTTGTGGTAAACATAGAGGCATACCAACAATTTTACTATGAGTACAGAAATAATGGTATATTCCAATTTTACACAGCAAATTATTTTTGGAACTATGTGAATTGACACTACTTACAGGTTCATCCACGTACTTCAAAATTACAATTACAAAACAAGTCTTCTTCAATGCCCCAATGTAGTTTATTGTAAGATGCTTCACAGAGTCTGCGGAATTTATTAACAGCACAACCGCTCGCAGTCATTTTAAGCCATTTGAATTTCAAATCTAACAATGTTATTGGATTTTGTTATGAAAATTTTAAATCAGAACTGTGCAAATGATAAAAAAAACCAAAATAACCATCCATAAAAAAAACCAAATCAATATTTTTTTAAATCAAAATCAAAACCAAACATACTGATAAAAAAAACTTTCATTTAAATGTGTTCAGTGGCTTTCTATTTTTCTGAATATTGTTCGTTCATTGTCCGGCTTCTACAGTCAATATACAGATTTAAAACTTATTGGATTATGTTCGTTTCTCATAAGATAAGATAGGACTATGACACCTTTGTTTGATTTGATCCCAAACTTGTACACCCTTCATCTTGGCGGAACAAAAGCAAACTCAAAGTTGTTTTGAGGCAAAGAAATATTTCTTATGTCTTGAAAATCTGCTTTTTTTTCCTGCTTAACTAGTTTCAAGATGCTACCATTTATCACAAAGACAAGTCCTCAAGGAATTAGTGCTTGGCTAGAAAAGTGAGTTAGTAAACAGAAGAACCTGACGCAGATACTGCAATTATTAACGTCAGATGCCACTGGTTCAAATAGCATTTCTATATTGTCTTCTAGGGATATTGCAACTATCAAGCAACTGTTAACACATAAAGTAAGAGATGAACTGATGATAAATAGGACTTATACCCGACTAGTTGGTTGTTTCAATTATAAATTTTGTTTCGCAAGTATTTCAACATGTATAAACAACAATAACTTCTTCGTTATAAGTATTTCAATGTATATCAAAATTGATATTATTTCTAATTACTTTGTATATGATATAATTTTTGTTTTATCAAGCAACCATTATTTCATAAACCAAAGTACTTATATTCCAAAATTGTATTATATAGTGATATATTACCTTTGGATATCACAAACATATATACTTGTTACTTTAATAATGCATGTATGCCAGGCTTTCTAATAAGGCATATCACACAACTCTAATATAGTACAAAGTTGCATTGAAAACCAAACCTAAAACTTGTTGTAACAAAGTCTATATGAACTAGTTAAAGTAGTAGCTTCGGTTTTTTTTTTTTTTTTTTTTTTTTTTTTTTTTTTTTTTTTTTTTTTTTTACTGTAATATTGTTTTACGCATATACAACACATACTTTGACGACTAAGCAACTAGGTCCGGAAACATATTTCACTAGAACGATACATACTTAAACATTAATCACCGGTCATGCATTATTTCATGAATTCAAGGACCGTACACTCAGTATATGTATCCACATAAACAACGACCAAGTAGCCTAACTGCAAATATTGTAATATAAGATCTGATCCATAACGGTAAATTTGAATATATCTTAATGCAAAATTCAAAGGAAAATGTTTGGCGAAGCATACCCTCAACAAACAACCTTATACTCCATGAATATTTTTTTAGTTCCGGAGAGAACAACGTTAGATGACAAATTGGATTTCCAAAAAAACGATGTAATGAATATTAATACAGCAGGGATAGAATCATATCACAGTAACAAAAACATAGAAACTTTTGAAAACAATAATACAGTAGGGGTAGAATCATTAGCATGTGCTGAATATTAATACCTTAGTTGTTGCAATAAGAAGATGGAGACACAAACATAGCGCAACAAGCAGAAGCAACAACAGAAATGTAGACTCGACAACCTTTAAAAAAGAGTCTGTTAATTTTGTTATCCTCCATAAACCATATATCTAACATGGAACAGAAAGCCAAGACATGTTTATTTTAATCAGTTTGAAACTGTCAGTGTTATACTTTCACTAAGTAAAGTAGCTTCCGTTCACTGCACACACAACCAACATCCATTATACACCACTCAACCAAAACTCACCAATCATGGAAATACAAGGAGATTACTAAAAAGGAACTTTCCATGGAGTATAGCACTGATATTTTACTGACAGTTTATTTGACACCTGAATGCTATCAATTCCTCATATAGTGAACAGTCTACTGCATTTCATAAATTTGCATATGAGGATGACTAATTCAGAAGTATCAAATATTATAGCTAAGTTGGGAACAGTATATGATGTACTTATGAACATCAATCACTATAGATGATAACAATTCACTATTTCATCCGAAATTACGAGTTACAAATATTTAGAGGCAGTAGACAATGCATGAGAATACAACATTATGTTACAAATACAATACGCATGTGCCCAAGTAGCCTAACTAATAGGGGATTTCATCCTTTCGGATGATGATATTCCTAACATTGTGGTAAATATACCTATTAAAACAAGGAAAATGATGCTTGAATTTGACATGCAAACTTCAGTTGCTTCACTAAAATAATACGAGGTCTTTGGGGAAATGATACTTGAATTTGAAGTTGTAAATAATCATATGGTAAAATTGGCTTATAGTTTGGAAATGCGCAGATCATTATATAAACTTAACTTGAGAATTTGTTCTTACACATTGAAATGGTCCATAATTTGATGAAGACATTGTTGCTCAATTAGGAGTCTTACTAGTCATCTATCAACTGCACACTACCTCACAGATTACCAAATGAATTTCTCGTGTAAACCATGAAACACTCAAATTCTAAACCTTTCCTTTTCTTTTGAAAGCATGAATAATGCGTTGTTATTACCTATATTATTTTTTGATACTGTAAAGAAAATTTCGGTAAAACTACCAACAACACCACTAATGAGAATAATGAAACATGCGGCTGCTATTATCAACGTTTTATTATATTCTGTACATAACTCTGGGCCTTGTATAAATGGGCCTGCGTGCCAAAGCCACATATATGCTTTATATATATGTGGCGTATAACTCTTTTACTGTTGTTAATCAATTCATTTCTAATACAAAGCACTCAGTCATTGTTTACAATTCTACAATATTTCCACTATTCTAACTTGGTATCAGAGCATTTCTTGTGTGCTTCTGCATCACCAATCTGAATTGTAAGCCAATTCTTGCGGTGACGGATTGAAGCCTGTGTCCATCAGTTTTACATCATCATTTGGACCCTCTCATCAAAGATCTGTTGATCCCCTCACTTGAGAGTTGTTGCTCAGCCTGAAAAACTGTGCCTCGCCTACAAATTGTGGCTGCATCAATTTTCCAGCCCGAGTTGTTGTCGCATCACCCTGAAAACTCAAGAAAACCGATCAAGATTTTTCAAGAAAGCAGTTTCGTTGATAAAAGTGCCGTCCAGGACTGCATATCAGTCAAATTCTTTGCAATTTCAAAGAAAAACAGCACCATCATTTAAAGCAATCAAGGTTGCAGCAATTATCAACAGTAAACGTTCTTGAAAGAATCGCAATTCAAGGATTTCTTGAGTTTATATCATCATACCGTGTTTTTTCTGAAACCTCTTCATCATGACCAACACAGGAGGAAATTCTTCAAGTCCTCAGGTATCAAGCAACAGAACATCCCAATCTCAGATTGATCCCACTCACGATTTGATGAAAGCTATCATCAAACCACAAAGCCAGATAATCTCTATACAACTGGATGAATCGAACTATTTGCTGTGGAAGCTGCAAATAGAAACCGCAATTAGAGGTTATGGACTAGATGATTTCATACTAGGAACAAAAATGATACCACAAAAATTTATTAGAGATAATGAAGAAAAATTGATTCAAAATCCTGAATACACAGCGTATGTGAGACAAGATAGCCTTGTCTGTGCTTGGATGATGTCATCCATTGGAGCTGCTATCTTGCCGCAGCTAATTGGCTGCAAAACAGCTCAAGAAGTATGGTCAACAATCGAAAGAAATTTCAATTCTCAGTCATCTGCAAAGATTATGCACAACAGAAGACAATTGCAGAGTATTAGAAAGGATAACTCATCTATGAATGAGTATTTACTCAAGGTCAAAAATATATGCGATCAACTCGCTTCTGCTGGCCAAAGAATATCTGAATCAGAACATGTTCTATCAATAGTTAGTGGTCTTGACGATGAATATGAAGCTGTTACTGCAATTATTCTATCAATGGAACCTACCCCATCTTTACAATATGTGTACTCCACTCTGTTAGCCCATGAAGGCAGAATTGAGCACAAGAAAAGCATCAATTCTGATCCCTCAGTTAACTATACTAACCTTAACAGAGGAAGATATCAAGGAAGTGGTTCAAGAAATCAACCTAGTCAAAGAGGAGGTCAATCTAACCGGGGCAGAGGCAGAGGTAGAAACAATAATAACAGAATCAGGTGTCAAATTTGTGAAAAATTTGGACACAGCGCAAGCAAGTGTTATTTCAGATTCAACAGTAACTATACACCATCGCAGCAGAATAATAGTTCAAATGCAAACATGGTGAACATGCAAAATGATAACAGTAACAGCAAAAGTCAAGCAGAAATTCAGAATACTGACACAGCTAAAGTTGAAGACATAACTGATGATTGTTGGTACCCTGACTCAGGTGCAACAAACCACGTTACCAACAATCTCAACAACTTAAACTTGGGAAACAAAGAATACAAAGGTACTCAGAATCTTTCTGTAGGTAACGGTAAAATTGCTCACATTACACACACTGGAAATGCAAGTATTAAAGGACCCAAACAGTTACTTTTAAAAAATCTGTTAAGGGTACCATCTATCAAGAAAAATCTAATGAGTGTTTCCCAATTTGCCAAAGACAACAATGTTTATTTTGAATTCTATCCAAATTCTTGCATAGTAAGAGACATACTGACTCATGAACCTATTTTGCAGGGTAAAGAATCTAAGGGGCTTTATAAATTTGATGTTTCTAGTTCTAGGTACCCTGAGAATAAGGGAAATGCCCATGTTTTGACTGTTATGAACAATTCTGAAAACTGTAAACAATTTGATTTGTGGCATAGTAAACTGGGTCACCCCAGTCCAAAAATAGTCAAACACATTGTTGAGAACAGCAATATTTTTATTGATAATATTCCTACTTCATATATATGTACTTTTTGTCAAATGGGAAAGAGTCATAAACTTGCATTTCCAGACTCACAAACCACTTACACTAAACCACTGCAATTAATTGCTACTGATCTTTGGGGACCAGCACCTATAAATTCTGATTATGACTATAAATATTACATATCCTTTATTGATGCATATTCTAGATTTGTTTGGATATACATGTTAAAATCGAAATCGGAAACCTATAATGTTGTCAAACAATTCATTGCTAAAGTTGAAAATATGACAGGAAACAAGGTAGGTTGTTTACAAACTGATGGTGGTAAAGAATTTTTGCCACTTAAACAATTTTTTGAAAGTAAGGGGATCACACATAGAACTACATGTCCTTACACCTCTGAGCAAAACGGTATGATAGAAAGAAAACATAGACACATTGTAGAAACTGGTTTAACTTTACTAGCTAAGGCTCATATGCCGTTAAAGTTTTGGCCTGAAGCATTCATAACTGCTGTTCATTTGATCAATCTTCTACCTACAAAAGTACTTAAGTACAAATGTCCTCAAGAAGTGCTTACCAAAGTTAAACCAAATTATGATCACTTGAAAGTCTTTGGTTGTCAATGTTTTCCATATCTAAGGCCGTATAACTCACACAAGTTAGATTTTAGATCAACTTCATGTACATTCCTAGGGTATTGCACTAATCAAAAAGGCTACAAATGTATTGATAGTAAGGGAAAAGTGTATGTATCCAGACATGTTGTTTTCAATGAAAATATATATCCATTCAATAATGCTGAAATAAAAACCACAAAGAAAGTGGTAAATCCAAGAGTGTCTTTACCTGATATACCTGATGAGCTTGAAGCTATGATGCCAATTCAACACTACAAGGAAGTTACTATCACTGATCCTCAGCTCACAATACCCACAACAGTATTTGGGTCAGGCCAAGGATGTGAAGAAATGCAAGATAACACAACTGATCAAGACACTCTGGACAGCAGCCAGGACAATGCAACTACTGATCCTATTCCTGAAATTAACTCTCCAAGCAGTGGCGATAATAGCAATGTGAGAGATAATACTAACAGACATCCAATGCTCACTAGAGCTAAATGTGGGGTTTTCAAACCTAAAACTATTTATACTGCTACAGTACATGAAGAACCATCTTCATATACTGAAGCAGTTCAAAGTGAACATTGGAAGACTGCTATGACTGAAGAGTATAATGCTCTTATTAATAACAAAACCTGGACCTTAGTTGAAAAGCCCATCAACAAAAATATTGTTGGATGCAAATGGACTTTCAAATTAAAGAAAAATGCTAATGGTTCAATTTTAAAACATAAAGCAAGGTTAGTCGCAAAGGGGTATTCACAACAGTATGGTTTCGATTTCTCAGAAACATTTTCACCTATTGTTAAACCCTCTTCAATTAGAATTATTCTAACTATTGCTTTATGTAGAAATTGGAACATCAAGCAATTAGACGTAAATATTGCATTTCTTAATGGTGTTTTACAGGAAGAAGTGTTTATGGAACAGCCTGAGGGTTTCTCTAAGAAGGGGGAGAAACAACTTGTGTGCAAACTCAACAAAGCTATTTACGGGTTAAAGCAAGCTCCTAGAGTTTGGTTCGACAAAGTGAAATCAACTCTCATCAGACATGGATACAGCTCATCAAAATCTGATAACTCAATATTTATCAAGTTTACTGAAAATTTCATAACGTATATCCTGATTTATGTTGATGACTTTATTATTACAGGTAACAGTTTGCAGGAAATCAACAATGTTACTGAAATGCTAAATTCAGAATTTTCTATCAAGGATTTAGGGAACTTAAATTATTTCCTTGGGATTGAAGTGAAGAAAACAGCAAATTCAGAGATTCATCTCAATCAAAGAAAATACATTTCTGAAATACTGTCAAAGGCTAACATGAGCAATGCTAATTCTCTTCCTACTCCTATGATTACTAGCAATCAACTGTCCAAACATAAGGGAGAACATATTCAAAATGACAGGCAATATAGGAGCATTGTTGGAGCACTACAATACGCAACTATAACCAGACCAGACATTGCTTACAGTGTGAACAAGGTTAGTCAATACATGCAAAGTCCACTCGACAGTCACTGGAAGGCAGTTAAAAGAATTCTTAGATACCTCAAAGGGACAATTAATCAAGGGATAGTTCTCAAAGCAAGTCAAAGTCTAAACATAAATGCATATGCAGACGCAGACTGGGGTACAGATCAGGACGACAGGAAATCCACTTCTGGATACTGTATCTACTTGGGAAAAAATCCTATCTCGTGGTGTGCTAAGAAACAAACAACAGTGTCTAGATCCAGCACTGAAGCTGAATTCAGAAGTGTAGCAAGTACAGCTGCAGAAATATTATGGATCGAATCCCTACTTAGTGAGCTCAAGGTTAAATCTAATAAAGTTCCAACTATTTGGTGTGACAATATCAGTGCTATATCCCTAACAGCTAATCCAATACTTCACTCTAAAACAAAGCATATTGAATTGGATCTATACTTTATTAGAGAACAAGTGATTAACGGAAAGTTAAAGGTAGGTTACATACCGACGACTTACCAAAAAGCTGATATTCTTACAAAACCGCTGTCAAGACCCCGATTCACTTGTCTGAAGCATGACCTGAATGTTGATGAAGAGGATCCAAAGCTAAGAGTTAAGAATCTGTCCTACATCCCAGAATAAAGTCATCGTCTTGTTCAGCAACTCATTTTCAAGCATGGATTTGAAGAAATCAGACCCTTGAAGGCGTTGATTCGCTGCTTCTCTGTTGAAATTGCGGGAGCTCAAACATTATCCCGTCGCTTTCTTCATCAACTTACTTTCCAGCATGGATTTGAAGAGAGCAGACATTTGAAGTCATCGATTTATTGTTTCTCTGTTGGAATCGCCTAAGCTCAGACATTATTCTCGTATAGCTGCAAACCCTAACCCTAGTTGGGTTTGAAAGGGGGTAATGAGAATAATGAAACATGCGGCTGCTATTATCAACGTTTTATTATATTCTGTACATAACTCTGGGCCTTGTATAAATGGGCCTGCGTGCCAAAGCCACATATATGCTTTATATATATGTGGCGTATAACTCTTTTACTGTTGTTAATCAATTCATTTCTAATACAAAGCACTCAGTCATTGTTTACAATTCTACAATATTTCCACTATTCTAACTACCACCCATAGAATCCAAGTAGCTTGAAAAGGTGTTCTGTCCATCATGTTAGTCATTATTGCAATAACCAGCGATTGATACGAAAAAATCAACACTTTATTAAATTTTATATACTTAGCCAACTTAATATTATTCTAATATATTCATTTAAATATAATAAAACATAGTTAAATTAGTTAGCTATCTATTTATCATAAAGATCCAATATGGATGTTACCACACTGTATGGTTGTAATTTATATAATATAATTAAATTTTCATAAGACAATGCCAGCTTAATTTAATTTAATTTAATTGATTATTTCTATAAACTTTTTTTTCAAGACTAACAGGTTTTTAAGGTGATCGCAAACACCTTTATTATAGATAAAGTTTCTGGTACTCTGCACATGCACAGAGTAACATCCTGGTTTGAAGTGTCCAGTCACTATCATTACTAAATTTTATAGACATAAACATTAAGACAAAGTGCAAACATATTGCTACAAGAAACTAAATAATTGCACCATCAGCATTGACGTCATAGAAGGAGCCTATGAAGGGAGTCATGATATGCTTATGGGTCCAAAAGCGAAGAGCTAGATCATCAAAGTTAAAGGTAGCTGAAAGAAGATTTCTATCCCATGAGGGATCATTCAGCAGAAATTCATTGTTCTCACCAACTTCTCCATCAGTCCGGATATTCAGTCTGCCATCCTCTGGCTCATAGAAAAGACGACTTCTATCTTCGACTGCTTCGTCTATAAATATGAAAAATGTATCATCACAGTCAGAGTGCATCCTAGAGGGTGCATGCACCCAAGTTGACTCCGTCTCGTTCCAAGTGATATCTGGATCTGGAGGGATATCTATGAATACAGAAGGTTCCACAACTAGAGGAAACTTCCTACCAATTGGAACCCAAACTCGTGCAGGAGGCTTAGGTAGTGGAATCTTGACCGGAGGTGGGTCATTAACTTATAATGTACAGGCTTCATGGCGATGACCAAAAGATTTACAAATTGTGCAAATATCTGGTTTTCATCTGTACTTAACGTCCACACAGTGTACTCGGTTCTCTAAATTAACTTTGATTTGAGTAGGCAATGGTTTATCTGGGGTAATTTCAATTAGGGCCCTGGCATAAACTAAGTTTCTGCTTGCGACGGTGTTAGCATCAAAACATTTGTGTTTACCAATATGACAAGCAAGCCAGTTTAGACCTAGAAGAGGCTGTAGTACGGAAGGGATATGGGTGAACTGAGCCCAGACAGGATTAGAAAGGACCTGTTCACGAACTTGATCTATCAAAGCTTTCCACGATGTCACAATAAGCGGTCTTCCTTCAATAATAACAGGTGTTGCTTCCAGAACACGAATCCTCTCTTCAGTAGAAGAGAACTTAAAATAGTAAAGGCCATCAACATACATAATTTTCGATGAGGCGCGGATTTGCCGTAAAGATCGACAAGTAGTACGCATATCAACCGTAGGTGGCTTAGAATCCAAGAAAAAGCCTACAAGGTGTTCGTCCCAGAAATTAGCAGCTTCTACATGTATTTCCAGTGGAGGGACCGAACCAAACTCAGTTTGAAGAATATCAAAATCCACTGGTTCTTAATCCCCAGCTACTTTTGGAAGAGACTCAAATAAAGTCGACCATCTCTTCAGAGCTTTTGGGGAAGACTTCGCTGCTTTAGGGATTACTGGAGTAGCAAAGGTTGAGGTATGCTGGGTTGGGGAGTTCGGGGAGAAGAGATGGGATGGTAAATTGGATGCTGTAAAATGGTTATGGTTGTTTGGGGAAATCTGTCGAACATGTGGTGTGCATGTATGGACTCGGTTTGTATCAGTGTATTCAGTTCGAATACCATTCAGTCCATCACATACAGTCTTCACATGAACAACACGTTCCACATTGGAACGCAAATCAGTATTCCCTAAGTCCGTAGACTGTTCATTCAAATCGTTTAGTTCGGCGCTTGCTGTCTTACCCTTGTTATCACACAAATTTTAACATACATACCTCGTCCAAACAAGCATGAAGACTCATTCACTCCAATCGGAGACTTTCCAGGAGTCGCAACTCCTAGCTTAGCCTTGTTCAAGCTCGAAGGGCTAGCAGCATTGATATCAGCTATAAGTTTATTCAGGGGATGATTATCTGGCAGGGTATAAACTGATCTCGACAGTGGAGTTGCTGCATCATCTTGGTCACCGTCGTTGTCAGAGAGTGAAAGCGTGGAGTTTGCTCGACTTCCAGATCTGGTGGTTATCGAAGAAGGCAGATGCGTCTTGGGTTTACCTTTCTTGGCCATGAGATGAGAGGAAGAAAGGTGGAAGGCAGATTGGGTTTAGGAGATGGAGGCACGAGAAAAAGATCGGAAAAGGAAGTCCGCCATTTGGGGATTCGTTTATTTTCGTGTGTACTTTTTAATTTTTATAAGATTTAGTTAACTTAGTTAATTCTTTTAAAATGTAGTTACTTTTTTAAATTTAGTCTACTTGGTGATTTTTAAAATTATTGGAAGGCTGTTATACCAACTCCAGTATAAATTATGATTGTATTTTTTAGGTAAAAATGCTAACAAGCAAAGAATCATAAATTATAATCAAATAAGAATAATTTCACCATAGTGTATGCATAGGAGGATACTTACAATAACAACATGAAGGCAGCGTTTCTGAATTCGATCCAAAATTCTACCTTGTTGCAGACTTTCTAGTGTTTTAGTGAACTCCTATAAGTAGATAATAGTAACATTAGAACCAGGAAAAAATCGAACGAAGGTCAAAACTGCAGTATGTACTCTAATCTCTCAAGATTCTTCAAAAACGTCAAAAGTGTTCTGTGTCTTCAATGCAAATATGAACTCATAGTCTTGACCATTCTTCGCTTGTAGACAAATATTTTTGATGAATATTGATTAGCATCTCAAATATCATATTTGAACAATTCAAAATAAAACATTCCACTTACCAACCATTTTGGTGAATCTGGAATGAAAAGTAGACCAAAAAGTTGTATTAGAGCAGCTGCAAGGGCATGCCAAGGAATAACTATTTCCAACATCCATGCAATAGATGCACCAGAGCATATCATTAACTATGGTGCATCCATCAACCAAGATTAAACTAACATCGCACAAAAAATAGTTAGTTAAAAGTAAGAAGATAAATTAAGCTCTAAAATGACTATTTCTGCCGAATAACCTGTTTCACCATTGTAAACGCACCCCTAATGTTTTTTCGGTGTTATTTCTACTATATATACTAGTACCTGCGAAGTTAGACCAAATAATTAAACATTACATGATGCTAAAATCAAAGTGAAGTTGTAATTTGAATACAGTGGCCAAGTACTGTTATAGACAAAATTAAGCAAAACACACCGAATGATGTGTAGGGTTGGCATCATGGATGGGATGGCAAGGTGCATGTATTCTTGTCCCATTTGCATGGTCAAATGCTATGGGGCGATGGGAGATTTGTGCTTCAGTTTTACTTTATATTTTTATATCCTTTACTGCTTCTATTAGTGCAACGTGATATATGAAATTGTGATCTCTCAACGGATTCCTTACTTCTTCTAATTCCTTCCTGAAAAGTTCCTTATTCCAGCTATAATGCGATTGATGAAGCAACAAGCGTTTAGTTTGCATTTCCTAATTAAAATCTGTCATTTTAACAACATAAATAAGATAGTCAATGAGAATGAAAACCAGTTAAACATAGGTGGTAGTCATAACATGTATGTAGCAAGAATTTGCGATGGCAGGATAAATTAGTTAAGTGTCCTCATCTTGCTTCTGTTTTCCTAATTATTTGTGACGTTTGCTTTTTGAGTTAGCCATGCCTTCATCTGCATTATCAAGTACTCAATTTACGCATTGATGTAAATGGGATGAAGTTGTGAAACATGAACTTAAATTAAAGTATTATAAAGTACTAATATAGTAAAGTTGGTACAACAATGAAACTCCTACTTTATTAGTTTATTTTACTTAATATGATTTCATAAACTTAAGTAGAACTATTAAGGATTCATATAGACACTATTATAATACGTCAAAGTATCAGAAATGAGCTGGCAAAGTATCATGGAATAAATAGTCGTGGTTAGGTTTCAAAAAATCAAACAAAAAAAAAGCACAGAAAGAAATAATGTTAATTTCACAACTCAAATAAGAGGAAGCACTGTTGAACAAAAGTGTAAAAAGCATCTGGAAGGAAAAAAACATACGAATTTAAGGTTAAATTGAAAGAAAATTAATTATGTAAAAAGAAATTATAAAGAGTAGAAAAGAAGTTTACCTAGTTGATGTGACTACACCTCTATCTGCTACAACTGTCAACCCTTGGATGATGTCTTGCATAAAACCTGTTACACGCGTACTTATAAACATATATTTGCTAGATACAAAACTGCTATTTATGACCATCAGTGAATAAATATTGGTTTAAAATGGGAGGCCATAACCTGCACGATGGAGAAATGTAGTTGCCACTGCAAACAATGATATTTAGAGGATAATAAATGCCATCTTGGTTCCCTTAGGCAAGGGTCAGCCCTGACTACACAAGAAGTGACACTTCAAGTTCAATGCTCATTCTCATAAATAGAAATGTACCTTAAACTGCAAATGTTGGACGAAAAGAATAGCCTAAATTTAGGTTGAACCTTGATTCACAAACATAAATTCACCTAGAAATTGAGATGCACTATCTTACATTTTATACTTCCAATGCGGAGTTGGCCTATTAACATACTTAAACAAAATTTATCACTGCATTGCACAAATGTGAATATGGAAAAATAAATTATTATTGCTGAATAACGTATTGATCACCCACGCTGGTTTGGTGTGAGTTATTAGGAAAAGCTTAATATATTCAACGCATGAATAGAAGGAATAATAGAGCATTCTGTTAGGCTTAGTTCCTCAACCATTTCTTGAATTTTAGTTGCACTTAAGGCCAGGTTAAGTAAAAAAAATTGTGGTGAACTGGAAAGCCTAGCGCTTTAATAGTTACCAATTAACATTAACATGACATATACTGAAATTTCAACAAAGTAGCACAAACAATATAAATAGGTAAAACAAATATTTGCATATGCAACGTTTGAAAACCTGGGTAGGAGGAGTATATTTTAGCAAAGGTTAGGATGTCCGAAAAACCATAACAAAAATTGTTTGTGAAAAATAAAATTTACAAGTTAGTAGGCAGTGGTAATACCAATTACTGAACTAAATTTTAATGATTGATAGATGTTCAAATACAGTGAATCATATTTTGTGCTCAACTGGAAACCACAGGGTTACAATATTTACCAACTAACATTAAAAATGACTTGAATTAAAATTTGTATGAAGTACATATGGTAACTATAGTATGAAAAACAACAAAAATAGGTTAAATAAAAAGATTTAATGTGCATAGAACAATTTAAGCGTTATGATTATATCATTTATAACTTACTGTAAACTTAGCATACAAAATTTTACAAGTGGACAAAATTTTTATTTTTCATAAATGGAAAGAATTATCAAGGTTATGCTAATATATTTGTGGCACATAAATTTGTACTTACGGAATACTATATGAATATAACATCTTGGCATGGATGAAGTGTTGTCCTTTCGACGTATATATCTTTCTATATTAAAGGTGTAAATGGAGATGAAATACACAATAATAGGAATTTGAAAATCACATTCCGTAAAGAATGAAAATTCTATATTAAAGTTGGTGACAATCAGACATAAAATGAAGAAATTGAAAAGAACATCAAAAGTTAGTAATGATCCTCTTAGTTATATGAAAAGTCTATAAACCTGTAAATAAGGACTTCTATTTCTCATATTCTAAAGAAGGTAAGATATAGTTCCCCTCTTAATTATATGGAAAGTCCATAACCTCTAAATCAAGGATTCTATGGTTCAAATTCTAAAGAAGATAAGGTATAACCTCCATAAAATTTAATATAAGAAATTGTACCAAGCTGACTGGCCTTAAAAATATATTTAACTATGACCATCCTATAAGAACTCTATGAAAATAAGGAAGAAGATTCACTTTGAAATAAACTTGATGATATATATATAGATTTATATTCATGAACATGTACATTTTGTATTTGCTTCCCAAATACATGAAGTTCCTAGTTATTTGTTTATGCTGTCATTTATAAAACCAACAAAAAAAGCACAACAGAAAAAAAAAATGAAGTTTGGACTTTAATTTACATCTTTAAGCAGCTGGACTCTCCTTTTTTTTCTTTTTTAAATGATTTGATATTCTTCCAACCTAAAGAAGAATTAAAACATTGTAATCAATATTTCTGAATGAAAGGAATTTTAGATTTTTTACAAATTAACATACCATGCATGCCTATCTTGTCTTAGGCCTTTATCCCCTATATGCCAATTTTCTTGTATAATTGTAAACTTGAGCGATAGGAATGATTTAAGTATTTTAGTTAAAAACTTCAATTTAAGTCAGTTCATAAGATATGCAGTCAAATCCATGCAATAGACACAAATAATTCAATATTTTTAGATAAACACAAATTCATTCAAATAATCAGTATGCAAAATCAACACATTTAGATAATAACAAACTAATATTAAAATAATCAGCATTCAAACTCAACGTTTTTAGACAATCACATGATCTTACAGCTTTGAGAGAATGTAAGAGAAAAAGTAACCAATTTTTCCTAACACCCAATGTTTTTATTGCCAAAATAACAATTAAAGAATAACCTTATTATAATTTATAGCATAAAAAGGTATGTGTTTTATAAAAAGAATTTTAGAAGACCAAAAAAGTTTCATAAAGGAGGAGGCAAAATCAGTAAGGATGTAAGGCTTATTTGTGGTAAATAACAATAAAAAAATATTTTGGACTGCATAATACTTCAAAAGTAGGTATCATTACAACTTCAAGTTTCTATTACACATCTACATATTTGTACATTTTTTCTTATGAATTTATTGAACTTCGTATAAAAGAACATGATATTTTAATTTTAAGTCTGAATGTGAATACTTCTATTTATTTTTCAATCAAATAAATAAATAAAGTGTAACCCTTTATTTTGGTAAAATTGAAGCACGTATGACTGGAAAGTATAACAAATTTTGTAACGGCCCTAGGCTTTGCAACCATCAGGTAGTGGGCTAACTTCCCACCGTGACATACAGTGATACCATAGAACTGATTTTACGGCTAGCCTCTCGACTGCAACAACCAACCCAATCTTCCCATTGGGACATGTAGGGGTAAGAGTCTCTTGTTTTCCACCAAACATCCAAGCGAGAAACCCCTATCACGTTCTCTAACCAGCTCTGATACCAAATGTAATGGGACTAGACTTTTCAACCCTGATCCAGTGGGCTAACCTCCGACCGTGGCATTACATTGGTACCGCGTACTTTCTTTTACAGCTGCCCTCTCGAGTTCACAGCCAACCCCTCAGGGACATGTAGGGGTAAGAGTCCACTGCTAGCCAAGTATTCATCGCTTATAGTCGCGACTCAAGTTTTTGTTTCTTTTTTTTATATAAATAAGTCATCCGTTTAATTCAAATATACCAAATTCTAATGCAAATTTTCATTTGTTCAATCCATTAACTTCATCATTTCTCTTTTTATTTCATTTAAGTGGTAATAAAATTTTATTTTCCAATATACTCTAATTCAATTTATATCAAAATCCAAATTTTATTTACTTTACTTATTTGAATTCAATATTCATACCAAACCAACTGTATATCGTTATGGTCGTAACTTATGTCTTCTTTAATTTCATAACCCTCCAATATAATTTCACCATTTTAAATTTTTACAGCTCTCTTATATTCATTTTCCTATTATATAATTCAGAAATTTTTATAATCACAATTTTAGTTCATTTCAACAATTTGAAATTTATTAACTATTCAAGAACTTAAAAATTCCAACTTCGGGTTCGTTTCCAAATCAACATTAAAATAATATATATTTTTTATCTTTTATATCAAACCATAATTTAAAGGATTTAAATGGAATCCAAATTTCAAACAAAGTATAAAAATTCTAAGTGGTCTCCCCCCTTAGTCTCTTGGAAATAATGTCGATAATGCATGCACTCATTACTAAGGTCATTTTCCAAGGGCAAGGGGGAAAATATAACCTTTTTTTTAAAATACATTTGAAATTTTTTCTGCATGAAACAACTCTTTTTAAAATATAAATATATTATTTCAAAACCACTTTTAAATCAATATTACAAAACCATCCGAAATTAAATTCTCAAATTTATATTTAATTTATTATTTCATTACCAATTAATTTTCAATATTTATTTCTTAAACCATTCGATAACCAATTGTAATAACCCGGAAATCCAAGCCAATTTAAAATTTTTATTTTGGCAATTTTAGTAAATTTTGAATATTTAAAATGAATTATTTTAAATAATAACGGCGAGAAATTTATTTTGAATAGAATTAGAACGTATATATTTATTTGAATCGTCGTTAGAATATAAATATTTATTTTAAATTATAAAAGGAATTGAAAATGGTGAGGTAGTTCGAAAATTCGATTTCAAATTTCAAATGAATGTATAGGATTCAAAATAAACCGGATTTTAGCAAAACCAAAAATATTAGAATCTATATGAGAATATCTTTCCAACGAATCGAAAAAATTGAAATTTCATAGTGGGAATAAAAAGTTATACCCAGTTGAAAATTTAGAATAGTCGCAATGGAATTTTGGCCCTTAAAAATGGAAATTTTGCAAACAACCTCTGTTTTTGACAAAACCGATTTTGTTGGATCCGAGATGTCAAGTTATTTCTAGATTCCAAAATTCGTAATTTTCTGAATCAATATGTGAGCGTGGCAAAGGAAAACGTGTTTTGACAGTTTCAGTCAATTTGAATCGACCAGAAAATGGCCATTTTTCAAATGATCTCAGAATTTGATGAAATTAGTTTTGTTAGGATCGTAATGAAGCTAGAAAATATTTTTTGGGAATTTTTAGAGTCAGTATGTGGTCCCGGTAAATTGAAATGTGCGTTCAAATTCAATATATATATATATATTTATATTTTGATTTTGACGGAAACTAATCGAAACAGTCGAATATGCTTACCGGACATATTCCATTGTGTTCGGAATGAGGGTAATTAGCTAGGAAGGACAGTCGGTGGGTTCGATTTTGAGTTCGAAGTAAAAAGTCACTTTATGGAATTAAATAAATAAATAATATAATTATATGTTTCCTTTTCCTCCACCATCTCCTATTACCCAGTCAACCCTCCCCCGTTGAAAATCATTTCAGAAAAGCAAATAAAAAATGAAACGGATCGTGGAAACCCGTCGCACCCTCTCACCGGAGCCACCGCGCCTCCGCCTTAGGCCGCTACCCCCTCCCCTTCTCTCTTTCCTCCTCCGATGGAAGACCACAACCCCTTTTCTTCGCCAAAACCCGCCATTAGACCCCCCATACCCCATCGCCGCCCTGTCCACCACTACCTAACCACCGTGCCACACCCTTACCGCTGCCACCACCTGACGCCTGCGCGCACCACCACAGCAGCACCCTCCTCCAATCGAACAAAACCCGGCATCCCATTCATCAACGACCGAAATCAGTTACTTCTCTTTTTAATTTATTTACATTTAGTTATTTTCAGTTTTATTTATGTATAACCACGAGAGAAAAAAATACGATTTTTAATCAGAGAAAGATTAGATTTTTATCGATAAAAAGATTAGATTTTTATCAATAAAAAGATTAGATTTTTATACGGGAAAAGATTAGATCTTTAATTTAGAAAAGGTGAGATTTTTGTATATGAAGTAGCGTATTAAAAATATAATCTTTATCATCTAGAGGGCAAAAAAGATATGATTTTTATTGTTAGATCAGCAAAGTAAAAAAATATGATTTTTACAATGAAAAGATCAATATGAAAATACGATTTTTATTATACGAATGGCATGTTAAAAAAATATGATTTTTATATTATAGAAAGAATAAAAATATGATTTTTATATTATAGAAAGAATAAAAATATGATTTTTATATTATCTTATACTATAATGCAAAACCCTTGGTCAAATAATCAAAGTGAAGCCTTTTTGGGCTTTCCAATTGTACCCTTTGGCTCAACACAATTCAGCTCTTTTTTGGGGGCTTCTCCGTCACTTTGACCACGGTTAATGGGAATGACCACACTCCCACGTTTTCTCCCACTTCCCAAAATACGGAAACACCACGACATCGGCAGAATGGCATGCAAGCTCGAGATTTCAGATGTAGCAGATCAACTAATAGCCGGCACTAAGCCCTCTTTCCAGATCTGCATCAGAACCGACGCTGTATCTCATGTTGTCGTGGCGATTTCACCCCTCTTGATTTCGAATCCCTTTAATTCATCGATTTGTCCATCTATTTGATTGCCTACAGGTATTTATTATTGAGTTGTATTGGATTCTGTTTTTGTTTAGTCAAGATTACTTCAGTTTTTTTTTAATGGCAAGTTAGCAGATCGGCCAGAGGAAGACCCAGCAAACAAAGAAAGGGCTTTGTGAATGCGAGGGGATCTGAAGCTCGATCTGCTCTTTCTCGCGAATTTGCTCACTAGCTCTCAAACATTATGCTTTTTGGTAACTTAACCTAACATCATATACCGGCTTATTCTTCTCAAAATTTGATTTCGAATTTGTACCCTTTTTGTAGTAAGATGCCTCATTGAGGAAACCAAAGCATTCTCTCACATAAGAGAACCAGTCTCTACTCTGAAATTTTCCATGGTTTGAGCTTATAATCTTTAAGATCAGCGATGTTTAGAATGAGAAACACCCAGTTTAATAGTAAAAGCGTATGCGTTTATGGTTTGCTTTAATTATATTGAATAAGTTTATTTAATGTTTTGCCATGAATAACATATGTTTGGTTAACAGGCATAGTAGAACAACGAGATTGTTTGTCGGTGGAGTGAATTAGCAGGATGTTAGAGTTGAGAGGTGGTTATTGGATTGACCTCTATGAAGGATGATGAGACTACTGAAAAAAGCCCAGTACGTTTGAGTTACCTTGATCATATAGTATGATATTTCTTGACTGCTAATTTGTTAACAAATGTTTTGTATGTTAGGGAAGTTTTTTCTTTTAGAAATTCAACAGTAAATGATTAACGAAAAACACACCGATGGAGGAAATAATAGGTGCAAAATGATTGATCCGAAATGATTATAGGTGAGAATTCGAATTTTTGAATGTCATTATGCTATACATTTTTTCCCTTATGCTTTTTTTCACACTGGGTACGTTTGTCATTTTTCCTACTGACATTTTAGTTTGAGTCTCATGTAGAAGTATGCAATCGATAAGTGGATATATCATCTATTTTTGAAGATACATAAATAACAGTATATTATGCTTCTCTAGCCTTATCCCTTCTCACTGTTTCAGTCGGTACTAAATTGGTATCATTTTATCATATTTAATTATCTTCTGATTCCCATGCTATGTTACTTATCGTGTTCCAAACATGACTGAATTGTTTATGTTTATCGAATCAAAGAATTCAATGTCATTAGATGTTACCTGCATAGTTCCGCTAACATTTTTAATGCATGTTTGTTTGATTTATAGTGCTGCAATCCAACCCCTACCTGTTCTCTGTAGTCTCTGCAAATGCTATGTTAACCACACTGAATGACTTCTAGGACCATAATAGATCCCAATAAAGAAGTTTTGATAAGCGATGCATATTTATTCTTTTCAGCATTTATAAGTTCTTTTGTAGTTCACCTTTTTTATTTATTTTACTTCCATTGGAAGATAAGTAAACCTTTTTCACTATATTAATTGCTTCCGTCAAAAGCCTAATTATTGTTTCTTTTGTATTCTAATATATAGTTGGAACCAAATTTCAGTTCATTCTGTTTAACTTACAACTCTCACCTCTTTAGCATTACAGAAACCTGCTTATCATGATATGTTTCCTACTCACATGACATGTTTTATTTAACATATTAAGTAAATTAATTTTGGTAACTTATCATGACATGTTTAAACCTTTTTAAATGGAAAAAAATACTGTTGACTTTAAATTTGTTCTACTACATCACTCAGGTACAACTTTATACACTTCTTTCAATATACTTTTTCAATTCATCGATGTGTGAATATTCATATTGCACGGCGAGTTCCTGAAGTGAATTAAAATAAATTTGGCTATTCCATTAAGGCTGCCAAATATATGTTACATTCAAATCATATTAAAAAATGTTTTCTTTTCCATTTGAGGTCTCTAAATTTCACCTTGAAGTCTGATCATTAAAACATTATGTTGGAGATAATTAGGCAGAAGGAAAATAGTATCATTGGAATAACTGAATAAAATAAGCTGTATAGTTAAAGTTTAAAAAAAGAGAAAGTAGGGTGTATAAACTAATGAAAATGGTGGATAGAAATAATATTATCCTAATCAATAATGTAAAATTTTACATGGTTTTTCATCTCTTCTTTCTTCGTTGTATTGCTACTAAACGTTATTTGCTGGGTAAAACTTCTCCTTAATGTTATTTGCTGCAGTAGGACAAATCCATTATGTAACACCGTTCATCATGTATCAATAAGTTATATGATGGCTTTCACTACTTGCACATATTACTGTAGACAAGGATGAACCTATACATTCTTCTACTACTGCTGCTATTATTTCACGTTTTCTTTAATAGTATGAAAAGGCCAATGTGGTACATAGATAGCTAGGTAGTGTTCTGAAGCTTGAGCGTACATTGATAAGCAGTACAATTATTGAGTGTATGGGACAAGGACCACAAACATCGTTTTCCATTTAATTTTGCCACTAAATAGTTTTGTTTTTTAAGAAGTATGTCACATAGTTGTAACCTATATATATCCTTGGTGATATGATACATAGTCACATATATTAAACAATGGTTTATGGTACATGTGATGCCTACGTGAAATGCGAATCCAGTGAATATTACAATAAATTAACTTCTTTAATAGCTAAATGGAAGGTGTACTAAAAATGGGTTTTGCAGAAGAACACCCAGGTTCAACAGTTTTTTTGTTTATTTATCGATGTAATGTAGTGCGTGATATGCTTATTTAGGCGCATGTGTTTAAATAGTTGATGATTTTGAATTTATGCATCTTTACGCATCACCGAGTCATAAGAATTACATTAGTATTTTGTTGGTATTGCACAACACATGTCCAAGTTTTTGGTTTCTTTGGATAAATGAAAAAAAAAAAAACTTCAGTGATGTGTATAGCACATGTCCAAGTTTTTGGTTTCTTTGGATAAATGAAAAAAAAACTTCAGTTATGTGTATAACGTTCGTAGTGTCATAAAATATTATATATTTGATGTTTAAATCTTTTATATTTAGATTTTTTTATGGTATACTTATATTTTCCCTCATGCTTATTCCATGCAGATATATATTGGCTCTGCATTCAAGTGGAATCTTCTAAACAATCATCACATCTATAGTTGAAACACCCCACCTCTGTTAGGGTCACTCTCAAAGGGAATGCCCTAATTTTGGTGGAGGTTTATAAGTATAAGTCACAGATATACAAGACAGATATAAGAATACATATTTTTGAATAGCGAAAATCAACAACATCTTTTATTTCATCAAAATACGTGTTCACAAAAACATACCATACTTGTTTTACAATTCTTCCAAAAACATAACATCTTCATAACTGTCTTGATTACATTATTAAAGAAGCATAAAGAAAACATAAATAAACTGCAAAAGTCCCATCATTGCTACCCAAAGCCATAGCCCAAAACGGAAAAAGATCCAAGCAATACATTCTTTCTCCTCAATCTGGATGTGAAAACTGGTCAAGCTGCGGTGTTCCCTCCCTGTGGACCTGGGGGGGGGGGGGACGAAAGAAAAGAAGGCGAAAGAAAAGTAGAGTCAGACATAAAGCCTGAGTAAGTCTAGGACTATTCAGTCTATGAATAAAGAACTGGGTATGATAAGCATAAACTGGAAATGGGAATGCACCATAAACTAAGTTAAGTTGTCTAGGGTCGAATATACTATCGTACCCCATATTAATCTCTGTACCCATATAAACTAGTTCCCAACAGGCACCCCATAAACAGGGTGAAGTGATCCATTTCTGATGATCGGCTCCTACTCCCATAGTTACATGTGTCTTACGGCCCCCGATGTTGTAGTTACCTATGCTTGTCCCACCATGGGGTGTATCAAGTCCCATGGTGGCGGCCCGACACAACTCTAGAATGCACAAGTATGCTACTGGTGCCCAGTGCCTTATTTTTCTGCGCCGGAGAGTGTGCACGCCCGCACCCCGTTAGAACCTACACTGTTGCACCACCGCCGTCGATTTGACCTCTTACAGTCAGCCCAGTAATCGTGCCCCACCCTGTCCAGTTTAGGGTATCCTGATACACCTTGTAGGGTTACTGCTGAAAAGGGTCCCCCGCTACTAGGTTTTCTATTTCTAGCCAACAAGCTAAGTTGGTTAAGTGTTTTATAAACCTAACCCCCAATCAGTATGTATAGTTTAGCATGTTCCATTTTGATTAAGTATTAATATAGTTTACTTAATCCTATCAATCCTGACTCAGCCTTAATTGTCTTATTAAAGCCTTGACCTCTCACATTAGACAGGTATTGTTGTGGCTGTTTGTTGCCGGTTGGGTCCGGGCAGTCTTACGCCACAACTCAGTCTAACCTCGGGTCCTTATTGGGCTCCGTGTTTAACCACCCACATTGGATAGGTATTGTTGTGACTACTGGACAGCCGGGCGGTTCCGGGCAGGTTTACATCACAACTCAATCCAACCTCGGGTTAAACACATCGTATTTTCTTCATTTACATATTTTGTCTCTTTTCTTTTTATATGTAAATATTTGCGGCCCATTATTCAAATTCATCTTTATTGATTAAAATTTATTTATGCCACTTAATTGTTTTTCAAGGTTGTTGGCATGCGTCAAACATGCCAACACATATGTTCTATATTTTAACCCAAACGTCATTACCCTCGTTTTACACGTTCGCTACAATGTAAGGTGTGTTGGGTTTAATATTTAAACCCAATTTAGCCATATGAAAAGGGGAGGCTTATAACATGGTGTTTATAAGGTAACATGAAAGAGGGGAGTGTGAACGCATGAACTTGCAACGAACGATTCAATTAACATAAAGTAGGCACATGTGAACTTGCAATTGTAACAGCATATAATTATGGTATAAACAATACTTAAACATGAATCATTCTATTCATATGATCATGGCATAAACAATACTTAAACATGATTCATTCTATTCATATGATTACGGCATAAACAATACTTAAACATGAATCGTTCTATTCATATAATCATGGCATAAATAATACTTAAACATGAATCATTCTATTCATGTAATCATGGCATAAATAATACTTGAACATGAATCATTGTAAACTTGCAATTGGGATGTAAATCTAAGTTAATTGTGTCACATATATCACCATATGGTTTTGATAACAACTTAGGCCTAAAACATGTTTCAACTAGGCATAATACAAAACATAGTTTAGTCATGTTCATAAAGGTGCTTACTTTTGTTTCTAACACAAAAGTATGATTTGCCAAGTTTAACATAGATTCATATAAATCATAGTACTTAGCCTAGTCCAATTACACACTGAAAGTGATCATAAAAGTATGTACATCTTATTAGCATAATAACGAATCATATACTTGCATGAATTCCAATTAAAATTCCACAACATATGGTTGTCAACATAAATCATATACTTGTATGAATCCAATCGTATACCATAGCATTTCCAAATCGTTTAGAATCAAAATAACATACAAGTATAGATTATTATCGCCACAATTCCATTTCGTTGTTAACTTCCAATGCAAATCAC
The DNA here is from genome assembly GCA_030737875.1 of Allium sativum. Lineage (NCBI taxonomy): Eukaryota > Viridiplantae > Streptophyta > Magnoliopsida > Asparagales > Amaryllidaceae > Allium > Allium sativum. Next base: position 442,270,200 of record CM060923.1, on the reverse strand, counting down.
ATACTCGCAAATATCCAATCGTATACCATAACATTCCCAAATCGTTAGAATCAAAATAACATGCAAATATAGATTATTATCGCCACAATTCCATTTCGAATTTTACACAAATCAAACGCAATTAATTATTCACATCGGAATAGCACTCTACTTACAACGTATGACGAATCTTCAATTCAGGAATCTGAATTCTGAATTTGGAGATGCTATCCTTTGTTGTAGGCGTTGCTTTGATTCAATTAACGTTGCTTTAAGCTTTTGATTTATCTCCTAATTGTCTCCCAATTTCTGACGTCTATCCTTAGTCTCTCCTCAGCAGCATGACGGTCTCATCTCCATTTTAGTTTGTGTGAATTAGGGTTAGTTTTAGGTCCTTTTTATAGAGTTTGTGAGTTGATTTAGACCGTCGATGAAGCTTGGTTTAATAATAGCCGTTCGTTCAAAGGAGGGACCAACCAGGAGCTGACACCTAGCCCTAGTGACAAGGCAAGGCTCAGAAAATCGACCAAACACAGATTAGGCCAGCCAGGGTGGGCTGGGTTCGACCTGGCTCAGGGGCCAGGTCGACACCCAAGTCGACACAGTGTCGACTTGGAAGTCGACACGGGTTACCCAGGTCGACTGCCCAGTCGACCTGGCTAGCCCCAGGTCGACTGCCAAGTCGACCTGGGTGCTTTGGGCGGGAATTTTCCCGCCTTGGCCAATTGGGCCCGATTTTGAATTTTGAATTAGTTTTTCTGAGCTGTTTTCGTCTGTTCGAATTTTAAACCTAATTCTGAAACTTCCGGAGGCCATATCTTGGTCATACGGACTCCGATTTTCGAAAACTCGGACTCTATTTCACGTATTTTTCCGAGACGAACGCAATGGCGTATCCCATTTCCCTTAATTCTTTGATTTGAAATTAATTATACTTTAATTTGTGAATTTCACTGTTATAGAATATACGGGGTGTTACAATAGTGCACTGAACCAAATATATATAGCAAGTCATTTAGCTTATAATTCAAACGTCCGGTTTTTGGCTGTTTTGTTCCCACTGGATAATGCACACACTAACTAATATGTGATGAATATAAAGTTATATGAATTATTACTTCACTGCTGAACCAAATATATCGAGGCCTGTGCCACTTATATGTTTCTGATTATTTTACATAGACATGTTTCTAAAGGAAAACAAAGGTGAGAATAAACATCATGCCAATATCTTCCCTTCATTCATAGGCTTTTGATTATGTTACGTGCTTTGGAGCTTCATTCCCTTCTCTAAGCAATAATATAAAGAGTTTTCTTGCAACAAATGTATGAGCTATTCTATTGACATGCTGCAATGGATTTAGATCCATTTGAAATATTTTTACATTTCCAGGCTGTTGTAACTTCAAGTATTATAGCTTAAATGATATTATAAAAGTAAGTTCTGATGGCATTTCATATTTGAGCATTCAAGTTGCGTTTTAACTTATACTGACTTTTAAACTTCAGCTTCGTGGATGCTTCATTTGTTGGGTTTGATATTTTTCTGGGACATGATATTACTTAGTGATAGATATTGGCATGCTTAGTGAAATGTTTTTACAGAACTCTAACATTGTACAAGTATAGAAAATGAAGACAGACATACTTTGGTCAAATATATCTATGCACACGTCCATCGGGCGTGCATGTGTACTGGTAGAAAGAATAAAAATATGATTTTTATATTGGTAGAGTAATAAAAATATGATTTTTAATGTATAGAACATCATATTAAAAATGTGATTTTAATATGAACAATGTGGAGAAGACTGCGTTGGAAATACAGGAAGATCCAGACTGTTCTGAATTTCAGAAATAAAACGGCGGATTGGAACCCTCGGTGAGAACTCCTCACTTTTATTTTAATTTCTAGTTTGAAATATATATTAGGATGCAGACGATGCTTAGCAGCACCCGACACCCGTTGTCTACAGACCATGGATGACTTGTTTGTTTAATTGATGTGTTGTGAAAGTTGATTGTGTGAAGTGGATTGAATAAAATATTTTATAGTTAAGAATATAATTTTTTACGTGTATATAAAATAAATACTTATAAACAAATCGGACGATTTGTTTATGTACAGCCATTTGACTGATATTGATTGGGACGATAAATTTTACACATCGCCCAACTGCACAAATAAAAATCTGTGTTTGTTGATTTGAAACCCCACACGGGTATTGGGATGATATTTGATGTAAACTAATCTCGATTGTTTAGTTGTATGTCAATTGATGGGTTAACAGACTGTGTAAGCGTTAATTATTTATATTTAATGCTTATGCAGTTGTGTGGTGCACTTTGGATGATGGTTGATTATTTATCATTGCTGTTATATACATGTGTTGTATAGAACCTATATAAATAACATTATATGGTAATTGAGTGGGTCTCATTCAAATTTAGAAAATAAATTATATTCATGTGTTGAGTAAACAAAATAGTCATGTGTTGACAATACTCATGTGTTGAGAATATTCATGTGTTGAAATTATTCATGAGTTGAACGAAATATTTATACAATAAAATTCACATTTTTATTGTAAGAAGGAAATTAAAGAAAATTCATGTGTTGAAGAAAATATTCATTTGTTGAATAGAATAACGAAGTTATTGAAATATATAAAGCCGTGTTGATTAGAAATGCGCCATTTTGACGTGAACGTTATCTATATTGATTTTTTTTCATTTTTATAATGAATATCGAAAAGGAATTGGATTCAAAATATAATATTTTTAAAATACTATCATTTATATATTGATGATATGAAATATTCAATTTTGATTTGAAATTGAATATGAAGTTGAAATCGTTTTGAAAACGAATTTTAAACGATTCATAAAATACATTTTAAAAGGAAATTGACAAAATATATATAATATTATATATATATAATGGCCTGAATAGAACGCGCCGCGCTGCGACAGTTCTCGAATTTCGACCATTCACTTCGAATGGACATTAAGGGAGATACGACCGTCGGATTCTCCTAAAACCAGAACCATTGGGTTCGTATCGAAAAGAGATTTCTAAGGAATATTAGAGATTTGAAATCTAACGGTTGGAGTTGGAATTATGTCCAAATCAAATTTGGAAAAGGTCGCTGTAAGTGCAGTTCGATGGCCGTTTATGGAAATCGACTGTATGGGCCTTGATAAAATTGTTAAAAATATCAATAATTAGTGTTAAATCATAAGAAATGATCTGGAATGAATTGGGATGAAAAACTCCATATTTGAAAAGATAAAAATAGATTTTTATCGAAATGAACTAGTTTTGAACTAGAATTATAATCCATTTATTTTTGAAATAAATAAATAGGATTTGAAAGGGTTTTAAAGGTAACCAGAATTTCCAATAATTGAATTGGAATGGATTTGAATCGAAATTGTCTTTGGAATATTTCGATGTTGGATTTCGTGATTATACAGATATCGTTATGGAAATTAGAAAGATATATTTATATTGTTATTTCCAATACAATATTTGTTGATTGTAGAATTTGATATTGAATATAAGCCGATATATTTTCTATTCAGAGCCTTGTATTTAATATCAAATGGGATTTGGGTTTGTCGTGAACGGTGTTTTAAATAACACTTGTTCTTTAACCCGATAATTAATGGAATGTGAATTGGGTTTATCATGAACTGTGTTTTAACGACATTCGTTCTTTAACCCGATTTACAGTGAAATGTGATTTGGAATATATAAATCTTTTGTTAAGATTTAAAGGAGATTTTCCAAAGTAAAGTTTTCCAATTTAATAAAATAAATTGGAATAGAATGGAATTCGATTTGGTAATAATCAAAGTGAATTTCTGTGGAGGAAGACAACTAATATATCTGGAATTTAAAAGGCTTTGCCGTTATTCCATTTATATTATTAGTCGGATATGGGAGTTTATATCGATTATATATATCGATTTGTTTTCCATAAAGATTCCATTCCATTGTAAATGGAATGTGATTTTGGGTTTATCGTGAACCGTGTTTTAAATGACATTGGTTCTTTAACCCAGTTAAAACAAGATATGATTTCCCAAGTTAAATAATCATTAATATTGATTTTTGGGAAGATTAAAACCAAGTGGAGTTTTAATGAATCTTTAATTAGATTGAAATGATCGAGAATGGAGTATCACCAGTTTTGCTCCAGGCGATAGTTAAATCTTTAATTAGATTTGAACGTGAAATGGTAATTGAATTTACCGATAACACCGTGGTGTTAGATATGAAGTATGACCAGTTTTACTTCATGGGATGAATAGGTTGGGGTTGGGAAATTTAACAAGTGATTACTTCGGTAAGGTTCGCTAATCCCGACTAGTTTGGATAAACCATAATTTGGTTTGAATTGATATTCAAAAGAAGATTAAAGAATAAATTTAAAGAATTTATCTTTGATAAAATTAATTGGAACCCTTCCCAAAGTATAAGAATATTTGAATAAAAGAATATTATGAATTGGAATGAGGCGTATGTTGTGTTTATGTAACACTTGTTTATTATATACGAGAGTTATTTAGAAAGACTGGGTTTATCCCATTCTGAATAACTGATTTGACGATGTGTCGAGGATGAAGGCGGTGGTCGAAGACCGGAGGTCTTCACATCATTTGGATAATTACTGATGATCTTGACTGGGCTGTACACCCAAGAGGAGGGAACCAGTTGGTGATCGTCCAGACGTACTTGGAGATCGATGGATATGCGAGGTACCAGGTGCCTCCGGTTTCGTTCAGACCCAGAACGAACTTGTAAATGGACTGTGTGTCTGACATTGGATTTTATTCTGTGTGATTGATTTCTATTAAATATATATCTGTTTGACGGGGGAGAATTTATTTTCTTGCTTAACTCCCTTCTCTGAGACGTACGAGCTTAGAGGTTATATATTGATGGATATCAATTGCATGGAGTGAGTTGCCTATGTGGCATGCCTAAGTGGCAAATGATTAAGGCCTTTGTTAAAAAGCAAAATCTTGTGGTTGATGATCAAAGCACGACCTATGTGGCACAGCTTTGTGTATGGCGTTAATTCGCGAACCTCACACCCCGGTGTGAACCAAAAACAGGAGAGGACCTCAGGGCGGACATGCGTTTCGTTCTAGCTAGAAGTGGCGTCAGTGGTTTTACACGCCCTGACGAGTTTGACTTATGTGGTTGTTGGAATGCGAGGTGCCTCGGATATATCGGTCGATCAGGGACCGATGGAGTCATTGGACTCGTTGACACCCCATAGGGTAGGGAAACGCAGTGTTCAGGCATTATAATCCATATCGAGTGAACCGGCCCTGACGATCCAAGGTGCTGTTGCGGCTGTTCCTGAGAGGCGGGCTAGAGCGTCTCGAAGTGGTAAGGACTATCCCTTGCCTTGGTTCACAGATTGAAATCCAACTTCTAATACGTGACATTTGCGGTTTTGATTGTAGAACCTATATATGGCGACATAGTGCTATAGGGCATTTATGCCATCTATGATTGATACTTATGATTTAAATTGTTTCGACACTATACACTCATAGTAATAATAAAAGATGAAATTTAGCGTATTAAGCATTCTTTGGCTATTATAAGGTAAAACCCTATCCTCCGGCTTGTGTTTCATTGTGTGATGGGACCTGAGTCTTATAATAGCTTCATTGTTCTTTATTTAGCATTGCGCTGTTGTTTTATGCACCGGTATTCTTGGGAGGAAACCCTTTCTGTGTTATACGGTGTGGTCCCTTGATTTACCTAACTTTAAAATAAAGATTAATAACTGTTTTAGTTTTGACACCAGTCACATGACTGACCTGAAGTTTATTGTTTTGACCTAAACTCTAGGTGCCCTTATTTTCGACATGGGCAGCTAGTAGTTTTGGTTTTGCAGATTTATATTCACAGGATCCTGGTTTACAGCTGGAACGATACTCGGAAAGCTCTGTATCCATGTATTACTTTCAGTTGTGTTTTGTATTATTTTTCCGCTGCTATGTAATGAAATTGAATCTCTGATATTTTTCTGATGTATAATATTTATTCATACTCTGTGTATTCATGTATTCTTATGGAATTGTTGTGATAAGCAATGAAATGTTCTTCTGTTTGTGTTCCGATTCGTCTTGTCCTTAATTCAGTCCGTTCTTTCCTTCACGGGGAAGTTCAGGTCGTCTCAGCTGGTATCAGAGCTTTGGTTTACAAAGCTCGAGAACAAGACACATTAGAACCATACGAAAGAATTCATTAGAGATTGTATTAGCAATATCCAACGAGAATGACTCGTTAGAGATAGGATCAGTAGTATCCTAGAACGAGTGTGAAGAGTGATGTTTTTAAAATAAAATTGAAAACAAATTTGGTTTTGAAATTTTAATCGTATTATACGTATTTGAATATTTATTTTAAATTGATTTGGACAATCAAGTATATAAAGATTTTGTATATACGTCTGATCCACGTGTATACGAAGTCTTAATATACTGGATAGATATAGAATCACACTCTAGTCACCCGAAGATGGTTCTGATGATCGCTATAGCGATCGCATCATAAGTATTCATGTTCGAGTTTCGAAGGTGGGATGTCTATATATTTCCTATTGACTGGTATGAGAACCAAAACTAGATAGGGTTTATTGTTGTGATTTGGCATAAAAAAATATGATTTTTGGCTATGTATTAAAGTTATATGATTGAAACGTTATTCAACAAATGGATTGCTGATTGTGTGGTTTGATTATTGTTCGATTAGTTAAATGTTGAACCTTTAGCCAAATTGAACCAGATAGTGAGTTTTATTGAAAATTAGTCACATTTGCATGCATATACATGTACTTACATTGAACAAGTCATAGCAAGGAGGCTAGAGAAGAGAAATAAAATTGTTTGCCCGACAAATAGGTACATGTTTATTGTATTTCTTGGGGGTTTTTGATGATTTTATGAGCCGCTTGGCTTTTTCTTTTTCTTTTGGATTTGTGAGGGCCATGGGAGGCTATTTGAAATATCCCGAAGCTCGAAAATTTAGGGTGTTAGCCAAATTTTTGAAAAATTTGAAAAGTTCTTAGAAACTAAAAAGTTGAAGAACTTAAGCTGTAATGAAAATAATGAAAGGTTGAGTTTATTTGTAAAACAACTTTCAGCTTCATTCCTTTCGGGGACGAAAAGTTTTAAGTGGGGGAGATTGTAATAACCTGAAAATCCGAGCCAATTTAAAAATTTTACTTTGGCAATTTTAGTAAATTTTGAATATTTTAAATAATAACGACAAGAAATTTATTTTGAATAGAATTAGAACGTATATATTTATTTGAATCGTCGTTGGAATATAAATATTTATTTTAAATTATAAAAGGAATTGAAAATTGGGCGGTAGTTCGAAAATTCGATTTCAAATTTCAAATGAATGTACAGGATTCAAAATAAACTGGATTTTAGCAAAACCAAAAATATTAGAATCTATTTGAGAATATCTTTCCAACGAATCCGAAAAATTGAAATTTCATAGCGGGAATAAAAAGTTATGCCCAGTTGAAAATTCAGAATAGTCGCTATGGAATTTTGGCCCTTAAAAATGGAAATTTTGCAAACGACCTCTGTTTTCGATGAAACCACTTTTGTTGGATCCGAGATGTCAAGTTATTGCTAGATTCCAAAATTCGTAATTTTCTGAATCAATATGTGAGCGTGGCAAAGGAAAACATGTTTTGATAGTTTCAGTCAATTTGGATCGACCAGAAAATGGCGATTTTTCAAACGATCTCAGAATTTGACGAAATTGGTTTTGTTAGGACCGTATCGTCGATACGAAGCTAGAAAATATTTTTCGGGAATTTTTAGAGTCAGTATGTGGCCCCGGTAGATTTAAATGTGCGTTCAAATTCAATATATAGATTTATATTTTGATTTTGATGGAAACTGATCGAAACAGTCTCATAGGCTTACCGGGCATATTCCATTGTGTTCGGAATGGGGGTAATTAGCTAAAGAGGACAGTCAGTGGGTTCGATTTTGAGTTCGAAATAAAAGTCACTTTATGGAATTAAATAAATAAATAATATAATTATATGTCTCCTTTTCCTCCCCCATCTCCGATTACCCAGTCAACCCTCCCCCGTTGAAAATCATTTCAGAAAAGCAAATAAAAAAATGTAACGGATCGTGGAAACCCATCGCACCCTCTCACCGGAGCCACCGTGCCTCCGCCTTAGGTCGCCACCCTCTCCCCTTCTCTCTTTCCTCCTTCGATGGAAGGCCACAACACATTTTCTTCACCAAAACCTGCCGTTAGACCCCCCATACCCCATCGGCGCCCTGTCCGCCACTACCTAGCCACCGCGCCACCCCCTTACCGCTGCCACCACCTGACGCCTGCGTGCACCACCACACATCACCCTCCTCCGATCGAACAAACCCCTGCAGCCCCTTCACCAACGACCGAAATCAGTGAGTTTTCTTTTTAATTTATTTACATTTAGTTATTTTCAGTTTTATTTATATATAACCATGAGAAAAAAATACGATTTTTAATCAGAGAAAGATTAGGTTTTTATCAATAAAAAAATTAGATTTTTATCAATAAAAAGATTAGATTTTTATACAGGAAAAGATTAGATCTTTAATTTAGAAAAAGTGAGATTTTTGTAGTATTAAAAATATAATCTTTATCATCTAGAGGGCGAAAAAGATATGATTTTATGGTTAGATTAGCAAAGTAAAAATATGATTTTTACAATGAAAAGATTAATATAAAAATACGATTTTTATTATACGAATGGCATGTTAAAAAATATGATTTTTATAATATAGAAAGAATAAAAATATGATTTTTATGTTATAGAAAGAATAAAAATATGATTTTTATATTGGTAGAGTATTAAAAATATGATTTTTAATGTATAGAACATCATATTAAAAATGTGGTTTTAATATGAACAGCGTGGAGAAGACTGCGTTGGAAATACGGGCAGATCCAAACCGTTCTGAATTTCAGAAATAAAACGACGGAGTTGAACCCTCGGTGAGAACTCCTCGCTTTTATTTTAATTTCTAGTTTGAAATATATGTTAGGATGCAGACGGTGCTCACCAACACCCGACACCTGTTGTCCACAGACCATGGATGACTTGTTTGTTTAATTGATGTGTTGTGAAAGTTGATTGTGTGAAGTGGAATGAATAAAATATTTTATAGTTAAAAAAATAATTTTTAACGTGTATATAAAATAAATATTTATAAACAAATCGGACGATTTGTTTATGCAAACCCATTTGACTGATATTGATTGGGACGATAAATTTTACACATCGCCCAACTACACAAATAAAAATCTGTGTTTGTTGATTTGAAACCCACACGGGTATTGGGATGATATTTGACGTACACTAATCCCGATTGTTTAGTTGTATGTCAATCGATGGGTTGACAGACTGTGTAAGCATTAATTATTTATATTTAGTGCTTATGCAGTTGTGCGGTGCACTTTGGATGATGGTTGATTATTTATCATTGCTATTATATACATGTGTTGTATAGAACCCATATACATAACATTATATGGTAATTGAGTGGGTCTCATTCCAATTTAGAAAATAAATTATATTCATGTGTTGAATAAAAAAATAGTCATGTGTTGACAATACTCATGTGTTGAGAATATTCATGTGTTGAAACTATTCATGTGTTGAACGAAATATTTTTACAATAAAATTCACATTTTTATTGTAAGAAAGAAATAAAAGAAAATTCATGTGTTGAATAAAATATATATTCATGTGTTGAATAAAAGAAAATTCATATATTGAAGAAAATATTCATTTGTTGAATAGAATAACGAAGTAATTGAAATATATAAAGTCGTGTTGATTAGATATGCGCCATTTTGACGTGAACGTTATCAATATCAATTTTATTCATTTTTATAATGAATATCGAAAAGGAATTGATTTCAAAATATAATATTTTGAAAATACTATCATTTATATATCGATGATATGGAATATTCAATTTTGATTTGAAATTGAATATGAAGTTGAAATCGTTTTGAAAACGAATTTAAAACGATTCATAAAATACGTTTTAAAAGGAAATCGATGAAATATATATTATATGTATTATATATATAATGGCCTGAATAGAACGTGCCGCGCTGCAGCAGTTCGCGAATTTCGACCATTGACTTCGAATGGACATTACGGGAGATTCGACCGTCGGATTCTCTAAAACCGGAACCGTTGGGTTCGTATCAAAAAGATCTTTCTAACGAATATTAGATATTTGAAATCTAATGGTTGGATTTGGAATTATGTCCAAATCAAATTTGGAATAGGCCGTTGTAAGTGCAGTTCGATGGCCGTTTATGGAAATCGACTGTACGGGCCTTGATAAAATTATTGAAAATATCAATAATTAGTGTAGAATCATAAGAAATGATTTGGAAATAATTGGGATGAAAAACTCCATATTTGAAAAGATAAAAATCGGTTTTTATCGAAATGAACTAGTTTTGAACTAGAATTATAATCCATTTATTTTTGAAATAAATAAATAGGATTTGAAAGGGTTTTAAAGGTAACCAGAATTTCCAATAATTGAATTGGAATGGATTTGAATCGAAATTGTCTTTGGAATATTTTGATGTTGGATTTCGTGATTATACAGATATTGTTATGGAAATTTGAAAGATATATTTATATCTTTATTTCCAATACGATATTTGTTGGTCGTAGAATTTGATTTTGAATATAAGCCGATATATTTTCTATTCAGAGCCTTGTATTTAATATCAAATGGGATTTGGGTTTGTCGTGAACAGTGTTTTAAATAACATTTGTTCTTTAACCTGATAATTAATGGAATGTGAATTGGGTTTATCGTGAACTGTGTTTTAATGACATTCGTTCTTTAACCCGATTTACAGTGAAATGTGATTTGGAATTTATAAATCTATTGTTAAGATTTAAAGGAGATTTTCCAAAGTAAAGTTTTCCAATTTAATAAAATAAATTGGAACAGAATGGAATTCGATTTGGTAATAATCGAAGTGAATTTCTATGGAGGAAGACAACTAATATATCTGGAATTTAAAAGGCTTTGTCGTTATTCCATTTACATTATTAGTTGGATATGGGAGTTTATATCGATTATATATATCGATTTGTTTTCCATGAAGATTCCATTGTAAATGGAATGTGATTTTGGGTTTATCGTGAACCGTGTTTTAAATGACATTGGTTCTTTAACCCAGTTAAAGACATGATATGATTTCCCAAGTTAAACAATCATTAATATTGATTTTTGGGAAGATTAAAACCAAGTGGAGTTTTAATGAATCTTTAATTAGATTGAAATGATCGAGAATGGAGTATCACCAGTTTTGCTCCAGGCGATAGTTAAATCTTTAATTAGATTTGAACGTGAAATGGTAATTGAATTTACCTATAACACCGTGGTGTTAGATATGAATATGACCAGTTTTACTTCATGGGATGAATAGGTTGGGGTTGGGAAATATAACAAGTGATTACTTCGGTAAGGTTCGCTAATCCCGACTAGTTTGGATAAACCATAATTTGGTTTGAATTGATATTCAAAAGAAGATTAAAGAATAAATTTAAAGAATTTATAATGGGAACCCTTCCCAAAGTATAAGAATATTTGAATAAAAGAATATTCTGAATTGGAATGAGGCGTATGTTGTGTTTGTGTAACACTTGTTTATTATATACGCGTGTTATTCAGAAAGACCATGTCTATCCCATTCTGAATAACTGATTCGACGATGTGTCGAGGATGAAGGCGGTGGTCGAAGACCGGAGGTCTTCACATCGTTTGGATAATTACTGATGATATTGATTGGGATGTACACCCAAGAGGAGGCAATCTATTGGTGATCGTCCAGACGTACTTGGAGATCGATGGATATGCGAGGTACCAGGTGCCTTCGGTTTCGTTCAGACCCAGAACGAACTTGTAAATGGACTGTGTGTCTAACATTGGATTTTATTCTGTGTGATTGATTTCTATTAAATATATATCTCTTTTGCGGCGGAGAATTTAGTCTCTTGCTTAACTCTCTTCTCTGAGACGTACGAGCTTAGAGGTTATATATTAATGGATATCAGTCGCATGGAGTGAATTGCCTGTGTGGCATGCCTAAGTGGCAAATGATCAAGGCTTTTGTTCAAAAGCAAAGTCTTGTGGTTGATGATCAAAGCACGGCCTATGTGGCACAGCTTTGTGCATGGCGTTAATTCGCGAGCCTCACATCCCGGTGTGAACCAAAAACAGGAGAGGACCTCAGGGAGGACGTGCGTTTCTTTTTAGCTAGAAGTGGCGTCAGTGGTTTTACACGCCTTGACGAGTTTGACTTATGTGGTTGTTGGAATGCGAGGCACCTTGGATATATTGGTCGATCCGGGACCGATGGAGTCATTGGACTCATTGACACCCCATAGGGTAGGGAAACGCAGTGTTCATGCATTATAATCCACATCGAGTGGACTGGCCCTGACGATCCAAGGTGTTGTTGCGGCTGTTCCTGAGGGGCGGGCTAGAGCGTCTCGAAGCGGTAAGGACGATCCCTTGCCTTGGTTCACAGATGGAAATCCAACTTCCAATACGTGACATTTGCGGTTTTGATTGTAGAATATGTATATGGCGACATAGTGGTATGGGGCACTTATGCCATCTATGATTGATATTGTTTTGATAATATACACTTATAGTAATAATAGAAGATGAAATTTAGCGTATCAAGCATTCTTTGGCTATTATAAGGTAAAACCCTATCCTCCGGCTTGTGTTGCATTGTGTGATGGGACCTGGGTCTTATAATAGCTTCATTGTTCTTTATTTAGCATTGCGCTGTTATTTTATACACTGGTATTCTTGGGAGGAAACCCATTCCGTGTTATACGGCGTGGTCCCTTGATTTACCTAACATTAAAATAAAGATTAATAACTTTTTTAGTTCTAACACCAGCCACATGATTGACCTGGAGTTTATTGTTTTAACCTAAACTCTGGGTGCCCTTATTTTCGACACGGGCAGCTAGTAGTTCTGATTTTGCAGATTTATATTCACAGGATCCTGGTTTACAGCTGGAACGATACTCAGAAAGCTCTGTATCCGTGTATTACTTTCAGTTGTGTTTTGTATTATTTTTCCGCTGCTATGTAATGTAAATTGAATCTCTGATATTTTTCTGATGTATAATATTTATTCATACTCTGTATATTCATGTATTCTGATGGAATTGTTGTAATAAGCAATGAAATGTTCTTCTGTTTGTGTTCTGATTCGTCTTGTCCTCAATTCAATTCGTGCTTTCCTTCACGGGGAAGTTCGGGTCGTCTCACCAATAGTTTTAAATTATTGATTAATCAGTAATAAATGATGAAAAACTAATATTATCATCAACAAAAATCAGCATTCTAAGATTTCAAATAATTCTATATATAAATAAAATATAAAAATTAAAACAATATTATGTCAACGAGTCATATTCAAGTGTTTAGGAATCCCTATCGATGCCTTGGCGTTCCAAGTGCTGACCAGAATTCGTAAATACTCAACAGAACAAACCGACACAATATAAAATCATTTTATATCAAAATTACAAGTAAGTTCTCTCATATATGCTCAAACTCATTCTAGAGTATTACTACCCTATCTCTAACGAGTAAATCCCAAGTAGAGTCAAGGTTTTCACTAAACTAAAGCTCTGATACCAAATGTAAAGACCCTAGGCTTTGCAACCATCAGGCAGTGGGCTAACCTCCCACCGTGACATACAGTGATACCTCAGAACTGATTTTACGGCCAGCCTCTCGACTGCAACAACCAACCCAATCTTCCCATTAGGATGTGTAGGGGTAAGAATCTCCTGTTCGCCGCGAAACAGCCAAGCGAGAACCCCCTATCACGTTCTCTAAACTGGCTCTGATGCCAAATGTAGCATCCGAAAATTTTGACTGTTCAAACTGACAATGATCTTCAATTGTCAACTTAAACAAATCAAAAATATGGATAGTTATTGGGATTTATATAAGAAAAAGGAGAGAAGAAGAAAACCAAACACAAAATCTCATAGTGGAAGGACAAAATATAATAATTAAATAACAGTTCATGAAGCTGTTAAAACATACATTTGATTTTATTTTACAACAATTATCAGAGTTAACTATAATAAACATACCAATATTTCCAACGGAATAAATAGTAATAAATATGTCTGTTGAGCTCCATCTTCATCTCCATAATGGTATCTTCGATAATTGAAAACTCAGGCTGACTCGAGCATAAATGAAAGACAAAAACACTCGGATCAGAACTAAAATGTTCTCATATTAGTTACATCAAATTCATGCGATAATATGAGTGCAATAACTTAAGAGATGTTATGGTAATTTCCATCTCCTAAGGATCCGTTAAACTACTATATAATATAATATGCTATTATAATAGCGTCTATGATTAAATGTAACATATTAAAATAGCGTAAGAGGAATTATATTTTTACCCTCACATCATTTATAATACCGTTGTCTATACAGATATCGTAAAGTCCACAGTACATAGTGTTTATCAGAGGGCACTCCATAGGTATGGTACAAATCAAAATCGTAGGGGGCTCGATCAGGATAATATGACAAGGCACACGAGAAATGACCAGAGTAAGAATATACTAGTTGCATGCCCGGATTGCTGGTAACGCATAGCCGCGACTACCACTCACCCCGAACAACACTCTCAAATCACGGATGCGCATCAAATCAAATCAATCAAAACGAGGGACTATAGTAATAAAGGAAGAAGTGTTGCCGATGAAGGTAGCTAACCCCACTTGGTCACGGTATAGCCCTGTTTTAGTCAATTTAATTATGACCCGAAGGTCAAGGATATCCAACATCGTTCCCTTTCTTCAAATCCAGTAATAGCCTCCAAATCAACCTACTTCATTTCGGAACTCCACCGCGTACACAGTTGTTAAAGTGGTTTTCAGTGTTGGCAGAGAGTATGACAATATATGTTCCCGGTATCTTTAAGAACCAAACGTTTACATTTTTCACACCGGTCAGTTCCTTTACATTTCAAGGGGTGCATAATTCATAACAAAATATCATATTTCGCTTTAAACTCGTTTCAACAGTCGAGATAGAATATTTCATAATAAAATTTCCATTTAAAACCAAACTTAACTCTTGAAACAATTCCAACTTTAAAATAATTTGAATATTAAAATAGTTAAAAATATATTTAAAATAGTTTAGATATATAATTGAAATAGTTTAGATATATAATTAAAATAGTTTGAAAATGAATAATTTGTATTTAAAATAGAAATTACAGATTCAGTAAAATCTATAACTAAAATATTAAAATAGTTTATAAAATAAATAGTTAATTACTAAAATGGTTTGTTTGAAATAAGTAATAAAATAAAATATTTATAAGTAAATGGTTTATAAAGAAAATAATTATTATTAAAAAAATATTTTATAAAATTGTTTAAATTACTATAGTTGGAATTATAATCGTTTCTTCAAAATTTAACCAAACTCGAATCATATTTCAGTTCAAATCAATCACTAAATTTCGGTATCTTAATTCAAAAGGATTTGACTTCCCATTTATCTTTCAATTGGACTCAACCGTTCGATTTCAAATAATACGATTTAATAATTCGATTCAAATAAATGAATTTCAATTATAATTCTTATTTTGAATAATTCATTTATAAAATTTCGACTTCACGGTTCAATTATTATTATAAATCAAGTTAATTTAAAGTAAATATCAAAACTGGGTAAACAATTCAGTTTTGATAAATTTAGTTCATATTCAGTTAAGTTTACCTTCAGTTATCCACATTTACGAATTCTATTAAAGTTGAAATTTTAATTTTAAAGCTCAAAGTCCAAATTTTAAGGAAAAAGCTTAATAATGTCATTTATTTTTGTCTTTAAAATAAAATTCCAAAAATTCAAGGGTAAAAAAAACATTTTTTATTTAAAATAATATTCTAAAATTCAAGAGAAAAAAAACATTTTTTTAACCAATCAGTGTCCGTATATAATTCCTATCCTATGGCCAAGTAATACTTAAAATTTAATTTTAGTATTTTGGGAAATGATATATATCATTTCAATCCATATCAGAGTCATAGGTATTTATCATTTCAACCTCTGTTCTTAATTCATTTTAGGGTGTGTTCTTTGCAAGCGGAAGCGGAGAATTTAAGCGGAGAATTTGAGCGGAGAATTATAGTGGAGAATGGTAGTTAGCGGATCACGCGTTTGGCGGTTTAAGCGGAGTATTTACGCGGAGTATTTTATTTATATTTTGTAATTTAACTAATTACCGATTAAACATAACATTATAATTATTGCAGAATAACACAGTTAACAAAACATAACGGTCCATTATATAAAAACAGTACAGAAAGTGATTTACTGCAGAAATACAAAACAGAAATAATAGTATGATTCCTAATCGTTGCTTGGTCCGTTCTTGATCAGAAAGTACTTGTAGTCAGCAGAAAGTTGATCGTGCTTTGTCTCAAATGTCATCCATGGTATTGCATCGTCATCGTTTAAGAGATTGAATATATCTGCCTTGTTGGGATCTACAACTATGTGTAATGCTTCCGCTAAATTAAAATCTGCTCCTTCGCTCAAACGTTTAACGCGTCCTATCATATCAGCTTGACTTAAAGAATTTCCTGTCGACCGTATACTGTTTCCTGTCAAATTGTTCGGGGTGGGACTTTCCATAGTTGTAGATTTTTGCACTTTTCAGGCATGGAGGTAATCGACGAGATCAGCAAACTTATTGTCCATGTCACCACGCCCTTTTTTGAAACCTCTCTTTTTACCAGAGGTTGAACCAACATGTCGAGTTCGTTGTGGAATGGGAGTTTCGGGCACGTTTGTTTGAGTGGCCGGTTCAGGAACCCAAGAATGATGCGTTGGTGAATTCAAATTGGGAATAGTATTTTGCCCATGGTCTTCTGTTTCATTGAGCTGACTGTGGAAGTGCTCAAATGCCCATGTATTAGCATAATTTCCTGGCAAAGAGGGAGTAAACTGTGGTGTTTGCTCAGGTTGAGTAACAGTAGGTGTATATGCTGGCGTATACGCCGTCTGTCCAGTTGCATGTGTGCCTTGAAACAATTGTTGTTGTAGCTCCAAATGCTCAAGCGGTGACTTTTTAAATTTCAGAATGGATTGCCCAAATTCCTATTTTAACAACATTAATTAATAACGGGTCTATTAAAAAACAAAGCAGAAGTTTACTGCGAATACCTTTAAACGATCATCCCACCATTCATCAGAGCCTAAAACCGTTTGACGATTAGGATCCCAACCAGCTCCAGTTTTGTTGTTCAAGCTTTCCCATTTAACCCATTCCCTTCGAAGACTATCATACTTGTGCCGAACCTTGTTTTCGTCGATCAATTCCAGAGTTTCATCTGATCTTGTAACGTTGATTTCGACCGCTGCAGCATTAAATTTTTCCGTTATCACTTTGGCCGCACCTTTCTTGTTATTACCACATTTTCCATACGCCGCAACGGCGCATTTAAGCAATAGTCGTGTTGCTTCACTGCTCCAATGGTGTTTAGGTTGTCGATTTGCCATTTTTTAGTGAAGATAGAGGAGTGTTTAGTGAAGTTGAAGATGATTTTGGGGTAGAAGGAGGAATGGAGGAGGGTGGGATTTTATAGAAGAGGAGGGGTTGGTGCTCAACGGCTCGAATTGGAGCCATTGGGTACCGACGCGTCGGACGCGTCCGACGCGTTGGTACCCAACGGCTCCAATTCAAGTCGTTGGGCTAACGGTCCTTAATGGACCATTTCTGAATGGATGCGTCCGACGCGTCCATAGAAGAAATGGTCCGTTAAGGATCAAAGAACAGCCCCTTAGTGATTAATCCCGGGTTTATTTGATGCCCGTAACATCTAGGGTAATAGTTGGGATTAATCATAAACAATAGCGATAACAAGATGAATTTCATTTCAATGCATTAAATATATAAATTCAAGGCATACATCAAAATCAACACATCTAAGTAGTTCAATAATATTAGTTACTAGTCATCAGGTATGAGGTTTTTTTCCATTAAAACCAGAAATTAATCTATAACAATATAATTTATATAACTGTTAAATTAATATTATACAGTCCATGCAGATTTAACATAAATATGCAATTCAAACAATCAAATAGCAAACAATACAAACATATCATGACATGAATTTAATTTAACTAATAATCAAATATTTTAGTTAGATGTGAGTGGGCTTGATCACTCACCTCTGGTTTTGAATGAGATTGAAATCCGAATTTTAGCCCAAAAATCAACCGGTCTCAGAATCATTTCAAATCAGTGCCATCGCGAAGAGCTCGTCAATACAATTCCAACGCAATTTATTTCGTCCAAAACTGACCTCGTAGCAGAAAGTTACAAACATTTAAACATTTGTAATTCGAATTAAAATAAAATAATTAATTAAATTACTCACTCAATCCTATCCGCCACGTCATCCCTATATTCTAACTTCTCCTTTGCAATTCACGTTCCCAGGCAATCGAAAAAAGAAACCCACTGCATGTTCAAAACCCTTTCTCATCGCGCCTCAATCACAACTCCGGATTTCGATCAGCTTCCTCCACCAGGTGCACCGCCACGAGCCCTGCCATTGCCCCAAAATCCGCCTCTCGCGGTGGTCCCCACAGCCCAGAAAAAAACCCTAAAACCGCACGCCTTATATCATCAAATTATGGCCTACACGATTTGCGAAACCCAATAATCACCGTACGTATTTGAAAAGGAGATCACGAGCTACATTTTTCATTTTGGAACCATCAGATTTCGTTGAATGGATTGAGAGAATTTAATCAAGAAAGAATCGAATTTTCTTGGCCTTTGAAAATAACATGGCGGCTCTGAAAATTAGGGTTTTCGATAATTATTTTAATATAAAATTCCTCATTTTCCGTGTATTTAAGCCAAAATTCGAACTGAGTCGAAATTAGGTCCACTTACTGCCTAACAGTATGTTTTGATGCCTTCTGAACGCAATGGAATATGTTTCACAGCCCAATTCCAAAGTCTATAGCAGTTTTCTTTTAAAACTTGATTATTTAACTGAATTGTACATATAAATTTATATGCGTTTTAATTTCTTACGATCAAACTATAATTCTGATGGCTACGAAATTTCAGATCATAAAACAATTTATCATTATTGATTCAATAAAGTTAATTTCACCGAATTCTAAGATTGTTAACCAAAATGTAAAATTTCACATATTTATAAATAAAATATTCAACTTTAACTCTAAAATTGAATTCAACGGTTTTAAAATCTCTAAACAAATCAAAAAATAGAATTCCGATAAATTTCATGATTAAAATTTCTTTTGATATGAATTCCATATTGATTATCAAAATACTTCAATTTTTGTATTTCAATTATAAATTACATAAATCAAAATATTTCAATATATAAGTTTCAAATATCATTATAAATCAACATATCAAAATAAAAAAATTTATATTTAAACCAACATTATCCAAAACACATTAAATTTAATAATTTAAATTATCATAAAATCTGGGGATGTTACATGTTGCATGGGAGAAATAAATATGGGGAGGTGTAAAAGGAAGGAGGAGGCACAGTAGTAAGGTAGGAGAAGCATGCATGGTGAAGGAAAAAATGAAGTGGGGAAGTTTGCATTCGTAAATCAACAGGTTTCGAACAATTGCGTGGGGAAGAAAATAATGAAATGAGAAGATGGCACTATAGCTGAAAGTGGCGGGTAGGTGGATAGTGGGCCTGGTGGAAAAATGGTAAGGCCCAAATTAGTTTTAAAACTAATATAAACTATTCATTTAAATATGTATAAACTTGTAATGTTAATATCGTGTGCATATATGATTAGAATTCGACGAAGTTGGACATGTTGGAATCGTATTGACAAGCACAATGCGATAGAACTGGTTTGGAGCAATTTGGAGCTACTATGATTTTTGGCAAATTAAAACGGTTGATCGAATTAATCGTAATTTAACGATTAAATAACCAAGGTGAGTACAACTCACTCGGTTTTGTCCCACTTATATTTTATACAAGTCGGGTTTAATGTTTGTATGTTATGATTGTTTATTGTTAGATATTTACTGAATAGATTATTTTATATTGATTGAATTGATTAAATTATATGTTCGTTTAATTTAATTGAAATCATTCATTATTTTTAACAGTTGCAACCAATTAAAGTAACTTACCTTGTTGGTCACGTTTAAAATAATATAAATATACAAAAACAATAGTTGGATGCTTAGATTTCTGTTACTGGTTGATTTTTAGAAATTATATCTGTATATTGTATTGAATGATTTTATTTGAGGTAACATATTTAGATGCAGGGAAAACAGGTTGGAGGGACCAAACTGGATTCCTCAAATATATTAAATGATATTTATTTTCATATTATCATTATATGAACTGTTCTGATTGGATGATTGATTTGGTTGTTGATCGTTGACTGGAATTTCAACGTTTGTTTTAACAAATGGGCAGTATTGGTTGAGTAATTGGCGGCATATGGCCTATAAATCAATCGTTTATTAAATATTGATTTACCGTCAGGTGAATCAACAAAAATGAAATTATAAAAATTATTTTATAACCGAAGACAAATTTTTAATTCTATTATTTTAAATAAAAGTTTATTAAAAGGAAATAAATATTTATTATTTAAGTTTATAAGTAATTATTAAATAGATTTATAATACAAATTCTTGTGTTAATAAGATTCTATAAGCAAATGAACATATTTTTACCTAATGGTTAAGAGTTGGATTAATTGTTTCTAAGAAACAATTAAATGGAGTTATTTAAATTAAATATATTATTAATTAAATTAAAGGAAGGAATAACTAGAATCAGTTAATGAATGAACCATAGTTTGAGTTGATTAAGTCAAATTGAAATTGGGTATTTGATTAATTTGTTTTTAGTTAATCTAATGAAATAGTTTGACAAATATTTGTTTTAATTTTAATAAGAATTTAAAAAGGAATTTAACATTTATTTTTAGTTATGAGGAAGTAAATTATTAATTTAGCGATTACTTTTCTTAAATGAAATTCATTTATGAGCGGATTTTTACTGTAAAACCCTAAAGTTATAAACTAAGTTACAAAGATATTTTAAGTGAATATGATTGTTTAAAATAAATGTTTATTTAACATTAGAATTAAGAAAAATAAATCGAGATGAAAAGTGGTTTACATTGAATCTAAGTTTATAAATGAGGTTTATAAAAGAGATGTGAAGTTAAAACGTTGATTTTAGATAAGCGATACTTAATAATGAAATTAAGTGAAATAATGGAATTGAAACAAGATTTTCAAAGAGAAAAATGATTGAATGGATTAGAAGTAAAATAATATGGCTTGATAAGGAGTTAAGATGAGAAAATAAGGAATTGGAATCTAACTGGAGATTGGTTGAGTTGAGCGATTTTTTGAGTTTTAATCTAATATTGATTTTGGTCTTCGGGGTTGATACTTAGGAAGTTATTCGCTTAACAATTTACGGTCAGAGACTAATGAATGTTGAGGTAACAGAATTAAAAAGAGATTTTGTGAAAATATAACAATATTTTCGAGATTTAAGGAATTAACAAGATGAGTTTGAATAATTTATTCGAAAAGGGAAGTGTTAGTTATTGTTTTGAGAAATCAAACAAAAGAGATGTTGTAACATTGTCTTAAGTGAAATTTGATTGAACTCAAAGTGGGGATATATATATGATTTAATTCTTAGTATTGAAATAGTTTTGAGAATACTCTTATATTACAATGAGAAGGGAAAAGCTGTATTCGTAATATCGAAAGATTTAGACATTTTAAATTTACTATTGGTTAATTAGTTTTTAAATAAAAAGGCCAATTAATGCCAAGTACTAAACCAGTAAACTCATTTCATTTTTATGATTTGATGGTTGTTTATTTGATAGTTAAATAATCGATTATCAAATTTGACTTATGCGATTACTGGTACGGATTGACCAGTATCGAATTTATATTCGAAAATCATTCTGAACCAGCAAATACGAAATCCTCGAAGATGCGGATTGAAGATGGAGCACCGTAGATCTTTATAAGCGAAAGGACAACTTGTCAAATTTCTATGATGTTGCAAGCGGAGTTATTTTGATTTGTGATTCTGACGTGATTGAAATTTACGGATTGCAAGGACTACTCACTACTAATCTATAGGGTGATAACTAGGATGTTGAAGGAGAGTGCTTTCGGTTTGTCCAGTCCTAGGACAACTTATATGGATAGATATCTAATAGTGTATTTCCAAAAGGGGTCACGCACATTGATTTCTTCAAACGTACCAAGTTTGGTGGAAAAGAAGGAAACATCTTAGCTTAACATGCAAAGTATTTTTGTGGAAATCAATTAGTTCTTTTTATGGAGGATCTGATGATGTGGCATACAAAGTAAATGATGGTGTGCTATCTTGAAAAGATAATTTAAACCTCAAGCATTTACAACCGTGAAATGACAAAAATCGAGCAGGCAGCATGGCTAAGTGGGTCGCTCCAATCAGGGTGTATTATCACCTATCTAGAGAAAATTCATTTCCTTCTTTATTCTATCGATGTCGTCTCTTTCGTGGAATGATTGCTGATCCCAACCATTAGTGATATACATTCGATACACTTAAGCGAAATGAGTGGTGGGTCATATGTAGTCGGGTTGCAATATGTTCTTGGTTAACCCAGTGTATTCCCCTTTAGAGATACACTATCGAAAGGTGGTTCTATACCTTGTCATAGTTGGAATCCAATCTCCAATAAGCGCCCCGTGATTTTTGATTATATATAATATATGTAGAGCATGAGATGTAAGCGTTCTACTAGATTGTTATTTATTTGATTTAGAGACAAATATAATATCAGAATAGATATGATTTCAAAATGGTTTGGGTTATTGTAAGGTAAAAACCATCTATGTTCATGTGTGGACTGGTCTTACGATTATCCTTTTCTTTCAAAAGGAGATGTTTTAACTTTAAAATCAAGTTGGATGATACTGATAAACTTAGTGAGTTTTTCTCACTTGGGTTCACCAGAATGATCCGGGTGTTTGCAGTGCTCGGGTCAAACCGAGTTTTACAAGTTTAGGTTATCGGATAATGTGAAGTCCGGAGATAAGCTGGAGGAGTTCAGACATATTAGTGTTTATTTTGCTGTGAGTTGTATACGAGGACAGATTGTTATAACTATGTAGATATGTGGATTGTAAGTTATACTCTGATGATTGTAAGTTTCATTTCAACCTCTCAATAAAGATTTATTTCTATATTATATTGTGTTCCGCTGTGATGTGAGACTCTGATTTTTTTGTGTTGTTGTTCTTCTTCTTTTCTTCTATTATAATATTTCTTTATTTTTAATCTCATGCTCTAATTTCTTTCTATTAATTATCTGGTGTTTTTGATACTTAGGTTTTGGCAAGTAATACGGGTTTATGTAGTAGTGTCGAAATTCATACGTCGAACTCTGTCACGTCGTTACAATGGTATCAGAGCATAAGATTTAGAAATAATCTTGGCTCTGTGACGTAACTCGATAGATATGGGGCACTAATACTCTAGATTGGGTTTGAATGTATAAATTTAAGAGAGCTTATTTGTAAATTTTATATACAAATGTTTTGTATTGTGTTATTTGAATGGTTCAATTTTGAACTAGCACCTGACATGATATTGTTTCGTAAAGAGGATAAATGAAGTAATTTTACCCAAATTATATTCTTGTATAGAAAGGAAATAATTTTGTCAAGTTATTGAGATATTGGTGTGTTTGGTTGATTCGAATCGAATTCGAATTGGGATTAAAAACTTGAAATGGTTTAATATAAAAAGGGTGATTTCAATGTGAAATTAGTAAATGAGATTGAATGAATCAGAATTTGGATTTTTTTAATGGAAACGAACTATTGAGAAAATCAATTAGTCAATTTGATATGTAACTGGAACTTAACTTGATTGAGTGGAGTTAAGAATGGATATTGAAGTTTAATAAGATAAATTTGCAATTAGGAAATTAAATGAATATCAGTGAAGACAGAAAAGTAAATGTTTATGTTGAATATTAACTGAATACAAATAAATTAAATGAAAATCAATCGATATTAATCAATTGATATTAAAGTATGAAAAACCCCAACAAATATTAATATTTACTATAAATTTAATTCATTTGATTAAGTTGGTTGTACATTGGTCGTTTGTTGATTGTTTGTTAGATCTGTTGAATATAATTCATCAATGATCTAATAAAAGGGTTGAATGAATCAGTTTTCAATTTGTTAAAAATTGGATTTTGAAAGATAACGGGTTTGTAACATTTTTCCTACCTTAGTAATTTCGAGGACCAAATTTTTAAGGGGGGAAGGAATGTAACATCCCGTATTTTTGGTAGTAAAATATTTAATATATTTTATTATATTAAATGTTGAACTAGAATTATAAATGGATTTATAATGTAGAATTCGTTATTTAAAACGAAGATTGAACGTTAAATTTATATTTAATTATAGTCAATCTCGTAACGTCGTGGTAGTTCATAATTTACGTTTGAACTTTATTTGAATATACAGGATTCGACATAAGTCAGAATTCTGTGAAATAAGAAACGTTTGAATCTATTTGATTATAATTTTCTAATGAAAGAGAAAATTTGAGATTTTATATTATAGACTGTGAGTTATGTCCAATTCAATTTTTTAAATAGTCGATATGGAATGGTTTACAAATTATAACGTGTATTTTATAATTTAAAAAGCGATTTTTATATAATTTGAATATGGTTTAACCCAGAATTTTTAACGTTGAGCTTGAAATATGTATTGGTTTATCTTCAAGTTGTATAAGATTTCATTTGGATATATGATAATAATCATTTATTATTATTTAAATAGAATTTATTTTGAATTTAATTGTATTTTATCAATGTTATATAGGCCTTAGAAATAGCTGTTTTTCAAATGACCTACGTTTTCAACCAATTTTTTTATTAGAATATGTATAGTTAATTATTGCTAGATTTCCAGTTTGGAGCCAATTGGAATTGTTTTATTTGTATGTGCAATTTAAAGGTGAACCGATAAATAAATTGAGACTAAAATAATGTCGTTGTGCAAACGGAGTTGTTTTTTAACGAAATTAATTTCATTGGTACCATAACTTTAAGACGTAGTGGTGTATCCATTTACATTGCGTTTGGAGTTCATGTATGGCAGTACGAATTTAACGGTTACCGGTAAACACGGGTTATAGGCGGTACAATTAAATACTGTATTTAAATAAAAAAAATGAAAATGAAACTTAAGATTTAATTGAAATAAAACTTAATTATGATTTGTAGAATTAGTGCAGCCTACCAACCTAATATACACACCACCTACAATATCCCTTTTTCTTAATTCCTAAGCTAACGTACAAGCCTACCCAAAATTTGCAGCTACCTTATTTCTACATAACATACATCCAATTTATCTCTTACTAAGCCAAACTGCACATGCTTATGCTCCATTTCCATCTCCCCTTTTCTTTTCCCTCTACAAACCTACCCTATATCAACACCATAACCTATGTGTACAGCCTACCCAATATTTACGCAAACCCACCGCTGTTCTGCGCGCACATGCCGTTCAAAGTAAACTTACCATACACGACTACCAAACTATCACCCAGCTACTCGCACAAGTCTACACAAATCATCATCTCCAGCTACCTCTTTTTGAGGGGAAAACACACCACTATCTATATTGATTACCTACGTATGATTTAACTTTGATCATATCCTCCTATTCCTCTTTTATAAATAGGTGTACCTTCGTCCATTTCTTTCAGCAAAGTAAAAACACATGAACTTCCATTTGTTCCCCAAACAGGGAACAGAAACTCTACTATAGACTTTTATTTTTATTCTGTGCCACCTTTAAAAATTGAACCTGCATATTTTATTTTGTATATATATATATATATATATATTCTCGATCATATTTACGTGGAGCAGTTCTATTCAAGATGGAGAGGATGGTCGAGGGGGAAGTTGACTGGCGTCCGACGTAGGGGTTCAGTGCAGCAGCGAAGAGAAGGCACAGTATATGTTGTCCAGTTTGAAGGGGGACATACTTGGTAGTTTCGAGCATAACAGTAGGGGGTTCAAAAAAATAAAACGGGTAAGTTGCATGGTTGTTGGAATATGTTGAGCGTGTGTACAGAATTCTGGAGCAATGCAGCAAGTACAGATCGGGAATTTTGAATGAAGCACTGTAGCAAAAAAAAAAACGCAGTAGTATAGGAAAAAAATGAAGAAGAAACAGTGGAGTAGAATACATAGCATGGGGCGAGGTTCAACGCTCTAGAACGAAGAAGCACGATGTGGGGTTACTGGCGGTGTGGGCGATGGCATGGGGAAGTTGTAACAACCCGGAAAATCTGGGCCAGTTTAAATTTTTTATTTTGGCAATTTTGGCGAATTTTGATTATTTAAAATGAATTATTCTAAATAATATCGACGGGAAAATTTATTTTTAATATAATTCGACGTATATATTATATACGTCGTCGTTAGAAAATAAATAATTATATATAATTATAAAAGGAATTGAAAATGGCGCGGTAGTTCGATAATTCGATTTCAAACTTCAATTGAATGTACCGGGTGCAAAACAATCCGGATTGTAGTGAAACCAAAAACATTAGGATCTAATTGATAATATCTTTTCAACGAATCCGACTAATCGAAATTTCATAGCGGGATTCAAAAGATATGTCCAGTTGAAAATTCTGAATAGTCGCTATGAAATTTAGGCCCTTAAAAATGGGAATTTTGCAAACGACCTCGGATTTCGACGAAACCAGTTTTGTTGGGTCCGTGATGTCAAATTATTGCTAGATTCCAAATTTCATAATTTTCTGAATCAATATGTGAGCGTGGCATAGGAAAACGCGTTTGACCAATTTCAGTTGATTTTAATCGACTGAAAAATGGCCATTTTTCTAACGGTCCCAGAATTCGACGAAACTAGTTTTGTTAGGACCGTATCGTCAATACGATGCTAGAAAATATTTTTATGAAATTTATAGAGTTAGTATGTGACCCCGGTAATTTGAAAAGTACGTTTAAAATTCAATATAGTGATTTAAATGTAAATTTAACGGAAACTGATTGTAACAGCTGAATCAGCTTGCGATACATATCCCACTGTGTTCGGAAGGGGGGTAAAACGCTATGGACGACAGGCGGTGGGTCTCGTTTTGAGGTCGAAAATAAAAGTTGCTTTTTGAAAGTAATTAAATATATATTTTTTTTTATATACACCCCCCTCTCTTAGTTATCATTTCGAACAGAAAAAAAAGAAAAAGGGAAAAAGAATAAAAAAACTTCGTCGAAGCCTCGTCGATCGCGCCCCCTCCTCCGACCGAACCCCACCAGGCCGCGCCGCCTCATCGCCCCCCCCCCCCATCGTTCTTCTTCCCTCCGCATCGCGCGACTTCATCTGAAACCCCCCCCCCCAAACCCTCGGAAGCCCACCGCAGTGCCAAACCCTAGCCGACGCTCTGGCCTGAGTCACCCCCACGCGAGCTCCACCTGCCGAGACCACCTCAGCACCTTCGCTCCTCCTCTGACGCGGCCTGCTGCACCCCGGCGCCAATCAGCAAGCCTCCGGCGACCAAACCCTAGGACTTTGTGAGTGTTATTTATTTTAATTTATATAAACTCTGTTTTTGTTTATTTATTTTCTATAAACAAAGAATAGATCTGATTTAAAGATGAGATTTTTAGTGAAATAAAATATGAATGTCATTATATCAAGAGCGTTGTAAAGATATGTTTTTTTCTTTAAAAACATAGAAAAGATTTGATTTCTAACTACACAAATATAATTTTTATATATGTAACAAAATTCGATTTTTATATATTGAATAGCGAAGTAAAAATTCGATTTTTATATATTGAATAGCGAAGTAAAAATTCGATTTTTATATATTGAATAGCGAAGTAAAAATTCGATTTTTATATATTGAATAGCTAAGTAGAAATTCGATTTTTATATATTGAATAGCGAAGTAAAAATTCGATTTTTATATATTGAATAGCAAAATAAAAATTCGATATTTATATATTGAATAGCAAAGTAAAAATTCGATTTTTACATATGTAGAGAATACGGGCAACGAAGATGACAATGGGCGAGAATGGCGAAGATTCCTATAAAAGAAGAGTCAAGATGCTAGGATAGCTATATGTGAGAATTTCTCACCTTTCAATTTCTTTTCTAGTTATATATATATACTAGGATGCAGACGGTGCTTAGTAGCACCCGACACAATCGTCCACAGACCATGGACTTGTTTGTTTGGTTGCATAGATTAGTTAGATTATTTGATTGAAATTGAATTGTTTGGTGAAATTAAATTGATTGTTATGTGAATGGCGTGGGCCTTCACTAGACCGGGGATAAGGCTAGGCCTTGTCCCGTTTCTAGTATCGTGCCGTTATGCCGCCGAAATTTTCTAAAATAAGATTAGAAAAATAAAAATATCATTTTATCGAATAAATGAATTGAAAAGGAATTCATATGTTGAAACAAAATGTTTTATCGTTAAAAATATAATTTTTAACGTGAATGTGAATAAATAAAATATTCATTTACAAACCGGACGGTTTGTTTATGTACACCTATTTGAAGGACATTGATTGGGTCGATAAATTTTACACATCGCCCAACTGCACAAATAAAATATGAGTTTGATTGTTTGAAACCCCACACGGGTGTTAGGATGAAATTTGAAGTTCACTCATCCTGATTGATTAAATATGTCGATCGATCGATTGACAGGCTGTTATAAGCGTTAGATATCTATATTTGATGCTTATACAGTGTAGTGCACTTTGGTTGATGGTTGATTATTTTTCAATGCTATTATACATGTGTTGTATGAAAATCCATATAATTAACTTTATATGGTAATGGATTGGGCCTCATTCCAATTTGAAAATAAAGAATAATATAAAATAAAGGTTCATGTGTTGACAGTACTCATCCATTGAGATTGGTCATGTGTTGAACGAAATATTTTAATAATAGAAATATTTGAAATAGAATATTTGAAAATAGAAATTTATGAAGCCGTTTTGATTAGATTGACGCCATTTTGACGTGAACGATATTTATATCGATTTTAGTCATTTTGAAATGAATTGAATTGAAAACGATTTCGAAATGAAGTGAATTGAAAACGATTTCGAAATGAAGTGAATTGAAAACGATTTCGAAATGAAGTGAATTGAAAACGATTTCGAAATGAAGTGAATTGAAAACGATTTCGAAATGAAGTGAATTTAAAACGATTTCAAAATGAATTGAATTGAAAACGATTTCGAAATGAATTGAATTGAAAACGAATTCAAATTTAATTGAAATTTGAATTGAATAGAAATGAATTTTAAAACGAATCTATAAAGGAGAATTCAATTTTGATTTGAATTGAAAAGGAAGTTGAAAATGTTTTTGAAACGAATTCAAAACTATTTATATAATTCGTTTTAAATAGAAATCGACGAAATATATATTATATATATTATATATATAATATAATATAATGGCCTGAATAGAACGCGCCGCGCCGCGGCAGTTCGCGAATTTCGACCATTTATTTCAAACGGACATTACGGGAGATCCGACCGTCGGATTCTCCTAAAACCAGAACCGTTGGGTTCATATCGAAAAGAGATTTCTAACGAATATTAGAAATTTGAAATCTAACGGTTGGGTTTGGAGTTACGTCCAAATCAAATTTGAAAAAGGTCGTTGTAAGTGCAGTTCGATGGCCATTGATGGAAATCGACTGTACCGGCCTTGATAAAATTATTAAAAATAGTAATAATTTGTGTAAAATCATAAGAAATGATTTAGGAAGGATTGGGATGAAAAACTCCATGTTTGAAAAGATAAAAATAGATTTTTATCGAAATGAACTGGTTTTGAACTAGAATTATAATTCTATTTATTTTTAAATAAATAAATTGAATTTAAAAAGGGTTTTAAAAATAACCAGAATATCCAATGATTGCATTGGAGTGGATTTGAATCGAAATCGTCTTCGGAATATTTCGATGTTGGAATTCGTGATTATACAGGGGTTGATATGGAAATTTGAAAGATATATATTTATATCGTTATTTCCAATACGACATTTGTTAGTCGTAGAATTCGATATTGAATATAAGCCGATATATTTTCTATTCAGAGCCTTGTTTTTAATATCGAATGTGATTTGGGTTTGTCGTGAGTGGTGTCTTCACTAACACTGTTCTTGAACCCAGTTGAGAAAAGGTTAAATCTTTTTTATTTAGATTTAATGAAGTGTACCAATTAAAGAATATTTAATTGGAATTGAATTGATATTGATTGTTGGGTTTATCGTGGACAGTGTTTTAAATAACACTCGTTCTTTAACCCGATAATCAATGGAATGTGACTTTGGGTTTATCGTGAACTGTGTTTTAAATGACACTGATTCTTTAACCCAGTCAAAGATTAAAACTAAGTGGAGTTTTAATGAATCTTTAATTAGATTGAAAAGATCGAGAATGGAGTATCACCAGTTTTACTCCAGGCGATAGTTAAATCTTTAATTAGATTTGAACGTGAAACGGTAATTGAATTTACCGATAACACCGTGGTGTTAGATATGAAGTATAACCAGTTTTACTTCATGGGATGAATAGGTTGGGATTGGGAAATAAAATAAATGATTTCTTCGGTGTGGTTCGCTAATCCCGACTAGTTTGAATTGATATTCAAAGGAGATTAAAGAATAAATTTAAAGAATTTATCTTGGATAAAATTAATGGGAACTTTTCCCAAAGTTTAGGAATATTTGAATAAAAGAATATTCTAAATTGGAATGAGGAGTATGTTGTGTTTGTGTAACACTTTTATAATATATACGCGAGTTATTTAGAAAGACCGGGTTTATCCCATTCTGAATAACTGATTCGACGTGGTGTCGAAGATGAAGACGATGGTCGAAGACCGGAAGTCTTCACGTCGTTTGGGTAATTACTGATGATCTTGATTGGGCTGTACACCCAAGAAGATGGAAACAGTTAGTGATCGTCCAGACGTACTTGGAGATCGATGGATATGCGGGGTACTA
This sequence comes from Allium sativum, assembly GCA_030737875.1. Classification (NCBI taxonomy): domain Eukaryota; kingdom Viridiplantae; phylum Streptophyta; class Magnoliopsida; order Asparagales; family Amaryllidaceae; genus Allium; species Allium sativum. The sequence goes on along the minus strand of CM060923.1, from coordinate 442,238,917 downwards.
GGTGCCTCCGGTTTCGTTCAGACCCAGAACGAACTTGTAAATGGACTGTGTGTCTGACATTGGATTTTAGTCTGTGTGTTTGATTTCTATTAAATATACATCTGTTTGGCGGCGGAGGATTTATACTCTTGCTTAACGCCCTTCTCTGAGACGTACGAGCTCAGGGGTTATATATTGATGGATATCAAACGCATGGAGTGAATTGCCTGTGTGGCATGCCTAGGTGGCAAATGATCAAGGCTTCTGTTGAAAAGCAAAGTCTTGTGGTTGATGATCAAAGCACGGCCTTTGTGGCATAGCTTTGTGTAATGTAGATTCGCGAGCTTCACACCCGGTTTGAACCAAAAACGGGAGAGGACGTCAGGGAGGGCATGCGTTTCTTTCTAGCTAGAAGTGGCGTCAGTGGTTTTACACGCCCTGACGAGTTTGACTTATGTGGTTGTTGCTGTTGCGAGGCGCTTCGGTTATATCGGTTTCGGCCGATGCATTCTGGTCGGCAGACGGACCAGACTTACACCCCATAGGGTGGGGAGACGCATGTTCAGGGTTTAAGTTTAATCCACATCGGTGGACTGGCCCTGGGGATCCAAGGCTTGACTGAGTACTTGCCTGAGACACGGGCTAGAGCGTCTCGAATCGGTTGAGGACTATCTTTTGCCACGGTTCATAGATGGAAATCCAATTTCCAAATACGTGACTTTGCGGTTTTATTTGTAAACCTATATATGGCGACATAGTGGCATGGGACGCTCATGTCGCCTATGATTGATACTTATGATTTGATGTTGTTTTATGCACTATGCACTTATAATAGTATCAAATGATTTGTTTTAAACGTATCAAGCATTCTTTGGCTGTTATAAGGGAAAACCCTATCCCCGGCTTGCGTTGCATTGTGTGATAGGATCTGGGTCTTATAACAGCTTCATCTTTCTTTATTTAGCATTGCGCTGTTTGTTTTATGCACTGGTATTCTTGGGAGGAAACCCGTTCCGTGTTATACGGCGTGGTCCCTTGATTTACCTAATGATTTAAAATAAAGATTAATAACTGTTTTAGTTCTCACACCAGTCACATGACTGACCTGGAGTTTATTGTTTTAACCTAAACTCTGGGTGCCCCTATTTTGACACGGACAGCTAGTAGTTTTGGTTTTGCAGATTTATATTCACAGGATCCTGGTTTACAGCTGGAACGATATCCGGAAAGCTTTGTATCCGTATATCTCATTCTAGTTGTGTATTGTATTATTTTTCCGCTGCGATGTATTTAAATGTAATTTAAATCTCTGATATTTCTGTGTAATATTCATTTATACCCTGTATATTCTTGTAGTCTGATGCGTTGTTGTAATATACAATGAAATGTTCTTTTATATGCGTTCTGATTTGTCGTGTTCTCAAACGATAGGGCATTTCGAACGGTCTGGGTCGGTTTAGCGACTGGTTCGGACCGAGCGAAATTCTTTGCCGTCACAGTTGGTATCAGAGCTTTGGTTTACAAAGCAGAGAACAAGACACATTAGGACCATACAAAAGAATTCATCAGATATTGGGTTAGTAATATCCAATGGGAATGACTCGTTAGAGATAGGATCTGTAGTATCCTAGAACGAGTGTGAAGAGTACATTTTCAAATGAAAACAATTTTGTTTTGAAAATTTAAATCAATTATTCGTATTTGATTATCTATTTATATTGATTTGGACAATCCGATATATAAAGATTTTGCATATGCGTCTTGCAAACGTGTATTCGAAGTTTTAATATACTGGATGGTTATAGAATCATACTCTAGTTGCCCGGGGATAATTCTGGTGATGGGGCACTGTCGCCAGTATTTATTTTCGAGTGACGAAGGTGAGATTTCTATATATTTCCTATTGACTGGTGTGAGAACCAAAAAATTAGATAGGGCCTATTGTTGTGATTTGGCATCAAAAACATGATTTTTGTATATGTATCAAAATTATGAATTTGAAGCTCTAATTCACTAATTGATTGATGTTTGTGTTGTTTGTTTATTTGTTTGAAAATTTTGAACCATTAAGCCTAATTTGATCGAATATTGAATTGTATTGAAAATTGGTCGCATTTGCTTGCATATACATATATATCATTGAACAGGTCATAGCAAGGAGGCTAGAGCCGAAGAATAAAATTTGTTTGCCCGACAAATAGGTACATGTTTACTACATGATTTACTGTTTTGTTTGGGTGATGATGATTTTATGAGCCTATTGGCTAGCCGCTTTGCTTTTTCTTTTTCTTTTTGAGATCTGAAGGACCGGGGAAGCTATTTGAAATTCCCCGATGCTCCCGGTGCAGGAGAGGTTATGGCGAAATTTTTCAAAAATTTAGGGTGTTAGCCAAATTTTTGAAATTTTGAAAATTCTCAGAAACTGAAGAGTTGGAGAATGGAAGCCAAATCGAGCGTAGAGTTAATTGATCAAACCACTTTCGACTTTGTTCCTTTTCGGGGACGAAAAGATTTTAAGTGGGGGAGAATGTAACAACCCGGAAAATCTGGGCCAGTTTAAAATTTTTATTTTGGCAATTTTAGCGAATTTTGATTATTTAAAATGAATTATTTTAAATAATATCGACGGAAAAATTTATTTTTAATATAATTCGACGTATATATTATATACGTCGTCGTTAGAAAATAAATAATTATATATAATTATAAAAGGAATTGAAAATGGCGCGGTAGTTCGATAATTCGATTTCAAACTTCAATTGAATGTACCGGGTGCAAAACAATCCGGATTGTAGTGAAACCAAAAACATTAGGATCTAATTGATAATATCTTTTCAACGAATCCGACTAATCGAAATTTCATAGCGGGATTCAAAAGATATGTCCAGTTGAAAATTCTGAATAGTCGCTATGAAATTCAGGCCCTTAAAAATGGGAATTTTGCAAACGACCTCGGATTTCGATGAAACCAGTTTTGTTGGGTCTGTGATGTCAAATTATTGCTAGATTCCAAATTTCATAATTTTCTGAATCAATATGTGAGCGTGGCATAGGAAAACGCGTTTGACCAATTTCAGTTGATTTTAATCGACTGAAAAATGGCCATTTTTCTAACGGTCCCAGAATTCGACGAAACTAGTTTTGTTAGGACCGTATCGTCAATACGATGCTAGAAAATATTTTTATGAAATTTATAGAGTTAGTATGTGACCCCGGTAATTTGAAAAGTACGTTTAAAATTCAATATAGTGCTTTAAATGTAAATTTAACGGAAACTGATTGTAACAGCCGAATCAGCTTGCGATACATATCCCACTGTGTTCGGAAGGGGGGTAAAACGCTATGGACGACAGGCGGTGGGTCTCGTTTTGAGGTCGAAAATAAAAGTTGCTTTTTGAAAGTAATTAAATAATTAAATATATATATATTTTTTTATATACACCCCCCTCTCTTAGTTATCATTTCGAACAGAAAAAAAAGAAAAAGGGAAAAAGAAAAAAAAAACTTCGTCGAAGCCTCGTCGATCGCGCCCCCTCCTCCGACCGAACCCCACCAGGCCGCGCCGCCTCATCGCGCCCCCCCCCCCCCCCATCGTTCTTCTTACCCTCCGCATCGCGCGACTTCATCTGAAACCCCCCCCCCCCCCACCCAAACCCTCGGAAGCCCACCGCAGTGCCAAACCCTAGCCGCCGCTCTGGCCTGAGCCACCCCCACGCGAGCTCCACCTGCCGAGACCACCTCAGCACCTTCGCTCCTCCTCTGACGCGGCCTACTGCACCCCGGCGCCAATCAGCAAGCCTCCGGCGACCAAACCCTAGGACTTTGTGAGTGTTATTTATTTTAATTTATATAAACTCTGTTTTTGTTTATTTATTTTCTATAAACAAAGAATAGATCTGATTTGAAGATGAGATTTTTAGTGAAATAAAATGTGAATGTCATTATATCAAGAGCGTTGTAAAGATATGTTTTTTCTTTAAAAACATAGAAAAGATTTGATTTCTAACTACATAAATATAATTTTTATATATGTAAAAAAATTCGATTTTTATATATTGAATAGCGAAGTAAAAATTCGATTTTTATATATTGAATAGCGAAGTAAAAATTCGATTTTTATATATTGAATAGCTAAGTAGAAATTCGATTTTTATATATTGAATAGCGAAGTAAAAATTCGATTTTTATATATTGAATAGCAAAATAAAAATTCGATTTTTATATATTGAATAGCAAAGTAAAAATTCGATTTTTACATATGTTGAGAATACGGGCAACGAAGATGACAATGGGCGAGAATGGCGAAGATTCCTATAAAAGAAGAGTCAAGATGCTAGGATAGCTATATGTGAGAATTTCTCACCTTTCAATTTCTTTTCTAGTTATATATATATACTAGGATGCAGACGGTGCTTAGTAGCACCCGACACAATCGTCCACAGACCATGGACTTGTTTGTTTGGTTGCATAGATTAGTTAGATTATTTGATTGAAATTGAATTGTTTGGTGAAATTAAATTGATTGTTATGTGAATGGCATGGGCCTTCACTAGACCGGGGATAAGGCTAGGCCTTGTTCCGTTTCTAGTATCGTGCCGTTATGCCGCCGAAATTTTCTAAAATAAGATTAGAAAAATAAAAATATCATTTTATCGAATAAATGTATTGAAAAGGAATTCATATGTTGAAACAAAATGTTTTATCGTTAAAAATATAATTTTTAACGTGAATGTGAATAAATAAAATATTCATTTACAAACCGGACGGTTTGTTTATGTACACCTATTTGAAGGAATTGATTGGGTCGATAAATTTTACACATCGCCCAACTGCACAAATAAAATATGAGTTTGATTGTTTGAAACCCCACACGGGTGTTAGGATGAAATTTGAAGTTCACTCATCCTGATTTATTAAATATGTCGATCGATCGATTGACAGGCTGTTATAAGCGTTAGATATCTATATTTGATGCTTATACAGTGTAGTGCACTTTGGTTGATGGTTGATTATTTTTCAATGCTATTATACATGTGTTGTATGAAAATCCATATAATTAACTTTATATGGTAATGGATTGGGCCTCATTCCAATTTGAAAATAAAGAATAATATAAAATAAAGGTTCATGTGTTGACAGTACTCATCCATTGAGATTGGTCATGTGTTGAACGAAATATTTTAATAATAGAAATATTTGAAATAGAATATTTGAAAATAGAAATTTATGAAGCTGTGTTGATTAGATTGACGCCATTTTGATGTGAACGATATTTATATCGATTTTAGTCATTTTGAAATGAATTGAATTGAAAACGATTTCGAAATGAATTGAATTGAAATCGATTTCAAAATGAAGTGAATTGAAAACGATTTCGAAATGAAGTGAATTGAAAACGATTTCGAAATGAAGTGAATTGAAAACGATTTCGAAATGAAGTGAATTGAAAACGATTTCGAAATGAAGTGAATTGAAAACGATTTCGAAATGAAGTGAATTGAAAACGATTTCGAAATGAAGTGAATTTAAAACAATTTCGAAATGAATTGAATTGAAAACGATTTCGAAATGAATTGAATTGAAAACGAATTCAAATTGAATAGAAATGAATTTTAAAACGAATCTATAAAGGAGAATTCTATTTTAATTTGAATTGAAAAGGAAGTTGAAAATGTTTTTGAAACGAATTCAAAACTATTTATATAATTCGTTTTAAATAGAAATCGACGAAATATATATTATATATATATAATATAATGGCCTGAATAGAACGCGCCGCGCCGCGGCAGTTCGCGAATTTCGACCATTTATTTCAAACGGACATTACGGGAGATCCGACCGTCGGATTCTCCTAAAACCGGAACCGTTGGGTTCGTATCGAAAAGAGCTTTCTAACGAATATTAGAAATTTGAAATCTAACGGTTGGGTTTGGAGTTACGTCCAAATCAAATTTGAAAAAGGTCGCTGTAAGTGCAGTTCGATGGCCATTGATGGAAATCGACTGTACCGGCCTTGATAAAATTATTAAAAATAGTAATAATTTGTGTAAAATCATAAGAAATGATTTAGGAAGGATTGGGATGAAAAACTCCATATTTGAAAAGATAAAAATAGATTTTTATCGAAATGAACTGGTTTTGAACTAGAATTATAATTCTATTTATTTTTAAATAAATAAATTGAATTTAAAAAGGGTTTTAAAAATAACCAGAATATCCAATGATTGCATTGGAGTGGATTTGAATCGAAATCGTCTTCGGAATATTTCGATGTTGGAATTCGTGATTATACAGGGGTTGATATGGAAATTTGAAAGATATATATTTATATCGTTATTTCCAATACGACATTTGTTAGTCGTAGAATTCGATATTGAATATAAGCCGATATATTTTCTATTCAGAGCCTTGTATTGAATATCGAATGTGATTTGGGTTTGTCGTGAGTGGTGTCTTCCCTAACACTGTTCTTGAACCCAGTTGAGAAAAGGTTAAATCTTTTTTATTTGGATTTAATGAAGTGTACCAATTAAAGAATATTTAATTGGAATTGAATTGATATTGATTGTTGGGTTTATCGTGGACAGTGTTTTAAATAACACTCGTTCTTTAACCCGATAATCAATGGAATGTGACTTTGGGATTATCGTGAACTGTGTTTTAAATGACACTGATTCTTTAACCCAGTCAAAAATTAAAACTAAGTGGAGTTTTAATGAATCTTTAATTAGATTAAAAAGATCGAGAATGGAGTATCACCAGTTTTACTCCAGGCGATAGTTAAATCTTTAATTAGATTTGAACGTGAAATGGTAATTGAATTTACCGATAACACCGTGGTGTTAGATATGAAGTATAACCAGTTTTACTTCATGGGATGAATAGGTTGGGATTGGGAAATAAAATAAATGATTTCTTCGGTGTGGTTCGCTAATCCCGACTAGTTTGAATTGATATTCAAAGGAGATTAAAGAATAAATTTAAAGAATTTATCTTGGATAAAATTAATGGGAACTTTTCCCAAAGTATAGGAATATTTGAATAAAAGAATATTCTGAATTGGAATGAGGCGTATGTTGTGTTTGTGTAACACTTTTATAATATATACGCGAGTTATTCAGAAAGACCGGGTTTATCCCATTCTGAATAACTGATTCGACGTGGTGTCGAAGATGAAGACGATGGTCGAAGACCGGAAGTCTTCACGTCGTTTGGGTAATTACTGATGATCTTGATTGGGCTGTACACCCAAGAAGATGGAAACAGTTAGTGATCGTCCAGACGTACTTGGAGATCGATGGATATGCGGGGTACTAGGTGCCTCCGGTTTCGTTCAGACCCAGAACGAACTTGTAAATGGACTGTGTGTCTGACATTGGATTTTAGTCTGTGTGTTTGATTTCTATTAAATATATATCTGTTTGGCGGCAGAGGATTTATTCTCTTGCTTAACGCCCTTCTCTGAGACGTACGAGCTCAGGGGTTATATATTGATGGATATCAAACGCATGGAGTGAATTGCCTGTGTGGCATGCCTAGGTGGCAAATGATCAAGGCTTCTGTTGAAAAGCAAAGTCTTGTGGTTGATGATCAAAGCACGGCCTTTGTGGCATAGCTTTGTGTAACGTAGATTCGCGAGCTTCACACCCGGTATGAACCAAAAACGGGAGAGGACGTCAGGGAGGGCATGTGTTTCTTTCTAGCTAGAAGTGGCGTCAGTGGTTTTACACGCCCTGACGAGTTTGACTTATGTGGTTGTTGCTGTTGCGAGGCGCCTCGGTTATATCGGTTTCGGCCGATGCATTCTGGTCGGCAGACGGACCAGACTTACACCCCATAGGGTGGGGAGACGCATGTTCAGGGTTTAAGTTTAATCCACATCGGTGGACTGGCCCTGAGGATCCAAGGCTTGATTGAGTACTTGCCTGAGACACGGGCTAGAGTGTCTCAAATCGGTTGAGGACTATCTTTTGCCTCGGTTCATAGATGGAAATCCAATTTCCAAATACGTGACTTTGCGGTTTTATTTGTAAACCTATATATGGCGACATAGTGGCATGGGACGCTCATGTCGCCTATGATTGATACTTATGATTTGAAGTTGTTTTATGCACTATGCACTTGTAATCGTATCAAATGATTTGTTTTAAACGTATCAAGCATTCTTTGGCTGTTATAAGGGAAAACACTATCCCCGGCTTGCGTTGCATTGTGTGATAGGACCTGGGTCTTATAACAGCTTCATCTTTCTTTATTTAGCATTGCGCTGTTTGTTTTATGCACTGGTATTCTTGGGAGGAAACCCGTTCCGTGTTATACGGCGTGGTCCCTTGATTTACCTAATGATTTAAAATAAAGATTAATAACTGTTTTAGTTCTCACACCAGTCACATGACAGACCTGGAGTTTATTGTTTTAACCTAAACTCTGGGTGCCCCTATTTTGACACGGGCAGCTAGTAGTTTTGGTTTTGCAGATTTATATTCACAGGATCCTGGTTTACAGCTGGAACGATATCAGGAAAGCTTTGTATCTGTATATCTCATTCTAGTTGTGTATTGTATTATTTTTCCGCTGCGATGTATTTAAATGTAATTTAAATCTCTGATATTTCTGTGTAATATTCATTTATACCCTGTATATTCTTGTAGTCTGATGCGTTGTTGTAATATACAATGAAATGTTCTTTTATATGCGTTCTAATTTGTCGTGTTCTCAAACGATAGGGCATTTCGAACGGTCTGGGTCGGTTTAGCGACTGGTTCGGACCGAGCGAAATTCTTTGCCGTCACAGAAGTTTGCAACAGTTTTTGGAAGAAAAGAAAAAAATAGGACGTGAAACATAAAGAAGTTAAGACATGCTCCATGGGAGAAATAAATATGGGAAGGTGTAACAGTAAGGAGGAGGAACCGTAGTAAGGTAGGAGAAGCATGCGTGGTGAAGGAAAAATTGAAGTGGGGAAGTTTTCATTCGTTAAAGAGCAGGTTTCGAACTATTGCGTGGGGAAGAAAATAATTAAATGGGAAGATGGCACTACAGCTAAAGGTGGCGTGTAAGTGGATAATGGGCTCGGTGGAAAAATGGTAAGACCCAAATTAGTTTTAAAACTAAGATAAACTACTTATTTAAATACATATAAACTTATAATGTTAATATCGTATGCATAGGTGATCAGAATTCGACGACGTTAGACACATTGGAATCGTACCAATAAGCACAATGCGATAGAATTGGTTTGGAGAAATTTCGAGTTTACTAGGTTTTTTGGCAAATTAAAACGGTTGATCGAGTTAATCGTTGTTTAACGATTAAATAATCAAGGTGAGTGCAACTCACTTAGTTTCGTCCCACTTATATTTTATATAAGTAAGGTTTAATATTTGTATGCTATGGTTGTTTATTGTTGGATATTTACCAAATCTGTTATTTTTTATTAATTAAATTGGTTAAATTAAACGTTCGTTTAATTTAATTGAAATCAATCGTTATTTTTGATGACTGTGACCAATTGAGGTAACTTATCTTGTTGGTCACGTTTATAATAATATAAACATATAAAATTAATAGTAGGATGCTTAGATTGCTGTTACTGGTTGATTTTCAAAAATTATATATGTATATTGAATTGAATGATTTTATTGGGGGTAACCTATTTGGATGCAGGGAGAAAACAGGTTGGAGGGATCCAACTGGATTCCTCAAATATACTAAATGTTATTTATTATAATCATTATATGAACTGTTCTGATTGGATGATTGATTTGGTTGTTGATCGTTGACTGGAATTTCCACGTTTGTTTTCTTATAACAAATAAGCAGTATTAGTTGAGTAAATGGTAATATACGGTCTATAAATCAATCGTTTTATAAATATTGATTTACCATCAGGTGAATCAACAAAAATGAAGCTATAAAATTTATTTTATGACTGAAGATAGATTTTTAGTTCTATTATTTTAAATAAAATTTTATTACAAGGAAATAAATATATATTATTTATTATTTAAGTTTATAAGTAATTATTAAATAGTTTTATAATGCAAATTTTTATATTAATAAGATTTTATAAGAAAATAAGCAAAAATTAACTAACGGTTAAGAATTGGATTAATTATTTTTAAGAAACGATTAAATGGAGTTATTTAAATTAATTTTATTATTAATTAATTTAAAGGAAGGACTAGTTGGAATTTGTTAACGAATTAACCATGATTTGTGTTGTATATGTCAAACTGAAATTGGGTATTTGATTAATTCATTTTTAATTAATCTAATGAAACAGTTTAACGAATATTTGTTTTAATTTTTATAAGAATTTAAAAAGGAATTTAATATTTATTTTTATTAATTGGGAAGTAAAATATTAATTCAATTAATAATAATTTAAGTGATAACTTTTCTTTAATGAAATCCATTTATGTAAGTAGTCAAGTTGGAATGGAATCTAATTGAATTGTGAAAGGAGTTTTTGAACGGATTTTTATCATAAAACCCGAAAGTTATAAATTAATTTATATAGAGATTTTAAGCGAATACGATGGTTTTGAATAAATGTTTATTTAACATTTGAATTAACAAAAAGAAATCGAGATAAAAAGGGGTTTGTATTGAGTTTAAGTTATGAGATATGAAGTTAAAAAGTTGATTTTAGATTGGCAATACTTAATAATGAAATTAAGTGAAATGACTGGATTTGAAATGAGATTTTCAAAGTGGAAAATGTTTGAATGGATTAAAAGTGGAATAAAATGGTTTGATATGGAGTTAAGATGAGAAATTAAAGAATTGGAACCTAACTGGATATTGGTTAAGTTGAGTGATTTTCTGAGTATTAATCTGATGTTGATTTCGGTCTTCGGGGTTGATACTTAGGGAATTATTTTCTTACCAATTTACGGTCAGGGACTAATGAATGTTGAAGTAACGGAAATAAAAAGAGATTTTGTGAAAATATAACGATATTTTCAAGATTTTAGGAATTAACGAGATGAGTTTGAATAGCTAATTTGAAAGGGGAAGTGTTAGTTATTGTTTAAAGAAATGAAACAAAAGGGATGTTTTACTTGAAATTTGATTGAACTCAAAGTGAGAATATATATATATATTTATGATTTAATTCTAAGCATTTAAACGGTTTTATGAGTACTCTTATATTAAAATAAGAAGTGAAAACTATATTCATAATATTGAAAGATTTAGAAGTTTTAAATTTACTATTCGTTAATTAGTCTTTAATTAAAAAGGCCAATTAATGCCAAGTACTAAACTAGTTAATTCATTTTATTTTTATGACTTAATGGTTATTTATAAGTTAAATAACCGACTATCAAATCGGACCTATGCGATTGTTGGTACCATAAGACCAGGATCGAATTTTATTTGAAAACCATTCTGGACTAGCAAATACGACATCGTCGAAGATGCTGATTGAAGACGGAGCAGTTGAAGATGGTAGATCTTTTTGAGGAAAGGACTACTTGTCAAATTTCTTTGATGTTGCAACCAGAGTTATTTTGATTTGTGATTCTGACATGATTGGAATCTACGGATTGTAAGGACTACTCGCTACCGATATACAGTGTAACAACCTGGAAAATCAGAACCAATTTAAAAATTTTATTTTAGCAATTTTAATGGATTTTGGATATTTAAAATGATTTATTTTAAATAATAACGACTAAAAATTTATTTTAATCAAAGTTAGAACGAATATATTTATTTTAATTATAAACCGAGCCAAAAATGGCTCGACAATTTGAAAATTCGATTTCTAATTTCAATTGAATGTACAGAATTCAATATAAGTCAGAATTGGATGAAACAAGAAATATTTGAATCTGATTAATAATATCTTTCTAACAAATGTAAGAAACAGAGATTTCAGTTTATAAATTATAAGATATGTTCAGTTTAAAATTCAGAAAAGTCGCTATGGAAATTATACATATTGTATATAATATATGGCCCTTAAAAATAGCCATTTTGCAAGCGACCTTCGTTTTCGATGAAACCACTTTTGTTGGATCTGGAATGTCAAATTATTGCTAAATTCCAATTTTCATAATTTTTGGAATTAATATATGAGCACGATGAATTTAAGCGCGTTTGTCAATTCAGTTGAATTGGATCGACCAGAAAATGATCATTTTTCAAACGAACTCCAAATTTGATGAAATTATTTTTGTTAAGACCGTATAATCAAAACATAGTTAGGTTTATTTTTCAGGAATTTTTGGAGTCAGTATGTGGCCCCAGTAAATTATAATGTACGTTTAAAATTCAATATATTGATTTATATTTTAATTTAAACAAAAACTGATCGAAATAGTTGAATTGGCTTATGGGACATATCCCAATGTGTCCGGAATGGGGGTAATTAGCTGGGAGCGACAGTCTCGTGTTTGATTTGGGACTCGAATGAAAAAATAACTTTTATGGAATTTAAAAATTAAATTATATATTTATTTATAAAAGCCAACCCTCACCCCTCTTTCCCTCACCGTTCAAAATCGAGATAAAAATAGAAAAAAGCCATTATTAAAACCCTATCGCCCCCCTGGTTCTTCCCACGCCGCCCCCTCCTAGTGCGCCGCCGCCGGAGCACCCCCAGCTTCGCCGCAACCCCTACCGTGCCTCTCCCTCCCTCCTCCCTTCGATTGAAGCCCCGAACCCTAAAAACCGCAGCCCTCCCCTAAGTCCACCTGACCTCGCCAATGTGGTCCACCAACGTCCCTCCACCTCCCCCTCCAGTGATCACCCTTCTTCCCCAACCTCCCTCTCCTCTTCCTCCTTCAATTAAAAACCCGCAAAACCCTAAATCCTGCCGGAGTCGCCCGCCGCCACCCACCTGAATCCGCGAGCAAACTCCCTTCCTCCGCTTAATAGTGAGTTTTTCTGATTTTATTTTATAAAAATTTGATTTTTTTAATTTATAGAAAGTTAGGATTTCTACTTATATAAAGCTATGATGTTTATACACATAAAGCTATGATTTTTATATACATAAAGATTAGATTTTCAATCCTATAAAGATTAGATTTTTAATCGTATAAAGATTAGATTTTTAGTTTAGAAAAGATTAGATTTTTAACGACATAAAGATATGATTTTTCGATATGAAAAGATACGATTTTTATATATAAAGATAGGACTTTTATGAATATAAAAATATGTTTTTTATCATATAAAAGAATATATTTCTAGTTGTATAAAATATGATTTTTATCATAAAAAGGAAATATTTTGGTTAGATAAAAATAGAATTTTTATCATATGTATGAAATTATTTTTAGAAAGATAAAATGTGATTTTTATTCTATATATAGCTTTAAATAAAAATGTGACTTTTATTATGAAATAGGATCGAAATAAAAATATGATTTTTAATATATATAGAAAGGTTTAAAATGCGATTTTTAAATATACAAACATCATATTAAAAATGTGATTTTTACTATGAACTGCGTGAAAAGGGTTGCATTGGAATTTCGGGCAAATCTAAGCTATTCGCAAATTCAGAAATAAAGCTGATGGAGTGGAAGCCAAAGGTGAGAACTTCTCACTCTAATTTTGTTTACAGTTAAATATATACTAGGGTGTAGACGGTGCTTAGTAGCACTCGACACCTTTGATTGAAACCATGGATGTTTAGTTGTTTGTTTTCATTGATTTAATTGGCTGAATTTGGTTTGGGGGTGTGAATGGAATTGATTGAATTTGGTTTGTGTATGGCATGCGCTAGTATTGGGCATGGGATAAGGCTAGACCTTATCCCAGTTCTAATATCGCGCCGTTATGCTGCTAAAATTTTATGAAAATGTTAGAACAAAAAAATATTATTTTTATTGAATGAATGAACTATATAAAATATTCATGTGTTGAATAAAATATCTTATCGTTAAAAATATAATTCTTAACGCATATATAAACGTCATAAAATTCGCCTGAAATGGAAATAAATATTCATTTACAAATCGAACGATTTGTTTATGTACACTCATTTGACTAACATTGATTGGGACGAAATATTTTACACATTGCCCAACTGCACAAATAATGATCAGTATTTGTTGGTTGAAACCCCACACGGGTATTGGGACGATATTTGACATACACTAATCTCAACTGTTTAGTTGTATGTCAATCGATTGGTTGACAGACTGTTATAAGCATTAATTATTTATATTTAATGCTTATGCAGTGTAGAATGCACTCTAGATGATGGATGTTTGTTTATCATTGTTGTTATATACATGTGTTGTATGGAAGCTATATAAATAATATTATATGGTAATTGATTGGGTCTCATTCCAATTTCGAAAGTAACGAATATTTTAAAATAATATTCAGTAAAAGATCAAATTATGATTTTGATGTCCGATTTTGGATGGACACGAACGTATTGAAATATATGAAGCCGTGTTGATTAGATTTGCGCCATTTTAACGCGAACGATATTTATATCGATTTTATTCATTTTTATAATGAATATTGAAAAGGAAGTGATTTCAAAATCTGATGTTTTGAAAATATTATCATTTATATATTAATGATATGGAATATTCAATTTTCATTTAAAATGGAATATGAAGTTGAAATCATTTTTAAAACGATTTATAAAATACGTTTTAAATGGAAATCGACGAAATATATATAATATATATTATACATATATATATTAAATGGCCAGAATAGCGCGCGCCGCGCCGCGACCGTTTGCGAATTTCGATCATTGACTTCGAATTGACGTTATGGGAGATCCGACCGTTGGATTGTCCTAAAACCGGAACCATTGGGTTCGTATCGAAAAGAGCTTTCCAACGAATATAAGAGGTTTGAAATCTAACAGCTGGATTTGGAATTATGTCCAAATCAAATTTGAAAAAGGTTGCTGTAAGTGCAGTTCGATGACCGTTTATGGAAATCGTCTGCAAGGGCCTTAATAAAATTATTAAAAATATCAATAATTTGTGTAAAATCATAATAAATGATTTGGAAAGAATTGGGATGAAAAATTCCACGTTTGTAAAGTTAAAAATATATTTTTATCAAAATGAACCAATTATTAACTAGATTTGAAATCCAATAATTTTTAAATAAAATAAATTGGATTTGTGAATGGTTTTAATATAACCAGAAATTTCCAATGAACGAATTGGAACGGATTTGGAATGGAAATAATCTTCGGAATATTTCGATATTGGATCCCGTGATTATACGGATATCGTTATGGAAATTTGGAAGATATATATATATATATCGTTATTTCCAATACGATATTTGTTGGTTTTAGAATTTGATGTTGAATATAAGCCGATATAATTTCTATTTAGAGTCTTATATTTAAAATCAAATGGGATTTTGGGTTTGTCGTGAACGGTGTCTTAAATAACACTGTTCTTAAGCTCAGTTGAGAAAAGAATAAATCTTTTAATTAAGATTTAGTGAAGTTTTCCAATTAATTAATATTTGATTGGAATTGAATAAAAGAATTGGATTTTGGGTTTGTCGTGAATGGTGTCTTAAATAAAACTATTCTTAAACCCCGTGTGAAAAGAATGAATCTTTTAATTAAGATTATTAGAGTTTCCAGTTAATTAACATTTAATTGAAATAAAATGGAATGTGAATTGGGTTTATTATGAACTGTGTTTTTGACCACATTCGTTCTTTAACCTAATTAATTGTGAAATGTGATTTGGAATTTATAAATCTTTTTATTAAGATTTAAAGGAAATTTTCCAAAGTAAAGTTTTCTAATTTAATACAATAAATTGGAATGGAATGGAATTCCATTCGATCTAATAATAATCGAAGTGAGCTTCTATGGAGGAAGACTGTTAATACATATGGAATTTAAAAGGATTTGTCATTATTCTATTTATATTATCAGTCGGATACGGAAATTGATATCGATTATATATTGATATGTTTTCCGTGATGATTCCATAATTAATGGAATGCGATTTTGCGTTTATCATGAACTGTGTTTTAAATGACATTAGTTCTTTAACTCAGTTAAAAGCTGGATTACATGTATGACATTGATTCCTTTATACCGTATTCTTTGAACTCTGCTAAATATATATCTGTTTGGTGGCGGAGAATTTATTCTCTTGCTTAACACCCTTCTCTAAGACGTACGAGCTTAGAGGTTATATATCGGCAAAAATCAATGGTACGGTGTAGATTGTCGATGCGACATGTTTGATTTCCCAAAGCTAAATAATCATTAATATTGATTTTTGGGAAGATTAAAGCTAAGTGGAGTTTTAATGAATCTTTAATTAGATTGAAATGAGAACGTGATAATTTAAATTATCAAATTTGGGAAATGATCGAGAATGGAGTACCACCAGTTTTACGCCAAGCGATAGTTCAATCATTAATTAGATTTGAAAATGAAGTGGTAATTAAATTTACCGATAACACCATGGTGTTAGATATGAAGTATTACCAGTTTCGCTCCATGGGATGAATAGGTTGGGATTGGGAAACATAACAAATGTTTACTTCGGTAAGGTGCGCTAATCCCGACTAGTTGATAAACCTTAATTTGGTTTAGAATTGGTATCCAAAGGAAGAATAAAGAATAAATTTAAAAGAATTTATCTTTGATAAAATTAATGTGAACCTTTCCCTAACGATGTGAATATTTGAATAAAAGAATATTTTGGATTGGAATGAGGCGTATGTTGTGTTTGTGTAGCACTTGTTTATAATATATGCGGGTTATTCGGAAACGCCGAGTTTATACCCATTCTGAATAACGGACTCGACGATAAGTCGACGATGAAGACGGTGGTTGAAGACCAGAGGTCTTCACATTGTTTGGATGATTACTGATGTCTTGATTGGGCTGTACACCCAAGACGAGGTAATAAGTGGTGATCATCCAAACGTACTTGGAGATCGACCGGATATGCAAGGACCTCTCTCCGGTATTGGACATATGGGATGAGGAATAAGGTGCCTCTGGTTTCGTTCAGACCCAGAACGAACTAGTAAATGGATGTGCGTCTGACATTGCATTTTATTCTGTGTTGATTTATTTCTATTAAATATATATCTGTTTGGCGGCGGAGAATTTATTCTCTTGCTTAACACACTTCTCTGAGACGTACGAACACAGAGGTTATATATCGATAGACATCAGCCCAAGGAGTGAATTGCCTATGTGGCATGCTGAGATGCAAATGATCAAGGCTTCTGCTAAAAAGCAGAGTCTTGTGGTTGATGATCAAAGCACGACCTCAAAGTGCATAGCATTGTGTTTAGCGTTAATTCGCTAGCCTCATACCTCGGTATGAGTCAAAAATGGGATCGGACTGCAGGGAGTGCACGACGTTTCTTTCTAGTTATGGGTGGTGTCATGGTATGGAGCCTAGACATTTATTTATTTTTTACCTAGTGGATGATGGATTGCGAGGCGCCTCGGATATGCCAGTTACTGCGGAGCCGATGGATATAGGTCCGGTAGGACTGGGAAACGTGTGTTTAGGAATAACTAATCCTCAAAAGTAAGAGAGGACCGGTCCTAAAGCATCCAAGGGTTTCACGTAGGTGTGATCTTGAGACATTTGCTAGAGTGTCTCGAATCGGTGAGGAAGATCCCTTGCCTCGATTCATGACGGAAATCCAATTTCCAATACATGACATTTCAGTTTTAATTGTAGAACTAGTATGGCGACAAGATAGATGGTACTCATGCCGTCTATGATTGATACATTTATATTTAAAGTTGATTTCTTCACTTATAGTAATAATAAAAGATAAAATTTCATGTACAAGCATTATTTGGCTATTATAAGGTAAAACTCTATCTTTCGGCTTGCGTTGCATTGTGTGATTGGACCTGTTTCTTATAATAGCTTCATTTTCTTTAATTAGCATTGCGCTGTTTGTTTCATGCACTGGTATTCTTGGGTGTAAACCCGTTCCGTGTTATACAGCATGGTCCCTTGATTTACCTAACTTTAAAATCAAGTTAATAACTGTTTTAGTTCTCACACCAATCACATGACTGACCTGGAGTTTATTGTTTTAACCTAAACTTTGGGTGCCCTTATTTTCCACACAGGCAGCTAGTAGTTTGGTTTTGCTGATTTATTCTTACAGGATCCTGGTTTACAGCTGAAGCTATATTCAGAAAGCTCTGTATCTGTGTATTTCTTTCAGTTGTGTTTTGTATTATTTTCCGCTGCTATGTAACTATTTAATCTCTGATATTTTTCTAATGTATATTATTTCTACATACTCTTTAACATTATTGTACTCTAATGTAATTGTTGTAATAAGCGATGAAATGTTCTTCTATTTATGTTCTTATTTGTCGTGTTCTCAACTCAATCCGGACTTTCCCATAAGGGCGAATTTGTGTTGTTTCATATAGGGTGATTCTTAGGATGTAGTAGGAGAGTACCTTCGGTTTGTCCAGCCCTAGGACAACTTGTATGGATAAACGTCTAACAGAGTATTTCCAGAGGGGGTCACCTACGTTGATTTCTTCAAACATACCAAGTTTGTTGGCAAAGAAAGAAACTTCTTAGTTGAACACCTTAAGTGTTTTTGTGGAAATCAATTAGTAACTTTTCTAGAGGATCTGATGATGTGGCATTCAAAGTAAATGATGGTTTGCTATTTTAAAAAGATAATTTATACCTCAAGCCTCTAAAATCGGGAAATGCTAAAAATCGGGCAGACAACATGGCTAAGTATGTCGCTCCCAATTACGTTGTATTATTACCTATCTAGAGAAAAATTGTTTTCTTCTTTATTCTATCGATGTTGTCCCTTTTAGGAAACAGCTGATGATCCCAACTGTTGGTGATATACATTCAATACACTCAAACGAAATTAATGGTCAGTTACGTGTGGTCGGGTTGCAAGATGTTCATATTGAACCCATTGTATTCCTCTCTAGAGATACACTATCGAAAGGTGGTTCCATACCTTGTCATAGCCGGAACCCAGTATCCATTAAGCGCCCGCGGTTTTTTTATTATATATTATATATGATAAAGTGTGAGATGCAAGCGTTTTGCTAGATGGTTATTTATTTCATTTAGACACTATTGTAATATAAAAACTGATATGATTTCAAAATTGTTTGGGTTATCGTAATGTAAAAACCGTCTGTGTTTATGTGTGGACTGGTCATACGATTATCCTTTTCTTTTGATAAGAGATCGTTTAACTTTAAAATCAAGTTGGATGATACCGATAAACTTAGTTAGTTTTTTTCACTCTGGTTCACCTGACATATCCTGGCGTTTGCAATGCTCGAGTCAGACCGGGTTGTACAGTTTTAGGTTGTCAGATGTTGTGATGTCCGGAGATAAGTTGGAGGAGTTCAAACGTATTAGTGTTTATTCCGCTATATGTAGTATGCAAGGACAAGTTTTTATAATTGTCCATATACGCTGATTGTAAGTTATACTTATATCAAGCTCTCAATAAAAATTTATTTCTATATTATATTTTGCTCCGCTGCGATGTGAGACTCTAATTTTGTTGTGTTGTTATTCTTCTTCTTTTCTTCGATTCCACTATTTCTTTCTTAACTCACCCTCTAATTTCTTCCTATTAACAATCCGGTGTTTTCGATACTTGGGTTTTGGCAAGTAATACGGGTTTTGTAATGTTAGACCAAAAAGTGGTTCTAACACCCAAATTGACTAAAATCGAAATAAAATAAGATCGAAAATAAAAAGGAGACACAAGATTTATAGTGGTTCGGCGTTGAAAAGCCTAAGTCCACTTTATAATCACTTTGCTTGATGATGTAGATGAAAATACAAAGAGATATTCACTCAATTTCACTCACTTTTCATATACATTCACTTAACTATCTCAACATATACTTTGAATGATGATTTTGGATTGTTTGGAATGCTGGAATTCGGTTCTCTTTGATGTTTGAACTGTACGAGTGCTCAAAAAAAGATCCTTTCAAATGCCTCTTAATGGGGTATTTATAGGTGGAAATTCACCCAGAATCCGGTTCAGATCGGAGCTACGTGGCTCTTATCCCATCATTCTCGGGCTCAGATGGATTTTAGTGTTGACAGCGCACCAGGTTAGTGGTCAACATGGGTAGGAAATGGTTGTAACTACCCCGAATATCCAGGAGATCGTGGGGTGAAGCAACATGGTATACTGGGTTCGGTTCGGAGTGGCGAGTAGAAGGGGTTCGGATCGGGGCATCCGATCCGGTCCGACCTGTGTTGAACTTGAGCTCTTGTCCACTCTGCTCCGTTCTGTCCCGGTTTGGTAGTAGCCTTCCGATCCGATCAGATGCTTTTTAGGAAGAAGTGTTCTTCAATGCTTGACATCTCGACTTTGTGTTTCCTAGTTCACAAAGTAGGCTAACATTTTGCCCCCTCAAAGGATGCTTCTGTTGGATATGGAGCATGCTTTGACTGTCATATACACAGTGCCTTTCTGAAACTGAATCGTTGGAAAGTCGTTTCTATTGACATATAAAGACACGTTGCTTCAGAAAGTTGCATCTCTTGATGTTTATATATACTTTGAATAGTATGTAAATCCATTTCTTTATTTTCAAACAGCTTGGAGAACTCTTGTTAACATCTGATTATTCTTCCAGGTGATTTTCTTTTTGGTTTTTCATTGTTTTTATTTCCTCTTCGAATTTTAACTCAATCTTGATGCCAAGTTGATGCACGAAATTACGTTCGGTTCGGGCTCCGACCCGAACAGCATTTCTTCCCTCTTGGTTAGCACTGGGTCAGTGGGATGGAATGCCTCGTGGGCTTATATCCCTGTCCGAGCGGAGAAAAAGAGGAGGGAATACGAGTAGTCACCATCGACCTATATAAGCTTATCACCCTTTTCTTTCTTCCTCTCTTTCTTTTTATCTGCTTTTTCTCAGCCGATTGAACACAAAATCCCTAACCTTCTGAAACTCCAAAGTCCCCTTTATTAATCATCAAATCGCTCTCGTAAGTGGGTTTTAAACTCGATTCTCTTGATAATAATCGATATCAACTAGGATTAACGATTCACTTGACTGATTTAGACACGGTTTTGGTTCGAGTTCGTCATTACAGCCTCCTCCTCCACTACCATCGTCGTTGGTGGCCCAGTCGCCGCCTCGAGGTGTTGGGAGGAGGGGATTAAGACCCACTATAGGCGATTTGACCAAAAAATAAAAACTTGGTCTTGATTGGGGATATTAACACAGAATTGGGTTCTAAGTTAAAAAAGGAGGAAGAAGAAGGATATTACAGGGGATCGGTTTGGATGATGGGATGTAGAAAATGGAGAAGAAGAAAGGGAAGAGAAATTCGCAAAACCGGATCGGGTCGGAGCAAAAAGTCATAGAGGCAGGGCTCCCTTGATCGGGTCGGGTCAGACTAGAAATCAGAACAAAGGAAGAAAATGGTGTGGTTTCCTAATCCGATCCGGACCGTTTCAGAAGTCCACCTCCGATCCGATCCGATTTGATCCCTGAGCAACAATGTTTATCCCCAATCCAAGATAAGGCTATATTCTCCGATCCGATCCCAATGCATACATCTGGGCCGAACCGAAGAAACACAATCCCGCTCAACACATAAGAGCTTGCTTAAGTAGCCCGTTCAATTCTTGATATAATCTTCAACTTAATGGACAGTTAGGATAGTGCCTTGCGAACATACATGAACATCAAGAACTTCCCTAAACATTATTACTTTGCCAAGAATTTGCATTGCACTTTCGAGCGTTGACTTTACATTTTCTGCATACACTGTTCACACTTTAGTTCATACACATGCACGGGGGGATATGGGCTAATTTACTCTAACTTGTGATATTGCTTCTTCAATAGTTTAGTGACCATGACATCCAGACGTTCATCTAGATTAGTAGAAAAGAAAGAGATCCCAGAGACATCCAACAAAATCACTCTTGAAGACATATCTTCTTCCTCAGATCCAGAATGGGATGATGAGGGCTCAGACTACGAGGTAGAAACTCATGAAAGCGATAATGTGTCTTCTGAGGGTGGAGTTTCCCTGGGCTGTGAAGAGGAAGGAGATATTGGAGATAATCGAGCTCCTGACGAATTTGAGTCTGCCATTATACTGGAATCACCTCAAGATTCTGTTGAATCGACGATCGACAATGACAGACTTATTCGAATACGCCTAAAGTATGGGATACCCAAAGGGGATACCTTGGTTCCATCAAAAGTTGATCGTCCTCACAACTCTCCGGAGGGATTTATGGCAATCACTCGATTGATGTGCATGGTTGGAGCTATCCCTCCATTTTCTCCTTTCATCGTCGATTTTCTAAGACAAATGTGGATTGCCTCCATGCAGCTGCACCCCGATTCCTATGCTTACATGTACACCCTATATGTAGCGTACCGCGATATCTTAGGTATAGAGCTCACTTTTGATGACATTCATTTCTTTTATAACTTCAAGCACCAGACTCGAGAAACTCCTTCTTTCTGTTACTTCGAGTCTGTCCCAAAGAGGAAAATAATTCCAGCACCGTTCAACAGTAAAGCGGGTGACTCCAGGCTGGAATGGTTTTATGTAAGGCAATAGCCAGGGTGTGCTAGGAGATGGACGAAATCAAGTAAAGCACTGGTTTTCTAAATCTCGACTCTGTACGTCCAAGCCACCACATTAATCCGTTTTCTTTTTGTTTGCAGTTGATAACCCAAAACAAATATCGGATCAAGCGTTCTTTGGTCGGATGCATCGGCTCCTTAATGGTGATCAAAAGTTTTTAACTATTGATGAAGTCCTTAAGGACAAATATCTTCATCTTCATGGGTTGTTGTCCATTACCCGTAGCATTGGTCATGGGACGGGTCCATATGTACATATTCCCCCAGTGGACGTAATCCCAGAAACGGGCGAAAGCTCCTACAATGCCGTTTCAGGCTTCACCTTCTCCATCTTCGACTCAAGATGATGAATTGGCTAACATGGCCGAAAAGCACCGTGAGGGGTATATTGTTCTCGAGGATGCCATTTCTCCGGAGAGGTCAACGTCTTGCAAAAAGTTGCCGATTGATGCTTCTCAAGGAGACGCCCCTAGTACCGATGACCCAACATTTCAGGGTTTGGGGGATCTCCCCTTACCTGAAACTATTTACACTTCAGAGGATTTTGGGGTGAATCCTTTAGTTTTCACTTCTTCCGAAGAGACCACTCCTGCTAAGGCCAAAGAGCCCGCTTGTACTAGTCTGGCTTCGGACTCGGGTTAGTTGGGGGGAAAACACCACTTAGGACGCACTTAACACAATAGCACCACATTTCACAGCACTTTTCTTTTTTGAAAACACTGACTTTGAATTTCATTTGCCTTGTTGTGCAGGTACAATGTCCCGTTCCCATTATGATATCAGGAAACTTCGTCGCAGCATGTCCAAACCCCCTCACGACACTGAGTATGATCGTCGCGAAGATCGTGGTAGAGAGGATAGAAGGCCCTATGATTCTTATCGCTCGCAGTACTCGCGCTCTCGCTCTCCCGTTCGGTCAGATCCAAAGCGATATAAGGGTTACCAAGGTCGCCGAGAAGAGGACAGGCCGCAATCAAAAGACTCAGCCTCTTCTCAAGAAAAGCGCAGTAGGGAGAGGAGCCCGCCAAGAGATACCGATTCACGAAGCAAGCGTAAGGTTCCCGCTAAACGGCCTAGAAGGGATGAAGAGGCCATTGAGCCCTCCACGCACAGGGATACCGAGCTGACATTCCCTGCACCTCCACCGCTGGATGCTGAAACTGCAGTTAAGCGGGGGTATCTGGAGGAGCAATTTCCTGATCATTACTTCGAAAACTTGACTTTTTTACCTGCTCTTGAGCCTATTTCTTCGAGGTGGGCAGATGAGGACAAAGCAAAAATAGACGCGGTCGAGAAACAATATTCAGAGATGTTCAAGTATTCACGCAGCCTCTCCAGAATCATCCGAACTTTAATCACGAATACTGACTCGATGCAAAAGACCGCAGAAGACGATGCAAGGGCCTTAAAAAATTTAGGAAAAGACCTCGAGGATACACAGGCCCAACTTGTTGTCGCTCAATGGGATGCTTCTAGCTTCAAGCAACAATTTGGGGATCTACAAAAACGCTACCATGATTTGCTTGAGTCCCATACCCAAGAGCGTTCGGAATTGAAAAAGAAAGCCGAAGATGCCAAGTCAGATGCTACCAAAATGCAACTTGCTTGCGCTGACCTTGAGCGGGAGAAGGCCGAGTTAGCGAAGAAGAATGCTGAATTGGAGAAGAAAAACGCTGACTTGGCTTCCAAGTTAGTGGAGGCGGAGAATAGGGCTGCCCTAGCGGAGGGTAACGTCGAAGGTGTTATCAAATCCGCTGAAGAGACCCGCAAGCAGCTGTCAGAAGCTGAGGAAGAGGTGCATTGTTTCGGCGAATTAATGATTGAATTCTTTGCGCATATAATTCGCCGCTAGAACATCTCTTGGATTGAAGATTATCCATCTACCTTGGTCCAAGTATGGAGTCAAATCGTTGAATGGGAGAAAGAGGAGCTCAAGGTTGATTCCATCTACGAGGACAAGCTTATGGAGAAATATCTACGAGATGATGAACCAGAACGCCTAGCCGAGGGTCGCCGCCTTATTGCTGCTACTATGGAGGAAGAGAAGCGGAAGGCTAAGCAAAAGAACATTCCTGGAGCTGGTTCTTCCTCTACTGCCTCTGAAACTTCTGAAGTAGAGGGATATGATCTTGAAAACCCGGGGATCCCTCGGGCATCTCTTTTATCCCCCATACCCGAAACGGCGTCGGAGACAGCGGTCACTCCAGCTGAGAAGTCATCGGAAGGTATCTCTACCTTTTCACCTCAATTCATCAAAGCTATCTCTACCTTTCATCACATAATTGGGCAATAGATGAAGAACCCATTATTTTCTCCTGAGTTGATAATTGTTGCTTCTCATTCTGTAGGTATTGAACCATCTAAAAAGACAGACGTGTCCCAGGGAACCACCGCTGGAGCAGAACCTACGGAGAAGGCTAAAGGGGGAAAGGACAAGGCTGCCACCATAGATTCGGGAGAAGGAACTGAACCGTCTAAGGCTGATACTCCTCATGATGACGAAATGATCGATGCCTTAAAAGATGATGGCGGCAACGGGGGACACGAGGAAGAACCTGAGGTGGCTATAGTTGGGGAGTCGAAAAGCGCCGATGACGTTACTTTAGCTGCACTGAAAGCTGAACAATATAAACGCATGCAGCTTAAAGGTGAAGACTTAGACCCCGAAAGCCTTAAGCCCCTCGCAATAGTGGATGTTGGATCAAGGTTAGTTGTTAAGCTTTCGACTAGATCTATTACAGAAGAACTTGCTAAAAAGTCTTCTCTTGATTCCAGTGTTCCGCCTTCCGGGAAAAAGTCGACTAATTCTAGCACTTCAGCCTCAAGGAAGAAAAAGTCAAAGCGCATCTTGACTGAGGCTGAAAAAGAGGCGAGGGATGCGGAGAAGGTTGCTAAGAAGTCCAAGTCCACTTCGAAGTCTAAATGATGGAGTGCCTTGCTTTATTTTAGCATTTGATTGGCCCATAATTGTAGCTGCAAGTGTGGCCGTCGCACATTCTTTTTTCCTGTTTTCCTGTACAAATTCATTCATTTGTAAATAAAAATAATTCATTTCCTGCAATGTCTGTTAGTTGTGTAATGGAGTCATAGTGGGAGGAAATATGTGTACATATATGCCCCCAGTTAGTGTTGAAAAACTATTCAAGATTTAGTCAAAAAGTCTGAATGTCCCCGTTCCTCCGATGGGGTCACATTCCTTGTGTCATTGATGCCTGTCCTTTTTCTGGCATTTTTTATACTCTCCCGTCTTATATTCAGGTTAGAGTTCTTGCTGAGGTGGTCTCTTGTCTGGGTGCACCTTCACGCCTCAGAGGACGTCGTCTTCCCGTCCTTTACACTCTCTCTCAATTCTTGAGAGTTAGAGTTAAGAATGTCGTCTTCCCATTCTTTCATGTCTTATTGCACAAACAGTCGTTGTGTTTGTTCCTGCATATAAGCTGTTTTCAACTTTTCAGGTTTTAAATTAACATCTTATATTCCACAATCATAATGGAATAGTAGTTGAAGGTATAAATAATGTAGGAAAGTAAATGGCACACGATATTTTTATAGTGGTTCGGCTAAGTCGTAGCCTACATCCACTTTATAGTTCTTTGTTCATATCAACAGACTTTTCTAAGGCAAGTCGTGCCTTTTACAGAGTTCATAAGGAAAACAACAAAAAAGTACAGCATCCCTAATTCAAATACAACATCAAGTGTTGGGCATTCTAAGCCCTAGGTACTTCTTAGCCATCTACGGTCATTAACTTGAAGGCTCCTGTTTCAAGTTTCCGTTGGATGACAAAGGGTCCTTCCCACTTTGGACCGAGGTGGGGAAGGATGGAAAAACTCTCTTTAGCACCAAATCTCCTGGTTTAAAGGTCCTAAAACGAACTTGTTTGTCATAATAGCGTGCCATTTGACGTCGATGTCTTGACGCACGCAAGTCTGCCTCCTCCCTTTTCTCTTCGATTTCATCAACAGACTCGAGGAGGAGTGCCCAATTCATCATCGGGTCATAATATGTCACCCTGTGAGAGGGAACTTCAAGCTCTACTGGAATTACCGCTTCTGAACCAAATGAGAGAGAGAAAGGAGTATGACCGGTAGCTGTCTTAAACGTTGTCCGATATGCCCACAAAGCTAAGGGCTATTCATCCACCCATTTTGCCTTTGCACGTTTTAATCGCTTCTTGAGGATGGACTTTATGACTTTGTTTATTGCTTCTACTTGCCCGTTTGACTGTGGATGGGCGACTGCAGTGTACCGTTTGTCGATCTTATATTTCTGGCAGAAATTTCTGAATTCGGCACCATCGAACTGGGTTCCGTTATCAGTTATAATGGTCCTTGGGATCCCAAATCGGCATATGATATTTCTAACCACGAAACTTATCACCTTTCTCGTTGTGATTTTGGTTAAGGGCTCAGCTTCCACCCACTTCGTAAAATAGTCCACGGCGACTATTGCATATTTCGCTCCTCCTTTGGCAATTGGTAGAACTCCGATGATGTCAATTCCCCACATGGCAAACGGCCAAGGACTCACCATCGATTTGAGCTGGGTCGGTTGTGCTCTGGGGATCTTGGCGAATCTCTGGCATTTGTCGCAGCGTCGTGAATAGTCAGCTGCATCTTTATTAATTATGGGCCAGAAGTATCCATACCGCAATACCTTCTTTGTTAAGGTCTGACCTCCCGTATGATCTCCACACTCACCTTCGTGTACTTCTCTTTGTACACGCTTGATGTCGTTGTGTGCTATACATCGTAATAGGGGCATAGAAAATCCTTGTCTATAGAGAGTATCATCTTGAAGGATGTATCTGCTGGCCTTGCGAACTATGGCCCGCCTCTCACTCTTCTTTGACGGGAGTATCCCATTTCTAAGGAAATTCTTAATTGGGGTCATCCACGACTCCTTCTCCGGTTCTGCTTCGAAAGCTAATTCAATTTCCATCGACTCAAAGCTTGGCGATCCCAACGTTTCAATTGGAATCATTTCGGTTTCCTCCGGATTGTCGGAACTAGCTAGCTTTGCTAGCCTGTCTGCCTTCTGGTTTTCGGCTCTTGGGATATGCGTTATGTTATACCGTTCCAAGTTGCTCAACAGCTCCTCCACTTTCCCGAGATAGGCGATAAGTCAAGGTCCCCGAGCCACAAACTCCTTCCGCACTTGGCAGACGACTATTTTGGAGTCGTAGAATATATCCAATGCCTTTATTCCGAGTTCCTTAGCAAGTTTCAGCCCGGCAATCAGGGCTTCATATCCAGAGTCGTTATTAGTCGCTGAAAATTCTAATCGCAGAGCATAATATAACGATCGTCCCTCAGGAGTAACTAAGACGACTCCAGCTCCGGACCTTCGGTCGTTCTTGGCTCCATCTGTGTACAGCTTCCATGGATCTAATTTTAACTCCTCCTCTGACTTGACCACCTTGTCATTGACCATTTCCTCCTCTGGAATCGTGAACTCTGTTATAAAGTCAGCCAGAGCTTGCCCCCTGATCGATCTCTATGGCTGAAAATTTAAATCAAACTGACTTAACTCAATATTCCATTTGATCAACCATCCCGATGCTTTGGCTCTTTGCAACACCTGCCTCAGAGGCTGATCAGTGTATATGGTTATTGGGTGAGCTTGGAAATAGTGGCGAAGTTTTCGGGAGGCAATCAGGAGGCTGTAAGCAAGCTTCTCAATCCTTGGGTAGTTGCGTTCTGCAGCTGCCAATTTCTTGCTTGCATAATATATCGG
Organism: Allium sativum; assembly: GCA_030737875.1. Taxonomy (NCBI): domain Eukaryota; kingdom Viridiplantae; phylum Streptophyta; class Magnoliopsida; order Asparagales; family Amaryllidaceae; genus Allium; species Allium sativum. Next base: position 442,210,613 of record CM060923.1, on the reverse strand, counting down.
CCTTTGCACTTTGTCTTCTTCTCAGGCCAAGGCGGTGCTAACAGCGTGAGCCGAAACCGCTAGGTAAAGAAATAGCTCTTCATGATCCACTGGCTTTGACAAAATCGGTGGTTTCTCTAGTAATTCCAATAAATTTCGAAAGGCCTCAACACAGTCCGGAGTCCATTCAAAATTTCTCTTTCCCCTTTTTATCAAGTCAAAAAATGGGATGCATTTTTCTGTTGCTTTGGAGATAAATCTACTCAATGCAATTACTTTCCCTGCAAGACTTTGGACATCTTTGATTCTCCTTGGTTCTTCAATGTTTCTTATCGCTGCTATTTGACTGGGATTGATTTCAATCCCTCGAGAGCTCACGATGAAACCTAGAAACTTTCTAGATGCCACTCCAAATGAGCATTTTAAAGGACTTAACTTCATCCGATACTTTCGCAGGATACCAAACATCTCTGCCATGTCTTGTGTATGGCTGGAGGACTGTTTCGATTTGACAAGCATATCATCCACATAAACTTCCATAGTCTTCCCTATTTGGTTATAAAACATCCTATTCACCAAGCGTTGGTAGGTAGCTCCAACATTTTTCAATCCAAACGGCATGACCACATAGCAATACAATCCCAAATTTGAAATGAAGCTCGTGTGCTCTTGATCGGGCACATGCATGGGGATCTGGTTGTACCCGGAATATGCGTCCATGAAAGAAAGAAGTTCATGTCCCGCTGTCGAATCTACAAGCTGGTCAATTCTGGGGAGTGGGAAGCTATCTTTCGGGCAAGCTTTGTTCAAGTCTGAAAAATCAATGCATGTCCGCCACTTTCCGTTTGACTTCTTTACCAAAACAGGATTCGATATCCAGTCGGGATATGTCGAATGTCTAATAAATCTATTCTCTTTCAACTTCTCCACTTCCTCTTTCAGAGCTGCCGACCTCTCTGGGCCCAACTCACGTCTCTTTTGCTTTACAGGCGGGTGTTTTGGGTTTATACTCAGTGAATGGCTCATGATGGATGGCGATATCCCACACATGTCGGCGTGGGTCCAGGCAAACACATCCAGGTTTTCCTTCAGGAAGTCAGTCGGTTCTTTAGCTCGGTGTGGATCCAACTGGGATCCAATCTTCAAAACTTTTGCTAGATCAACTTCGTCAATGGGTATGTCCCACTGTTGCTTTGTTAGGAGTTGAATTTCTAGCCTCTGGTTCCTCATCTTCTCTGGGATCCAAGTCTTCAGGCATTCCCTTAGGCAACTCCTTCGGGGCTGATCCCTCTAATTGCTATGCCGAACCCTCCTTTGGAGGAGGTGAGGTACCTTTAATCTCGATGTTGAGTCCCTTCATCAGCATCTTCAACTCGACAATATAGCAAGCTCGTCTGGAGACTTGATCTCCTCTCATTACTCCTGTCACTACACCAAAAATGCCAATTTGGCAGTGTTAATGGCCGTATTAAAAGCGATTTGATACGGTTTTAAGCCGTATCAAAAAATGGCGTCTCTGTTCAATTGATACAGTTCAAAACCGTATCAATTGAGATATTTGATACGGTTTTAAACCGTATCAAAATCCATAATTGATACGGTTTAGAACCTTATCAAATTTGTCAATTGGTACGGCTTAAAACCGTATTAAATTATTAAATTGGTACGGTTTAAAGCCGTAGTAATTGTTCAGTTTGATACGGTTTAAAACCGTATCAAATTAGCATGCGGGCACTCTCCAACTTCTAATTTGATACGGTTTTAAGCCGTATCAAACTGAACAATTGCTACGGCTTTAAACCGCCTCAAATTGTTATGCTTGCACTGCTAATTTCATAGATTGATACGGTTTTTAGCCGTACCAGCATACCAGTTTGATACGGCTTAAAACCGTATTAAACTGGTATACTGATATGGCTAAAAACCGTGTTTAATGCCTCACTCCTACAATGATAACAATGAATTAGATACGGCTTTTAACCGTATCAAAATCGGTATATCATATATGCAATATACAAAATCACTGCACCCATTGATATATATATATATATATATATATATATATATATATATATATATATATATGCACAATAAAGAAGATACGCTACACTCATATAGCAGTATATAAAGAAGACACGCTAAGAATAATTCGATTAATACATAAATCATAACTTCAGTTAATACATAATGTTCACAGTTCTTTCTCTAAAAAAAATCAACAAAACTGCAGTTGTCGAGCCCATACAACTCATGCTTGTTCCAACGCCTGAAAAGAAAATAAAATAACAAACATCAGTTTAGTTTCGCCTCCACAACAACAAGACATGGTTCAAATAGTAACTAAAAAAGTCAATGCACCGAAACTGAGCCGTAAGGCTCAGTTTCAGCTGAACATTACGGCTCAGTTTCGCTGAGCCGAATGCTCAGTTTCAGCTGCGCCGAAGGCTCAGCGAAACTGAGCCGTAATGAGCATTACGGCTCAGTTTCGTTGAGCCTTCGGCTCAGTTTCAGCTGAGCCGAAGGCTCAGCGAAACTGCGCCGTAGCTCAGTTTAAGCTAAGCATGAATTTAAAGATTTCTATAGCTTCAAATACATGCTTAATTCGCCTGTCCAATTATTGTTTGTACTTCAATCCCTGCCGTATAAATCTTTTGTATATGCAAGTGAAATAGCTGGGGCTTGCACTCTAAATGTTTGTTACTGAAAAGTGCAATGTTGATACTGGTTCGAAAACGCTTGCTTGTCGGGGATTTCACCTCAAACTTAAAACTACTGCAGCATTACCCATCTACAAACATTAGTCATCTTCTTTACGTTGCTAACAAATTACAAAATTTGAAATGAATTGATTCATGGTATTAGTCTTTGTAACTTTTGTCTGTTTTCTTGGTTCTTCATGTGTAAATATGTATGTCTTTATTGTGCTGTTGCTTTCTGCAAGAAATTAGTGGCAGTCTGGGTGATGTTGTATTCTCTAATATTTCTCAAAAACTGAACTTGTAAATTACCAAATCAATGTACTGTCTATCTGGCAGCATTTCCTTCTCTAAGATTTCAATTTTGAAACACACAAACCAACCAATAGATCAATACAAATAAGAGTTTTCCAGCAAACTACCCTTTTTCACTATCATTTTCCCTGACAGAACCAAAATTAAGATGATAATCTCAGATTTTTCAGCACCAGAAAAATTTGTAGCTATGAAATACTTCATGTCTTAATTTGTGTCGGCTACGGGTATTTTATGTGACACCGGTTCGTCGATCATGTTGCAAATCAACTTATCGGAAGACTTAACGGGCTTAGAGGTTGTTTGGCCAGTAAAATAGCTTATAAGTTATTTATGTAATTTTAAGTGTCTGCGAGCAAATTTTTTAATTCTTTATGTAATTTATGTAATTTTATGTAATTCTTTATGCACAAGGCAGATTTTTTTACAGAATCTATACATGCACACAACAGGCAAATCTTTTAACAACTTTCCCATAGAGAATCTATACATGCTTCAAATATCCTTCATGCATACGATATCAGCGAAACTGAGCCGTAAGGCTCAGTTTCAGCTGAGCCTTAAAGCTCAGGCGAAGCTGAGCCTTACGGCTCAGGCGAAGCTGAGCTTTAAAGGCTTAGCTGAAACTGAGCCGCGTAAGGCTCAGCGAAACTGAGTTACTGCTGGAGTAAATAACTACTCGCCAGTGAAATATCACTCTCATATTCATGTCTGATATTTAATTGAATTCAGATTCCTATTATAAACCAGCGAAATTAAGAAACCACTCTCTAATAACAATCTACTCGAATCCCCAAATGTCTTAGTTCCAATCAAGAAGTTAATTAAAGCAATCACCATAAGAAAACATGGAATCCCAAAACCAACACCCTAACTAATGTTTTCTTGAATATAAGGCCCAGACCTTGTAGATTCATGAATGTCATGTACTTTAATAGTCTATACTAGTATGGTTTTTCACATACATCAACATCGTATACGGGACTTGGCTGACATTGCTTTCCCCTTCACTCTAAGGGGATAAGTGGTAGATCACACAAATTTGAAATAGGGATTGTTATAGGATTTGTTATTGGCCACAGGTATTTATTTCATTCTTCCTTTTTTTCTTCATATTTTGGAACAATTTATAAATTCATAACAATTTTTTACATTCTGTGTAATTTAATTTGAGATTAGTTGGCGTGATTTTAAATTGCATCAATGTTAGTTGAAATAGAGTAAAAACAATACACATATTTGAAGATCAAATAACATGTTTAATTTCATCTGGTTGATAGAAAATAGTGTTCTTTTTGACTAACATATAAACAAGTTTGTATGTAGACAGTTCTATAAAGTAGTCCAAAATAATCAAAACTTTACTAGTGATATTCACTTGCAAGTTGCAACAATCTATTTTTTGAATTTGAAATATGAACTGATTATTCATTTTTTTCTCAATTTCTATAATAGTGATACTTCGACTAGCATCGTAGATCATGCTCTTGATATAGAGGATGCTCAGTACAATGACTTTCTGAGGCTGGTAATAACTTTAAGATGCATACAAAATACATGGGATTTAATGATTTAACCCAAAATAAGCACATAAAACATTTTCCTAATTTTTATATTTTCTTCTAAGATCATTTTGAAGGTTAAGTCATCACATTGATGACCCTAACATGTGCTGTCGAACTCCAGGTCTGTTAAGACTACTAAATCATTGCAAGTAACAAACTATGTGCTTTTGTATCTTTCCAAATTTATTGCAGTACTTTAAATTAATATATATATATATATATATATGCGTATATCCTAGATTTCTTAGTTAATATTTACCCGTACGTTTTTTCTATTTCCATAGTTAAAATTTGCTCTTTTGAACAGCGTTTCCTTCTTTAAGCAATCAAAATAAAATTGTTATTTATTCAGTTTTATAAATATGATTTGCAATGTGAAAAGGGATTTTATACCCAAAAAAAAACGTAAATTAAGAAAATAAAACCATAAATATTACTTCGTCGTAGTAACCTAAATTAATCTTGAACTTAATTACTACACAACAAATCTGAAGTCATAATATACATAATTGAATAGCATTAACATCTTATTTTAACAACACATTAGATCTAATTAGATGAAAACAGTCTATTTGAACAGGTCGTGACCCAGACTTATAAAAATCAACTAAGCATCACATGACCGATACCATATAATATAAATTTAAGATACCATATAATATAAATTTATCAAAATTATAGTATATAACATAAAAACTAATGCAGCGGACAGACCCTCTTCGATACTTAGATGGTACCTAAGCAATCCCAGTATAAAAATATGTTGTGTTTTTGTCTCCAAACTTCCAAATTAAATATTACTTCTGCACATTAAAACTGAATTATAGTTGTGAGGGCTTGATTTCCTTAAATTTCAAAACATCAAAATATGTTTTGTTGTGAGGGCTTGATTTCCTTAAATTTCAAAAAATCAAAATATCATAAGCAATTTCACACCTTCAATAGTAAAACAACATAATCAAAAACACATTTAGAAGTCTGAAATGTTTAGGATATTAAGGAGTATATTAACTATTTCTTCTGTTGACAAAAGTGATTGAAACATAAGCAAATACCATCCCAGTTTAATAAATTACAGAACATTGGTTACAAATTTGAAAGCAATATATCATTTGGGTATACAAACAGACATTGGAACCCAATAAAGAGGTAAAACACAACAATTATTTGCATCCATCTGTTCTATGCAAAGTATATGAAAATAAATAGAAGATCTTACCTCCTTTGATATATGCTGCAGTGAAAACAAGCGTTGCAGGTGAAAAAGAACAATCTGATATATTAGAGCAGGACGGCTTGAAATGAATACTGCTGTATAAAGAAGGATAGCGCTGTAAATTAGGATAAGAAGCTCAAAAACCTAAAAATATCATACCAAATCATACCAAATCGAGATTAAATCAGATCAAATTCGAAAATAAAATCATACCAAATCAGTTTGTCCTCAGAGGAAGTGATTTAACGAGTGGAAGCTGTCTACAGATCTGAAGATAAAGAATCACAATGATATTTACAGTTATAAACGTAACCCTAAACATGGTATGGGAAGAAATATTCATCCAATAAAATCAAAAATTACCAGATTTGTAACATGAAAGCTGTTCGAATTGATTAGGGCAGAAAATTAGAGCAGAAATTGATTGGCATGGGTAGAGGGAAATTAAAAAGGGGGGGAATGAAAAAAAGAGCGTGAGAGGGAAACCAAAAAAAGGGAGGGAGCACGTCTGTTTTTGGTAGGGTTGTTTTACACTAAGGTTAAGTAGGTTTGGCATGGGCTATAACCGAATCATATTCAAAGTAGGTTTGAAGCCTTTTCTAATCAGTTTGGCAGGGCTCAGAACCCTCTCAAATTTAATACGGTTTTAGACCGTATCAAATTTAAAGGATGGGGTGTGGCAAAATAGGCTTTGTGGTGTAGTGTGTTCCGGCTTTAGTTGGGAACTTAAGCAATAAACACCATGGGTCGATACAAGCCCTGAACTCTGCAAGGGCAGGCCTTCCTAAAAATGCGTTGTAGGGCGAATCTACGTCCAGCACTACGAACTGAAGCATTCGTACTCTTCGACGATCCCATTGCCCCAATGTTACGGGCAATTCTATATACCCCATTGGAGCTGTCGATGCCCCGTTGAAGTCTCGGATCCAACCTTTACAAGGCTTCAAATCTCCAGACTTAAGTTTCATCTGATCAAATGACTTCTTAAACAAAATATTGACAGAGCTTCCATTGTCCACTAGTACCTTATGAACCAGTGCCGGTTGAATGGTAGTGGTAATGACCAACGGATCTTCGGTAGGTGACTGGATTCCGGTATCGTCTCTGCTACGGAACACCATGTCATCGAACATTGTCTTCTGCTGTTTCACAGGGGTGATATCTTCCAAATCGTCACACTCATCCACATCTACGTGCTTAACTGCATTAACGTATTGGTCCATTGCTCTAAAACTGTGGATAGCTGGGTGGAGTCCACCTACTATGGTGTTAATAACAATTCCCTTGCCTTTCTGCTGTGTTGTAGGCTTGGGAGCAGACTGATTCTGGTTTGGGGTCTGTTCTCCTTGCCCCCTGTCTCTTGGGGCAGCCTTATACTCATCCAATTTTCCTTCGCGCAGCAGCTTCTCAACCACATCTCTCAAGTGTCGACATTCATTCGTTGAATGCCCATGAGTTCCATGAAATAAACAAAATTTTCTAGTTGCGATTTCATTTTCTGTTGAATCTCGAGGCGGCGGTCTTTTGTATTGCAACACATTGTATGTATCCAAATAAATGTTCTCTAGAGTGTCATTCAGCGGTGAATAATTCTCAAAGGTCCGGAACTGGGGTCTTTTGTCAGAATTGCTTCCTCAGTTCCAATTTCTCTTGTTACCATTCGCATTACGGTTGTTGTTGCCCCCGTTTCCATTATTATTGTTTCCATTCTTGTTTCCCACATTCACTTCGACTTTCCCAGAACTTTCTCCAGACTGCTTTACGGCAACATTAATATGAACAGTTTCTTTTGAAGCCGCTCCAGACTTCCTCTTTCTGTTTGCCCTTGCTTCCTCTCGTCTTAACTGAATATTGGCCTTCTCATAAAACAACTCTCTTGTGGGAGGTGGCTTCCCAGAAAGATAATCTCCAAATTCGGAATCAGGATCAACTCCTTCCATTAATGCCATCAAGATGGTGGGCTCGTGCGGGTCACTGACTTCTGTTACAGCTAAGTTGAAACGATCAAGATATGACTTCAGAGACTCACCCGGCGCTTGCTTAATTCTCGATAATTCAATAACATTCTTAGACTTTCGGGCGTGAAGTCGGAACTGATTCATAAAACGTTCACTCAATTCCTTGAAATTCGACATCGATCGAGGAGGAAGTCGGGTAAACCATAGTAATGCCACGTCTTCTAAGTAAATTGGGAAAGCCTTACACTTCACTGCGTCAGGGGCAGCAGCAGCATTCATAAGCCATGCGTATCGCATCAAATGTTGTCTCGGGTCGGTTCTCCCGTTATACCTGTCCATCTGCGGCAGGTTAAAACGTCGGGGGAACTGAAAGTCAAGGGTGTCATCAGTAAAGGGAGTACGGCTTCGCTCAATGCCATAATCTTCATTGGTGTAGTTTCGACTCTCAGACATGATCTGGCGTAGCATAGCCCATACATCAGCATTGGTCAAGGGTCATTCTTGCTCCCAAGCTCTGATGTTCGGGTTTCATCTGGGCTCCTGATCAGGGGACGCCCTCCTTCTTCTAGCCGCTTCTGCTCTGCTTTGCTCCCTACGTTCCCGGTCGATCTCGGGAGGAAGGGGCTGAAGTATTTGTCGCTGAGTGGGATTGGTAAGGTTACGGTCTCTAGGCAACACATGGGATCCCCGCATTGGTAATAGCATAGGCTCTCTCAAGCTCGGATCATTGGGTCCTAGTACCCGAGCAACGTCCTCGTGGGACCCCAAAGATCTGAAAGTCATTTGCCCCAAATTCTGAGGTCGTTCGAGCGGCCTTCTTTCACGGGGCCGTTCTTCCTCAGAAGAAGAAGACTGATCCATTGCAGTGTGATGAACCGGGGATGAAGTTCTTTGTCTGCGGAGTTCGCCAATTTCCCTACTCATGATTCTCATATTCTCTTGCATCATAAGATTGATGCGCTCGTGGATTTTCATAGCCTCCCTAGTGCTCTCAAGCATGTCAAGAAGGCGCGAAAAATCTCCTTGGGTAACAGGCGCAGATGGATTGATCTGGTCGTTGATCCTGGTGGCTGGAGTCGGAGCATTTGGAGGAGCTCGAGTAGAGGTTCTAGCATCACCTAGTGACGGATCGGATCGGAGCTGAGCAACCTGATCGGATCGGAGCTGAGCAACCTGGTCGGATCGGAGCTGACCAACCTGTTCGGATCGGTTCTGGTTAGGGGAGTTCACTTCTTCAATGTCTCCTACTCGGTTCGGATCGGAGCTCTCTCCTTGAGGTCGGTTCGGATTTCCTGAACCTGTCCGATCCGCTCCCGAACTCTGCCCATGAGACCTTGTCATGACCGGGTTTTGCTGATCTTCACCAACTCCGTTCCCTCGACTGGTTTGAACTTCCTTGCCTTTTCCTTTGGCCATAGTTCTTCAACAATCAACCAACAAGTATTCAAAAGCGTCGAAAATTGAGGATTAACTTCTTTGAACTCAACGGTCCAAAAAGTAGAATGATAATCCATAAAAATAGAGAATTCAAATGTTCTCAGTGAAAGCACCAAAATGTTAGACCAAAAAGTGGTTCTAACACCCAAACTGACTAAAATCGAAATAAAATAAGATCGAAAATAAAAAGGAGACACAGGATTTATAGTGGTTCGGCGTTGAAAAGCCTACGTCCACTTTATAATCACTTTGCTTGATGATGTAGATGAAAATACAAAGAGATATTCACTCAATTTCACTCACTTTTCATATACATTCACTTAACTATCTCAACATATACTTTGAATGATGATTTTGGATTGTTTGGAATGCTGGAATTCGGTTCTCTTTGATGTTTGAACTGTACGAGTGCTCAAAAAAGATCCTTTCAAATGCCTCTTGATGGGGTATTTATAGGTGGAAATTCACCCAGAATCCGGTTCGGATCGGAGCTACATGGCTCTTATCCCATCATTATCGGGCTCAGATGGATTTCAGTGTTGACAGCGCACCAGGTTAGTGGTCAACATGGGGAGGAAATGGTTGTAACTACCCCGAATATCCAGGAGATCGTGGGTGTGAAGCAACATGGTATACTAGGTTCGGTTCGGAGGGGCAAGTAGAAGGGGTTCGGATCGGGGCATCCGATCCGGTCCAACCTGTGTTGAACTTGAGCTCTTGTCTACTCTGCTCTGTTCCGTCCCGGTCTGGTAGTAGCCTTCCGATCCGATCCGATGCTTTTTAGGAAGAAGTGTTCTTCAAAGCTTGACATCTCGACTTTGTGTTGCCTAGTTCACAAAGTAGGCTAACATGTAACAACCCAAATTCAGACAGGCTGAATTTTTTCAAAAACTCCAATCTATCGAAACTTGGATTGAGTTGCTCTGGTATCCTATGGAAAAGACAGAGACATAAAATATGTTAGAGCTCAGAAAATATCTCACAGCGGAATGGATATAATATAGAATAATCAAAATATAGTCTTACCGTATTAATAATACTGCCTAACCAGTGTCCAAGGCTATCATGTCCCGGCCACAAATCTAACCTGCGAGTATGTTCTGAGGAGGGGTCAGAACACAAGTTCTGGTGACTGGATTTAAATTATACACTTTGGATAATCCTATATATACCGTATAATCATATTTTCTTATTTATTAGGTTACTTGGGTTAACAGCACTCAAGGCTTACACACACATTGTACCCATTTACTTCCAAGTGGATTAACCTAATACAATATATGTGTAGCTACCCCCAATATCGAGGCACACCCCATGGTACCCCACTCGCACGGTCTCCACCGCAATGCCACCGAAATGTACGCAGTCCCTTATCCTACGCTGTAGTGACGTACGGATAACAATACTACATTCCTCATATATCTATCATTACTATGCCACATAAACGTACGGACTATCACCTTTGTTCAATTCAGAATTCATATCGGAATAATGCCCTCAAGTCTACGATACACCACCCAGAGCCGACATGCATGTATGTAGACTGTCCACCATACATACTGTTAATTGTAGTTCGATGCCTCAATCACACGTCCTCTGATGTGCACCGAGTTCCATGGCAGGGCGATACAAGAAATACGAAACTCGGACGGGGGCCTTTCCATATCTGTATAGGCCCGTCTTTAAAGAGCCTCTATATACAAATATACCTGGGGTCTGTTTCCATGGTGGCTATGGCCCTACCTCGGCCCCTCCCTCAATTAGTAAAGACTACAAGAGCTAAGTGACTACCCCTACGTAAACAATGTAAACATCCATGTGGTGTCTCCCCACAACCCCTTACCCCGATAGTGAAGGGTGAAATGGTATCTTAGGTTTAGCTCTAGTCTTTTACCATCCCACTGGTTGTCGGTGACGGGTATCCGACAATCTACTATCCTCGGTCTTGACCCTCAGCCTCCTTGTTGAGCCAACCGCTGAATCACCCTAGTGTCACTGCGTCACAGCATTCTGATTACATAGCTACTTCTGCACTCAAGGCCCACCCACCTAGTAGTTACGCGCAGACCCAACCTCTGTGAGTACAGCCTAAGTCATCTGTCACCACATAGAGGACTACTAGGAGCACCTTACGTACCTCAGGAAGCTGCGTGCTTCCACTTCCAGTCCTTTGGAGCCATCAGAACAATCAGATGAAAGTACGCTCCCCTAGTGCCTTATAACACCACGACGATCTACCCCGTTGGGTTATTCACCCTCAAACGTGCGGACTGGTCCAAGCGCCTCAATTTAATATATTATTATACCCTATGTCTAAACATTCTTTTACGCACTTGCCTCACCTCATAATGTTTCCAGTTAACTTGATTATTCCCATTCATATTGAATTCTTATTCAAACTACTAAGTTTCTCTTGCTTATTAATTTCAGTCATATAACTTAACCCATTTAAGTTTATTAATAAGCCCACAACATATTATTCTCTAGATTGTGGCCCAAGGTCTATAATCCATAATCGCTTTTATATTCTTGTTTGATTTCATCATTACAATAACATGTTTTACTTAATATGTAATTAAGTATATCTAATTCACATGTTTTCTAATTAACATGTCACTTACCATTTATGATTAAAAATAACTTATTTCATTTCACAAGTTTTCCTCATCCTTTCTCATTTAATCATAATTCCATTTCACATTGTCAATACAACTTATCGTTGTTTACTTATTAACTTAGTTCTATTAGTTGCTAAGGCCCATTAATAAGTTCCTCTACCCGTTTATTATAACCTATGTTATAGTTTCCTCCCTTCCCTAGGACAAGCCTAAAGATTCTTATCAACGGGTTTCAGACTTCCAAGCTTACGGGTTACTTAATTTATAATTAAGTACAACTTCTTATATTTCATATATTTTCCCCCTTTTTCTCAACTGGTTTCCGGTATTCTTTATTTACTACTTTCTTAATTTACAATTAAGTGTCCCTTAACTCAATTCACCAGTTATCCAATTTCCCTATTAGTTTATTATAACCGAAGTTATAAATCCCACTTGTCCCTAGGACAAGTCTACCAATTATACAACATTTTCATTCATGTTATTTATTTATAATAGGTGATTGTCATTTCTACAAGTTATGATTACCCTAAAAGGTGTCTTTACTTACATAACTTTATCATTTCTACCGGTTATGTATACCACTAGGTATCTTTAATTACATAACCTTATCGGGTTAAGTTTGTGGGCCTATATGTAAATATTAACCCCCCCTCCCCTCCAGATTTGCGTAGCCCACCCACTGTCCAACCAATTTTACTTAACCCTAACTTTTGTTCATATTCATACAATCCCTATGGATTAGAATAGGTCAAGTAGTCTAATTCATTACTATGTCAATATATGGTTTATAATGAGCTAGATCTCCCACACTAGGCCTACAACTTGTGGGTGCTGGATATGTCGGTCGGGTCCGAGCAGACTTCTTCCACAAGTTGGGCCTAAACCCGTGTCATAGCCTGTCTCCTATTTGCACACTTAGACCTCTCACATTAGGTCAACATTAGTGGCTGATGGATATGCCGGTCGGGTGCGGGCAGACTTCCACCACTAATGCAACCTAACCTCGTGTCATAAGTGCAATTACAATTTTTAATTGTAATCCTAGGCATTAATTATTAATCAATTATTTAAGCCTATGCCTTTATAGGTGTTAATTCCCATTTACCCAATTATATTCATGATGGATTATATGTCCAAATACGTACTATTCAAATTATGCCAATTCATTTTTTACATATGATCCCATTTGCGCCCAAATCATATTTCTATACTTATGATCCAATTTAAGATCTTTAAACATAATTTGGTCGATGCCCCAAACCCATATTTATTTATTCAATTCTATGTTAACATGAATCCATATAATCATATACTTACTCCAATTATTCCCTATATATAATTAAGACAAATTTACATGTAAACTTTTTAGCACTCCAACAAATCCAATATATGAATTTTTCCCACGTGTTCAAATTAATATTATAACATGTAAACATTCCAACATTTCAGCTGACTCAATATATGAATTATTCATATTAACAATTCGACGTTATATCATGCTAATCATTCCCACAAATCATCTACACCACTTTAATAATTATTAGCATAAGTTTTGGCATATTAACATGTCATATTCCAATTCGTCATAATGGGGAATGCTAAACGGTAATATACCACTATCTAAAATAATATGGCTTAAATTCACACACCTTTCATGCTTTCCCTAAATTTTGGATCTAATCCGTTCTATCATCCATGGTTTTCCTTTCCCCTTTAATTTGATTTGAAACCTAATAACGTGGATCGACTATTTTCATTAGAAGAGAAGGGAAACAAAATAGAAAGAATATGAATAGATTGGATCTGGACTGTTACCTTACTTCCATGATTCAATAAGTCTTATTAATGTTGATTCTCCCTTCCAGATCTGGATTCATATTTTCCTAGGCTAATATTTTAATTTTCAGAATAGATTTGAGAAGAGAGAGAAAGAGGGAGAGTAATGGCAGAGCTCCAGCGTAGGAACTGAATTATGAGACTTAGGGTTAGGTCTAGGGTCTTATTGATAGGAGTATGGAGCAACTAGGATCCTCAGATTTTCCCAAAAGCCATCTGAATTGTCGAAATATAGAAAAACCCTGATCTGCCAAAATCTGTCGTAGGTTGGTAGACACCCCTTTGAGGGGGTCGACCATGGTGTCGACCCACCCTTGAGGGGGTCAACAATGGTGTCGACCCACCTTTGAGGGGGTCGACCCACCTGGGCGGGAAATCTGCCGCCTTCCAAAATTTTGAGTTTTGAACCGATTTTTGAATTTCTGGACCCATTTTTGAATTCTGAACCTAATATATATATATATATATTCCTCCTACGTGTATACAAACTTCGAACCTTAATAACTTCTTCATACGGTGTCCGATTTACGCAAACCAAGTGTCGATTTTGACCAGAATTTCGAGACGGACGTATTGGCCCAGTCCATTTTACTTAATTCTAAATATTTAATTAAGTTATTATTATTTTATTATCTTACACTAAAAATACGGGGTATTACATTCTCCCACCCTTAGAAAATTTCATCCTCGAAATTTGATAAGGGTAAAATAAAATAACCCCTTGCATAATATACATCCATCATGTATGCATCCAATTTTTGCATACATTGTGCACTCGTGCAAAGTGAATTACAACATAATAATGCATGCATGCCTAAGCGGTACCTCCTATATGTATGCAAGTTTTTCAAAAATCCTTTTAAAATATGATGCTCACATCCTAAATATACTAGCAGTTCTGCATGAATGCAATATTTTGAAAATCAAAAAGCTTTTTCATCCAAATTTTCCCACACTCTTACTGGGTAGGAGCATAGTTCATCCAATTGTTGCATCCAAAATCCTACCAACCAACCTTATTTTTCGAATGAAAAATCTAATTTTCTAAATTCGATTTCTTATGTTACAAAAAGGTTGAAAACGGAAAACTCCGCATCTCCCGCTTTTCTTTTTCAACCTTTTTCTAACTGTACTTGGATTTTTATGTAACTATTTATAAAGATTCCCAATTTTCCTATCCAAGCACAGCCTACATAAGAATTTTTTTTTTTTTTTTTTTTACTGATTTTCTTTTTCATCTTATCTTGGAAATTTTTATTCTTATCCATCTTTTCCCATAATTTTTCGTTTTTGTTGCTTTACTAATTTTTGTTTCCTTTTTAGTTGTACTAATTTTCTTTTCTTAGCTTATTTAATCATAAGTTTAAATTTAAATAAGCCTCTAGTCTTTCAACTAAAACAGGAGAACGGACACCTTACACAACTACTACTAAGAGCTAAGAATCTCGGGACTGTATCACCTTTAGATAGAAAATCCAAACCATGGGATCCACAACAGGTTTAGGTGTTACCCTAACTACCCAACAAGAACAAAATAATGGAACGATCCCTACATGAGTGTAGTAACGGGTTTTACCCCTAACATGACAATTATCAACAAGATCTAAACACCCACTTGCCCTTTACTATCTAGTAGTCACTACTAATTCTAGCTGTGTACCAACAATTATTTCAAGCAATATCCTAAGCCTTCCAACGCTTACGCATTCTACGGGAACTCGTTATTATTACAAGATAATTCTCGCTATTTACTTTATAGCCTCAAAACTTGTAACACCCCATGTCCATTAATGTCACTCACAAAGGGAATGCATTAACTTCTATAGAATGTTTTAAGTGTGTATAGAACAGAAACTTAACAACAAGACAGATATAAAATAGTGCTTGAAAATTTAAAACTTCATTTCATTGCAGCGGTAAATACATAAGTTTGATTACATCATCAAAAACCAAAGACTAGAGTTAAGTACATAATCTCCATCTTGACTAAATCAGAGTACATAAAATGAAAGACATAACCCCAACATAAAATAGCCATAAATAAGATAGGCTGAACTTTTACTTCAGCGATCCAAGTGGCTTCTAAAAGCAAGAGATAAAGCTGTCCAAATCAAGCTCCACTAGTGCTAGTCCCACCCTGAGCACCTGGGGGGGAAGGAAGAAAAGAGGTGGAAACAAGGGGGTCAGACATAAAGTCTGGCGAGTGCGATAACTTTAACAATATAATTATCAAAATAACTAGGCTAAGGCAAAAGCTGGAAAATAAGGAAATGACTGTGAACAAATTGGTATGGCAAAGCAAACAAAGGAAATAAGATGAACAAAGATAACGTTAAAGGCGCCCCTAATCACTATAGGATAATTACTATACTGCACCACCACTAGTCACCCTAAAGGTTGATCCCGCCTACATAACTTAATACTTCTAATGGTAGTTTCGTGTACCCCTAGCTACCTCCATAGGTGTCGTCTGCCCCTATCTCCACTAGGTGTACCCACTAACCCCATTCGATCGGCTCCCTAACTCGTAGATACCCGTGCTGGCCCCACAGTGGGGTGTATAACTCCCTAAAGTGGCAACCCGATACAACCAAAAATGCATGGCTTATATCTACACGATGCAACAACGTCTTACCTACCAGCCCGGGCCCACACACGCATATGAACCCGTTGGACTTGCATTGCCACCGCTGACCCGTTTTGACCTCTTACAATCAAATCCAGTACGTGTGTCCCGTCCTCGACTTGGGTTAAGCCCATAAAGATACTTAGTGGGTTACTGGTTTGAAAAAGGCCCACATGCATGGCACAAGCTTTCCACCTATGATTGGTCCCCTTTAAGGTTTTTCCCCACTTAGCCTCATTATTATTCATGTCTTCTTACATGTTTCATTCTTGGTTAAGTGCATCTAATCGTATTTCAAATGCCACCCAAGGCACCCACTTAACTTCACATGCCACCCAAGGCACCCACTTAACTTCACATGCCACCCAAGGCACCCACTTAACCCTCTCATGTCCCACCACATGTTTATTTGGTTACAGGTTTCTTAATTCATTAACACTGTAACCTTGTAAAGACCTCCCACATTAGACTGGCATTTGTGGCGGTTGGATTTGCCGGGCGGGTCCGGGCAGTCTTACACCACAAACGAGCCTAACCTCGTGTCTTTACAACTGTTACGCATTTAATTTATACCTAAGACATCCACATTAGACTGGCATTTGTGGCAGCTGGGCTTGCCGGGCGGGTCCGGGCAGTCTTAAACCACAAACGAGTCTAACTTCGTGTCTTAGGCAGTTTATTATTACACATTTCATTTAACCCCAAATTGGATTAATATCCCTAATTTGAATTGTCAATCAATTCCAAATTTATCTATGTTCATAATTGACACCTTAATTATGTCCATCTATTTATGGTATATAAAATTATACCATTTATCATTACAAATTAATTATATGCCATTTAAGGCATTTATGCCAATTCTCAATATTAATTATTTTAATATTATCCCATTGTCCCACGTTGTACATTCGTACACGAAATTTAAGGAATATATTAGGCTGGCCAAATAGCCTAAATTTATAAAACATCACAATTTGTGCAATACATGAAAATAGATCTAAATATCACAATTAGCATGTCTCATAAAAATAGATCTAAAAAGATAAACTTGCATGATTGGCATAATTTGCATAATCCATAACTAACATATATGTAGCAATAAACTAGCATGGACTAAATTATGTACACGGTGTGATTTGCATAGATTATTATGCATAAAGGTGAACTTGCATAGTGTATAGACGTATAAATCACAATCTAGCATAAACTATGTATTACAATAGATCTAAACATAGATCTAATCATAGATCTAAACATGAGTGTGAAGTTGTATGTTTTGATTTGGGTTTTCACCTAACTTACATATAAACCACATACAATTCGCTTACGAATTACTAACATCACATACTTGCATATGTATACTAACATAGGATTCACATATATGATTCACTTGCAATTTTACATATGATTCACAAACGAACTTGCATATGACTAATATCCCACTTGCATAAAATTACAATGTTCTAATATAATCAAATTACACATATAGGATCAGGCGTAAGGAATAGATTTACTGAATTAACTAACTTGTTTATACAACATAGGTGATAATAACTAACTATGCCACATGAATCAACAGACAAAATCTCATAATCCAAATATAAACCCATCAATATTAATTTAAGAATTATCTTGTTAATGAAATCATACTCACATATATCTTAGCATATACTTTAGGTCCAAACTTACATATAAAATAGATGTCATAAATCAAATTAAACGTACAAAGTTGCATATGATTCTCATTAAACTTGCATATGATTCATGTATTAATTAACACATCCAAACTTGCATATCAAGTTAAACATAACTATGAATCAAGTTGAACTTACATATGAATTAATTCCACAAACAAAACAAAACTAGCATATGAAGCATCATTATGCATTGATTGTACATAAGCCAACAATTAACATAGATTTACAGCATAGATAATAATATAACGTTCAATGATTCACAACCACAATCTCATTATCCAATCTATAACTCAACCTAATTAAATAGTTAATTATCTTATTAAAGAAATCGAACTCACAACTCAAAGAAGATCTTGAGTTCTGAAATCTGAGTTCTAAAATTGATTTAGCTCTCCTTTGAAGAAGACAATTTTGTTGTTAAGATTTAGGCTTGAGTTGGATTGATTCGCTGTTTTGCTTCTAGTTTGACGGCGGCTACTCTAGGTTGCGGACTGACAACATGATAGCCATGGATTTTAATTTTGATTAGGTTTAGAGCTTAAGTCTATACGTGTTTTTATAGAGTAATTAGATTAGTATAGGCCATTGGATCTCACATGAGCCATCACCACTGTCAAGACTAGCTAGAGTTATCCTATTGACTCAGCAACAGGTGAGGGATGACTCAGCAAATGTATTAATAAACTTCTATTTGTACTAAATGTTCATCTTTTACTGATTTACATATTTATGGTTTATATGTAAATCATTAACAATTAAATTATAACATTAATTATGTTCCTAATTAATGGTATACCAATTATACCATTTCATACCAATTACCGAAATTCACCAAAACTAGTCATGTTCCTATTTCTCAAGTTATGCCCAAAACTAGATTTATATGCTAAATTTCATACTTTGTCGTTCATGCCAATTCTAAGTTTAATATGTCAAATTACATATTTCATAATTCATGTCAAATTACTCCAAATTATAACTTAACAATCATGCTGTGATACATGTTCCCAAATTATGCCTACTTAATATTTTTTTTTCTTTTTAATTAATGGCAAATTAACACTCATCTTCAAATTAATTTCAATCTATTCGTGTTTACATTAACTGCCCATATATATATATAAATATATATATATATATATACATATGTATGCACCTATTCATAAATTCTAATATTGACAAATAATGCAAATTGATTGCTTACCTAAAAAAAGGAAATCGATTATATAATTTAATTTCCCCCTTTTTTTTTTTACTTTCCTTGCAACATGCAAAATCAATGCATAATGAAGTTACCTACATACATACATATCTATTTATGCATAAATCTTACCCTCCAAATAAATTGACTGTATTTATCTTCTCAATTATATATATATATATATATATATTTAATTTTCTTTTTATCTATCTTCCCAATTAACCATTTTCACACTAAACTACTTTTTGAACCGCGTTCACACTAAGCCGCTTTTTAGCCATTCCCCTAAAACAAAAATATGGCATTGGCGGGGATCGAATTCTGTACCTCTTGTATACAAGTCACATGTTCTAACTAAATGAGCTATTAAGTCTTTTGCTTAAAATCCTTAGAACAATGCTAAACATTATTCTTTTCTCATTCCTTTTTTTCCATGTTTTGCTGCAATATTTAATTTAAGGATATCTTTTTCATATGGAGTCAATTTACGCAAACTCGGACTCTATCTTAAGCATAATTCCGAGACGAACGCAACGGCGCAACCTGTTTCACCTAATTCTTTTTCTAAAAATTAATTTTACCTTGATTTGTTATTTTTATGTTCATAGAAAATACGAGGTGTTACATTCTACCCTCCTTAAAGGAATTCG
The DNA here is from genome assembly GCA_030737875.1 of Allium sativum. Taxonomy (NCBI): domain Eukaryota; kingdom Viridiplantae; phylum Streptophyta; class Magnoliopsida; order Asparagales; family Amaryllidaceae; genus Allium; species Allium sativum. Next base: position 442,190,813 of record CM060923.1, on the reverse strand, counting down.
TCCCTGAAATCTTCAAGTTAGGAAGAATGTGTCATACCATCCAATCATCCATCTACTCAACCATCAGGCACAGGCATCCATTGTTCTTAAGAGACTTCTAATGCTTTCATGCTTATATGCATAGTGTGTGTACATGTCCTTATCCAATGCAAAAATCAGGCGGTCTACTTATTCAGTTGACCTCCTTAATGCGAACCATGATAGTGTCGTGCGACCATTATGTATGCAAAAGATTCCTAATGATACATATTATTTCTACATGCGTGCACAACCATTGTAACGATCAGGAATTTCGCTCGATCTGAATTGATCGCTAAACCGACCAAGTCCGTTCGAAACCCCTGATTGTTTTGAGAACATGACAAATTGGAACGCTAACAGAAGAACATTTCATTGTTTATTTTAACAATTACATCAGAATGCAAGAATATACAGAGTATGAATAAATAATATACATCACAAAATATCAGAGATTTGAATTACACTTAAATACACGCAGCGGAAAAATAATACAACACACAACTGAAAGAGATATACGGATACAGAGCTTTTTGGATATCATTCCAGCTGGAAATCAAGTTCCTGTGTATATAAATCTGCAAAACAAAAACTACTTGCTGCCCGTGCGGAAAATAGGGGCACCCAGAGTTTAGGTTAAAACAATAAACTCCAGGTCAGTCATGTGACTGGTATGAGAACTAAAACAGTTATTAATCTTTATTTTAAAGTTAGGTAAATCAAGGGACCACGCCATATAACACGGAACGGATTTCCTCCCAAGAATACCGGTGCATAAAACAACAGCGCAATGCTAAATAAAGAAAAATGAAGCTATTATAAGACCCAGGTCCCATCAAACAATGCAACACAAGCCGGAGGATAGGGTTTTACCTTATAATAGCCAAAGCGTGCTTGATACGCTAAATTTCATCTTTTATTACTATAAGTGTATAGTGTCAAAACAATTTCAATCATAAGTATCAATCATAGACGGCATAAGTGCTCCATCCCACTATGTCGCCATACTAGGCTCTACAATCAAAACCGCAAAGTCACGTATTGGAAGTCGGATTTCCATCTGTGAACCAAGGCAAGGGATCGTCCTTACCGAATTCGAGACAATCTAGCCCATGTCTCAGGGACAGAACGCATCGACCCTTGGAGCGAAAGGGACGGTCCACTAATGTGGATTAAAATGCCTGAACACTACGTTTCCCCGCCCTATGGGTCATAAATGAGCCAACAAATGACTCCATCGGCTCCACATAGTCATTGATATATCTGAGGCGCCTCGCAACCCAAAAACCACATAAGTCAAACTCGTCAGAGCGTGTAAAACCATTGACGCCACTTCTAGCTAGAAAGTAACGCATGCCCTCCCTGAAGTCCTCTCCCGTTTCTGGTTCACAACCGGGGTGTGAGGCTCGCGAATCAACGCTACACAAAGTTATGCCACACATGCCGTGCTTTGACCATCAACCACAAGACTCTACTTTTCAACAAAAGCCTTGATCATTTGCCACTTAGGCATGCCACACAGGCCATTCACTCCATGCGATTGATATCCATCAATATATAACCTCTGATTCCGTACGTCTCAGAGAAGGGTGAAGTAAGGGAATGAATTCCCCTTCACCTAGCAGATGTATATTTAATAGAGATTAATCAACACAAAGCAAAATCCAATGTTAGACACACAGTCCATACAAGTTCGTTCTGGGTTTGAACGAAATCGGAGGCACCTTGTACCTCGCATATCCATCGATCTCCAAGTACATCTGGTCGATCACCAGCTGATTCCCTCCTCTTGGGTGTACAGTCCAATCAAGATCATTAGTAATCGCCCAAATGATGTGAAGACCTCCGGTCTTTGACCACCGTCTTCATCCTCGACACCACGTCGAATCGGTTATTCAGAATAGGTTAAACCCGGTCTTTCTGAATAACTCGCGTATATAATAAACAAGTGTTACACAAACACAACATACGCCTCATTCCAATTCAGAATATTCTTTTATTCAAATATTCTTATACTTTGGGAAAGGTTCCCATTAATTTTATCAAAGATAAATTCTTTAAATTTATTCTTTAATCTTCCTTTGAATATCAATTCAAATTAGTCGGGATTAGCGAACCACACCGAAGTAATCATTTATTTTATTTCCCAATCCCAACCTATTCATCCGATGAAGTAAAACTAGTAATACTTCATATCTAACACCACGGTGTTATCGGTAAATTCAATTACCATTTCTCGTTCAAATCTAAGTAAAGATTTAACTATCGCCTGGAGCAAAACTAGTGATACTCCATTCTCGATCATTTCAATCTAATTAAAGATTCATTAACACTCCAATTGGTCTTAATCTTCCCGAAAATCACTATCAATGATTATTTAACTTGGGAAATCATATCGTGTCTTTAACTGGGTTAAAGAACCAATGTCATTTAAAACATGTTTCACTACAAACTCAAAATCACATTTTAATTCAATTCCAATTAAACGTCATTTAATTGGTATACTTCATTAAATCTAAATAAAAAGATTTAATCTTTTTCTCAACTGGGTTTAGGAGTGTTAATGAAGACACCGTCCACGACAAACCCAAATCTCATTTGATATTAAATACAAGGCTCTGAATAGAAAATATATCGGCTTATATTCAATATTAAATTCTATGACCCACAAATATAGTATTGGAAATAACGATATAAATATATCTTTCAAATTTCCAGAACAATATCTGCAAAATCACGAAATCCAACTTCGAAATATTCCAATGACAATTTCGATTCAAATCCATTTCCACTTTATATATTGGAAATTATGGTTATTTTCAAAACCATTTCATATCCACTTTATTTATTTTAAAAATAAATGGGATTATAATTCTAGTTCAAAACTAGTTCATTTTGATAAAAAACTATTTTTATCTTTTCAAATATGGAAATTTTCATCCCTTTTCTTCACAAATCATTTCTTATGATTTTACACAAATTATTACTATTTTTATTAATTCTATCAAGGCCCGTACAGTCGATTTCCATCAACGGCCAACGAACTGCACTTACACCGACCTTTTCCAAATTTGATTTGGACATAATTCCAAATCCAGCCGTTAGATTTCAAATCTCTAATACTCGTTAGAAAGCTCTTTTCGATATGAACCCAACGGTTCCGGTTTTAGGAGAATCCGACGGTCGGATCTCCCATGATGTCCATTCGAAATCAATGGTCGAAATTCGAGAGCGCGTTCTATTCAGGCCATTATATGTATATAATATATATTATATATATATTTCGTCGATTTCCTTTCAAAACGTATTTTATAAATCCTTCTAAATTCGTTTTCGAAACGATTTCAACTTCATATCCAATTTCGAATCAAAATTGAATATTCCACATCATCGATATACAAATGATAATATTTTCAAAACGTTAAATTTTGAAATCACTTTCATTTCTATATTCATTATAAAAATGAATAAAATCGATATAAATAACGTTCACGTCAAAACAACGTCAATCTAATCAACACGGCTTTTATTCAACACATGAATATTTATTCTATTCAACACAAGAATATTTATTCTATTCAACACATGAATTTATTTTCTATTCAACACATGAATTTATTTTCAGTTGAACACATGAATTTATTTTCTATCCAACACATGAATTTATTTTCTATTCAACACATGAATTTATTTTCTATTCAACACATGAATTTATTTTCTATTCAATACATGAATTTGTTTTCTAAATTGGAATAAGGCCCAATCAATTACCATATAATGTTAATTATATGGATTTTCTACAACACATGTATATAATAGCAACGATAAATAATCAACCATCAACTAGAGTGCACCACACAACTGCATAAGCATTAAATATCAATAATTAACGCTTACACAGTCTGTCAACTTCTCGATTGATATACAACTAAACAATCGGGATTAGTGTACGTCAAATATCATCCTAATACCCGTGTGGGGTTTCAAATCAACAAATACAGATTTTATTTGTGCAGTTGGGCGATGTGTAAAATTTATCGTCCCAATCAATATCAGTCAAATCAGTGTATATAAACAAATCGTCTGATTTATTTATAGATACGTAGTTTATATACACGTTAAAAATTATATTTTTAACTATAAAATATTTTCTACATTCCACCTCACACAATCAACTTTGACAACACATCAATCAAACAAGTAAGTCATCCATGGTTTGTGGACAACGGGTGTCGGGTGCTACTAAGCACCGTCTGCATCCTAGTATATATTTTAACTAGAAATCAAAATAGAAGTGAGGAGTTCTCACCTTGGATTTCCACTCCATCATTTTTTATTTCTGAACGGTTCGGATTTTGTTTTGATTTCAGACCGTTCCATCGCAATCCTTTTCACGTTGTTCATAATAAAAATCATATTTTTATCGCTTCCTTCAAATAGATAAAAATCATATTTTTATTATCTCTATAATATAAAAACCATATTTTTATTTCCACTTCATATATATAAAAATCGAATTTTTATATCGATGTTCATATAATAAAAATCATATCCTTCTCTCGCCATTCTCTATATAAAAATCACATTTTTATATATAAAGATCGTATTTTTATATCTCTACTACATATGTAAAAATCACTCCTTTACATCGCTACTTCCATGATAAAAAATCATATTTTTATCTTGTTAGTAATATAATAAAAATTATATTTTTACTTCTCCACATACATAGAAATTATATTTTTACCTCTCTCTATAAGATAAAAATCACATTTTTAATCGCTATTCAAACAATAAAAATCTCAACTTTGTTCATATAAAAATCTCGACTTTGTTCATATAAAAATCTCGACTTTGTTCATAATAAAAATCTATTCTTTCTAATAAACTAATTACTTTAAAAGAAATCCTATTTTTAATTTGTAATGACCCGCATTGGCAGAGGTATTATAATTAATTTATTTTATTATATATATAGTGATATAGTGAATTAAATGGTCGTGGAATTAAATAATGGTGAATATTTAATTAAAATAATAAATTAAATAATATATTTAATTTTGAAGTAATCAGAATTGGCTGAAATGGCGATATGGTGTGAATTGGATCATCTGTGATATTTAATTCAGTTTGGAATTGAATTTGAATAACGAATATATTATATAAACGACAGTTTGAACGTAGAGTTATAATATAATTAAAATCGAGCTCGAAATGGCGCTGCAGTTCGTAAATTGGCGATTTGAACTTCAACTGAATGTACAGGATTCGTTTTAAGCAGGATTTCTGTGAAACAAGAAACGTGTGGAGCTGGTGGAGTATATCTTTCTAGTGGAAGAGAAAAATCGAGATTTCGTCGTGTAGATTTTGATTTGTGTCCAAATCAAATTTTAGAAAAGTCGCTGTGGAATTCCTTTATAATTTATAAAGGAATTATTTATATTTCAAAAAGGAATTTCAATATAAATCGAATATCGGGTTGACCCAGAAGTGAATATCAAGTTAGAAATTCATATAGGAATATTCTAGAGCTGTATGGTATTCCACTGTGAGTATATACGATAATAAAAATTTATTTGAATTTAATTTAATTATATTTAAATATATTTATATATTTAAATGGGTCAATCAGAGCTTTAAAAATAGCCACTTTTGTAAACGAAATCGGAATTCGACGAAACTAATTTTGTTGGATCCGCAACATCAAATTATTGCTAGATTTCAGTTTCTGTGATTTTTAGAGTCACTGTGTGGCCGTACAGATTTTTAGAGTGAAAAATAGTCAATATTTCGACAGTTAAAAGTACGCAGTGTGAGCAAACAAAGTCAGAATTCGATGAAACCAGTTTCGTTGAGATCGTATTGTCAAACTCTAGTGGTATGTCCAGTTTCATGATTTTTGGGTATTATATGTGGTTGCACGGATTTTTTTTAACAGAAATGAAATTGACGCTTAAATTAAAATTGAATATTTAAAATATTAAAATACCCTATAAATACACCACCATATTCCCTAAACCTAATTCACAACTTCTTTGTTCAAAGATAATTCCGCCGCCACCAGTATTCACCAAAACGTAGAAATCAAACTTCAAAAATCATGAACAAATAGGATAAATTCCTATAAAATCAGAGATAAATATTTTGGGATTCATGAAGTGATGCTCTTCACTGTAGTATGGGTTTCATCGTGTTCGAACACAGTTGAGTTCGGTGTTCTGTGTAAGGCGTGCGCTAGGGTTGAGAATCCTGGCAATTTAGGATTTTAATTCAATAAATGGGTGTTGTAACTAGATTGAGGATGGAATTTGGGGTGTGCACGAAAATTCCAGTAGGAATCGATGATGGAAAAGTTCGATCATCTGAACGAGAAGACACCGCTGACTTCGACGGAATTGGCAGGAGGGTCGCGAGTTGAACTTTGGAGTTACAGGGGGTTGCAGAAATTGATGAAGATCATTTTGGTAGTTTTAGTTTGATAAACTATGAAGTGGTGATGGAGATTGATGCTTGAGAAGGTCGGGATTGGTGAAAACTGGAATCGGTTTCGTACTGGCCTGGAGAGGAAGAAGGTTAAGGCGGGTTTGGGTTGTGATGGTAATGGGCCGGTTAAAAGTGTGGTGAGGCCCGTTTAAGGTTAATTCTTAGTTTAAATTCAATTTAAATAGTATCAACTTGTAATTGTTATATCTCGACCATATGATATCAGAAATTTGAACTGTAAGTTGCGTTGGGACCGTATGGACGGGAGCTTCACAATGAAGTTGACTGGAAGTGGATTGGGGCTCGTATGAATTTATGGCAGAATAAATTGTTTGATTCAAGTAAATCTCACTTACTCTGAACAGTTTATAATTTCATGTTGTATTTTTAGAACTGTTAAATATTGGCTGATTGACTGTGTGTTGACTGTTTGATTGAACTGCTAGTCAGTTAGTTGAATTTCTATATTGATTCTATTTAACAGAATATATCATATGGAACTGAAAGTGATGTTGATTTTATATTGTATAACATATGTGGATGCAGGGAGACAGGTTGGAGGAATCCAATTGGATTCCTCAACATTTATTTTACTGTGATTCATATATTGTGATATATGATGTGATATATAATCTGTTGTCGATTATATATGTTAGAACGATACTGATCATCGTGATTTGATATGTTGAATACATGACATACCGAAATGTTGATAAGGGAATATTTTCAAAGTGATATTTGAAAATAAAATATTTATAAATGGAATATTTATAAATAAGGAATATTTATAAATTGGAATATTTATAAATAGGAGATATTTAGAAAAGGGAAAACGTTATAAAAAGGAAACTGTTATAAGGAGGAAATCATTTTTAAAAGTAGAGAACCGTTACTAAAAGTAAATCTTTAAAAATGAATAAACGTTATCAAATAGGAGTTATTCGAATAGGAGAAGCCGATTAGAGTTAGAAATAATTGATTAAATAAATCGATTAGAGTTAGAGTTAACCAGTTAGAGTTAATCAGTTAGGGTTGACCAATTAGAGTTAATCAGTTGGAGTTAACCAGTTAGAGTTAGAGTTAACCAATTAGAGTTATTCAAATGGAATTAATCGAGTAGAGTCATCGAATATAGTTTATTCGAGAGAAGAGTAGTCGAATATGGTTATTCGAGAGAAGAGTAATCGAATATAGTTTATTCGAGTAGAGTTATCGAATATTGTTCATTTGAGAAGAGTTATCGAATATTATTTATTCTAAGAGGAGTTATCGAATATTGGTTATTCGAAGTTAGTTAATCCAAAGGAGTTAGTCGAAGTTAGTTAATCCAAAGGAGTTAGTCAAAGTTAGTTAATCCAAGGGAGTTAATCAAAAGGAGTTAGTCGAATCGAGATGAGTCATTCAAACCGAGGTAATCCAAATGAGATAATCAAATATGAGTTATTCGAAGTGCGATATCGAATATAGTTTATTCGAAAGGAGATGTCGAATATAGTTTATTCGAAAGGAGTTATTCGAATATAGTTTATTCGAAAAGAGTTGATTGAAAAGAATTAATCGAAAAGGATTACTCGAGAAGAATTTATCAAATAAATTTAATCAGTTGAAGTGAATGCAATAGGGTAAATCGAATAGAGTAAATCGAATAGAGTAAATCAAATAGAGTTAATCAAATAGAGTAAATCAAAAAGGAGTTAATCGAATAGAGTTAATCGAATATAGTTATTCGAAAAAATGGTTAAGTAAGGAAGTTAGTTAAAGAAATTTAAAGTGAACTTTGCCTGTTTCAAGGTTAGAAATGTTGTTCAGTTAAGGTCTGAGAGGTAGTTCTACCCCAACTTGATTGGCTTCGTTTTAACTAAGGAATGGTTAAGGTTCGGTAGTAAAGGATGGTCAAGTGAATTTAGTAATTAAAGGAAATGGTTTGAGTTGGCATCGCGAAGGTTTGTTTAAACATCTGTCTAAGTCCAATGAAGGAGTTTTGGAAATGTTTTCCAACTAAGAACCAGAAATGTTTTCTGATATAGGAAACAAGAAATGGAAATGTTTTCCAATGGTAATAACGTATATTTTCCAAATTTAGAAAATAAGAAATATTGAATATAGGGAAACAGGAGATAAGTAAATTAATGAAATAAAGAGATATATATTGAATGATGTTTGATCGATATAAATTTCCATTTGGAAATAATATCATTGTTTGCACACCTTTTTTTCTTCGATAGTTAAATCACAGACTATCGAAGTTTTGACCATTTTAACGTTGTTAATATGGAGAGACCGATTGGATTATTATCCAAAGGACCACTCTGTATTGGCATAAGCGTTGCGAATCATATATGCCAAAGGAAATTGAAGATGGAGTTATGCAAGGGCTATCATGTTTACATAATAGTGCCTTCGGTTCATCCTGTTCCTGGATGACTTGTATGGACGGATGTTAAACAGAGAATTTCCAGACGATCACATATATTGATTTCTCAAACCGTACCAAGAGTGGAAGCGGAGAAGGAAACTTCTTTTAGCTAACACATAATGTATGGTTGAGGACGTCAATCGGTGATTTGATGGATTTGACGATGTGGCATTCAAAGTGAATCGGATGTGATGATAAGGCATAACCTCAAGCCTCATCAACCGGTAAATGACAGAAATCGGGCAGGCAGCATGGCTAAGTCGGTCGCACCGAAGTGGGGTGTATAATCACCTGATCTAGAGTTTCATTTACTTCTAAAAATCTATTGTTGATGCTGTCCCATTCGGGAAACGGTTGCTGATCCCAACCGTTGGTGATATACATTCGATACACTCAAGCGAAATGAGTGGTCGGTCATGTGTGGACGGGTTGCAAGATTTTCTTGTTGAACCCAGTGTATTCCTCTCTAGAGGTACACTAGCGAAAGGTGGTTCCATACCTTGTCATAGTTGGAAACCCATTACCCAATACGTGCTTGCGGTTTTGATTGTATACTATATATGTAGAATGTGAGATGAAAGCGTTTCTGCAAGATGATTATTATATTGTGTTGATCGACATTATTATAATATCAAAAGGTTTTCGATATAAAGATATTTGGATTCTCATAAGGGAAAAACCTGTTCCGTTTTACGGCGTGGTCTTATGAGATATCGATTACCTGCTTGAACTGTTTTAAACTGTTTTACTCACACCAGTCCCATGACTGACACGGAGTTTATTTTGTTTGTTTTCCCTAAACTCTTGGGTGCCTAAATTTGTACGGGCAGTCAAGTAGTCAGAATTTACATATATACTGGAAGAGCTTGGAGCAGGAGGCTTCAGGATTATATAGCTATAGTTATTTCTGCTGTGTTGTAAGTGTTGTACTTTGATAATGATGTATATTCAAGTACAGATGTATATTTCAAGTTATTTTATATATATTATATGTTATTCGTTCCACTGTGAGGTTCGTGTTACTCTGATGTTGTGTTCTTCTTCTTCTTCTATTCTAAGTTTCTATCTTATCTTTCCTCACCCTCTAATTTCTTTCATTAATGACCGGTATTTTTCGATGTTTGGTTAGTCATCATTGAGTTTATGGCGATAACCAAAGTCGACAAAAACCCGGGTCATTACATAATTACTTAAATAAATAAAACAATATTAAAACTCACATTTCTTGTTGGGCTGGAGTTCACTGTCGGGGGCGGGGTTCTGCGCGATTGGAGGTGGTCGGAGTAGGGTTTTAGGGAGGTCCGGCGGCTGGAGAATCAGTTTGGAGTGGAGGAAGGAGGCAAGAGAGAGAAGGGGTGGCGTAGGTGGGGGGGGGGGAGGGAGCTCGCTAGAGGTTGCCGATGCCGGTGGGGGATGGTGCAGGCGCATCGGCGGCGGGGTGGTGGCCATTCATGCCTAGGGCTTCGAGGTTCTTCCACTGGAACAGGGAGAGAGAAGGGGGAACGGCGGAGGAGGGGGTGCTGGAGGAGAGGCGGCGCAGTGGGGGTGGGTTCTATGGCAACGACGATCGCCTTGAAGGGTGGAGCGGCGGGAAGATTCTAACAGGGGTGGGGGGAGGTTTCCCTTTTCCTTTATTTGGGTATCGGGTTACTGAAGGGGGAAGGGGACAAAAGGGGCTTATAATAATAAATATGTATATTTTCTTTTCTTTTCAATACTCTAAAAGTTGACTTTTATTTCAAACTCCAAACGAGACCCAACGACTATCGCCTATAGCCAATTACCCCCATTTCTAACACCATGGGATATGTTTCACAACCCAATTCGGCTATTACGATCAGTTTCCGTATAAATTAAAATATAAATCTATATATATTCACTTCAAACGTACATCTCAATTTACCGGGGCCACATACTGAATCTAAAAATTCCCGAAAAATTATTTCAAGCTTCGTATTAATGATATGGTCCTAACAAAACTAATTTCGTTGAATTTTAAGACCATTTGAAAAATGGTCATTTTCTTGTCGATCGAAATTGACTGAAACTGTTAAAACACGTTTAACTTCGCCACACTCACATATTGATTCAGAAAATTACGAATTTTGAAACCTAGTAATAACTTGACATCACGGATCCAACAAAAGTGGTTTCGTCGAAAACCGATGTCATTTGCAAAATTTCCATTTTTAAGGGCCAGAATTCCATAGCGACTATTCTGAATTTTCAATTGGACATAAATTTTTATTCCCGCTATGAAATTTCAATTTTTTGGATTCGTTGGAAAAATATTTTCAAATAAATTCTAATATTTTTGGTTTCACCAAAATCCGGTTTATTTTGAATCCTGTACATTCATTTGAACTTTGAAATTGAATTTTCGAACTACCGCGCCATTTTCAATTCCTTTTATAATTAAAAATAAATGTTTATATTTTAACGACGATTCAAATAAATATATACGTTCTAATTCTATTCAAAATAAATTTCTTGTCGTCATTATTTAAAATAATTCATTTTAAAAATTCAAAATTCACTAAAATTGCCAAAATAAAAAATTTAAATTGGCTCGGATTTCCGGGTTATTACAATCTCCCCCACTTAAAACTTTTCGTCCCTGAAAAGGAATGAAGCTGAAAGTTGTTTTACAAATCAACTCAACTTCCATTGTTTTCATTACGGCTTAAGTTCTTCAACTTTTCAATTTCTAAGAACTTTTCAAATTTTTCAAAAATTGACTAACACCCTAAATTTTTGATTTTTTTTTGCCATAACCTCCCCTGCACCGGGAGCTTCGGGATATTTCAAATAGCCTCCCATGGCCCTCACCAATCTAAAAAGAAAAAGAAACAGCCAAGCGGCTAGCCAATCGGCTTATAAAATCATCAAAAACCCAAGAAATACAATAAACATGTACCTATTTGTCGGGCAAACAATTTTATTCCTCTTCTCTAGCCTCCTTGCTATGACCTGTTCAATGTAAGTACATGTATATGCATGCAAATGCGACTAATTTTCAATACAATTCACTATTTGGTTCAATTTGGCAAAAGGTTCAACATTTTATTTAATCAAACAAAAATCAAACAGCACAACTATCAATCAAATAGTTGATTATCATTTCAAATTCATAATTTTGATACATAGTCCAAAAATCAGGTTTTTTGATGCCAAATCTCAACAATAAGCCCTATCTAGTTTTGGTTCTCACACCAGTCAATTGGAAATATATAAATATCACACTTTCGGCACTCGAATATAAATACTGATGATGCGGCCGCATCACCAGAATTATCCCCGGGCGACTAGAGTGTGACTCTATATTCATCCAGTATATTGGAGGCTTTCAATACACGTGGATCAGACGTATATTAAAATCTCTATATACCTGATAGTCCAAATCAATATAAAAATAATATTCGAATACGAATAATTGATTTAAATTTTCAAAACAAACATTGTTTTCAATTTAAAAATATACTCTTCACACTCGTTCTAGGAAACTACTGATCCCATCTCTAACGAGTCATTCTCATTGGATATTACTAATCCAAAATCTGATGAATCCTTTCATTTGGTTCTAATGTGTCTTGTACTCCGAGCTTTGTAAACCAAAGCTCTGATACCAAATGTAACGATCGGGAATTTCGCTCGATCCGAATCGATCGCTAAACTGCCCAAGACTGTTCCAAACCCCCGATTGTTTTGAGAACACGACAAATTGGAACGCAAACAGAAGAACATTTCATTGTTTATTACAACAATTACATCAGAATGCAAGAATATACAGAGTATGAATAAATAATATACATCACAAAATATCAGAGATTTGAATTACATTTAAATACATCGCAACGGAAAAATAATACAACACACAACTGAAAGAGATATACGGATACAGAGATTTTCGGACATCATTCCAGCTGGAAACTAGGTTCCTGTGAATATAAATCTGCAAAACCAAAACTACTAGCTGCCAGTGCGGAAAATAAGGACACCCAGAGTTTAGGTTAAAACAATAAACTCATGGTCAGTCATGTGACTGGTGTGAGAACAAAAACAGTTATTAATCTTAATTTTAAAGTTAGGTAAATCAAGGGATCACACCGTATAACACGGAACAGGTTTCCTCCCAAGAATACCAGTGCATAAAACAACAGCGCAATGCTAAATAAAGAAAAATGAAGCTATTATAAGACCTAGGTCCCATCACACAATGCAACACAAGCCGGAGGATAGATTTTTACCTTATAATAGCCAAAGCATGCTTGATACGCTAAATTTCATCTTTTATTACTATAAGTGTATAGTGTCAAAACAATTTCAATCATAAGTATTAATCATAGACGGCATATGTGCCCCATCCCACTATGTCGCCATACTAGGCTCTACAATCAAAACCGCAAAGTCACGTATTGGAAGTCGGATTTCCATCTGTGAACCAAGGCAAGGGATCGTCCTTACCGAATTCGAGACAATCTAGCCCATGTCTTAGGGACAGAACGCATCGACCCTTAGAGCGACAGGGTCAGTCCACCGATGTGCATTAAAATGCCTGAACACTTCGTTTCTCCGCCCTATGGGGCGTAAATGAGCCAACAAATGACTCCATCGGCTCCACATAGTCACCGATATATCCGAGGCGCCTCGCAACCCAACAACCATATAAGTTAAACTCGTCAAGGCGTATAAAACTACTGATGCCACTTCTAGCTAGAAGGAAACGCATGCCCTTCCTGAAGTCCTCTCCCGTTTCTGGTTCACAACCGGGGTGTGAGGCTCGCGAATCAATGCTACACAAAGCTATGCCAAACAGGTTGTGCTTTGATCATCAACCACAAGACTCTGCTTTTCAACAAAAGCCTTGATCACTTAGGCATGCCACACAGGCAATTCACTCCATGCGATTGATATCCATCGATATATAACCTCTGATCCCGTACGTCTCAGAGAAGGGTGAAGTAAGGGAATGAATTCCCCTTCACCAGGCAGATGTATATTTAATAGAGATCAATCAACAAAAAGAAAATTCCAATGTCAGACACACAGTCCATACAAGTTCGTTCTGGGTCTGAACGAAACCGGAGGCACCTTGTACCTCGCATATCCATCGATCTCCAAGTACGTCTGGTCGATCACCAACTGATTCCCTCCTCTTGGGTGTACAGCCTAATCAATATCATCAGTTATCGCCCAAACGATGTGAAGACCTCTAGTCTTTGACCACCGTCTTCATCCTCGACACCACGTCGAATCAGTTATTCAGAATGGGTTAAACCCGGTCTTTTTGAATAACTCGCGTATATAATAAATAAGTGTCACACAAACACAACATACACATCATTCCAATTCAGAATATTCTTTTATTCAAATATTCTTATACTTTGGGAAAGGTTCCCATTAATTTTACCAAAGATAAATTCTTTAAATTTATTCTTTAATCTTCCTTTGAATATCAATTCAAATTAGTTGGGATTAGTGAACCACACCGAAGTAATCATTTATTTTATTTCCCAACCCCAACCTATTCATCCCATAAAGTAAAACTGGTAATAATTCATATCTAACACCACGGTGTTATCGTTAAATTCAATTACCATTTCACGTTCAAATCTAATTAAAGATTTAACTATTGCCTGGAGTAAAACTGGTGATACTCCATTCTCAATCATTTCAATCTAATTAAAGATTCATTAGCACTCCAATTGGTCTTAATCTTCCCAAAAATCACTATCAATGATTATTTAACTTGGGAAATCATATCCTGTCTTTAACTGGGTTAAAGAACCAATGTCATTTAAAACATGGTTCAATACAAACCCAAAATCACATTCTAATTCAATTCCAATTAAACATCAGTTAATTGGTATACTTCATTAAATCTAAATAAAAAGATTTAATCTTTTTCTCAACTGGGTTTAAGAACAGTGTTAATGAAGACACCGTTCACGGCAAACCCAAATCCCATTTGATATTAAAAACAAGGCTCTGAATAGAAAATATATCGGCTTATATTCAATATCAAATTCTACGAACAACAAATATTGTATTGGAAATAACGATATAAATATATCTTTCAAATTTCCAGAACAATATCTGCAAAATCACGAAATCCAACTTCGAAATATTCCAAAGACAATTTCGATTCAAATCCATTTCCATTTATATATTGGAAATTCTGGTTATTTTCAAAACCATTTCAAATGCACTTTATTTATTTTAAAAATAAATGGGATTATAATTCTAGTTCAAAACTAGTTCATTTTGATAAAAATCTATTTTTATCTTTTCAAATATGGAATTTTTCATCCCAATTATTCACAAATCATTTCTTATGATTTTACACAAATTATTACTATTTTTAATAATTTTATCAAGGCCCGTACAGTCGATTTCCATCAACGGACATCGAACTGCACTTACAGCGACCTTTTCCAAATTTGATTTGGACATTATTCCAAATCCAACCAATAGATTTCAAATCTCTAATATTCTTTAGAAAGCTCTTTTCTATATGAACCCAACGGTTCCGGTTTTAGGAGAATCCGACGGTCGGATCTCCCGTAATGTCCATTCGAAATCAATGGTCGAAATTCGCGAACTACCGCGGCCCGGCGCGTTCTATTCAGGCCATTATATATATAATATATATATATATATATTATATATATTTCATTGATTTCCTTTCCAAACGTATTTTATAAATCCTTTTAAATTCGTTTTCGAAACGATTTCAACTTCATATTCAATTTCGAATTAAAATTGAATATTCCACATCATCAATATACAAATGATAATATTTTCAAAACGTTAAATTTTGAAATCACTTTCTTTTCTATATTCATTATAAATTTGAATAAAATAAATATAATTTCGTTCACGTCAAAATGGCGTCAATCTTATCAACATGGCTTTTATTCAACACATGAATGTTTATTTTATTCAACACATGAATATTTATTCTATTCAACACATGAATTTATTTTCTATTCAACACATGAATTTATTTTCAATTCAACACATGAATTTATTTTCTATTCAACACATGAATTTGATTTTTATTCAACACATGAATTTATTTTCTATTCAACACATGAATTTATTTTCTATTCAACACATGAATTTATTTTCTAAATTGGAATGAGGCCCAATCAATTACCATATATTGTTAATTATATGGATTTTCTACGACACATGTATATAATAGCAACGATAAATAATCAACCATCATCCAAAGTGCACCACACAACTGCATAAGCATTAAATATCAATAATTAGCGCTTACACAGTCTGTCAACTTCTCGATTGACATACAACTAAACAATCGGGATTAGTGTACGTCAAAATATCATCCCAATACCCGTGTGGGGTTTTAAATCAACAAATACAGATTTTATTTGTGCAGTTGGGCGATGTGTAAAATTTATCGTCCCAATCAATATCAGTCAAATCAATGTATATAAACAAATCGTCCGATTTGTTTATAGATATGTATTTTATATACACGTTAAAAATTATATTTTTAACTATAAAATATTTTCTACATTCCACCTCACACATTCACAACACATCAATCAAACAAGCAAGTCATCCATGGTCAGTGGACAACGGGTGTCGGGTGCTACTAAGCACCGTCTGCATCCTAGTATATATTTCAACTAGAAATCAAAATAAAAGTGAGGAGTTCTCACCTTGGGTTTCCACTCCGTCATTCTTTATTTCTGAACGGTTCGGATTTTGTTTTGATTTCAGACCGTTCCATCGCAATCCTTTTCACATTGTTCATAATAAAATCATATTTTTATCGCTTCCTTCAAATAGATAAAAATCATATTTTTATTATCTCTATAAAATAAAAACCATATTTTTATTTTCGCTTCATATATATATAAATCGAATTTTTATATCGATGTTCATATAATAAAAATCATATCCTTCTCTCGCCATTCTCTATATAAAAATCACATTTTTATATATAAAGATCGTATTTTTATATCTCTACTACATATGTAAAAATCACTCCTTTACACAGCTACTTCCATGATAAAATATCATATTTTTATCTTTCTAGCAATATAATAAAAATTATATTTTTACTTCTCTACATACATAGAAATTATATTTTTACCTCTCTCTCTATATATAAAAATTATATTTTTATTACTCTACATAAATAAAAATCATATTTTTATATTCCCTATAATATAAAAATCATATTTTTAAAACGTTTTCTATAAGATAAAAATCACATTTTTAATCTCTATTCAAACAATAAAAATCTCAACTTTGTTCATATAAAAATCTCGACTTTGTTCATATAAAAATCTCGACTTTGTTCATAATAAAAATCTATTCTTTCTAATAAACTAATTACTTTAAAAGAAATCCTATTTTTAATTACTTAAATAAATAAAACAATATTGAAACTCACATTTCTTGTCGAGCTGGAGTTCACTGTCGGGGGCGGGGTTCTGCGCGATTGGAGGTGGTCGGGGTAGGGTTTCAGAGAGGTCCGGCGGCTGGAGAATCGGTTTGGAGTGGAGGAAGGAGGGAAGAGAGAGCAGGGGGTGGCGTAGGTGCGGGGGGGGGGGGGGAGCACGCAGGAGGTTGCCAATGCCGGTGGGGGTTGACGCAGGCGCATCGGCGGCGGGGTGGTGGCCATTCACGCCTAGGGCTTCGAGGTTCTTCCACTGGAACAAGGAGAGAGAAGGGGGAACAGCGGAGGAGGGGGTGCTGGAGGAGAAGCGGCGCGGTGAGGGTGCGTTCTATGGCGACGGCGATCGCCTTGAAGGGTGGAGGCGGCAGGAAGAATCGAACGGGGGGGGTTCCCTCTTTCTTTATTTGGGGATCGGGCTATTGAAGAGGGAAGGGGACAAAAGGGGCTTATAATAATAAATAAATATATTTTATTTTATTTTCAGTTCTCTAAAAGTTGACTTTTATTTCAAACTCCAAACGAGAACCAACGACTGTCGCCCATAGCTAATTACCCCCATTCTGAACACCATGGGATATGTTTCGCAACCCAATTCGGTTGTTACGATCAGTTTCCGTTTAAATTAAAATATAATCTATATATATTTACTTCAAACGTACATTTCAATTTACCAAGGCCACATACTAACTCTAAAAATTCCCGAAAAATTATTTCTAGCTTCGTATTAATGATACGGTCCTAGCAAAACTAATTTTGTCGAATTCTAAGACCGTTTGAAACTGGTCATTTTCTGGTCGATCGAAATTGACTGAAACTGTTAAAACACGTTTAACTTCGCCACGCTCACATATTGATTCAGAAAATTACGAATTTTGAAATCTAGCAATAACTTGACATCACGGATCCAACAAAAGTGGTTTCATCGAAAACCGAGGTCGTTTGCAAAATTTCCATTTTTAAGGGCCAAAAATCCAAAGCGACTATTCTGAATTTTCAATTGGACATAACTTTTTATTCCTGCTATGAAATTTCAATTTTTCGGATTCGTTAGAAAGATATTTTCAAATAGATTCTAATATTTTTGGTTTCGCCAAAATCCGGTTTATTTTGAATCCTGTACATTCATTTGAACTTTGAAATCGAATTTTTGAACTACCGCGCAATTTTCAATTCCTTTTATAATTAAAAATAAATATTTATATTCTAACGATGATTCAAATAAATATATACGTTCTAATTCTATTCAAAATAAATTTCTCGTCGTCATTATTTAAAATAATTCATTTTAAATATTCAAAATTCACTAAAATTTCCGAAATAAAAAATTTAAATTGGCTCGGATTTCCGGGTTATTACAACCATTCATCCGAATGCAGCATCCATATGATAATACAACCATGATACATCCATTAATTTAAATATGCACACATATTAATATGCAATATGATAGTGATTGAGACGATCTAGTGCCTAATGTGTGTGTAAATGCATCCACGAGCAACCACTAGCAAACACTTGCATCCACTTGCATCCACCAAAAATAACATGTCTCAAACACATGTTTACACCCATTAGTTTCTACCTTAAGGTTGAAGACTCGATCGATAGGATACGGCCGAGTGATAGAGCGAGTATGTAACACCCCACACCCACTAAGGTCACTCACTAAGGGAATGCCTTAACTTCGGTGGAGCATTTTAAGTGAATATAGAACAGAAAAATTACAACAAGACAGATATAAATACTTGAAAATCTAAAACATCATTTCATTACAGCAGAAGGTAAACATGTTTAGTTACAACACCATAAAGAGTCGAGTACTAAATATCCATCCTGATAAAAACATAAGTACATAATCCCACTACATAAACAATAGCCATAATAGAAAAGATAAGCTGGGTTCGTCTCGGAAAAATACGCGAAATAGAGTCCGTGTTTTCGAAAATCGGAGTCCGTATGACCCAATTAAGGCCCGAAGAAGTTTCAGAAAAATTAAAACAAATTTTAAATATTAAAATTTCAAATTTCAGAAGTGGCGGGAAAATTCCCGCCAGACTCAAGGAGTCGACCTGGGGGTCGACAGGGGTGTCGACCTGCCCACCAGGTCGACTAGGGTGTCGACCCTAGCGTCGACCTAGGGGTCGACCCCCCTGGTCGAGCCCAGGTGACCTGGGTGCACCAGTTTGGCTTTTGGGCTGTGTTTTGGTGGCTAGGACGAAATCTGACGGCTCTAATCTGATTTAGGGTTAATCTAATGGCCTAAAACACTTAACTACTCTACAAATACACCCTAAGACTACCCTAATTCATACTAAAATTGGAGACAACGTCGTTATGCCATCAAAATGCAACTAGGAGGAGCCACCAACAAATTAAAGAGGAAGAAAGCATCTCAAATCAACTTCTAATCAACTCAAGCAACTTAATCTTCTTCATAGGAGTGTTAATCAACAAGTGGTGAGTTTCTATAGCCTTAATAACCAATTATTGATTGATTATGATAGGATATAATGAGGTTATGGCTATGAATGTGGATCAATGCAAGATTATGTTATCATATGCTATGTGTTTGTGATGTTATGCAAGTTATGCAAGTTATATGCTACATGTTCATGATGTTATGCAAGTTATGCAATTCATATGCTACATGTTCATGATGCTATGCAAGTTAGTTATATGCTATATGATCATGATGTTATGCAAGTTATGCAAGTGTTAGGCTATGTGTTCATGATGCTAGTTATGCAAATTGCTATGATAAACATTGATCCATTATGACACCATGGTTATGCAAGTTTGGTGTTTGATTATATGCAAGTTCATATATGATATGTTATGCAAGTTTGGTGTATGATTATATGCAAGTTCATACATGATATGTTATGCAAGTTTGGTGTATGATTATATGCAAGTTCATATATGACGTGTTATGCAAGTTTGGTGTTTGATTATATGCAAGTAACATGTGCAAATGTACACCTTTGTATGATATGCATACATATGCAAGTTAACCCCTTTGTATGTCATACACACATATGCAAGTTTACCCCTTTGTATGACATAAGTAACTTATGCAAGTTAATCTCTTTATGACATATGTGATTCATGCAAGTTTGGGTCGATTATTTATGCTAGTTGGGTTGATGCTATATGCATGTTGACACCTTTAAAACCCATGTTGATGCTAATGTTATGCAAGTTGAACCCATTGTATTTGTGATGAATCTTCCCTTTTATGTCATGTTAGCGAATTACGTGGGGAACGATGGGGTTAATATACATGTTAATGAAATGGTGTGAAGTTGGTATGATTATGCATACCATAAAGTGGATGGACATAATTGAGTCAATTATGTACATCGTTAAAATTGGAATTAATTAGGGAAAATTAATTCGAAATATGGGGGTGATTAATTAGGTGTAATTAATCGACTAAGACACGAGGTTGGACCCTTTTGTAGCATAAGACTGCCCGGAACCGACCGGCAAATCCAGCGGCTACAAATGATTGGCCCAATGTGAGAGGTCTTAGGCACAAACTAAATACGTGACAAGTGTAAAGACACGACGTTAGACTCGGTTATGGCGTAAGGCTGCCCGGACCCAACCGGCAAATCCAGCTGCCATAAAAGATAGTCTAATGTGAGAGGTCTTACAACGGTTACGTTCTTAATCAATTAAGAAACACTTAACCAGATAAGCATGTAGTGGGGCATGAGGGGTTAAGTGGGTGCCTTGGGTGGCATGTGGAAATCAAGTAAGTGCCTTGGGTGGCATGTGGAAATCTAGTGGGTTGCCTTGGGTGGCAATAGAAAATACGATTATAATACTTAACCAAGTGGAAACATGTAATTAAACATGATTAAAGGGTTAAGTGGGATGCACTAGATAAAAGAGACAAGCTTAGGTGGGTAGCTTGTGGGGGGCCATTTCAACCAGTAACCCATATGTATCTTATTGGGCTCGACCCATGTCGAGGACGGGACACGCGTACTGGGCTTGATTATAAGAGGCCAAAACGGGTTAGCGGTGGCAACGCAAGTCCAACGGGTTTCATGTGCGTTTGTGGACCCAGGCTGGTAGGTTAGACGTTGTTGCATCGTGTAGGTATAAGCCGTGCACCATTGGTTGTATCGGGTTGCCACTTTGGGGAGTGATACACCCCACTGTCGGCCCAGCACGGGTATCTACGGTAGGGAGTCGATCGCTTGGGGAGTAGTGGGTACACCTAGTGGAGATAGGGGCAGACGGCACCTATGTAGTCAGCTAGGGGTACACGAAACTACTGGGTAAATTTTCTAAGTCCTTGGGTGGGATCAACCTTTAAGTAGGAATGACTGGTGTGGTGCAGTTAGTAATTACCCTTGGGTGGGTAGATGCGTCTTTACCGTTATCTTAGTTCATCCTATGTCTAGTGGGCTACTTAGTGTAGTCATTTATCCCCAGTCATCCCGTACCAAGTTTATATCATACCCTAATTACTTTAATGATTGTGTTGTTAAAGTTATAGGGCTCACTCAGACTTATGTCCGACCCCGTTGTTTTTATCTTTTTCCCCCTCAGGTCCTCAGGTTGGGCCTAGCACTAGTGGGCTTTGATCAGATTTCTTTATCTATCTTTTGGAGCTTGGACCGTGATGTAAAGCCCAGCTTATCTTTTCTATTATGGCTATTGTTTATGTAGTGGGATTATGTACTTATGTTTTTATCAGGATGGATATTTAGTACTTGACTCTTTATGGTGTTGTAACTAAACATGTTTACCTTCTGCTGCAATGAAATGATGTTTTAGATTTTCAAGTATTTATATCTGTCTTGTTGTAATTTTTCTGTTCTATATTCACTTAAAATGCTCCACCGAAGTTAAGGCATTCCCTTAGTGAGTGACCTTAGCGGGTGTGGGGTGTTACACGTGGTATCAGAGCGAAGGTTACCAGAACAGATAAAATTTTTAGAAAACTATTTTTCTAAAAACATTTTTGGAAGAAGTATTTTCAAAAACATGTCTTTTAAGAGAAAAGTTTTTGAAAGAAAAGCATAATCCCCAATAGCCATATATTTATCCTTCGAATTCTCCGTTTTGAATCTTTCCTTTTTCGTTTCAGCATGGCTGAAGATCTTAACTTTCCGGAGGGTGTGACGATACCAGTATGGTATAGGAGATTGATGGAGGCTAGGGCCGCCACTGCGGGTCCAGCAAATGTCCCTCCACCAACAGTAGCACCCGATCTTCCTCCTCCCCCTCCTCCTCCTCCTCGCACGGATACTTTTGCTAAGACTTGCAAGGAATTTAAGGCTATGGGAGGGAAACCTTTTCAAGGATCAGAAACTTTTGTGGAAGCTAGAGATTGGCTTAAGGAGGTGGAAGAGTTGATAGATATCTTTGAGATGGAAGAGGGAAAGAAAGTCAAGTTAGCTGCTTGGTTAATGAAGGGAGAGGCCTCATTCTGGTGGGAGGTCACTAATGCAGAACGCCCTGTTGACTCTTGGGCGGATTTCAGGCAAAGATTTGTGGCAAAGTTTCTCTCAAAGGCGGAGGAAAGCTTGTATATGGAAAGGTTCTTGACTCTAAAGCAAGGAAACCTCTCGGTGAAGGAGTATGTCAACAAGTTTAATCAATTGGCAAGGTTTGGCATAGACATGGTGAATACACCGGAGAAGAAGGCTTTGAGGTTCGTTAAAGGCTTGAATGAACCGATGCATGGATTGGCTATGACTCACATCCCTATGGGGGCCACCTTTGAGAAGCTAGTTGACATGGCACTCATGCATGAGGAAGAGAAGGGTCCCAATGCTAATAAGGCACCCGAGAAGAAAGGAGATCAAAAGAGACCTCAACAGCAACAGCAAAACAAAGGTGGGAAAGGCAACGGTGGCAAGGGAAAGAAGAAGTGCTTCAATTGCGGGACACCAGGCCACCTAAGCAAAGATTGTCGTAAGAAGAAGAAGACTGGCTGCTTCCACTGTGGAGAAGCAGGGCATCTAGTGAAGGATTGCCCTAAGAAGGGGCAAAGGATGGGATCTACCTCAGGGGGACAGGTGCAAGCTCTTATGGCACCGGGTCAGGCAAGGGGGCAAGTTCAGGCTCTCGCGGTTCCACCGATTCAGGAAAGAGGTAGAACTATTTCCGTTGAAAGTCTGGTTTTTCTGTTTGATCATCATGTCCGTACATTGTTTGATTCTGGCGCATCGCATTCGTTTATCTCATCATCATTAGTTGAGTCACTGCACTTAGACACCAATTTAGTAAATGATCCCTTGGTTATTTCAAACCCAATTGGGGGCTCCACTTATTTGTCCATGATATGTTTGGGTTTGAAGATTTCTATACTTAGCTTTGAGTTTAGATGTGATGCTTTTGTTTTAGGCTTCACGGGCTATGGGTTGATTTTGGGCATGGACTGGTTATCCAGTAATGGTGCCGTTCTTGATTGCGAAAGGAGAGTTGTTAGGCTCATGACCCGCTTGGGTAACACTCTCGAGATCTCTTGTAATCCCATAGATTCTGTTATGCTAAGTTATTTTGAATCGCTTGACGCTTCGGTCGAGAGTTTGCGATCTGTTAAAGTGGTCCGGGAATACTCGGATGAGTTCGAGGAGGTGAAGGGCTTACCTCCGAAGCGGGAGATAGACTTCCGAATATATCTGGTGGATAATGCTAAACCAGTATCTTTACCAGTGCGCCACATGGCTCCTCGTGAGAGGAGGGAACTCCATAAGCAAGTAGGGGAGTTGCTTGAGAAGGGGTTCATAAGATGAAGTATATCGGAGTGGGGTGCTCCAGTAGTTTTTGCCATGAAGGCGGATGGGTCCCTCAGACTTTGTGTAGACTCTAGAGAACTCAACAAGCTCACAAAGAAGAATAGACACCCATTGCCGAGGATAGATGATCTTTTTGATCAGTCGGTTGGCGCTTCAGTATTTTCGCAGTTAGACTTAGCCACGGGGTTTCATCAGTTGAGGGTGGCTGAGGATAGCATAGACAAGACTGCCTTTAGGACTCCGGATGGTTTCTATGAGTGGCTGGTGATGCCATTTGGTTTGACGAACGCCCCAGCATACTTTGTTGATTTGATGAGTAGGGTGTTCAGGGAGTTCCTTAATAAGTTCGTGGTGGTCTTTGTGGATGACATCTTGGTCTTTTTTAAGAGCGAAATAAGTTTTCGTATGTGCTTAATAGGTTAAGCAAAGCCAGTTATTTGATCAACGGTGGTTTTGGAGCGAGACTGGCAAGGACATCCAGAGTTGGACAAGGGCTTAATTATTTAGCCGTTTTTACTAGTATCATCTCACGTAGGTTGTCTGAGTTCGAAGGAGGTATCCCTTGGGTGTTTGTCTGATATTGGTTTAGGCCTTTGGGGCTTGCCTTTGGGGGATGTCGAACTCGACTAGGATGGTCTGCGTGAGAGATGGATAGTTGTGACGATTTTGCATGGGAGAATATCCTGGTTTTCTCTAGAAGTGCAGAAGAGCATGCCCTACATCTTAGGGAAGTGTTGGAGACTCTTCGAGCGCATAGCCTTAAGGCTAAATTCTCTAAATGTCACTTCTGGAGGAAGGAAGTACGGTTCTTGGGGCACGTGGTCTCCAAGGAAGGGATAGCTGTGGATCCTGCGAAGGTAGTATCTATTCAAGATTGGAAGGTTCCGAAGAATGCTACCGAGGTGAGGAGTTTCTTGGGGTTGGCTGGCTACAATAGGAAGTTTATCAAGGACTTCGCGAAGATATCAGCCCCATTAACTCGCTTGACGAAGAAGAATCTAGTCTTCGCATGGGACGTAGATTGTGATGATGCGTTCCGACGGTTAAAGAGAGCTTTAACCACAGCTCCAGTCTTAGTGTTGCCAGATGGGAGTAAGCCATTTGTTGTCTATACCGATGCTTGTGGGACAGGGCTGGGCGCAATCTTAATGCAAGAGGGAAGGGTAATAGCCTACGGTGGAAGGCAGTTGAGAAAGCATGAGAAAAATTACCCTACCCATGATCTAGAGTTGGCCGCTATTGTTTTTGCGCTTAAGATTTGGCGCCATTATCTTCTCGGTGAGAGATTCGAATTGTTCACTGACCACAAATCATTGAAGTACTTGTTTTCTCAGAAGGATTTGAACTTGAGACAGCAAAGGTGGATGGAGTTCTTAGCATCCTATGATTTCGAGATAGCGTATACCCCTGGCAAGGGTAACGTGGCGGCGGACGCCTTGAGCAGAAAAAGGTTGTCCTTGAGTCCATTGTTCATGGAACGACGAAGCTTGGAATTTATCTCGATGTTTGATTTCAGACCTTCCGTTGACTATATACCCGGTTTGCTAGCATCCTTGGAGGTCAGACCTACTCTTTTGGGGCGGATTGGCGAGGCACAGCGGGATGACCCACAGTTGGTTGAGTTGGTAGAGAGGCTCATAAGGGGGGAGTCGTCCAGCCATTTGAGTAGGTACACCCGAGACGATAGGGGGTGCTTGCGTAGAGACGGTAGACTTTGTGTACCGCAAGACGAGGGTTTGAGGAAGGCTATTCTTGATGATGCACACCGTTCTAGGATGACCATTCATCCTGGTGGGGACAAGATGTACCAAGACATGAAGCGAGTTTTCTTTTGGGCCGGTATGAAGAAAGATGTGGCCGAGTATGTCGCTAGATGCTTGGTGTGCCAACAAGTGAAAGCGGAGCAAAAGAAACCAGGTGGGTTGCTTCACCCATTGGAAGTTCCGCAATGGAAGTGGGATAGCGTCTCGATGGATTTTATTGATGGATTACCGAGATCGAGGAAGGGTAATACGGGAATTTGGGTTGTGGTAGACAGACTTACTAAGAGTGCCCATTTCATACCCGTGAAGAGCAAGAGGACTGCTCCATGGCTAGCTTCAGTTTATCTTCGAGAGATAGTTCGATTGCATGGGGTACCTTCTAGCATAGTGAGTGATCGAGATCCTATCTTCACTAGCGAGTTTTGGAAGAGTTTGCAAGAAGCGGTGGGGACTCAGTTGTGTCTGAGCACCGCATATCTTCCTCAGACGGACGGTCAGACCGAGAGGGTGAATTGTGTTCTAGAAGACCTCTTGAGGCTTTGTATCTTAGATTTTGGAGGTACATGGGAAGAGCATCTTCCATTGGTGGAGTTCACGTATAATAACAGCTTTCAGTCCGGTGTTGGTATGACTCCTTTCGAAGCTCTTTATGGAAGGCCTTGTCGATCACCTACATGTTGGTGGGAATCTACGGAATGTTGTTTGCTTTGGGTCCGTTGGGAAGTTAGCTCCAAGATTTGTAGGACCGTTTCCTAGTAAGGAAAGTATTGGATGGATGGCATATAGAGTGGATTTACCCGAGAGACTTAATGGGGTACATGACGTATTCCATGTGTCACATTTGAGGAAGTGCCTACATGAGACCGCAGAGGTGGTAGAGCCGAGCTTGCTTAGAGAAGTGGAGGTAGAGCGTGATGCAACTATTCGACGAGCTCCTACCCGCATCCTTGGGTATGAGATTAGGAAGTTGAGGAACAGAGAGGTGGGACTAGTCAAAGTGCAATGGGGAGAGGATGAGAGCAATGCTACTTGGGAGACAGAAGCGAAGATGCGTTCACTATACCCATTCCTTTTTGAGGGTATGTCTTTTAACTTCTCCTTTACCGTTTGTCTAGTACTTATCTTATCTTTAGTATGTCCTCTCATTAGTACCTTTGACCTTTAGATATGGTAAACCTATGGTTGAAACATGTGTTTGAGACATGTTATGTTTGATGGATGCGTGTGGATGCAAGTGTTTGCTAGTGGTTGCTCGTGGATGCATATACACACACTCAAGGCACTAGATCGGCTCAGTCACTTCATATTGCATATTGCATAAAATTGTGTGTAGGTAGCTATATTAATGGATGTATAATGGTTGTGTTATCATATGGATGATGCATTTTGGTGAATGATTGTGCACTCATGTAGAAATAGTATGTGTCGATAGGGTTCTTTCGCATATATATTGGATGCATGGCGCTATCATGGTTTGCATTAAGGAGGTCAACCGAATCAGTAGACCACCTGATTTTGCATTAGACAGGGAACATATACACACACTTTTTGCATATGTTCATACAGCATTAGAAACTTTAAGGACAATGGATGCCAGTGTTTGATGGTTTGAGTAGATGGTTGTTTGGTTGGCAGGATACGTTCTTCTTGACTTAGAGATTTCGGGGACGAAATTCTTTAAGTAGGGGAGAATGTAACACCCCGTATGTTGAATAACTTGCTATAATATAAAACAGGGCAGAATTAAATTTTAAAATCTGAATCAGGGGAAACGGGCTATGCCATTGCATTCGTCTCGGAAAAATACGCGAAATAGAGTCCGAGTTTTCGAAAATCGGAGTCCGTATGATCCAATTAAGGCCCGAAGAAGTTTCAGAAAATTTAAAACAGATTTTAAATATTAAAATTTCAAATTTCAGAAGTGGCGGGAAAATTCCCGCCAGACTCAAGGAGTCGACCTGGGGGTCGACAGGGGTGTCGACCTGCCCACCAGGTCGACTAGGGTGTCGACCCTAGCGTCGACCTGGGGGTCGACCCCCCTGGTCGAGCCCAGGTGACCTGGGTGCACCAGTTTGGCTTTTGGGCTGTGTTTTGGTGGCTAGGACGAAATCTGACGGCTCTAATCTGATTTAGGGTTAATCTAATGGCCTAAAACACTTAACTACTCTATAAATACACCCTAAGACTACCCTAATTCATAATAAATTGGAGACAACGTCGTTATGCCGTCAAAATGCAACTAGGAGGAGCCACCAACAAATTAAAGAGGAAGAAAGCTTCTCAAATCAACCTCTAATCAACTCTAGCAACTTAATCTTCTTCATAGGAGTGTTAATCAACAAGTGGTGAGTTTCTATAGCCTTAATAACCAATTGTTGAATGATTATGATAGGATATAATGAGGTTATGGCTATGAATGTGGATCAATGCAAGATTATGTTATCATATGCTATGTGTTTGTGATGTTATGCAAGTTATGCAAGTTATATGCTACATGTTCATGATGTTATTCAAGTTATGCAAGTCATATGCTACATGTTCATGATGCTATGCAAGTTAGTTATATGCTATATGATCATGATGTTATGCAAGTTATGCAAGTGTTAGGCTATGTGTTCATGATGCTAGTTATGCAAATTGCTATGATAAACATTGATCCATTATGACACCATGGTTATGCAAGTTTGGTGTTTGATTATATGCAAGTTCATATATGATATGTTATGCAAGTTTGGTGTATGATTATATGCAAGTTCATAAATGATATGTTATGCAAGTTTGGTGTATGATTATATGCAAGTTCATATATGACGTGTTATGCAAGTTTGGTGTTTGATTATATGCAAGTAACATGTGCAAATGTACACCTTTGTATGATATGCATACATATGCAAGTTAACCCCTTTGTATGTCATACACACATATGCAAGTTTACCCCTTTGTATGACATAAGTAACTTATGCAAGTTAATCTCTTTATGACATATGTGATTCATGCAAGTTTGGGTTGATTATTTATGCTAGTTGGGTTGATGCTTTATGCATGTTGACACCTTTAAAACCCATGTTGATGCTAATGTTATGCAAGTTGAACCCATTGTATTTGTGATGAATCTTCCCTTTTATGTCATGTTAGCGAATTACGTGGGGAACGATGGGGTTAATATACATGTTAATGAAATGGTGTGAAGTTGGTATGATTATGCATACCATAAAGTGGATGGACATAATTGAGTCAATTATGTACATCGTTAAAATTGGAATTAATTAGCGAAAATTAATTCGAAATATGGGGGTGATTAATTAGGTGTAATTAATCGACTAAGACACGAGGTTGGACCCTTTTGTAGCATAAGACTGCCCGGAACCGACCGGCAAATCCAGCGGCTACAAATGATTGGCCCAATGTGAGAGGTCTTAGGCACAAACTAAATACGTGACAAGTGTAAAGACACGAGGTTAGACTCGGTTATGGCGTAAGGCTGCCCGGACCCAACCGGCAAATCCAGCTGCCATAAAAGATAGTCTAATGTGAGAGGTCTTACAACGGTTACGTTCTTAATCAATTAAGAAACACTTAACCAGATAAGCATGTAGTGGGGCATGAGGGGTTAAGTGGGTGCCTTGGGTGGCATGTGGAAATCAAGTAAGTGCCTTGGGTGGCATGTGGAAATCTAGTGGGTTGCCTTGGGTGGCAATAGAAAATACAATTAGAATACTTAACCAAGTGGAAACATGTAATTAAACATGATTAAAGGGTTAAGTGGGATGCACTAGATAAAAGAGACAAGCTTAGGTGGGTAGCTTGTGGGGGCCCATTTCAACCAGTAACCCATATGTATCTTATTGGGCTCGACCCATGTCGAGGACGGGACACGCGTACTGGGCTTGATTATAAGAGGCCAAAACGGGTTAGCGGTGGCAACGCAAGTCCAACGGGTTTCATGTGCGTGTGTGGACCCGGGCTGGTAGGTAAGACTTTGTTGCATCGTGTAGGTATAAGCCGTGCACCATTGGTTGTATCGGGTTGCCACTTTGGGGAGTGATACACCCCACTGTGGGGCCAGCACGGGTATCTACGGTAGGGAGCCGATCGCTTGGGGAGTAGTGGGTACACCTAGTGGAGATAGGGGCAGACGGCACCTATGTAGTCAGCTAGGGGTACACGAAACTACTGGGTAAATTTTCTAAGTCCTTGGGTGGGATCAACCTTTAAGTAGGAATGACTGGTGTGGTGCAGTTAGTAATTACCCTTGGGTGGGTAGATGCGTCTTTACCGTTATCTTAGTTCATCCTATGTCTAGTGGGCTACTTAGTGTAGTCATTTATCCCCAGTCATCCCGTACCAAGTTTATATCATACCCTAATTACTTTAATGATTGTGTTGTTAAAGTTATAGGGCTCACTCAGACTTATGTCTGACCCCGTTGTTTTTATCTTTTTCCCCCTCAGGTCCTCAGGTTAGGCCTAGCACTAGTGGGCTTTGATCAGATTTCTTTATCTATCTTTTGGAGCTTGGACCGTGATGTAAAGCCCAGCTTATCTTTTCTATTATGGCTATTGTTTATGTAGTGGGATTGTGTACTTATGTTTTTATCAGGATGGATATTTAGTACTTGACTCTTTATGGTGTTGTAACTAAACATGTTTACCTTCTGCTACAATGAAATGATGTTTTAGATTTTCAAGTATTTATATCTGTCTTGTTGTAATTTTTCTGTTCTTTATTCACTTAAAATGCTCCACCGAAGTTAAGGCATTCCCTTAGTGAGTGACCTTAGCGGGTGTGGGGTGTTACAGAGTACAATTAAAACAAAAGCTCTGTTCCCATTAGACATCGGTTAAGAGAATAATTCATTAAGTATCAACCCCGAAGACCGAAATCAACATCAGATTGACATTAAGAGAATTACCCCTATTAACAAATGTCAGAACTGGAAATCTACTTCATGCTTCGAGTAAAAACCCTATCCTTTTCAGAAATATTCAGATACTTATAGACTACTGGTACATATCAGGTTATCAAATGATTCTTAAGAAACTAAGCATGATAAAGCCCCACCATATTCCACAAAACCCAGAATGTATGCATCATCTTGGAGCGATGTGAGTCTTCAAGAATCGTCTTCCTCAAGCTCTCGTCTTGCAGTACGCAAAATCTCTCATTTCTACGCAACCAGCCTCTCTCATCTATAGCATATCTACAAAGATGGCTCGAAGACTCCCATCTGGCAAAACTAAAACTGGAGATGTCGTCAAATCCCTCTTCAAACGCTCGGTTGCGTTCTTAGGAATCTTACAATCTTGTATTTCCACCACCTTCGCGGGATCCACAGCTATCTCTTCCTTAGAGACCTCGTGCCCTAAGAATCTCACCTTCTTCCTCAAAAGAAATGGCATCATCATAGGGTCCTAAACAATCCATTACTTCACATCTTTCTCGAGTCCACTCGAGTCATCTCATAACCCTATTGAGTCTAACTCGGGGCAGTCCATACCACCGAATAGTCTTATCATGTCACGGCTGCCCATCACTCTTCGAGTAAACCTAGATATCATGCAATGAAAAATCGTCACAGCTATTTATCTCTCACACAAACCATCCTAGTCGAACTCGACATCCCCCAAGCACAAGCCCCGAAGGCCTAAACCAATATCAGACAAGCACCCAAGGAATACCTCCTTCGAATTCGGACAATCTACGTTAGATGATACTAGCAAAACAACCAAACAATTGAGCACCCCATTCCAAAATGCTTCTTCTTATGAACCCCTTCTCAAGCTACTATTTCTCTTGCTTATTGAGTTCTCTCCTCTCTCTCGGAGCCATGTGGCGCACTGGTAATGCAACTGGCTCTGCATTATCCACTAAGTATATACGAAAGTCTATCTCGCGCCTCGGGGTAAACCCCGAACTTCATCGAAGACATCACCATACTCACGGACCCCACGAACAGATTCCAAATCATTGTTGGACATGCCAAGAGATTCTAGGTAGCTAAGCATCATTGGACCTTTAGGGTCACAAGAAATATCAAAGGTTTTTCCACAATGAGTCAACAATCTAACTACCCTTCTTTCACAGTCTAGGATGGCACCGTATTTGGCTAGCCAATCCATGCCTAGAATCAAGTCGTAGCCCATGAAACCAAGAACGAAGGCGTTGCATTCAAACCCAACGCCCAAGATAGACACTCTCAAATCCTGACGAACCGCAGATAAGTGAGCCGAACCACCAACAGAATTTGAGACTACAAAGGGATCTGTAACTAGACTAGTATTTAGGTGCATCGTTTCAACTAACGAAGAAGATACAAATGAGTGTGAAGCGCCAGAGTCAAACAAAGTACGAACATGATGATCAAACAGAAAAACTAAACTTTCAACGGATATGTTTCTACCTCTCTCCTGTCCTGGTGCCATGAGAGCCTGAACCTGCCCTCCAAAAGTAGACCCTGTCCTCTGCCCTTTTCCTTAGGCAGTCTTTAATCTTTGATCAGGTGTCCTGCCTCACCACAGTGGAAATAGCCAGTCTTCATTTTCTTCCTACAGTCCTTGCTCATATGGCATGGTGTTCCACAATAAAGACATTTCCTCTTGTCATGGGGTTTATTATTCTTTGCACCCTTCTTAGGTTCTACTTTCTTAACCTGTGCCCTATCCATTCATCCACTATACGTTCTCCATTCGTGACCTCCGACCTACAAGAAACTTCGTCCTTCATCAACCAAGCAGCTAGTCGAACCTTCCTCCCTTCATCCATCTCAAAGATACCGACAAGTTCTCCACTTCCTTGAGCCAACTTCTAGCCCCGACAAACGTCTAAGTCCCATGAAGCGGTTTTCCACCCATCGTACGGAAGTCCTCATATATCTTAGGAAAAAGCATCAATACGCGGAGGAAGAGATTCAAAAAGGGAAATAGGAGGAGATTCAAAACGGAGAATCGAAGGAAAGATATATGGCTCTTGGGGACTATGTTTTTAAAATAAACCTTTCTCTTGAAAATACTCTCCTTATGACATATTTTTGAAAGTATTTCTTCATAAAATGTTTTTGAAAAATAGTTTTTTCAAAAATCTCATATTTGTTCTGGTAAGCTTCAGCTCTGATACCACGTGTAACACCCCATGTCCGTTAATGTCACTCACAAAGGGAATGCATTAACTTTTATGGAGTGTTTTAAGTGTGTATAGAACAGAAACTTAACAACAAGACAGATATAAAACAGTATTTGAAAATTTAAAATTTCATTTCATTGCAGCGGTAAATACATAAGTTTGATTACATCATCATAAACCAAAGACTAGAGTCAAGTACATAATATCCATCTTGACTAAATCAGAGTACATAAAATGAAAAACGTAACCCCAACATAAAATAGCCATAAATATGATTGGCAGAACTTTTACTTCAGCGATCCAAGCAGTTTCTAAAAGCAAGAGATTATGTTGTTCAAATCAAGCTCCACTAGTGCTAGTCCCACCCTGAGAACCTGGAGGGGAAAAGGAAGAAAAGAGGTGGAAACAAGGGGGTCAGACATAAAGTCTGGCGAGTGCGATAACTTTAATAATATAATTATCAAAATAACTAGCCTAAGGCATAAGCAGGAAAAAAAGGAAATGAATGTGAACAAACGGGTATGGCAGAGCAAACAAAGGAAATAAGATGAACAAAAATAACATTAAAGGCGCCCCTAATCACTATAGGATAATTACTATATTGCACCACCACTAGTCACCCTAAAGGTTGATCCCGCCTACAGAACTTAATACTGCTAATGGTAGTTTCGTGTACCCCTAGCTACCTCCATAGGTGTCGTCTGCCCCTATCTCCACTAGGCGCACCCACTACCCCCATTCGATCGGCTCCCTAACTCGTAAATACCCGTGCTGGCCCCACAGTGGGGTGTATCACTCCCCAAAGTGGCAACCCGATACAACCAAAAATGCATGACTTATATCTACACGATGCAACAACGTCTTACCTACCAGCCCGGGCCCACACACGCATATGAACCCGTTGGACTTGCGTTGCCACCACTGACCCGTTTTGACCTCTTACAATTAAATCCAGTACGCGTGTCCCATCCTCGACTTGGGTCGAGCCCACAAAGATACTTAATGGGTTGCTGGTTTGAAAAGGGCCCCCATGCATGACACAAGCTTTCCACCTATGCTTGGTCCCCTCGAAGGTTTTTCCCCACTTAACCCCATTCTTGTTCATGTCTTCTTACATGTTTCAATCTTGGTTAAGTGCATCTAATCGTATTTCAAATGCCACCCAAGGCACCCACTTAACTTCACATGCCACCCAAGGCATCCACTTAACTTCACATGCCACCCAAGGCACCGACTTAACCCCCTCATGTCCCACCACATGTTTATCTGGTTAAGTGTTTATTAATTCATTAACACTGTAACCTTGTAAAGACCTCCCACATTAGACTGGCATTTGTGGCAGCTGGATTTGCCGGGCGGGTCCGGGCAGTCTCACACCACAAATGAGCCTAACCTCATGTCTTTACAACTGTTACGCATTTAATTTATACCTAAGACCTCCCACATTAGACTGGCATTTGTGGCAGCTGGATTTGCCGGGTGGGTCCGGGCAACCTTAAACCACAAACGAGTCAAACCTTGTGTCTTAGGCGGTTTATTATTACACATTTCATTTAACCCCAAATTAGGTTAATATCCCTAATTTGAATTGTCAATCAATTCCAAATTTAACTATGTCCATAATTGACACCTTAATTATGTCCATTTATTTATGGTATATAATATTATACCATTTATCAACACAAATTAATTATATGCCATTTAAGGCATTTACGCCAATTCTCAATATTAATTATTTTAATATTATCCCATTGCCGCACGTTGTACGTTCGTACATGAAATTTAAGGAATATATTAAGCTGGCCAAATAGCCTAAATTTATCAAACGTCACAATTTGTGCAATACATGAAAATAGATCTAAATATCACAATTAGCATGTCTCATAAAAATAGATCTAAAAAGATAAACTTGCATGATTGGCATAATTTGCATAATCCATAACTAACATATATGTAGCAACAAACTAGCATGGACTAAATTATGTACACGGTGTGATTTGCATAGATTATTATGCATAAAGGTGAACTTGCATAGTGTATAGACGTATAAATCACAATCTAGCATAAACTATGTGTTACAGTAAATCTAAACATAGATCTAATCATAGATCTAAACATGAGTGTGAAGTTGTATGTTTTGATTTGGGTTTTCACCTAACTTACATATAAACCACATACAATTTGCATACGAATTACTAATATCACATACTTGCATATGTATACTAACATAGGATTCACATATATGATTCACTTGAAATTTTACATATGATTCACAAATGAACTTGCATATGGCTAATATCCCACTTGCATGAAATTCCAATGTTCTTATATAATCAAATTACACATATAGGATCGGGCATAAGGAATAGATTTACTAAATTGACTAACTTGTTTATACAACATAGGTGATAATAACTAACTATGCCACATGAATCAACAGACAAAATCTCATAATCCAAATACAAACCCATTAATATTAATTTAAGAATTATGTTGTTAATGAAATCATACTCACATATGTCTTAGCATATACTTTAGGTCCAAACTTACGTATAAAATAGATGTCATAAATCAAATTAAATGTACAAAGTTGCACATGATTCTCATTAAACTTGCATATGATTCATGTATGAATTAACACATCCAAACTTGCATATCAAGTTCAACATACCTATGAATCAAGTTGAACTTACATATGAATTAATTCCACAAACATAACCAAACTAGCATATGAAGAATCATTATGCATTGATTGTACATAAGCCAACAATTAACATAGATTTACAGCATAGATAATAATATTACGGTCAATGATTCACAACCACAATCTCATTATCCAAACTATAACTCAACCTAATTAAATAGTTAATTATCTTATTGAAGAAATCGAACTCACAAATCAAAGAAGATCTTGAGTTCTAAAATCTGAGTTCTGAAATTGATTTAGCTCTCCTTTGAAGAAGATAATTTTGTTGTTAAGATTTAGGCTTGAGTTGAATTGATGTTTTGCTTCTAGTTTGACGACGGCTGCTCTAGGTTGCGGATTGACAAAATGACGGCCATGGATTTTAATTTTGATTAGGTTTAGAGCTTAAGTCTATACGTGTTTTTATAGAGTAATTAGATTAGTATAGTCCATTGGATCTCACAGGAGCCATCACCATCGTCAAGAGTAGATAGAGTTATCCTATTGACTCAGCAACAGGTCAGGGATGACTCAACAAATGTATTAATAAACTTCTATTTGTACTAAATGTTCATCTTTTACTGATTTACATATTTATGGTTTATATGTAAATCATTCACAATTAAATTATAACATTAATTATGTTCCTAATTAATGGTATAGCAATTATACCGTTTCATACCAATTACCCAAATTCACCAAAACTAGTCATGTTCCTATTTCTCAAGTTATGCCCAAAACTAGATTTATATGCTAAATTTCATACTTTGTCGTTCATGCCAATTCTAAGTTTAATATGTCAAATTACATATTCCATAATTCGTGTCAAATTACTCCAAATTATAACTTAACAATCATGCTATGATACATGTTCCCAAATTATGCCAACTTAATATATTATTTTTTCTTTTTAATTAATGACAAATTAACACTCATCTACAAATTAATTTCAATCTATTCATGTTTACATTAACTACCCATATATATATAAATATAAATATATATTTATATATATATACGCACCTATTCACAAATTCTAATATTGACAAATAATGCAAATTGATTGCTTACCTAAAAAAAGGAAATCGATTGTATAATTTAATTTCCCCTTTTTTTCTACTTTCCTTGCAACATGCAAAATCAATGCATAATGAAGTTACCTACATACATACATTTCTATTTATGCATAAATCTTTCCCTCCAAATAAATTGACTGTATTTATCTTCTCAATTATATATATATATATATATATATATATATATATATATATATATATATTCAATATATATATATATATATATATTTAATTTTCTTTTTATCTATCTTCCCAATTAACCATTTTCACACTAAACTACTTTTTGAACCGCGTTCACACTAAGCCGCTTTTTAGCCATTCCCCTAAAACAAAAATATGGCGTTGGCGGGGATCGAACTTCGTACCTCTTGTATGCAAGTCACATGTTCTAACCAAACGAGCTACTAAATCTTTTGCTTACAATCCTTAGAACAATGCTAAACATTATTCTTTTCTCATTCCTTTTTTTCCATGTTTTGCTGCAATATTTAATTTAAGGATACCTTTTTCATACGGAGTCCAATTTACGCAAACTCAGACTCTATCTCAAGCAGAATTCCGAGACGAACGCAACGGCACAACCCATTTCACCTAATTCTTCTTCTAAAAATTAATTATACCTTGATTTGTTATTTTTATGTTCATAGAAAATACGGGGTGTTACAGAACTTTTCCTGTCTTTCCTAGGCACTAATCCTTACCTACTCCATACTTTTTAAAACATGGTTTGGCTCTTTTTTTTCATTTAAATTTCCTCATGAAAACTTTCTTTGCCAAACCATAAAAACGTTTCCTCTGTAAAAAAATGCGAATCATCATTTTTTTTTTTTCAAATCACAAAACTAGAGTAAATACGGACAACTATTTTCTCAATCGGGTTTATGACTTGTTCTTACCTATAAGGTCGGTCTAGTCTCTTACTACAAGGTGCAAACATGCACTCTATTCTTAATTTCTACAACTTATTTTGTCCACTCACAAAATTATCTAAAA
Source organism: Allium sativum (assembly GCA_030737875.1). NCBI lineage: Eukaryota > Viridiplantae > Streptophyta > Magnoliopsida > Asparagales > Amaryllidaceae > Allium > Allium sativum. The sequence continues at coordinate 442,153,061 of CM060923.1, read as the reverse complement.
ATAATTTATCCAAGAAGGATTGTCATAAGAATAGAGATTTCAAATCTTTCTTTATTAAAAACTCTTGTATGAAATATAACAAGAAAACTAACAATCTATACATGCTTTACAATATGCAACTTTTTATTGAGAGAATTTTATTTTAGATAAAGTTTTCGCGAGGAATCATATTTGCAAAATATACCCCATTTTACTTTTAAAACTCAATATGTACTTCTTTACATATTTAAAATTATAACTTTTAAGATTAAAATTTGAAAACACCATAAACCATTTTCCCAAAACTTTTATAATTTCAAGTTCTTAAAAGTTAATAATGGGGTTAGACTCAAAGCGGATTTCCAATTTTCTAGGCTTTCCTAGACACTCCCCAGGGTCAATTCTCTCAACTATATATATATATATATATATTCCCAAACCATTTTGTTTTTCTCTTTTTAACCTTTTCCAATCTATAAGGTTTTACTGCCAAACCCACTTAACCCAAAATACTAATCATATGGGATTCATCTTCCTTCCATAAAAAATACATTGTACACTCTCTACCCAATTTATCTAAGGGTCTAAAATTTCCATATTCATTCCATTGGTGGACAAAACAACATCCCATTTCTTATCAAATTACGCCCTCTCTATTTAGTTGGTTTCTTTATGGATCTAGGTATATATATAATATATATTTATATTTTTAAAAATACAAATACGTACACTTGCTATTTTATAGGAATCCTAAACCTAAGCTCTGATACCAGATGTGACAACCCGATCCGACAGTCCGAATTTTTTTTTCAAAAACTCGAATCTACGAAACTCGGATTAAGTTGCTCTCGTATCCTGCAGAAAAGACAGAGACATAAAATATGTCAGAGCTCAGAAAATATCTCACGGCGGAATGGATAAAATATAGTATAATCAAAATATAGCCTTATCGTATTAATAATATTGCCTAACCACTGTCCAAGGCTATCATGCCCCGACCACAAATCAAACCTGCGAGTATGTTCTAAGGAGGGGGTCAGAACAAAAGTTCTGGTGACTGGATTTAAACTATACACTTTAGATAATCCTATATATACCGTTCAATCATATTTTCTTATTTATTAGGTTACTTGGGTTAACAGAACTCAAGGCTTACACACACGTCGTACCCATTTATTTCCCAGTAGATTAACCTAATACAGTATATGTGTAGCTACCCCCAATATCGGGGAACACCCCATGGTGCCCCACTCGCACGGTCTCCACTGCAATGCCATCGAAATATACGCAGTCCCTCATCCTACTCCGTAGTGATGTACGGATAACAATACTACGTTCCGCATATATCTATCATTACTATGCTACGTAAACGTGTGGACTCTCACCTTTGTTCGATTTAGAATTCGTACCAGAGTAATGCCCTCAAGTCTACGATACACCACCCAAAGCTGACATGCATGTATCTAGACTGTCCACCATACATAGTGTTAATTGTAGCTCGATGCCTCAATTGCACGTCCTCTAATGTGCACCGAGTTCCATGGCAGGACGATACAAGAAATACGGAACTCGGTCGGGAGCTTTTCCATATCTGTACAGGCCCGTCTTTAAAGAGCCTCTATATACAGATATACCTAGGGTCTATTTCCGAGGTGGCTATGGCCCCACCTCATCCCCTCCCTCTACTAGTAAAGATTAAGAGAGATAAGCGAGTGCCTTTACGCAAACAATCTAAACATCCATGTGGTGTCTTCCCTCAACCCCTTACCCCGATAGTGAAGGGTGAAATGGTATCTTGCTTTTAGCTCTAGTCTTTTTGCATCCCTCTATTTGTCGATGACGGGTATCTGACAATCTACTATCCTTGGTCTTGACCCTCTGCTTCCCCGTTGAGGCAACCGCCGAATCACCCTAGTGTCACCGCGTCATGACATTTTGACTGCATAGTTACTTCTGCAGTCAAGGCCCACCCACCTAGTAGTTACGTGCAGACCCAACCTCTGCGAGTATAGCCTAAGTCATCTGTCATCGCACAGAGGACTACTAGGAGCACCTTATGTACCTCAGTAAGCTGCGTGCTTTCACTTCCAGTCCTTCGGAGCCGTGAGAAAAATCATATGAATGTGCGCTCCCCTCGCGCCTTATAACACCACGATGATCTACCCCGTTGGGTTATTCACCCTCAAATGTGCAGACTGGTCCAAGCGCCTCAATTTAATATGTTGTTATACCCTATGTCTAAACATTCTTTTACGCTCTTGCCTCACCTCATCAGGTTTCAAGTTAACTTGGTTATTCCCATTCATATTGAATTATTATTCAAACTAACAAGTGTATTTTGCTTATTAATTTCAGTCATATAACTTAACCCATTTCAGTTTATTAATAAGCCCACAACATGTTATTCTCTAGATTGTGGCCCAAGGTCTGTAATCCATAATCTCTTTTATATTCTTGTTTGATTTCATCATTACAATAACATGTTTACTTAATATGTAACTAAGTATATCCAATTGACATGTTTTCTAATTAACATGTCACTTACCATTTATGATTAAAAATAACTTATTTCATTTCATAAGTTTTCCTCATCCTTTCTGTAACGTCCCGCCAATTTGACTGTTTCAAATTGGTAATTAACCCAACTTAAAACGTTCAAATCGACGGATCGTATTTAGCTTACAGAGTTTAAAATACAGAATCGACACAAGATCACAGAATAAATAAACAACACAATATTTGAACGAAATAAACTTTTATACATAATCAAAAAAAATTTGAATACAAAAATTCTTCTCTATACAGCAGAATATAAAAATACAGTTTGGAAACAAGAAAAAATATTTACTGTTTAAGACTTCAGAGTGCGCCGTCTTTGGAATCCCCAGCTTCTCCAGTCTTTGAATCCTAAGCAGAAATCTTTAAATCTATACTGCTCGGGTTTGACCCGAGCGTTCGATGCAAAGACATAAAACACCCGAGTCAGGATTAAATCATAGTTCAAGTAAAATAACTTCGACAGAGACAGAAATATAATAGTTAATCCCGGCTATTTTTTTTGTTAAACTCGAGCATACAACTTGGAACGAATAAGTCATGTAGCATATTGATTGACACTGAAAAGTGTTTATTTTATTACTCTTATGCTTTATCTTTTGTAAATAAATAAATGATACTTTGGTTACTTTTATATGTTTTTACAGGATGTCAAGAAATGCCTCCTTCAAATCAAATTAAAGGCCAACTACGAGAAAGAGCTACTTCCTCACATCAAATTCATTTCAATTGCAAAAGAAGTAGTAGCTCACTGGTAAAGGCATAGGAATTGGTGCTGAGAGACCTAAGTTCGAACCCCGTCAAGCTCACTTTTTGCCAAAGAAACGGAGCATGTTCACACTGGCCCTTTGCTTTGAGAAATATCTGGATTAGTGTTATGTTATATATATACATACACATATTCATGTGTATGTATTTATGATGTGCACCAATTAACATTTCAGCAATAGCCATATTCTTATCATGGAATTAAATTCGAATCATTCAATTTCAATTAGAAGATTTGCTGATTGAATTGTTGCCAAGAGAAAAATCAATTTTGAAGATTTTATCTTATATTGCCTTTGGAGTCTGATAAGCGTCCTTGTTTGGAAGAATTAAATTAGATGCAATCTTCTATCAATCAAGCCACATGGGAAAATTGAAAGATATGGAAAATATTTACCATGATATGCCCAGATTTTCTCCAATCAGGTAGTCAAGGAAGGCAAGAAATATTCATGAATGAGGAGGGCCATTTATTCATAGACCTAGTTAGGGTTTTCCCCTTCTCATTTATAAATATGTGATTGTAACCATTGTAAAAAGCATCTCATAATTCTGTACTGCCATTAGTTAATAAAATTTTCTTGTTCTAGTTATTTACTTTTCTTTTAAAACAATTTGTGTATCTACACGATTAGATTCGGTAGAACACATATTGTTATTGTCTTTGTTACTGCATACTAGTGTTGACTGTTTGATTAGTTTCAACAGCAACTCTATTTTTAATTCTCTGTTATTGTTCCAGTTATTATTTACTTTTGTTGTTTTTGCTAGTACTTGTTATTTTCTTTCCTGTTGTTGAATTTGATATACGTCTGATTAGATTCAGATTTGTAGCAGTTTCAACAACATTGAAAACAACCCCCAAAGTTCTGTCTAACACGCCCACGAAACATATAAATAATAAAAAATTAACTTTCCTCCCTGTGTTCGACCTGTATGCTACACACCTGTATGCTTGCAGAATTTATTACAAATGTCGCGCTTTTCTACTTTATAGATTGGCGACGATCAAGTTTTTGGCGCCGTTGCCGGGGAGGTAACGATTAAATTTTATTATTTATTCAATTTCTGATTCGTGTTAGTTTTTATTTTTATTTTTTTTCTTTTGTTCTTGTATATTTATAATAATAAAAAAATAAAATAAAAAATCTTGACTCCTTGATTTGGTATTACTGATTGATACCGTAATCTTCTGATTGAGAAAAAAAATTACTTGTCTTTTGTTTTAAGTTCCCTTCTTTTATTTTCTTTCTGATTTCAATACGATCTCCTTTCCTCTTTTCAGTTATTTCTTTTCATATTGCATTTTGATTTCTTCCTTCTAGTACACTTTTTCTATAAAAATTAAAAAAAAAATTCTTCTTTTACAATTTTTTATCTACTATTCTCTCCTTCTCTGTTTACATACTCTTGCCTTTTTACAGATTCATAAAAAAAAAAAAAAGAGCAAAAAAAAAATATATTGCCTTCTTTTTCTCTATTTGTTCCCTCTCTTGTGTCTCTTCTGCCAAGTCTTCTTTTTTCCTTCCTACTCCCCCCAGTTTCCACCATCACAGTCGGCATCAACTCCTCTGCCACAACATCCTCAACTGCAGTTCTTCAGACCCATCATCACCATTTCCCTCACCGTACCTGCCAAATTCCAAACCCTATTCACTGTGTTGTCCGCCACTCAACAATCACCATACCCTCATACGGTTCACGTTCAAAACACCCCTACCACTATTAAAAATTCTACACCAACCAATTTTGCCGACACCCATCAGAACCCGACCACCATCTTTATCTTCTACTTTCCCAAAACGCTACACCATCCGTCCCCAACCCTTCCTCCAATCACGTACACAACTACCCTCCATCGCTCAATCCATCAATACCCATTGCCACAAATCCGAAACAACACTCTTCCACCAATAACCAATCACCAGCCATAACTCTCTCACCCCAACAGTTCATCACAAACTCCATTTAACAAATCAAATACCCCCACGTTACCATCATCTACCATCAATTTCTAACATCACTTCCACCACACAACTCGCAACAACCCTCCAGAATCCTTCACGGCAAACAAACACCTTGCCAAAACCACAAAAAAATCCACTTCATCCACCCACACAACACACCTTCATAGCCCCAAGCCTGAACTCCAAAAGTGCGAAAATCCAATTCGCTATAGCGTCCCAAGCTTCTTACTTCCGAGAACCGCCTTCTCCATCAGCAAATTCCCTCACCGAACCATCCAAGACCCTATTCAAAATCGAAACTCAGACCTGAACCCACTTGAACTTTATACAAGTTGAAATCTACCGTTCACGCAAATAGCCAAACCTCACCTTGATCTGAAAATCCAGTTCGGAATCGAATCGATTCTGAAAGTAGAAAAAAAAAAAAAGGGAGGGCGATTTGTTTTGTTTCAGAGAAAAAAAAAGGGGAAAGGGGTCGTGACCTTTTCTGTTGGGATGGATTTTTTTTTTTTTGTTGTTGCTAAAAAGGGGCGTGAGTCCCTTGTGTCATTATTGTGTGGGTGAACGATTGTTTGTGTTTTATAATAGCCTGTCTTTTATTTTAGAGAAGTGAGTGAACTTTTATTTGTGCGCGAGCTTCTGAGTTTTTGTTCGGGTTGACCATTTCTTCCGTGCGTTGTTTGTTTTGGGATAATTGTATTTTTTTCACTCTACTGATTTCAAGTTCTCTTAAAAACTAAAACTAAATAAAAAAAGAAGGGTGAAATCTCCAAGGGAAACAAGTCAAAGAACAAAGTCAAAGAGCGAATTCAAACAACAAATAAGGGAATTCAGAAATCAAAGGTCGACGGATTTGCAAACATTTGATTTGCAAACATTTGATTTGAATTATCAGTGCTACTCAACTTTTATAGTTTGTGTGGGCAGTTGTTTAGTGAGTGCGTGAGTGGTTGACTATAAGTCTAGGTTTTCTTTGAGCGTACTTTAGTTTTTTTTTTTTTTTCTCTAGTCGAGTCAATTGTCAGTTTATTTTTTTCCCTTTCTTTTTCAAGTTTTCTTTTTACTTTTCGATTGTTTTTATTCTCTTTTCTTAAAAAAAAAAAAAAAAAAAAAAAAATCAAAACAGGTACAGCGGAAATTTTAAAAAAAAAAGGTCTTAAAAAAAATTTTTTGGGGCTCCTAGCCCGAACCCGTGCCGCAGCGCAGTCAAGCAATTAATAGAAGGGGACAACAACAGAAAGCAGCGGACAATTCAGATGGGTTGGAGCGGTTGCACACCAAGTGGGGTGTGAACGCGCTAGCGCTTCCCAAATTCACTGGAGGACTGCCGATCAAGGTGAAAGCTTTTAAAACTCTACAGGTGCTATGCCGCAAAGAAAAAATATATATAGACAATTGTTGTAAAAATTTTCTGTAGGGGCAGCGGCTTTGAATGTACAATTTTTAATTTCTGCAATTGTTTTGTGTGATTGCTGTTGTTTCTGCATCTTTTATTCATTCTGTTAAGGGCAATACCCCAATTCACATAAGGTGAGGGATTTCATCACCCTTTCCTTAGCCCACAAATTGCATCTCATCGTAGAATCTGACTAACAATAACGGTTAGACATTGGACTTAAGGGAGTCACGGGCTCATCTAGGGCTTAATTATATTGTGATAGTTGATTCATTTGGAACGAATTATTTCTTGGTGTCTAGACTACGGCAGAGAAATAACCGTTTATAAATATTACGGTGATTCGTAAATATTATATCGGTTGTTACTCTGAAGGTACTTAAACCTTCGGCTGCATTGCTAGGGTGATTCCTGGTGCACCGATAACTCCTGTCCGTTAACTGGCTGAGAAATCTTTTGATCTAAGTAATCAAACACATCACTTTATAATTTTGGGTTAGGAGCCAATAAGGACAGAAAACATCACTGTAGCTAATTTCTGTGCTTGCATTTAACAACAATGAGTGAAAAAAGTGTTAGCCAACAAAATTCTCCTAGGGGTTCTCGTATCAACCAAAATTTTCCAACCGAATTGGATCAAAATAGAGTAAATCAAAATTTTCCAAACTTCGGGGATCAAAATCAAATAAATCAAAATTTTCAAAATCTCAATATCCAAATGGAGAGACCCTTGTCTCTTCGTGATCGATGTTATCCTACTAGGACCGTTCAACCATCTGTCATTGTGTTCCCACCAGCTGAAGGAAACAATTTTGGGCTAAAACATTCTTTTATCCAAGGGGTACCAAAATTTACTGGGTCTGAAAATGCGTATGAATTTCTAAGTGAATTTGAATTGTATGCGTCCACAACAAAAATGCAACAATTATCTAACGAATCGATCAAGCTAAGGCTAATTCCATTTGCACTACTTGAAAGCGCTAAAAGATGGCTAAATTCTCTTCCAAGACATTCCATAAGAAGTTGGGATGAATTTGTCACTATATTCTTGAAAAAGTTTTTCCCTTTCCATAAAACTCTCAAAATCCGAACTGAGATAAATCAATTTTGTCAAAATGAGGGGGAAACTTTTTCAAAATATTTTGAGAGATTCAACCAACTACTGTATAGTTGTCCTCATCATGGAATTCTAAAAGACAACTTGTGTCAAATTGTATATGAAGGGCTTAGCTATCAATCTAAAACTCAACTAGAATCAATGTGTGGAGGAGATTTTATGTCTAAAACAGCCGATGAAGCTTGGCGGTTCTTAGAAGATTATTCTGAAAAGGACATGCAATGGGAATCAATTCACGTTCCCAATCGTACTTCTACTAGAGGAGTGCATGTCGTGGACCCAAATCAAATTCCCGTAGAAAATCAAACTCCTCAAGCCGGAGAAGGGTTACCCCACTACTACTCTCAGGACCAAGCCAATGCTATAGCTCAAAATAACCCTTACTCAGCCACGTACAATCCTGGTTGGAGGAACCACCCAAACTTTTCTTGGTCAAACCCCGATAATTCGGCAAACCCATCTCACATGCAACCCTTTATTCCCAATCCGAATTACCAAGCTCCACCCCCCAATTCTCAAACCTCACAAGCTGCACCTCAATCCAAACAACCTTATAGGCACCCCAATTTTCAATCATCGAACCAATCCTCTCAATCTTCTCAACCATCACAAGATATTGTTCGATTAGAAAAACAAATAAATAATCAAGACGCTAAAATCGACCAACTAATGCATATGATAAAGGAAATGGCGAAAAATAATGAGAAAGGAAAGTTGCCTAGTCAACCCGAAGTGAATCCAAAGTATAACCCTCGTGCTGTAAATTCTTGTGAGGACGAAAACCATAATCCAGTCAACGCTATTACAACCCTTCGATTTGGAAAGAGGATTGATAATAACGTGGACGACCCTGACGAACCTTCTAACTCGACCCCAATCCCTAATCTTGATGATCACCCATTGGCTTCGAATGCCAATTCTTCCAAACCTCAAATTCCATTAAATGTTGGCAATCCCAACAGTCCTTCTCCCAGTGTCGGCAAACTCGACCCACCTTCGAAAACTAATGTTGGCAATCCCAACATTTCATCTTCTACACCCCTACCACCTTCTTCTTCGAATGATGAAACTGATCGTAGAGTCGAAAAACCAGTTGCTCCTTTTCCCCATAGACTCAATAATAAGAAGAAAGCAGCAAATTTCGATAAAATTCTGGAAATTTTCAAACAAGTCCGTGTGAACATTCCTCTTTTAGACACCATTGAACAAATTCCTCAATATGCTAAATGTCTTAAGGAATTGTGTACACAAAAACGTGCGACCAATGTCCCAACAACCGCCTTTCTAACTGCGAATACAAGCTCTGTTCTTTCGAATCTTGCCCCAGTCAAGTACAAAGACCCTGGCTGCCCTACGATTGATTGTAAAATAGGAAACACCCACATCTCTCGTGCTCTACTCGACCTTGGTGCCAGTGTCAACCTTCTCCCTTATACTGTCTATCGTCAACTTGGACTAGGGGAGATTAAACCAACGAACATCACACTTCAACTAGCCGATCGATCTGTCAAAAAGCCATTGGGAATTATCGAAGACGTCTTGATACAGATCGAGCAGTTTTACTTCCCTGTCGATTTTATAGTTCTAGAAACAGAGCCTGTCTCAAATCCCAACGTTCAAATACCATTGATCTTAGGACGCCCTTTCTTAGCAACCTCTAATGCTGTTATTAATTGTAGGAATGGTCAGCTTCGACTCTCCTTCGGGCACCTAACCATCGAGCTAAACATCTTTAATCTCAACAAACAACCTAGGGATTTTGAGATCGATGAAATTGACATGATTCAAACCACAGTTGATGAAACCTCAAGTGACACTTCTGAAGCCCTGAAAATGTGTCTTGACCATTTCAACCCTGATTTCGACGAACTCGAATACATTTCTGAACTAAACAAAATTCTTGACTCCGACACTTCGCCACCTGAATCTAACCAAGGAATGTTGACCAATGTTGATACACAAGAACTTCCTAAGTTAGACCTCAAACCCTTGCCACCAGACCTTAAGTATGCCTACCTAGACTCCTCAGAAACTTTCCCCGTAATCTTGGCCTCTGATTTTACCGAAGACCAAGAAGAAAAAGTTTTGGAAACTTTACGGGAAAATAAGGACGCCTTGGGGTGGGAAATTAGCGATATAAAAGGAATTAGCCCATCAATTGTGGAACATCGCATACATTTAGTTGATGAGGCTAAACCCACCCGTGAGGCTCAAAGGTGATTAAACCCGAACATGAGAGAAGTGGTCAAGGAGGAGATAATCAAATGTCTAGACAATAACATCATCTATCCCATCTCGGATAGTACTTGGGTGAGTCCGGTACAAGTTGTACCAAAGAAGTCAGGAATCACAGTGATCAAAAACGACAGTAATGAACTCGTCCCAACAAAAATCAAAACCAAATGGCATGTGTGCATCGACTATCGAAAGCTTAACTCAGCCACACGAAAAGACCATTTTCCCTTGCCTTTTATTGACCAAATGCTCGAACGCTTAGCGGGACATGAGTACTACTGTTTTCTCGATGGATACTCTGGCTATAACCAAATTCCTGTTGCTTTAGAAGATCAACACAAGACCACCTTTACTTGTCCCTTTGGAACCTTTGCTTATCGTCGCATGCCTTTTGGTCTTTGTAATGCCCCCGCGACTTTCCAAAGGTGTATGATGAGTATTTTCTCTGACATGGTGGAAGAATTCTTGGAAATATTCATGGACGATTTTTCAATATATGGATCATCTTTTTCCCAATGTCTCGCTCATCTAGAACTCGTCCTTAAGCGTTGTAAGGAGAAATCACTCGTGCTTAATTGGGAGAAATGCCACTTTATGGTAAAAAGGGGGATAGTTCTAGGTCATGTCGTCTCCAAAGATGGCCTAGAAGTCGATAAATCCAAAATCGATTTGATTGCTAATTTACCTCCTCCTAAGTCTGTCAAAGATGTTCGTTCATTTCTTGGCCATGCAGGATTCTATAGAAGATTCATTAAGGATTTCTCAAAAATTTCAAAACCTCTCTCGAATTTACTTGCCAAAGACGTAAAGTTTGAATTTTCCAATGATTGCAAAACATCTTTTGAAACTCTTAAATCACTCCTGACCACAACTCCCATCATTCAACCTCCTGATTGGACTCAACCCTTTGAACTTATGTGCGACGCTTCTGATTTTGCTATTGGAGCCATCTTGGGTCAGCGTATCGATAAACTCCCTCAAGTCATTTACTACGCTAGCAAGACCTTAAACGAGGCCCAATTGAATAACTCAACTACTGAAAAGGAATTTTTGGCAGTTGTCTTCGCTCTTGAGAAATTCAGACCATATCTCATAGGATCCAAAGTCATAGTTTACACTGACCATGCTGCCCTACGATATTTGCTTTCTAAAAAGGATGCCAAGGCCCGCTTGATTCGTTGGATCCTTCTTCTTCAAGAATTCGATATAGAAATACGAGATAAAAAGGGTTCTGAAAATGTCGTAGCTGATCATCTCTCTCGAATTGTGCACGAAAATGATAACGACACCCAAATCGATGACTATTTTCCTGACGAACAACTCCTTTCGATCTCTAACACCCCTTGGTACGCTGACATTGTGAATTATCTTGTCACACAACAAATGCCCGTTGAATGGTCGAAACAAGAAAAACAAAAATTTCTCTCAAAAGTTCGAAACTTCTATTGGGATGACCCATATCTTTTCAAATACTGTCCAGACCAAATCATCCGAAGGTGTGTGCCCGATCATGAACACCAAAGTATTCTCTCTTTCTCACATGACCATGCTTGTGGCGGTCATTTTGGAGCAAGAAAAACTGCTGCAAAAGTTTTGCAAAGCGGTTTTTATTGGCCCACACTCTTCCGTGACGCTTTCGAATTTTGCTCTAAATGTGAGCGATGTCAAAGAACGGGTCGAATCTCTAAGCGAAACATGATGCCTCTCAACCCCATTTTAGTGATTGAGTTATTCGATGTTTGGGGCATCGATTTCATGGGACCATTCCCTAATTCATTTGGGAATCTTTACATCTTACTTGCGGTAGATTATGTCTCAAAATGGGTTGAAGCCATTCCGACCAAAACCAACGACAACAAGGTTGTTGTCAAATTTCTCAAAGAAAACATCTTTTCACGCTTTGGCACACCTCGAGCTATCATTAGCGATAATGGCACTCACTTCTGTAATCGTTCTTTTGAGTCCTTGCTCAGGAAATACTCAATCACACACAAGCTGTCAACACCTTACCATCCACAAACTAGTGGACAAGTAGAAGTTTCCAATAGACAAATCAAACAAATTCTTGAGAAAACCGTGAACTCCAATAGAAAAGATTGGTCTGTAAAACTGATTGATGCACTTTGGGCTTTTCGCACTGCTTATAAAACCAATCTAGGGATGTCACCATATCGATTAGTCTTTGGAAAAGCCTGCCACTTACCTCTTGAATTAGAGCATCGTGCTCTTTGGGCCATAAAATTTTTGAACTTTGACTTAGAAAAAGCCGGCTCACACAGGAAGTTACAAATTTCTGAATTAGAAGAATTAAGAAATGAGGCGTATGAAAATGCGAAAATCTACAAAGAAAGAACCAAAGCCCAACACGACAAAAACATACTTCGTAAGGAATTCAACATAGGTCAAAAAGTTCTTTTATACGACTCTAGACTTCACTTGTTTCCAGGGAAACTTAGATCTCGATGGACTGGACCTTATGTCGTGAAAACAGTATACCCTCATGGAGCAGTTGAAATTGAAAATCCTAGGGATGGAAAAGTCTTCAAAGTAAACGGTCAACGACTGAAACCATTTTTGGAATTCGAGCAATATGACGAAGACGACTCCATCGATCTGCATGATCATCCACCATGAAATCAGGTGGTACACGTTCTTCTTCTTTTATTTTTCTTTTTTTTTTATTTTTTTTTTGTTTTTTTTTTTGCCGTAGACAGTTGGGACACTGTCTGAATTAGGTGTGGGGGGGAGTCTGCATTTCATCCATTTTCATTTTTCTTTGTTTTTATTTCTTTTTATTTTCAGCCATTTAAGTAGGACCATCATGCATTTTAGACTGTAGTAACATGCCATTTTTTTTTTTGAAATACGACTCATTTTCAAGTGATACAACAAAATAAGTTCACAATTTTTAGCCAGTTGATAGTATTTTTCTCTCTCAACTTAGAACGAATAGGAAATATAATGAAAAGTTTAATTTTGAGGGATAATAGTGTAACTGGTACATAGGGAGATTCTTAGGTGATGGCCATGAAATCTATTCTATATTGTAGACTTTGTTTAAATAAGTGGAGGACTTAAAATACTTATATTGGCTTTTAAAATCTCTAAAACTAAGTTGTGTTAAGTTGAGTTCGCGTAACTCTCTTTTGTGCTTATATTTTCGATAATAATAATAATAGTATTCCAAGGGTATCCAACATTGCTTGTATATCGAGCGTTGGTGTGCAAACCCGCCAAGCTCTATCCGACACGTTGTTGACAAAGTCAAAGTTGGAATATCTTGGTCTCATTTTATGGGATTGGACACCTAAGGATTACCGACACGTTGTTGACAAAGTCAAAGTCGGCCTGCACAATCCGCCAAGCTCTTTACCCACTCTCCGTTAGTCCGCGAGGCAGTGCATGGGTGGTAAACCTTGGTCTTTTTAGGTGTATGTACTTAATCATAAATCTTAAAATTTTATAGAATAAGAATAAGCGATGATACCCAAACACTTCGTGACCTTATTGATTTGACTAGCCATACATGAGAAAATTAGAATACCACTTTACAAACTGTGCCAAGCAAACTAAGAATTTATTTCATGGCTGCACTATGTTATCGACCGAACTAACTGGCCAAACTGGAATTTAACATTTGAAAACTTGATTTATATTGAAAATTTGTGACAAGTCGAGGTATCTAAAATAAAATCAACTGGTTAGAAATTATTAACTTAACTTGTTGTACCACTTTCCTGAAATAAGTCGTGTTGTCATTTTTCACTTTTATTTTTTGCATATGTCCATTGCATTCATGTAGCTTTATTAGAATCATAGCATACAGCATTTGGATTTTGTGGGTAGTATCCGCTGAAAACCCTCACGAGACACCACTCGTCCTACTAGGGACACCTAGAGGTTTAACGGCTTGTTGCATACGCTCAATGCAATCGTGTTTCCTACGAAAGTGTGACCTATCTAGTTTAGTTTTTCATTTTTTGTTTTACTCGAGGACGAGTAAAAGATAAGTGTGGGGGTACTTGATTGACACTGAAAAGTGTTTATTTTATTACTCTTATGCTTTATCTTTTGTAAATAAATAAATGATACTTTGGTTACTTTTATATGTTTTTACAGGATGTCAAGAAATGCCTCCTTCAAATCAAATCAAAGGCCAACTACGAGAAAGAGCTACTTCCTCACATCAAATTCATTTCAATTGCAAAAGAAGTGGTAGCTCACTGGTAAAGGCATAGGAATTGGTGCTGAGAGACCTAAGTTCGAACCCCGTCAAGCTCACTTTTTGCCAAAGAAACGGAGCATGTTCACACTGGCCCTTTGCTTTAAGAAATATCTGGATTAGTGTTATGTTATATATATACATACACATATTCATGTGTATGTATTTATGATGTGCACCAATTAACATTTCAGCAATAGCCATATTCTTATCATGGAATTAAATTCGAATCATTCAATTTCAATTAGAAGATTTGCTGATTGAATTGTTGCCAAGAGAAAAATCAATTTTGAAGATTTTATCTTATATTGCCTTTGGAGTCTGATAAGCGTCCTTGTTTGGAAGAATTAAATTAGATGCAATCTTCTATCAATCAAGCCACATGGGAAAATTGAAAGATATGGAAAATATTTACCATGATATGCCCAGATTTTCTCCAATCAGGTAGTCAAGGAAGGCAAGAAATATTCATGAATGAGGAGGGCCATTTATTCATAGACCTAGTTAGGGTTTTCCCCTTCTCATTTATAAATATGTGATTGTAACCATTGTAAAAAGCATCTCATAATTCTGTACTGCCATTAGTTAATAAAATTTTCTTGTTCTAGTTATTTACTTTTCTTTTAAAACAATTTGTGTATCTACACGATTAGATTCGGTAGAACACATATTGTTATTGTCTTTGTTACTGCATACTAGTGTTGACTGTTTGATTAGTTTCAACAGCAACTCTATTTTTAATTCTCTGTTATTGTTCCAGTTATTATTTACTTTTGTTGTTTTTGCTAGTACTTGTTATTTTCTTTCCTGTTGTTGAATTTGATATACGTCTGATTAGATTCAGATTTGTAGCAGTTTCAATAACATTATTTCAACAACATTGAAAACAACCCCCAAAGTTCTGTCTAACACGCCCACGAAACATATAAATAATAAAAATTTAACTTTCTTCCCTGTGTTCGACCTGTATGCTACACACCTGTATGCTTGCAGAATTTATTACAAATGTCGCGCTTTTCTACTTTATAGATTGGCGACGATCACATATGCATTTATATACATACGTATGCCGATGACATATATATAAACCTACAGTAGTAAATATATACATATGTGTACATCGACCCCCATATATATATATATATATATATATATATATATATATATATATATATATATAAGAACCATATCGACGAAGTAAAACCCACGAAATGAAAGGCAGCACATGCTAGAGGGAACGCGTGCACAGGTAATGGAAATGTAGCATCAAGCCTTAAGGTAGCATGAACTACTCAGATCCATGGTGAAACAAATCAGCTGTTTATAAATTTCAAACATATAGGCAAACTATCAAAGGACATATTGTTTCGGTTCACAGCATTTCAGTCTATAAGAACATAAGTGCAACAATAATAAGACATGTAAATAATGATGAAGATGAATAGAGTATGGGCCAGTGGATGGAGACAAAAGAAATGACTAAGTTGGTTGTACGGGGATATAAGGCCTGCACAATAAGATGCTACAAGCGATATATCAAAAAGAAGCGTAACATGAACAAATTTTCTGCACCATTCAATATAATATATCTCTTAATTAATCCAACGTACATGAACTTGCGAATCCCTACCATTACAGTTTAGTTTTATATTTATATCAAAGCATATTTCGTATAGAAGCCAAATAAGAAATGGTTCCAAAGAAAAAGAGAAGAATTTGGGAAAAACATATTCAGTTTCAATGTAGACAATATTTTTGGGACTGGTGTGGAATTACTTATTCCAACAACAAGTATCATATGTAATATGGCCACTAATATTATCCATCAGGCCAACACGGATCAATACATGGAAAAGTGGATCAATGTATGACAGTTCCACAGTGGCACAGTAGGGATTTTTGGTGCAAATATTTCCCAGGAGTAATGTGTCCGAATATTTAATCATGTATGGTAGCATGTGGTATCCAAAATCATTTATAGGCAAATTTGAAACACATGTGATGACAAAATAAAAGGAAATAGAAGGGTGCTCATTAAAATAGTGATACTGTGGTTTGGACTAAAATGGGATCTACTCTCGCATAAATAATATATATGTTTCTAGCATGATAAGGTTGATTGGTACCAAAGTAGAAGGATGTTCGACAGTTCCTTCTAAAAGTAAAATGATTGCCACAAAAGACTTATAAATTGTCTACATTTTAAAGTTAACCTCGTGCAGATGGACCACAAAGCATTGTAATGCTGAACCTTGAAGAAAAATTAAGGAAGAAAGGTTTGTATAATGGTTCAGAACCTAATACAAAGGAAATAAAAAGCCATGCAATCAAGACTGCCAATAAGACAACTCCCCTGTTAATAAATGCTATCACTCTGAGCTTACTCTGAACCAGTCACCAGGGTTTCGAAAAACATGTGAGACCAACTGTGTTTATTTACCAAAAATATAGGGTGATGCTAATATATATGTTTTGGGTTCAAACAGAACAAAACCATAGGATGCAGTCCGGATTTACAAAATAGGTTCAATAAAGTGAGATATCTATAACAGTGTATATACACACACATTCCGGCTTTCTAAAAATTTAAGTGAACACACACAGGTTATACCCTTACAATCAAATATGTGCGAAGACAAGATTCATGGAGACTGCAAAATGAAGAGCAATCCAGAAATAGCAAATGTTGAAAGTTGTTTTTCTCAACCTTCTCTAAACAAGCAATATGAATTAATAATTAATAGACATTCCCAGTTTTAAATATGTGTCTACCTTAAGCGCCTTTCGTTAATTTATAGATTATAAACTGTAATTAACCGTAATTTTTTTAAACTGTAATATTACTGCAAATACATTATAATCATTTACAACATTATAAACCTTACACGACAAGCACAGTGCATTACTAACTGGGAAGGCAATACATACTATATAAAATGATTAACAATGGAATTTTACTTTACTTATAAAGGATGAGCAGATGAAATGGAGTCAAGTGCACCGGGTCTGAACGGTATGTGTACATGAGCATACAGCAAGTGCAAATACAAATACGTTTGCATTGCAATATATACCATCTTAGATCATAATAGTGTATATCATTTTGCTAAGCCAGTCGAACATGAAAGCATGGCAAGTGCATCAATGCCATATCCTAATTAATATTCCACGGCATTCCCTTTCTTAACAATCAAAACATACAAACACAGTGGCCTTTGTGAGGAAATAGCAGGTGTTTAAATAGGCACAGTTGGCGTGCTAATTACCAAATGGTATAGAAATGAACAGTCTATTTTTTCCCGATTTTCCAAGTATACAATGGATGTAACTATCTCAGGTCCTACTTATTAAGATTTTAGAAGTGTTCAAGGCCACTTACTACTCCAACTACAAGTTACTACATGGTTCTTCCAGCCAAGTCATTTAAACAATATTAAACCAGTCAGAGTGATAGTAACATCAAGAAATAAATTAAGAGAAATCAAATAGCCACAAGGTAACCAAGACAATAGAATAACCTATATATTTTAGTTTAATCAAAATTAATTTACTTGAAAACAGAGATCCATCGTGAGTGAATTAAGACTCACATTGGGTAGCCGAAGAAATAATGATTTGGTCTCTGGTGCGAAGGCGGTCAAGCTGAAAGCGAGTCAAGTCCCGATCTTTAGGGAAGATGACTGATGGCTTCGATGAGTGTGGCGATGCTTGAAGCGGTGGAACGAATTCCAAGCAGCGGCAACGATTTAATTTCGGCGGTGGCTTCGAACAGAGTCGATGGAGTGACTGGCGATTTAGGGAAGAAGGAGCGCTGAAATCATTCAGAGGCCATTAAATTGAAGATGATTTATTTCTTTGTTTAGGGAAAACAAATTTGATTTCAATCAAGGGGAAGGAAATCAAGGGGAAGGAAAGAAAGGAATCGGCCATTATAATAGAAAAGGGGAAAATGTTTCTGATTGAAGAAAATTAGGGTAAAGGCAAGCGTGATTTATAGTATAGAACCGTGGGAAGCAAGGAATTAGTATAGGCAGAAATCGGGGTAGGTGGTTTCTACGTACGGGATTACTTGACGCTGAAGGAATACAAATGTGAACCCTTATGTAATTTAATTCTACCGAAATTTACGTTACACATTTTATTTTTATTTCGTCATTAACGAACCCCTAACGCTACGGAACTTGACGTGCTGATACGTTTTTATATTCTAAACATAATAAAATCAGTCTGGTCGTCATCTAACTCCGTTAGTATACACCGTTATTTTATTTTTACTTGTTCATTGGTATACTGATTTTATTTCATTTGTCTACCGATAAACCCGTTCGCTTCCAAACCTGAAACGTTAAATTTTAATTTCTTCACATACACAAATACACACATATCCAAACCAATTTTCAGTTTTCAACACATATATTCTTCAATTCACTTATCGTCGATAACGTTTATTTTTATATTTAACCATTTATATTTCAGTCGAAAATCCAATTCAAATATTCAAAGATAAATATTCGATTCCAAACCAGCCATTCTGAATTAAAATATTGAGTTCAATTCGTACTCAGACCATATATTCATTTTTTAATTCAAAGTTCAATATAAAAACTGATTATTAACAGTTAAATTTCCAATAAATTCCATGTTTCAGTTGTCGAAATTTCCGGGACATTACACTTTCTCATTTAATCATAATTCCATTTTACATTGTCAATACAACTTATCGCTGTTTACTTATTAACTTAGTTCTATTAGCTAAGGCCCATTAATAAGTTCCTCTACCCATTTATTATAACCTATGTTATAGTTTCCTCTTGTGTCTAGGACAAGCCTAAACATTCTTATCAACATGTTTCAGACTTCCAAGCTTACAGATTACATAATTTATAATTAAGTTCAACTTCTTATATTTCATATATTTTCCCTCTTTTTCTCAACTAGTTTCCGGTTTTTCCCATTTACTACTTACTTAATTTACAATATAGTATCCCTTAACTCATTTCACCGGTTATCCAATTTCCATATTAGTTTATTATAACCAAAGTTATAATCCCCACTTTTCCCTAGGACAAGTCTACCTATTACACAACATATTCATTCATGTTATTTAGATTATCATTTCTACAAGTTATGCTTACCATAAAAGGAGTCTTTAATTACATAACTTTATTATTTCTACCGGTTATGTATACCACTAGGTGTCTTTAATTACATAACCTTATCGGGCTAAGTTTGCGGGCCTATATGTAAATATTACCACCGCCCCTCCAGATTTGTGTAGCCCACCCACTGTCCAACCAATTTTACTTAACCCTAACTTTAGTTCATATTCATACAATCCCAATGGATTAGATTAGGTTAAGTAGTATAATTCATTACCATTTCCATTTATGGTTTATAATAGGTTAGACCTCCCACACTAGGCCTACAACTTGTGGATGTTGGATATGCCGGTCGGGTCCGGGCAGACTTCTTCCACAAGTTGGGCCTAACCTCGTGTCATAACCCATCTCGTATTTACGCACTTAGACCTCTCACATTAGGTTCAACATTAGTGGCTGCTGGATATGCCAGTCGGGTCCGGGCAGACTTCCACCCCTAATGCAACATAACCTTGTGTCATAAGTGCAAATACAATTTTTAATTGTAATCCTAGGCATTCATTATTAATCAATTATTTAAGCTGATACCTTTATAGGTGTTAATGCCTATTTACCCAATTATATTCATGATGGATTATATGTCTAAATTCATACTATTCAAATTATGTCAATTCATTTTTTACATATGATCCCATTTGCCCCCAAATCATTTTTCTATACTTATGATCCAATTTAAGATCTTTAAACATAATTTGGTCGATTCCCCAAACCCATATTTATTAATTCAATTATATGTTAACATGAATCAATATAATCATATACTTACTCCAATTATTCCCAGTATATAATTGGGACAAATTTACATGTAAACTTTGTAGCACTCCAACAAATCCAATATATGAATTTTCCCCACATGTTCAAATTAATATTATAACATGTAAACATTCCAACATTTCAACTGACACAATATATGGATTATTCATATTAACAATTCGACGTTATATCATGCTAATCATTCCCACATGTCATCTACACCACTTTAATCATTATTAGCATATGTTTAGGCATCTTAACATGTCATATTCCAATTCGTCATAATGACTAATGATAAACGGTAATATACTACTATCTAAAATAATATGGCTTAAATCCACTCACCTTTCATGCTTTCCCCAAATTTTGGATCTGATCCGTTCTATCATCCATGGTTTTCCATTCCCCTTTAATTTTATTTGAAACCTAATAACGTGGATCGACTATTTTCATTAAAAGAGAAGGAAAAAAAGGAAGAATATGATTAGATTGGATCTGAATGTTACCTTACTTCCATGACTCAATAATCTTATTATTAATGTTGATTCTCTATTTCAGATCTGGATTCATATTTTCCTAGGCTAATATTTTAATTTTCAGAATAGATTTAAGAGAAGAGAGAGAGAGAGAGAGAGAGAGAGAGAGAGAGTAATGGCAGAGCTCCAACGTAGCCATCGAATTATGAGATTTAGGGTTAGGTCTAGGGTCTTATTTATAGGAGTATGGAACAACCAGGACCCTCAGATTTGCCTAAAAGCCATCCAAATCGTCAAAATATTGAAAAACCCTAATCTGTCAAAATCTGCCGAAGGTGGGTAGACACCCCTTTGAGGGGGTCGACCATGGTGTTGACCCACCCTTAAGGGGGTCGACCATGGTGCCAACCCACCTTTGAGGGTGTCGACCCACCTAGGCGGGAAATCTGCCGCCTTCCGAAATTTTGAATTTTGAACCGATTTTCGAATTTCTGGACACATTTTGAATTCTGAACCTAATATATGTACACATATTCTTCCTACGTGAATACAAACTTCGAACCTTAATAACTTCTTCATCCGATTTACACAAACTAGGTGTCGATTTTGACCAGAATTTCGGGACGGACGCGATGGCGCAATCTGTTTTACTTAATTATGAATATTTAATTAAGTTATTCTTATTTTATTATCTTACACTAAAAATACGGGGTGTTACAGGTTTATGTATTATTGTCAAAATTTGGGCATCGAATTATATCGAGTCGTTACAGTGCTATTAAAGCATAAGGTTTAGTAATAACCTTGGCTCTGTAGCGTAACTCGATAGAGATGAGGCTAGTAATACTCTAGATTGAGTTTGAGTGTATATATTTGAGAGACCATTATTTGTAAATTTTAAATACAAATGTGTTATATTGTGTTATTTGAACGGTTCAATTTTGAACTAGCAACTGACATGATATTGTTTCATAAAGAGGGCAAATGAAATAATTTTACCCAATTTTTTTGTATAGAAAGGAAATAATTTTATCAAATTATTGAGATATTGGCGTGTTTGATTGATTTGAATGGAACTCAAAATGAGATTAAAAATTTGAAATGGTTTAATATAGAAAAAGGTGACTTCAATGTGAAATTAGTAAATGAGATGGGAATTTTTAATGGAAATGAAATAATGAAAATTGAATTAGTTAATTTTATATGTAATCGGAACTTATGTTGATTGAGTGGAGTTAAGAATGGATATTGAAATTTAATAAGATAAATTTGAAATTTGGAAATTAAATGAATATCAGTGAAGACAAACAAGTAAATGTTTATGTTGAATGTAAACTGAATAAAATATAAATTGAATAAAAACCAATCAGAGCTAATCAATTGATATTAAAGCATGAAAATCCCAAGCGAATATTAATATTGACTATAAATTCAATTGATTTGATTAAGTTGGTTTTGCTTTGGTAGTTTGGTTATTGTTTGTTAGATTGGTTGAATATAATTCATCAACGAGTTAATAAAAGAGTAGAATGAATTGGTTTTCGATATATAATAAATTGGGTTTTGAAAGATAATTGGTTTGTAACATTTTTCCTACCTTAGTAATTTCGGGGACGAAATTCTTTTAAGGGGGAAGGAATGTAACATCTTGTATTTTTGGTAGTTAGATATTTAATATATTTTATTATAGTAAATGCTGAATTATAATTATAAATGGATTTATAATATAGAATTCGTTATTTAAAACGAAGATTGAACGTTAAATTTATATTTAATTATAATCCAGCTCGTAACGTCATGGTAGTTCGTAATTTACGTTTAGAACTTCATTGTATAGGATCCGATATAAGTCGGAATTCTGTCTAACAAGAAATGTTTGAATCTATTTGATTATAAGTTTCTCATTGTTAGGGATTATGGAAAGGATCGTTAAGGCAAAACAAACATTAGAGGGGGATGAATAGTGCTTTTACAAATTTAAACGAAATCTAAAACTTAAGTGAATTAGTAATGAATCAAACACCACAGAAACAATCACAGACATAGAAACATACTCAAATCTTACCATATACTAAAACAAACCCCGTTGAGATCACGTAGTAGCACCACATTCACCCATTCCCTTATTTTCCCACCAAAACCTACAAAGCAATAAAATATACATATATCTGTAAGACTATAATTATTACTCAGAATAAAATATACGTCCTTTAGGTTCGAGGCATCAAAAGAACAGTCTTGACGTGGTTAATTAATTTATTTTTTCAGAAGATTCAAAACAATTACCTCTCATTTTTTATCCACCATCACGATTGTTAGAACCATTTCGCTATTCTTCTTCTTTCCTCAATTTCAAATCTCCTATGCATGAATTGATTACTCAAAAGGGTAAGATTCAGTTCCTAATCCGAACTTTCTCCTCGAATGCCAGTACTGAAATTTCCATTTCACGCATTTCTCCTTTGACCTTTTCTTCTTCCCTAATCAATTTCTGATTTTAATCCTAGGTTTCTATAATCTCCTATACTTTGGCTCTGAATCATCGCCATAATGGCTGAGCTGCCATTGTGAAGTGCTATGTCATTGCTAATAGGCTAACTCCAAGCTTTTAGTCCTCTTCTAATCGCTATCTCCAGGTATCGAAAAAGTGGATTTGGCTTTAATTTAGGTTGAGGAATTTTATTCGATTTCAGGTATGTTCTCCATTCATTTTCACGCACCAAAATATTACATGCAATTTACTAATTCCTCCTCTTTCATTTCAGAAAGATGATGTTTACTCTAAGCCACTGTTAACTGTTGTTATCGATTAATACTTTTTACATCTTTACCTTCCTATTCAGGTAATTCCAACTTCTTCGATTTGTGGGTTCTTATCTCAATATAATTATATCACAACTAACGTAATTAGTTGTATTAATGATGTTATAAATTTGGAAAGTATTTATTCGAAGTGAAATTTCATATTTTTTTTCATCTGATTTATTTTGGAATTTTAGGAATGATCTTTTGTTATTAACGGTAGTTTTGAAAATAAAAGCATATGGCTTATTTTAGCTTTTGTATACTCAGATGGTTAAGTAATTTATTTTGACTGTTGATTTCGAGAATAATTGTTGGATTCAAGCTTATATTTTTCATAGCCAACGGTGAAATTCAAGTCATGGTGATTTATTTGTAAACACTTTTGATCAACAGTACTGATTGTTTTGTACTTTGTTCTACATATATTTTAAGAAATTTCCTTATCCACTATTGTGATGTATATGTTTCCTTTGTTTCATTCACTTTTTACTTTTATTTTTGGTTTCACTTCTTTTTATACTTAGTCATATTAGAAGCTTTTATGTTAAATATTTCTGTATATTATTTTAATGCATTTATAGTAGATATTGGATTGTCTTTGGTAGGGGTTAAAATATAACCAACACAAGATCCATTTGTAAGATTTAACTGGTATGAAAATTGGTTAGCAGTTAAGATTTACACTTTAGAATTGATTAGTAAGAAAATGTCATAGAAGGGGGGTGGGTTTTGTGCCTGTATGCGTAGATAAGTGAAATTATACCTTATCTCAATAGATATGATAATGAACATTTAATTTTTTAATTTAAAATTTACCTTGGCTCAACTATTGTAGACAATTTTGATAGAAATCAATTTGATATTATGTCAAACATCTAAAATCTGTTGATTTTAGGCATGCAATTATAAACAATGTAAAAGTTCCATGCTGCATCTTTTATCACAGAGGTATTATGTCTACAATTAACATGTACATGAACTAAAGCCAATGAATCATCAAACATAACCGAAATAGATGTAGTGCCAAAGGCTATAGGCCCAGTTAAAAAAATGAATTAATTCATTAATTGTAGGCGTGGATTTGATACCAATAGGATCAAGTTATGGTCTTTCCTAATGATGTTGTACTTCTACTATGATTTTAAAATGGAGCCATTGACAAACAAAGATTAGAGGAAAATAATGAGACAAATGGTAAGCTTTTGAGGATTTTTTCTTCTTCTTAATATTCAATTGTTATGATTTGTACCAATTAGTCTGATTGTCTACTGAATGCCTATCTAATTAATGGAATTTGATATTATATTAAAAAATACAATATAGTGATGATCATGTTTACAACCACTCTACTATATTTTATCTACAAGTATAAAATAGTAGTATGTGCGTAGTATAATGGTCTTCTTTAGTTTACATCTAGAATGATTTAATAGAATGCTTTTTAACATTAATTCTTAAAATGGTTAGGATTTATTACTCTCTTTCTTATTCATACAGAACACACTTGATGATGTTAAAAAAAATATTTTCCTCCTATTATGTATAATTATTTAATGTTATGGAGCACTTATAGTTTATAGATTTATTTCCTTTTAAAACAAAGGGAAGAAATTTCATTTAATTTCCAAATTTGAAAGGTTTTTAATTATATGAAATTAACTAGCACAAACAAAGGGAACAAATTTCATTTAAATTCCAGGTTTGGAATGATATTTTTCTAATATTTTTCATGGATAATATTTTTCTCTTTTGCTATTATAGTAACTTCTTATCTTTCTCTTTTGCTGTTGTTTTAATAGAATTATATTGTTTATCCTTCTTTGCTTTTACAAGGGTAGCTGAAAAATTCATGGCAGCCACCTGTCATGGTTTGAGATGTGTCGAGTCTAGATCCTTCCTTATCGCTGCCAATGGGTCCTCTGTTTACCTCGAGGCCACGTGAAACACTAAATTCATCAAATAAGGCAGTGATGTCCCTCAAAATGGTTGCTGCAAAACGAGTTCTTGATTGGCTTTGAGATTACAAGTGTATATGACATGGTAAGCATATGTTTTCCCTTTGTTTACTAGAATTTGTTTTGATTTAAATGATAGAATATGTTCCTTTTTAATTCCAGTGAAGACGAATCATTTTAGAACTTCCTTTCGTCTTTCTGGTTCTGTATGTTGTTGCAATTTTGGTATTCGGACTCAAGAGTGGGCAACTTTTGAAGCCTTGGTAATGTGCTTTTGACACTTGCTGGTTGTGAGGTAAAATTTCATTTTTCACTATTTTCCTGCATTTATCATAATTATGAATTTCATCCATACTACAGTACTTTCAACAATTTAAAGCAATGAAACACTCTCAAAATTTCCAAAAATGAATGGCTTTTATTATAAATCAATAGGAATTGCGGGTTTATGCTGAATTCATGCCGAAATTTTACATTCCATTGCTAACTCTATATAAACTTCTGTTATATTGATAGATACTTACAAATTTCCTATCAAATGTTATTAGCCATGCTACATGACCATTTGTTCTGAATGAATGGATCAAAGCGAAGTGTTTGGAATTAGCTATGGATACACATGATGGTAGTGGAATATTCTCAATACGTTGGCTGGCAACTTTACTTGAACCATTCTTTCACAATTGAAACATATTGATTCGGTTATATTTGTGGATGCCAAGATCATGGAAAAAAGGATTGAACGAAGATGAGATTGAACAATTATGTAATTATATGATAGAGATGTGATGACATGTTCTACTATTTGTTTCATATAGGTGGTCTGTATTTCAAGTAAGTTCGGACAAACTGGAAAAATTATGTAAGTATATGTTCTTTGTTTTACCATGCTTCTGTTTTAAAATGACGCGTCTTGAGTATTTTTATTTCTTATATGTATATGGTTCATTTTCGGCTATTATTTCTACCAAAACGTGTAAATGCTCCAAACTTTGAGCAATGTTGCGGTGCATTCTCATTGCAATAAACTGCAAGCATTGGTTTTTCTGAGCTATGTGGTTAACTATTATTGTTGCAGATTTTTGGTACTAAGTGGCTTATGATATTTTTAAATTTTGTGATCATTTTCCTCTTCTAGCACTGGTTTTCTTTTTAGTGCCAGAGGTTACTTTGATTCCATAATTTTGTATATTCAAGATGCTGCAACACTTCTGTTAAATTTAATTTAATAATATTTGAAAATTTAAAAGGCTTGCTTTTGCCGACTAGCATGTATAAACAACATAGAAAAGGTCCATTTACAATATGTCTATTATGGAAGTACCCTATATATTTAATATAATAAAAACTCAACCAAAACCAGAGATAAACACAATTAACTTAAAAGATGAATTACACAAATTATTAAATAATTATGGAACGAACCTTGTGTACATCGTTAAATAAGTATAAGATTACTAATCATATGTTTATTCAATAACATAACAACAACAATTTTCAGCATTGATGTATTAGTATGTAATCATGCACCTACAATTATTTATATGTGTATTTCCAAAAGTTTTAGAAGAATATTATATTTTTTTTCATTCGTGCATTTGCATGTGTAACATGAAAAGAATTTATTAGCAAATATTTTTTTTTCTTTTTTTCTTCTTCTCTCTCTCTCTCTCTATTTTTTTTTTTGCTCTGCACGTTAGTCGTATCCTATGAATCTGATTATTAGGTTGAAAAGCAATGTGCCGATTATTTGGCACGGTATTGCATGGATGTTGGATTGAAGGCAGCAGTACAACTGCATGGCATGCACATTGATAAAAATTAGAATTAATACACAAATTAGAAGAAATATTTTCAACGATGATGACAATAATAATAATAATAATAATGCATGGGATTAAAATTAATATATGATTGTATGCACATGCACATTGAATGAGATAGTAGTATAGCAAGCAATTACTCACATTTAGCAAAAAATTACACATTTTGAACACATTAACAAACTTAAGTATATAAAAAAAAAGACAGAGTGCTAGGTAGTTAATCTTTTTAAAAACAAAAAAAACTCAACCTAACGCTTTAATGAATATTACATTAAATTAATATTAATATAAAAATATATTGTAATAAATGACATAATAACAAACAATCTTAGATTAATCCCATTAAATTAATTGTTGTAGTAACAGAAAGATGCATTAAATAATGTGAATGTGCCAGTTATTTGGCGCGGTATTACTTGGATGTTTTATTAAAGGCAGCCGTGCAACTGCACGGAACTTATACTAGTATAAGCAAAAATAAAGTGCAGAAAAGGAAAAAACACACATGATTTTATACTGGTTCGGATTGCTTCTACGCCCAGTCTCACGCAACACTGGATTGCATAGAGTTTTATTACTATATCGAAATCCAATTACAACCTCCTTGATTTCATGGCTACAAGGGATACCACCAATTCCAACCTCCTTGATTTCACGGCTACAGGTGATACCACCGATTACCCGTTTTATTGATTTCACACCTACAAGAGATACCACCGTTTACCCCAAATACAACACAAACAATGTCCTATAGCTCTTCAATAGCACTTGATTCGGAGAGTGATGAGTAGAGAGTGTAGAGAGAAGATGGATAGTGAAAACAGAATTGAATTTGGCAAAGTATAGGTGTAGGAACCATAAAAAAGATAAGAAATAATGGTGTAATGAAGTAGAGTGAAAGTGGAGAAGAAGAGATGATTAAAAATTCGAATTCAAGCCCTTCTTATAGTGTGTGAAAGGTTGCAACTCTTCAGAACCGTCACAATTAGTGAAAAGACACTTCCTTTTAAAATTGAAAAAATGGAAGTTATATGTCGACATAGTGTTTTATTTATGTCGACATATACATAGTTCAAAATTCATTTTTGAGCATTTTCAAAGTGTTTTGATATAAATATAATTCTGGAAATTCTTGTATTATAATATAGTGTTATAAATTAATATTATAAAATAGGAAATCGGTTCCCCATGATCTCAAAAAAAAAAGTAGGAAATCATATGAAAACATAAATATAAACTATATAAACATATTTATAAAATTATAAAGTTTAAAACTATATAAAATGTAAAAATATAAATATATGAAACTTATAAAACTTTGAGTTTGAAAACAAAATTTAAATAAGGAAGGGGAATAGAAAGGATAGAAAATAAAATAGAGAGAAAATAAAATAGAGAGGATTGAAGATAGATTTGAAAACAGAATTTGAAAAACAGAATTTGGATTTGAACCTGCAGTGCTATGTAGAGTCTTATATAATCTAGACTCTATAACTATATTAGTCTTGAACTCTTGAAATCTTGAATACTCATGAGTCTTGAAATATCTCTGAACTCTGAATCTTTAATATCATTATACTATACGGTCTTCAGTAATATTTCCTGTATATAAATACTGCATATGTGTGTGTGTATATATATATATTCTGTACAAAAGTGTTAGTATATATTTTATAATCAATTAATATTGAAATAATGTTGTTGTCATCAAAACTCCATTCTCCAACATTCTCCCCTTTTTGATGATGACAACCTTAGTTTATAAAATATCATACTTGTATATACATGTTGATGATTATCCTTCAAGTACTCCCCCTGTCTATAAGAATCCTATAAACTATGTCTGTATTTTATAATTTCTCCCCCTTTGGCATTGTCAAAATGAAATTCTAAAACAACTCCCCCTAAGATGTATAAGTTATCTAATGATATTCCCCTTTAATCTATAATTAATTCAAAGTAGAAGACTCCTTCTAAGTAAAATAATCGTTTAATAACATATACTCCCTCTTAATCTTATTTGTTTGTATAGACATTACTAGTTATAATACCTATCTTACAAATATAAACAATTTTTGCATTAAACTTGAGTTTGTACAAATTATGATACACAAATATATACAAGCACAATTTATCATAAGAACGTAAGGAAATGCAAATCAAATAAAACCTTAAACACTAATTATTTTTGACAATGGGTGGTTTGTGAATTGGACAATTTGGATAATGACACAAAATTCCCCATTCCTTTCAATCACATTCGCATTTTAGTCGAACAAGACTTCTCCTACACATACAACCTTATCGTCTTCTTCCGTAATCGTTGGTCGAGTTTCTTGTTGTTCTTCCTCCTCCATCATTTCCCCTTCCGGTTCTTCCTCTTCTTCCATGGCTTGATTATCATCGTCGATGATAATCGGATTAGCCTGATTATCCATTATGAATTTAAGTAAATTCTGTACTACTTTCCCCTGCCTTTTTTCTCTCGACTCATCCAAATCTGTAGTACTTGTATTTCATCCATCATTTGCAGAACACACTCCATCTTTTTTTCGATTTTGATGACACAAGAAAGCGTAGATCGTTGAAATGGATCCTCGAATGGTCCAGCGGCCAAATCGGAATTGATTTGGTTGTTTAAATTAGTGGAGGCCATTTTTCATTTCAAGTTTTGAATTTCTACAGAGAAGAGAAATGAAAATGAAGAAGAAAAGTCGAAGTAGAAGATTTAAGTAATTAATATAACTAACTTTTGAAGGGAATTAAATATAAAATTCAGGCAGTTATATGTCGACATACTTTAGTTTTAAATTTTATTATTTTTAATTTCTTGTAATATCTTTATATATTATAGTATATTTAATTATTCTAACTCACTTAATGAACATATGCCTAATTCTCTTCTAAATTTAGTAAATGTTGCTTTGTTTAATGGTTTTGTTAATATATCTGCTATTTGTTTATCTGTTTCTATAAGTTCGAGTGAAATCTTTTCTATACTTACGTTATCTCTTAGAAAATGATGTCTTACATCAATATGTTTAGTTCTTGAATGATGAGTTGGATTTTTAGAAATATTTATAGCACTTGTATTATCCCAGTATGTAGGTGATTTATTTATATTTAATCCAAAATCATTTAAAGTTTGTTGCATATATATTACTTGTGAACAAGACAATGGAGCAGAGATATATTCTACTTTAGTTGTTGCCAAGGATACAGTATTTTGCTTTTTATTGTACCAGGAAACTAGTGGATGTCCTAAAAAGTGACATGTAACACTAGTACTTTTACGATCGGGTTTACATCCCGCATAGTCAGCGCCACAATAAGAAACTAATTCGAATCATCCTTAGGTTAAAACAATCCAAAATATGGTGTACGCTTCACATACCTTAGAATACGTTTTACGGCTTTTAAATGTGTTTCCTTAGGTTGTGATTAATATCTTGCACAGAGACATACACTATGCATTATATCTAGTCTACTAGCGGTTATATATAATAACGATCCTATTATTCCTCTATATAGTTTTTGGTCAACGTCTTTTGATGTATCGTCTTTACTCAAAGCTATATTAGTTGCCATAAGTGTTGGTTTCCCATTCGTTGTCATTAGATTAGATTTATTAATTAGATCTCTTGCGTATTTTTCTTGATTAATAAATATTCCATTTTTTAATTTATGAATTTGCAATCCTAGAAAGAATGATAATTCTCCTATATGACTCATTTCAAATTCTTTATCATAATATCTGAAAATTCTTTATTTATCTTATTGTTTGTCGACCCAAAATTATATCATTAACATATATCTGAACTAATTGAATATCTTTATTATTTTTCTTAATAAACAAAGTATTATCTAATTTTCCTATTTCAAAATTTGATTGTAACAGATTTAATTTCTTAATCTATCATACCAAGCCCTAGGAACCTGTTTTAATATGTATAACGCTTTCTTAAACTTATATACATGATTTGGTAAATTTTTCATCTTCAAATAGAGGTGGTTGCTCTACATAAACGTCTTCTTTAACAATTCCATTTAGGAAAGCACTTTTAACATCCATTTGATATAATTTGAAATTATCATGGTTTGCAAAAGCTAGTAAAATCCTAATAGCTTCTAATCTTGCTACTTGAGTAAAAGTTTCATCGTAATCTATTCCTTCTTTTTGAGTATAACCTTGTGCTACTAGTTGTGCCTTATTTCTTACTACCTCACCGTGTTCGTTCATTTTATTTTTGTAGACCCATTTGGTTCCTATTATAGTCTTATTCTCATATCTAGGAACAAGTTCTCATACACCATTCCTAGTAAACTGATTTAGTTCTTCTTGCATAGCAAGTATCCATGAATCATCAGAGATGCTTCTTTTGGCTTTTAGGTTCAATAGTTGAAATAAATGCAGAGTTACTCATATTATTTATTTGATTGCGAGTTCTCACAACAGATTGAATATTTCCTAATATAATTTCTACATGATAGTTTCTAAGTAATCTACTTCTTTTATTTGGTTGATTATCTTCGTGATATATTTCATTAATCTCATTTTCACAATCATCTTTACAATTTTAAATTATACTTTTATAGTTTTCGTCGAAAGATACGTTTAGTGTTTCTTCTATGGTATTGGTTCGAGTATTGAAAACTCTATATGCCTAACTTCTTTTTGAATATCCAATAAATATTCCTTTATCAGATTTCGAATCAAACTTGTCTAAATTATCTTTTGTATTTAGTATAAAACATTTACTTCCAAATATTTTATAATATGATACTTTTGGTTTCTTGTTATACAGAAATTCATGGGGTTTTATGAGTTAAAAGTCTAACTGAAATTAATAATATAGCAAGCTATTGCAAATGCTTCAGCCTAAAAGTTCCTTGGTAAATTACTACCGGATAACATAGTTCTCACACATTCTTGTATCGTCCTATTTTTACGTTCAACTACTCCGTTTTGTTGAGGGGCTCTCGGAATTGAAAAATTATGGGTTATTCCCTTTTTATTACAATATTTTTCAAAATGTTCATTTTTGTATTCTCCGCCATGATCACTATGTATTATTTTAATTTTTAGTGATAATAAATTTTGAATTCTTTTAGAAAAAGTTTTAAATTGATTAAAAGCATCACTTTTATTTTTCAAAAACAAAGTCCAAGTGAATCTAGAAAATCATCAACTATTATGTAAACATATCTATTATGGTTTATCGATTGAACTTGAGATGGACCAAATAAATCCATGTGTATTAACTCTAATGGTTTTGATGTAGTGATTTTCTCTTTTGATTTAAATGAACTTTTCTTTAATTTTCCAAATTGACAAGCATCCCATAAGTTATTGACTCTAAATTTCATTTTGGGTAATCTTCTAACTGAATCTAGTTTAGAAATCCTAGAAATGTGTTTGAAATTTATATGACCAAATCTCTTATGCCAAATCCAAGGGTCACTTGTACTGTCCATAAGACATTGGTTATCGCTGGAGATTTTCATACTCAATATATAGATATATTTTTTTCTATCTCCTTCGAATAAAACTTTTGAATTCCTACCTTCTATAAAACATTTATTCTTTTCAAAGTTTATTTCATAACCCTTATCGCAAAGTTGACTTATACTAAGCAAGTTGTGTTTCAATTCTTAACTAACAAAACATCAGAAATAGTAGGAGTTTTAGAATTGTTGATTCCAATAATGTACCCTTTAGAGTAATCTCTGAAGTTCACCATTCCACCATCTTCATATTTCAGATTATTGAGTAGTTCTGGATTTCCAGTCATATGTCTCGAACAACAACTATCCAGTATCCATTTGTCCTTTTTCGTTTCCACCAATCGTCTTCTAGAATTTGAATTCTCGACAGCTATGTAACACACTAGTTCGGAATTTAAATTTCCAACAACCACCTTTTCAGAATTTAAATTTTCAAAAGCCACCATTTCAGAATTTGAATTGCCAACAACCACTTTACCCATCTTTTCAAATTTTGAAATTTCAAAAGTCATAGAACTCCTCCTTTTCTGGATTGAACAATATTTCGGTAGACCAGACGCCTCTTTAACATTATTATATATCGACTCTTTCAACATTGATACAATGCATGAATTGACACTAGTATTAACAGAGATTCCAAAATTTTCCATTTAAAAATTTTCAAAAATTAGATTATGAACTTTATGAAAGACCTTGCTATGATACCAATTGTTAGGGATTATGGAAAGGATCGTTAAGGAAAAACTAACACTAGAGGGGGGTGGATAGTGTTTTTGCAAATTTAAATGAAATCTAAAACTTATGTGAATTACTAGATGAATCAAACACCATAGAAACAATCACAGACACAGAATCAAACACAAACACAAATATAACCAAAAATAAAGTTTAGAAAATGAATGAACATACTGGATTTTATACTGGTTCGGATTGCTCCTACGCCCAGTCCCACGCAACGCTAGATTGCATAGAGTTTTATTACTATATCAAAATCCAATTACAACCTCCTTGATTTCAGGGCTACCACTGATTCCAACCTCCTTGATTTCACGGCTACAAGAGAAACCACCGATTACCCGTCCTGGATTCATGGCTACAACGGATACCACCGTTTACCCCAAATACAACCCAAACAATTACAAACAGCCCTATAACTCTTCAATAGCAGTTGATTCAGAGAATAATGAGTAGAGAGTGTAGAGAGAAGGATAGTGAAAACAGAATTGAATTTGGCAGAATATAGGTGTAGGAATCATAAAAAAGGTAATAAATAATGGTGTAATGAAGTAGAGTGAAAGTGGAGAAGAAGAGATGATTAAAAATTCGAATTCAAGACCTTTTTATAATGTGCGAAAGGTTGCAACGCTTCAGAACCATCACAATTAGTGAAAAACACACTTCCTTTCAAAATTGAAAAACGACAGTTATATGTCGACATAGTGTTTTATTTATGTTGACATATACATAGTTCAAAATTCATTTTTGAGCATTTTCAAAGTGTTTTGATATAATATAATTCTGGAAATTCTTGAATTAAAATATAGTGTTATAAATTAATATTATAAAGTAGGAAATCATATGAAAACATAAATATAAACCGTATGAACATATTTATAAAATTATAAAGTTTAAAAAAATATAAAATGTAAAAATATAAATATATGAAACTTATAAAACTTTGAGTTTGAAAACAGAATTAAAATAGAAAGGAGAATAGAAAGGTTAGAAAATAAAATAGAGAGAAAATAAAATAGAGAGGATTGAAGATAGAATTTGAAAACAGAATTTGAAATACAGAATTTGGATTTGAACCTGGAGTGCTATTTAGAGTCTTACATAATCTAGACTCTATAACTATATTAGTCTTGAAATCTTAAACTCTTGAAATCTGGAATACTCATGAGTCTTGAAATATCTCTGAACTCTAAATCTCTAATATCTTTAAACTGTACAGTCTTTAATAATATTTCCTGTATATAAATCCTACATATGTGTATATGTATATTCTATACAAAAGTGTTAGTATATATTTTATAATCAATTATTATTGAAATAAGGTTGTTGTCATCAAAACTCCATTCTCCAACACTAATGAAAGAGAAAATTTGAGATTTTATATTATAGACTGTGAGTTATGTCAAATTCAAACTTTTAAATAGTCGCTATGTAATCATTTACAAATTATAACATTTTCTTTAGAATTTAAAAAGCGATTTCTATATAATTTAAATATCATTTAACCCAGAATTTTTAACGTTGAGTTTGAAATATGTATTGATTTATCTCCAGCTAGCTTTATTTGAAGGGAAAACACACTACTGCCCATATTGATTACCTATGTATGATTTAACTTTGATCATATCCCCTTATTCCTCCTCTATAAATAGTTGTGACTTCGTCCATTTCTTTCAGCAAAGTAAAAACACATGAACTTTCATTTCTTCCCCAAACAAAGAATCAAAACTCCACTTCATCCTTCTATTTTTATTTTGCCCCACTTTGAAAAAGCTGAGTATTTTATAAAATATATGTGTGTGTATATATATATATATACACACATATATGTATATAGTCGGGCATATTTATGTGGAGCAGTTCTGGTCGAGATGGAGAGGATGGTCGAGGGGGAAGTTGACCGACGTCCAACATGGGGGTTCGATGCAACAACGAAGTGAAAGAACGGTACATGTTAGCCAGTTTGAAGGGGGATGTACTGGGTAGTTCCAGGTATAACTGAAGTGGGTTTCCAAAAATAAAATGGGTAAGTTGCATGGGTGTTGTAATATGTTGAGTGTGTGTACAGAATTCTAGAGCGATGTAGTAAGTATGGATCGGGCATTTTGAATGAAGCACTATAGCCATAAAAACGCAGTAGTATATGAAAAAAACGAAGAAGAAACAATGGAGCTGAATATATAGCATGGGGAGGGGTTTAGCATTCTAGAATGAAAAAGCACGAAGTGGAGTTACTAGCAGTTGGGCGATGGCATGAGGAAATTGCAACATTTTCGGAAGAAAAGAAAAAAATTGAGACGTGAAACATGAAGAAATTTAGACGTGCTGCCTGGGAGAAATAAATATGGGGAGGTGTAATAGTACGGAGGAGGCACTGTAGTAAGGTAGGATAAGAATGCAGGGTGAAGGAAACAAATGAAGTGGGGAAGTTTGCATTTGTAAAACAGCTGGTTTCAAATTATTGCATGAGGAAGAAAGTAATGAAATGGGAAGATGTCACAGTAGCTAAAGGTGGCGTGTAGGTGGATAGTGGGCTTGATTGGGAAGGCCCAAATTAGTTTTAAAACTAATATAAAGTATTTATTTAAATACATATAAACTTACAATGTTAATATCGTGTGCATACGTGATCAGAATTCGACGAAGTTTGACACGTTGGAGTCGTATTGACAAGCACAACACAATAAAACTAGTTTGGAGAAATTTGGAGCTCACTAGGATTTTTAGTAAATTAAAACAATTGGTTCGAGTTGATCATTGTTTAACGATTAAATAACCAAGGTGAGTACAACTCACTTAGTTTTGTCCCACTTGTATTTTATACAAGTCGGGTTTAATATATGTATGCTATGGTTGTTTATTATTAGATATTTATCGAATATATTATTTTATATTGACTAAGTTGATTAAATAAAACGTTTGTTTAATTTCATTGAAATCAGTCGTTATTTTTAATGATTTTAACCAATTGAGGTAATTTACCTTGTTGGTCACGTTTATAATAATATAAACGTACTAAATTAATAGTTGGATGCTTAGATTACTGTTACTAGTTGATTTTTAGAAATTATATCTGCATATTGAATTGAACGATTTAATTTATGGTAACCTAATCGGATGCAGGGAAAACATGTTGGAGAGTTCTAACTAGATTCCTCAAATATATTAAATGTTATTTATTTTCATATTATCATTATATGAAATGTTCCGATTGGATGATTAATTTGGTTATTGATCGTTGATTGGAATTTCAACGTTGTTTTGTTGTAACAAATAGGCAGTATTGGTTAAGTAATCGGCATCATATAGCCTATAAATCAACCGTTTTATAAATATTTATTTACCGTCAGGCGAATCAATAGAAATGAAGTTATAAATTTATTTTATAACTGAAGATAGATTTTTAATTCTATTATTTTAAATAAAATTTTATTAAAAGGAAATAAATATTTATTATTATTGTTGTGATTATTTTTTCCAAGGCAACCCATTTTAATAGTGGGCGTACCACTTTTATTATAGAGAAAGGTACTGATACTCCGCATATGCACTGAGTAACATTTCTAGTTTGAAGTGTCCAGTCACCATCGTTACACAAATACGCAAAGAAAAACATCATAATAGGGTATAGAACGTAATGCAACCGATTAGCTATGGAACGTCACCATTAGCATTATCGTCATAGAAAGAGCCCGTACAGGGAGTCATATTACGCTTATAGGACAAAAAGCGAAGAGCCAAATCATCCATGTTGAAAAGAGCCAATAGACGGTTTCTATCCCATGAAAGATCCTTCATTAGAACTTCATTGTTTTCACCAATTTCACCATCATTCCTAAATCAATTTATTACCATCTGGCCTGTAGAATAGACGGCTATGGTCTTCCATAGCTTCATTAATAAATATGAAGAAAATATTGTCTTTGTCACAATGAATCCCAGAAGGGGCGTGCACCCAAGCAGTCTCCTGCTCATTCTAAGTGATATCTGGATTTGGAGGGATGTCAAGTAAAACATGAGGCACAACCTCGACATGAACTTGCTTGGTCTTAAGCGCCTAGGCACGAACTGGTGGACGGGGAAGTGGTATTTTAGGAAGAGGTACAGTAGTTTCAGTACAAGAATCTATAGTATGACCAAAAGCTTTGCATAACGTGCATATTTCAAGTTTCCATCTGTACTTGACATCAACTAGAAATTTGCAGTTTTCTATTCTAACCTTGATCTGAGAAGGTAATGGCTTGTCCGGGATGACTTCAGTTAGGGCCCTAGCATAAATTAAGTTCATCCTGACTTCTGTATTGGCGTCAAAGAATTTCAATTTGCCGATGTGGCTGGCTAACCAGTTAAGGCCAAGGAGAGGCTGAAGAACAGATGGAACATGCGTGAATTGAGTCTAGACGGGAATGGAAAGGACTTTCTCCTTTACCCTGTCAATTTTAGAGGTCCAAGTAGTCCAGATGGGAATTGAGTCCACCTCGTAACCTCCACGACGTTTGACATGCTTCATTCATATTGACCTTCGGGGTTTTTGAGTCCAAGAAGAAACCAACTAAATGCTCCTTCCAGAAAGAGGTAGCCTCCTGAAATAATAATGGAGGGGGAGACGAGCTTAATTCATTGTGCGGTATATTGAAATCAACAGGCGTATACTCACCAGCAATATTTGGCAAGGTTGTAAACAGAGAAGTCCATTGCAGTTTGCTAGAAGTTGTGTTACCCTCTTGAACATTGGGATTTGTTGTTGAAACATTTTTATGAATAGGTGGTGTGCATCTCAGATTAGTAGTATTGTCAGCGGTATGAATACAGTGCCATTCAAACCAGTTCTCCACCGCAACCACTTAAATATATACCACAATTTCCAGTGTTCTTTTCCTGACCCAAAACGAGGTTCCCATTCACATCCACGGACTGTGCAGATGCATTTAGCGAAGACGAACCAGGCAAAGGCCAAGCATTAAACGTCTAAGCAATCATAGAGGAGAGAGGAGTTTTACCTCTAAATTGCGTGGTAGCAGCAAACACAGTCGAAGCAGGAGGACGAGTAGCTTGTAAATCTACGATTAGGGTATTAAGAGGGTGATCTGCATGAAGGGAGTAAAATGGTTTAGGAGGTGCAGCAGCGTGAGCTTCGTCATTAGGGTCAGATTCAGATGGCGATTTAATAGGATTGGAGAGGCTAGCAGATCTCGTCACAACCGAAGAACGGGATTAAGTATTTGTTTTCTTATTTTTGGCCATGTAGATGGATCGAGGAATAATGGAGAGATAAGGGGTGAGAGGAGAACGGAGGCGCACAGTGGATCAGATCAAGGGGGTAGCCGCTAGCGAGAGAAACTCTGCTATTTTTGAGGTTTTAATTCTTAATAATAAATGTATTTTGAATATTTATCATTTAAATTTATAAGTAATCATTAAATAGTTCTATAAGGTAAATTCTTATGTTAGTAAGGTTCTATAAGCAAATGAACAGAAATTAACCTAATGGATTAATTGTCTCTAAGAAACAATTAAATGGAGTTATTTAAATTAATTATATTATTAAGTAATTTGCAGGAAGGACTAATTGGAATTGGTTAAAAAATTAACCATGGTTTGAGTTGACTAAGTCGAATTGAAATTAGGTGTTTGATTAATTTGTTTTTAATTAATCTAATGAAATAGTTTATTGAATGTTTGTTTTAATTTTAATAAGAATTTAAAAAGGAATTTAATATTTATTTTTCGTAATAAGGAAGTAAATTTTTAGTTTAACTAGTAATAATTTAAGTGATTACTTTTCTTAAATGAAATTCATTTATGTAAGTAGTCGAGTTGGAGTGGAATCTAATTGAATTGTGAAAGGATTTTATGAATGTATTTTTATCACAAAACCCGAAAGTTATAAAGAAATTTAAGCGAATACGATGGTTTAAAACAAATGATTATTTAACATTTGAATTAAAAAAAAGAAATCGAGATAAAAAGGGGTTTATATTGAATCTAAGTTTATAAATGAGGTTGATAAAAGAGATGTGAAGTTAAAACATTGATTTTAGATTGGTGATACTTAATAATGAAATTAAGTAAAATAAATGGAATTGAAATGAGATTTTCAAAGCAGAAAATGTTTGAATGGATTAGAAGTGGAATAATATGGGTTGATAAGGAGTTAAGATGAGAAATTAAAGAATTGGAACCCAATTGGAGCTTGGTTGAGTTGGGTGATTTTTTGAGTATTAATTTGATGTTGATTTCGGTCTTCGGGATTAATACTTAGGAAGCTATTCGCTTACCAATTTATGGCCAGGGACTAATAAATGTTGAAGTAACATAAATAAAAAGAGATTTTGTGAAAATATAACTATATTTTCTAGATTTAAGGAATTAGCGAGATGAGTTTGAATATTTTATTCAAAAGGGGAAGTGTTTGTTATTGTTTCAAGAAATGAAACAAAATAGATGTCGTAACGATGTTTTACGTGAAATTTGAATGAACTTAAAGTTTGAATATATATATATATATATATATATATATATATATATATATATATATATACACACACACATGATTTAATTCTAAGTATTTAAATAATTTTTCGAATACTCTTATATTAAACGAAGAAGAATAAAAGTTATATTTGTATTATTGAAAGATTTAGAAGTTTTAAAATTTACTATTCGTTAATTAGTTTTTAATTAAAGGGCCAATTAATGCCAAGTAACAGTGAACTCATTTTATTTTTATGATTTAATGGGTGTTTATTTGATAGTTAAATAACCGACTATCAAATTTGACTTATACGATTGTTGGTATGGAAAGATCATGATCGAAATTATATTCGAAACCATTCCGAACCAGCAAATACAAAATCGTCGAAGATGCTGATTGAAGATGGAGCAGTTGAAGACCGCAAATCTTCATAAGCGAAAGGACTACTTGTCAAATTTCTATGATGTTGCAACCATAATTATTTTTATTTGTGATTCTGACGTGATTGGAATTATGAATTGCAAGGGCTACTCGCTATTGATCTATAGGGTGATTCCTAGGATGCAGTTAGAGGGTGCCTTCAGTTTGTCCACACCCAAGACAACTATATGGACGGATGACTGACAGAGTATTTCCGAAGGGAGTTACCTATGTTGATTTCTTCAAACTTACCAAGTTTGGTGGCAAAGAAGGAAACTTCTTAGCTGAACGCTTTGAGTATTTTCGTGGAAATCAATTATTGATTTTTCTGGAGGATCTGACGATGTGGCATTCAAAGTAAATGATGGTTTGCTATCTTAAAAAGGTAATTTAAACCTCAATCCTCTACAACCAGGAAATGATAAAAATCGGGCAGACAACATAACTAAGTGGGTCCCAATTACAGTGTATTATTACCTATCTAGAGAAAATCAATTTCCTTCTTTATTCTATCGATGGTGTCCCTTTTAGGAAACGGTTGCTGGTGCCAACCATTGGTGATATACATTCGATATACTCAAGCGAAATGAGTGGTCGGTCATGTATGGCCGGGTTGCAAAATGTTCTTGTTGAACCCAGTGTATTCCCCTCAGAGATACACTATCAGAAGGTGGTTCCATACCTTGTCATAGTTGGAATCCAATCTCCATTAAGCGTCCGTGGTTTTTGATTATATATTATATATGTGAAGCGTGAGATGCAAGCTGTAACAACCCTGATTTTTGGGGGTAATTTTAAAATTTATTTTAATGAATTTTAATGAGTTTAATATAATTATATTATTTATTTTAAATAATATGGATGATAAACTTATTTTATTTCAACAACGAACTTAAAGGTTATATGAATTCTATTCCGAGCCTGAAATGGCGCGGTAATTTCAGTTTTGAAATTCCAACTTTGAAAAATTATATAAAATAAAATATAAATCGGAATTGGACGAAACAAGAAACGCTAGGACCATATCGAAAATATCTTTCCAAAGAGTTTCAGAAATTAAGATTCCAGTTTATAAATTGTAAGTTATGAGAAAATTAAATTTTAAGAAAAACGCTATGGAATTCGTATATATAAGATTAAAGGCCCGAAACACAAAATTTTTGCTGAATAAGGAAATAGGACTCGAAACCACCTCCATTGGTTTCAGAATGTTGTTTACATATAAAAATGACTATAAAGACTTATGTTTTTGAGTTTCGGAAAAAATTTCATTATTTTAATTATTTTTAATATTAAATATATACGCGCCAAAAATAGGATTTTTGCAAACGACCTCCAAATCCGACGAAACCAGTCTCTATGGATCAAGAATATTTAAATATAGTTAAAAAACCAAAATTCATAATTTTCGGAGTTAATCTGTGGACTGTATTAAATTTTAATTGGAAAACAGTCAATTTTCAGACTTTAAAAATTCATAATAAATTCATACGGACTCAGAAAATTACGAAATTAGGTTCTTTGGATTCGTAACATCAAATATTATTTATGTTTAAAGTTTCATTAATTTCGGAATTAGTATGTGAACGTAGTAATTTTTAAACGGTCAAAAATGCAAGGAATTGGATAAATAAACAAGTAAAAAGTATTGGGCCCAAGCTAAATTACAACCCAACCTATTTAATACATTTTTCTCAGCCTTTAGCAACCCTAATTCATTTCTCTAAACATAACAGCCGCCTACACCTTCATCTCTCAACAATGGTGTCTTCTTCCTCCACTCAAAAAAAAAAAAAAAAAAAAAAAAAAAAAAAAAAAAAAACATATGATTTTTCCCAATCCTCACCAAAACATATCAAATTATATGTCAAAATGAAGGTATCGACGATACGAAGCTACTGGTGTCGTCGGTTTCATCAAACATCGCACGGATTTGACGAAAACTTCAATTAAACGTTTCAGAATTCGAAATTCAGAAGCCAAAACAAGGTGAGAACTCCTATTTACCGAATTTATTTGAAATTAATTATTTTCGTGATTCGAATGATATTATCTCTGATCCGCAATTAAATGTAGTTATTATTTCCAGATCTGTTTTTAAAGATCTAATTATACGCGCTGTTATTCTCTCTCAATATTGTTATTATACGCGCTGTTATTCTCTCTCAATATTGTTATTATATGCGCTGTTATTCTCTCTCAATATTGTTATTATACGCGCTGTTATTCTCTCTCAATATTGTTATTATACGCGCTGTTATTCTCTTTCAATATTGTTTACATTTTTAATACAAATTAAAAAGCGATATTTTGGACATGGAACTTTATGGTCATTTTTTTTATAGAATTAGAAGATAAGGTTTTGACACAGAATATTGTTTTCATTGTTAATAGAATTAAAAGATGAGATTTTGTTTTAAAAATTAATCAAATGTTTAATTAATTATTGATTAATCAAAGTTCAATTGGATTTATGATTATGATCATATTTGCGATGTCTTGTGCTTGGATTTTGTTGTTGTATGTATTGTGATATTTGGGATATCAATGATTGTGTAGATCTATGTCATTCAATAAAAATTCGTATTTGTTTA
This sequence comes from Allium sativum, assembly GCA_030737875.1. NCBI lineage: Eukaryota > Viridiplantae > Streptophyta > Magnoliopsida > Asparagales > Amaryllidaceae > Allium > Allium sativum. The sequence continues at coordinate 442,110,118 of CM060923.1, read as the reverse complement.
GATCTATAAACACCGTTTAAATTAGGTATTGTTTATTTCAAAAAGATCCAATATTTTTAATATTGATTGTTTACATAAAATTGTTTTAATGAAAAAGATTCAATTTTTAATATTGATAGTTTACATAAGATTGTTTTCATTATAAAGATTCAACTTTTATTATGTATTAATTTGAATTATGTTATTAATGTCGATATCAAAATTTAGAATATTGTTACATTTAGCATTGTAGAAATTTATATCATATGTTGACACCAAAGTTATATGTCATCACATGTATTGATAGGAGTAGTTGACATCATTATGGACACCAAAACATTATTCAATATCACATGTAGCAACTCGAATATGACATGGAAAATGAAAACATAACATATTTGTCAAAATGCATTAATTAGAATGAAAGCGTGTCTTATTTGTTAAAATGCATTAATTAGAATGAAAACGTGTCTTATTTGTTAAAATGCGTTAATTTGATTAAAACATGTCAATTGTGTTAGGATGTTTTAATTAGATTAAAACATGTCATGTCATTTCTGTTAGGATGTATTAATGGGATTAAGATATGTCATTTTTGTTAAATTAGAATTGACATAACAAACGTATTGTTTTTGTTAAAGTAGAATCGTTAAAATAAAAGTGTCTGTTTATTTATCTTGTTAGAATAGAATTGTCCAAAATAAAAATATCATTTATTAGTTTTATTTTAATCGAACCAATGTGAGAACTCTTTCCTCACTCATTGTTAATGTTCAGTAATTATTTATTTTTATAAATAAATATATTTTAATGCCTGAGATGATTTGTTTGTGGTTTAATTCCATATTATGCATGTTTGGTTATGAATGGATGTTGGGATTGCTATGAAAAGTTTGAAATTTGGAATATTGTAACTTAGGGATTAATTTAATATTTCTTATGGTAATTCCAATTATATTACACTGCCACATATGGGTTACCTGACACATATGTGTTGATTGGGTTGATATTTTCACACGTCACTCAAAAGCACATTTAATATATTATACATTGAATGTTGTATGAATATGATATGTTGGTTGTTCGATTGCTATTGTGTAATTTGAATGTCATTGAATGTTGTACTGGACTGTCATTGAATGTCATTGAATATTGAACATTGTTTGGAACCCCATTATTTAATTGTATTGAGTCGGTCTCATTCCAAAAAAAAAAAAAAAAAAAAAAAAAAAAAAAAAAAAAAGAGGAAGGTTTGAAACTTTCAAAATGGTTTTTCCATTGAAGATTAATTTTGATTTTTATGATAACATTTAATGCAATTTAATGTAAATTAAGCCGTTAGGGTAATTTGCGGTATTTTTACGTTCATGGTTATTACCATGAATTTCATTGATTATATATTAATCAATTAAGTTTTGAAATTTGAAAATTATCAATTTTACATTTATTTTAATATAATTAAATAAATAGATTCTGCTTGACCCGAGGTTAGATTGAGTTGTGGTATAAGACTGCCCGGAACCGCCCGGCATATCCAACAACCGCAACAATACATATCTAATGTGAGAGGTTAATGCAGAATTAATTAAGAAATTAATATAGGAAGTTTTGAAAATTCAAAAGGTAACATTTTGGAAATGTAATAATTAATGCAGAATTAATTAATTAATGTTGGAGATTTGAAATTCAAAATATATATTTTGGAAAAGTTAATATTTCCTCTAATAGTATAAACATAAATGCAGCATTAATGAATGATAAATGCTGAAAGTTAAATTTCAAAAGTTAATGTTTTTGAAAATAAAAGTAAACCTTTTATTTAGGTATGACATTAAATATGTTTTAATAATAAAAGTAAATCTTTTATTAAAATTTATGGCATTGAAGATATTTTGTTAATAAAAGTTATTTTTTTTTTAAGATTAAGAACGTGAGAGATATTTTGATAATAAGGGTTATTCTTTTTATTAAGAATGATGAAATATTAATTATTAATTAATATTTAAGAATTGAATTTCAAAAAAAGAGGTATTTATTGAGAATAAATACAATATTAATGATTGATTAACATTAAGGAGTAATTAATATTATTTTGAATATTATAAATGAAATATTAATTATGAATTAATATTAAAGATTGAATCTCAAAAGTATTTCTTTTGACAACTTTATTTTGAATATGGTAAGAATGAATGTCGAATTAAATGATACTTTTTGATTTACATATGAACCTTGTTTCAGTGTAGTAAATTATATTTTGAACGACATGTCAATACATTGAAAATGGATTAACGTTTAGAAACTTTTTTTAATAAAGTTTATTATTGTTTATGTAAAAACATTAAAGAAAATAATGTATTACTTATAATGACATAGTTATTTATTCATATAAACATGACTTTGGGTTTAATTATGCGGAAAATAAAAGTTAGTCTTTTATTTTAAAAAAAAATAAAACGTGGAAAATAAAAGAGATTCTTTTATTAAGAATGAACGTGCAATGTAAATTATTCTTTTACTAAGAATGAACGTGCAATGTAAATTATTCTTTTATTAAGAATGAACGTGCAATGTAAATTATTCTTTTATTAAGAATGAACGTGCAATGTAAATTATTCTTTTATTAAGAATGAACGTGCAATGTAAATTATTCTTTTATTAAGAATGAACGTGCAATGTAAATTATTCTTTTATTAAGAATGAACGTGCAATGTAAATTATTCTTTTATTAAGAATGAACGTGCAATGTAAATTATTCTTTTAATAAGAATGAACGTGTAATGTAAAGTATATCTTTTATTTTATGAAATGAATAATAAGACGATAATAAAAGTTCATTCTTTTATTAAGTATAAGATGTGATTTTCATTTAATAACTGAATTTATTAAAATGCACGAAATTGTTAAGGGTCAAGAACAATATATTGAAAATGAAATTTGAATCCAGGATCCATTAATCTTTTAAGGGAATATTTCCAAAAATGAGGTTTCCTAATTTAATGTATTAAATTAGAATTTAATGGAGATTTAATAAAGGAGGAGTTTCTTAATTCAGAGTTGTAAATTTGAATTAATGATTTCCTAAAGTGAATTAAATCATTAAGTAATGATTCATGAAAGAAGTAAGTTTAAATGTGATTTAAATAAATCTTTAATTAGATTTAAACAAAAATAAATTAACATCCTTGATTTGGAATGAGACGTTGTTTGTGTTACTTTAACACACGTTTTTTAAATTGCGCGAATTATTCGGAAAGACCGGGTTCAACCCATTCCGAATAAATTCATACGATGATTGAAGATCGACGATGAAGACGGTTACTGAAGAACGGGAAATTTCCATATTGAATGAATGATTATTGATATCTTGATTGGACCGTACACCCAAGATGAGGGAAAGTTGGTGATCATTCAGACGTATTTGGGAATTCTACCGGATATAGTTTCGTTCAGACCCAGAACGGACTAGTAAATGGATTGCGTGTCTGACATGGTATTCCTTTATATTGTACTTGTTGATCTCTGTTTTACGTATAACTGTGTGGTGGTGGAGAATTTATTCTTCGCTTAACACCCGGTTATATATTGGTAGATGATCAATGATATGGTATGGTCTGACAATGTGGCACGCCAAGATGCATTGATCAAGGCTTTTGTTGAAAAGCAGGCCTTGTGGGTATAACGTAACTTCACGAACCTCACACCCCGGTATGAGTCAAAAACGGGAGAAGGGAACGCAGGGAGTGCACACGTTATCTTTCTAGCTAGAGTGATGTCAGGGACCTACCAGCGCTGACAGTTTACTCATTGTGGATATTGGATTTTGAGGCGCCTCGTTATTTTTATAGGCCGTTGGTGGTCACACTATAGGTCCAAAGGGACCGGGAAACGTGTGTTCAGGCATAACTAATCCACTGCCCATAGGCGGGGACCGGCCCTGCAGCTATCCAAGGGTTCACTGCGGGGAATCCTGAGGTATCCGCTAGAGTGCCTCGAATCGGTAAGGAGCTCCTCCCTAGCCTTGACTCATGATGGAATTCAAATCTCCGATACGACCATTGCGGTTTTGATTGTATAACTAGTATGGCGACATGATATATGGTACCCATGCCGTCTAGGATTGATACATTTATTTTGAATTGCTTTTAAAACATATACACACTAATGATAATATCGGTTTAACGTATTTATCATCTTTTGATCATTATAAGGTAAAACCCTATCCTCTGGTGTGCATTGCATTGTGTGATGGGACCTGGGTCTTATAATGGTTTCATTTTTCCAAAAATCATTGCGTTGTTTAACGATTTACTTTAATTTATGCACCGACAATCCATTGGAATAAAACCCGTTCCGCATTAGCGGCGTGGTCCTTGGATTTGTCTTATTAGCTAAATTAGTTTTGAGTTCTCATACCAGTCCCATGACTGACCTGGAGTTTATTGTTTTAACCTAAACTCTGGGTGCCCATATTTTTCCCCACGGGCAGCTAGTAGTTTTGGTTTTGCAGATATTATATTTACAGGATCCTGGTCTACAGCTGAAGCGATATTCGGAAAGCTCTGTATCCGTGTATCTCTTTTAGTTGTAATTTTGTATTATTTTTCCGCTGCTATTTAAATGTAATTAAAATCTCTGATATTGTATTTATCAAATGTAAAGTATTCATTTGTATTCTGGAATATTCTTGTACTCTGATGTAATTGTTGTAATAGCAATGAAAATGTTCTGTTGTTCTGTGTTCTGATGAGTATTGTTCTCAAAGCAATCCGGGTTTTCCTTTACGGGGAAGTTTGGGTCGTCACATTTGGTATCAGAGCTTTGGTTTACAGAGCTCGAGAACAAGACACATTAGAACCGAACGAAAGAATTCATCAGAGATCGGATTAGTAATACCCTATAAGGATAACTCGTCAGAGATAGGATCAGCAGTATCCTAGGATGAGTTTAAAGAGTTCTTTTTATAAAAATATAATAAAAACACAAAAATAGGTTTTGAAAATTTTAAATTATTAAGCCTATTTGAATATTATATTTTAATGTATTTTGGACTATCAGGTATTAGTAGATTTTGCATACACGCCTTGCAAACGTGTATACGGAATCTCGATATACTGGGTAGATATAGGAATCACACTCTAGTGGCCCGGAATGATTCTGATGATGAGCATGACATCATCAGTATTTATGTTCGAGTTGTGAAAGTGGGATTTCTATATATATTTCCACATTTACAAGTATGAGAACTCAAACCTTAGGATTTGTTGTGACTTGGCACCAAACACAAGATTTTTGTATATATTTACATATATAAAGTTATGCATTTATAATTTAATCACTCAATTGATTGATGGATGTGTTGTTTGGTTGTTTGTTGATGTATTAATAATATTGGAATATGAAACCAAAGTAGAATGAATTATAAGTTAAGACAAATCAAACAATAATATTGGAATGAATGTAAAATTTGTTTGGAATTGCATACGCGTATATATATGTACTGAGCAGGTCAAGCAAGGAGGCTAGAAGCAGAGGAATAAAATAATTTGCCCGACCAATAGGTACACATTTACTTTGTTGTTTGGGTTTTTGATTTTATTAGCCGTTAGCTAGCCGTTGCTTGGCTTTTCCTTTCTTCTCTCCTCTCTTTCTCTTTTTCCTTTTTGTTTTATGAGAGCCTTTCATGCCAATTTCATTCTTACGATACTCTCCGTACAAAGGAGGTTGTGGCGAAATTTTTCAAAGAATTAGAGTGTTAGCCAATTTTTTTTTTTTTTTTTTTGGAAAATTAGGAAAAATTTATTAATTGAAAAATTGGGGACTTAAGCTGTAACAAAAATAATGAGAGATGGGTTGGATTATTAAAATAATTCTAGCTTCGTGCCTTTTCGAGGACGAAAAGTTTTTAAGGGGGGGATATTGTAACAACCCTGATTTTTGAGGGTAATTTTAAAATTTATTTTAATGAATTTTAATGAGTTTAATATAATTATATTATTTATTTTAAATAATATGGATGATAAACTTATTTTATTTCAACAACGAACTTAAAGGTTATATGAATTCTATTCCGAGCCTGAAATGGCGCGGTAATTTCAGTTTTGAAATTCCAACTTTGAAAAATTATATAAAATAAAATATAAATCGGAATTGGACGAAACAAGAAACGCTAGGACCATATCGAAAATATCTTTCCAAAGAGTTTCAGAAATTAAGATTCCAGTTTATAAATTGTAAGTTATGAGAAAATTAAATTTTAAGAAAAACGCTATGGAATTCGTATATATAAGATTAAAGGCCCGAAACACAAAATTTTTGCTGAATAAGGAAATAGGACTCGAAACCACCTCCATTGGTTTCAGAATGTTGTTTACATATAAAAATGACTATAAAGACTTATGTTTTTGAGTTTCGGAAAAAATTTCATTATTTTAATTATTTTTAATATTAAATATATACGCGCCAAAAATAGGATTTTTGCAAACGACCTCCAAATCCGACGAAACCAGTCTCTATGGATCAAGAATATTTAAATATAGTTAAAAAACCAAAATTCATAATTTTCGGAGTTAATCTGTGGACTGTATTAATTTTTAATTGGAAAACAGTCAATTTTCAGACTTTAAAAATTCATAATAAATTCATACGGACTCAGAAAATTACGAAATTAGGTTCTTTGGATTCGTAACATCAAATATTATTTATGTTTAAAGTTTCATTAATTTCGGAATTAGTATGTGAACGTAGTAATTTTTAAACGGTCAAAAATGCAAGGAATTGGATAAATAAACAAGTAAAAAGTATTGGGCCCAAGCTAAATTACAACCCAACCTATTTAATACATTTTTCTCAGCCTTTAGCAACCCTAATTCATTTCTCTAAACATAACAGCCGCCTACACCTTCAACTCTCAACAATGGTGTCTTCTTCCTCCACTCAAAAAAAAAAAAAAAAAAACATATGATTTTTCCCAATCCTCACCAAAACATATCAAATTATATGTCAAAATGAAGGTATCGACGATACGAAGCTACTGGTGTCGTCGGTTTCATCAAACATCGCACGGATTTGACGAAAACTTCAATTAAACGTTTCAGAATTCGAAATTCAGAAGCCAAAACAAGGTGAGAACTCCTATTTACCGAATTTATTTGAAATTAATTATTTTCGTGATTCGAATGATATTATCTCTGATCCGCAATTAAATGTAGTTATTATTTCCAGATCTGTTTTTAAAGATCTAATTATACGCGCTGTTATTCTCTCTCAATATTGTTATTATACGCGCTGTTATTCTCTCTCAATATTGTTATTATACGCGCTGTTATTCTCTCTCAATATTGTTATTATACGCGCTGTTATTCTCTCTCAATATTGTTATTATACGCGCTGTTATTCTCTTTCAATATTGTTTACATTTTTAATACAAATTAAAAAGCGATATTTTGGACATGGAACTTTATGGTCATTTTTTTTATAGAATTAGAAGATAAGGTTTTGACACAGAATATTGTTTTCATTGTTAATAGAATTAAAAGATGAGATTTTGTTTTAAAAATTAATCAAATGTTTAATTAATTATTGATTAATCAAAGTTCAATTGGATTTATGATTATGATCATATTTGCGATGTCTTGTGCTTGGATTTTGTTGTTGTATGTATTGTGATATTTGGGATATCAATGATTGTGTAGATCTATGTCATTCAATAAAAATTCGTATTTGTTTAGATCTATAAACACCGTTTAAATTAGGTATTGTTTATTTCAAAAAGATCCAATATTTTTAATATTGATTGTTTACATAAAATTGTTTTAATGAAAAAGAATCAATTTTTAATATTGATAGTTTACATAAGATTGTTTTCATTATAAAGATTCAACTTTTATTATGTATTAATTTGAATTATGTTATTAATGTCGATATCAAAATTTAGAATATTGTTACATTTAGCATTGTAGAAATTTATATCATATGTTGACACCAAAGTTATATGTCATCACATGTATTGATAGGAGTAGTTGACATCATTATGGACACCAAAACATTATTCAATATCACATGTAGCAACTCGAATATGACATGGAAAATGAAAACATAACATATTTGTCAAAATGCATTAATTAGAATGAAAGCGTGTCTTATTTGTTAAAATGCATTAATTAGAATGAAAACGTGTCTTATTTGTTAAAATGCGTTAATTTGATTAAAACATGTCAATTGTGTTAGGATGTTTTAATTAGATTAAAACATGTCATGTCATTTCTGTTAGGATGTATTAATGGGATTAAGATATGTCATTTTTGTTAAATTAGAATTGACATAACAAACGTATTGTTTTTGTTAAAGTAGAATCGTTAAAATAAAAGTGTCTGTTTATTTATCTTGTTAGAATAGAATTGTCCAAAATAAAAATATCATTTATTAGTTTTATTTTAATCGAACCAATGTGAGAACTCTTTCCTCACTCATTGTTAATGTTCAGTAATTATTTATTTTTATAAATAAATATATTTTAATGCCTGAGATGATTTGTTTGTGGTTTAATTCCATATTATGCATGTTTGGTTATGAATGGATGTTGGGATTGCTATGAAAAGTTTGAAATTTGGAATATTGTAACTTAGGGATTAATTTAATATTTCTTATGGTAATTCCAATTATATTACACTGCCACATATGGGTTACCTGACTCATATGTGTTGATTGGGTTAATATTTTCACACGTCACTCAAAAGCACATTTAATATATTATACATTGAATGTTGTATGAATATGATATGTTGGTTGTTCGATTGCTATTGTGTAATTTGAATGTCATTGAATGTTGTACTGGACTGTCATTGAATGTCATTGAATATTGAACATTGTTTGGAACCCCATTATTTAATTGTATTGAGTCGGTCTCATTCCAAAAAAAAAAAAAAAAAAAAAAAAAAAAAGAGGAAGGTTTGAAACTTTCAAAATGGTTTTTCCATTGAAGATTAATTTTGATTTTTATGATAACATTTAATGCAATTTAATGTAAATTAAGCCGTTAGGGTAATTTGCGGTATTTTTACGTTCATGGTTATTACCATGAATTTCATTGATTATATATTAATCAATTAAGTTTTGAAATTTGAAAATTATCAATTTTACATTTATTTTAATATAATTAAATAAATAGATTCTGCTTGACCCGAGGTTAGATTGAGTTGTGGTATAAGACTGCCCGGAACCGCCCGGCATATCCAACAACCGCAACAATACATATCTAATGTGAGAGGTTAATGCAGAATTAATTAAGAAATTAATATAGGAAGTTTTGAAAATTCAAAAGGTAACATTTTGGAAATGTAATAATTAATGCAGAATTAATTAATTAATGTTGGAGATTTGAAATTCAAAATATATATTTTGGAAAAGTTAATATTTCCTCTAATAGTATAAACATAAATGCAGCATTAATGAATGATAAATGCTGAAAGTTAAATTTCAAAAGTTAATGTTTTTGAAAATAAAAGTAAACCTTTTATTTAGGTATGACATTAAATATGTTTTAATAATAAAAGTAAATCTTTTATTAAAATTTATGGCATTGAAGATATTTTGTTAATAAAAGTTATTTTTTTTTTAAGATTAAGAACGTGAGAGATATTTTGATAATAAGGGTTATTCTTTTTATTAAGAATGATGAAATATTAATTATTAATTAATATTTAAGAATTGAATTTCAAAAAAAGAGGTATTTATTGAGAATAAATACAATATTAATGATTGATTAACATTAAGGAGTAATTAATATTATTTTGAATATTATAAATGAAATATTAATTATGAATTAATATTAAAGATTGAATCTCAAAAGTATTTCTTTTGACAACTTTATTTTGAATATGGTAAGAATGAATGTCGAATTAAATGATACTTTTTTATTTACATATGAACCTTGTTTCAGTGTAGTAAATTATATTTTGAACGACATGTCAATACATTGAAAATGGATTAACGTTTAGAAACTTTTTTTAATAAAGTTTATTATTGTTTATGTAAAAACATTAAAGAAAATAATGTATTACTTATAATGACATAGTTATTTATTCATATAAACATGACTTTGGGTTTAATTATGCGGAAAATAAAAGTTAGTCTTTTATTTTAAAAAAAAATAAAACGTGGAAAATAAAAGAGATTCTTTTATTAAGAATGAACGTGCAATGTAAATTATTCTTTTATTAAGAATGAACGTGCAATGTAAATTATTCTTTTATTAAGAATGAACGTGCAATGTAAATTATTCTTTTATTAAGAATGAACGTGCAATGTAAATTATTCTTTTATTAAGAATGAACGTGCAATGTAAATTATTCTTTTATTAAGAATGAACGTGCAATGTAAATTATTCTTTTATTAAGAATGAACGTGCAATGTAAATTATTCTTTTATTAAGAATGAACGTGCAATGTAAATTATTCTTTTATTAAGAATGAACGTGCAATGTAAATTATTCTTTTATTAAGAATGAACGTGCAATGTAAATTATTCTTTTATTAAGAATGAACGTGCAATGTAAATTATTCTTTTATTAAGAATGAACGTGCAATGTAAATTATTCTTTTAATAAGAATGAACGTGTAATGTAAAGTATATCTTTTATTTTATGAAATGAATAATAAGACGATAATAAAAGTTCATTCTTTTATTAAGTATAAGATGTGATTTTCATTTAATAACTGAATTTATTAAAATGCACGAAATTGTTAAGGGTCAAGAACAATATATTGAAAATGAAATTTGAATCCAGGATCCATTAATCTTTTAAGGGAATATTTCCAAAAATGAGGTTTCCTAATTTAATGTATTAAATTAGAATTTAATGGAGATTTAATAAAGGAGGAGTTTCTTAATTCAGAGTTGTAAATTTGAATTAATGATTTCCTAAAGTGAATTAAATCATTAAGTAATGATTCATGAAAGAAGTAAGTTTAAATGTGATTTAAATAAATCTTTAATTAGATTTAAACAAAAATAAATTAACATCCTTGATTTGGAATGAGACGTTGTTTGTGTTACTTTAACACACGTTTTTTAAATTGCGCGAATTATTCGGAAAGACCGGGTTCAACCCATTCCGAATAAATTCATACGATGATTGAAGATCGACGATGAAGACGGTTACTGAAGAACGGGAAATTTCCATATTGAATGAATGATTATTGATATCTTGATTGGACCGTACACCCAAGATGAGGGAAAGTTGGTGATCATTCAGACGTATTTGGGAATTCTACCGGATATAGTTTCGTTCAGACCCAGAACGGACTAGTAAATGGATTGCGTGTCTGACATGGTATTCCTTTATATTGTACTTGTTGATCTCTGTTTTACGTATAACTGTGTGGTGGTGGAGAATTTATTCTTCGCTTAACACCCGGTTATATATTGGTAGATGATCAATGATATGGTATGGTCTGACAATGTGGCACGCCAAGATGCATTGATCAAGGCTTTTGTTGAAAAGCAGGCCTTGTGGGTATAACGTAACTTCACGAACCTCACACCCTGGTATGAGTCAAAAACGGGAGAAGGGAACGCAGGGAGTGCACACGTTATCTTTCTAGCTAGAGTGATGTCAGGGACCTACCAGCGCTGACAGTTTACTCATTGTGGATATTGGATTTTGAGGCGCCTCGTTATTTTTATAGGCCGTTGGTGGTTACACTATAGGTCCAAAGGGACCGGGAAACGTGTGTTCAGGCATAACTAATCCACTGCCCATAGGCGGGGACCGGCCCTGCAGCTATCCAAGGGTTCACTGCGGGTAATCCTGAGGTATCCGCTAGAGTGCCTCGAATCGGTAAGGAGCTCCTCCCTAGCCTTGACTCATGATGGAATTCAAATCTCCGATACGACCATTGCGGTTTTGATTGTATAACTAGTATGGCGACATGATATATGGTACCCATGCCGTCTAGGATTGATACATTTATTTTGAATTGCTTTTAAAACATATACACACTAATGATAATATCGGTTTAACGTATTTATCATCTTTTGATCATTATAAGGTAAAACCCTATCCTCTGGTGTGCGTTGCATTGTGTGATGGGACCTGGGTCTTATAATGGTTTCATTTTTCCAAAAATCATTGCGTTGTTTAACGATTTACTTTAATTTATGCACCGACAATCCATTGGAATAAAACCCGTTCCGCATTAGCGGCGTGGTCCTTGGATTTGTCTTATTAGCTAAATTAGTTTTGAGTTCTCATACCAGTCCCATGACTGACCTGGAGTTTATTGTTTTAACCTAAACTCTGGGTGCCCATATTTTTCCACACGGGCAGCTAGTAGTTTTGGTTTTGCAGATATTATATTCACAGGATCCTGGTCTACAGCTGAAGCGATATTCGGAAAGCTCTGTATCCGTGTATCTCTTTTAGTTGTAATTTTGTATTATTTTTCCGCTGCTATTTAAATGTAATTAAAATCTCTGATATTGTATTTATCAAATGTAAAGTATTCATTTGTATTCTGGAATATTCTTGTACTCTGATGTAATTGTTGTAATAGCAATGAAAATGTTCTGTTGTTCTGTGTTCTGATGAGTATTGTTCTCAAAGCAATCCGGGTTTTCCTTTACGGGGAAGTTTGGGTCGTCACACAAGCGTTCTGCTAAATGGTTAATTATTTGATTTAGACACTATTATAATATCAGAATATATATGATTTCAAAATGGTTTGGGTTATCGTAAGGTAAAAACCATATGTTTTATGTGTAGACTGGTCTTACGATTATCCTTTTCTTTCAAAAAGATATGTTTTAACTTTAAAATCAATTTGGATGATACTGATAAACTTAGTGAGTTTTTCTCACTCGGGTTCATCAGACTGATCCTAGCATTTGTAATGCTCGGGTCAGACCGAGTTTTACAGGTTCAGGTTATCGGATGTTGTGAAGTCCGGAGATAAACTGGAGGAGTTCAAACATATTAGTGTTTATTCCACTATGTGTTGTATACGGGGACATGTTGTTATACATGTCTATATGTTTTGATTGTAAGTTGTACTCTGATGATTGTAAGTTTTATTTCAAGCTCTCAATAAAGATTTATTTTTGTATAATATTTTGTTCCACTACGATGTGAGACTCTGATTTTGTTATGTTGTTATTCTTCTTCTTTTATTCTATTCTAATATTTCTTTATTTCTTATCTCACCCTCTAATTAATTTCTAGTAACTATCTGGTGTTTTCGATACTTGGGTTTTGCAAGTAATACAGGCTTTGTGTATTGTTGTCGAAATTCGGGTTCGAATTTTGTCGGGTCATTACAAACTGATTCGATAATCTCAACTAATTTCGTTTAGTTAATTAACACTAACTTAAAAATACCTTTTTGTAAATTTATAGACCATAATGGATAATTCGAATTGATACTTGAATCGTATTAAAAAATAACACTTTATTACGAGAAATAATAATTTTACAAACATTCTTGAAATTCAAAGAAACCAACTTCATTAGATACAAGGCTGTAAATTTTTAAACGACGTTGAGGATCGAAACGATCGGACCTCATATGTGCTTGTACTAGCTTAAAATTTCCAATGAAAACCAAGAGGATATATATACATAAATTACATCTACAAAAGAAGGAGGAACACGTACTTGAAGTCAGAGAAACAACCGCATGTTACTTCTTTCTATTTCTTTCCTTCATTTTTGATTTTCATATAATCTTCCTTTTCCTCCTCCTCCTTCTTACCATTCTTTCATAAAAAAGGACGAAAAAAACCAAAACCGCTTTCCCTAAGAATCGTTTAACTAGAAGAAAATAATGCATCTTCTCCCCCTTTCTACTCCTTTCTATCTCCAATAAAAGGAAAGTGATCCTCTGCCTCCTTTTTCTCTCTTTTGTTTTTTTCACAGTAAACGTCATTTTTCACTTTTTCGAAATTCAATGTTTATTTGATCGTAAGTCAGAAATTTGTAAAGCAAACATCTTTGAGCTTAGGTTGCCTAGATCTTCGATTTCTTATAGGTTTTGTATAGTGTGGTTGCATTTGGCAGGACGTCGAGTTGAGGTAATTAACTACAATTCAATTTTTATGACAATTTGGTCATCGATTTGCCGGAGCATAATTAGATCCCCGTTCATAGTATGAATTAGCATCTCACATTTCAATTTTTGTGGGGTTCAGTGAATACTTTCATCACGCATGATACTGGGAAGTACGCGGCGGGTTGGTGAACGCATGTAGAGGGAGACATTCGATATTGACACAGTTGTGTCTAGAAGGATGTATTTGCCAAGGGAAGATCATTGGTGGTCATTTTGATTGATTTGGTGGAGTGATGTGTGAAAACGGTGGAGATAGCTACAATGTGTTGCACATTAGGAGATTGGAAATTTGAACGATGGGAGAAGAAGGGTTACTTCTAACTCGGGCTTTAATATTTAATTAAGTTTTAATTATGTATAATTCAATTGATTGCTTTTAAAATTAAAATCTCACTCATATGAGGATAGATTCGAATGCCGTCAAATCCACTGAACTCGCATTAACGTAATCCTCTTTATTGAATTGGATTGGTGAAATTCTAAGCTTTCGGAATTTGAACTAAAATCAAACGCTTATTTGGTTTTAGTTTAAATCCAATCTCTTTGACAATAACTTAAACCAAGGTGAATTTACTCACTGGCGAGTATCATTTTTAGTAAGTGAATTAACACTTAATACTAGAAATATAGGCTACATCGTCGATTTTTTGCCGATGTCGAAGAGTTTTTCGACCGATGTCTTTGCGAGTGTAGATAAAGTTCAGGGTCTTTCACATCAATTTTTCGCTGATGTCTATGACGACTTTAGACAACGTTTTTATTAGGATATCTGATGTTTAAGATGGTTTTATACAATGTTTTTATCAGTCTTGTTCTAATTATCCGATGTTTTAGGTGCTTTTGAACATCAATTTTTTGAGTTTTTCCTGATGTCTATAGCTTTTTTTACATCGGTTATCTATAATAAACTGATGTCATTTTAATTGTACACATCCGTTTAAAATAACTCAATTGAAACTAACATCACATAAAAAATTGAATAGAATAAACACACAGAATCACAATGTCAAATAGAATATACACACGGAATCACAGACAGAATAGATAACACAATATCTCGCAATGGAATACTTTTGTTACAAATATATCAAAGTTGATACAATATTTATTATACAGCAGAAATTTTAAAATGCATAAGATTTTTCTTAAACGAAGATCTTACAAAAGAATGAACCCAAAGCGAGCTTCCTCACCATACTCTAACTTCGATAGCTGAAGTCCTTAAATCTGCAACACTCGGGTCTGACTCGAGCGTTCATGCAAAACATAAAACACTCGAGTCGTGATTAACTTTAATCAAGTAAGTCCACTTTAATAAAACACCAAATATAATAATTAATCCTTCTTTAAATATTTGTCATATGCAAATACACAGTTATGTAGTGTCTCTTCTATATCAATGTTTAAATTAAGTGTAGTATTTGCGCATATTAGTTTAATTTTTCAACGATAAGTGGTTATAAAAGCATGCATGTACAAACGTGTACATGGACACATGTGAACTGCCACAACATCGCAGAACTCGGAAATAACAAGTCCAAGTAATGCATACACAAGTGACAACACAAGCCAAAGACAAAACAATGCGACATCATCTATAAGCATGCCAATACAAATATAAATTTCATGTTTGCACAAGCACAATTATAAATATACACATACATTTATATTTATATATATACATATACACACACACACACAAGTATATGCTTAAAATCGACAAGTGCATGTGCAGCTAAATAGGTCGGCAGCAAAGACAAGTACCAATCACACATGATAATACACATGCATACTGGTTAACAAGCATAGCATTGGCTAAGGCAAATGCATGCAGCCATACAAGATCAAACCATCAAACTCAATAAATACATGATCATAGGCCAATGCACTTCAAATATATGCCTAGCAACCAGTGAAGAGGCAATCGGTTGCTACAAGGTCAAAGTCATGAAAATAACAAATGTAAAAACACAAGGTTCAAGTAACACAAACATAAATGATTTAGCAACTCAACAGTTACATGAATATGGCCAGTAAAACAGGAAGCCCTGGGCCAACACAAGGGAAGAAAAAGCAAAAGTGCACAAGAGCACGACAATAAGGAAAAAAGGGTACAAAGACAAAAGTGCACAAATGCGGGTTGTTTAGGAAATTCAAGACGATAGCATAGGTTCATATGCACAAGTGAAAAGTAAAAGACAACAGCACAAAACAGCAAGTGCACATCATCAAATTTCTGCATCTCAAAAACGAGCAAGACACAAGATCAACATTCAAGACTAAAATTTATAACATAAGGGGACAACAGGTGTATGGCCTACATCACCAATGTCAACAATACATATTCCAGTTCAACGATGAGACAAACATGATTCAGTTTAAGTGATCAAAAGTTAGAATGTCACACAATTTCTAGTTAGTTAAGTTTTCATGGCATCAATTGGTATTATTTCTTAGCAAGGCATGAGCCAGTTCTAGGTACAAGGCAACACATTTTTAGTTTATCCCAAATCTATTTACCTAACTAAATCATAGGTGAGAGCAAAGCATAGGACAAGTTCTAGGTAATAAGAAAATGAACCAAAGGGGTTCAGATTTAGTAAATCAAACAAGCTATAACAGTTTTTCAAGTTCAAACCAAATGTATATTTTTGTTTCATAAGGTAGCATATGCTAATACCAAGGCAGTTTCGATTCAGGCCAATTACAAACAAGCCAACCAAAAGATAGTAGCACGCAGCACAAAGTCAGCAACCAACAATAAGAATTTGACAATCATATTTTAGTTTAAATCGATGTCAAATACTTAGATAAAGTAAATCGTGAGCTAACAATCACCTTTGGCACAACAGTGGAAGGCTCAAAGGAGGTTGCAATGGATGTTTGGTGGAAGGCTACGGGCGAGACTTGAGCTTGTGGTTTCGGTGGAGCTATCCGACAACAACAGGAACGTCGTCAGAAGTTGGTGGGATTAGACTAATCAATAGCATCTATTTTGATTAGTCTTATCCCACCAACTTGACGATGTTCCTATTGTTGCAAATAGCTCCACCAAAACCAAAAGCTCAAGCCTTACCCCTAGCCGGTGCAAAAACCACTAAGTAGGTCAACCTATAATCACAAGTAAGAGACACTCATCAAAACCCACCAAATATAACTCGAACTAAAAATAACATATTTTTTATATTGTTGACCCAGGTATTTGGGTTGTCTGTCATCATCTTTGATACTATAGTACCTGTTCTTATCAGCTTTGACCAAGTGTAGTATCTATTCTTACCAATTTGACCAACTGTATGTATGCTAATGATCCGTATATACACAAGCTAGACTGTATATGTATACACACATGTGCGTCAACCTCCACATAAATACTAAGTCATATTTCCAAGCATGCAACATCAAGTAAGACATAAAAGCAACACGGAGCAGCTGGGTATCAAGCAAACGTGGATGCCAGACATGCAAGAATCAACACATCATGGTAATAGGAGTGTATAAATTGTCACATATATAAAACTCATACATATATGAATCAAAAGCAATGCAAATATACAAAATATCATGAACAGAACATAAGTGCTGCAAGAAACAAATTCTTATCATTCTTTTTTCTTTTAAACATTTCAGTGGCAAACAATTATATATACAAAAACTACATGGTAGTAGACAATTAGGCTTGTTTTGTATACTGTTTTAACCAAAATCTGCTACACTATAATGGATATGCATAAATAAAAATGCTACGAATGAACTGAGCAAAGATTACATTTTTTAAAGTGACTACCATTGTAGTAAGATCCATTTAATTATATCAATCCCCATTTAAGCTAAGAATTATATAAACCTTTATACAAAAATTACATTTTTTTTTTGAGTGAGTGTATGAACTGAGCAACATACGACAAATCAAAATCACTTGAATCGGTCAATCAAAATCAGACTAGAAAATATGAGCTTCAACTCTTATTTAAAACCCAATCATCATTGGCATATGAGTGTATTCCAGTTCAGGCTTAAACATAAACTGTGCTCGAGATAAGAGGACAGATCGAGCAAAAGCAATAAATAGAATCACTTGCAATTTTCCAATCGCAAGTGTGCTCGAGATAAGAGGACGGATCTGAAAGTGAAGCACAAGTACTTAGGAGGAAAACAGTTCCATTTTCATTCAAGCTCGACTGCTAGTGGCGGCTCGTGATTTAGAGGTGGTGGCGAGGCGATGGAGGAAATGGCGCGTGGTTTCATCTGCCATTTTTTTTTTAAAGAAGAGAAGGAACGAGAAATGATTTTGGGAGAAGCGTTTTTTCGCGGTCGAAGGTAATATGGATATTTTTTTAAAGATAAACATCAATTGTTTTTGTAGTGCTAAATCAGAGATTTGGGCAGTGGAAAACGAATAAACCCAGTGATCTAGTCTATCAACAATTTCAACAATGCCAAAAATAAAAGAAAATCAAATGACACAAATTATAGAGAGAACGAAAATAGAAAAAGAGAGGAAAGAACACACCAATATAACGTGGTTCGGCTTTGCCTACGTCAACGGACCCAACAGCCTTTATTACTTTACTTCAAGAGGAGGTTACAAAAATAAGAAGAAATACAACAAAACTCAATACAAATTCTCACCCTATAAAAGCAGAAATAGGGATCTTATTGAGGAATAATATGGATATATTTTTTCTTGTAATAATCCAAAAGTGAGCAAATGGCTTCATAAATATAGGAGGAGAATTCTAGAAGATAAGGATGAAGATATTTTGGAATTTCCTTAATTTGATTCACCACAAATCTTGTGCATTTATTTTGTTTCCACCTATATAAATTCTTTATTGATTCTCCAAATTAATTACCTTTTAAATATTAATTTGTTTTCCATATCTGGCTTGATTATGAAATAATTAATGCCTCTCTTACCCCACCAATTCTTGATTGATTCTTTAAATCAACTACCTTCTCCATATTAATTTATTTCCCATATTTGACTTGATTATGGAAACAAATAATGTCTTCTCATTAATATATTTCAATCGCCCAAATTTAACACTCCTCCTAGATTAAATATATTCATTAATCACCAAAAATGGTTGTTTGGTCAACGCCCCATGGCGCTAAGTTGCTCGTACCACATCAATCAAGTTTGACCAATGCTCAAACTTGTCTTTCGGAACCGACTTTGTTAGCATGTTGGATGGATTGTCATTTGTGTGGATCTTCAATAACTTTATCTTATTTCTCTTTTCTTCAAGAATGAGAAAGAAACTCCTAACATCAATGTGCAATGTCCGCGAGCTGTAGGCTTGATTTTCCACGAGATGAATAACGCTTTGACTATCTGAAAATGACTCTACGATCTTCTGCATCATTAATAAATCATCCAAAAGTTGCAACAAATACAATCCTTCTTTAGTCGCTTCCGCAATAGAAATTAGCACTGCCTATGTAGTTGATAAAGCTACAATGGATTGTAGCTTGGATCTCCAAGAAATCGGGCCTATGCCAAGCGTATAAACATAGCCCGAAATTGAATTTCTACCATCTCTATCTCCAGCATAATCTGAATCACAATAGCCCCTTAGGTTTATGTCACTACCTCCAAACAACAAGCTGACGTCAGATGTTCCCCTCAAATATCTTAGAATCCACTTTATTGCTTGCCAATGAGTTTTTCCTGGGTTAGACATGTATCTGCTAACTACATCAACTGCATGAGCTAAATCAGGCCTTGTGCATAGCATAGCATACATAAGGCTTCCACTAGAATAAGAAATATTACACATATCCCTTTTGTCTTCATCCAATGTAGGACACATATCTCTAGATAGCTTGAATTGAGAGCCTAATGGAGTAGCCACCGGTTTAGCATTCTCTATACCGAATCGAGATAGGATTTCTCGATGTATTGAGTTTGAGTGAGCCTCAAAACTCTTTGCTTTCTATCCCTCTGAATCTCCATCCTCAAAATTCTATGGGCGTTTCTTAAATCTTTCATCTCAAATTCCTTACCGAGCTCCATCTTCAACTCCAAAATTTTAGGCATGCTCTTACAAGCTATCAACATATCATCAACATAAAGTAACAAATAGTTGATGTCATCATTACATTTTTTAAAATATACACATTGGTCCTTAAAGCCTCTAGAATAACACATGTGAGATCATAAACTTATCAAAATTCTTATACCACTATCTAGGAGACTGTTTTAAGCCATAAAGAGATTTGTTAAGTTTACAAACATGACCTGACCTACTACTATCAATGAACCCCTCGGGTTGCTGTAGGTAAATGCCCTCCTCAAGATCATCATGCAAGAATGCTGTCTTGACAACTAGTTGTTCCAACTCCATGTTGAAGTGAGCAACCAATGCCAAAAGAATGCGAATGGAAGTGTTTCTAACAACTGGAGAAAAAATATCATGAAACTCCACATCTTTCTTCTAAACATAACCCTTCGCCACTAATCTTGCTTTGTACTTCAAGTCACCAATGCAGCCATCTTTCACCTTATAGGTCCATTTACATCCAATTGCTCCCTTGCCGGAAGGAAGTGGCACTAAATCCCAAGTGTGATTTTTTTTTGCAAAGACTCAATCTCCTCCTCCATTGCTACTAGCCAACTGGAGCTATCAACTGAACTAATTGCTTCTCTGTAGTCTCTTGGTTCATCATTAAATATGCTTAATGCATAAGCTGCCATGTCATCAAAGTCAATATCTTCAATGCTTAATCCCACAAAATTATCAAGCTATGTAGGTCTTTTCTTCTCTCTCATTGGTCGAGTTTGAATTGGAGCTCCACCTTGAGATTGATCTTTTGTCTCTTCCCTATCAACCACGGTGTCATCGGAATCACCATTTTTATTCGTATGGAAGTCTAATGATCTACCTTGTGTTTGGTATTCTGAATTTGTCTTCTCAACATCACCATTAACTGAAGAATAAGGCTCCACCTTCAACATAGCCTTCTCATCAAATGTAATATGCTTGCTAGTAACAATCTTCTGAGTAGTAGGACACCACAACCTATAACCCTTAATTCCTTTCTTATAGCCAAGAAAAATACACTTGCGCAATCTTGGATCCAACTTCCCTTTGCTCTCATGCACATAAGTTGGACAACCAAATACTTTGAGAAAGGAATATGGTACAGGCTCTCCCTTCCATACTTCTTCAGGAATCTTTATATCTATGGCGGTAGAAGGTGTGTTGTTGATAAGGGAAACTGCCGTAGATAATGCTTTTGTCCAAAATCTCTTATTTAATCCCGTAATCAGTCGTAAGCAATGAGTTCTTTCCAACAAAGTCCGATTCATTCTCTCTGCAACCCCATTTGACCAAGGGTTTCCTGGGGTGGTGTAGTGTCTTTTAATTCCTTTGAACTCACAAAATTTGATGAATTTTTGAGAAGTGAATTCACCACCATTATCTGAACGAAGAATCTTCACTTTATTTCCGGACTGCTTCTGAACAAGAGATTTCCAACTTTTAAACCTATCAAAAGTTTCATCTTTGGACTTCATAAAGAATCAACAAATGAAACAAAATACCTGGCTCCTCCATAAGATAGGCATGGTGCGGGTCCCTAAACACCAGTATGAACATACTCTAAAACATCTTTAGGCTTATGCTCTGCAATGCCAAAAGAAACCTCACAAAAGTCAAGATTTGAATGATGAGCACCGTCAATCAAGCCTCGCTTTCCCAATACTTCTAAATTGCGCCCTCCAATGTGACCCATACGAAAATGTCACAATCTGGTAGAATCGGAGTCAACTGAATCAATAACTGAAGCACGCAACAGAAGTTGTATCCTTCAGCAAATATAGATTTCCATCTTTTACCCCTTTCATTACTATCAATGAGTCATTTCTAATTTTTAACGAATCTTTTTTTATTACACACTTTAAGCCAAATTGCACAATGCTCCAATGGAGATCAAACTACGCCTTAAATCAGGTACGTGCCTAACATCACATAAAGTACGAACAACACCATCAAACATCCTATTTTTACTGTTCTAATACCAATCATGCGACAAGAAGCATTATTTCCCATGAGAACCTCTCCTCCGTCAAGCTGACGATAAGTGGAAAAAGAGTGCCTATCACGTGTCATGTGATAGGATCCTCCCAAGTCAATAATCCACATAGTACTCTTCATAGGAGAGGCGGAAGCTGTGAAAATTCCAGGATCATTATCTGAATCTGATGTTTCCGCTGTAGATGCTGAAGCCTTCTGGGGAACAACTTTGCTTTTATTCCCCAACTTGGGGCAACTTGCAATATAATGTCCAGGTTTTATGCAATAATGACAAACTCCCTTCCAAGCTCCTGTTGACTGAGATCTGGATTTAGCTCTATCTCCACCATATTTAGGACTACTTTTACTTCTTCCTCTCTGTGCAACAAGGCTTACAGAATCATTCTCCATGCTCATGCTTGCTAATTTTCCTCTCAATATCTCGTTATGCAAATTTGTCTTCACATCCTCTAAGCAAATAGATGAACATGCATAGATCATAGAGTTAACAAAAGTGTTATACTCTGCAAATAAAGAACATAAAAGAATAATAGCTTGTGCCTCATCCTCAATCTTTACATTAGTTGCTCGAAGATTCATGATAAGTGTGTTGAGGGGATCTATATGAGCAAATACATCTGTTCCGGGCCTCATTTTGAAAGAATAAAGTTGTTATTTTAAGATGATGCAGTTGGTGAGAGACTTGTCGTAGAACTTTCTCTGAAGAGCATCCCACAATTCCTTAGCAGTTTTCACATGAGAGAACTCTCTAAGTACTTTATCAGAAAGACTAAGTTGAATGGTAGTAAGAGCATCCTCTTCCAATTCTTCTATCTCTTTAGTTGCTAATTTCTTCAATTTATTGGGATTTGAGACAACCTAAAATGTCCTCTCTTTCTTCAACACCGCTTCCATCTTCATCTTCCATGTGCCAAAATCCCCCTTTCCATCAAATTTAGTGACTCCATAATTTGTAGCACTTATACCACCATTATTCTTTGCGGAATTTGACATGGTTGAAAAAGTCTTTGAACATGACAACTTGCCCTGATATCAATCTGTAGTGCTAAATCAGAGATTTGGCCAGCAGGAAACGAATAAACCCAATGATCTAGTCTGTCAACAAATACAATAATGCCAAAAATAAAAGAAAATCAAATGACACAAATTATAGAAAGATCGAAAACAGGAAAAGGGAGGAAAGAACACACCAATATAACGTGGTTCGGCATTGCCTACTTCCACGGACCCAACAACCTTTATTACTTTACTTCAAGAGGAGGTTACAAAAATGAGAAGAAATGCAACAAAACTCAATACAAATTCTCACCCTATAGAAGCAGAAATAAGGATCTTATTAAGGAATAATATGGAGATATGTTTTCTTGTAATAATCCAAAAGTAAGCAAACGGCTACATAAATATAGGAGGAGAATTCTAGAAGATAAGGATGAAGATGTTTTGGAATTTTCTTGATTTGATTCACCACAAATCTTGCGCATTTATTTTGTTTCCACCTATATAAATTCTTGATTGATTCTCCAAATCAATTACCTTTTTCATATTAATTTGTTTGCCATATTTGGCTTGATTATGAAACAATTAATGCCTCTCTTGCCCCACCAATTCTTGATTGATTCTTTAAATTAACTGCCTTCTCCATATTAATTTGTTTTCCATATTTGACTTGATTATGGAAACAAATAATGCCTTCTCATTATTATATTTCAATCGCACAAATTTAACAGTTTTAACAACCGATATCTAAAGAAACATTTAAAAGATAGACATCGGTGGTTTTACCAACTGATGTTAAAAGGGTGATGTATTTTTTTTAGAAATAGAGTAATAGACATTGGCTATTTTAATAAGTGATGTCTACGAAAAGTTTTAACATCAATAAAAAAAACAAATGTTAAAAATTCCTTTAACATCAGTGGTTTTAGTAACCGATGTTAAAGCACTAATGTTGTAGTCAATATTTTTTGTAGTGACTTTTGTAATGACATATGGAATGTTAGAATTGCATTAGAAAATTCACGATCATTTGTTATATAAATTATGCACACGCAGCAAACATGTATGACATAATGACACAATATAAATTGCTATGTAATTGGTTGTTATATTCCGATTGTCGTCTGATATCTATGATGTTATTTTTATTTTTATTTTGTTCTCATATTACGAATTCCTTTTAGATTTAGGAAAATCACTATAGGTTAAAGTGATATATACGCGAATAACTATATAAATTTAGGAAATAAATTCAAAATGATTTGAGATGCAAGTTGAATGATACATACAGTGGATTTGAATTTTCCAAATGGATTGAAATTATATATAATAGTATCACTTGAGAAAATTATACATGGACAATGTGGTCAATAAGTAAAAACTATTTTTTGAAAATCACTACAACAAAATGTGTCATTAATAACACCATTTAATAACGCTTTATTCTGAAGTGTTATTATTTACACTTAATTGTTTACATTTCAAGTCAAATTGTTTTCACAATCACGTGTAACGCTGAGCTATCCAGAAAAATTGCTCTCCCTCTAAAGCCACAAATTCCCCCTCTACCTCCCTCTAAAACAAATTCTTCGCGGCTAGTTCTATTAGCACCTCTCTTTCCTTCTTTCACACCCCACTTAACTAAAAAAAATCATCATACTATTCCCCTTTTTTTCTTTTCATCCCTCATTCATTCCAAAATTACCCTTATATTTTATGAATCACTTGTTTGTTCACCAATCTCGCTTGATCTGAACTAGGCTATTACACAAACTTTGCTTGACCTGAACTAGATTAACATGTCAACCTCGCTTGGTCCATACTAGGTTTATATACAAACCTTGCGTGGACTACACTATATTTTTACAAATACATCGTTTCTTGATAGCTTATAACGTAATTATTTCTTTTAAATGTAATTTGTAATTATTTCTTCCATGGCGAACATGTTGTCTATTTTGTTTGGTGTCGTGATTGCGGCCTATGGCGAGGCGCATTTTAACGTTTGGGGTGTTACTTTGCAACTTAGTGCAGTGGCTTTTGAGGCGACTAGGTTAGTTTTAATTCAGATCTTGCTCACTAGAAAGAGAATAAGTTTGAATCCCATCACTAGTTTGTACTACGTTTCACCATGCTGCTTTGCCTTCTTGTTTGTGCCTTGGATGGTTGTCGAGATGCCTACTTTGAAGACTGAGAGCTCGTTCTATTTTGATTTCTTGATATTTAGGACGAATTCATTGTGTGCTTTTGCATTGAACTTGGCTGTGTTTTTGCTTGTTGGGAAGACATCTGCATTGACCATGAACGTGGCTGGGGTTGTCAAGGATTGGTTGTTGATTGCATTTTCCTGGTCTGTGATTAGGGAAATTGTTACTACTGTTAATTTGATCGGTTATGGGATTGCATTTTTGGGTGTTGCGTATTATAATCATGTTAAATTGCAAGCCTTGAGGGCAAAGGAGGCTCAAAAGAAAACTACTCAGGCTGATGAGGAGTCCGACACCCTTTTGGAGGAGAGGGATGGAGAGATGCATCCTAGGAAGAATGATTCTCAAGCTTAGATTTTTTTTTTCAAATGTTGGTATGCGTTGATTCATCATATAGTAAGTTATGAGTTGTTTCGTCCGAAGATTTACTCTTTTATGAAATAATTACAGGTAGAAGACTTGAGTTTTTATGTTAAATAATAATAATAATAATAATAATAATAATAATAATTTGTTATTTGTTGAAAGTGGTCAATTTCAAGAAGAAATGAAAAGGTATAAAGCAGCTAGGGCTGTCAACGGGTACCCGAAAAATCCGATATCCGTCCGCATCCGTATCCGAAAATACAAAAAATATCCGTTATCCGAGATGCGGATACGGATATCTGATATCCGAAAATCATTTCGGATACGGATATGGTTATAGTGGTATCCGTATCCGAAAAATATCTGTCCGATTTTCTGATACGTGTATGTAGTATATATATTATATAATTTTTAATTTATATTTAAGATTAAATTAATATATAAATTTCCTTAAAATAGCTAACCTAAACTCAACTATTTAATTATAAAGGAAAGTTGTATTTTGTATTATGCAACATTTTAAATCATGTACTCATTTTATTTTGTGGTATGGTTATATTTAAAACATAATTGTGTATGTGCTTCTATGATTTATATTTTGTTTTATTTTAGTCTTAGGGTTGTGTATTTCATATTTTGAACACTTTATGTCTTAAAATATTTGTTGTAAGAAAATTATTTGATTGATGTCCTGCTTGTAATTTTTAATTAGATGTATTCACATTTTCAAAAAAAAATATTTTATGAGCCAAATTTGTATGTGAGTGATGTATTTGTAAACTTTTAATGTTTTATTTTCGGATATTTTTTCGGATGTTTTCGGATATTTTCGGATATACACATCCAATGTACAGTTTTAAGTTTCGGATACGGATATTTTCGGATATCAGTATTCGCTAAGGCGGATACGGATATTTTCGGATATCCGAAAATATCCGCGGATACGGATACGGATATTTTTAACTAGTATCCGCGGATATCGTATACGGATTCGGATACGGATTTTCATTTTCGGATACGGATTCGGATACGGCACTATCCGTATCTGACTGCATCCGTTTACAGCCCTAAAAGCAGCGGGCTGTGAAAGAAAAAAACAAGGGTATAAATAGAATTCGTCTTTCTGCTCCCTCCTGTAATTATTCGTCCAACAAAACTATTCAAACCGAAGAATTTTACGTCAGTTTATGCGAATAGAAACAAAAGTTTTGGAGGGACCTACAGCCAGCCAAACCAAATTACAAGTATACCCCTGAATTATGTGAATCCCTCTCCTCCCGCATTTCTGGACCGAATAAGCTTCGGTCTGTTTAGCAGCACTCGACTTAGCATTGGATACAGGAAAATACGCCTGGCAACAACATTCATCCTCTCTTCCGACATTCCAACCCCCTTTTCCGGCCCCTCCAGCCCCTACTCCGACTCCTATTCCACCGCTTGACCCTCCCGATGTCGTTGCCTTCCAGGAAGACGATCAATTTCATTCGATAAAGCAAACTCTAGACACTGCTGGTTCGAACTCGCAGCCACCACTGGTGACGCCGACACCTCCAGACTCCCGAGCTCCGGCCGACCAACCTTCTCTGAATCTCCACTAGTCCCTCCTCCTCCTGCAGTTGATGAAGATGGATTTCAGATAGTCCTATCCAAGCAACAGTTAAGACAACAAAGGGCATAGCTTCTTGATTTTGCAGATGGTACTCCATTATGGGCGCAGGCTAGTCACTGCTGCTTCTTCCTCCTAGTTGCTAAGCTTTCTCTATACTATATTGTCAGGGTTCTTTTGTTTAGACCTGGATCTGGTGATCATTAAATAGTAACACAGACGAAGTTATAGGGTTGAGAGTGAAGAAATGGAGACTAGTATCAGTAAGAACAGCAAGAATCTACAGATTTGACATAGAGTGGAGAAAAGAAAAGAATGATAAGAGAATCGAGATAATAAGAATCAGATGAATGTAGTAATTAGAAAATTATAGGAAGGTAGAATTTTATTGAAGCAAGCAAATGATTTCAGCATGCATTATCACGTGTACCCCCCTCTTATTTATAGGGTACTCATCACATATCTCATTTACATTAATTATCGAGCCCATTTAAAACATTAAAGCCCATTACAACTTATGCACTGAAGAGAATGGCTGCGCACATGCACATTTGTGCACATGCACACCTGACATTGGCATCATTAGGATTGACACTAGGGATCACTGACGTGCACTTGCCTAGCTGGTCTACTTCTGGTGGGCGGGAGCTTCTCCGATACTTCAGTTCGTTGCTGGTGATAGCTTCTGGAATATCAACCCAGGTGTTTGTGGATTTGCCCAAATGAAACCCTAATGCCATGCTCATATTTGATGAAATTTTTTGAGTTCTAACACTCCCTCTCTCTTCAAAACTTGACCTTGTCTCAAGGTCAAATGTAGGAAACTTCCTAATTAGCTCCCAGTAGTCCTCCCACGTCGCATCATTCTCGTCCTTCTGCTTCCATTTAATCAACACTTGAGTGACAGCTCGATTATTTTTAGGCACAATTCTTCGATCCAATATTAGCTCTGGTTCATCCACAAGTTCTTCAGTATAAGATGGAATGTTCTGTTGTATAATTACTCCTCTTCCATGTCGTTTCTTGAGCTGCGATACATGAAACACTAGATGAATTCTTGCTTCTGGAGGTAGCTTCAGCCTATAAGCAACATTGCCAATCTTTTGCATAATCTGATAGGGTCCAAAAAACCGAGGTGAAAGCTTGGTGGTCTTAGTGTTGCTAACTGTGATTTGCCTGTAGGGCTGCGATTTTAAGTAAACCCAATCTTCCACTTCAAATGATCTTTTTGTTCGGTGTGCATCTGCGAATCTTTTTGCTCTTTCTTGTGCCATCAATAAGCTATCCTTCAACATTTGAAGCACAATATCCCTGGAAAATAACTCTTATTCTACACGAGGCACCTTAGCAGTATGGGGAACATATGATAATAAGGAAGGTGGATTGATTCCATACACAGCATAATATGGAGTTACATTAGTGGAGCTATGCCAGCTGGTGTTATACCAATATTCTGCTAAGGGTAACCACCTTGACCATTCGTTTGGCTTGTGAAAAACAAAGCATCTCAAATACCCCTCCAAAGTTTTATTAACAGCTTCGGTTTGACCATCCGTTTGTGGATGGTATGCGGAACTTAAATTTAAGGTACACCCCTGTAACTTGAAGAGCTCTTGCCAAAAAATACTGGTAAAAACAGCATCTCTATCAGTGGTAATGGACTTAGGGAGCCCATGTAATTTAAATACACCTTCAAAGAAAATTTTGGCAATGTCTTGAGCTGTATATGGGTGCTGCAGTGGAAAGAAATGCGAGTATTTAGTGAGTCTATCCACTACTACGAATATAGCAGAGAATTTCTGACTTTTGGGAAGCCCAATCACAAAATCCATTGATATATCTGTCCATACAGCTTCAGGGATAGGAAGAGGATTCAATAACCCAGGAACAAGTATGTTCTCACTTTTGTTTCTTTGACAAGTATCACATTAACGCACATATTTTTCTATATCATTTTTCATTCCTTTCCAATGGAAAACCTGCTTAAGCCTATGCTTGGTTTTCCTAACTCCTGCATGACCCCCTAAAGGAGTAGAATGGAATTCTTGTAGAATGATATCAATAACTTCTCTGCAGTGTGAGTCAACATATATCTTATTTTTATAGAAAATAAGCCCATCAACAATGGTATATTTCCTGAATTCCTGCGGTTTTTCCTGGATTTTCTGTAATTTGTTTTTGTACTTTTCTGATTGTGACATTAGTCTCTTAAATTCAGGTAGCCATAGACTCTCCACTGTAGAAATAGCATGACACTGTTGGTTTTTTTCATTGTTGTTTTGCTCCTCATGCACACGTGAGAGTTTGTCTGCTACAACATTATCTTTGCCTTTTTTATATTCAACCTTATAGTCAAACCCATGGAGTTTTGCTAACCACCTGCCCTGTATTCCATTAGTCAGCCTTTGTGTCAATAAGTGTCTCAAACTCTGGTGATCCGTCCTGATAATAAATCTTCTACCTAGCAAATACTGTGACCACTTTTTGGTAGCTAATATTAAGGCTAGTAGCTCTTTTTCATAAGTAGACATCAGTAAGTTTTTTCCATTGAGAGCCTGACTTAAATATGCTAGTGGCCTTCCATCTTGAGCAAGCACAGCGCCTATACCAACCCCACTTGCATCACATTCCACCACAAAATCCTTATCAAAGTTGGGCATGCCTAGGACTGGTGGCTCTAATAAACATTGCTTGAGTTTTTTGAATGCTTCAGTGGCCTTCTCATTCCAAATGAAACTATTTTTCTTAGGCAACTCGGTCATAGGTTTAGCTATTCCCCCATAGTTTTTTATAAATATCCCGTAATAACCAGTTAAACCGAGGAATCCTCTCAGAGCTTTAATAGATGTTGGTAATGGCCATTCCTTAATTGCTTGAATTTTATCTGGGTCAACAGCTATGCCATCTTTTGAAATGATATGCCCCAAGTAAATGACTGTGCTTACTGTGAATGAACATTTGGACAATTTGATGATTAATTGGTTCTCCTTTAATACCTGCAAAGCAGTATCTAGATGCAACATATGTTCAGACCATGTTTGACTATAAATAAGAATATCGTCAAAAAATACAAGTATGAACTTCCTAAGATAGGGTTTAAACACATTATTCATTAAAGCTTGAAAGGTTGAGGGGGCATTTGAAAGTCCAAATGGCATCACAAGAAATTCATAGTGTCCCTCATGAGTTCGAAATTATGTCTTATGTATATCACTAGGGCACATTCTAATTTGATGGTAACCTGACCTTAGGTCTAGTTTAGTGAAATAATTTGACCCATGCAATTCATCTAGTAAATCGTCAATTAGGGGAATGAGAAATTTGTCTTTCATAGTTTGATTGTTGAGAGCCCTATAGTCCACACACATTCTCCATGTCCCATCTTTTTTCCTTACCATGACTACTGGAGAGGAATACTCACTAGTACTGGGTCTAATCACTCCTGTTTCCAACATTTCCTTTATGATTTTTTCTAGCTCATTTTTTATATGATAAGTATGTCTATAGGGTCTGATACAGACTGCCTTGGTGTTGGGTAATAATGGTATTTTATGATCAAAGGCTCTAGCAGGTGGTAGGGTAGTTGTGGTAGTGGTTACTGTGGGGTAACGCTGCAGTATGGTTTGAACTTCTGGAGGCATGTTTGTAGTAGGGGTATTCAGAGTATGGAGTTGTTTTGAATACATAATGAGAGACAGTTGGCCATGTGTTTCTTCTTTAATGATATCTCTATCTCCTACAATTTTATTATCACCTTGCATACCTTGCCATATATACTAATGGCCAGAATAATTAAATTTAATCTGCAATTTAGAAAAATTAAAGGATACATCCCCAAGCTCCTTCATCCACTGAGCACCCAACACTACCTGACAGCCTTCTAGTGGAATTTGTAGTAAATCAATGGGCATTGTGCAGCCTTGACATTTGAAGATTACCCCTTTGCAGATTCCAGTCCCTTCTATTTTATCTCCATTTGCAATTTGCACTGAGTAGCTTAGAGATTCTTGTACTTGAAGTTGTAGCTTCTTAGCTAAAGCAGTATTGATGAAGCTATGTGTGGAACCAGAGTCGATTAAAACAGTTATATTTCTGCTTGCAATTTGGCCTTGTACCCTTATAGTATACAAAGTTGGAATACTACACAAAGCAGACAAGGTAATGGCATAAGTCTCCTTATCACCATTATTAATTTCCTGTGTGGGCTGCATTACTGTCAATTCTTGATTTTTTTCAATGGCATCACCTTCAATATCTAAGCTGTTATCATCTTGTAGCAACATTATTCCTTCCACTACATATATCTGCTTGTTCTTGCACCTGTGACCTGGTTGCCACTTTTCTTGGCACCCAAAACATAGCCCCTTGCTACGCATGTCGTTAAGTTCTTGTGGGGTTAAACCCTTTATTTTGGCATTTGAGTTACCAGCAGGGTTTGCCTTGTTGGGTACGGTGGATGGATTAGGTTTCATCAAACTACTAATCCTACTTTTCTTTTTACAGGCCTTCTTGCATTCAAAAACCTTAGCAAGGTTTACTGCTTCTCTAAAATCAATAGGGTGAAGGGCAAGAACATCAAACTTGATATTATCTTTTAAACCATCAATAAATTTTTCTAATAAGAATTGATCTGGCAAAGCATCACAGAGAGCTTGTAGTTCTTCAAATTTAGTGAGGTAAGCACGTACCGTAGTGGCTTGCTTCAGATTTGATATAGCTCCATAAGGTCGTTGTAATTCATCAGTAGCAAATCTAATGAGCATTTCTTCCTTGAAAATAACCCATTGAAGATAGTTCTTGACCTTTTTCTCCAACCATCCGTACCAAAGATGTGCCTCCCCCTTTAAATGGAAAGAGCATGTGGGTACCCATTCTAATTCATGGGTGTTGTGATAGCGAAATAGGTGTTCCACTTGACTGATCCATTCAACCATACTGCCTTCGCCGTTATATGTGGGGAATTCCAGTTTGATGACTGTATTTTGAAGGAGTTTTGGTTGGTTGGTGCTGGTTTGGTGATTCAGTGTAGCATTTGAAGGTGCACTTGCTAATATACCTGCAGAATTTCTTGATACATCAATAACAGAATATTGATTAGGTCTAACTGTGTTCACCTGAATTGATGGAAGATTTTCATTCAAAGAAGATTCAGGTGATGTCCTGACATTGCTTCTTTGAGGTGGAGGAATATAGGGGCTTTTGAATTGTGATTTTTGCTCCTTAAATTCCTTAGTTAAGCTGTTGATTGCTTCATAAATGCCATCCAATTTGGTTGTCATCTCTTGGTTAGCTTCTTGGAGCTCTCGAATGGCCAAAGAATGTTTTGCAAACATTCGATCTTGCCTTATCTTTTCAGGATCTCCCTCGTTTAGCACACCAGTAACATCCTCTTCATCATCTGAGTTGTTTGGTGAATCTTGAGGGTTAGGCTCTGATACCATTTTCTCAGGGTTCTTTTGTTTAGACCTAGATCTGGTGATCATTAAAGAGTAACACAGACGAAGTTATGGGGTTGAGAGTGAAGAAATGGAGACTAGTATCAGTAAGAACAGCAAGAATCTACAGATTTGACATAGAGTGGAGAAAAGAAAAGAATGATAAGAGAATGGAGATAATAAGAATCAGATGAATGCAGTAATAAGAAAATTATAGGAAGGTAGAATTTTATTGAAGCAAGCAAATGATTTCAGCATGCATTATCACGTGTACCCCCCTCTTATTTATAGGGTACTCGTCACATATCTCATTTACATTAATTATCGAGCCCATTTAAAACATTAAAGCCCATTACAACTTATGCACTGAAGAGAATGGCTGCGAACATGCACATTTGTGCACATGCACACCTGACATTGGCATCATTAGGATTGACACTAGGGATCACTGACGTGCACTTGCCTAGCTGGTCTACTTCTGGTGGGCGGGAGCTTCTCCGATACTTCAGTTCGTTGCTGGTGATAGCTTCTGGAATATCAACCCAGGTGTTTGTGGATTTGCCCAAATGAAACCCTAATGCCATGCTCATATTTGATGAAATTTTTTGAGTACTAACATATATAGTTTTTTATTCTGTCAATATTTAGTAGTTTCTTTAAGCTAGAGAGAGAATGATGGTTCCACTTGGTGCAGTAATCAATGAAGATGATGGGCAAATGTGAAGCAGTGAGATATAAGGCACAATAGAAAATGCAAAGATCTGGCCTTTCTTGTTATTTTTGTAGCTTTTTAGGTAGCGATGGTTGTCAATTCTAGCTTTGGATTTAGTCAAGGAAACCCGTTAAGACTGACATACGGTCTTGACTACAAAGGAAATGTGTGCGGTACGAGGAACGACGATCCAGATTTAAGGGAACTTGAAGTTAAGTATTGGATGAATCCAAATCAAATCTATGAAAGCGGTCAAAAAGATAGCCAAATGAATCTATCTGATGCAAGGAGTATATGCTTGATGGAATGTCCCATACCATCAAAAGATGGTCTTAATTGGATCTGTGATTATCCAGAAGGCGATGTACACAAGTTAGTTAATGATTGGATTGAGAGGGAGTACAATTACTTTGAGTATCTTACACTTGTTATGAGGAATAGTTCTCTTCAGCTTCAAGGGCCATGCTATCCTGTTATATTTCCTAGCGAAAATGTCTAATGGAGCTGCCAGTTCATTGCACGTGCATCTAACTCATCTATGCGACATTGGCAACAAATGGGAGGATTGAGCATTGAAGAGAACATGATAATTGATAAAACTACACGCTAGGCCATCGATTCCCACTCAGAAGTCTTGAAGAGATATGTGGCGGATATTGGAAAATCCTGGCCAGTTTTGCTGAGGAATGGTGCATCTCTTTATGTACTTGATTTGGCTGCTAATGATTCACCATTTTGCTGCTGCAAATGACGTGGATAACTATTTTAGTTTTCAATGGTCTTATCATATCAGTTACCATGTTTTACTATCTGAAAGCTGGATGGATTGGCAATGATGCTGTTTTGATTGTTATTGGTGAAAGCGATCATACAATAGGGAGGGAATTGAGCCATCTTCGTGGGGTGGCAGTTCTGACGACTATTGTGATGATTATTGTTGTTCTCTCTTCGATGGCCATCATCCGTCGTATAATCATGGCTATATCTGTCCTAAAGGTAGCTGCAAAGTCATTGGTGAAGTTGAAGCACTAATTAATTTTCTGATTCTTCCTTACACAATCCTTGCTGTCTTTTATATGTTTTGGATTTTTGCTGCAATGCACCTATTTAGTTCTGGTCAGATTGTCAAAAATGACTGCAGCCCAAATTGTTGTGCATATGAACTAAAATCGAACAAGGGCAATTGTGATAGTTGCTGTGGTTACAGTCTACATTATACTCCTCACATTGGCATAGCCATATTTTTTCACCTTTTTGGATGCTTTTGGGCAACACACAGTTCCTCATTGCATGTTCTTCTACTGTGATTGCGGGATCAGTTGCTTCATATTGTTGGGCTCATGGTGAAGCTGCGGGAGAGATTCCATTTCTACCTGTATTTGCCTCAATGAAACGCCTCATGTGATATAGCCTTGGATCTGTAGCCCTTGGGTCTCTTCTTGTATTCTTTGTTGAATCCATACGTTTTATTCATCAATCACTTATAGGAGGAGGTTAAAATATGCCGACACCACCTCTTCAAGCAGATTAGGGAAAATGACATCAGCAACTTCGGATGTCTTACATGCATTGACTGGACTATTAGGTCTATCAACCGGAATGCTTACATAATGATCGCTATAACAGCAAAAGGTTTCTGCAAAGTTTCTTCGGTTGCAACAGGTTTAATTATGACCAACATTTCGCGCATTGGAAAAGTAAATGTCACTGGAGATATTATTCTGCTTCTTGGCAAATCGTGTGTCAGCTTGCTCCGTGCATTATTTGCATTTCTCATCTTGATACTCACAAATACAAATCAGCCGGCCATAACAAGTTTCCTCGCCATTGTTCCCAGTCTTGAAGAGCATCAAGGTACAACTCAGTATGCACTGTCTCTCCTTATGGAGACGCTCGATGGTGAGAGCGAGTTGCAAAGACTAACTCAAGGACCTTCAGCTATTTAATGTTTGGTTCCTTCTATTTTATTGTGTAGTTTTTAGCTGTTTGACGAGAGGAAATATGGTTGTTTTTGTAGCATGGTAAAATGCAAGTCTGTTTCTTGCTATAGCTATTGTTTCTCTCATATTAACGAGTGATAAAAATAGGATTGTTTGTTGTTAATTAGTTTTATGCATTTGCATTTCATAGGGGCAATTTTATTCAAAAAAAAGAGGGGGAAATGCGCAGGCTAGAAAGTCTTCAATCTCAGAGTGGCCTGCCCTTCCACCTCCAGGCGGTGATAGGCAGCGGATTAGTCCTCCTGCAGATATTGGACTAGTCTTAACACAGTTTGTCCTTTGTCCCGTTAATCGATTTTTGATCTCGAATTTTGTATGAGACATACATTCATCTTGTACAAGCTAAAAATTCCATTTTTAACCATGGTTTTCACTGTGTTTTTTGCCATGTATTTGCACACGCAATCACATATACACCTCCAGATCTTAATGTCTTTTCTTTCTCATAGCTTGAACTAATGTCATTGCGATTATCATTTGCAGAAATAAACTCCATTTACATTGATGGAAGATGAGGAAGTTACTGATCAAAAGAAGTATCTAGAAGAGAAAAGATGCAAACCTGGGTGTGTGAATCAGTTGTAAGCATATTAGGTAACCTCTTGCTTTCACACTATCTGATGCCTATATTTTGTTATTTCTTCTTTAGCACTCATGTGACATTATTACCCTGTTGGAGCTTACAGCAACAAATTTTTGTTGTTTTTCAGCAACATGTTAAGAGAATTGAAGGTGGCACAACTTGGCAGAAGCATTGTACCCGTCAATACTTTGATTACTGGTCATGCATGGATGAATGCGTAGGTTATTCACTTCATTTGTTTATTATTTTATGCTTTTTGCCTCTTGACACCCTCAAATTTTTCGATTATAGTTAATGTAATACCCCGTAATTCTGTTAATATAAATATTCACAAATTAAAGAATAACTAATCTCAGACATGAGAATTGTGGGAAATGGGTTGTGCCATTGTGTTCGTCGCGGAATTCTGGTTGAAATAGAGTCCGAGTTTGCGTGATTTGGACTTCGTATGAAGGAGATATGCCCATCGGAAGTTTCAGAAAATTCAAAATTCAAAATTCGAAGTGAAACAGGCCAGGCGGGAAATTTCCCGCCCAGCACCCCAGGTCGACTGGGGAGTCGACTGGGCAGTCGACACCCCCAGGACCAGGTCGACTGCGCAGTCGACTTGGGTGTCGACCTGGTCCAGTCGACCAGGTTTTGGCAGAGCCCAATCTTGAGCTGCTGATGTGTCTTTAGGGCTGAGTTGACTAATTTAACGGTTCAGATTAGTTCTGAGTTGATCTGACGGTCTAAATAAATCCTAAACTCTATATATACCTAGGTAGTCTCTCACTCTAAAATCACAAGAAAAATAGAATAGCCGTCGTCATACCATCGCCATGGAACTCAGTGTAGCCGCCGCCAACTAAGAAGGAAGAAAGCTAATCAAAACTCTAATTCTACTCAACTCTAAAGCAAATCAAGACTCTCTTTCTTTTCTAATTGTGAGTATGATGATCTTAATAAGATTATTAGCAAACTAATTAGATTAAGATGTGATATGGATCATAAGAAAATGATGTGAATTGTCATATATGTTGTTGTAAACCTTATGCTATCATGTATGTTGTAAATCCTATGTTATGTAATGATGATATCCTATATGTTGTAAATCATGCTATGATGATATTATATATGTTGCAAGTTTCTATGCTAAGTTGCGATGTTACAAAGCCATGATGTTATTATGTTGTAGTTAGCTTATGAATCATGATGTTGATCATATATATTTGGGCCATGATGATTCACATGATAAATCACATGTACCTATGCAAGTTTAGATTTATTAGTATGTATAATCTCACATATTGTATGACATCTATTTAGATCTAGAATTATGACATCTATTTAGATCTAGAATTATGCTATGACATGTGTGAGTTCTATGTGTTAGATGCTAGTTCACACCATCATTATGTTGCATAAACCACATATGCAAGTTTATACATGAACTTGGGTTATGATCATATTATGTAAGTTGTGACATTTAACCAAACAAGTTGACACCTTTAGATGCATGACATGTGTAGTTTTATGCAAGTTTCACCCCTATTATGATTAGATCTATTTTATTTGTCTATATGTTGTGATAATTTATCTTTGTGTTATGAGTTAGACTATTCGAGTCTAACGTATATTTTGCGTTGAATAAGCGAACGTATAACGTGGAGTAGGGGTAATATTAAGGATTTAATATTAAGAAATTGGGGTGCAATTGATATGATTTTGCATACCGTAAGTGGATGGCCATAATTGAGTCAATTATGGACATCATTAAAATTAGAATTAATTAATGATTTGAATAGGGATATATTTAAAACTGGGGTAAAAGATTATAAGTGTTAATCAATGCTTAGGACACGAGGTTGGACTCGTTTGTGACGTAAAACTGCCCGGATCCGCCCGGCAAATCCAGTAGTCACAAATGTCAGCCCAATGTGAGAGGTCCTAGGCCCAAACTAAAGCATAACAGTTGTAAAGACACGAGGTTAGACTCTTTTATGGTATAAGACTGCCCGGACCCGCCCGGCGAATCCAGCTGCCATAAATGTCAGTCTAATGTGAGAGGTCTTTATAAGGTTATGGCCTTAATGAATTAAGAAATACTTAACCAGATAAACATGTGAGGTGAGACATGGGGGTTAAGTAGGTGCCTTGGGTGGCATGAGGAAGTTAGTGGGTGCCTTTAGTGGCATTTGAAATACGATTATTAAGACTTAACCAAACACACATGTAAATGAACATGACTAAGAGGGTTAAGTGGGATGTACTAGTGGGGACAAGCTTAGGTGGATAGCTTGTGGTAAGTAAAGGGGGCCCATTTCAACCGGTAACCCAAAACGTATCTTTGTGGGCTCGACCCAAGTCGAGGATGGGACACGCGTACTGGGCTTGACTATAAGAGGCCAAACGGGTTAGCGGTGGCAACGCAAGTCCAACGGATTCATATGCATGTGTGGACCCGGGTTGGTAGGTAAGACGTTGCATCGTGTAGGTATAAGCCGTGCATCCTCAAGTTGTATCGGGTTGCCACTTTAGGGGAGTAATACACCCCACTGTGGGGCCAGCACGGGTATCTACGAGTAGGGAGCCGATCGAAAGTGGGTAGTGGGGTACACCTATCGGAGATAGGGGCAGGCGACACCTATGTAGTCAGCTAGGGGTACACGAAGTTATTTATAAAACTTCTAAGTGAAGCAAGTGGGATCAACCTTTAGGGTGACTGGTGTGGTGCAGTGTAGTAATTATTCGTTAGTAATTAGGTGTGCCTTTAACGTTATCTTTATCTGCTCTTCCATACCCAATAGTTCAAAGACATTTCCTTATTTTCTAGCTTGTGCCTCAGTCTAATTATTTTGATAATAGTATTGTTAGAATTATCATATTCGCCAGACTTTATGTCTGACCCCCTCCATTTCTATCTTTTTCCCCCCTCCAGGTCCTCAGGGTGGGCCCAGCTCTAGCGGAGTTTGATTGGATTGCTTTATCTCTCTTTTGGAAAGCTTGGACCGCTGAAGTAAAGTCCAGCTTGTTATCTTCTTTAATGGCTATTTATGTAATGGGGTTATGTATTTTGTTTTATCAAGATGAATATTGTACTTGACTCTGATTTATGGTTTTATGATGTAACAAACATGTTTAATTTCCGCTGCAATGAAATAAAGTTTTAGATTTCCAAGTACTACTTATTATCTGTCTTGTTGTAATTTTTCTGTTCTATATTCACTTAAAACCTCCATGGAAGTTAATGTATTCCCTTTGTGAGTGACATTAATGGACGTGGGGTGTTACAGTTAATGATGTTAGGATCCCTTCTTAATTGGGAGTTTCTAGAAAATTCTAGACCTTTTTAGAGAGATCTAGAATTTTCTAGAATGTACCAGAGAACTCTAGAGAAGTGTAGAATTCTCTAGAAGCTTGTGGAAGAATGTACAACTCTCTGGAATATTCTGGAGATGTGTGGAATCTTCCGGAACCTTACGGAAGAGTATGACTGGAGAACTCTAGAGAAGTGTATAATTCTTTACAAGCTTGTGGAAGAGTGTGGAACCCTCTGCAATATTCTGGAGATGTGTGGAACCTTTTGGAACCTTACAGAAAAGTATGGAAGGATACATAAGGGAATAGAAGAGTAGATATTCCTAGAGAGTATGAAGCATTCTAGAGAATCAATCTCCACCCTTGGATGCAAGTAATCTCCACATTCATCATGGAGGATGAGTAGTATAAATAGGAGAACGAGCCTTCATTACTATCCATCCAAGGATCCAAGAATCCAAGAATTCAAGGAAGAAAGCCACTTCTTAGAGTGAGAAAAATACTTGAGGGTTGGCAAGCCTCTTTGAGTGAAAAGAGAGATAGCTTGAGAAATATATATCCTTAAGCTTGAGTAGAGTGTGAGTTACTTTTGTAATCATATTCCTATAATCCTACTATTCTTTTGTATAGTGGAAGAATCTCCATATTGGAGAATTATACACTCTTTTTCTCCTATTGCTACTTTTAATCTTAATTGCTATCTTAGCTTTCACAAAGCCGGAAAGACCGAGATTTCCCCAACAGTGGTATCAGAGCCAGGTTCATCCGTAGCCGTAATCAAACACGTGTAAGTTCTAGATGGAGGATAATGACGCTCACTGTTGAGGGGGAGCCTCAAAGCTATAAAGAAGCAATGAGTGATTGTCATAAAGAAGAATGGAGAATAGTCATGCAAGAAGAAATGCAATCCTCGCATGAGAATAACACATATGAACTAGTGGAGCTAACAAAAGGGAGTAGAGCTTTGAAGAGTAAGTGGGTGTATAGAATCAAGACCGAAGAGAACTGTTCAAAGCCTAGCTACAAAGCTCGGTTAGTCACCGAAGGATTGGACAAGAAAAAAGTACTGATTTTGAAGAGATTCTCTCCCATGGTAAAGATGTTATCAATCCGAGGAGTCCTCGAGGAAAAGCAAATACATCTTGACAAGGTTCACACAGATGAGAACTGGTCTGACATGATGACCAAG
Organism: Allium sativum; assembly: GCA_030737875.1. Classification (NCBI taxonomy): domain Eukaryota; kingdom Viridiplantae; phylum Streptophyta; class Magnoliopsida; order Asparagales; family Amaryllidaceae; genus Allium; species Allium sativum. The sequence goes on along the minus strand of CM060923.1, from coordinate 442,069,598 downwards.
GTAGTACCAACAAAGAAGTTAGAAGATTGTCGTCAAGGTGTCAGCGTGCTACTACCTCTCAATTAAGTCGGGAGGGGGAGATTGTTGGGATCCCTTCTTAATTGGAGAGTTTCTAGAAAATTCTAAACCTTTCTAGAGAAATCTAGAATTCTAGAATGTACCAGAGAACTCTAGAGAATTGTAGAATCATCTAGAAGCTTGTGGAAGAATATACAACCCTCTGGAATATTCTGGAGATGTGTGGAATCTTCCGGAACCTTACGGAAGAGTATGACCGGAGAACTCTAGAGAAGTGTATAATTCTCTACAAGTTTGTGGAAGAGTGTGGAACCCTCTGCAATATTCTGGAGATGTGTGGAACCTTCGGGAACCTTACAGAAAAGTATGGAAGGATGCATAGGGGAATGGAAGAGTGTAGATATTCCTAGAGAGTATGAAGCATTCTAGAGAATCAATCTCCACCCTTGGATGCAAGTAATCTCCACATTAATCATGGAGGATGAGTAGTATAAATAGGAGAAGGAGCGTTCATTACTATCCATCCAAGGATCTAAGGATCCAAGGATCCAAGAACTCAAGGAAGAAAGTCACTTCTTAGAGTGAGAAAAATACTTGAGAGTTGACATGCCTCTTTGAGTGAAAAGAGAGATAGCTTGAGAAGTATATATATCCTTAAGCTTGAGTAGAGTGTGAGTTACTTTTGTAATCATATTCTTGTAATCCTACTATTCTTTTGTATAGTGGAAGAATCTCCATATTGGAGAATTATAAACTCTTTTTCTCCCGTTGCTACTTTTAATCTTAATTGCTATCTTAACTTTCACGAAGCGGGAAAGACCGAGATTTCTCCAACAAATGATTCTTATTCATTGTTTTGATTATTGCTGGATAAAATTTGCGGAACATTGCAAGTGGCTTCCAAACTCTATTATCATTTGACTATTAATAATTTAAATAATAATTGATCATTAATTAATTGTAATTGGTTAATAATTAATAACTAAATCATTATTTGACTGCTACAAAATATATAACTATTTGCAACTAGTCAACAATTTTTTCAACTTACCCAACCTGTAATCGAAGTTGTCCATAAACACTCCAACCTTTAACCTCGAAGTCATCGTCAAATGCTCCCTTAGTCTTTATTATTCATTTAAACGGGATATTTCAAAACCATATAGTTGTTAAATCTTACTTGAATAAGAAGTTCCAATTTGGCATATATTTATGTGCATCTTTATTTGATAAGGATTCAAATAGACATACTCTGTGATAATTCTGTGAATTCAATATTATTCGATATACTTGAAATTATGGAGGTGTCACTGCTTGTAGACATAGGAGCATTCACAGCAGTGGGGATAAATGCTCAAAACCTGGGAAAGAAAGCTTACTTGTGCTACAACAGAGTGACGACGAGTGTGGGGAGCAAATTGAAACGCGGAGGATCGCCATTTCAAATTAAAGTGGCGATTGGTAAACGGTTTTATAAAAATCGTATAAACGTTAAACGATTTTCATAAAACCGTTTAACGTATATACGGTTTTCATAAAACCCTTTTGTGTTATACGGTTTTATGAAAATCGTATAACATGTATGACATTTTTTTATTATTTTAAAACGTTTGTTGATTTTTTTTTAATACATTTAGATTAGTTTGTAAAGCAAAGCACAGGTATTTTTATGAAATAAAAATTGCTTATTTTAAAGTTTTAAATTTGATTTTTTATAGTTTTAACTTTGTTTTTGTATCAAACAATTTCTGCACATATTTATGTACCTTTTTTATATAGGTTTGAAATCGTATACACATTCGATAGCATTGTAAATTAAGTTTGAATTTCATATACGCGTCAAAAATAAATATGTAAATTCCTTAAAATTAGTTTATTTTTTTGATAACCCACAAAACGTTACAACCAACATAGAAAAATTAAATTAGGATACAACAAGCTAGAAATAGCAACAAAGAATTTGCCTGCATCTCAGATTTCCTTCTTCTTCCTGATATTGTTTCTTTTGAGCCCTCAAAATACTACAATTTTTTTGCTAAAGCATATTCAAGGGCCTCTCCAGTCAGATGAGATACATCTCTTGCTACATACTCCTCCTCTTTTTCTTCCTTCAAACGTCTTTCACGTCTTTCTTTATAATCAGTTCTTTTGTTGAGAGCTTTAGTTATATCGACATCTTGCTGTAGTTGCATCTCCATGATCTTCAGCTGCTTATCTTTCCGCTTGTCACGGTCTTCTTTTTTGGAGGCCGATGCAAGTGATATATCACTCAACAACGAAGTTAGTCTATCACTAGACACTGCCAAATCTGTTGCTTCCTTATTTCTCAACAGTGCTCTCTTGCTTGATTTTATTCCATCCGACCTTGTTTCAACCCCACCATATAGCATTCTCGAATTAGGTGTCACCAAACTGTTGTTGTTCCCATCTCCGTCTGTTGTCATACAGGGATGAATCCATCAAAAATCTAGAATATGCATTTCTCAAGTTAGAACCTTTGGTGTCTCCAAGGTCTACAACATCTATTTCGCATAGATTGGTCCAACGTGGACACAATGATAGAATTACCAATGCTTCGTGAGCAATGAATTCACTGTTACAAGTGTCACGATAGATCGTATCATAATCTTCTTTTAAATCTCTGAAAGTTTGACCGCTTCTAAGCAAATCCTCCCTTAGTGCTTTTATCCATTTGTACTTGGTACACATAGTATTCAGATTATACCATGCAGTCTTTGTGCTTTCAAATGATCTTCTTGTTACGCATTCAGGATCTCCATTGTATAGGTCATTAACCCGGAGGTAGAAAAACTTACCGCTGGAACGACCTGCTGGAACGACGGATGCATTACCCATGCATTGGCTAGCACTTTATAGTCAGTTGCTCTCCATATTTTACCAGTACCTGTAGTTGCTTCCACACTACTTTGACTGTAAGTTTCCTTTGGCTTTTGCTTGATGTAAGATGGCCTTAGTTTGTCCTTTGTCGGGTATAAGGGTCGGCGAAACCATCTCTTGGTGTACATAATTTGATTAGAAATCATAGGTTGTGACCCAAAGTAGTTGTTGGTTTGAGAAATTTCGCCTTACATGTTACCATACTGCTGAGCGAGGTTTAATTGGTGGAGTTATTGACTTTGTTGGGAAGTTAGATAAGGGGGTGGAATCATTGATGAGGCTTCGGCTTGAGATAGTAAACTAGTAAAATTAGTAATGTTATTATCGTTATAGCCATAGAAATTGTTGTAACTTGAATCAACCATTGTTGTTTGTTTAGACTTGGAATTGTTTGCGAGTATGAAGAAAATAATAACCCATACCCCATATTTGTGTAGATAAAGGACGCAACTTGACTTGATCATTAAAAGAAGCCATTCATTATTCAGCACTGTGTCATCAAATCAAATGTTGAATACGCCAATAAATTTAAGTGCCTTGACCAATAAAGTTGTTCAATCAAATCAACTTTAACGATTCCCTTGAAGGATGTGATATGCTTTTTTGGTATAAGTGCAGAAAAAGTAACATTGTGCATTTATTAGAGTGCGCGTGTTGTTTATATTACTTGGTTGTTGTGCCTAAGTTGTCGAGACTATTATGACAATTTTAGTATTTTCCTTTATTGATAGTCGTACGTACAGTGACTGCCATTGTGCTGTCGACTCATCTGGGGAAGGGTTATTTGAATTAACATTTGAAAATTTGTACCTTTTATGCCTATATAATCCATTGGAAAATTTGTTTGACTTAACATTTCAAAATGGCAAATGAAAATTGGATTGCATCGGATTACGTCGTTTTGATAAAGGATTACATTGAAGCAGATATACTACATATGGAAGAAGAAGAAGTAGATCAAGATTTTTGGGCAACCCTCAATGAAAAATAACACAATTTTACTGGTTGTAGAATACCAAGAACCAACTTAGCCACTAGAAGTGCATTCTGCTTATTTACTACAGATTGTGTGAATTACCGCAAAGTAATTGATGAGGTAAAAAGGGATGATGTTTTTCAACTGGCACAGTCGACGTACGACTCACTGTATCATTTTATGTACCGGTCAAACTTCGTCGGTCACGAAGCCTACGGGCTATGATACAATCATATTATACAGTTTGAGTAATGTATCATTATATTTTGTGTTGTCTTTATTAGTAGGTATCTTTTGGTTTATGTATTCGGAAAGTTGGAATGTATTCGTAGAGTTTAATTTAAATTCATCGCTATATGAAGAGTATATTATCCCACGCATTGACATGACTTGTCTATGAACATTAAAAGTCATGCTGACACGTACATTGGACTAAGCGCTGACAAGATTATTCAGTATCATGATGACAAAATTAGAGGGAGTTGAAAATTTCGGGTCGCCTTCTAGTGAGTTATGAATATTGTCTACAACAAAAAATAGAAATGAGATATATTTACTGAACAACACAATACAATCATCGAGTACTAGAACATTAAAATAGTTCGACAAATGCATAGATTACATCTAAGCATTCCCTTTATGATTCCTTAAATGTTCAACCAGGCCATCTTGTAGATTATTATGTATCTCTCTAGATCTAATTTTACGCAGACGGCTCAGAAATACCTCAATAGTCGCTGGATTTCTATCAGTAACAACTATTGCGGTGTTATCTGGATCATATCCCGAATAAGATGGAAAATTTCCTCTTTCCTCTTCAGTGATCATATTATGCATTATAATACAAGCGCGCATAATGTTGCTCAAAACCAGTGGCTTAAACAATCTGATAGGGTTTTTAACAATGGCAAACCTTGCTTGTAGAACCCCAAAAAGCACGTTCTATATCTTTTCTCGCTGTCTCTTGCCTTTTAGCATAGTATTTTACTTTTTCTGTTTCATAAGCTGAAATAGTTTTGATGGCAGTACCCCAAGATGGATAGATGCCAACGGCTAAATAGTACCCCATGTCATACGCGTTTCCTACAATATTAAAATCACATGCAGGTGCTTTTCCTTGTGTAAGGTTCTTAAAAAAATGTGATTGGTGAAGTACGTCAATATCGTTAATTGAACTAGGACATCCGAAAAGTGCATGCCAAAATCATAGATCATGTGAAGCAACAACTTCAAGTATCATTTTCGCTTTGGAGTAATATCCAATAAACTGACCGTGCCATGCTATGGGATAATTTTTTCATTCCCAATGCATACGGTCTAGACTGCCTAACATGCCAGTAAATCCTCTTTTAGCTCCTAACGTTTTCAATTTGTTGACATCGCTTTGCGTTCGAGCACGTAGATACAACTCACCATAGAATTCAATGATGGCTGTGCAAAATCTTTCAAGACTTTAGCTAATAGTACTCTCACCCATTTGGACAACCCCATCAAACGCATCTGGAGCTATCCATATGCTATAACATGTAATGCGCCTATAATTTTTTGGTATGGTGAACATCCTAAAGTTCCAGCACTTACGTTTCTGAACAAAATAATTATCGTGTCCAATAACTTTATTGAAAATGCACATAAATATATTCTTGCTCATATGAAAACGGCATCGAAAGTCGTCAGGACCATACGTACTAGGGGTGTTGAGATAATCTTTAAGTAATCTTGCATTACCTCCTTGACGATCCCGCATCTTCCATGTCTACACGGCCGAACACACTAGCACCTCGAGTACCACTAGATGATCCTTCCGATAGGAATTGATGAATCTTTAATTGTTGAACAGTAACAACTTGCATCATAAGTTGTAACTCGTCGTTATCAATCTTGCTATCCGAAGATATCTGTAGGTAATTTGTACGTCTCAACACTTCATCGCCTTCATCAGAATCGAAGTTGGTATCCTCAAGACCATTTTGGCTCAAGTAATTTGAATCATCAATCTGCACATCCGATTCGTAAACTGCATCATTGTTATAAACATTATGAGACATTTTTGTATTGTGAATCTAAGTGTGCACACTTGTTAACGATATTTTTCGTCAACACCAAAGATAAGTTTATGGAAGTGGACCTAGGGGGAAAATAGGTTGTTTAGCCTTCATAAGTTTGAGTTAGTTCACGATCTCCTAAATATCAAGGTTTAGAATCCAAAAGAATAGCTACTCTTCCCTCAACAGGGTGAGTATCACGCTTAAGTGATTCAAGAACCAACAGTTATCTTGGGATGAAGGATTCCTATGTGCAACCCTTAGAGAAACGACTTAACGGCTTGTAGAGAGGGGTTCTGCATTGATCTTACGGAAGGGTCTAAATTTGTAGAAAGGGGGGTGTTTCACTTGACTTACGGAAAGATTTGGATATAGACTCACATACATGTAAGAAACAAACAATACATTGCGGCAACAATAACTGAGGAATCATATAACAAACCCATAAAGAAATACTTTAAGTATTGATCCACACTTCATTGATATTTGATTTAGAATACATGAATAGAATAAAAGAAATCCCCAAATCGATCTAAAAATTAGGGTTTACTCTAGGAAAAAAGAATACAAGAATAAGAATGAGGAAATCATCCCAAAATGTGACCCCTGGGGTCTTATTTATAGAGAATTCGGGGACCCTTCTGTTGTTGGGCCATTGGGCTTGCAGAAGCCTTTGTTAGCCGCTTTTCTCCTTAGTCTCGGATGTTTAGCTTCTGGCCGCCTCTGTGGTGCTGATTATAACTTCCGAAGTGATGGTCCCGGTCAGTTAGGGCTTCTTCGAGATTGATATGGGTTGTCGATGTAAATCGCTTTTGGAAGACATTTGCTCTCCCGGTTGTGGCTTCCGAGTGTAGGCTTCCGATTTTCTCATGAATACTTTGAGGAGCTTGCCCTCGTGATGTAAGTAGATAGTTATTGGTTCGGAACCTCTGTTGGCGTCGGTATCGAGCAGATCAATATGGACAGTTGGTATCCCTTTAAGGTTCGGGTTTGCCTTCCAGTGGAGTCATCGGGTATAGACTGGTGTTCCGAAAGGTAGACCCTGGTGGTTTGTCTGTTGTTTATCAATGTGGCCTTTCAGTGTTTATGCATTGGATGTTTCAGAAGCTGGTTTCGGATAACCCCTACGTACTTTTGGCTTGACATCCTTGATGCTTTCACCTTCTGATGTATTGGAATTAAGTAGGTTAATACCGATAACCCTTCCGTTTTTCTGGGTTTCGATTAGTGGAGCTCCTGCCTCCCTCTTTCTTAGTTTAATACTTGGATGACCTTTCGCTATAGAACCGTCCTACCGGATACACCCTGCCGTATAGACCCTGCCATATAGGTCCTGTCGAATATTTGTAGCTTTTGATTATTTCTAGTGTTTGGCTCTTTCTTTTGGAGAATTTCTTTTTGCTTGTGTTCATCTGATTACCCCTTCACCGTCAGCCTGTTTCGGAGTTAATTTTGGTAGCAACATTTGGCCCCCTCCCTTTTAGTGAAGGGGTGTTTTCGACTTTTCAAGTTAAATGTTTAAAAGGATCTGCTATCTCTTTATTCCAGGATATATACTCCCTCCTTATCAACTCTTTTCTTTCCTTTATTATTTCTTGAAAAAAATTGTCTCAAGGGAGTATCAGTTATTTGAATAATTATATCGGTAAGCCATCCATGTCTTTAGTTTCTCTGTTATCAGTTTCAGGCAAACGATTCCAAATTTGATAGCCTAAATTAGTGTTTTCATTTTATTTTTTTGTGGTGGTGTTTGAAGACAAAATATCTTTCCACTGATGGGTTTTGCGTAGAATAATAAAGTTCATATCCTTTCGGATGTTGACTTCACCTTGTTGCGTAAAAATTTAACAGATCATACCAGACATTAATGGGAAAGAAGCATATTGCTTTCAAACCTAACAGGAATGGCCCTCTGCCAAACGATCTCTTTACCTCTAGGAAAATTAGTGTTGTTGAGAAGCATTCTTTGATTTCGTCTCAAGAGCAAGTTAACACTATCCCTCAGGATTTCGGGTGTTGACGCCATCCATTCTTGTGGAAAGGACACCATTTCCTCTTCTCCGAAGGGTTATTTTGCTTATTCTGCTGTTCATATTTGGCATGGAGGTTTTATTCCTTTTCCGAATTTCCTTCATCGTTATCTACAACACTTAGGAATTGCTCCTATTTAACTCTCTTTAAACACCTACACCTACATGTTGGGCTTAAAACTTTTGTCTTTAGAATTGGGTAGCGGTTCTCTAAGTCCTTCCACTCTTGACTACTTGGTTCGTCTTTCCAAACTTAGTGACGCCAATCCTCAGATTTTTCGTGTAAATCCGACAAGAAACTGTTGTCTGAAGGAATGACAAGGTTCAAAGATTGGGAGAATCAATTTTTCTTCACCCGATGCCCCTTGGGTATCACCGGCAGTTTTCGCACCCCAAGTATGCATACCTGAAAGTTTTTTTTTTGATCTGGCTTTTGGTATCCTGCCTTCCTCTTCATAGATGTTGTTTCCAAATTGCCAAGTTTCGCGGATAAGGAGTTAATTGATGCCCTGGGTGTTGCCTTTGAAAAATACGGTAACCGGTCTCTACTGCTCACTTCTTCTATCCTTCGAAGGCATTCTCTATTGCCAGCTGGTCAATTGATCCTTGGGCAACCACCTTTGGTCCTACTTAGCAAAGGGATCCTTTTTTGTCATTGGGGAGAGCTGCTCCTTTCTCTTTCAATTCTCCTTAATCCCTTGACAACTTAGGTATGTCTTTTCTTATCTTTAAGACGGAATTGTACTTTATCTTTCTCTTCATTTCTTCTCATTGTGCTTTGAAATTGCTTATACTGAGTCTAGCAAGACTGGTTCCGTCTCCTTGGCTCCGAGAATCGGGGTTTCTTCTCTCAAGGATGCATTATTAAAAATTAGAGAAAATGCAAAGAGGAAAATTTTGGAGAAAGGTTTAGAAGATTCTCCGCCGAAGAGGTCTAAAGGTGTAGTGAATCTAACTGCTCATTCTGATGTGGTTCTCGATATCCCGCAGATTACTTCTCCAACGAAGGTTTCTGGCTCGAACACTCGTTGTGTTGGATCTTCCGAAGTCTTCAATGAGTTGCATCACGCGATGGGTTTCTCTTCTTCCTCTGAGGATATTGCCCCCTTGATTTTACGAATCCTACTAATGGTGGTAAATTCGGTGAATTATTTGGCCAGATTATTTTTTCTTCTTCTTTTTCCGACATCAATTCCTTATTTGATTCCCCCCGAAGTTGTCAAGCTTTGGTCGAGCAACTACTTATGGTATTCTGTTTTCCTTTTCCCTATTTTCTTGCCTCTCTTCAAATATTTTATTCCTGACTGTTATGTCCTTTATAGGCTATCAAGCGGTGGTTTATGTCGCAAGACAATACTCCAGATCCTAGTTCTGAGCTGTTGAGACTCAAAAGAGAGAACGTGACTTTGAAGAAGGAAAAAGATGTTCTGGTTCTTGAAAAGGGGGGTCTAGCTGTGGAGTAAAGAAGGTTGGAGCATGCTTTATCGGAAGCTAGGAGTTCTATTGCCTTGGGAAAAGAATCCTGCTTGGCCCTAGTTGAAGAAAACAATGCTTTGAAGAGGAGCTTGGAGAGATCCAAAGAGGAAATCGGTCTTCTCGATTCTCGTTATTCTTCCTTCCATGATCAGAATTCCCTTATGGAAAAAGAGAATGGTTCCCTCAAGATCAAACTTGGTAAAAAGAAAGCGTTGCTAAACATGTTTTCTAGTGTAGTCAGTGATGCTAAACAGAGAATATCCTACTTCCTTCAGACCACTTCGGAAGAAATCCTGGTTAACTCCTTCGAAGATGCATTCCTTCTTATTTATGCAGGTAACATGGTTAAATGTTTGGATTTAAACTTTTCTTCTCTTGACCCGTCCTTGGTGGAAAGGTTTATCCAGGCTATCTTGTATGAGGAAAAAAGAAGAAGCTCCTACAAGGAGGGAGATTGACGTATCTGAACTTTTGTTTTTTGAAGACGTTCCTCTCGAGGAGCTGTGTGTCGGTGACGAAGGAGACCTTGTTGTGGTTCCGTAGGCTGTTCGTGTCAATGATGACAACTCCAAGCGTATCAATGTTACTGTGGGTGAAAAGGTAGAGAGAGGCGATAACTCCACGGGTGTCGATGGTACTTTTTCGGCTTTTGATACTCTAGACGAAGCGTGCAGCAAAGGTACTAAAGCCATTGAAGAATACCCTGTCTCCATTGGCCCTTTGGTCTTCCGGAAGCACGGAGGATGGGGAAAGGCCCAAATTCCCCGGGTTCCCTTCCTGTTGAAATTCCACAAGTTTCTGTTCCTATGTCTGAGGTATGACATCTTCTTTTATACACATATTATTTTGCTTTTCTTTTTACAATCAACCTATAATCCTTTTCGTCTAGACGGAAGGGAAATGGTTAAGTTTTAGGAATTCCATTCTTAGAAAGACTAGACTGGAAGTGATTCATCTCACTAGGGAATTGGACAAACAGACGGACGAGTATAACATATTGTTCCACAAATATCATCTCCTCGACAAGAGTGCAACGAAGTTACTACTTTTTAAAGAGAAATAAGTGGCTCCTGGGCTGCGAACGACTCGGTTGCGATGCGAAAGGCTCTTAAAAGGAAATTTCGAGCTTGTGACTTTGATTTGAATGTTAATCGAAGATAGAGACACATTAGTAAACTTTTTGTATCAAATTTATCATAGATATGAAACCATGGATTTCTCCTTTTAAGGTGATCATAGCGAGGGTCTGCTTAGACGTCTTCACAGAAGGTGCCTAGATGAATGCGGCGTGGACCTACCCCGAGCAAACGCTGGAACCTTCCCCGAGTTACCTCCATTCCTAGAAAGCTGCCTTTAGATAAACTTAAATTTAACAAGCATCGATTTGTAATTGAGACCTTTAAGAGACTAGTCTTGTATGAGCAAGGAGAATATCTGTGATGAATGTACTTGTTTGGTTGATAATATAATGATTTATCTTTTCTCTAATTTCTTTTGATGTTTTTCTTAAGAACTTGTCTTCTGCCTCACATTTACTCCCTAGGGCCTTCTTAGAAGATTATGTCAAGGTGAAGAGATACTGTCGAGAAAAAATTTCTCTTATTAAGTCTTCTTCCTTGGCACAATATTGCTTCTTAAGGGATCTTGAGAAAGTTTATACTTGTTATCCTCGGATTCGCCTTGATTTTCTTAACGAGAATAAGGACCAATTTTTAAGAGAGGTTCATACATATCGGTCGAGGTTGGTTCGTGGTTATGACAGCCCGCCTGCTAGAAGGTGGGACTATCGTAAGTGTCCTCCGGTTCATACACCTGACGGATTCGAAATTCCCTTTGACTCCTCACTTGACCTTACTACTGACATCCTAGACAAAGTGAGGAATGCTGCTTTCTTACCCTGACACTCACGATAAACTCTTATAATGGTGCTTTTATTGAGAGCTAGATTACGCTCATATGAAAGCTCTATTGTTGGGGTATAGGTGTTCTCTCATTTAGAGATGCATTTATTTTACAATCTTTTTGTAAATAATTATATACGATGTGAAGTATTTAGTATATCACCTGCCGCATGTAATATTTTATAGTGATGGTGCTTATGAACAGAGGTAGGACCTATAATAGTATTACTTAACATGCGATCACACATTACGGCGTAAACGTTTTTCTCTCGTTATGGCTTTGCCATGGTACACATATTCAACACACTTTGTTGGATATTTGCCTTACAGGACTTCGTAAAGCGCCACTGGCTCTCGGTAGGGTTAATTGTGCCGAGATACAGGAGATATGAAATGTCTATAGTGCTTATTTGTGTCTTTTGTGTTAATACAAGTACTTGACATGCTTGGATAATAAATTTATGAGTGTATAGGTTAAAGACACTTCCCTGAGCGAGTGAGAAAGTCATGAGTTTATCCTTAGTAATAATAGAAGTGTAGTTCAGAGCCATATTCAGATTACTGAGGAGGTTGAACAACTCCTTCTTGTTTAACTTTAAGATTCTGAATCGATCCAGATTTGGACATTTATGATGAGACCAGAACTCCTCATCCGGTCGTGGTTTGTACTTGAATCAACCCAGACTTGGGTATTAAGATAGGAGACCAAAAACCCACTTTTGGTCTTTGTCGAAAGTCGAATTGACCCGGATTCAGTATTGAGATAGGACCGAGATTCTACTTTTGGTATTTATGAAGATCTGAACCAGCCTAGATTCGAGTTATTAAAAATAGGAGACCGAAAATCCGCTTTTGGTTTTTGTCGAGAGTGGAATCAATCCAGATTCGAGTGTTAGTATTGAAGACCCGAACCAACCCTTGTTTAGGTAATTAGGGATTGAGTACCAGAAATCCACTTCTGGCATTAACGTTTTGGCATCACTCTTGGTTTTGATTTGTAAAGCAGAGGTTGTGCATGCTTCTTGAGCCACTCTCCGGGCTTTTAATGTCAAAGCAGAGGATGTACGTGCTTTTTTGGCCACTCTTTGGCCTGTGCGTTCAGTGCGCTTGGCTAGCTTATCCACAAATATGGCCCAAGGACTTACCCAACCTCCCTCCAAGAGGCGGCTTATCCTGGCCATCATAGGTGATGATAAGGTCTTAGAAACTTAAACTGGGTCATCGTCGACACAGAATTAAGGTCTACTCTTTGGATGCTTTGTACTGACCATCATAGGTACTGATAGAGGCTTACAAACCAACCCCCTTCGAGGGATGCCCTATCCTGACCATCGTAGGCGATGATAAGGGTTGACGTTCCCTTTTGTGGATAACATGGAACATAAGCAGAGGTGTGACGTTCTCTTCTGCAAGCAGAGGCAGGACGTGCTTAGTTCATAGCAGAGGTAGGGCGTACTCTTCTACGAGCAGAGGTAGGGTGTGCTAATTTTAGATGCTCCACCATGACCATTTATGGTGTGAAACGGAGGATTATGCTTTTGATGCTTTAACCTATCCTACTCTGATTTGGGCATAGAAAAAGACTAACACACCACCCCCCCCTTCGGGGGGTGCCTTGCCCTAACCAATATGGCGATGACAAGGGATTTGATTCATTCATGGTTTGACCCATCCTGGGTTTCTTTAAGCTTCGAAAGGAGGGTTTTTCGTACCTTTGGTTGTGTTTGATAATCCTTTCCCTAAGGACTTTTATTGAACTTAATCTGATCTTTTTATAAACTCTTGTAATAGGCCTTGGTTAATGAATTTGATGGCCATTTTCTCAAGGATTCTGCTGTGGTTAGTTTCATGTCCATTCATCATGTGGTAATGACAGTAGGGTCCTCCTGACTTCCTTTCGTATTTGGGTTTTTTCTTTGTGAACCTCCAATAATTGAGTTCGCGTTTGGTTAATAGTAGATATTTTCCATCGAAATGGTAAAGTACTATCCCTTGGGTAATCCTGGCGTAAGCCTCTCCCCTTGCCTCTGAGATTTAACCCTTTTGCTACCCAGTTTTGTTGCTTCACCTATATTTTTTTTTTCTACTTCCCTATATATGCTAAAATTGAGGTTCTATCCTTTCAGACCATTTGTTGATGAAGTGGTTAAAATCATCCATTATTCCTTATTCAAACACCATCCTCTGATTTTCTTGTGGAGAGTTCTCCTCCTGTGAGAGAAAATGTTAATATCCTTTGATGCAGAGCCACTTGGAGGAGGTGTTAGGGTTTTTCCTATGCGGGTAAGGCTACTATCCCAAGCGTCGGAAGCATATTGTTCTATTTTCCTTTTCCGCTTCATTATCCGCCTGGCTTCCACTCTCAGCCTTTGTTCTTCTATCACTCTTGGGCCAGTGATTTCTGACTTATCCATTCTAGATCCAGAAGACTCTTGTCGGGACATCTTACCTATAACTTTGCTTCTTCAAAGCCTTAGTCCAAACCGGGATGGAACATCACAGGTAGAAATGTAACTGTTAACCACAAGTTCGGAGGTTCAAGCCCTCCTTCTAGCGCCAAAATATTAACGATATTTTTCGTCAACACCGAAGATAGGTTTATGAAAGTGAACTTAGGTGAAAAATAGATTGTTTAGCCTTCATAAGTTTGAGTTAGTTCACCGTCTCCTAGATATCAAGGTTTAGAATCCAAAAGAATAACTACTCTTCCCTCAACGGGGTGCGTATCACGCTTAAGTGATTCAAGAACCAACAGTTTTATTGGGGTGAAGGATTCCTAAGCACAACCCTTAGCAAAATGACTTAATAGCTTGTAGAGAGGGGTTCTGCACTGAGCTTGCGGAAGGGTCTAAATTTGTAGAAAGAGGGGTGTTTTACTTGGCTTATGAAAAGATTTGGATATATCCATATACATGTAGGAAGCAAACAGTACATTGTGGCAACAATAACTGAGAAATCATATAACAAACCCATAAAGAAATACTTTAAGTATTGATCCACACTTTATTGATCTTTGATTTAGAGTACATGAATAGAATAGAAGAAATTCCCAAACTATCTAAGAATTAGGGTTTACTCTAAAGAAAAATAATACAAGAATAAAAATGAGGAAATCGTCCCCAAAATATGACCTCTGGGGTCTTATTTATAGAGAATTCGGGGGCCCTTCTGTTGTTGGGCCATTAGGCTTGCAGAAGCCTCTGTCAGTCACTTTTCTCCTTAGTCTCGGATGTTTAGCTTTCGGCCGCCTCTGTGGTGCTGATTAAAGCTTCTGGAGTGAGGGTCCCGATCGGTTGGGGCTTCTTCGAGACTGATATGGGTTTGTTGATGTAAATGGCTTTCGGAAGACATTTGCACTTCTGGTTGTGGCTTTCGGGTGTAGGCTTCTGGCTTTCTCATGAATACTTTGAGGAGCTAGCCCTCGTGATGTAGGTAGATAGTTATTGGTTCAGAACCCCTTTCTGCGTCGGTACCGAGAAAATCATTATGGACAGCTAGTATCCCTTTAGGGTTCCGATTTTCCTTCTGGTGGAGTCATCGGGTACAGCCTGGTCTCTCGGAAGGTAGACCCTGGTGGTTTGTCTGTTGTTTATCAATGTAGCCTTTCGGTGTTTATGCAGTGGATGTTTCGAAAGCTGGTTCTGAATAACCCCTACGTAATTTCAGCTTGACATCCTTGATGCCTTTGTCTTCTGATGTATTGGCATTAAGTAGGTTAATACCGACAACCCTTCCGTCTTTCTGGGTTTCGATTAGTGGAGCTCCTGCCTCTCTCTTTCTTAATTTAATACTTGGATGACCTTTCTCTATAGAACCCTCCTGCCAGATACACCCTGCCGGATATCTGTAGCTTTTGAATTCTTTCTAGTGTTTGGCTCTTGCTTTAGGAGAATTTCTATGTGCTTGTGTTCATCCGATTACCCCTTTACCGTCAGCCTGTTTCGAAGTGAAATTTGGTAGCAACAACACTATATCAGGTTTTATAGCTTCTTCAATCCGAAGTTGCAATGGCTATAAGTATATTCTATATCTTTATATTCGTCAACGACAACAAATTTAAACTACATTTTAATACTCGGCAACGACTATAAATTTGAACTATATTTTAATATTCGGCAATGGCTATAAGTTTAAACTATATTTTAATATTCGGCATCGACTATATTTATATATGTTATATTTTTATATTACGAACGACTCTATGTATATAACGTATATTTTTATATCCAACAACGACCATATACTTATAACATATATTTATATATTCGTTAAAGTAAAATAATATATAACTTACATATTTGTATTCGTCAACGATATAAATAAATAAATTTTAATTTAATTTCATTAACGTCTACATGATTTTACTAATATTTTTATGTTTTATACGCTCGACAATTTATATTATAACAAATATAAGGAGGAAAAAAAATTAAGAAAACGGTTTTTAGGAAACCCTCTTGCGTTAAATGGTTTTCTGATACCGTTTAACCTCTAAACGATTATCAGAAAACCATTTATGATTTATTAATTAAAAACAAAGGCGAGCGTCCCCCCACCCACTACTGGAACGTTGGGAGGAGTGTCCATTTAAGAATGCCTTTCCTTACCCAAATTCCCACTTAAGTGTTGGAAATGCTCCAAGTAACCATGTTGCTTTCTTCTGTGCTCAAGTGGTATGTGATAATTATATTATTGTTCAACATTAGATATTTGTAAGCCAGCCTACTATATTTCTTTAAATCATTTAAATATTACAAAGTACTTATAGATATGGTAGCTATGCTACCTGAAACAGGTGAAAAATAGTAATATAATATTTGCGTGTGTGTTTCTATTTCTACAAAACAAAATAGTCACAAGTTGAATGTAACATATTTATGTTTTCAAATATATGTGTTTTAGGTTAAGGTTCAATTTTTGAAGATGTTTTTAAATATATGTGTTTTAGGTTAAGGTTCAATGTTTGAAGAGTACACTGCTGGAGTTTCCATATGAATAATGCAGCTGGTGTTCATGGTGCTTTACATAAACAGCTACACAAATTTGCATTGCACTAATATTAATCTTTTCACTACTGCAGATTTTTTTTGTTGTGGAGAAATTTTGAATCAAGACAGCTTAAATCAAAAATTCCCAACGCTGCGGAAAATGAGATCGTGGTAATAGTGCAAAACCAACCCATCGAACAATCTCAATCTTATCCAAGCCAATCACAATCACCAAACAATGGAAATAATAGAGCAATAACGAGAAACTAGATCACACAGGGATTTATAGTGGTTCCACCGACGTCTTGTCAGTGTGCGTCCACTTTGAGAGATAAACCTTTATTAATATCAATAGAAGAGCACAAGAGATTGATTACATTGATCAAATTTACTAGAAAATTTTGATTTTGTGGAGAAAGGAATTGAAGAAGATTAGGATTGCCTAAACCCTAATTAGAATAAACCTTGATCTTAATCTCTTGATTTTGTTGTACCTCCTCCTTTTGGATCTGATGTAGCTTATATAGGCATAGGGAAGTATATGGAAATTCCCAAAATTTCCTCTAGATCTGAAATATCCAAAATGATCCAAAATATTCTCCAATTCCTAAATATCCTCTAGATCTGAAAATATCCTCCAGATTCTAAATATCCGAAATATCCCAAAATATCCTCCAGATCCTAAATACCCGAAATATCCTGAAATATCCTCCAGATCCGAAATTTCCTCCTCAATCTAACACATAGTATCGCATACTTCAACACTCCACCTCGATACTATATCCATCTACATCACAAACTTTAATGCACCCAAGCATTTCCTTCTATCTTCAATCAAGAAAGCTAGAATGTTTCCCCAATGAACTCCGGCATAGCCACCGCCCATTGCACTTCACTAACAAGTTCAGGCATAGCCCCCACTCGTCAATGAAGTGTTGAAACATCCAACTCCTAAACCAGTCTCACCAAAAGACAATGTACTCGGGAGAGAAAACGAGTACTTACCATGAAGATAAAACACCAACCTCTCACCGATACTCTTCTACATCCAAGTTTCTCTCTCAACTGTGCCACCACGTGGCACCTAGCATCTCTCCAAGCGAATTAAGTTCGAGCAATGCTTGCCTTAGTGAACATGTCTGCCGCGTTATCCTTTGTGTGCACTTTCCAAAGGCATACTTGCTTGTCTTTGTCCATGGCTACTAGAAATGACTCCCTTACTTCAATATGCTTCGTTCGTGAGCTAAACGCCAAATTTTCTGCCAAATGTATAACACTTTGGCTATCACATCGAACATCGATACTCTCATGTTCAAAACCCAAGTCACACAATAGTCGCTTCAAATAGAGTGCCTCCTTTGCCGCTTCCACAGCGGTTATCAACTCCGCCTCCGTAGTGGATAAAGCAACTACGGTTTGCAATCTCGATCTCCAACTAATGGCCGTACCACCAAGTTTAAAGGCATACCCGGAAGTTTATTTTCTCTGATCCCTATCACCGGTGTAGTCCGAGTCACAATAACCAACTAACTTGCAACTCAATCCATAACTACCACAAAAAACAAGACCATGAGATGTTGTGCCTTTCAAGTATCTCAATATAGCCTTCACGGCTTCCCAATGTGATTTCCCCGTGTAGGATCAAGATTAACCCTAGAGGGGGAGGGTGAATAGGGTTTATAGATATTTAAAAACACGATCACAAAATAATAGAAATGCAGTAACGTAAAGATCACAGAGAAATTTCCCAGCTTCGGCAAACTGTGCCTACTGCTGCATTACTAAGATATCTACTAGGATTGAAAATAGTCTCCCGCTTACAAATACTCAATAAACTTGCAAACCCTGCTACCGCCTAAAGAGTTTTGCAAACTTGCAATACATGCTACTGATTTAAACCTACGCTCGAAGTCTTAGACTGATCTAAAATCTCTAGACCAGATTTTCCTAGATCACAAGAACGTAATCTGCAAATCCTAGTTTTACAGATGTAACTAGTAAACCACAAAATGTTTTTTTTTTTACAAAACTAAACAAATTACATCAAAAATTAAACAAAAATCACTTAAATAAAGAAAACCCCCTTTGTATCTTTTATTTGAAAACGACCGTTCCTTTTTCTCTTATTTTTCTAAGTCCAAAAAGAATGGCGACTAGGGTTTCTTTGAGTCGACTAGGGTTTCTTCAACAATTTGAATCTCCATGGCTCGATGTCCCTTCAGTAAATTGATTCTGTCTCCAAGCTCAACTCCGAATTGTTCTCTGCTTTGATCGAACGTTGTAAGCTTTCTGATTCAAGCCCTAAAATTTGTTTTATATGTTTTTGCCAATGAGGAAACGTGTGTTTAAATAGGGGTTTTGAAACCCTTTTCCTCTGATTTCGCTTTGATGAGTTACCAAATTTTGGTTGAGGAATATTTGGATCGAATTTTGTCCCTGAGATTTTGTTATCCAATTTGAGGCCGATTTTGAAAGCTTTCCATTTCGTTTCGATGGTAGATTCTCTGACAAATTGAATTTGTTTCTAATCTCCTAATTTCAAGCTGTTCAATTTGTGAAATGATTTTGAGGCACGTTTGTTTGTTTCCCAAAATAAACATTTCTTTGAATTTGAATTGGAAAAACAATTAATGGAATTTTATACACGTTTTCTTTATGAGCATGGTCCGATTTCTTTCCTTTTCAGACATTGATGCTTTTTAGAAAAATACACGAGATTTTTTTTTTGCTTTGTCACCAATCCATTACTGATTAGATCCATTCTATAACTTATCATACATGGTTGAAAAATTTTGGAAAGATGAAAAATTGATTTTTGAAAAACATTAAACCCTTTCCAGAAAATCCCATTCTTGCTTTGTGATTTCTTCACTACATGATTACAGCAACCATTAGAAAGAACATCCCATAAAATACTTGCCTTGAAATGATTTCCATTTATGTTTGTCATTTGATTTACCATGCTGATTTGATCATTTGTGTGTTAACTCCGACCACTTTGACTATACATGCTTCACCATGCTACTTGACATTGTTGTGCTCACTGTCATCAATGTATTTATGTATTTGATGTTTCTTGAATCATATTCGCTTGCCTTTACTCCACTGTGTCATACTGTTGTGCTTGACCTGTTGTCCTGTAAACATGCTTGGACACATACACTTTGCTGTGTTTAATTGAATTTCTACCTTGGCTTGTTCTCTTACACTTCACCCAGACTTGCTGTTGTGTCACCATGCTCATATGCATATGTGTACACTATCATGTCATGCTGTTATGTTACTTTGATTTTGCACACCTTAAACTTGTACACTGTGTTACTAACATTTGAGATTGAGCTAAACCGTATGTACACTTGAATATATGTACACCTTGCTGTTCACTGAGTTGTTCCTTTGTCTCACCATTGCGCCATGTATACTTGAGTATATGTACACCTTGCTATTCTGATCTGTTTGCACTTGCTCCATTTAAGTTGCTTGAGCATTTTTGAGTGCTTCCATATTTATCTGCACTCATGTACATGTTTGACACTTGCATTTTGTTCCACTGCATTGATATGCCTGCTTGTATCACCATGCATTGCTGAGTTTGATCTCATCTCCATACTTTCTGCCATTGATTTATCCTCCTCTGTATAGTTGCACATCTATCCTTGACCATGCTTGCTTGATCACTCATGCAAATCATACTGAGCTGAAGTAAACCATGCTGTCTTGGCCATTTTGACACTTTGTCCAACCAGTTTTGACTTGAGTTGATTTGTCAATGTTTGTCACACATTTTTGCCTGATCTTGCATGTTGACATTGCTTTTGTTGATCTGAAATTTTGCATTTCCATTTCTGTTTTGATTTTTCTTTGACCTGTCTTGTACATATGACACTGTAATATACATTAGCAGACTGATTGTACTGTGTTGGGGCTAGTCAGAATCAGCTGAGTTTGATGCTGGTTCTGATCAGCAAACCAGTATGGTTATGTCGAGGCTGATCAAGTAAGAAAGATGATGAGAAAAACACACAGAAAATCTGAGGCAAAAAAAATTATGAAATAAAATTTTATTTGTTCAATGTCTATTTTTTTTAGTTTCAGTTTACTATGTGTATTTCTTTTCTGTGATAGATTTCAGGATGATACAGCAGGAGCAGAAACAGGATGAAGAGACAAAAAGAGTACATAGAAAAAAGTTTGTGAGTAATAGAAAAAAGCTGTAGTGAGGTCCAAATGTAGAGAATTAATGTGTGAATATTTGTATAGCTGAGATTCAAAAAGATTTGTACTGTTTTAGAAATAAAAATATGTTTTGGAATAATAAATGCTTGTGTGAATTTCCAACTTTTGTGTAGAAACGTTACTGGACAAAAAGATTTTTATTTCAGTATGATGTAAAGCACAGAAAAACAGTACAATTTTAAACACATTAATAAAATATGTTTGTTATCATCAAACAGAAAGTCACAGGCTCAACAATCTCCCCCTTTTGATGATGACAAACATACTTAGGATTTTGAATACATCACATTAATAGAATACGTATGTTATCATCAAACAAAAAATCACAGGCTCAACAATCTCCCCCTTCTGATGATGACAAACATACTTAAGATTTTGAATACAGCAGAATGTGTTTGAATATGAACTCCCCCTATATATATGCTCCCCCTACAACTGTAAACATACATAAATAAAAATTTGAGAAAAATAGAAAATAATTAAACACTTAGCATTAATGGCAAAATAAAATCTGTAGATGTCTGTTTACAAATCAAAATCTTAACTCTGTCTCCACCTTTGTAATCATCAAAACATGAATAGGTCTGGACATTTGCAAAGGATATGGACTATAGAAAGAAATCAAGTCATTTGACAGAATCCGAAACCACAAACCCGTAACCAATCAAATAAAAAATCATAATAATCCGTAAGATAGGAACACAATTTAGAAGATGGAATGGAAAGTTAGATAATATATACTAGGGAGGATTTTATATATTATTATATCTATACACAATTTTTTTTACTATTTATATATATTTCAAGAGCACACTAACCACGCATAACCAGAGCTTGGATTTTTAAATGGGATTAGTTGCAGCATGAAAATATATAAGTAATCTCATAACCATGCATGACCAGAGCTTGGATTTTTAAATGAGGTCAGAGAAGTACTTAATAATTTTTTTTAAATATATAGAATCCCCTTAATATATAAAACAATTATGGATGATAGAAGGATGATCGAGATAGAGATGGATGTGAAAAAGTTCCTAGATTACTCATATTATAAAATATATTCAGTCAAATCGGGTTTATAGAGAAGCTTTCAACCATCTCATATTCTGAACTCTAACACAGTCACAATTTTATTTAAAATGTCCAAAATAAACTGTTCTTTTCCTGATGATTTGAAGATTGGATTAATTTGTAAGGAAATGAAATTGATAACAGAACACCTTAAAAAAAATTACCCAAAAATGCAGAGAGATTAATTTCTATAATCCCCAAATCCAATCGTAATCTGCAAAATCTGTCTTCAGGAAGGGGTTTTGTAAAAATATTAGCAAGTTGAGATTCCGTTGGAATAAATTCAATACAAATGTCCTTACTAGCAATATGATCTCTAAGAAAGTGGTGTCTCACATCAATGTGTTTTGTGCGTGAATGATGTACAGGATTATTTGATAAATCTATTGCACTCTTACTGTCACATTTCAAAGGAACTCGTTTGTAAAATAGGCCAAAGTCAGATAGAATTTGCATCATCCATAAAATTTGTGCACAACAACTTCCTAATGCAATATACTCAGCTTCAGTGGTGGATAATGCAATACAATTTTGTTTACGACTTGACCAAGAAACAAGAGAATGTCCTAGCATGAAACAAGTTCCACTAGTGCTCTTCCTGTCAGTGAGTGAACCAGCGTAATCAGCATCCGTAAAACCAACTAAATCAAAATTATCACAAGATGGATACCACAAGCCAAGTTTTGGTGTGTGCAACAAATACCTCATAAATCTCTTTGTGGCTTTTAAATGAGATTCTTTTCGATTAGATTGAAAATGAGCACATAAACAGACAGAAAACATAATATCGGGTCTAGAAGCAGAGAGATAGAGGAGTGAACCGATTATACCGCAATATTTTTTCTGATCAACAGCGACACCTTTTTCATCTTTGTCAAGTTTAGTTGTTGGACTCATTGGTGTTCTCATCGGTTTTGCATCTTCAATTCCAAATTTCTTCAACAACTCCATCACATACTTTGTATGAGAAATGAATATTCCTTTGTCGCTCTGTTTGATTTGAAATCCAAGAAAGTACTTTAGCTCTCCAACCAAGCTCTTCTCAAATTTATCCTGCATAACTTTTTCAAATTTCTCACACAAAATATCATTAGTAGCACCATAAATGATATCATCAACATAAATCTGAACAATCAAGAAATCATCACCATCATGTAATAGAAATAAAGTAGTGCCAGCACATCCCTTCTTAAAACCATTTTCCAAAAGATATGAACAGAGTCAGTCATACCAAGCTCGAGGAGCCTGCTTAAGACCATATAATGCTTTTTCTAGTTTGTACACATGATTAGGAAATTCATGACTCTCAAAACCGGGGGTTGTTCAACAAAAACTTCTTCTTTCAGCTCACCATTTAAAAAGGCACTCTTAACATCCATTTGCTTAAGTTTAAAACTTTTAAAACATGCAAAACTTAGCAAAATTCTAATTGCTTCTAACCTACCAACAGGAGCAAATGTTTCATCAAAATCAATGCCTTCAATTTGATTGTATCCCTTAGCAACCAACCTAGCTTTGTTTCTAACTATATTTCCAGATTCGTCAAGTTTATTTTTAAACACCCATTTTGTTCCGACGACTGGATAGTCTTTTGGCCTAGGCACCAAATTCCAGACTTCATTCCTCTCAAATTGGTTAAGTTCCTCTTGCATAGCTAAAATCCAAGATTCATCATTAAGAGCAATATCATATGAACTTGGTTCAATTTCAGAAATAAAAGCATTGTGAATACAGAAAGCACAAACATTCTTATTGTGAGAAGAACGGGTGCGAACCCCAGCTGTTGGTCTTCCAATAACCAAATCTGGTGGATGGTTGGGTTTGAATTTTAACCTCTCAGCTTCAGCTGTTGCTTTTGCGTCTCCTTTGTTGTTTGTCTCAACTTCATTGCTTTCTTTTTCATCTTCTTGACCACCACCTTCATCTTTATCACTTTCTGAAGCTATTTCCGCGTCTGATTCGTTGAACTTCACATTAATGGTCTCCATAATTGTTCTCGATTGCTTATTGAAGATTCTGTAAGCTTTGCTTCTTCAAGAATAACCCATGAAGATCCCATCGACTGTTTTTGGCTCAAACTTTCCAAGCTGATCTCCTGTGTTCAGAATATAACAAGGACATCCAAACACTCTAAAATATGAGATGTTAGGCTTTTTGTCAGACCACAGTTCATATGACGTTTTATTAAGTATTGGTCTAATCATAACTCTATTCATTACATAGCATGAAGTATTAACTGCCTCAGCCCAGAAGATTTGAGGTAATTTAAATTCACATAACATAGATCTAGCCATCTCTTGCAATGTACGATTTTTCCTTTCGACCACCCCATTTTGTTGAGGTGTCCGCGGAGCGGAAAATTCATGTTTAAAGCCATTTTCTTCACAGAATTTTTCAAAATCTAAATTTTCAAATTCACATTCATGATCATTTCTCAAGGTTTTAATTGAAACACCTTTTCATTTTGTACAAGTTTTGAAAACTTTGAAAAATAATCAAATGTTTCAGATTTTTTGGCTATAAAATATACCCATGTAAATCTAGAGTAATCATCAACCAATACATAACAGTAATGTTTTCCATTTAAACTTGCAGTATTAGTTGGTCCAAACAAATCCGTATGAATCAATTCAAGAACACGTGAAGTACTAACAACATTCTTTGGATGAAATGACGAACGACTAAGTTTAGCCATGGAGCAAGCCTTACATACTTTGTTATTTTTAAATTTTTGATGAGGTAAACCTCTGAAAAGCTCATTCGTTTAGTTTTTCAAGAAGATGCATACTAGCATGTGCTAGTCTTCTATGCCATAGAACTGCCTCTTCTTCAGTGGCAACCAAACATCTAGAAACAGTTACATCATCAAAAGAGAGAGTGTAAATATTTCCTTTTCTTTTGCCAGTAAAAACAACTTTTCCAGTGGATGTATCGATTATCTTGCAAATTTCTCTGTCAAAAACTACATTCATTCCTTTGTCACATAGTTGGCTTATGGAAATAAGATTGTGATATAAATTATCAACATATAAGACATCAGCTAAGGCAAAAATGTTGTTACCTACTTTTCCCTTACCAATAATCTTACATTTGCTGATGTCACCTAATGTCACACTCCCACCTTTGTATCTTTCTAGACTAAGGAACAGTCTCTTGTCTCCTGTCATATGTCTGGAGCAACCTGAATCCAAATACCATTTTTGTTGCTCCTTAGCCCGCCAACATGCCTACACAAGAAAAGAGAAGGATGACCTAGAGATGTTCCTAGGTCCACAAATATCAGTGACTGAAGTATGATGAAAGCAAGAATCTTTTGGAGCCTATATTTATTTTGTCCTCTTATTTGTGTTCCAAAGTTTATGGTAATTGTGTGCCAAGTGTTTAGGAACCCAAATTCTAGTGGATTTTTTGATTTTATTCATAGTATTTCAATTTTCAAAATCATTCCCAATTTCCTTACATTTTACACACTTAGAAAAGATGCTTCTACCTCTTGCATTATCTATCACAGTCACATCATTTTGTACCTTATCAAAACCTAGTTCTTTTCCATTGTTAGCAAACAATTGATTTCCCAGCAGCATTTTGAAAGATGTTTGTCCAATTGAGAATTTATTCAAGGTAATTTCAAGATCCTGGACTTTGGTTCTTAGTGTTGTATTTTCGATCACAAGTGAATCACATCGTTTAATGAAATTCTCTCTATTAATCTCATTAGTTTCTTTCAAAGACACGTTTTCTTTCTCAAGATTTTCAATGGTGGACTTGAGATTTGACTGATTTAGATTTTTTGCTTTTAGTTTTTCAACTTTTGATTCTAGAGCATCAATGATTTCAGAAAGATGTTTAAACATTAAAATCAAGTCAATATAAATGTATACCTCAGTTGATTCCTCCTTATCATCTTCTGAATCTGATTTTCCCATAAAGCATAGATTACTTTCTTCCTTGCTGTTGTTTGAGTCTTCTTCTCCTTCCTCATCATCCCAAGTTATAGCAAAAGCTTTCGTTTTTCTTCTTGTTTCTTTTATGCTGGAGAAGTGGACAGTTTGGTTTCAGATGTCCAAGCTTTTGGCAGTTATAGCAACGTGGTTCTTCATCTGAATTGTCAGAGTTCTTCAGTTTGCTGGATTTTGATTTGTTTGTTCGAGGTTTGAATTTGCTCCACTTTGTGAGTTGCCTGACGGCCATTGCAAGCTGTTCGATAGAGTCTTCGCCATCGCTGTTGACAGTATTGGACTGAGCGATTGATTTCTTCTTTAGATCGGAGTTGTTGCGATCTTCTCGTGCTTTTAGCTCCATTTCATATGTCATTAGATTACCAATAAGCTCCTCCATGCTCAGCTTGCCCAAATCCTTCGATTCTTGAATAGCTGCGACTTTTGCTTCGAAATTTATTGGTAGAACCCGCAGAATCTTCCTCACAAGTTCAACTTAAGTATAAACTTTTCCAAGGGCTCTAGCATTGTAAACTAGCATAGAGAAGCGCCAATACATGTCCTTGATACTCTCATCCTTTTGCATAGTGAAGTTTTCATACTCATTGCTGAATAGAGCAAGAAGAGATTCTTTTACTTGAGACGTTCCTTCGTGAGTGACCTCCAGAGTATGCCAGATTTCCTGAGCTGTTTTACAATGAGAAATTCTGTTATATTCAGTTTTATCAAGAGCACAAATCAAGGCATTCATGGCTTTAGACTCAGTAGAATACAATTTCTTATTAGTTGCGCCCCACTTATCTTTTGGTTCAGGGATTTCTGTTTCGTTAACAATTACAGTGGGTAATTTATATCCAGTTTCAATGATATCCCAAACATCATAGTCAATGGACACTAGATAAATTTTCATCCTAGCTTTCTAATAAGCGTAATCACTACTGTTGAACATAGGTGGTCTAGCAATAGATTGTCCCTCAGAAAAAGCATTATTCATCTTAGTCATAACTCTGTAAATGGACACTGGCTCTGATACCAATTGTAGGATCAAGATTAACCCTAGAGGGGGAGGGGGGTGAATAGGGTTTATAGATATCTAAAATCACGATCATAGAATAATAGAAATGCAGTAACGTAAAGATCACACAGAAATTACCCAGCTTAGGCAAACTGTGCCTACTGCTGCATTACTAAGATATCTACTAGGATTCAAAACAGTCTCCCGCTTACAAATACTCAATAAACTTGCAAACCCTGCTACCGCCTAAAGAGTTTTCAATCTTGCAATATCTGCTACTGATTTAAACCTACGCTCGAAGTCTTAGACTGATCTAAAATACCTAGACCAGATTTTCCCAGATCACAAGAACGCAATCTGTAAATCCTAGTTTTACAGACGTAACTAGTAAACCACAAATTGTTTTTTGTTTTAAAAACTAAACAAATACATCAAAAATTTAACAAAAATCACTTAAATAAAGAACACCCCCTTTGTATCTTTTATTTGAAAATGGTCGTTCCTTTTTCTCTTATTTTTCTAAGTCCAAAAAGAATGGCGGCTAGGGTTTCTCTGAGTCGACTAGGGTTTCTTCAACATTTTGAATATCCATGGCTCGATGTCCCTTCAGTAAATTGATTCTGTCTCCAAGCTCAACTCCGAATTGTTCTCTGATTTGATCGAACGCTCTAAGCTTTCTGATTCAAGCCCTAAATTTTTTTTATATGTTTTTGCCGATGAGGAAACGTGTGTTTAAATAGGGGTTTTGAAACCCTTTTCCTCTGATTTCACTTTGATGACTTGCCCGATTTTGGTTGAGGAATATTCGGATTGAATTTTGTCCCTGAAATTTTGTTGTCCAATTTGAGGCCGATTTTGAAAGCTTTCCATTTTGTTTCGATGGTAGATTCTTTGACAATTTGAATTTGTTTCTAATCTCCTGATTTCAAGCTATTCAATTTGTGAAAAGATTTTGAAGCACGCTTGTTTGTTTCCCAAAATAAACATTTCTGTAAATTTGAATTGGAAAAACAATTAATAAAATTTTATACACGTTTTCTTTATGAGCATGGTCGGATTTCTTTCCTTTTCAAATATTGATGTTTTTTAGAAAAAATGCACGAGATTTTTTTTTTGCTTTGTCACCAATCCATTACTGATTAGATCCATTCTATAATTTATCATATATGGTTGACAAATTTTGGAAAGATGAAAAATTGATTTTTGAAAAACATTAAACCTTTTCCAGAAAATCCCATTCTTGCTTTGTGATTTCTTCACTACATGATTACAGCAGCCATTAGAAAGAACATCCCATAAAATACTTGCCTTGGAATGATATCCATTTATGTTTGTCATTTGATTCATCATGCTGATTTGATCATTGGTGTGTTAACACTGACCACTTTGACTATACATGCTTCACCATGCTACTTGACATTGTTGTTCTCACTGTCATCAATGTATTTCTGTATTTGAAGTTTCTTGAATCATATTTGCTTGCTTTGCTCCATGATGTCATACTGTTGTGCTTGACCTGTTATCCTATAAACATGCTTGGACACATACACTTTGCTATGTTTAATTGAATTTCTACCTTGGCTTGTTCTCTTACACTTCACCCAGACTTGCTGCTGTATCACCATGCTCATATGCATATGTGTATACTATCATGCCATGCTGTTATGTTACTTTGATTTTGCACACCTGAAACTTGTACACTGTGTTACTAACATTTGAGATTGAGCTGAACCGTATGTACACTTGAATATATGTACACCTTGTTGTTCACTGAGTTGTTCCTTTGTCTCACCATTGCGCCATGTATACTTGAGTATATGTATACCTTGTTGTTCTGATCTGTTTGCACTTGCTTCATTTAAGTTGCTTGACCATTTTTGTGTACTGCCATATTTATCTGCACTCATGTACATGTTTGACACTTGCATTTTGTTCCACCGCATTTATATGCCTGCTTGTATCACCATGCATTGCTGAGTTTGATCTCATCTCCATACTTGCTGCCATTGATTTATCCTCCACTGTATAGTTGCATATCTATCCTTGACCATGCTTGCTTGATCATTCATGTAAATCATACTGAGCTGAAGTAATCCATGTTGTCTTGGCCATTTTGACACTTTGTCCAACCAGTTTTGACTTGAGTTGATTTGTCAATGTTTGTCACACATTTTTGCCTGATCTTGCATGTTGACATTGCTTTTGCTGATCTGAAATTCTGCATTTCCATTTCTGTTTTGATTTTTCTTTGACCTGTCTTTTACATATGACATTGTAATATACATTAGCAGACAGACTGTACTGTGTTGGGGCTGATCAGAATCAGCTGAGTTTGATGCTGGTTCTGATCAGCAAACCAGTATGGTTATGTCGAGGCTGATCAAGTCAGAAAGATGATGAGAAAAACACACAGAAAACCTAAGAAAAAAATTATGAAATAAAATTTTATTTGTTCATTGTCTATTTTTTTAGTTTCAGTTTACTGTGTGTATTTCTTTTCTATGACAGATTTGAGGATGATACAGCAGGAGCAGAAACAGAATGAAGAGACAATAAGAGTACACAGTAAAAAGTTTGTGAGTAATAAAGAAAAACTGTAGTGAGGTCCAAATGTAGAGAATCAATGTGTGAATATTTGTATAGCTGAGAGTTCAAAAAGATTTGTACTGTTTTAGAAATAAAAATATGTTTTTGAATAATAAATGCTTGTGTGAATTTTCAACTTTTGTGTAGATCCGTTACTGGACAAAAAGATTTTTATTTCAGTATGATGTAAAGCACAGAAAAACAGTACAATTTTAAACACATTAATAAAATATGTTTGTTATCATCAAACAAAAAATCACAAGCTCAACAATCTCCCCCTTTTGATGATGACAAACATGCTTAAGATTTTGAATACAGCACATTAATAAAATATGTTTGTTATCATCAAACAAAAAATCACAGGCTCAACACCCCGGATTAGCCATCTACCAACTAACCACCCCGACGGCATTTGCAATATCGGGTCTTGTACACGCCATGGCATACATCAAACTTCCAACCGCACTAGCATGTGGCACCTTTTCCATATAGGCCTTGTCTTTCTTCTCGATAGGTGATCCCTTACTCGAAAGCTTTATATGCAAAGGTAAAGGTGTATTTGACGTCTTTGCATCCTCCATGCTAAACCGGCAAAGCACTTTCTTAATGTACTCCTTTTGAGTAAATTTCAACTCAAAATGATTTCGATCTCTTTCCATTTCCATGCCCAAAATCTTCTTTGCTTCTCCATGGTCTTTCATTTCGAACTCCGCCTTTAATTTCTCTTTCAACTTGTTGATTTATGCCTTGTCCTTAGAAGCAATGAGAATATCGTCCACATACAAGAGTAAATACACCCAACAATCATTTCCTAACCTCTTGAAATTAACGCAAGAATCCTTGATGCTTCGATGGAAGCCACTTTCAAGCATGAAATGATCAAATCTCTTGTACCTTTTCCTAGGTGGTTGCTTCAAACCATTTAGTGATTTCTTCAACTTGCAAACTAGTTCTGACTTAACTTCTACAACAAACCGTTCCGGTTGCTCCATGTAGATGTCTTCATCCAAGTCTCCATGCAAGAAGGCTGTTTTCACATCTAGTTGCTCCAACTCCAAGAAGTATGCCTCACAACCGGTGCGAAGATCTTATCATACTCCTTTCCTTTCCTCTGTGCAAACCCCTTAGCCACTAGTCTAGCTTTGTATCTTCCATCGTCCTTCACCTTATATATCCATTTGCACCCAATAGATGGGTTTTCTTGAGGAAGTGGAACCAACTCCCAAGTCTGGTTCTTCATCAATGATTACATCTCTTCCTCCATGGCGCAAATCCACTTCGAGCTATCACGCGAATCCATGACGTCATCAAGGTCCATCGGCTCATCTTGGACTACATGAATAACATAGTCCAAATTCTCACAAAAGCTAAGATAGTTCCAATCACCGTATCTTTCGGGTGGCCTTATAGCATGACGACCAACCCGGGTAGTAATGCCATCACCCGGTCTTCCTTCAGCTCCATCTTGAATTGAATCTTCTCTAGACTCGTGCACATCACCAAAACTACTAGAGGAATCCTCTGGACTATGTGATGTAACATCAGCCGCATTCAACTCCAACAAGTCTACTCTCTCTAGGCTTGAAAGTGGGAATAATTTCCTTCTCCTTTGATTCACCATGAACCAAATCCGGAACATCCGATGAGCCTTCATTCTCCTTGAACATAGCCGACTCATCAAAAGTAACATGACAAGAAACCATAGCCTTCTTCGTTTCTGGATTCCAAATCCGATAACCTTTGACGCCATCCATATAACCGAGAAAAATCACTTTGAAAGCTCTAGGCGAGAGCTTATCATTCCCCAGATCATGCACATAAACAGGACTTCCAATTACACGAAGATAACTCAAGTCAATGCTCTTCCCCTTCCACACTTCCTCGGGAATTTTGTTATCAATAGCCGAGCATGGAATTCGATTAATAATATGCACCGCGGTTGACAAAGCTTCGACCCAAAATCCCTTAGACAAACCCGATGTCAATCTCAAGCATCGAGCTTTCTCTAGTAGAGTCCGGTTCATTCTCTCCGCCATTCCATTAGATTGCGGATCTACCGGTGTAGTAAAATGCCTCTGAATACCGTGATGCTTGCAGAAATTCAGAAATTCTCCGGAAACATATTCGCCGCCATTATCGGACCTAAGAACCTTCAAAGTCTTTCCACTCTCATTCTCAACAAGAGTCTTCCATTCTTTGAATCTTGCAAATGCCTCCGACTTGGCCTTCATTACATACACCCAAACCTTCCGAGAAAAATCATCAATGAAAGAAATATAATATCTTACTCCTCCCAAAGAAGCTACAGGCGCTGGTCCCAAATCATCTGTGTTCACATACTCAAGAATCCCTCTTGAATCATGTTTTACTTCACCGAATGATACTCTAGTTTACTTCCCCATGACACATTCCTCGCAAAACTCCAACTTGTTGAAACTCTCACCATCAATCATCTCCCTTTGACGAAGAACATCTAAACTCTTCTCCGAGACATGACCCAATCTCAAATGCCACAGCCGTGTAGCATCTAAGCCACGAGAAATATCAAAACTAACACAAGTTTTGCCTTCCATGGTCACTCCTTGAAGCAAATAGATACCATGAGTTTTAGCACCCTTTATAACCACAAGCGCACCCTTCGAAACCCTTAAGCAATAACTCTCAATGGTGATCTTACAACCTAAAGAATCTAACTGTCACAAAGAGATAAGTGACTTCCGTAGTCCCGGAACATAGCACACATTAGTAAGAGTACGAACCACTCCGTCAAACATCCGAATTTGCACGGATCCAATGCCCTTCAACTTGAAAACTGCACCATTTCCCATAACAATTGATTTTCCTTCCCATTCAACATAAGAAGAAAAACAATTCCTATTAGGCGTCATGTGATATGAAGCCCCCAAATCAAGCACCTAATCGCTGCCCGAAACATCTGATGCTACTGCCGACAAAACATCTACGTCTCCCTCACCAACATCTCTCTTCACTGCAACTGATGAAGATGCTACTTCTTTCTCCCCCTTGTCTAGACAATCATTCTTCCAGTGACCAGGTTTCTCACATATAAAGCACTTTCCATTACTTTATTTTGATTTTCCTCTTCCACCGGGCTTCTTAGACTTAGAACGCCCCCGGTTTCCCTTCTTCTCTGACTTTTCTTTCTCCGCAAATAAACCTTGGCCATTACCAGCACCATACTACCATCACTCAGCTCCTTCATCTGATCTCGTAATTCCTCACTAAGAAGACCCATTTTGACATCATTTAGAGTCAATGTATCCCGGCCATAGATCAAACTGTTTGAGAACCCAGTATAGCGCTCAGGCAATGAACATAACAATATCATCGCCTTCTGCTCCTCCTCAATCTTCAAATCTACCGCCTTCATCTTCGTTAGCAAATCATCAAACACATTTACGTGTGCCTTTAGCGAAGTTCCTTCCTTCATCTTGTAGGTAAAGAAAGTCTTCAACAAGATCAGTCGACTTGTGAGTGACTTCTTCATATACAACTCCTCCAACTTGTTCCAAATACCTTTAGCAGTCGTCTCACCACTAATTTCGGAAATAACATTCTCCCCCAGGGCAAGTTGAAGTGTAGTGAATCCCCACTCTTCCATTTCTTATCTCTCCAAATCTGAGATGTCCTCTGGCAATAAATGTGTATCAAACACCACCTGATGTACCCGATTCCACCTAAGAACCACTTTCATCTTCCATTGCCACTTTTCGAAAACATTATCGCCATTCCACTTATCGATAACCAATAGTGAACCAGCAGCTGCATGCGACCCACGTACATAAGGAGCTACACTACTTGGACCAACTATTGATGGATTATTTGAACCTGATTCCGGCATTTCTACAACTATCAACCAACACCAATGCTCCGATACCAAATGTTGTGGAGAAATTTTGATTCGAGACCGCTTAAATCAAAAATCCCCAACGCTGCGGAAAACGAGATCGTGGTAGTATTGCAAAAACAACCAACCGAACAATCTTAATCTTATCCAAGCCAATCACAGTCACCAAATAATGGAAATAATAGAGAAATAACGAGAAACTAAATCACGCAGGGATTTATATTGGTTCCACCGACGTCTTGTCAGTGTACGTCCACTTTGAGAGAGAAACCTTTATTAATATCAATAGAAGAGTACAAGAGATTGATTAAAATGATCAAATTTACTAGAAAAAATTGATTTTGTGGAGAAAGGAATTGAAGAAGATTAGAATTACCTAAACCCTAATTAGAATAAACCTTGATCTAATCTCTTTATTTTGTTGTACCTCCTCCTTTTGGATCCGATGTAGCTTATATAGGAATAGGGAAGTATATGGAAATTGCCAAAATTTCCTCTAGATCCAAAATATCCGAAATATCCCCCAGATCCAAAATATCCTCCAGATCCTAAATATCATCCAGATCTGAAAATATCCTCCGAATCCTAAATATCCGAAATATCCTGAAATATCCTCCAGATCCTAAATATCTGAAATATCCTGAAATATCCTCCAGATCCGAAATTTCCTCCTCAATCTAACACATAGTATCACATACTTCAACATTATTAAATTTAGTGTCGACACATGAAATTGCATTAGCAAAGGTATTTGGCTTTATCATTTTATGTTGCGCTAACCGAGGTTAGCATGTTCTTATGGTCACCTCATGTTTGAGTATTCATTAAGCCCTAGTTTGGACCAACTTAAGGCTTATGTAAGTCATTTTTTGAGTTTTCAAAAGTCAATATGAATAAGTTTTTCCTCCAAAAAATCACTGATTTAAGTGGATCCTAATCATAATCAAATTGTTGGTATTCAGTGCTGTTAGTTTATGATGTTCTTTGTTTGGAAAGGGAAAGCGTTGATAATCCTCTATTGTTATCATCA
The DNA here is from genome assembly GCA_030737875.1 of Allium sativum. Taxonomy (NCBI): domain Eukaryota; kingdom Viridiplantae; phylum Streptophyta; class Magnoliopsida; order Asparagales; family Amaryllidaceae; genus Allium; species Allium sativum. The sequence goes on along the minus strand of CM060923.1, from coordinate 442,035,522 downwards.
CCATATCATGCTAAATATCCAGTTAGGTTGAATATCCATTTTTTTTACTCAAATTGAGCGTTTAAGCGTATAAGTCTACACTTCACCATATTATGTTGAATATGCATTTTTTACAATCGATCTGCTAAAGGATTAGATTTGTTACCGTCACCATCATCCGTTCAATTTGCAGGGTAGGATTTTTGTTGCTATTTCAAACTATAAGAGTTCACTGATTGGTTTATGTGATATCCTACTAAGTTTCAAAGTATTTTTTTAGGTTTGCTTCTAACATCAAAATTGAATTCCTAGTAAAAATTTCAAGCTGAACATTTACTGTTTGGAACTACTGTTGAAGAAGTTTCATGGAATTCTTACCAAATCATTCTACATAATTTGCTGGATATTAGGGCTGCACACAACCCATATCCAACCCGATCCAACCCACCAACCCGACCCAACCCACCAACCCGACCCAACCCATCCTAGTTGGGGTCGGATATGAGTTACAATTTGTAACCCATACTATATATGGGTCGGGTTTGATATTTTGTTCAACCCAACCTTATTTTTACCCAACCCAACCCTATATTAAAAAACTAATTTAATATCAGTCCACTTAAAATTAAAATAGTATAATCCTAAAATAATGTTTATCTATTCTATAGTAAATATACAAAAAACATATTTCATGTCAATCCAAACTAGATAGAATTTGGTAAATGTATTTTAAAAAGAATTTTAATGTATCTTAAATGAAACACTTTTTCGTAGTAATTTGATTTCATATGATGTGTTTTACAATGAAATTTTAATAAAATATGTCTTATAATGAATCAGTTATTTTAAATGCATCATGCTAGCAAACATCTGATATATTATGTTGAATATTTAAATATTATTTTAAAAAAATTCCCTCATATTCTCATTTTTTATTATATTCAAGCAACCTAACCCAACTCTACTAAACCCGACCCAACCCATACTTCAACCCATCCCATATCCAACCTCATATAGAGTAGGATACGGGTTGAACTACCTTAAACCCATACCTATGCGGCTCGGATGTAGTATCTGGTCCAACACAATCTAACCCATACTTTGTACAGCCCTACTGGATATAACATGGGCTCAACTCATTTGACTATAATTTGATTGAGGATGTTCAAAAGATTGATTTTGCTTAACATAATTCACTGTTGGCTTTGGGCATGTCTCACATGTTGCAAATTGGTATCTAACTTACAATACTTTACATTTTGTTAAAAGGAAAGGTGATGTGAGAATTTTTGCTATTTGTTCCCTATGAAATATCTACAATCTGCTTTCGAAGGATTAACATTTCGTTTGGCTTCTGGAGATGAAACCCAACCATTACATATAAATGGTGACTTTTAATGTTTCATGTTCCATTGGGTCTTCGTGAAGATAAATATATGCCATCATGTCAAACATCAAAATTCATACATTCATATACTGGCAAGAATACAAGACTGGTCCATGCGGTACAAACATCGGACCAACTGAAATAATTTACTTATGCAGACTTGAATATTTTATGTATTTATTTCTATGTATACTCTCATTTAAAGTTTTTGAAATGTCAAAAACATGCCTTTCATCTTATAAAAATTCTGATTAGAACTTTAGAATTCGATCACAGCCTGCACTGAGTATAGGAATATTTGGTTGTTCAATTTAAATAAAATAAAATTCCAATGTCTTTCCCTTTCATCATATGAATTTTTCTATTTTCGCAAACAGGTTTATTTAGAAGCAAGGTCCTTTGTCTGCAAGTTGATCAGATCTTTCTGAAACCAGGTAATTGCATAGTATCCATCTGATAGAAAAAGGGGAAAAAACTTTGAGCATTGTGAAGTTCTTAGTGATGCATTTGGTACTAGTAGACTTAAAATATGAAGTATGTTTTGACTTTTGTGCACTCAAATTGACATCAATATGGAATTAAAAACATGTATTAAATTTGGTTACTCATGGATTGAAATTATTTTTTGTTAGTTGATACTTTAATTTTGTTTTCATGTATATGTGTTATATTTGTTAACTATTATATTTTTTCGTTCATATATTGCTCTTTGAATTGTTATGAAGATTCATTTTGATTCATATTATTAAAATGTAATATATAAGCATAGCTCTTGAAAAGCATTATAACTATATGACGTAAGCATTATAAAAAGGTCATGTAATGTAGGACTACTGTCAAAGCATGACAGTAAATATGAGCTGTAAAAGGATTTAGCAGTACTATAACATGTTGACTTAATAGCGTCATAAGGCCGCTATCGAATAAATATGTTATAGCGGTTATACTGTGTTATAAAGATTCTCACTTTCATTGAAATTTATATGTTTTATAGCGGTGGGGATGAGCTGTTGTCTTTAAGTCACATAGTGGAAAATTTGTGCTATAAAATTATGTTGTTTTATAGTGTCTCTTTTTGTGTTATAAATATTCAACAGTTTTTTTTATAACATGTCGATATACAAGTTTATCGAGCCGCTATAACACTGATTAATAGCCGTTATAAAAGACAATTTCTGTTGTTGTTCTACAAGTAGTATCTATTTCGAAATTTAATTTAAATATATCTGTTTAAATTAAGATTTGCAATATTTTTGCTTGAATTTAAGAATTTAAGTAAAAATTGATTTAACAGAAGGATTTAATATGATTTCTCTAAAATGGATTTGTCATTTGAAGATAATATTATTTTTAAAAAAAACTTATAAGTATGTTTGATCTACCATATTGATTTTGAATTGTAATTTATACTTTTTGTTTAACTTAATTTTTCAAATATTTTAACTTGAATTTATAAGTAAAAATTTAACAGATTTTATGAAAGATTTTTATTAAGTTCAAATTTTGGACTTGTTTCTTTGAAAGTTAATATATATAAATTTGATTAAAGATTTTAATGGTTATAAAATTTAAATTATTTTAAATTAATTAAACTTAAAGAATTGTGTTAATTAACATAAGAATTTTATTCTGCTTAAATGTTTTAATTGATTTAAATGATAAATTTTAAACTTCCGTAGAATTTATTTAAGTAATAAAACATAATACTTGAAAGTTTGGATGTTGATTTAAAACCAATGATGTGAACTGAATTTTGAATTCAAGTTCTGTCGAATCGAAACTAAGGATTTAAAAGTGGAATTCAAGTTACAAATTCAACTTGAACACTTTATTTGAAATTCATATTGTTACTACCAAATTCAGCACCGAAACCTATTGTCAGCGAACGAGTATCAGAACGAAACTAGCTTAAAAGAATGATCCAGAAGCATGAAATTGACAACAAGCTATTGAGTCAAATAAGACCGGAAGCATTAAAGTGGCAATTTGCTTAATAGGCTATCAGCACCAACATAAGAGAGAAAAGCTCGATACCGATACTAAAGGCGACAACGACAAAGCAGTGCCGACACTAAAGGCCATCATCTTAGGCTCAGTTACGAAAGAATAACGCATGAAGTTAGAGACAAGCAAAGAAGGACAAAAGCCCGAAGCCTATGACATGAGACCCGAAACCAAAAGAGAATCCTATATTGTTCGAATCACGACAAGAAGTACCAAGCCAGGCCGAGTAAAACGAAGTGTTATCGGCTCCAATTGACTTAGTGTCGATACAGAAGGAAATAAAGGTATCAAAGTCAAGAATAACACTCCGAAAGCTAGCTGCCGGAGTCAAGGCCTGTCGAACACCAAGAGACAATATCTAAAGCCATCAACAAATGTATTGGAAGAGCACTTCCGCAAGACCAAAACCAATTTCAAAAGACTCATCGAAAATAAACCAAAGATTATGAGAAGAAGAGCTGTCCACACCAATCTGCTTACTGTCGATACTGAAAGAGGTGAAGATTCTGAAGTCCTGAGAAGCTAAAGGACGAGAGCAAATCCTATGAGAACTTGAAATCGAAACTCATTGCCGAAAGCCGAAAGCATTTCCTAAAGTTATCTACAAGATCTGACTTAGTGTCGGTACATTATGAAGAAGAAGTAGTCAAATTAAGCTCCTAAAACCAAGACCAGCCCACTGAAAGCAAAATTAAATCCAATAGTGATAATGAGAAGAAAGAAAAGCGGCCGAAACTAAGACAACTGGTACTGAAAGGTGTGAAGTGGCCGACACCATGCTACCACATCCGAGAGAGGCTTCCGTTGAGCCGATGACACAAGGAGGGCCAAGGGATACATTTGGGGGGACTTTTCTCATTCTCAACTCTTGTAATCATTTCTTAGAGAGCAAACCCTAATTTATAAATCGATTTTGGGATTTTACTTAAAAACTTCTATGTACTCTACAAAGTGGTCAATAAAGAGAAGAATCAATATTTAAGATCTATTTTCATGGATTTCTTCAATGCCTGTGTTAGTGATTTCTTTCATGCTTCTCACAGAAATGCTTTCTACATAAACCAAGTTGCCCAAAAAACCATCCTAGAAGTCATTTAGCCCTCTAATTTGCATTGTGCTTAGGGAACCCTTATCCCAATATAACTATTAGTTTTTGTGCTTCGTATGTATGATAGTCACCTCTTTGAAGGAAGAGTAACAAATTTTCGGGCTTAAGACCTTGATATCTAGGAAACGGTGAACTAACTCAAAGCTTGTTGAAGCAGAATAATCCCTTTATTTCCTTAGGTCTACATCCTTAGACCTATTCTCGGTGTTAACGAAAAATATCGTTAACATTTTGGCACTATAAGGATGGCCTGAACCTCCTACCTTATGGTTAACAACCATACTTCTAACTGTGTTGTTCCGTCCCTGATTGGACTAAGGCTTTGAAGAAGTAAGAACAATGGGCATTGTTTCCCAACAAGAATCTTCCGAATCTCAAATGGATATGCCAGATATTACTGACCCTAGAGTGAAGGAAGAACAATGGTTAAGGTTGGAAGCCTTGAGGATCATCAATTGGAAAAAGGAAACGGAACAATACAACCCTGATTGTTGGAGCAACACCCCTTTCAACGAAGAATAAATCCCAACCATTTCTCTAAGTGGTCCTACTTCAAAGGAATATAACTTATTCTCGCACATAAGACAAACATCCATAAACAAACTAGGGGAACGATATTCAAACAAGGAATAATGAAAGACTTTAACCGTTTCACCTCTAAATGGACTAACAGAATAACACTTCAGTCTCAAAACACATTGAAAAGAAGGATCGAATGTATGGATGAAACAACAAGGCTAGGTAGTAAAAGGGCTAAGTTCCAACTACAAAGAGAGGACTTTGTGTCTAGGGTACCAAAAGAATGCTATGTTACTACTTCAATGGAAAACATCAATTTCTTGACCAAACATGGGCTTGATTTCTGGCCACCTAAAAAGAAGAAACCCAAAAATGAAAGGAATTTGGGAGGGCCTTATTACCACTATCATATCATGAATGTACATGAAGCAAACCATTGTAGAACTCTTGAAGGATTGATTACCAAGTTCTTTTATCAAGTACAATTACAAGACTTCGTACAATGTTAAAATAAGTGTAACAACCCGCATTTTACGTATCGGAAGATCGTAAAATATATTTTTTTATTCCCTGAGGGTTGGATCATTCTCATATCTTAATATGTTGCTTATGGGGATGTGAAACATGCCCATAATTTTTACCAATTTTGTTTGTGACCATTTTACTCCTGTTAGTCTTGTACAAGGCATAACTTTTGACTCTGGTCGAATCAGGTGGTCAGACCTGTGCCATTGGGAAGGAAATGATGATTATCTTTTCGAAGAGTGGTTACATTAAAGATTTGGCTCAGGAGTTTGGGAGGAATCGCTGTTTTAAGGTTTAACAATTGGTTGTTCAGGTTTTTAAGCCATAATGGGCTGATTTGGAGGGCCCATTAGTGGGCTAGTGGAAGGGTTTAAATAGAGTGCGGATGGTATGAGAAATGGTTTATTTTCTCTATTCCCTCATTTGGTGGCCTATGCTCCACCTTCCTCCAACACCTTTCCACCATTAAAAAACAAACCTAAAGGAAGGAAATCAAAGATCTACACCATTGGAGGATAGATCTACATCATTTGAAGTGAGAATTCATCGGATCAAGGGGTTTGGTTCGAAGTGCTTGCTGTCCGAAATCTTATTGCATTGATTTTAACTTGCTTGGGAGAATTGGTGAGTGATTTGCATCTCTCACATGGAGTCAATGATGTATATGAATGTTAGATCATGTTTTTCATCAAATTCAAGTGTTTTATTATAGATTTATACCTTGGTAAGTCCATTTTCATTTGAAACACCCTATGATCAAATTTTGCAAGTTTAAATCGGTAATTCCTATGCCATTTCATATGTTTATGCAAGTTAGATCCGCAATTTAGATCATATGTTCATTTATGATGGTTTTTGGTAACAATGTATAATTTTTGATGAGAACTGTCATATTCGTGTTATTAGTAATCTCATAACATGCAAATGGTTGTATTGGATGGATTAGACGAGTATATTTTGTCGATTATAGCGATTGGCGAAATTTTGGTTGAAACTGGACTTGAATTGGGGTTGTGCAGGCCACGGATCGCACATAGCTTAGGGGAACAAGTCACACGGTTGAGCAATCGAGCATGAGGTTGAGCGAGCGAGTGAGTATGAGGTTGAGCACTTCAAGGTCGGTCACCATGAGGTCGAGCACTTCAGGATCGGTCACCATGAGGTCGAACACTCCAGGAGTTGGTCACAGTGGGTCGATTGCAAAAGGGTTGGTCGTGCTCTTTGTAAGAGAAGGGTCAGTCGGTCTTGGGTGATTAGCAGGGGGTCGGTCGTACTTTCAGGACAGGGTCGGTCGAGCAGGACAGGGGTCGGTCGCAAGGGGTCTTTCTGGAAAAAATTATTTTTTGGGTACGACTCGGATTTGAATAAAAGAGCTTGAATTTTTTTTGGGGGAGATTCCCTCGAACCCATGCCGCAGTGCAGTGGTGTTGTGACTTTAAAGTGAATTCAAGGAGGAAGGTTCGAAGTGTTGAAATGTGTTCGTTGATCGGTGTAGAACTGCAAATGAGGTGACAGCTCATTGGTCGTGAGTTGGTGAATAATGGTTGCTAGAGAAGGTTGCTTGAGCTATGAAATGTCGTCGGGTTGGATGACTAGAGATGCAAAGGCTGAGAGATTATTGTTTCCGTAAGTTCTAGTAGGCTCAAAAGTAGGGGTATGATGGGGGCCCCTAAAAGACCGGTTGTAGGTCGAGTACCCTGGGTAACGTTGAAAGACCTAGTTGTCAAGGTTGGACATACATACGTATCATTGAAAGGCGTATGGAGTTTATGCTAGAATCGGGTTACCATTAGCCCTTGGCATATGGCAAGGTTAGCCATCATACGATTAACGATGGTTTCAAAGCAGGATTGACGGTGATAGCCAGAGTCAGTCATGGATATTTGATTGTTTAGATGCTCTGTTTGTACCGTCTCATATAGATTGTCCAACGTCGAAGGAGATGTTCCTGGGTTCTTGTCTAATATTGGTTTAGGCCTTTGGGGCTTGTGCTTGAGGGATGTTGATCTCGATTAGGATGGTTTACATGAGATATATAATCCGGATGTCTTGAGTGCTTTACCATGATTGAATAGGTGTTCTGATTTCCATGGATGAATGGTTGAATTGTTTAATGTAAAGGCTATCACTGTCCGATGCGGGGAAGACAGGAGTTGAGTTCTTCTCTAGTGGTTGTTAGATTGGTTTGTTAATCTACCAATTCTCATATACTTTATTGATGAAGTTTGTTAGTTGTTTTATCGTCCACTAAGACTGTTGTCTGACTCAAGGTTTTATGTTTCCCTCTTACTACCTTGGGTTACTCATCTTTTTTGGATGGGCAGACTAGGTGGCAAGTGACAGGTGATTGCTTAGTATGGACGATGTAGCTATTCAGAGGCGAGCAGGAGGCTGGCGCACTATCTTTTTACTATCTAGTATTTCTGTTTCCGCTGTTTGAGTTTCTCTGGAGTGTTGTAATGAGGCTTTATGTACAGACTTTATATTTCCTATGATGTTTGGATAATCTTTCAGGATGTTGTGAAAGTTTCAAAAGTTTATTATATGATGTTTCGCTATTATTACCTGTAGTATATTTTCTACTATATTTTGTCCTTGCGATGTGAGTTCTATGAAAGGTATCGCTTGTGTTTACCTACCTTGATGATCGTCCATAGTTGCCATGCACACCTTTCAGTGCATTATTCCTCTTGTATAGTGCAGGGGTTATGGGCGGTCGTCGCAATAAGTCCAACAAAAGTCTTCTCGAAAATGGAATGCTTACATAGCTAAGGGTATGGAAACCATCTCAAATTTGGAATAACTTGGAATTGGTCAAATTAAAATGGTAGAAAACCCTTGTCACCGTAAAGCTGGCCAGGGCAAGGTACCCTTCGGAGGGAGGTGGTGTGTTAACCTTTAACATCGTCCAAGTCAAAAAGGACCGGTTAAAGCATCGAAAGCGTAAGCCTCCAATCTACGCCAGAAGTGGTCGGGATGGAGCATCTAATTTAGCATGCCCTACCTGTGTTCGTAGAAGAGTATGCCCTACCTATGCTATGAACTAAGCATGTCCTACCTCTGCTCGCATAAGAGCACGTTCTGCCACTTCTTATGTTCCTCATTTCCTGCAAAAGGGAGTGAATAAAGCACTCCCTGCCTCTACTCGTAGAAGAGCACGCTCTGCTTCGACGAAGCACGTCCTGCCTTTGCTTGTAGGAGAGTACGCTTTACCTCTGCTTATGTCTCTTTCCGCAAAAAGTAATAACCAGAGAACATACATCCTCTTCTTTGATAACCTAAATCTTGGAGAGTGGCTAACAAAGCACGTACATTCTCCGCTTTGCTAAACAAAAGCCCAAAGAGTGGCTAGGTAAGTACGTACATCATCTGCTTACCGAAATCCTGAGGAAATGGAACAAAAGCCGTGGAGAAGCATTCTAAGTACGCAATCGCCTCTACTTACACGAAGTTCTGGGAAAAGGAAACAAAAGCTCTGGAGGAGTATTCTAACTACGCAATCGCCTCTACTTACGTCAAGTCCCAGAAAAAGGGATCTAAAGCTCTAAGGTAGAACTTGTTAAGCACGTGTAACCTTTGCCTTAAGGTGTAAGCCGGGAATTGGCATAAATCGTATCGAGTACCTAATTCTGGATTTGGTTTGGGGTTTCTTTCAAATTACCAAAAGTGGATTTCTAATTTTCTATCATTATTACCTGAATCTGGGTTATCGTTCGGGGCTTCTATTTATTACCAGAAGCGAGATTCTTATCTTCTAACAAATACCCGAATTCAAGGTATAGTTCGAGATTTCTATTATTAACAGAAGTGAATTTCTGGTTTGCTATTGCTAAAACCCAAATCTGGGTTCAGTTCGGGACTTCTAATAAATGCCAAAGGGGAATATCTGAGCTTCTACCATTAATACCCTAATTTGGCTCAAGAAATTCTTGTTCTTATCCCTAGGGATAGGATCTTCTAATCAATAATGGGAATGGTGATGCGGGCCTATCATATAAATGCCTTCAAAAAATGAAAAATACAGGGGAAGTTCCAAGTAATGGACATTCAAAACACAGGAGGATTATACATTAGGTAATATTTACATAATTCATATAGTTAAATTTGCAGGGGTGTTTGTGAGATCATTCCTTGAATGATTCGATACATTTGTGAGACCCAAACATTGTCCTTATTATAAGTTTTCATTCCATCATTTGTTTTTCTTTACAATGATTTACAAAGCATGGGAAAAGAATTAAAACATTATGTAAATGGTAACACCCAAAAATGTAAATAACTACATAACATTGATTCTAGGATTTGGGTGCCTCCATGACCAAACCATCGGAAATGCGATTACAATTTGTTGGAGTAACCCTTGGAAAGGGAGACGACTCTCTTAATCTTAGTTAACGAACTAGCACTTAGAGTGAGTGTAGAGTCTAATGGAATTCCAAACCCTTTAAGAAAATACATAGGGGGCATTTATGATAGTCCCATTTTCCAACCGGTCGGCTGCCATAACCCCAGACCAACTTTGAATGATACGACCGAATATCTTTTAAGAAATTGTCCTTCTCTCAGCCAAGGAAGTCAAGACGAAGTTGGGGCTGTTGAAAGAGCACACTCTCAAGATCTCTAATAAACAGTACCTTGCTAACTTAGAGGATCTTATAAGAGTACACTTCCCGCGATAATCTCTCTTCAATCTAACATAACTTCATAGAAAATCCCTAGAAAGTGAGCATGTTATAGGAAGAGAACTCTAAAAGGGTATGAGAGACATCAAGAAAAAGCAAATTCATTACAATAAAGTTAAGAATAAAGAAATTACACATATTACAAACATTCCTCATGCTCATACAAAACATATCTGTTAAAGGTTTCAGATACAAATCTATTTTTGTTAAGCTTAGTCTTGTCCAAAGACTATTCTCTAGGGATGGTGCTCCCGGGTGAAGGTCAACACCACGATCGTCTAAGCATCTTCGGTGAAGATGTTTGAGCAGACCTCCGCTGCGGTTACCTAAAAAAGAAAAATCCGTTGTTTCATATTTGTTATAGAAAATCCACTAAAATATCCCTATTTTTGATCAACATCTAGAATAGGGACACTAATTCAACAATATCTTTCAAGAATCTATCACGATGCAGTCGAGCCGCCTTCAACCTAGGCACTACTTTTTTTTCTTTAAAAGTTAATAATCTTGCAGCACACTTATTCAAGTGTTATCCCGCTTTGTGATCGGGCTACACAAAGCTAAGGAATAGTTCAACGAATAAGTATGAAGAAAGAATATGCAGCTGGCAACCGGGTCGGTTTGGAGATCCCCGAACCGATCCCTTCCTCTTCGAGATTAGCAGTTCAGAAAATGAAGGAGAAAAGACAGACCCAGATCGGTTTGGAACCACCTGATCCGCTCCCCCTCTTTTCTATACGTCTGATCCTAACCCCAGAGTGATTGGACTGCGGTTATTCTCCATGATCCCTTAAAATGCGGAGCGGTTACTCACCCAATATCCCACGATCACCCACTAACTTGATGTGATGTCACCCTAATGAAGCCTCTGATCCCGACAGTTATGGCATGAACACCACGTGTATCCGAACCGAAGCCATCCCAGAGAGATTTTCCACCTATAAACACACAAACTAGCTTCATTTGAAAGAATCTTTTAGAAGACTCCTTACTCAAGCTCCCATTGCAACCGAATTTCATCTCCATATTCAGATCACCACTACTTTTTGAAGCACATTTTAGTGAAGATTGAGTGAAATTTTTTATTATATAAGAAAGGTTGAGTGAGATCAATCATTGTATTTGTACTCCAATCATCAATTAACAAAGTATAAAGTGGATGTAGGCTCTTTAATGCCGAATCACTATAAATCGTGTGTTTCTCTTTTTTTTTATTTCAATTTCTTTAGATTATTTTCTCTAGATTATCACCCATTTGGGCGTTAGAACCATTTTTGGATCTAATTTTTTGGTGCTTTCACTGAGAACTCTTCGAATTCTCTATATTCAGGGCTACCATTCTACTATTTGGGTTTATATATCCAAAGAAGATAGTCCATATAGTCATTATTTCTAAAATTCTCTTCAAAAAAGATCTCAACAAATTGAATACTATAACTAAAGGAAAAGGAAAAGAAGTGCAAAATGCACGGGAAAGCGGAGAAGGTGAGGATCAGCAAGCTATGGTTGTTACTGGGTCGAGAGGACAAGGTTCAGGAGCTAACCGATCCTGCAGAGCATCTCCAATCCCATCTGAACAAGCTCCAATCTGAACCGGCGGCTCCGAACCAATTTGGTTTTCTTCCCAGAATGTTGTTGGTAACTCTCCACTGATCCGAACCACTGAAGCAGAGGGAGAGCGATCCGAACCAAGTCTAACTGAGGTTGGAACCTCTACTCGAGCCCCTAGAAATGCTCCGGTACCAGCTGTAACAACTGATGATCAACCTACGCCTTCTGCACTCCTAACCCATGGGTAATTTTCCTGCTTTCTTGAAATGCTTGAGAGCACTAGGGAAGCTTTGGAGGATCACAAACGCGATAGTGTTCTCATGAAGGAAAACATGATGGTTATGAGTGAAGAAATAAGCGAACTTCGCAGACAAAGAGTGTCCTTTCCAATTCGTCATCCTACTATGGACCATTCATCATCTTCAAATGAAGAGCGCCCGCGGGAAAGGAAGCCGTATGAAAGGCCCGAAAATCTGGACCAATTGACATTCGGATCATTGGGATCCCGTGAAAATGCGGCGCATATTTTGGGACCCGGCGATCCTAATTTGAAGGAACCAATGTTGTTACCGATGCGAGGATCAGATGTTCTCCCCAGAGATCCAAATATTACCAATCCAACCCAGGGGCAGCTCCTTCATCCTGTTTGTTCTGTGAATGACCGAGACGGCAGGAGGCGAGGAGGTTCAGCTACCAACAAAAACCAAAAGGCGTCACCTGAATTAGGTGGTAGACATGTGAGAAGAGAAAGAAGCAGGGATCCTGAACCGACTCTAACCAATGCAGAAGTAGAAGTGATGGAGCGTCAAATCATGGCCGGTAATCGCCGATATACCAATGAATATTGGGGTATTGAACGCAGTCACACTCCATCTACCGTTGACATCCTGAATTTCCAATTCCCTCGACGATTCAATCTCTCACAAATGGATTGATATACTTGGAGAACAGATCCGAAACAACATCTGATGAGGTATGCATGGTATATGAACGCTACAGCCGCACCTGACGCTGTAAAATGTAAAGCCTTCCCGATATATCTAGAAGATGTTGCATTAATGTGGTTTACACTACTTCCCACGCTATCGGTGTCGAGCTTTCAAGAACTCAGCGAATGTTTTATGAATCAGTTCCAACTCCACGCTAGGAAAGCTAAAAGTGTTATCGAATCGTCCAGAATCAAACAGGCCCCTGGAGAATCTCTGAAATCATACTTGGACCGCTTCAACTTAGCAGTTACCGAAATAAGCGTTCCCCACGAACCAACCTTTTTGATGGACTTAATAGATGGAGTGGATCCAGATACTGATTCGAAGGTTGTTTAGCTGGGAAGCCACCATTGACTGGAAGGCTTTCTACGAAAAGGAAAATATTCATCTACGGCGAGAAGAGATATACACCAATCGAAAGAGAAGGTCTGATGGAGCTTCGAGTAAAGATATTTAAAGTAATGTTGCTGTGAAACAGTCCGGTGACAGTTCAGGGAAAGTGAAGTAAATGTTGGTAACAAAAACGAAGGAAGTAACAACATGAATGGAAATGGCAATAGGAGGAACAGGAACCGAGGAAACAACTCCGGTAAAAGACCTTGATTCAAACCTTTGAAAACTACTCGCCGCTGAATGACACATTGGAAAACATCTACCTGGATGCTTACAACGTCTTTCAATACAAAAAGCCTCTGCCCAGAGACTCCTCGAAGAAGGAGGTAGCAATTGGAAAATTTGGTTTGTTTCATGGAACCCACAGACACTCTACTAATGAGTGTCGGCATTTGAGAGACCTCGTTGAAAAGCTATTACGGGAAGGAAAGTTAGATGAATATAAGCTTGCCCCAAGAGATAGGGGTAAGGAGGTCAGACCCCGAATCAAAATCTGGTTGCTCCTAAACCAACAGCTCAAAAAAGGGTAAAGGAATTATCATCAAAACTATAGTGGAGGGCATCCAGCTGGCCATAGCTACAGGGCAATGGACCAGTATGTGAACGCAGCCAAACACCTTGAAGTAGGGGAATGTATTAACTTCGAGGACATTGCTCCAGTGAAGCAACAAAACATGATGTCAGATGAGTTATATTTCGTGATAGAGATGATACTGGAGTTCAATCACCTACCGAAGACCTATTAGTGATCACTACCACTATCAGTCCAGCTCTAGTTCATAAAGTGTTAGTGGATAATGGGAGTTCGGTTAATATTCCCTTTAAAAAAGCATTCGATCAGATGAAACTCGAAGTGAAAGACTTGAAGCCTTGTGAGGGATGGATATGTGGCTTCAGTGGGGCATCAATAGCTCCAATGGGATATGTAGAATTGTCAGTGACATTGGGACAAAGAGACCGCCGGAGAGTGAGAATTCTCCTATTTGTAGTTCTGTACATCGACTCACCCTACAACGCCTTCTTGGGCCGACCAGCCCTCGTAGAATTCAGGGTCTGCATTGCGCCCTGGTGCTTATTGTTGAAATTCCCAACCGAAGCAGGAGTGCACTACAAGAAATATGTCTATTCACAGCGTTGAAAAAATGCTGTTATAGCCTTTAATAGCGTTTTGATGAACGATGTCTACCAACATGCTATTATAGGTCCCTAGATATATTACAGCATTTTCAAAAATATTGTTGAAAATTGACATATTACAGCGTTTCAAATGGTGTTGTCCTTATGTTTATACGGCGTTTTATATTATTTCAGAAATGTTGTTATCTTCCCTTTTCTAAAGCGCTTAGCCTCATATCACAACATTTCTCGAAGTTTACAAGTTCTTTACTATCACAGCGTTTTGCCACATATCACAGCGATTCTGGAAGTTTACATATTCTTTACTATCACAGCGTTTTTCCATATATCACAACATTTTCTGCATCTATCACAGCATTTACATATTGTAGTATCAAAATATTCATGCACAATAAATATGTATCAACCAACTAATTATATAACACAATGTTCATACAAAAAGACATCATCAATAAACAAACTTTTCATAATTTCCATAAAAAAATAACACCATAAGCTAAATTTACACAATATCCATGGAACAAAGTCACGATATCTACAAATAAAAAAATTTCCATAAAACAAATTTGGCCGAATACCAACAAAATGAACATCTAAAATTTACCGCTTTCTCCGTAATCAGTTGCCACATGCGGTCTTATTGTTGAGGGATCTTAAGAAGCACCTAACGATATTCTGATTATAGCCAATGCACAACGATTATCATCTCCAATACCTATACACATGTGTTTCATGTTAGCATTTAGTCATGCTTACACATTAACAAGAAAATAATGCTCAACATCAAGAAAAAAGAATACAAGGAGCAAGTTGAAGATAACAACTTAGCATACTTGGTAATATTTTATAACAGTTAGTTAACTTTTATAATGCTTAGTTAATTTTTAATTATTGCTATTATTACTATAGAATACTTGGTAATATTTTATATTTTTATATACTTAGTTAACTTTTATAAACTAAACTTCTAAATTTTTATAAAATTAGTAAACTTAGTTATTTTTTTATAATAGTTAGTTAATTTTTATAATACATAGGTAATTTTTAATTATTGCAATTATTGTTATAGAATACTTGGTAATATTTTATATTTTTATACACTTAGTTAACTTTTATAAACTAAACTTCTTAATTTTTATAAAATTAGTAAACTTAGTTAATTTTTTATAATAGTTAGTTAATTTTTATAATACTTAGTTAATTTTTAATTATTGCTATTATTATTATAGAATACTTGATAATATTTTATATTTTTATATATTTAGTTAACTTTTATAAACTAAACTTCTTAATTTTTGTAAAATAAGTACACTTATTTAATTTTTTATAATAGTTAGTTAATACTTAGTTAATTTTTGATTATTTTTGTTATTATTATAGAATGTCTGGTAATATTTTATATTTTTATATACTTATTTAACTTTTATAAACTAAACCTCTTAGTTTTTATAAAATTTGTAAACTAAGTTAATTTTTTATAATAGTTAGTCGATTTTTATAATACTTAGTTAATTTTTAATTATTGCTATTATTATTATAGGATACTTAATAATATTTTATATTTTTATATACTTAGTTAACTTTTATAAACTAAACTTCTTAAGTTTTTACAAAATTAGTACACTTATTTTATTTTTTATGATAGTTAGTTAATACTTAGTTAATTTTTGATTATTACTGTTATTATTATAGAATAGCTGGTAATATTTTATATTTTATATTTTTATATACTTATATTACTTTTATAAACTAAACCTCTTAATTTCTATAAAATTTGTAAACTTAGTTAACTTTTTATAATAGTTAGTTGATTTTTATAATACTTAGTTAATTTACTACTATTATAAATCTTATTGTTATTATGATTATAGAAGTTTAGTTTTGTTTTCGGACGTCTCGTAATAAGTTGACATCGCGTACAACCAACCGGTCGATAGAAGGGAAACTAGGAACATCAGCAAATTTCAGACGTTTGAACATATTTTCTGACGTCTGACCAAGTTCATACGTTTGGAAATAGGTTTCAGATGTCTGAAATTGATTTCGGCCAACGCCCTTAGACCATTTCAGATGTCTGAAATTTATTTCAGACATCTGAAAATGTTCTCGGACAATTCCTATTCCTAGTTTAGACGTCTGAGATGTATTTCAGACATCTGATCTGCTCTGGTATCAAGGATGATCAATGTTATATCCTGCGAGTCACGGCTTATACATTATAACATAGTAATTTGACAACATTATATTACAATGTAAAGCAAAGTGTACATGTAGGTAAGAAAGCTTGTACCTGAAGTCGTGCAGCAAATGCATTAAGAATAAATGCACAAATACCTGAATATATATATATAGAAAATACATAAGTCGGGATTTACACACAAATAGTGAGATGATAAAATCAATGTTAAACATGTACGCTTGCGCCCGATCGATGACGGTGATACAATTAAAGAGACCTACAGTATAGTTGATGTATTAATGAAGTGATGAGATCCTAGGAAGAATTCACCTTGTCGCCATTTACAAAATTCTCTGCATACGAAGCTTTTGCGCTCGGTTTGTGCCATATTGCTTTCCTACTTGCTTCAGAAGCATCTTCGGTTTTAAATACAATATGTACACACTATCTGGACACAATTTGCTGGATTCAATTACTTTCAAACTCAAGTTATAGCAGGATGGGTAGTGAGAGCATACAAATTTTGATATCTATATATTTGTAGGGCTGCGGATATGTAGAGTTTTAACTCAAATGTTATACCATGGACAGATGATTTCACTCAAGCACTTTTAGTGAACCATGTACCTTTTTTATGTATTAGTTCCATTAGACTATAGGATTTTACTCTCGAATAAATTGACATGCCACTCAATTTGAGTGAGCAGCAAATGAGTTCAGGTAATGAGAATGATGTTCCAGAGAGGAAGAAGAGATATCACCAGCATACGCCTAGGCAAATTCAAGAGCTTGAGGCGTATGAATTCTATCATTTTCAGAAAATTTAAAATATTTTTTGGGGTAGAAAATCGAAATATCTGGACTTTTAATGTGTTCCATTATGCAGGACATTTAGAATGACTTCACATCCAAACGATAAGCGGAGATTTCAGTTGAGCAAAGATTTAAGATTGGAACCTAGATAAATTAAGTTTTGATTTCAGAATCGAAGAACACAATTGAAGGTAAACTCTTGTCAGATTTACATGTTTCTTACATTTTCCAAATTGGATTATTATTCAAAGTTATTTTGATTTCATCTTGAGACTGGAAAAACATTAAAATGCATGGTATTCAAGTAACTAATAGTCAGTACATTGAAGAAAATGAAAGGGTGAGAGGTATCCAGAGTAAATGGAGTGCTTGAGCAGCTATGCTAGAATGAGCACTGGAAGCAGAAAGAGTGACCAACATGGAACTGCAAAAGAACATTTCAAAACTATGTAAACAACTTCTAATAGGTCAATTGAGTAGTTTATATTCCTTTCTACGTAGGGCTAGTCTAAACCTTATTGGTTGTATAATGCAAAGTTAGTAGAAAGAGTAAAGTATAAAATGATCAAATGAATGCATGGTGTTTTATGCTAAATATTAAAGCAAGATTAATAGTAACAGTAGCTGTACTAAAAAGCCAAATTAATGCATGGTGCGTTCCATTTGATTCCAATTCCCAAAAGTGGATAAAACAAAAGTACATACATGAAAGCATATTAGATTCGGCTTGGTGATGCAAACACTTGTTATATATCAGCACTAAACACATACCAATATTAAACAATAAACATTAAACTTTGGGTTATCTAGTATGTACACATGATTACACAATTATTAATCCTATTATTGAAGTTCACTCTCTTTATGCTTCTGTAAACAGTATGTAGTACATGCTAACAATATGATATTAGTAAACTTTAAGGCTAAAAGTTGACATTAGCCTTCATCTACTTTATTTAATCTCATCAAATTGATAAATAACTAAAAGCTAAGAGTTTAATCTGCCAAATTGATAAATATCCACAAATTTTGTAAATGCCTGCTTGGAGTTTATGTAGAGAAACATGAATAAATGTCTATCCGATTATTGATTTTTACCTATCCGATTATTGTTATATAAATCGGTAAAACGTAAATAAATGTCTTAACTTGTCAAATTATACTAGAACGATCCTTAATAAGCTTCTATAATCAAAATTAGGCACAATTCTAGCTCAAAATGAACAGAAATCTTTAAGGATCAAATAATAAACAAATCGATGAAACCATAGTAGGCTGGGAGCAAACTTGTCGATTATCTCCCATCCTTGGTTGGCTTGCGAGCTGACTTGGATCTAATTTGCCTGGACCAGTCCAAGATAGGTCACCGTCAAGATGCTTTGATGAGTTTGCCATTTACATGCAAAAAAGTCGAGTAACAGATTTACATGGAATAACATATCCTCTCACAGGTAGGGAATAGCCCATAAAGAAAAGTTGATAAACATCATGTGCTAATGAAGATCAATCCATTAACTCAGTATGTACCTTTATACCCGAAGTAAACCTAGCACGACTTGTATTTTAGTGTTTCGCCATTTATACACAAGTCTTTAATTATGCGTACATTGGTTGGACATTCTATCATCTGCGATGAGCTTCTAGAATTACTATCTGCCATTTGCGATTTCGATTAGAGTCTAGCAAACAAGTACAAAAAACTAGCAGAAATCAAATGTATTGCTTGTACTGTAACAGACGGAAAAACAAAGTTGAAAATTTAAGGCATCTGGCCATTACAGGTTCTTGACATCTTGTAAATTTCCGCTGAATTACCACTCAATTGCAAATTTCATCAAGCTGTAGTAACCTGATATGGATGCCTAGAAAAAAGGATACAAACATAAGATACTTTAAGAAAAATGGATACAAACATTCAGTTTTATATAGCAAGCTTCACGAACAATGATGTATAATTGTGGACTCATATTGTAGTTTGTACATTGTGGATAGTTAACATATGAATGTAGTAGCAAAATCTTAGAATAAAAAACTTATACTCTATCAACTGACAAAGGCAGACACAAATTTTCATGTTGATAAAAACTGAGTGAAGTGATTTCCGACTGTGAATACATTTGAAATATATATATTTTCTCTTCAGTTTTTTTTATCAGGCTGTGAATACATATCATCAAAAATATCGTCAAACTTTATTGCAACAAAGTAGAAATGACGAAATGTCGTACTAACACAAAAAGGTAAATCGGATTCAGAGGCATTGGATAATGGGAAAACCAAACAACAAAGCCTAAGAAAATTCTGCATCAACCACTCACAGCACACACTACTGGAACACACATCAACCACCCATAGCACACATTACTGGAACACGCACACCATAACATGGATACACACACCTACAAACTGATTGCGCTCACACATATGCAAAGCCTAGCAATGATGGATTAAATATCACATGCTCTGGTTGAAACCAAAAAGGGGTTCATTAAGGAATCTAAACCAATCAACTATGCCTAATTACCCAAGACAACCGTGGCATCCTAGTAGAATTAAATATACTACATGCACCATTAATCAAAGACAACAATCTTCGGAAGCTCGCTACTCAGTTATCATTTTTAAATGTTATCTGAATATGTGTATAATAAAAACCTATTCCCATATAAATGCATTGATGCTACCAAAATTTAAAGATATGTTTTAGCACAGAGCAATTGACATTCATGTTTTGTGTACTTTTAAGAAATGGGATAGTGGTGTTATGCACAGCTAAACACATACTGCATATAATTTGCATATATATTTTATTAAAATCCAACAGATAATAATTATTATTTTTAATTTACTCAACCTGTTCTATTAAAAACACAGAAAACTGAACTTCATAGTCAACATAAAGGCCTAGATAACTACTAGGAAATAAAAATTACACCAAAATGACAAGATCAAAATTTTGATATTTATTTCAGGGAGTTTAAAAGTTCAAAACTAGATGGTATCATGGTAGTATTGAGTAATGTTAGTAACATTCCCAAATCTCATTTCACACAATTTCAAACACAGTATTGAATACAAATACTAAAAAATAACCTCAAAACGGCTTTCAAAAGAGTTTTAGAAGAGAATCGATCGATAAGGGACTCCAAGTTATCGATTGAACTCAAGGATTCACCCTCTAATGTCTCTGACAATGGGTACAATGGATTTAGTGTTTGAGAAACCTAGATGTTGCTGGTGGAATTACGGCATGAACGAAATTTCATCGGAGATTCAAAGGAATTTAATTAGGTTTAAAAAGAATTTTGAGAAAAGGGCCGCGATTTTTGATTGAGAAAGGGACCATGATTTTTGGTTGAAGAGGGAAATGAATTTTGCGCAACAGTGAAAATTTCAGAGGGACGCGCCTTTGGGAAATATCTGAATAAAGATCTCAACGTTATGTACAACTGTGTTTGGTTTTACTTGTGTTCAAGGACCGTTTATGACAAAAAAGAGAAGAAAACGCTGTGTGTTGCTATTGTTGATAACCGGTTTTCCTGTAGTGAGTGGGAGTAATGAGAGGTGATCAAGCCACCGGTCGAGCTTGCTACATGGCCGAACTGAAGATGTTGTTGAAGGGATTAAGCATCGAATATAAAGGCGCCTCCTCCCCTGCGAGAGAGGGTTCAACATAGTAATTAAGGGGACCATTCCCGAGGGAATTGCCCAGAGAATTGCCCTAGGACATAGATCCCAGAGAGGATGAAGAACCTAGAGACAGAAAGGCGACCCCTAATGAAACGACTGCAGACATCTCCATTGAAGATGTTGATCCGACAAAGGTTTTAAAGATTGGATCCCAGCTGGATCCGTTCCGAGCAAAGGAATTGACTAACTTTTTAAAGGAAAATTTGGGTGTGTTTGCCTGACCCATGCTGACATGTGTGGGATATCTCCCTCCGTTATGAGTCACTCGTTGAGTATCAACCCAAAACATCCACCAGTTAAACAGAAGAGACGTATGTTGGGCACAGAGAGGTAAGCAGCCTTAATGGAAGAAGAGGATAAGTTGAAAGATAGCGGGTTCATTAGAGATTCGACGTATCTCGACTGGATTTCGAATCCCGTTTTGGTCAAGAAATCAAACGGGAAATGGAGAACGTGCATTGATTTTTTTGATTTGAACAAAGCTAGCCCAAAAGATAGTTTACCACTTTCTAGGATTGACCAATTGGTGGACTTAATAGCCGGGCACAAACTTCTTTCCTTCATGGACGCATACTCAGGATATAATCAGATCCCCATGCATGTGCCGGATTAAGAGCACACAAGTTTTATTACAAACTTGGGATTATACTACTATGTGGTGATGCCATTCGGACTGAAGAATGCCATAGCCACATATTAGCGCCTGGTTAATCGAATGTTCTATAATCAGATCAAAAAGACTATGGAAGTTTACGTAGATGACATGCCCGTGAAATCCAAACAATCTTCTAGCCATACACAAGATCTGGCAGAAATGTTTGACATTCTCGGAGGTACGTGATGAAGTTGAACCCCTTAAAGTGCTCATTTGGGGTTGCATCAAGGAAATTTCTTGGCTTCATCGTAAGTTCTCGAGGGAATGAAATTAATCCTAGCCAAATAGCAGCAATCAGGAACATAGAAGAGCCACAAAAGATTAGGGATGTTCAAAGCCTAGCAGGGAAGGTCGCTGCATTGAGAGATTCATTTCCAAAGCCACGGACAAGTGTGTCCCATTCTTTGATTTAATCAAACGAGGTAAATGTCATTTCGAATGGACTCTTGACTGTGTAGAGGCCTTCCAAAAATATGTTAGACTTGTTGGAGAAACCCCCATTATTGTCAAAACCGGTGGATCATGAAGATCTGTTTATCTGTTTGGCGGTATCATCTCATGCTGTCAGCACAGCCTTGGTGCGTGAAGAAGACAAGGTCCAGAGGCCAGTATACTATGTAGGTAAGAAGTTAGCAGCTGCGGAACGCAATTATCAAAAAATAGAAAAGCTTGCTTATAGCCTTTTGCTTGCCTCCGGAAAGCTCTGTCATTACTTCCAAGCTCATACGATAGTCATATACACTGATCAACCACTAAGACAAGTATTACAAAGACCCAAAGTGTCGGGATGATTACTTAAATGGAATATTGAGTTGAGCCAGTTTGATTTAAATTTTCAACCAAGGAGGTCAATAAGGGGTAGGCCCTAGCCGACTTCATAGCAAAATTCACAATTCCCGAAGAAGAAATAGTGGATGACAAAGTTGTTGCTTCAGAGCACAAATTAGAGCTTAGTCCGTGGAAATTATATATGGACGGGGCTAAGAATGATCGAAGATTTGGCGCCGGAGTTGTTTTAACCACTCCTGAAGGACGATCCATTTACTACGCCCTGCAGTTGTAATTTTCTGCCACCAATAATGATTTCGAGTACGAGGCCTTGATTGTCGGGATGAAATCGCTAAGGAATTAGGGGTAAGAACATTGGACATATTTTGTGACTCCAAGATAGTTGTCTGCCAAGTTCGAAAGGAATTTTGACCAGGGGACCTCGACTTATTACTTATCTTGAAAAAGTAAAGGAATTACTAGGAAACCTGGAGCATTACAGTATAACTCACATTCCGAGAGCAGAAAACCAGAAGGCAGATAGACTGGCTAAGCTAGCAACTTCTGACAACCCTGGAGAAACCGAAATGGTTCCAATAGAGATATTGAAATCACCAAGCTTTGACCAAATGGAAATTGAATTAGCCCTGGAAGCTGAGCCAGAAAGGGAGTCATGGATGACACCGATTAAGCTTCCTTAAGAGCGGAATTCTCCCATCAAAGAAGAGCGAGAGACGAGTTGTAACAGTAAAGCTACAAGATACATTTTATAGGATGACGTCCTTTATCGCCAAGGATTTTCCATGCCTCTGCTATAGTGTATGCACATGACAACATCAAGCATGTACTGAAAGAAGTACATGAAGGTGAGTGTGGGGATCATGCCGGAGGTCAAACTTTGGCAAAGAAAGTATTGCGATATGACTATTTTTGGCCTACCGTGAATAAAGATGCAGCTGATCATTTACGACGTTGCGACAAATGCCAAAGATTCGATAAAGTTCTGAAAGCACCCCCAAGACATCTCAAATCAATGGTCGGTCCATGGTCGTTCGCAATGTGGGGATTAGACATTATCAGGACCCTGCCAATTGCTAAAGGAGGAGCTAAATATGCGATCATGGTTGTGGATTATTTCACAAAATGGGTGGAGGCCAAACCCTTTCACGGCAAGAAAAGTGATAAGCTTTGTGGTCAGGAATATTATTTGTCAATTTGGGATACCAAAAACCATTGTAACTGATAATGGAACCCAATTCGACAGCGCAGAATTTAGAAACTTTTGTCAGAAGTATAAAATTGATAAGAGGTATACCGCCGTAGCTCACCCGCAGTCGAATGGACAGGTTGAAGCAATAAACAATGTTATTCAGTCTATTCTTAAAAAGCGGTTGGAACGAGAAAAAACCATGTGGGTTGAAAAATTTCCACTAGCTTTGTGGGCCTATTGAAAATACTTCAAGACGACTACTGATTATACTCCTTTTTCACTCTCCTTCGGGTCAGAAGCGGTAAATCCAATGGAGCTTAAAGTCCCCTCTCATAGAGTGATGTATTATGACCCAATGATGAATAAAGCACTCCTCCTAGAGTCCCTGTACATGGTTGAAGAGAAGAGGGATGAAGCAGACTTGCATGATTCAAGGCATCGACGCCAAGTGGCACGCTATTATGATAGAAAGTGTAACAGCCCGCATTTTACGCATCGGAAGATCGTAAAATATATTTATTTTATTCTATGAGGGTTGGATCATTCTCATCTTTTAATATGTTGTTTATGGGGATGTGAGACATGTCCATAATTTTTACCGACTTTGTTTGTGACTATTTTGCCCCTATTAGCCTTGTACAGGGCATAACTTTTGACTCAGGTCGAATTATAGGGTAAACATGTGCCATTGGAAAGGAATTGATGATTGCCTTTCCGTAGAGTGGTTACATTAAGGATTTGGCCCAGTGGTTTGGGAGAAATCGCTGTTTTAAGGTTTTTCAGTTGGCTATTCAGGTTTTGGAGCCTTAGTGGAATCCTATAAATAGGGGTGAGAGTGGAGGGAAAAGGTTTATTTTTCCCATACTCTCATTTGGAGGCATTAATCTCCTTCTTTCTCCTACACCTTTCCACCATTAAAAATCCAAATCTAAGGAAGGAAATTGAAGATCTACGCCATCCAAGGCAAGATCTACATCAATTCAAAGGCAAATTCATCGGATCAAGGGGTTTGATTTAGAGTGCTCGCTGTCTGAATTCTTATTTCTATCGTTTTAGATTGTTTCGGTAAATCGGTGAGTGATTTACATTTCTCACATGACTGCAATGAAGTATATGAGTGTTTGTGCATGTTTCTCATCAAATTGGAATGTTTTACAATAGATTTATACCATTATAAGTTCATTTTCATATGCATCACCCTATGATCTAATCTAACAAGTTTTATTTGTTAATTTCATGTCATTTTACATGTTTATGTTAGTTAGATCTCTCATTTTAATGGTTTTTGGTGAGATTTACATCATTTTTGTGGTAATCATCATATTCATGTGGATAGTTATGTTATGATATGTTTATGATTGTGTTTGATGATTTTAGTTGAGTTGGTTTCGTCGGATTCGTCATTTGGCGAAGTTTTGGTCGAAATCGTAGTTGAATTGCAATATGCAGGAATTGGCTCGGCCATAGATTGAATCAGCCAGAAACTGGCTCAATCAGGAGTTGGCTCGACCATAGGTTGAATCAGCTAAAAATTGACTCAACCATAGGTTGAATCGGCCAGAAGTCGGATTGAGATCGAACGGGAGTGGATTCAGGCCATATTCGGATCGGGTCATATTCGGATCAGGTCATATTTGGACCGGGTCATATTTGGATCAGGTCGGTCATATAGGTGATTGGATCGGGTCGGTTGTGTTGCTTGGATCGGTCGAGTTTGAAGCCAGAAGGGCGCTGGATCGGGTCGGCCTAGTTTGGATCGGGTCGGTCTAAAAGGAGGCGGATCAGTCATGTTTTTAGCAGTGCTTTTAAACGCTGTGGTTGATAGTGATGATGCTATGGTTGGTTTCAAACAGGGTCATTTTCTGGAAAAGTACGTTTTTCGGGTATGACTCAGATTTGAAGAAAAAGGTCTAAGAAAAATATATTTTTCGGGGGCAACCGCCCGAACCCTAGCCGCAACGCAGTGGTGTAATTGGCTCGGTGATGATGTGACTTCGAAGTAAATTCAAGTAGAAAGGTTCAAAGTGTTGAAGGTGTTCGTTGATCAAGATGGAACAACGAATGAGGTGGCAACTCAAACGTTGTGAGTTGGTGGATAATGGTTGCTCGAGAAGGTTGCTTGATCTATGAAATGTCGTCAATGTTGGATGACTAGAGATGCGAAGGCCGAGAAGCCATCGTTGTTGTAAGTTCTAGCAGGCTCAAATCAGGGGTACAATGGGGCACCCAATAGACTGGAAGGTTGCTAGTTGAGTACCTTGAGTATCGTTGAAAGGCCTAGTTGTCAAGGTTGGACATTGTCAAGGTTGGACATATGGAATTTATGCTAGAACTGGGGTTACCATTAGCCCTTGACATATGGCAAGGTTGGTTGTCATACGATTAACGGTGGTTTCAAAGAAGGATTGGCGGTGATAGCCAGAGTAAGTCATGGATGATCGGTTGTTCTATTTGTGCAATCTCACACAAATTATCCAAAGTTGTGGGAGAAGTTCTTTGAGTGCTTAACTGATATTGGTCTAGGCCTCTGGGGAGAGTACTTGGGGAATGTTAAACTCGATTAGGGTTTTCTGTGTGAGACTTATATAACCTGGATGTTATGAGTGTTTTCCATGATTGAATGAGTGTTCTGGTTTCTATGGATGAATGGTTGAATTGTTTATAGTAAAGGCTATCACTATCCGATGTGGGGAAGATAAGGTCGAGTTCTTCTCTAGTGTCGTGGGTAGATTAATATGTTTGTCTATCCTTTCTCATACACTTTATTTTTGAAGTTTGTTAGCTGTTTTATCGCTCACTAAGACTTTTGTCTGGCTCTTATTTTATGTTTCCTTTTAGTACCTTGGGTTGTTCATCCAGTTGTGTATGGGCAGACTAAGTAGATGGTGACAGGTGATGCTATAATAAGGATGATGGTGCTGATCGGTGGCGAGCACGAGGCTTACGTACCAGTTTTACTACTATCTAATAATTGGGTTTCCGCTGTTTGCTTTTCTGAATAATGTAGTGAGGCAACTTTGTATAAACACTATTTCCAAGGTTATGGATATTACTTTCTGGTTTTATGAAAGTTTTGTGTTTCTGCTTCACTATTACTACCTGTTGTATATGTTCTATTATATTTTATCCTTGCGTTGTGAGTTTACGACAGGTTCCGCTTGTGTTTACCTACTCTAATGATCGTCCATGGCTGTCTTGCACACCTTTCAGCGCATTATTTCTTTTGTACAGTGTGGGCGTTATGGGCGGTCGTCACATTTGGTATTAGAGCTCTGGTCAACGATTTTTGGCCAAAGTTCAAGGACGTAATCTCGTATGAGAGACGTACTTGTAGTTTTCTGTTGGATGCTTACTATATATATTAGCATATATAGTAGTAGCGGTTGTTTTCCTTTAGCAGTTTTTCTTGAAGGTGGCTAATTATTCTAAATTGCATATTTAGAATGAGTAGACGAGAAATAAGACACGCTACTAGGAGAGCCGATACTGGAGGGGGAAATGGTGGTGAACCAAATTACCCGGCCATGTTTGAATCCATGGCAGAAGCAATTATGCGAAGGGTACCCGCTCCAGTGGCGGCAATGGTAGATGTTGGTGTGCGAGTTCCTAGAGTAGTAGATTTTGCAAAGTTGTGTAAGGACTTTACATCTCTAGGGGGAAACCATTCAAGGGAACTGAACTAGATGAAGAGGTTCAGAGGTGGATGGATTCTTGTGTTCAAATCTGTGGAGACTTGGGTATCGAGGATGCAATAAAGAGAAAACTTGCATCAAGGCTACTACAGAGTAAGGCCATGGAATGGTGGAATTCTGTTACACTCGAGAATCCAGAAGAAGATATTTCATGGGAGCTATTCCAAGCTAAGTTTGAAGCAAAGTTTATCTCCACAGCTCAAAAATCTGCTCGATTCAAGAAGTTCGTAGAGCTGAAACAGAATGGTCGTTCTGTGCTTGACTATATTTCTGATTTTGAAGCCTTGTCTAGATATGCTCGTTCATACATTGATACATTATATTAGAAGAACGAGAAGTTTGTCTTGGGTTTGTATGCTTATATCGGAAAACTGTTAGTGGACCATCCTGATGATTTATTTGAGAAGATTGTGGAAAAAGTTATTCGTCATGAGAGCTTACTTCCTAAGGAAGCAAATGTTGTCGCTGCCACCAAAGAGGCTCAGAAACCACAGCAGGGTGGTAATAATTAGAAGAGGAAGCAGCAACAGCAAAAGGGAAAAAATGGCCAAAAGAAACCCAAGAGTGATGTGGTTTTCTTTAACTGCCAGCAGAATGGTCATTTTGCTAATAAGTGCAAGAATCCCAAAGCTGAGAAGAAGTGCTTCAAATGTGGGAAGCCTGGGCATGAGAATAACGATTGTCCAGAATCAGCTAAGGGCAAGTAGATTGTGAATTCATATGCTTTGGAAGCCATGCCATCTTCTTCGAGAGCTCCGACTGCAGAGGAGAAGGGAAAGGGTGTCGTGGTGCAAGGTACTCTTTCAGTTAATGGTGTTTCAATTCGTGTGCTTTTCGATACTGGAGCATCGCATTCTTCATTTGCAATGAGCTTGTGTGTCTCTTGGGTTTGGAACCTGAGATTTGTGATAGACCCTTCTTAGTGACTAATCCAATTGGGGGTTCGTCAAATCTTTGCATGATATGTCGAGGTCTAGTGTTGTCGAGTCATGGTTGCTCTTTTGTGTGTGATTGCTTTGTTCTTAACTTCGTTGGGTTTGCGATCGTCTTGGGCATGGATTGGCTCAAGAGGTATGCGGCAAGGGTGAATTGCGAGAGCTAGAGGTGAGGGTCGGGGATGTGGAAGGGCAAAAGGTGTTGATTAGATGTAAGGCGAAGACACGGTCTTCGTAAGTTATCTATATTCGCTTGGGATTCCACAAGAAGACCTGTCATCAGTGCTGATCGCAAATGAGTATGTAGATGTCTTTGACAAGGTCAAAGGGTTACCGCCACATCGTGAGATTGAGTTTAGGATCGATTTAGCCGAAGGTGCTAGACCAATCGTTATGCCACTTAGGCGAATGACGCCTAGGAAACAGCGAGAGTTAGAGGTGCAATTTCATGACCTTTTGGGAAAAGGGTTCATTCGGAGGAGTGTTTCCAAGTGGGATGCACCAGTCGTATTTGCAACCAAGGCGGATGGATCGTTAAGATTGTGTGTGGACTATCGTGAGCTGAACATGGTGACTAAGAAGAACAAGTATCCATTTCCAAGGACTGATGACTTGTTCGATCAGCTTCATGAAGCCAAAGTGTTTTCTCAGATTGATTTGGCAACAGGATTTCACCAGTTGAGGTTGGCTAAGAATAGTGTGCCAAAGACTTCTTTTAGGACAACATCTAGTTTCTTCAAATGGTTGGTGATGCCATTCGGGTTGACAAACGCGCCAGCGTATTTCGTGGATCTTATGAATAGGGTGTTCAGAGATCAGTTGAACAAGTTTGTGCTTGTTTTCATGGATGATATTCTGGTTTACTCTAGAAATGAGGAAGAACATAAGAAGCACTTGAGAGTTGTGTTAGAGATCTTGTGGAGACATCAGCTTAAGGCTAAGTTCTCAAAGTGTCACTTCTGGAAGAATGAAGTGAGGTTCTTAGGTCATGTAGTTTTTGGAAAAGGGATAGCGGTTGACCCCGCTAAAGTTGCAGAAATCCAGGACTGGGATCGACCTAAGAATGCGACGAATGTTCGGAGTTTCCCTGGGTTGGCAGGATATTACCGACGGTTTATCAAGGATTTCTCCAAGGTAGCTGCACCGTTGACAGGATTGACGAAGAAGAACTAAGTGTTCACATGGGACGCAAAGTGTGAACAAGCGTTTGGAATCCTGAAGAAGAGATTAACGAGTGCACCTTTGTTGACCATTTCAAGTGGGAATGAAGAGATGGTGGTATATACCGATGCATGTGGTACTGGAGTTGGAGCAGTACTAATGCAGAAGGAGAAGGTTGTGGCCTACGCGAATCAACCGCTAAAGCCGCATGAGAAGAATTACCCAACTCATGATTTGGAGTTGGTGGCGATTGTATTTGCTCTGAAGATGCGGAGACATTACCTGTTGGGAGTTCGATCACAAGTCGTTGAAGAATCTTTTCTCCCAAAAGGATTTGAATTTTCGGCAGAAAAGATGGTTAGAGTTTCTAGCGTCATATGATTTTGGCATAGCCTATACTCCGGGCAAGGGCAATGCAGTTGCATATGTGTTAAGTCGAAGATACGCAACTCTGGGAGCGATGTTTTCGGAATGGAAGAGCCTTGAGTACTTGGCAAGGTTCAATTTCAGGCCAAGGTGTGAGTTGGAACCTGAAATGTTGGAGAGCTTGTCGATAAGACCTACTCTTATCAAAAGGATTGGCGAAAGCCAAAAGAAGGATGTGAAGCTTGTTGAGTTCATTCAAAAACTGTAACCAGATGATAAAGAGTACGAGGTCGATCGAGAAGGTTGGTTTGGAAAGCAAGGGCGATTGGTTGTTCCTGATATTGACGGATTGAGGGATGAGGTTCTGAGAGAGTGTCATCACTTGAAGCTAATGATTCATCCCGGTGGAAATAAGATGTATCAGGACAAGAAGAGAGTCTACTACTGGGAAGAGATGAAGCAAGATATTGGAAAGTTCATTTCCAAGTGTATGAACTGTCAGTTGGTGAAAGCTGAACAGAAGAATCCGAGCGGTTTACTCCAGCCATTGGAAGTTCCTACGTGGAAATGGGAGCACGTATCGATGGATTTTATCGATGGACTACCAAGAACCAGGGCAGGAAACGAAGGGATTTGGGTCATCGTGGATCATTTGACAAAAAGTGCGAGATTCATTCCTGTCAAGTCAGCTAGGACGGCATCGAAATTGGATGAACTTTATGTGAAATTAATAGTTCGATTCCATGGTGTCCCAAAGAGTATAGTGAGTGACCGAGATCCATTATTCACGAGTGGATTTTGGAAAACTTTGCAAGAAGCTTTGGAAATCGAGTGGTGTTTGAGTACGGCATATCATCCCCAAACTGATGGTCAGACTGATAGAGTCAATCGAGTTATAGAAGATCTTCTGGAGGCTTGTGTGTTAGACTTCGGAGGATCATGGGAAGACCATCTACATCTAGTTGAATTTTCATATAATAATAGCTACCACTCTAGCATTGGGATAGCACCATACGAAGCATTGTATGGAAGGCCGTGCAATTCTCCATCATGTTGGTCAGAAATAG
Organism: Allium sativum; assembly: GCA_030737875.1. Taxonomy (NCBI): domain Eukaryota; kingdom Viridiplantae; phylum Streptophyta; class Magnoliopsida; order Asparagales; family Amaryllidaceae; genus Allium; species Allium sativum. Next base: position 442,004,712 of record CM060923.1, on the reverse strand, counting down.
GGGATTAGTTGGTACTTGGGCCTGAGATGATTAGAGAAACCTCGGATTGTATCGAGACAGTTCGGCAACGAATGAAGGTAGCCCAGGACCGTCAGAAAAGTTACGCCGACAAGCGTCGTAAGGACTTGGAATTCGATGTGAGCAATATGGTTTTCGTGAAAGCTTCGCCGTTAAAACACATGGTTAGATTTGGTAAGAAAGGAAAGTTAGATCCAAGGTTTGTTGGACCATTTACGATAGTCGAGCGAATTGGAAAGCTCGCATATAGTTTGGAGTTACCCGAGAAGATGTCGAGTGCGCATAATGTGTTCATGTGTCATTTCTACGGAAATTCGTGCATGACTCGAATATAGTAGAATCTCCAGATCAGTACGAATACTTAGAGACAAGTAGTTTCGAGACCTCGTAAGCCACTTCATGTTGTGGGGAATGACACGAAATAGCTTAGGAGGAAGACGGTTAAGCTAGTCAAGGTGCAATGGAGTAAGGATGGAGACGATTGTACATGGGAGACGGAAGAGAGCATGAGACCGACTCATCTAGAAATCTTCTTCGGTAGGACCCTTTGATATCGTATCTTCGTTATATCATTGTATCTTGTTGTTGATTGTTAGAATTCCGTGTGCTAGGATAAGGCTATGGATGCATGGCTTGGTGGTTGCTAGTTTGGATGATAGAGTTGGCTTTTCATGGATGATAGGAATGTGGAATCATTGTGATCACTTGGGTTTGTTTGGAATTTCGGGGGCGAAATTCTTAAGGGGGGAGAATGTAACATCCCGCATTTTACGTATCGGAAGATCATAAAATATATTTATTTTATTCTATGAGGGTTGGATCATTCTCATCTTTTAATATGTTGTTTATGGGGATGTGAGACATGTCCATAATTTTTACCGACTTTATTTGTGACCATTTTGCCCCTATCAGCCTTGCACATGGCATAACTTTTGACTCAGGTCGAATAAAAGGGTAAGATCTATGCCATTGGAAAGGAATTGATGATTGCCTTTCCGTAGAGTGGTTACATTAAGGATTTGGCCCAGTGGTTTGGGAGAAATCATTGTTTTAAGGTTTTCCAGTTGGCTATTCAGGTTTTGGAGCCTTAGTGGAATCCTATAAATAGGGGGTGAGAGTGGAGCGAAAAGGTTTACTTTTTCCCATTCTCTCATTTGGAGGCATTGATCTCCTTCTTCCTCCTACACCTTTCCAGCATTAAAAATCCAAATCTAAGGGAGGAAATCGAAGATCTACGCTATCCAAGGCAAGATCTACATCATTTCAAAGGCAAATTCATCAGATCGAGGGGTTTGATTCGGAGTGCTCGCTATCCGAATTCTTATTTCTATCATTTTATATTGTTTCGGCAAATCGGTGAGTGATTTACATCTCTTACATGAATGCAATGAAGTATATGAGTGTTTGTGCATGTTTCTCATCAAATTGGAATGTTTTACCATAGATTTACACCATTATAAGTTCATTTTCATATGCATCACCATATGATCTAATCGAACAAGATTTACTCGTTAATTTCATGTCATTTTATATTTTTTATGTTAGTTAGATCTCTCATTTTGATTATATGTTCATTTTAATGGTTTTTGGTGAGATATACATCATTTTTGTGGTAATCGTCATATTCATGTGGATAGTAATGTTATGATATGTTTATGATTGTGTTTGATGATTTTAGTTGAGTTGGTGTCGTCGGATTCGTTGTTTGGCGAAGTTTTGGTCAAAATCGGAGTTGAATTGCAATATGCAAAAATTGGCTCGGCCTTAGTTTGAATTGGCCAGAAATTGGCTCAATCAGGAGTTGGCTCGGCCATAGGTTGAATAGGCCAGAAATTGACTCGGCCATAGGTTTAATCAGCCAGAAGTCGGATTGAAACGAAGTTGGATCGGACGGGAGTGGATCGGATCGGGTCATATTCGGACCGGGTCATATTCAGATCGTGTCATATTTGGACCGGGTCATATTTGGATCGGGTCGGTCATATAGGTGATTGGATCGGGTTGGCCGTGTTGGTTGAATCAGTCGAGTTTGAAGCCAAAAGGGCACTGTATAGGGTCGACCTAGTTTGGATCGGGTCGGACTGAAAATGGACGGGTCGGTCATGTTTTTAGCAGCGCTTTTAAAATCTGTGGTTGATAGTGATGATGCTATGGTTGGTTTCCAACAGGGTCATTTTCTGAAAAAGTACGTTTTTCGGGTATGACTCAGATTTGGAGAAAGTGGTCTAAAAAAAATTATTTTTCAGGGGCAACCCCCCGAACCCTAGCCACAACACAGTGGTGTAATTGGCTCGATGACGATGTGACTTCGAAGTAAATTCAAGTAGGAAGACTTGAAGTGTTGAATGTGTTCGTTGTTTAAGGTGGAACAACGAATGGGGTGGCAACTCAAAGGTTGTGAGCTGGTGGATAATGGTTGCTCGAGAAGTTTGCTTGAGCTATGAAATGTCATCAAGGTTGGATGACTAGAGATGCGAAGGCCGAGAAATCATCGTTGTTGCAAGTTCTAGCAGGCTCAAAGCAGGGGTACAATGGGGGCACCCAATAGACTGGAAGGTTGCTGGTCGAGTACCTTAGGTATCGTTGAAAGGCCTAGTTGTCAAGGTTGGACATTGTTAAGGTTGGACATTTGGAGTTTATGCTAGAACCGGGGTTACCATTAGCCCATGACATATTGCAAGGTTGGTCGTCATACAATTAACAGTGGTTTCAAAGCAGGATTGGCGGTGATAGCCAGAGTCAGTCATGGATGATTGGTTGTTCTATTTGTACTATCTTATATAGATTATCCAAAGTCGAGGGAGATGTTCTTTGAGTGCTTAATTGATATTGGTCTAGGCCTCTGGGGAGAGTACTTGGGGAATGTTAAACTCGATTAGGGTTGTCTGTGTGAGACTTATATAATCTGGATGTTATGAGTGTTTTCCATGATTGAATGAGTGTTCTAGTTTCTATGGATGAATGGTTGAATTGTTCATAGTAAAGGTTATCACCGTCCGATGTGGGGAAGATAAGGTTGAGTTCTTCTCTAGTGTCGTGGGTAGATTAGTATGTTTATCTATCCTTTCTCATACACTTTATTGTTGAAGTTTGTTAGCTGTTTTATCGCTCACTAAGACTATTATCTGACTCAAGGTTTTATGTTTCCTCTTATTACCTTGGGTTGTTCATCCGGTTGTGGATGGGCAGACTAAGTAGCAGGTGACAGGTGATGCTTTAGTGAGGATGATGGTGCTGATCGGTGGCGAGCAAGAGGCTCACGTACCAGTTTTACTATTATCTAATAATTGGGTTTCCGCTATTTTCTTTTCTGAATAATGTAGTGAGGCAACTTTGTATAAACACTATTTCCAAGTTTGTGGATATTACTTTCTGGTTGTATGAAAGTCTTGTGTTTCTACTTCACTATTACTACCTGTTGTATATGTTCTATTATATTTTATCCTTACGTTGTGAGTTTACGACAGGTTCCGCTTGTGTTTACCTACTCTGATGATCGTCCATGACTGCCTTGGACAACTTTCATCTCATTATTTCTTTTGTATAGTGCAGGGATTATGGGTGGTCGTCACAAAAAGGTTCGCTTTAGGACTTTCGAACCCGTAGACCTAGTACTGAAGCGAGTCTTTCCACCTCCCGTTCATCTAGGCCCAATGTGGGAGGGACCATACACCATCCGACGGAAACTTGACACCGGAGATTTCAAGTTAGCGAACGTGGATGGTGAAGAAATTCCTAGAGCTTGGATCGCCCAACATTTGCGACTATACTTGACTTGAAATTGTACCGTTTTCTTTTGTTTTATAGGCCATGTAAAAAGGCATGACTTGCCTAGAAAAGTCTGCTTAATATAAACAAAATATTATGAAGTGGACGTAGGTCACGACTTGGCCGAACCACTATAAAATACTGTGTGTGGTTTACTTTACCCGTTCGAATTTTGTTTTGTATTTTTTCTGTGATTGTCATAACATAAGTCGAAAATATCAGACATTTGAATCGATTCAATAGAAAATGAAATGGACATTTTCCTAAGACATAAAAAGGATGGGAAGCCGATGTCCCAAACTCTAACTCTCATGAGTCGAGAGAGAGTATGAAGGACGGGAAGACGATGTCCTCAAGGCGTGAAGGTGCACTATGACAAAAGACCAACTTGAATCCACTTTAACCTGAACATACGACTTAAGAGTATAAAGGTGCAAAGAATGTGCACCAATAAAAAAGAATTTTAACCCCACCTAAAGAGCTAGGGGAAATTTAATCAATCTCGAACAAGCCTTAGCCAAGTGCTTTATTCAAGATTGATTGAGGGCATGGGCATAACGCACCCTGCCATCAGTCATTTCTTTTATTTATTTAAGTAGCAATTTCTACGAATGATATTTTCTATGTCTATGCATTTGCAGGGAAGCGCTATTGTGACTTGAATCATTACTTATGCTTGTTAATTTCTCGACACTAACAGAAGTAAATGACTAACTCGCAAGCATTTGACATAGTGGGAAACAAACTACTTTATTTAATAGGTGCAGGATTATACAAAAGAACTAAATAAACAAAGGCGAGGGACGCACTCGCTACAACAACAGCGAACCGAGGAATAGGCAAAATGAAGAATAGAACTGCCTCTCATTTGGACTTTGGAGTGGACTTCGTTTTCTTAGCAGCTTTAAGTTTTTATTTCACCTCTTTTTCAGCCTCGGTCTGAATTCGCTTTGGTTTCTTCTTCCCTAGAACTGGAGCGCTGGGATCAATAGAAGATTTTTTAGCAAGCTCTTCAATGATTAATCTAGTTGAAAGTCTGACAACTAACCTTGACTCAGGAGGCACAATCGCAAGAGGAATAAAACTTTCTGGATCCGTTTCCTCAACTTTTAGCTGTATATGCTTATCCTGCTTGGAATTCATTTCAGCCAAAGTCATGTTGTCGACAGTCCCCGAGTCTCCATTTATATCAACATCATCGTCTTCCTCATGCCCATCATAGCCATCGTCGTCTTTCATGGAACCTATCACATCTTAAACTCGGGGGTTTTCAGTGGTAGATGCAATGGTAGACTTCTCGGCAATGTCATCCTTATCCTTGACCTCTTCCACAGGTTTTGAGCCAGCAACTTCAGCATGCTTCTCTTGGGTCTCTTCAGTAGATCTCGTATCGGTGGTTTCTTTCTGTCGTTCACTGGCCTTTTCAACTGGCTGTGCACCTATAGAACGAGAATTAACTGGTATTAGCTCAGGAGAAACAAAAGGGTCTTCGATTGACTGTCCAATAATGTGGCGAAAGGTTTAAATAGCCCTAACAAATTAGGGTGAAAAATTAGAGATATCTTCAGATGATTTCTCGATTAGGGTAGCGAGAGTCTCTGGTGTTGCTTCGGGAATAGGGATAAAAACGATGTCTTAGGAATTTCCGGATTCTCTGGATCATATCCCTCCATTCTGGTATCCCAAGGGGCAGCAAAAGAAGAACCAGTTTCGAGAACATTTTTTCCCTTAGCTTGACATGCCTCTTCTTCCATAGATGCAGCAATGAGGCTGTGTCCTTTAGCCAAGTGCACCAGTTCTTCACCCCTCAGGAATTTCTCCATAAGTTTTTTTTCATCGATGGAGTCTACCTTGAGCTCTTTCCTCTCCTGTTCGGTGATTTGGACCCACACATAAACCAGAGTTGCCGGGTAATCCTCGATCCAAGAAATGTCCCGACGACGGATAACCTGAGCAAAGAACTCTATCATCAGCTCACCATGGCCATCCAATTCCTTCTGGGCCACGGAAAGTTTCTCTTGGACCTCTTCGGCAGATTTAATGGCAATGCTTGTGTTCCTCTCGGCCAAGACTACTCTAGATTCAGCCAGTTTGGCTTCCAATTCGGCATTCCACTTTGCCAAATCAGTGTTTTTCTTCTCTAACTCAGCCTTCCCCTGTTCAAGGGTAGTGCAAGGCAACTGTACTTTAACACTCTCAGATTTAGCACCCTCACCTTTCTTCTTTAGATCCAAGCGCTCTTGGCTATGGGATTCCAAGCAAGTGTGATAACGCCTTTGTAGTTCTTCATGTTGTTTTTTGTAGTTGTAGGCATCCCGTTGAATGAGAGCAAGCTAGGCCTGTCCATCTTCCAAGTCTTTCTATGAATATTTTAAGATGCTTTCATCGTAATCGGCCATTTCCTTCATGTGGTCAATATCAGTGATTAAATCACGAATAATCTTAAAAAGGTTGCGCGAATATCTATACATCTCCATGTATTGCCTGTCCACTAAGTCTATCTTTGCTTTAGCATCATCCGCCCACTTCGAAGGAACAGGCTCAAGTGCAGGAACAAAACTGTAGATGATCGAAATAGTGATCCAGAAATTGTTTCTTCAAATATGCCAATTTTGCTTTAGCATCTGAATCTAGTGGCATGGATTTGGATATGGACAACTCGACATTTCTTCGCTTGGAAGGTACGATGGATATGTCGTCTCTGCCTGACCTTTTCTCGATTTGTTTATGATTATCCTTCAAATCAGCACGCTTCGATGGCAGCTTCTCTTGGGGATGCTTGTCCGTAGGAGGAATTGAATCTTTGGAATGTGGTTTGTCCCCTTCGTGATGATCTTGGTGGCTCTTATACTTGTCCGGGTCTGACCGACGAGGAGAACGAAATTGCGAAGAATGAGGACGATTGGAATCATAATGCCTTCTATCATCCCTGCTGCGGCTCACGTGGCGATCATGTTCAGTGTCGGAATCATATCTAGGCATGCTGGTGCGGACTTTCCAGACATTATAGCGGGGACGTGTCATAGTTCCCGCAAATTAAGGTATGTAAAGTTCAGAACCAATGTTTATGCAAAGCACAGGTACTGTGACATCCAACGTTGTTGTGTTGTGCATATCCTAAGTGATAGCCCCCTCACCCCCTCCCCCAACCAACCAGAGCCCGAAGTTAGGCCGATATGTGCAGTTTCCTTAGTCTTTACAGGAGTGGCTTCTTCTGAGGAAGTAAAAGTAAGAGATTCGTTCCAAAATTTTCTAAAGTGTAGAAGGTCTCGGGCAAGGGGAGATTTCTCAAACCCCAAAATATAGTCATCCACAGTGGGGGCATCTCCTTGAGGAGCATCTGACGGCAACTCTTGTGGAGAGATTAGTTATTTAGGAGTGGCAGCATCCTCGGGAGTAATGTATTTATTTCTAACTTTTTCTGCTATATTTGCTAATATATCATCTTGAGTCGTAGAGGGAGAAGGAGGATCCCTAAGGGGAACTTTTGGATCTTTTGAACCTTCTCCCCTCTCAAGTGGACTGTCGATTGGCCCTTCAACTGGAGGTATGTACGCATAAAGGCCTTTCCCGTGACCTATGCTACGAGTTATAACAACTAGGCGATGTCGATTGAGATATTCATCTACTAAGCATTCCTTGATGGTCAAGAATTTTTTAGCACCATTGAGTAGCCGATTGAAGCGATCAAATTGCACTGGATGCTTCTCTTGTGGTGGGTTAGGAACTGCAAGTGAAAACAAGCAATGCTTAATGTATTTATGATAAAGGCTGGAACTGGAGCATAAATACTGAGGTCCTTACTTGACTTAAGCCATCTTCTGGCACACCCAGGATGTTGCCTAACATAAAACCATTCAGGTTTCGGGTCCCCAGCGTTACTACTAAACTAAACAGTGATGATTTTCCTTTTTGGCACCGATTCAAAGCATACAAAAGACGTGGTGTCATTGGTCTGATCCTTGAAATTATAAAAGAAATGAAAATCCTCAAAAGTTATCTCTACATCTATAATTTCTTTATATGTTATGTACAGAGTATACAGATAAGCGTAGGAGTTCGGATGAAGTTGCATGGGGGCAATCCGCAATTGCCTCAGAAAATCAACGATGAATGGCGAAAATGGAGGTATTGCACCCAACAAGGCACATTAATCTGGTGATAGCCATATACCCTTCTGGTGGATTATGAGGACGATCTATTTTCGAGGGAAACTCAGTATCTCCGAAGAATCCCGTGTTTTAGGCATATCCATGCAAGTCTGTCATTGTCGATTGTTGATTCGACTGAATCCTTAGGCGATTCCAAGATAATAACATTCCCAAACTCATTTAGGGCACGATTATCTCCTACCCCTCCTTTTTATTCCTTGGCTAGAGAGACATCGCTCTCGGATGATACATCACTTTCATGAGTTCCCATTTCATAGTCTGAACTTGTACTATTCCAACCCGAATCTGAAGTGGAAGATACGTCTTCAATGGGTGGGTTCTCAGATGACCTAGCAACTTCTCTCCTTTCTGCTAATCTAGACGAGCATCTCTCAGCCATAGTTGCTAAACTATCGAAGAAACAATAACATGAGTTAGAGTAAAATTGCCCGTGTACCCCCATATGTGTATATGCCAATGTGTGTACAGTGACAAAATTAAAGAAATACGAAGTAAGTATATAAGGATGCAATGCAAGAGATTGACAAAGCAATTGTGTGTTCATAATAGCCTTGAAAATTCAGTCATAATCATAAGGCTCTATCCTAACTGTTCATGAAATCCCAAACCATATTTAGTATTGGCTAAGTCATTTATAGCATGGTTGTGTGGCATGATGTATAAGTGTGGATTGGTTTGGATTTTTTCCTTTGCATTCGGGTTGTTTCAGATGTTCACCACTCATGCGATCAGTTCGAGGATGGAAACAGAACATATCCGAGTCGGATCGGATCTGGCAAGCTCAAAAAAATTCAAATTAATTAATACCCATACAGATCAGAGCACATCCTTAGAAGCTAACGTCCTCTTTTACGAGACCCCCTCCGATCCGAACTGACCTTACACCAATTCCCTACACTCTCATTCAACCCGAGCTGATCCCGCTTCCCCTATCTTTTTCCTTTCCGCTCCTTTAGCACCGCCAAACCTCTTCACACTTGCCAAAAAACCAATCCGTAACTGAGCATTTACGATTTGACATGGCTAACGCTGGCTTCGAACACCTCTACATCCATTTCAAGGCGGCGACGAGGCCACCAACGACGATGGCGAAGGACGAGGGGTGCAGCGTCGAGGTGGATACGATAACAGGAAAAATCATTCAAATTGCCCTTGAATTTGAGATTAATCAATTAAAGCGGAGATTAATTAAAGTTATTAACTCACCTATATATTCAATTTGAAAACTAGAGGGGATTCTGGAGTTTTGGAAATTAGGGTTTATAACGTATGACTTAGGAGAATGGAGGAAATAAACGAAAGAAGTGAGAGACGGAGAAGGGGTGAATTTATATGCTTATGAAGTGGCTCTTTATATTCCAACCGATGTGACAGTCCACTATGGCCGAAATGGAAAGCAGGCCCATGGACATTTAGCCTATTACTATGAAAGAGTTGGAGCGCGGGCAGGGTTGGGTGGATTCGATCTGAACCGAAGCAGGATCACTAGTATTAGTTTAGCATATGAAATAAATCCAAGGGGGAGTATACAAAAGTTTTCCTGGAGGATTCACTTGGACACTAAACGAATTTCTTAAATCTATTTTAAATAACAAAAGCAACTTATGCATTCCATGACATACTTATAGGCAACTCAAGATGCGACTTGATGAAGCAACACATCTCTACAAATGAATGGAAAGCAATTATTCAATGACTTAATTCAGAAACCAATGAGTAGACTATTTCGGAGCACACTTTATCTTTAATAAATGCGTACTTCGAGGGGGGGAAATGTTAGCCTGCTTTGTGATCGGGCTACAAAAATTTAAGGAATAGTTCATCGAATAAGTGCGAAGAAATAATACGTGGCAGGAAACGCGGTCGGTTCGGAGATTCCCGAACTGATCCCTTCCTCTTCGAGATTAGCAGTTCATAAAATAAAGGAGAAAAGACAGACCCAGATCCATTCGGATCCACCTGATCCGCTTCCCTCTTTTCTACACTTCTTATCTGAACCCAGAGTGATTGGAGTGCAGCTATTCTCCACGATCCCTTAAAATATGGAGCAGTTACTCACCCAATATCCCATGATCACCCACTAACATGATGTGTTGTCACGCTTATGAAGCCTCTGATCCTGACAGTTATGGCATGAACTCCATGTGTATTCGAACCGAAGCCATCTCAAAGAGATTTTCCACCTATAAATTTACCATCAAGCTTCATTTGAAAGGATCTTTTGGAAGACTCCTTACTCAAACTCCCATTGCAACCGAATTTCATCTCCATATTCAGATCATTACTATTTTGAAGCACATTTTAGTGAAGATTGAGTGAAATTATTTATTATATAAGTAAGTTTGAGTGAGATCAATCATTGTATTTGTACTCGAATCATCAATTAACAAAGTATAAAGTGGACGTAGGCTCTTTAACGCCGAACTACTATAAATCATGTGTTTCTCTGTTAACCCCGTTCTTAGAACACGGTTCAGAACTAAGAAGTATTTACGGATGACGACACACTGACTCAACTCGTTTCTGCGACATGGATCCTGTAGTCATCCACACGACATGACTTTAAGTCACTGATGCGAGATGGTTCCAAGTCGCTAACACGACACAAGATATAAGACAAGTCGTCCGCTCCATTTAAGTCACCGACGACGACATGTGTTCGTATCGTCTAAGCATCATCTCGCATGGCGCTGAGCTAAATTAAAGACTTCACAAATATTGTATGGGAAATGTTCCATGGTGTATATATCATTCATGTTGTTAAGGCTTCAATTCATATCACCGGTTTGTATTAACTATGGACAACAAGCCCATGCCGTTAGCTTCATGCCATGTGTCCCTAAAACGGTGTATGCACCTTCAATGAATCAAGTTGTTGCTCCCATCTGAATAGTCATGTCGTGTGAAACTCAGGTCGTGAATCAGATGTTAAAGCGTGACGCATGTCATCATCATGGCGCATGTCGCCATCCCACTTATTATTGCTTCATGCTGTAAATATATTTGACTCGTGTCGGTTTAGGTAGCCATGCCGTAGCCATGAGTGATCCATGCGCCATGAGCCTGTTCATTTAGTCTCAAGGACACGTGGATGTTAAAAGCGAACCAAGTCGCTGGAACAATCTAAGTCCATGTCGTTACCAGTGCAAGGCGTAAGGACATCAAATTTATTTACCATGAAGCAAACGTTATAGTCAGGTGGACACGTGCAGATCAGTGACAGCTGTAAAGATTCACACAGAAACATTTTCCACTTTAATGTAGCATGTCGTTCCAGACGGTTTCATCTCACATGCCCCAAAAATAAAAGAGTGTTAACCAGAGAAGTTGAAGCCATATTGATTCATATCGCACATCCATACCATGCCGTTAAGGCCTTCAACCATGTCGTTGAACCCCATCCCATAGTCATGACGCCACCGTTTTAGCTAAGCCATGTCATGAGCAGCTTCATGCCACAATGTTCATGTCATTAAATCATATCGTTGGAACTGAAGTATGCAATAATCATGGCGTTCAAGTCTTCATGGCATGTGGAGAGCTAAATCAATGTCTCTTTAACCACCTAATAGCGTTGGCATTAACATGTAATGCCACGTGGAGAAAATCAGCATAATAAAGTGGGATGGCTGAGTGTAAGAATTCAAGTTATATGGTCCACGTGAACTAAGTCGTTAGCAGGTTGTACATATTTTAATTCAAGTCGCATGAATTATGGCGTGAAGACCACCTGAAGGCAAGTCGTTTCTTGGCTTCCAAAAAACATGTTTATTTACGACTGTGCCACCGAAAGTCGGACGGCATTCCACCATGTCGAAATTGAGTCATGGCGTTTTTCTGTATAATTATAGAATTGCCATCCGGGCTAAAATCACCTATAAATACCCCTCATAATTCACTTGAAGAGGGGGGACCGAAAATTCATTCCTATAAGGAGACTCCATCAAATTCAAAGCTCATCTACAACTTCTATGGATTCATCAACACTTTTCTAACTCCATGAAGATCAAATCCAAGTTGATGATCATTAGAGCTTTCTACAATTGACTCAAAACACCTTCAATCTCATTCAAGCTACACCATAAATCTCTCAAGCATCATTCGAACGATCTCTAATCCTCTCCAAAGCCTAAATCGAATGCTAATTCACTATGAAATCTATGAAGATCATGGGAAAGGATCAAAGCACATAAGTGGTTGAAGAATCATTACAAAGCTAAACTTCTTTCCTTTTCTTCGCCAAATCCAAGTGAAAGTAGAATGTCAAGAGAGAGAAAAGAGAGTTAAAAGAGAGAAATGAATGTAATGAGGGAAAATTCATATGTTGTAAGCTTGAGTATCATAATGAGAATTGATTGAAAGTGGATGTAGATTCTTATTGAATCGAACCACTATAAAAATTCCTTTGTGTTCTTACTTGTTTTTATTCGTTTATTTTGTGATTACGCGTTTCCATATTCTTACCGAATCGGTGAAGTGTAGTTTTACTCCTTTAGTGTTTGATCCCAAATTTGGAGCAAACATTCTCTTTGATTTTTTATTTCAATTTCTCTAGATTATCACTCATTTGGGTGTTAGAACCATTTTTTGATCTAACACTAACCGATAATATTTATCCGATAAGGCATTGTACTCATTTGTCTGCTTATTTAGCTCTCTAGCGATACGAGACACCTCTGATCGCACTCTTTAAATCCTAACATGCTTAAAACCTATTTTTTTCTTTCCTTTTCGTCTAAATTGAGAAGAAAGAGAATGATTATTGAAAACATGAATAAAGGAAGATAATGGGGAAATTTTCATACCTTGGAAATCAAGACAGAAGCTCGGTGAGCTTTAGCATCCTTAGCAACCTTTGAGCTTGAACTTTCCTTGTCTCCATGAACTGCCAAAGGTTCAACAGTACTAGACGGTAAGGCAGTGGGATCGGAAATCTCAAGATCATTATTACTTGGAACTTCGCCTTGGCCATTATGAGTTAAAAACATTGTCTGTACTAGTTATGCTGTTACCCAACCGCCTTTATCCCTCAGGATATCCTCAAGACCATGGTTATCCTACAAAACAAAGTCATCCTTTGATGAAGAAATAGCACCTCCTTCATCACATGCATTTAGCCACTCTATAGTGATGTCCTCTATGAACAGAAGTTTTCCCACATCCAATTCTTCCCCTTCAAGGACAGCATTTCTATCCTTCATAGAAGTTATGTTCGACATAAACCTTTCCACCTACAGTGGATCTAAAGAAGGAAAGCCTAAATCTGGACATTTCTCTATATTCTCCACATACATAAGCAGAAACACATCTTTACATGAATAGACCATAATTTCATCCAAATAATTTTGAACAAAGGAGGAAATCCTTTGTTTAGCTTCGTTTATAAACCCAGTAGCCTTTGTTAGTGAAAGCATTCTTTTCTTTAACAAGAGAGTTATCCTTTTGTAAAGAAGACAAGTTGGAATTAAGTATAATGAATTCTCTCCTAGACTCTTCCAAAGATTCCTTAAGGGTTTTAACCTCCTCATTTAGAGAAAGGTTGGTTTTCTTCTCCTGAACTACGAGTGATTTAGCCTTAGCCAGAGCAATCTCTAATACATCCTTATTCTTCATCATATTTTCCTTAACATCAACAAGGCTAGCCACTTCTCTTCTTATAGAATAATTCTCTTCTTAGAGAACAATTCTCTTCTTTGAGCTTTGACAAATCAGGAGAAATGTTGAGAGAATCATCTTGTTAAGAACCATTGCTTGGTAACCTAAAAGAAATAAAGACATATTAAAGGGAAAGAAGCGCGAGAGCGAGGCAAGGAAACAAAAGAAATGAAGTTCGTACTGAGAGCTGTTTTTCAACTAGGAAACGACGATAGCTGGGGAAATCAGGAATAGAAGGTGGAAGGCCAATACTAGAAAACTAAGAGGAAGACATGATTTTCTTAACCATTTCATCATAGCCTTCTGCAACAGGTGGCAAAGGGGTTTCTTTGGAGATAAGGTCTTCAGAAGAGGAAAAGAACCCAAACGCATGGCGTATCGTGGCGGAAGCTCTGGGAGTCTCAGATAGACAAGCATCAGTTTGGGATGCTACCTTCGGAGAAGGTGTCATAGGCAAATTAGCATTCATGTTTTCGTAAGGAATGTGGCCCACAATATTTTTGAGTTTCATAGAGGAAGAACCCTTGGAAATTTGGAAATCACATCAAAGAGTTTTCTTTTGAAAACTTTCCTGGATTTGGATAAGCGCTTATTAAGGAAGAAATTTTTTCCATAAGGACCAAAGAAGACAAACCAGTCTTACTTGGTTCATAGAAAATGATGCCTAACATATTACAAACATGATAAGTCAATAAAGAGAGGATAAGCTGTTATTAAAATTTAAATTTTCTAAGTAAATTGCGTACCTAAAGCATCACGGAATATAAGAGAATTGGAAGAAAAAGGAGCATTCTTCCCCAGTGATAATGATAAGATTCCTTTATGAGAAGAAATCAGTGGAGGTTGCCTAATTATGTTTTAGTCATTCAGCAAGAGGGGATGTTTACGAAGGATACTAGGGGCTAGCAGTGAAGATCTGTTACCCAACTTTTTAGAAGTAACAGTGAGAAGATCTACTACCTTCTTATCTACGAAGTTTGGGAGCTTAGGGGCTGCACATGTACAAAAGGAAATGAGGAATAAACAAATTGGTAAGAGCAAAGTAGGCTAAGGAAAGTAAATAAAGGAAGCGCTCAGACCCCATACTTGGAGTGTTGAAATTTCCAGAAATACCAGAAGGATATCGTTAAAGAAAAATTGAGTCTCCCAATCCTTAAATCTCACTGTTCCCTCAAATAATAGTTTATTTGTAGGGTTCGCATGGAAAATTTAATGGTTCAGCTCATTAATCTTGGAAGGACGAACCAGGTAATTGAGAATGGAAGGACTTAAGGAGGGGTTTCCCGACTCCATAGGTAAAAGTTTAAGGCCCAAAAGGTAGGTATAAGTGTTTAGAGAAAGCTGTATAGGAGCAATCTTGAGATACTGCAAAAATCGAGCGATAAAGGCCAAAAAAGGAATAAAATCCCTATGCTAAATATGGATAGCAGAATAAGCAAAATATCCTTCTGGAGGAGATGCAATAGTGCCAGTCTTGTGCAGAGGAATGGTTTCCACACTAGAAATGTTAAAATCTTGGAGGATGGCATCAACCTCCTCTTGTGAGGTAATTAAAGAATGATTTTCGGTAGCCTCGATCTTCTTCATGGAAGAAGAATCAAGTAGCAAGATGAGGTTAGTAAAAAGTTTAGTCGGAACACTTTTCTTTCCTATGATGTCAGGTGAAATCTATTTCTTTCCCTAAATCAATACTATGACATCAAAACAAAGAACAATTTTTATCCTTACGAAAGCACTTCCAAAGAAACAATATTTGCATCAAGCTTGCAGTATATGCCTTCGAAAGGATAAGGATCGACGGAAGTACCCAATTGAAATATCAACCAACTCATACTGATGATGAAACCGATTTACATCGATTTCCCTAATCAAGTGAGGGTGTTTGGCAGAAAAATAGGAACTTAGTCACAAAATTGGTTCAATGCACATTAACAACTCTCTCGAGTTATCAAAAATCGAAACTGAACAAAAGAGATTGTTAGGCATAAACCTAAGTTATGTGAATAAGCTTGCAAGGTCAAACTGATACAAGCATTCCAAAGGGTTTTGAAATAATATCTTACCTCGATTCAATACTAGAAAAAAGAAATCGTTGATGCTTGCACTGAAATTTTTTGAAATGCAGGAAAATGAGGAGGAGATAAAAAGAGAACAAAAAAAGGAAATGAAGCAAGTATTTATAGGCAAGAAAAAGATGGTAACCAAGAGGTTGACTTGTAAAGTAAAAAATACTCCTTCACTGGGAGGAGGAAAATGTTACTATCAAATTCGACAGTGAAACATGTTGTCGGTGAAGGGGTACCGGATCGCAATCAGCTTAAAAGAATGATATGGAAGCATGAAACGGACAACAAGCTATTGAGACAATTAAGACCAGAAGCATCAACGTGGCAATTTGGACAATAGGCTATTGCCACCAACATAATGGAGAAAATCTTGGTATCGATACGAAAGGCGACAGGAAAAAGCAGTGTCGCCACTAAAGGCCATCATCATGGGATCAGATCCGAAAGAATAACGCGTGAAGTTGGAGAAAACCGAAGAAGGGCAAGAGTCGAAAGCCTATGACCCCAGACCCCAAACTAGGACAGAATCCTATATTGTTCAAAACAAGATAAGAAGCACCAAGCCAAGAAGAGTAAAAACGAAGTGCTATTGGTACTAATTGACTTAGTGTCAATACAGAAGGAAATAAAGGTGCCAAAGTCAAGAATAACACTCTGAAACTAGGTGCCAGAGTCAAGGTCTGTCGAACACCGAGAGATAATATCTAAAACCATCAGCGGATGTACCGGGAGCGCACTTCCGCAAGACCAAAACCAATTTCAAGGACTCATCGAAAATAAATCAAAGCTTATGTGAAGAAGAGCTATCTACACTAATCTACTTGGTGTCGATACCGAAAGAGGTGAAAATTATGAAGTCCTGAGAAGCCAAAGCACGAGAGAAAATCCTATGAGAACTTGAAACCGTAACTCACTGTCGAAAGCCGAAAGAATTTCCTAAAGCTATCTACACCAACTGACTTGGTGTCGGTTCATTATGAAGAAGCGGTAGTCAAGTTAAGCTCCTAAAGCCAAGATCGGCACACCGAAAGCAAAGTCAAATCCGATAGAGATAATGAGAAGAAAGAAAGGCGGCTGAAACCAAGACAACCAAAACCGAAAGTTATGAAGCATCTGACACCATGCTACTACATCCGAGAGAAGTTCCGCTAAGCCAATGACACAAGGGGACCAATTTTTCTATAAATCAGACCCCAGGGGTCACATTTTGGGGGGAGGGGGACTTTTCTCATTCTCAAATCTTATAATCATTTCTTAGAGAGTAAACCCAAATTTCTAAATCGATTTTGGGATTTTACTTAAAAACTTCAATGTACTCGACAAAGTGATCAATAAAGACAAGAATCAATATTTAAGATCTATTTTCATGGATTCTTCAATGCTTATGTTAGTAATTTTTCCATGCTTCTCACGGAAATGTTTTCTACATAAACCAAGTTCCCCAAAATACCCTTCTACAAGCCATTTAGCCCTCTAACTTGCATTGTGGTTAGGGAACCCTTACCCTAAGGTAATGGTTGGTTTCTAATCTTCGTAAGCGTGATACTCATCTCTTTGAAGGAAGAGTAACTAATCTTCCGGATTAAGACCTTGACATCTAGGAAACGGTGAACTATCTCAAAGCTTGTAGAAGTTGAATAACCCCTTTATTTCCTTAGGGTCACATCCTTAGACCTAATTGTGGTGTTAACGAATAATATCTTTAACATATACTATCTAAATTTTTAAGCTAAATTGAATTGAACTTCGAAATTTGAATTAACGTTCAGTAGCGTTTTGAAAATGTGTATATTTGATATGGATTGAATGATTTCTTGGAATTAGTATTATTTCATTTTGAAAAAATATATATTACCACTGTTTAATAAAATTGTTTTACTTAAACTACTCTATATCAAACTCAACAATTCTATTTAAACCTTTTTAAATTAAACCTATCTACAATATTTTAACAATTTTGTATCAAAGCTATCCATTTTTTTAAAATCTCTTTTATATTAAACTTGTCTGTTTTGTTTAAACTATTTTATATTTAACTTAATCAATTTTAGAAGGAAGTATATGTGTCAAATCCGAGCAATTTAATTTAAAATGAGTACATATACAAATTCAATTAAATCACGATATTCGTAACATAGAATCTAAAATCGAACATGAAGTTTTGAGAATGAATCGACTTGTATATATGAAAGTTGAAACTATATAACTGAATAGTGGAATTGATTTGAGAAATTGATAAATAAAGTCAATACTTGATTTTAATATATTTGCGATGTGTAATATGTTAACCCATTTCTAGACCCAAAAGAGTAGTGGCAAGAAGCTTAAATAAAATCGAAATTGCATGACTGCGAAATCAACTCAAACTTAATAGACATGACCAAAATGGCAACCCAAAGCCACCATAAAATTTTCATGGAAAAAATTCCTAAGTCTATGGACCAGTCTATGCCCTACGGATGAATACTGATCCATATGATCAATAAATTTTGGCATTTGGTTTACACCATTTTTGCTCTAAGCACATATCTAGCCCATTCATGAAATTACAAGTCGATTGGATTATTTTAGCTAGGGGTGAGCGTTTGGTCTGTTCGGTTGGTTTGAAGGTAAAAAAACTCAAACTGAATCGAAACCAAAAAAATTTCAAACAAAATGCAACCAAACCAATTTCGGTTAATTCGGTCGGTAACTAGTTTAACTGAACTTAAAGAATGTAGTATTATTCAAATGATGGATTCACTCAAAGTAAAACATAAATGCATGTTTAGAGAAAATTTATATACTAAATTTTATATTTACGATAAGATTTGATCTATGTGCAACAAATGCCTTTATATTATATAACTAAACTAATTATTTAAAGTACTATGATACCATAAAATTATATAATAAATTAAAATTTTGGTTAATTCGGGTAAACCGATAACAAAAAATATATATTTTTTCAAACTGAATTTGAACCGATTTAGTTTTGGAACTGAACCAACCAAAATGAACAGGTTTGTTCGGTTAATTCGGTTTGAATCGAATATTGCTCACCCCTAATTTTAGTGTCTAGTATTCAATGGATTGAAAGGAAAAAGGATACGACAAGACGATGAAATTCCAAACATTATCGAATGAAGTTTTATTAGCACCAAAATTTGCATACATACTAAAAAAGATATAAGGAAGCCATTCATGAAGATAAAATCCCAAAATAATTCAACCGCATGGACCAATTCTAGTCTATGACCTATGGACCAGTACTGATCCATCAAAGTACATTATTATGGGACGGGGATTGGTGTGTGGGATTACCAACGGTTGAACCACTATAATAATTGTAAGCTGGCATGACAAATAGTACAATAAAAATATTCAAAAGGGATGTAGGCTTTATCAATGGTCAAACCACTATAAAAGTTGTATGTGTCTCCCTCTTTACTTTTTGTTTCTTATATTTTCCATTTACTTTTACCTATTCTGCATTGTTTTTCCCATACAGGGCAGTGCTCAGCTGTTAGTGTCATTTTTGGCATTAACATTTGGTGCTGTCACCGAGAAGCCAATCTGAAAAGGTTTTTTCTTTTACTATATATCCTCATAGTCTAAAAGGAAAATTCTTGGAGAAAGCTGCACTGAGAATTTGGAGGCTGATTGACATGATGGCTCCTCCAATGAAGAAGGCTAGTAAGTCAGGTATGGCTGCAGCTTCTAGGAATGGATCAGATGGCACTCTCGTTTCCCCCACAATGAATAATCATGGAGCTACTCAAACCCCTGGAGAAGTGGTAACATGGAGAGAACTTGATATCATGGTAGAAATTCTGAACTAGCGTTTAGAACCCACAAAAGAGATTTGATGGAAAGGCTGGAAGTCCGACTAGTTGTAAGGACTATTCTAGGAAGCAATATAGTGGATATTGATCTAGAAGAAAATGTGCACTCATATGCCTCTGATTACATAGAAGAAGCCAAGGAGCAACACAGAGGGTGCATCTTGCTAATGCAAATCAAGCTAATGTGGGAGGAAATGAAATTGCTGTCCCTAAAAATTTGAATATATAAAATAATCCATATTATGAGTTAACGCCGCAGATGTTTTGGATAAAATTCCAAATTCAAGTGATGATCGAACATGGAAGATTCAAAGCCCAATGCTAATTTGAATGGAAGAAATCAGCCCAACACTCGAGAGGATTATATTTCCAAGATTATTAAGAAGCTGATGAAAAAAATCTTGGTAAGAAATCATGATGAGGAGGAGTGGGGTTTCACACCTAGTTGAACTCCACTCACTCAAGAGATCCTTGATGCTAAATATCCAAGAAGTTCATACCTCTAGCTATTCCTCCATATAATAGGACTACGAACCCAAACGTCTATGACTGGCATATGGATAGAGCATGAACTACTGGTGAGCTGAGTTGTCGCAATTTCCCTATTTACTTCGAGAGAGTGGCTTCTTTGTTGTTCACGTAGCTCCCTCCAAAGTTTGTAGCTTGATTTGGGGAATTAGCACACAAATTTAACGAGCAATTCAGATTGCGTATGGTTAGAGCTAAGGATATTATGTCCTTGTCTGAATTGACCTAAGGTCCACAAGAGCCACTGAAAGAATTCTTTAAATGATTCAATACTAAGGTAAGCGAAATTGACAATACAAGACCTAAAATGGCACTGATGGTTTTATTACGTGTTGTTAACATGGAAATGGGCTTCGGAAAACGGATTAAGATGAAGTAATCCAATTTTCTTGAAAGGTTCTATAATAAGGTTAATGAATTTATTATACTCAAGGAAGAAAAGGTTAATGCTCAAGGATCAGATTTCGCCAATTTGGGCCAGGTCCCTTAAAGCAAGGTTTCTATAATAGGCAGTCTAGAGAACTCGACTCCGAAGGGGAGGGGTCAGAAGTGAGAATGTAAAAGCGAAGAAAATAGCGGCAAAGCACAAAATGCTCGAAAAACTTCAGAATAGCTAACTACACGCTATTGAATGACACCCCGGAGCATATCTATCTTGCCACTAAGTAAATTGAGCAGTACTCAAAACCCTTAAGAAAGAAAGTCGTAGCATGCGATAATCATTCAGGGAAGTACTGCAAATTTCACAAAGTTGAGGGACATGATGCAATGAATAACGATGCCTCAAGAATCAAATCATGGAGTTTACATGGAAGAATACGTTTTAGAAATTTGTAAGCATGCAACAAAAGAACCATAGGGTATCGAAGCTTAAGAAACCTCTAATTAGATAGGTCTAGCACCAGTAAGATTTCTCATAGGATAACCCACTTGCATTCAAAAGTAAATGTGGATAACTTACCTCTTTCAGTTCCGAATAAACCTAATCATTTCCTAATTTTTCCTTCTATCATGTCTCCTGAATAAGCCTCCCAAGGAAGTATCTTAGGCACTTGTAATTTGAATGGACTTACCTATTTGATTAGTCATTAATAAAAGCTTATTTTTAGAACATGGGCAATGTTTAGTTATGATAAAACAACGAAATCATCCTAAGACTATCGACGTTACAATGAAATCACATGTTATCCAAAGGCTGTTAACACTGCAAACTCATGAAGTGATTCTAAAACTATTGACGTTACGAAAAAACCAGGTGTTTTCCAAAGACTTGTAACTCCACAAAGTCGCGATGTCGTTCTAAGACTTTCGACATTACGATAAAACCAGGTCTTAACCAAAGATTGTTAACAGTGCAAAGTCGCGATGTCGCCCTAGGACCATCGATGTTATGATAAAACTAGGTGTTATATGAAGGATGTCAGCACCACAAAATCACGATGTCATCCTAAAACTATTGATGCTGCGAGAAAACTAGGTGTTATCCATGATTTATTAACACCATCAAACTATAGCATTGTCCTAAGACTGTCAACGTCCCCTCAAGGTCAGCACTTCCAAATCTAAGAACACATCTTTGAAGCAGGCGTCCTTGTCTCCAAATGAAGAGAAACACCTAATTGTTTTAGCTCATGACTCCAAAGAGATGGCTCCCTCACTTTCACTCAAGGTTGGCACTTACAAAGCTAAGAACATAACCCTAAAGCAAACACCTTCATTTCTAAATGAGGAGAAGCGCCAAAATGCTATGCTTATGATGCAAAAAAGATTTCTCCCTCATTTGCGTTCGAGGATTGAATCCCCTAACGACTAAGACTAGGTGTCTCCGACTAGAGGGCATCCTCACCCCCCTAATAGAAGTTGAAACCCTTTAACGAGAAAACCTAAAGTCCCCAAACATAAAGGCTTACTCATCCCCGGTCGTGAACAGGCATTCCTCCCCTAAACGATAAAAAGCTATGACCACTACGGTGCAAAACTCGATTGTCCCGTTAGCTCATTGTTTCAGAAAATTAGGATAAGCGATGCTCAAAAAGTGATTACCAAAACGAAAGGTATTTCAAAGCCAAAGTAACAACCATGCACTCCTGAAAACTGAGATCGGTAAATAGTCATAGTGACAACTCAAGATTTAAGATGCCAAGCCAGTCACAAATTGATAAAACTGAGCAGCCATTATAAATTGAGGGCAACAGGTAACATTATCAAGTACAATCTCATCCAGTTTATGATAACTAATAGTATGATGTCAACACCACCCACAATGGCTAAAATTTCATCAGAGTAAAACATACCATGGGCTTACCATGGAGCCCAATGATTAAAAAACACAACAGTGGAAAATAGAATGCTTAATGACGTACAATGCTGAAAAGTCTGAAAGAAAAACACCGAAAAGTACAAAACATGAATGTCATAGAGTCATACAATAAGCAACAGAGATCATACTACCATATAGCATCTTGTAAAAAAGTACAATCAACCCAAAAGGCAGGGGCTAGTACCCGCTTAACTCTGGCTAAGGAAAGTTACAAGGAATAACACTGTACATTGAACTAAAGCCGAGATATATATCTTTATTCTTTCCACCCTTCAAGGTATCGTTTGGTTTGTTTGTCAACTTTGTAGGCCTTCTCGCCAGACATGCAAGAATCACATGGGATTCCACTATTCTATGAGCAATTATCTATTTAACAAAAGCGGATTTTGATATCTTGGGTGCGGCACATTTTCTGTTACATTAACCCTTAGGCTTCGTCCTACTTCCAAATGAGGGTTCCTTGTGTTTAGCCACCATGACACCCTCCATATTCCCTTTTCCTCTAGGCTCTAGCTCCTGCCCTTCAATAGTCTCCCCACTTCCTCTAGCGAAAACTGTAGGGTCATCGGAATCTTGCAGAGAAGACGGGAGCAGAAGCCATTGAAGTAGATGTTGTCCGTGGATCAATGATTATCGGCACCCATGGAGACAAGTGTTGAAGAGGTGAAAATTGCCATAGTCCCCATAACACCAAATGCAAAAGGAAAAGTTTCGAGTGGATACAAGTATACATCACGTAAAAAATGAGCGAGCAAATCATCAAACTCAAATTGAGAAAATAAAAAGTTCTCTAAATCCAAAATAGTACCGGCGTTACCTATCGCAGGGGAACCCTCGGCAGCAAGCTCAAACTCTTACGCATTGTTGCCATTGCCTTCACCACTTAACAAGGTTGCTTCAGCAGCAATACTGAATGTGGTAATGGAAATTTCAGCAGGAATAGCAATTAGAGCAACAAGGGTAGTGGCGGCTTCAATAGAAGTACCTACAACAGTAACGATAGTAATGACAGCCTCAATAGACATAGCTTTAGTGCTCAAAGGATCTGAGAAGAGAGAAATAACATCAGGGGCGGCTTGGACATGATGGGTCTTGCTTGAAGCTCTAGCTCCATATGTAGCTTTACACTCTAGTTCAAGGCTGAGCTCCAATTATCCTTAGGCGAGAGCATCCCAAGAGCCATCATTCAAATAAAAGGCCATGAACTCTTCTTATCATCATCCACCACTCGTCTAAGAATCTCCGACCACACTTCTAATAACATGTGAGGCTACCTCTCCTCCAAAAACTCAAGATGCCCTTCCCCATAATGTAGAGGTCGTAGAATTCAAACATTATTGATTCAAGGCTATACATAGATTCATTATGGGTTTGCTGGAAAGTAGCCTTTTTTTTAGAAACAGCCTTGAATCATTCACACTGCATTTGTTCTTTCCCCATCCGCACTTAAGTGAGTTTCTCCTTTAGTAAAATAATCTTAAGGGTCTGAGATTCGACTCTTTTGTTGAGGGTCGCGGCCTTCTTTCAGTAGCTTTCTGTGGTTTTCTTTTCAATATCAAACTGGTCTTTGACAACTTTTGAGCATGATGAGCATCTCGAAGCTAGGAACCTAACAAATCCTTCTTTTTCCTATGGGATTTGATTTCCTCATTCAACTCATCTTCTTACTTCTTTCTGGCAGCCTCAGCCTCTTAATTAATTGTAACAGTTTGTTCAATATCCATGTCACATTCCTTAGTGGTCTTCTCCCACTCTGCATGTATGTTCTCTATAGTTAGATGCGTCTCATAAATAAGTTTATTAACCCATTGGAGCTCGAAGACTAATTTTTGCCAATTGGACAGTTTCTTTACATTGCTCTCAAAAACATCAATATTATTTAAGATTTCGTCCTTATCTACTGGAGATATATCCAAATTGAACCACACTCCGTGCAAGAGCCACACCGGAAATCTCGGAAAGCTAAGCAGGCCTAGGGGGGAGTGAGTAATGTGCTCTATAAAAAAATTTGGTAAATGTTGGGGTAGACAAAGTGACAACGGGAGGAACAAAGTCCGAAGGGCCAGTAGTAGCATGATCGACCGATGTCGTGATATGTGGATCTATACCTTATGAGGTCTTGACACATTTTGACAGCTCTTCTCCACTAGTTGTCCTCTTATTCCCACCTCTCTCCCTCTTCTTGCACTTATCCTTCTGCTGGCCGTGACATCATTCATGAAAAATACGCTCCTTTCTATCTCTTTCATCCTATTCCATCCTCTCTCAATCCTCCTACTCCCTTCGATCGCGCTCTTCATGGGCCTAACTTTCCCTTCTTTCCTCCTCGGTCTCGATGTAGATTTGGTGGGAGCACCTTGAACAATGAGATCCTAGCCGTGCAATACTTTAAAACATCATAATACAGGCGACTCATAATGAAACCTAAAAGAAACGGTATTGAGTTAGCATTACGAATGAGAATAAGATTAAGTAGGTGGAGAAGTGAATGTGTCAAATAAGCATGACCCTATGTGCATGTGGAGTGTCATTTAAAACTCAATTTCTTATGAACCACTCGACATTGTAAGAATTATGGGAGTCGTAATGGACTTAGAGGTAAATCTTAGGGCATAGAGATCAAGGGATCCAGTATGGGTTATGTCGGGGCTAAACATTGCAGAAGTGATAGGTGTAGTGAAATCTTTGAACAACTCATTGGGCGTCACATACTAGTTGCCCAAGTCTCTAAAAATTTCAAGGTCACCCAATCTAAAGGTGTTGAGGTAAGAGAACGAGTTAGGATAACTAGGGCATCATAAGTAGCAAGATGACTAGGATTGGTATCAATTGTTTCATCAGGTGACTTCTTACCAGATAATTCCATAAACTCATAAATAGGATTACTCTCCTCGATGCTAGAGTCTTCACCACCCAAGAATTCTCTTTCTTCTATCTCTACCTCCTTGCCAGCATGAGCTTTCCTCTCATCAGGTGACTTCTCAACGGTACCGAGGATCGGTACCGATCCATCAGTACATTATTATGGGATATGGTTTGGTGTGTGGGCTTTGATCATCAAGAGGAGCTAGCTTATAGATTATCTTGGCCCATCGTGTTCTACAATTCCTATAAATGCACTATCTGCTGCTACAAAAAAGGGACAAATCTGTTGCTTGCTAGAACTCTGATAGATTCCATCCACAACCATCTCTCAGCTCCAAGGATGGCAAGCTCTTTTTATCTAAGCTGGTTATCGAGATTTCTCAAATGACCAGTAGTATTTGTGATTCTTATATGTTCACTTAGTTTGGAGATCAATGTATTCAAACTTATATATTATAATCTGGCATGGCAATTAGTATAATAGAGATATTCAAAATGGATGTAGGCCTTATTAATGGTTGAACCACTATAAGATTTGTGTGTCTCTCTCTCCTTACTTTCCGTATCTTACATTTTCCATTTACTTTTGTCTATTGTGTATTATTTTTACCATAAAGGGGTGGTGCTTTCGCTAAAATCAGGTGTTAATGTCATTTTTGCATTAACAAAATATGACTTCAAATTAAATGAACATGGTATAAAATAAGTATTTGGTTGTTAAAGAGACCAGAGTCTTTGCTGTCATACTCCCTGCCAATACCGATACGACCTAAAAAATGTGCATGAGGTGGAAAATCCGGAATGATTTAGGATAGTGTGGCGAAGCTACCATAATGAATTAAGAAAACGGTGATGGATAGCCTTGACCTACGGGTCATAATTAAAATGACAAAAATAAAAGCCATAACCAGGCCAAATGTGGTCGCCCCTCCTATCAGACACACTTCTTTAATATATATATATCACTTATTTTTTGATTGATTGGTGGTCACTCGCGATTTATGGGAGTGTTATACGAAGTGGGCAAAAATTAAGGCTATGCCTTACCATTGGCCTAGGTTCGCAATCCGATAGAATCCTACCATTGGGTATCACCTTGGTACCTTGTCATATTATACTAATTGAAACCTCTATGATTTTGATCCGTACAATACCTATGGAGTGCCTTCAGAAAGTCACTAGTTTATGGTGGACTTTAAGATATCTATATAGAGTATGACACCAATAAACGGTGTAAGGATAAAATTGTAATTCTACTTACGCTATTTTCAATAATAGATTTACCGTTGATACTAGTATAATAGCGCATTGTATTATATGTATATGGTTCCACATATCCTTAAGGTATATGAATCTCATTCATCCTTTAAGTTACTGATGAATTTCAGCCGAACATTTCACTTGTGTTGATTCAGCTATATAAGAATGTTAATCCTGACTCGATTATTTTGATTTACTTTATACTCAGGTCATATCGAGAATTACAGCTTTGAGATTCACCTTTTGGAGCTAGAGACTCATTTTGTAACACCTTGCAGTTTTCTACACCCAAATTTTGACAAAAATCAAAACTTAAACATAGTCAAGCATGGAGCATGTATATCTGGTACCTGCAATAAATGAGCATGAGCATAATTAGAGTATGATAAGATAACTCACAATAGAAACAAAATAGGATAACTAGTATTAACTCAAGTAACTACCTTTTTCAAAGTAAGAACTTTGTCAATACCGAGCATGAGAGAGAATGAGAATCGAAAGCCAAACTTAACATCTGTGAGAACCCAACCTTCTCTAGAAAACCTAGAAGGTTGTAATGAGGAGAGGGTAAGAACAACAAGTTTTGGTGACTAAGAAATGTACAAAACAGACTATAATACACGAATATATCTGTTTGGTTCAACCCAAGCTGTATGCCTAACAAGGTTAGTAATTTTAACCTAACCATGTAAATGTTTACACATGACTCTACTACTGTTCCCAAAGTGTACTTCCAAAGTATAATACCGAGATAAGACGTTTACACATATTTTTGCGAAGCCTTTATACCAGAGCTTGGCTGGTTACTATATCGAGAGATTAGACCCCTAATTGCGGAGTTTCTATATTCATATACTTTCACTCGCTTATTCTTTATCATTTATTGCCTCACTATCAATGATAGATATGGTAGATTCTTCCTAATTTCTTAAGACCTTAGGCGGACCGATTGGTCACTTATTATTTCTCGATACTTTACTTAACGTTAACATGAACTAGAGGGCACTAGCTACGGGCCCTACCAATTAAGGCTTCCGTCATGCACGTATATACCCTTGCCCCGCATAAGGTGAGGGATGGTATTTTATAGTTCACTATACCTTAGCTGACTTTATTAGATAACCTCCTTAGTCGCTTATTACTTCCCGTAGGATAGGTAGCCATATCTGGCGTTTTAGTTTCCAGGTTTAGGTAGGCCCACACACACCTGCCATTTAAGACCCCAAAACTGAAAGACTTATTCCATGGTGGACTCTTCAACCCTAGTCACTTGCTCGCTTAGGACCCAGGAAGCGGACTATACGCGAAGGTTATTAGTTCGTACCTCATTAGCCTTCTATACCTTTCCCTATTTGGGATAAGGTGGACTACATTATTAAGTCATTCCCGTTTAGTCCCCCCACACAGAAATATTATACGTACACAATTCATTATCATCACGGGTTTTTATGGTTAATAATGCTTCATATTACTAACCTACCAAGTCCAATTCTAACTTTTAATTATAAATCCTATATTGACTAGTTGTAAATAAGGAAGGTTATATCCTTTTTATCGTTGGATATTTATTTAAGTGCTTCCCTAATTGGACTTAGTATTTAATTGACAATTCCACACCCATAATTCCCCTTTCTTCTTATCCATAGGTTTATTGCCCTTTTATGACCGTAACGGTCATATTTTTCCTATGGCAACCCTTCATTCTGGATATCCTTATTTTGTCAGCCTCGAAGTGTCTACTTGTTGTACCCTAAAATATATTTGCTGTTATTATTTATTTATTTATTGGTTGACTTTTTTGAAAATTATTTATTGGTTGACTTATATATATATACTTTGGAAGGGAAGATAACCATAATAGGCATAGTAACAAATAGGCATATGATGATAAAATTGACCAATATAACAAGATAGGCATATAACGGCAGAATTGGGCATATGAGAACTATAAATCTGGTGCAAAAATAATGTTAGATCTAATATGATTCAAGTTACTAACAGACATAGGCTTAGATCCATCTTCTAGACATGTCAATATTACTTTTTAAATGTTTATATCTAAAAATAACATAAACTCACTGTGACTAGATCTAAAGAACAGAGGATTAATTGTAGATATTGTAGCACAGATCCTTGAATACGTCTAACCCCCGTTGTTGTTGAAGAATAGGCTAATCAATCTAGGTTGCGGTAGCACCTCGTTGTCAACGAATCTTGCACAGAAATCAGTCCACGTTCACGGAAATTGATCTTACCAGATCTGATAAGGGTCGACCCTAGGGTCGACATACGGGTCAACACCCTTGTAGATGGTTCGACCCATGCGTCGACACCCATAGGGGATGGGCTCAACCCCTAACGGGCCGACTTTCCCCAATTTTTGCCGCTTTGATTTCGAATTTTCTAATTATATTTTATTAATTTATATATATATAATTCTCTTACGCGTATACAAACTTCTAGGCTAAATAACTTCTTCATACGATGCCCGTTTTACGCAAACTTGGAGTCTATCTTAAGCAGAATTCCGAGACAAATGCAATGGCACAACCCATTTTTCTTAATTTCCAATATTAAATTAAGTATTTTTTAATTTGTCATTATAACGTGTTATAAAATTATGGGATGTTACAGGTTCCAGATAGACTTATACCACAAGTTGAGGTTAACCTCGTGTCTAAATGGGGTTATAATTCAAATTCCCTAATTTGGGGTTTACAATAATTGTCCAAATTAAATTAGGAAATGTAACCATTTCCCTATCATTTTCATTTTCCCCAATCAATATTGGTTACAATTGTCACTTATTGATTTACGGTCCTATTTATAGCAATTGACTATATTGATTGCTACAAATGGTCACCACAAATATATTAATTCAATATGGATCACATTAACATATAATTCCACAATTGAACCTTATCCAAACATTCGAACATTTCATACATGTATATATTTGTCGTTTTACGCTGATTTGGGCGGATAATATGTATATATTTATATTTATGTTTTCGTGTGGTCAACGTAGTTATTATTTTTATTTTATTATTATAACTTGAATGATTTGGTTTAATCAATAACCAAACATTTCTTTTTGCATTCAATCTTGTCAAAAAGTTCAAATCTTACAAAAAGATCGTTAGCCCAAAATCATTGTAAATAATGCCTAATTAATTTAATTGGCATATTTAAAAATCACAAGAAATATATGTAAATATATAATTTGGGAATAGTTGATGCAAATTACGCATAAATATTTATTTTTATATTTGTACGTACATTTGCAAAACTTTTCCCTTTTTGATCTTTTTATTTCACCTGTTGTGATTTCAAAACAATGCCTTTTTATGCAAAAGGAGGAAAACAACATATTACAATAATTAAGCAAGAACCTAACAGTATTGAATACAAACAGGCATATTCGTTTTAGTATTACAATCACATAATTTACCAATTTCACATTTTATAACCCAAATTCACATAATTTAATATTTGACACTGAACTAAAGACCTGGAATGTAACTACATCTACATGGTGTTTAATAAAACTGATTTCAAGATCTATAGTGCTATTCAATGTACACAGTACATTTTACAACATATTTGCAGTATATTTCATAACATAACTGTAGGAATATGTGTAAGCAAATCATAAAATCCTACAGTTGATATTTTTCGTAACCACAATACATAATTCAAAAGTTTTCCCAATGTTTATAATCAGATCTGAAAATTATCAGTCAATTTAGAATGCTCACATAAACAGATCTGATAGACATAAAAACATAGATCTAATTCAAACGAAATAGATAAGTTATTATAACTGTATTTGTAAATTTCCGACTCACCTTATAGCCTCCTAAATCAAAGTTTGAACCCTTTAGGCCTACAATTCCCAAATTCTTATAATCTACAATTTATCTGGAAAGGGGGAAATTCCAAATCTGTAGAAATGTAAGAAAACAGGAAGATAAGGGAGAATCTGATTTGGAGCGTCAATTTGCACTCTTTTACCATTAGATCTACTTATCCTCTCAATTGCATATGAATTGGATTTGATTTGTTATGTATGAATGTAATTTTATTTTAGTAATTATGTTTGGAGAAGGAGGAAAATGGTAGATTTCCGCTGCCTCTGTAGTTTTGTATGGAAAAAAAATGAGGACTTACCCATTTATTTATAGAGGTGGAAATGGCCTAGAACTGTTGGATTAGTTTTAAGTTATATCCTTCCGTCCGTTATATTATTTTATTCAGCCAAACCCTAGTCGTCACTGCCTGGCTCGACCGAGCGATCGCAGCCAGCGGTCGACAGCCTCGGTTAACTGCTTGGTCGACCTGGCAGCTAGGTGGCTGGGTAATTATATATTACTATATATATTATTCTATTTTATTTATTTTCCATTCATTTTTGTATTTCATCCGTAACTTTTTCATACGAACTCCGTTCGCAGAAGTCCAAAAATGATAGTTGACCAGAATTCCGAGACGAATGCACGGTTAATGTTTCATAGCCAAATTCCATCGTTTGCAGAAATTCCTATTTTTGAAATCCTAATAATTAATTTATATTGCCAAAATTTCGGGTTGTTACATATTTGAAGACAATTAACTCAATTTATTTGTTTATTTAATGCAGTAATCTCATCATGTATTAAAAATCATATTTATTTAGACTTCTGCCGTATTTGATTTTGTAACTCTGACTTATCATATTTTTTTACTACGTTATCGATGTTGTATCATTTTTTATCTACGGTTCTATGATTTGATCTATATTAGACCCCATAGCAATAAAAATTTGTTGGACCATTTGAGTTGATTTTATGATCGACACGAAATGATCGAAAGAGCTAGTTGTTTCAATTTTTTTAAAGGACTAGTAGGACTAAAATGGTTCCCTACTATATTTACTAGAAAATAAATAAAGGAAATCTATAAAGAAAACAAAATTTGAAATGAAAAGTCAATATAAAAAAATCCAAAATTCACCATTTTGTTAGCGAAGTAAAGATGATATCCTCTAATGCCACCGATGAGTTTTCTTGATCGCTTTCCATATAAGTCGAGAAAACTATTGCTCAGTATTTTGTTCGATTAGAAATGTTTAGTTATTCATTTCTTGCCATATACAGAAGATGAATGTTTAAAGCACTTTCATTAACGTAATAGCATTACAATTCTTCTATCGAGTTCTGACATTAATTAAGTCCCATTATTGGTTGGGTTAAACAAAATCAAAATGGGTAATTTCCTTTACCAAGGATTTTTCTCCATATTTATAGGATGGTGGCGCATTCAAATAAATATGGTTAGTGGGTTCAATGTGCCGATCACAAAATACACAGTTATGATTGATGTTCATCTCTCGGTGTAAAAGTTTTTCATATGTTAAGCAAGCATTGTGAATGAACTTCCAAAGCATGAAGTAGCATTTGTATAGGTTATATTTATTCCAAGTTCTATGATTCCAAATGTCATCTTGTGAATATTTCGTTGTCATCGGCTCATTGTATATAATATGTATGCTACGCTCAGCTAATTTTTTACCCTGCACAACACTGTAATTACTCTAATGTTTATGTTACTATTCGAGAGAATCCAAAGCAGCCTTATAAGGGTGTTGCTCAAGTAGGGCAGGTGTTGAAGTGCTTTTTGGCCAAAGCAATCATACGTCAAGTTCATACTCAACAACGAGCTCGAAATCAAGTTAAAATAATACTTCATTCTTGGAATCAACATCGATTTGGTCACATGTGGCAAACGTGTGTCGATCACTCAAAAAGGTTTGTGCACACCACGCTGATCACTTAAAACTTCTTGCGCAACTCGACCTGGGAACTTCGCGAACTCAAGTTCTGGCACTACAGAAATTAGTGATCACTCTAGCTCGATCACTTAAAATCAGTGGATCACCTCGGCACTGACGCAAGCCATTCTTTGGAAAGTTCTAGGATATTCCATATCCCTCTAGGGGTTACATTTTCACAGAATCTAGCAGATCTCAAATGAGCTGGTTGCATCAATGTTATCACAGTTTTCCTCGGCATACGTTGTAGGATCGAAGCTTTGCTCTTGGCAAGTTTGGAATACGAAAATCCCGGCTCCACTCTTTGGCAATTTGAAATCCTTAGATCGCCTCAGGCAGATCCAATATTTTCTTTGGTTCGCATCACGGGGATGCAATTCTTTGTGATGCAAAATCTGGCACTTCGAAGTGCCTTGAGCAACACAGGTGGATCTAGTTTCTTTCCCGCTTCGCATTGCATTATGGGGATGCAAAAATTGCAATATCGAATGGGATTTAAAGCTTGGGTTTAAGTAAGGAAATTTGGCAAGGTTGTTTTCCTATGCGGATTACCTTTTTGGGTTAATCAACATGACATGCTAAAGCCATTTTCTTGATACGAAATTGCATAAGTCTGAGATACGATTTTTCGGTTTCAACATGGTTTTTAGGCTATCTTTTCGGGATGCGTATTTCGCATCCCCTCAACATATGAAATTCAGGCTCATGCCTCAAAACTCACCTATAAATACCCCCTTGCTTAGCATTCTTAAGGGTTGGCATTTTGGACTTTTCCTACATTTTGGCATATGGTATTGGGGCTTTAGGACCTCACTAATGGCTGCCATCGTCATCTCCATGGCTGTTGGACATTGTTTGGAATCCTAAACGTCATATAATTGTTTGCCACCAGCTTTTGGACATTCAGTTGACTTTTGGCTTGCTTTTGGACACATTTGCATACTTTCGGACATTGGAGCTATTTCTTGGACAATGACACACTTTAACTTAACAAAAGAAGAAGAAATGACATTTTGGTCAAAGTTATGAATTAACAAGCTATTTGTTATTTAATTGTACAACTTTGTATACACAAATTATCTGAACTTGTACAAACATTGTAATCAACAATATTATGATGAATGATTACTATAAAATTTATGTAGGCGTTAGTGCCGAACCATAATAAAAATTTGTGTTTTCCTTTACATTTCTCATACTTAGGATACTTGGATTATAATTTTATACCTAAACTTACACTTGGAAGTTAACGTGCACAAATAACTGATTCCCCACGTCAACACTTTGGCGTGCCAAATAAGGGGTGGACAACTTCGACTTCTGTTGTTGGTTTTAATTCTCAGATTTCAGCTTGGTTTCAGATTTCAACTTCGACTTCGACGCCGATCTCGGTTTCGGTTGTCAATTTCATTCTCAGATTTACTTGTAATTCTCTCGGATTCCACCATGGTTAAAAGGAAGTAGTTACCTCGCTCGAAAGGAGCAGGCATAGAGGAAAGTCAAGAAATTTCCTCAATTGGACATACATAAAACTACGTCACTCGAGAGGTCATTGACGGAGTCATCAAAGATTTAACAAAGGATCTTACCTCTCTCTTCGAGCAACATGAAGAAAATCTCTGTCGACAAGAAGCTACCATAAACACTCTTCTCGCTCGACTCGAAGGAATTACGAGGCAGTCTAGCCAGGGTAACATGGTTGGAATAAGTGCTAGTGTTCTGCAAAGGTTATATTGGGACTTGGGGGCAATTCCCAAAGGACAACCTCGTGTCGATACTGATGCACAGACAGCTATCAGATCGGCTAGGCTCGGGGGCATCACCTCCAATCCCGTACAAGGTTCATCTCAGGCTGTGTTTAATCAAGTTTCAAGACCAGGCACTGAAAATGTATCTCAAGTGCCGGTGCACGCAAATTTGGATGCAGGAACTCTCGTAGTTTTGAATGTTGGATTCGTGCCAGTCGAGGCACCTCAGATCAGAATCGAGCCGGATATTCTACCTTGCTCTCGATAATTCGCTAATGTTGGGCTCGACGCAGGGGTACCGACATCAACTTAAACAATTTGAATCAATTTCTTGGAATGGGAAGTGAAAGTAAGGTAGTTGATGTTATTCGATGCTACTCTTAGGGGGGAGGGGATTTCTCCATGCAAGCTTGGACTGTGTTACTCGCAACCCCTTTTCGCAAGACATCAGGAATTCTCAAACCCCACCAGACTTCAAATTGCCGGTGTTAGAACTTTCGATGGTTAGAAGGATCCTACAGCTCATCTTATGCGCTACATGCGCCATATGGAAGTACTTTCATCTTTGGTAAGTGTTATGGCATAGTGTTTCCCACTCTATGTTACAAACATTACTACTTTGTGGTTCAGACAGTTGGAACCCGAATCTATTAACAGTTGGAACGTCTTGGTTGAAAAGTTTGTCAAGTAGTTCAGAGTTCATATCAACCAACTAAGGAATGTCATGAGTTTGACAACATCAGGGAGAGGATGAGACTCTACGCAAATTCTTGGAGAGATTCAACGTGGCAGTGGCCTCTATCGATAGGCCAGACCCGTCCACGGTTCTAATGGTCGCCGTCTTCGACATTCTTGGCAAAAAGACTTTAAAATCTCATTGCGACGGGCCTACCGAGCGATCTCTCCAAATTCTACTTCGAGGCTTAGAGGTTTTTGAGGGAGTAAGACTCCCTTAATGGGAACCCGTGCATAGTGTCAACTCGGTAGCAGGCGCAAGGCCATCTACGCTCGAGAAAGGAAAGGGTAAATCTTAGGACAATCGGAACTCATGGCCTCACTTCAAACCAAAGTTACCGGCATACATCGAACTTACTCATGACTTAGAAATGATTTATCTCGACATCCACAAAACCACACCTTTCCAAAAGCCGCCCAAGAGGGACCCGACTCCGAGATAAGAAAGCTCTGATATGTTCTGTTTATTCCATGAACTGCTAGGTCACGACACCGACCATTGCTGTTAGTTCTGCGATCTTATCGAAGCACACGTCAGCGTGGCGAGCTACGGCAGTACGTTAGGAATCCTATAACAGCAGCACCACGTACCTACGACATCTCAGGATAGGAGCAGGCCTGGGTGCCCCCAAGGCATTATCATCTTGGCTCTCGACAATTCGATAATGTTGGGCTCGACGCTGGGGGAAGCGACATCGTCTTTAACAATTTGAACCAGTTTCTTGGAATGGGAAGTGAATGTCAGGTAGCAAATGTTATTCGCTGCTACGCTCGGTAAGGGGTGTTCTCCATGCAAGCTTGGATTTTGTTACTCGCAACCCCTTTTCTCAAGACATCAGGAATTCTCAAAACCCACCGGACTTCAAATTGCCATTGTTAGAATCTTTTGATGGTAATGGATCCTACAGTTAATCTTATGCGCTACATGCGCCATATGGAAGTACTTTCAGCTTTGGTAAGTGTTATGGCATAGTGTTCCTCACTCTATCTTACAAACATTGTTGCTCAGCGGTTCAGATAGTTGGAACCTGAATCTATTAACAATTAGAATGTCTTGGTTGGAAAGTTCGTCGAGCAATTCAGAGTTCATATCAACCAACCAAGGAAATGTCATGAGTTTTACAGCATTAGGCGGAGGACGAGACTCTGCGCAAATTCTTGGAGAGATTCAACGCGGCAGTGGCCCCTGTCGATAGGCTGGACACGTCCATGGTTCTGATGGTCTCCTTATCCGACATTCTTAGCAAAAAAGACTTTAAAATCTCATTGCGATGGGCCTACCGAGGGATCTCTCCAAATTCTACTTCGAGGCTATCAGAACTCACGGCCTCACTTCGAGCCAAAGTTCCCGGCATACACCAAACTTACTCATGATTTAGAAATGATTTATCTCGACATCCACAAAATCGCACCTTTCCAAAAGCCTCCCAAGAGGGACTCGACTCTGAGACAAGCAAGCTTTGATAGGTTCTGTTTATTCCATGAACTGCCAGGTTCTGACACCGACCATTGCACGTAGTTCCGCGATCTTATCGAAACACGCGTCAGCGTGGCGTGCTATCGTAGTACGTTGGGAATCCTACAACAACAGCACCACATATTTGGCCCCCTATGACATCTTAGGATAGAGCCAGGTCTGGATGCCCCAAGGCATTATCATCGACTGATCCGGCTCTACGGATCCTTTTGGCTTTTCCGTACTTCGGTCCGTTACTTGTGTTGTTCTTGTTTTTGGCGACTACTTGCCTTTTTCAACCTTCCCTACAAGTAATCAAGGTGGCAACATCAACCCACACATGCATGGAACCGACTTATGATCTCCAGTCTTGCTCTGGGTTGGACAATCAACCGACTTCTTTGGTATCATAAAGATTCGAGCTTCGGCTCCATACTGGATTAGCCCAGTATAAAATTCAGTATTCGGCTCCATACTGAATCAGTCCCGTATAAAATTCGGGCTTCAGCTCTACACTGGATTAGTTCAGCGTAAAATTTGGGTTTTGGCTCCACACTGGATTAGTCCAGAATAAAATTTGGGCTCTGGCTTGACACTCGACCAGTCGAGTATAAAATTCAGACTCCGGCACCACACTCGACTAGTCGAGTATAAAATTCAGGCTTCGGCTCCATACTAGACCAGTTGAGTATGAAATTCGGGCTCCGGCTCCACACTTGGTCCGCCAAGTATAAATTAGGACTTCGGTCCCATTTAAACAATCAAGTATAAAATTTGGACTCCTATTCTGCATTTGGTCAAGTAATTACAGACTTTGAGCTTTGGTTCGCGGCCTTGGACTCCGGTCCACGACTTTACAAAACTTGGGGTATAGGGTGTTAAGATTTTCCAAAAGGGGTTCACCAAGCATAGGAACTTTCCGACTTGGTCTGCCAACTACGGAAGTTCCTTATCCTAACCCTCTGGGCATGGGAATCTTAACAACTTTGCACGTTAAGTACATGATATCACATAACTTGGTCCACCAAGCGCGAAACCCTTCATTATAGGTACTTATTTGCTCCGGTGACTCAACAAACCCACAGCTTAACATTTTGGATCTCATGCATTCTGAACTCAATAATCTATCAAAATACGATATCAGTGATCATCAGATTTCCATTCTAATACAATCTCAGCGATCATCAAGTTTTTAATCTATTACGATCTCAGCGATCGTCGACTTTCGATTGAAATACGAGCTTAGTACTCGTCAGACTTCTATTCTGGTCTAATCTCAGCGATCGTTGAAGTTCTATTTTATTACGGTCTCAGTGATCATCGTGTTTCTATTCTACTACGATCTCAGTGATCGTTCGATTTATATTCTATTATGATCTCAACAATCGTCGGACTTCCTTCAAATCTCAGCTCATAGATTTACAAACTTCCGGACAACTCGCAAAACACATCTCCCATCAATCAAGAAAGACATGTTTTAGGAGGCAAAGTGTTGACGTGTTTTTTGGTCAAAGCAATCACACATCAAAGTACATATTAAACAATGAGCTTGGAATCGAGTTAAAATAATATTTCATTCTTGGAATCAGCATCGATTCAGTCACGTGTGGCAAATGTGCATTGATCACCCAAAAAGGCATGCGCACACCGCGACGATCACTTAAAACTGCTTGTGCAACTCTATCTGGCAACTTGGCAAATTCAAGTTCTGACACACCAGAAATCAGTGATCTGTCCAGCTCGAACTCAAAATCAATGGATCACCGCGGCCTTGGCATAAGCCATTCTTTTGGCAAGTTTTCAGAAATATCATATCCCTATAAGGGATATATTTTTACAGAATCTGACAGAGCTCAAATGAGTTGATCGCATCAACTCGATCACAGTTTTCCTTGGACGCACATCATAGGATTGAAGCTTGGCACTTGGCAAGTTTGGGATAAAAAACCCAGCTCCACTCTTTGGCAACTCGAAATCCTTGGATCACTTCAAGTAGATCCGATATTTTCCTTGGTTCGCATTGCATCACGAAGATGCGATTCTTTGTGATGCGAAATCTGGCACTTCGAAGTGCCCTGAGCAACGTAGGTGGTCCGGTTTCTTTCTCGCTTCACATCGCATCACAGCGATGCGAAAATTGACACAAGGCATAGATTCGAAGTTTGATCTTTGGCAAGGAAATTTTGCATGAGTGTTTCCCATGTGGATCACCCTCTTTGCTTAATCAACAAGGCGCGCTCAAGCCATTTTTTGGATTCCAAATTGAACAACCCCAGGACAGGATTTTTTTTGGTTTCAACATGGTTTTTTGGCTATCTTTTCGGGATGCGAATTTCACATCCCCTCGGGATACGAAATTCGGGTCGATGCCTTCAAAACTCACCTATAAATAACCCCTTCTTATCATTCTTAAGGGTTGACATTTTTGGACTTTGGCTTACGGGACTGGAGCTCTAGGACCTCATTAATGGCAGCCATCATCATCTCTCTGGCTATTGGACATTGTTTGAACTTCTAAATACCACTTAAATGTTTGCATACAGCTTTTGGGCATTCAATTGGACTTTTGGCTTGCTTTTGGACACGTTTGCATACTTTTTGACATTGAAGTTATTTCTTGAACATTTACACACTTTGACTCAACAAAGAAGAAAAAAGACATTTTGGTCAAAGTTATGAATTAACAAACTATTTGTTATTCAATTGTACAACTTTGTATACACAAACTGTCTGAACTTGTACAAACATTGTAATCGATAATATTATGATGAATAATTACTATAAAGCAGACGTAGACGTTAGTATTGAACCACTATAAAAAGTTATGTGTTCCTTTACATTTCTCATACTTTGGATACTTGGATTATACGTTTACACCTAATCTTACACTTGAGGATTGACATGCACAAATAACCAATTTTCCACGTCAACAGCAGGTGAATCCTATCACCTTGTATATATCTACTAGCTTTACTAGCTTTTACATTCAAAGGTATAGAATTTGGAATGGTTGACTGTGTGTTAGGTGTCATGAAGAATAAGGTCTCTCATGATCTATGGTAGACCATGTTGTCATCAACATTTAATTCATGTGTGGTAATAAATGCTACCGGAGCTTTAGGAAACTTCTAAAGATCCTGCTGGTATTATCAGGGATGGACATGGTCCAGATATGTTTCTTTTTCAAATTTTGTATGTGCATCCACGTATTTCAAAAGAGTGTATCTCTCTTCAAACAGACAATTCAAAAGTTTGGAAGCTGCTTTTATGTTCCATAACCTCAAGTCAAGAATACGAAGTCCTTTTTTGTTTATTTGAATGTTAACATGTCTGAACTTTGAAAACCACTTGATCGTAAGATGATGGATTAGAGAATGAGTTGTTTGAAACTAGAATGCTAATTTGGTGGGATAAAATGACTTGTCATAGAGCCAATTGACTCGATACCAACTTTTTTACTTAACTCCAATTCTGTTGAAGAAAAAAAAATCAAGGAACTTAAGACTAATTTCAAGCTAATGAAACATCTCTTATTTCATTAATTATTCTGACATACAATAGAGCAAGACATGATTTACTTCATAGGTACACATGAGTTTAGCGAATAAATTGATAAAAAGACTTAACATTTTGATTCAAACATGTTTTTGGAGATCGATTTTTATTTTGGATTTTTTTCAATAAGAAAACAACTATTTGTGAACTTTGAAGGGATCGTTCTTCAGAGAAAAGGCTAAAGAACAAGTTCCAAAAAATATGTAGTGAAAAATACATTCACAAAGTTATCAAAATTTTCTATAATTGTCATAACAGATTCTATGAATTGAAGCACATATAGGGAAAAAAAACATAAATACAAAAATGAAAATATAAGAAGTTGAAGGGAAATTTTTATATGGAATAAAAGTATATAATAACTATCAAGAAACCAGATCTACAGTATAAACGGAAAAAGGTAATGTAATTTCTACTAAAAAAAGAACAAACTTAGAATGAATGCGGTGTAACATGCACTTAGGACGCTAGACTTTTAGGTACCGTTTGATTTTTGAACTGGACAGTTAAAGTTCGCGCCGACATCGGACGCTTCCGATGCATCCAAAGTGGACCCCATATATTTTCCCCTTCCAAATGAACAGTTCAAAAGGTAGCTTTTGCGTCAAAGGCGTCCGTCACGTCGGACACATCCGACGCAAAAGAAAAATCAGTACTGTAGATGCTTTATCTCGAAATCAGTGCTTCAATGATATCGTTTTTGCTAGTCCGACGCTATATCTCAAAATCAATGCTTTAGTGGTATCGGTTTTGCTGGTCTGACGCTGTATCTCGAAATCAATGCTTCATCGGTATCATTTTTGCTGAGATTTGTTGTGCTTTTTGTTGGAACAAGGAGTCAGGTGTATTGTAAGTTATGTTAACTGATTAATACTTTTGTTTTTTGTTGGAACAAGGAGTCTGGCATATTGTAATTTACAAGTATTAATACTTACAAGTAACAAGGAGTCTGGCGTATTGTAACTCAGCAAAAATAAATACCTTTGCTTTTTGTTGGAATAAGGAGTCTGACATATTGTAAGTTATGTTAATTGATTACTTTTTCCTTTTGGTGGAACAAGGAGCCGGGCGTATTACATGATTGGCTTTATTAGTCAGTGAATCCTTGTAAGTTACGCAATCAGGGTTTACATTTACGGCTTATATCATAGTATAGTTTAGGTCAGAAACTTGTTATGTTTTGCAAATGAATCGTATTTCATCAGAAAATTTGAATTTTGCAATTATATGTAATTTAAATTATGTAATTTGTATTCTGCATTTTACTATTCTGTTCGACAATAAACACACACAAAAACAAACAATAAAAATAATAAATACAAAAACAATAAAATAATAATAACTCTGTTCCATCCAATTTGCCCCATTCCGTTCGCAATAATTTCCCTTCAAATATCCCTTTAAAATACCACTTTTGAATAATCATTCCCGTTCAAAATCAAATGCACCCTTAAGATAGCTAATAGGAGTGCGTAGAACATTATGTGACTTATTGGATTATGAAGATCATAATAGTAATATAGCTCACTATTATTTAGGCCTCGTTCAGTGTCAAAACGGAGCATGTTTATTAATGTACGCGTCCGTTAATAATCGGAGAAAATGCCCCGTTTGCCCAACGGCTCAAAGTTGAGCTGTTGGGCTTCGACGCGTCATTAATAATGGAGCAAAATGTCCCGATTTCCCAATGGCTCAAAATTGAGTTGTTGGACCCCAATGCGTCTGACATGTCGGGCCCAAACAACCCAATTTTGGGTTGGTGGATATAAATATATATTTTATATTAATTTAGTTAATTATTTTAAATTTTTATAAACTTTAAAAATTGATAACTTGTGCATATGAGATTCGTTTAAGACGCGGTTTTTTGCTTGCAATCGTATCGAATTGCTCTACGTAATGGAGTTGGTTTGAACTGAATTGGAGTAAATTATAATTTTTCAATTTATTTATTTATGTGTTTATTTGTATGAATTATTGATACATATTATTTATTAAAAACAAATAACAAAATAATTAACTGTAAATTAATTAAATTATAACATAAAAATAAAATTGTCCACTTAAATAGTCTGTTTAGCCAAACGCATTCTCCGTTAACTACAATTCTCCGTTAAAATTCTCTCTCCACTCAAATTCTCCGTTAAGCTTTTGATCTAACACAACTTGTGATGGGTAAACTCGAAAATGTATTGACATGTCATCTATTGTTTACATTAACATAGAAAACAGGGCCAAACTCCCGTTGATGTGGACAAATTGAAGGCTAGCATTTTCATTGGCGTAGCAACACTTGTTGGACAAGCCATTTAAGCATATTTTTGAACTAACAACCCTTTAATGAATTGAATAAAAACCCCACAACGTCAAATTTACGTAGAGCTTGGTACCGGAAGTATCTTCCACAACAACAGGCTATAATGGAAGTAGAATGACCATTAAGTAACATAATAACAGATTTTTTTTTTCTTTTTTACGAGTTTGATCTTTGGTTATTTGGATTGGAGCAACATGTATATGCTCTGAGGAGGCGTGAATTGTTCTGTTCTCATCCCTTCGTGTGCCCATCCAATCACAGCTCCTGATCTTCACTTTTTACAGTTAAATCTTTCTATTGTTGTGTGATTTAATTGCAAAAGGTGAAAATCAGAAAAATTTAGATTGTTGGGTACACGAGGATAGAGGCATGGGGATAGAAGAATTTGCCTCCTCTTAGGACGAATGGAATCATTGATTGAAGATGAGTGGACAAGGTTAATGTTGCATTTCTTTTATAATGGGTTTAGGCACATGTACAAAGAACTAGTTTGAACACAAAGATAAGTCTTTTTAACTTCAAATATATCCTTAATTAAATTCTTAAACGCCCATTACCCTTAATAATACGTCTTCTTCTTCTTCTCAAAAAAAAAAATAAAAAAAAAAATTAAATAAATAAATAAATAAGGGGGACACAGAGAAAAAAAAGAAGGCCTGCTCCTTGCGGTAATGCGAAAGCACCATTAATTACAGAGAGTTGGTGCTCCCCTCTCCCCCTTATTTCTTCACCGTATCGAATGAAATCACAACCGAACCATCCTAGTTTCACCAGACTGAAGCCAAACTTAATACGAATTTAAAGATGGCATACGGTTTCAGAATTTTAGAGTAGATCGAATTGCCAACATTTATTTTATAGCTTGTTATTAGATAAGCAATACTTACTGCGTAATAGTACATCTTGGAACGGCAAATAAATAATGACGATACAGTCATACAGATTATCCAAAACATTAGATTTATAAACTAGCAAACCAAATGCATAAACATCAAAGCATGCAGAACACATATACCTACATTAACATCAATCCAGAGAAACATATAGGTAGATGAAAATTGAAGCAAGTATCATAAACGCAAGTTAAAAAAAGAACATAACTTTTATTAACCACCACTACTAATTAAGGATTACACAACTCTTAATTAAACAAACCATGGAATAGAAATATATATTAATCTCCCTAAGCTAAGTAACATAAAAAAAATCATGAAAGCAAAAGATAATAATGCTCTAAAGCGGATCAAAAAAAAAAAAAAAAAAAAAAAAAAAAAAAAAAAAAACCTTCTTGATTCATCTTCATTTGCATCGATCCTTGATTATTCATCTTCTTCAATTTGATTTTTACATATTTCCACCAAAAAGGCAAAAAAAGAACATTAGAACTCCTATCAAAATTAGGATGGGAGGGCTCATCAACAATATCACTAACCCCAGAATTATCACAAACACATAATAGCCGGAATCATCCATTGTTTTGTTTGCAGAATTAAGAACAGTAGATAATGAGCATGCTTTCCTCCTTTATTTATAGATAGAAGAATGGGCCTAATAATAATATTATCTCACCCTGAGTCCATACTTTGTGTTTGACTGCGTACATGAGATATATAACTTACATGACATATGATCTTGTATCTAACTTACCATGTATAACCTCCCTCGAAGCCATATCATTATCTTTTCTTTTGTATGAAATAATTTATGGTTTGTGAATAAAATATATAGTTCTAAAAGTAAAACATCTTTTAAGTGCAATTTACGAATTGAATATTAACTAACATAAATAACCATATAGCTAGCACAGATATTATATATGGTCTGCGTATACATTGGGCGTATCATATCATGAATAATGTTCGCATATTTGCGGAAGAATAATTGGTGTGTGTATATCACAATTTATAATCTAACGTATTAATTTGCTGCCATATAGAAGAAGTCCATCACAAATTAATTGTGATTTCTTTATAAACATGGAATACTTATTATATATCTATAAATAATTATTATATTTTCATCCGTGATTTTTTTTTTATATAGTTTTGGCAACATTTCCGAATTAACTTGATATGATTTATTTTGGAGTTAATGAAGGTGAAACTAAATATCGTATACCTGGTGAGTATATATAACGACATCCAAAAAAAGTAAAAATAAAATCTTTCAACATTTGTGCATGTCCCAGCGTACAAACAGCATAACATAGGTATTGTATTATATTTAAAGATGTCAAAGAGTCAAATTTAGAGGGCAGTTGCAATGTGAAGTAAA
Source organism: Allium sativum (assembly GCA_030737875.1). NCBI lineage: Eukaryota > Viridiplantae > Streptophyta > Magnoliopsida > Asparagales > Amaryllidaceae > Allium > Allium sativum. The sequence goes on along the minus strand of CM060923.1, from coordinate 441,960,342 downwards.
CTCTAAATTCACAGATATACACGTCTCCGTTGTAAATTTTGGTTTCACTCTACCCTGTAATGTAAATACTTTGTTGGAGTATTTTATATTCTAACATTTTTTTGGTCCTTTTAATTAGGTGTACATGATTATATCTCTTACCTCATTTATGGTGCAGTCCGCATGTTGACTTACATGAGGCCCTAAAATGTTTCCTCATTTAGAGAAATTCTATGGTAAGTCGCTCAAAAGTGAGTTGGTGCAAACTCGCTGCCACTTATCCGTTACATTTCTTATTTCAGCCCAAAATACATGTGCAGAATTGCATAAACCCACAGTATTGGACTGAATTGAAAAATGCAGATGACAGATGTCAGCGAGTGTGCATCCACTCGCTTTTAAGCGACTAACCATAGAATTTTTCTTTTTAAAATTGTTTTGAAGTTTCCCAAAAATTTTGTGACGAAAACTTTTTTGAAGTTTTCAAAATAGATCTATAGTTTTGTAAAATAACTTCATGGTGTCACAGCCTCTTACAAACATCCATAAAAAAATACTCGGACAATCCTCAATCTAACACCGACAATAACAAAGATCCAACAACAATGACAAATTCAACTCCAGCAAATCTTACTTCGGTAACTTCAAAAAGTCAAGAGTTCAAAAAAAAAAAAAAAAAAAAAAAAGGACCGCCATGAAAATAAATGACAATCTCAATCCTACTTGGGTAATTTCAAAAAGTCAAGAATGAAAAAACAGGTGTTGTTAAGTGACTAAGTGAGTAGTAGGGTAAATTTACCTTAATTTGTTAAGGGGCGACTTTACTCATTGGTGCTCCCCTTAAAAAACTTTAGTCTCCGCTTAACAATATTTGGAGTGTCAATAACAATGCTAAAAAAAAAATTTGGCCCCCATAAAAATAAATGACAGACTCATTTTTATTGATAAACCTGATCAGTTTGGGGCTCTTCTTCGTCCTCCCCGTCTTTCTCCACCTCCTCTACCAACTCATATCCCTCCTCCGCATCAACCCATCCATATTACTATTGATGATGATGGTTTTCAGATCGTGATTCGCAAAAAGAAAGCTAACATGATTTCTCAAGAGACAAGAAATCAAATTCCTGCACGTAATTCTTCTTTTCTGAATCTAAATCAGCGTTCTAGCAATGCTCCTGTCCCGCTGAATCAAAATTCGCCTACAAGATCTAATTATTGACCTAATTTGCATAAGCCAAGAACTAATTCTGGTAATAAAATAAGGAAAAACAGTGTTGTAGATTATTTTAGTGTCGCTAAACTAACTAGTTCTTGTGCTAAATTGATTAAGAACGGTAGAATAAATGCTTACTTCGATCTGAGTTTCATCCTTCCACTTACCATCAACAGTAAAAAGATGATCATTGTAAAGGAGGGGTTGGTTAAAAAAAAAACGGATTTTGGATGGAGTTGTTCGATTGTTGCTTATGTGTATGGCAAAAAACCGCCCTATCATCACTTTAAGGATTATATTACCAGAACTTGGAATCCTTCGGGTAAGTTCGAAATTTTTACTAGAAACAATGGTTTTCTTATAATTAGATTCTCAAACGAGACTGACTGTGAGAAGGCGCTGAAGGGAGGACCCTTCTTTATCAACGGTAAACTTATTATTATTAAAAAATGGTCTAAAAAAGAAATTCTTGATCGGGATTTATTAAATTCGATCCCTATATGGATAAGGTTACCTGAGTTTAGTCTTAAATTGTGGAACAAGGAAGCTTTCAACACTATTGCTACCGTTGTGGGCATTCGATTGAAACTTGATGAACACAGAACAAAAGAAACTAGGCTTAGTTTTGCCCGTATACGGGTGGAGACAAAGGTTGATTCTGATCTGCCTGCACTACATGAAAACACTGATTTTGCGTCAAATTTTAGAAGCGAAAATTTCCATCGTTAATTTACGACAGATTTCCCTGAGTTCTACAATGGATAGTTTTTCACTACAAGAATAATACGGATTTCCGACGGCTCAAAACCGTCGGCGGCCGTCGGAAATGGTCGGAAGCCGTCGGAAATCCCCGTCGCAATTAAAGGCGTCGGTACACAGTGTTTCCGACGGTTTTCGACGGCTGTTGTCGAATATTTTTCCTACGTTTTCCTACGGTTATCGTCAATTTCCGACGGCTTTCGACGGCCGTCGGAAACCGTTAGAGACGTTTGCCTGGAAGCCGTCGCAAGCCGTCGGAAACCGTTATAAACATTTGAACCAGTAAGCCGTCGGAAGCCGTCGGAAATACTGCTGCTTTTTTTTTATATTACAGCTGCTATTTAACCATCAAACCCACATTCCACTCAATTCATTAATTCAGACCGTCGGTCTTTAACTCCATCACAACATTTCATACACAAACCATCAAAAGCACACCATTTCAACCAAAAAATCATCAAAACCAAACCAATTCAACCAAAAATTCATAAAAACGATAAAAAAACAAATAAAACATAACACTTCTACGATTGCACACTATATAATACATCACATTTACTACATCAATCCACCACATCTTGTCTACCATCAAAATACATACGAAATGTCAACCAATGTTCAGTCATACACCCCCATATATATATAGCGCATCTCTAGTCATATATGTACATATGTCAAACTAAAAAAACATACCTAACAAGCAACATCACTGGTCGTCCTCCTCTGCAGAGCCAGCTGATGAAGGAAAGCGTCCATACTGCCGCTCGAACTCTGCTATGCGTCGATCCACTATCTGAGTCATCTCAATGGCTTGGCGGCGATTCTGTTCCTCAAGCTGTGCCACCCTAGCTCTTAAGTCCTCGATCTCTGCGGCGTCCATAGCTTCTCTAGCATGTCTGGCCCGTGCCTGCTGACTGGTGGACTGTAACAATTATTTAAAATTCTTTTAATCATTTACAATTATTTTAATAATCTGCATGGCGTAAAAATATGTAATTAAAGAGTTCGGAGTAATACATTATAATCTTCGTTGACATAAAAAGGTTATCGACTATATCATTACATTCTATATCCTCTTTTAACTATTATGGTAAATAAGACCATAAATGAACCTATTCCAAGCCAACGCATAACACTGATTATAAAACGTTTTATAAATTACAATAACATAGTTAATGCTTACTTGTTGGTATCAAATGTTAAAGAAATTTGATATGCTTTAAATTATAACAACAATTAATGACAGGTGTGATATCACATGTTAAAGAAATTTGATATGCTTTAAATGGCATAATTTAATACCGTGAACTATGCACTTCATCGAGTTAATTTAGAGCAATAATTATTGATCTCTCAAATGATAACATTGAATGCACGCAACATTGGTATCATGAAAGATATATTTATCACAAAATTAAAGAACTTGAGGCTTAAGCTTTCTAGATAAAAATAAAACGCATAAAAATTAAACTAAACTAAAAATGTTTTACCACTTGATTTCCAAATCCATATCGTCTGTTACGCGTCTGTGGATCCATCACTGACTGGAAGATAATGTCCTCCTCGTCTGTAGTAAGCTGCTCCTTTCCAGTCTCAGCTAGACGCAACTGACGTTTCTCCATGAACTTCTCCTGCAAGCCCAATAGGAATGTATATAAAATTAATATCATGATATCGTATTTTATATTAATTTAACAATTACTACATAAACTTCTACATAAAATGAAATCTTGCGTGACTCTTCCTGGATTTCTCGTCATGCCATGAGTATGTGATGTTCCCGTCTGAGTCGACATGCTCTATGGCATGCGTACGTGTGAACACATCCATATAGGAGACTGGACCCTGCCCCTCAGCCTCCTGAATTAGATTATTAAACACAATTATTAAATGTTCAAAACTATATACAGCATAATAAGTCGCATTTAAAAAAAATTACCAACTCCTGCCGATACTGCTGGAATGACTTGGATCCTCCTCTATGCGTGACTGGATTTTTATTCCAATTCGCGCTGTTTCTTTGTGACTCCGCCTTCACATTTAAAATTTTATATTTATCAGTCTAAATATTTTAATATTTCTTAAAAAAAAAATAGTACACTAACCTTCGCTGTATCACTATCCCAATACTTCAGAAACCCACTCCAAACATTATCTCCCATCCACGTAGGTTTTTTCCTATTTTTTTTCATTGTTGATATGGCATCTTTATAGTTTTTCCTCATCTTTTGCATCCAATACGTCCTAGCCAATGCCAAATCATCGGTCTGTATATCAACCTCAGCCTGTATTTCACGTTAAACAAACATTAGTAGTAAAATATGTACAGTATATCTCAGCGATTAACATAAATTATATTGCAAAAAATATAAAAGAAAATACTTACTAGCACATCTTGCCAAATGACCTCCTGAATGTGAGGTGGTATCAAATCCCACTTAGGCCAACATCCCGACATCCTTGCCTTATATGCTGCTGTCGAAGCGGTCAAAATAGTCTTCGAAGGCTGAAAATCGAAAGTCCTGCATTAAATGTGAAAAACATATAAGTGTGTTGTATAAAATAATAAACATGCTAAATAAAGTTTAATTTTTACCCAGTACTCGTAGGAACTAAGGACACGACTGGACGCACGTGGGGATGCGATCCAGAACCCTCGCCTGACGAATTTCCTCTAGATGACATACCTGTCACATACAAATCATTTCAAAGATCTAAGCTAACTTAAACAAACGATATAAGCTGCTAAATAAGTGACATAAAAGATGCAAAAAATGACATAAAAGAGAAATTGTTTTTACCTGTATTTGATTTGGTATCATATTCCAAAGATTAACATTTTTACATTATTGCAGATTTAAGACAAATAAATAAGCAAAACTGCATATGACACAAAAGATGTAAAAAACGATCATAAAAGTTAAAAATTTAATAGAGTTACATGAATTGCAAAATAAGCTGGGTTTACTACATAATTACATTACAATAGATAGATAGTACTCGATCATCATCTATATCAATCATCATCTTCTTCAGATTCAAATTCATCCTCAGATTGCATACTATCTTCCTCCGCACTCTCAAACGCATCTACCAAAGCATTTGCCTCATCGATTAGAGGTCCGAAATCTGCATGATCATCTTCAATTATTATTTCATTGTTCTGTTCGAGTTCTGCCTGATAGGCTCCTTCATCTGGAATATTCTTCCCATCAAACGTAAATCTGGCCTTTGTTTTAAAAACTGCCGACCAATCTGCTTTATCTCTTTTTAGAGACGGGTAAGGAGCATAATAAACCTGTAATGCTTGTTTGGCTAGTACAAAAGGATCATACTTGTAATAACGCGATGTATGCTTTATTTCAATCAGATTATAATCCTTATGTACATTAATCCTAGAACCCGGAACATTGCTAAACCAATCGCATTTAAATAGAAACACCTCCTCTGCGGGTCGTGAGAAATATGTCAATTGCAAAATTTGTGTTAAAACGCCATAAAAATCTTTGATGTGATTCTCAGGATCGTCACTGCCTTTAACGAATACACCAGTATTGTTCGTTGATTTTTCAGCACCGTATTCTTTTGTGTTAAATTTATATCCATTAACAAAATATATTGGATATGTCTTAACCAATCTTTTTGGTCCCATTGCAAGATGTTTCAACCCTTCATCAATAACACAATTTTTGGGTTCATAAACATAATTTGTAAACCAAGCAGAAAATTCTTTACTGATATCTCCATTTGGATGTTCACGTTCATAAACGCTGTAAATAGAAATTGTGTTTTGCATTAGATTATACACATGTAAAGATGTAGAAATAAAAATGCAGTAATTGATATTTCAGATTACCTAACGAATGGTGCAACTTCAGCACAATTTGGAAGAATATAAGTGTGAGCTACATGAACATCTTTATCATTTAGCCAGACGTCAACACATTTTCCAGAAGGTCGACCGTGTTGTCTAAAAATAGACAAAACTGTTTGAGACGATTCTTGTTCGTCTCCTTCGTCGTTTCTTGGAACACTTTCAAATGATATATTCACATGATCACTGAAATAATGAGAGAAAAAGAACGAAGCTTCTTCTTCGATGTAAGATTTACATATCGAACCTTCAACTCGTGCTTTTTGTCTCACTTTTTTCTTCAAATGATTCAGATACCTATGCAATATTAATTTACATTATTTAATAGTTTTAAATTCAATTAAATTAATCGTTAATATGTCTATGTTTACCTCTCGAATGGATACATCCATCCATATTGGACAGGACCTCGATATCGTGCTTCAGTTGGAAGGTGAAAAGTTAAATGTTCCATTACATTAAAAAAACCTGGTGGGAATATTTTCTCTAATTTGCAAAGCAATATTGGAATATCTACCTCAAATTTACGTAAACGTTCCACTTTCAAAGTAGTTGAACAAAGTTCTTTGTAAAACAAACTAAGCTCCGTTATTACCTTCCAAACTTTTAACGGCAGTAGTTCTTTGAACATAACTGGGAATAGATGCTCCATCATAATATGACAATCGTGGCTTTTCATTCCGCTCAATTTACCATTTTTGAAGTCAACACACCTACGAAGGTTTGAGGAAATCCCATCAGGAAATCGTAACCCTTCAACCCATTTTAAAACAACGTTAACCTGATTATTATCTAATTCATAACATGCTTTGGGTTTTTTACTGTCATTAGGTTTCATATGAAGCTCGGGACGTTTGCATAATTCTTCTATATCGCGCCTTGATTTCAAATCATCTTTAGTTTTCCCTTTAACATTCAAAATCGTGTTAAACACATTATCAAATACATTTTTCTCATTATGCATCACATCAATGTTATGACGAAGCAGAAGATGTTTCCAATACGGCAACTCCCAAAAAATAGACTGTTTGCACCAATTATGATAAATCGATTTGCCTTCAATTTCTGTTTGAACTCCAGTTTGATATATCTTTGGATGATTTCGAACCATTTCATATATTTCTTCGCTAGTCCATAACGGTGGAGGTTGTCTGGTTTCTACTCTATTAACCAAAAAGTTTTTCTTGTCTGCTCTAAAAACATGATTTACATGGAGAAAACATCGATGACAGTCAAACCATGAAATTTTCCTACCATGCGGTAAGGAAAACGCTCGTGTCTCTTCCATGCAATATGGACATGATAGACGACCAGCAGTACTCCATCCTGAAAGCATTGCATATGCAGGAAAATCACTTATAGTCCACAACAAAGAAGCAAACATGCGAAAATTTTTCTTCTTTGAAACATCGTACGTTTCTACTCCTTCGTTCCACAATGTTTTTAATTCTTCAATTAACGGTTGTAAATAAACATCAATTCCTTGTGCTGGATCATCGGGCCCAGGAACAATAACAGTAAGAAACATATATTGTGTTTTCATACACATCCATGGAGGTAAATTATAAGGTGTGATGATAATGGGCCATGATGAGTATTTAGAACCAAACTGAGAAAATGGTGAAAACCCATCCGTACATAATCCTAGTCTTACATTACGACTCTCCGCTGCAAAATTGGGATAAGTTTTATCGAAATGCTTCCATGCTTCCCCATCGGCTGGATGGGTCAACGTACCTTCTTGCTCCGATCTCACCTTATGCCATCTCATATGAGATGCAGTTGCAGAAGATGCATATAATCTTTGAAGCCTTGGAGTAAGAGGTAAGTAATGCATACGTTTATATGGAACTTCCTTTCCCTTCTTTTTTCGTGGTTTATATCTTTCTTCATTACAAATTTTACAATTTCTAAGGTTTACGTCATCTTTCCAAAACAACATACATCCTTTTACACATGTATCTATTTTTTGATAAGGTAAACCAAATGCCGACATAAGTTTTTTAACTTCGTAGTGATTTTCACACATTAAATTATCCGGCGGCATGTGCCTTTTTGCAGCTTGTACAATTGCTGTGAACCCAGCTTCAGTGATGTTGTATTTAGATTTCATCGCAATGTATTCCGCGATTACCGATAGCTGAGTGTCGCTTGTACAACCATCCCAAATAGGTTTCTTAGCATTATCCAGCAAATCATAAATTTTCTTAGCTTCAATATTCGGTTCTTCATCATTTCCATCGTCGTCGTCGGCTGCAATCATAGGAAACATAGATCGAGCTGCATCTTCCACCATATTTTCAATACGGGTCGTGCTAACATTTTCTTCAACAGGATTGTCTACCTCAGTCTCAACAGGAGTATTTGATACAACTTCTCCATGACGATCCCAAAAATAATACTCGGGTACGAATCCGTTTTTGCACAAATGGACTTTCACAACATCGGGTAACAAATATTTCAAATGTTTACACTTGCTACACGGACAACGAATTTCAGGATCGCTTCCATTATTACTTAAAGCAAAGTCAACAAAGACATTTATACCATTATAAAAATCTTCTTTTATTGAACCTCTCTGTCCTCTTCTTTGGTACATCCAACTCCTCCGATCAACAAAATAATCAATCATTTTTCCTAGTTGAGAAATTCAGTCATAAGTCCAAAAATTAATATTTATTTAAGAATTCAAATTACAAAAAAAACTTGTACTTATGGTAATAAAACGCACGTATATTGCAATATTTTCATTTTTAAGGCATATATATTTAATATTAAAAATATATTAATTCCATAGCGTTTTGGTCCATATGTATTTTATATATTAATTCCATAGCGTTTTTCTGAAATTTTGATTTTGTCGTAACTTACAAATTATGAACTAAAATCTCAAATTCTTATATCCGTTAGAAAAATATTTTCAATACGGTCCTAGCGTTTCTTGTTTCGTCCAAATCCGATTTAAAATGAATTTTATATAATTTTTCAAAGTTCAAAATTAAATTTTGAAACTACCGCGCCATTTTAGTCTTCGAATATAAATTATTTTAATTTATAAAATCTAACTTAAATAACAAAAAAACAATCGTTATTATTTAAAATAAATAATCTTAAATATCCATAACCCAACACAGTTAAATTTGACAGTTTTTTTAATGCAATTCTTTTACATGGTCAGGCATCCTACTTCCCATTATAAACACAGTAAACATTTACAATTGTATATTACTTCGTTTCAAACGATTCAACAAAATTTCGGCAGCATTTCCCTTTTGTTTCCTGCACTGTACACATGTACGCAGGAAACAAAAGGGAAAATGGAACCAAAATTTTGTGAATCTTTTGAAACGAAGTAGTATACAAAATGTAGATGCTTATTGCGTTTATAACTTGTCCAATACAAGGACAAATCCAACAAATATTGTACCAGATGAATATAAACGGTCGTTTTTTAATTTGAAAAAAAACAACTATTTATATAACGATCATGTACAACACTCGTCCGACGGGGCCGAAAACACTCTAGGGGATATTACTCAATTATATGTGCGCATATTAATATAAAGTACGTTTTACTGCAACAAAAAAATATTTTATATTTTATCACATCTGCTAACATTTCAATCAACTTAAAACAATATTATTACCGTCGATTCAATAGGCACACAACTATAATTTAGAATCATGCGTTTTTGTGCATAAATCAAAATTTGCACGATGTACTTTTCATAGTTCATCCATTCAATTATTCGTATGTCAAATAACACGTGCAAGAATGACGAGCGCATAACGGCACACATGTACAAAAATATCCTAAATTATACAACGACATAAACAATCTAAATTGAAACACATACACACACTTAAACCAATTTGTAAATATCTGGGTTTTTAAACAATTTTTTATGACCACTACAAACAACAATATATCCAAAACATGCCTAAATTTTGATGTCAAATACACAAATATGCAAATATTTAACATAACTTTTTCAATTTCAGTGTAGCAAATGAAACACACATATAATATGATGATATAACATACTACAACACCATAGGAACCAATTGCTATCAACAATTAACTCTAATTTTCTAATTTTACCAAATTTAGGTTTAGGTAAAAATTAAAATTTTAAGGTAAAAACGAGATTATACCTCAAATTGATGATGATACAAGGTTGAGAGGAAGTCGGGAGCTATCCGAACGCGAAAAAATTGGTGTTTAGAGGCGGGAAATCGAAAATTGGGGGAGGTAGGGTTTGGAAATCGCGGCTGAATGGGTTTAGGAGGAGATGGAATGAAGCAGAAATTGGCTCGAGTGGAAGAAATCCCGATTATAATCGATGGTTTCCGACGGCCGCCGACGGCCCGTCGAAAGCCGTCGGAAAAAGCCGTCGGAAACCGTCGATATGGGCCGTCGAATTTAAGCCCTTTTCTTGTAGTGTTTTTTTTTTTTTTTTTTCCTTCATTTTTTTCATTTTATTTACCACAGTCGCCTTATATTATCCCTCGCTATTCCACTGCAAATTGCGTCAATTTACCAACATAGATTTTCCCTCGCTATTTTCCATTGCAAATTGAGACAGAATACTGACAGATATGTTTCGAACGTATTTTGCAGCAGAATTCCAATGTATTTACAAGAGATATTTTTGTTATTTTTGTAAAAGATGCTTTAGTTTTATTTTGTTATAATTATTAACATAATAATCAATAATTAATTACAAAAATATATTAAGAAGCAATCTTGAATAATACATGATTAATAAGTGAATTTTAATAATTAAAAAGTAAAATTTATTATCTAGTATCTAAAATTCAATAGTTGTAATTGATAATTATGTTTAATACGTATTAATTCAAAAATTAAAGCTTTCGTATTTTCTAAAATAAATATAAAATTTTGAAGTTTTCATAATTTTGAAAAAAATATAAAATTTTGTAAAATGTTCAAAATTTTAAAATACTTTTTTTTTTATAAATATTAAAGAGTTCCGAAATTCAAAGAATACACATTACCATAATAGTTATTATATCCATGCTCATTTGAAGGCTTTCACATGAAATTATCTTCTCTCACGCATAGTAAGTATTGAATATGTTTTCAAGTGTGGTGAATAGTTTATAATCACACATTGAATGTTATGTATTTTTTAGAAACTGATTTTTCTTGAACATATTTTTAATAATCGATGGTCGTGAGTTGATTTTAACCATCTAATTATTAAAATTACTATTATAATAAAGAATTAGTAATTAATTGATGATCGTGAGCTGATCATACTTTAAATCTCTTCCAGTTCGCTTGTCTCTATCTCCGTACACTTTAAAACTACTATTTCTCTTCCACTTCACCAACTCCTCTCTTACCAGCATCGCTTCCTAACCCAAATACGTCTTCTTCCAAAAGTCATGGAACAACCAATGCAAACAATATTTAATAATTAATACATAATATTTATTATCAATATTTTATAATCATATTGTTATTCAATATGAATAATATAATACTTCATAATTAAACTTGCAATTTTTTAAATTGATTTTAAACACAATATTTGAAATTTTCATCTGATAAAAAAATAAATAACTAACCGTTAAATTAAGATTTTAAAATTTTCAAAATTTCAAAAAAATTCAATGTAAATAATAATAACCTGTTATTTATACATCATGTTTGATAATTTGTAATTAACTTTTAGTAATTAATATCTAATGATTAATGTTAGTTATATGATAATTTATAATATATATAATAGTCAACGTTTAATAATTGACGTTGTAATAAAGGAGTAACAAGTAATAATGATATATACTTAATATTTGAATGTGATATTTTATTGGAATAAATTACAAATTTAGATCCTATATTTTTTTGTTGATAATTATAATATATTGAATATTATTTTATAAACCATTCAAGTGTAACAAACCTTTTAGCCTCGCGCCTTCGTGATATTTTATATCATATCCTGCTTTAATTTTGGTTTCACCGCGTCTACCACTTTAATTTCCATATTAGCCTAAGGCTGTGTTTGTTTTTCTCAGTTTGTTCTGAATCTGAATTCTGATTAATTAATCAGAACTTTGTATGTTGTTTGTTTTTTGGTTAATGTTCTGAATAAATTAAGTATTCAGATCTTTTCATTCAGAACATTTTTACTTCTTATTTCTAGTTCTGAATGCTGAATATATTAATTTTGTTCTGAATGCTTAAATTAAACAAACAGTTATGTGATTATTCAGAATTCAGCAATCAGACTTCAGCAACCAGACATAAGAATTCAGCAATCAAAATTCACGCTTATGAAAAAACAAACACAGCCAAAGCCTAAAATCCCAAACCCTTCCCCTAAATCCAAAATCGCTCCTCAAATGCGTTTCTTTCTCTAACTTCTTCGATCCTCAATCCCAAATCCAAACGCGTTTGCGCCACCCATCGCACATGAGTTAACGGCAAAGCCATCCACTTCAGTATCCAGATCCGTCACGCTCCGCTTCATTTCTTTCATCAAACATCAGTCTCCCCATTTTGGTCGCTCTCTCGCCTTCACGCCGCCTACACTGTGCACTGACGCACTGTTTGGATGCAGCAGGTAGCTTCTTCTTTTTTGTGAATTTAGACATTTTACTGTTCAATCTATTTCATTGTTGGAAGCTGCTGATTCAAGCTTATGCTACTTTCTTGGCTTTACTTTGAATTTAGACATTCTGATGCCTTCATTTTATTCGCACTCGTGAATCATTCCTCCTTTTGTTGTGATAGCTTATCACAAAATATTAACAATTTGAAGTGGGCCACAGAAGGAATTATTACTGACTACGTAGGTAATCTAGTAAATGCTTAGATGAAAAGTTTATTTATGTGTAATAGTTTAATTGATTAGCTGAAACAAACTAGCAGCTTGATATTAGTTGAGATGAATTCTTCTGTACCCAACTCCGGTGTTCCCATGTGCCGGATCAATCTTATCCATTGATTTACACAAAATCTAATGGTTTTGAGTGGATTGTAGGACCCGCTCTTTAGATTATTAATAATATGTGTGGTTGATGTGTGGTGGTGATTTGTCGGGCACACGGGAACACCGGAGTTGGGTACAGAAGAATTGATCCCATATTAGTTGACCTTTATTACGCTATTGAATATAAGAATACAGAAGGTCGTTTCATATTTATATCCATGTACTGGAAATTTTGTGCATTCTCACTAGTCTACAGATTTTTTCTAAGTCTAACATTTGGCTGTGAATTGTCAGTTCTCTTTCTTTTTTTCTTATAAAAAATTGGAGTCCTTTAACCAAAATATATGACCCATTGTATTTTATATGTTTGTTCTTTCTACTTATACGAGTTGATATTAGATATACATCCAACTCTTTTGAAATGTATGTCTATATAAAAGGTGTTATTGCGACTATGCATGCACGGTGCTTTGGTGTATATAGGTACAATCCTTGGTACACACGGAAAATATGTACTCTAATATCGCACAGGATAAGTTTAGTTAATTTTTATATTTTTAATTTACCTTATTATTTTATACTTGTTAAAATTTTGAAAGTAATCCAATTAGATATGTAGTCATCTTACTATTTTAGGGTACGTACATATGAATTTTTTTTTATAAAAAATTTGGATAATTTATATAAAAGTGTATGAAGTATATAATGTAATACATGGCAAGCAGGCTAAATTCCAAAAAATATAATTCTGATCAGTGACAATTCACACCGTATTAAATGATTTAACCACTTCGACAATAACACTTGTTGTAGTTTATATAATTTTGTATTTGTATATGTCATTTCTATAAAAGAAAATGAATTAAATATTGATCTGCAGTTTTAGCTTTTGATATTTGTAATAAAATACGTGAATGATAGCACTCTTTGTTAAGTTTAAAATTGTTACATATATGATTTTCAATAAATAAATGTTTTTATGTATGAATCTAAGTTTAACATTTGGCTTCTAATCCATTTGTTTTTTTATATATAGAGCAAATTAACTAGAAACAAAAATGAAATGCTAACAATTATGTTTGAAATCCAATTTATATGTTTACACTTTACAGTCATTTTTCATAGGCCAACGTGCATACCCCTCCCCCCTTTTTTTGATGAAAACAGTGAACAAAAAATGTGAAACCAAAATGGGGCTTGGCCTTTTAGATGTTTGGGTCGAAAATTTCAAAGTTTTGTTTCCATTCTGATTGTTTCGCAAAAGCCTGCGATTCCAGATTATGTTACTTTTTGTACATTCTTATATGAAAACTCGTTCTTTGTCCCATATAAAATATTTCCAACTTGATTACTGCATTTGTTAGAATACTGCATTTGTCAAAATTGTAAATGCATTTTTCATTTTACTTATATTAGTTGGATTACTAGCAGCATTTATAGGATTTGTACTTATAGCCTTGTCTTTAGCATCGGATGTTCTAGAAACATAAGCATATGGTAGTTTCTATTCTTGTTAAAGAAATGCACTGTTTTTGGTTGCCGTGACTTGTTCACTTGGATAGCTTGTTATGTGACACTGTATGTTGACAATCCTATGTCTCATTTATCACATCTTTTCGTTAGTGGCCAAAAAGTTTACAAATGTGGCATATATATATGGTTTAGAGATTAACATTCCACCTGCACTAAACTTATGAGAATCATAAGATGACTTATGAGAATCCTATGTCTCTTATGCGCTTCCTTGTGAGTGTGTACACATTCACTTATTGATTTGTGCACTTACCTGATGCTTGCTGTCCTTTTGGTTTTTGGTGCATTACTTTACTGCCTTGTGTTGGGTCTGAACTATTTGGGCTTGACCTCGTGCGCTTGTCTTTATATGCCTTGTGTTTGCTTTGTACTTGTGCATCTGAGTTTGGTGCATGTATGTGTACCTTGTGCATATGTCTTGCTGCTGCTATATGTGCACTTGCACTTGTAAAAAGTTGATGTATTGTTCATTTATTTGCTGGCCTTTTATGAGAATTGGGTTGCTATGGATCAACTACCTTTAGTCCCTCCATTATTTATTTATTCATTCTGTTTTAAAGGACAGGTATGTTTATCTGTAGTATCATTTTCCATCAGTTCAATGCGTTCCAGTTTAGGATATCACCATACTAATGTTCCGATAGTTTCATGTTATATCCTTGGTGTTGTTTCTTTTTTATATAATATAAAATAATTATATTTATTTATTTACTTATTTATTGATGAATTTGGTTTCATGTTACACTTAAAAGCTGATAGTTGCATACTTATTTATTTATATAATATAAAATTATTTTTTGATAGTTTCATGTTACACTTAAAAGCTGCAGTATGATAAATTTGGTTGAAGGAACAAAAATTTCAATGTACCTTGCCATAATTTGAGTTGCACTAGTAAGGATACAATATGAGCGAAGATGTGCATGCTATGTGAGATGGACCATTATGGGAAGTGCAGTTGGTTAGACTGTAAGACACTTGCATGTAGGTTCAATCCTTGCTAACATGATATCCGTGTGAGAATTTAACAAATTGAAAAGAACTACTGCTTGCGCAGCTTGCAACATGGCGGCCACTCATCTTAGACTTGGCTGCTCTTGCTTGGATGCATCTCTAATCACTGCAATACCGATGTTATTCATATATGTAAGGTAAAAAACAGTTGGCATTTTAAGATCAGGGGAGAACTCATCAGCCGCATCCCATACTCAGTGTCTGTACCCAGGTATTAGCATAGATTTGGGAGGATTTTTAGCTAATTCATAGCTCAATTACATGAATAATGGAAGCAGGCAGATCTGGATGTGTTCATTCTTGTCTTTTGTGCCTCTGAAATTTGGTTTCTTATATCACGTAGGGCATTCTAAGACTGTATTTATTGGTTCAAAATGTATAATCAGCTGCTGTCAGTCGAGGTTGCACCATGTTGAATCCTGGTTATGGTTTCCTCACTGAGAATGCTGGTTTCATTGACAGTGCAGAGAGCATGGAATCAATTTTATTGGACCTAATGCATGTACTAACTTATTAACTGTTTGAATAATAGAATGACATGAGTAGTCAACTAAGCCTAAAACCAATTCCATTTCTGTACAGTCACAGATCAATTGCATTTTCTGGTTGGAAGCCGAATACTTTGGCAGCTATTATTCAATTTTACCGATTATTTGTAAGCATTATTTGAATTTAGTAGCCTAAGAATTTTTAAACAACATTTTAGCCCCACTTACGATTATTTTGTGGTGGCTGGGAATGATTTATGCATACAAGTTTATGTGAACAATTTGAAACTTAATCGATTAATTGTATCAGTTAAATGGCATTGAGGTAAAATTAATATCATTTAAGACAATTGGACTAACTTTTTAAAAATTCAATGTTTTAGCCTGGCTGTATTAGAATTATGGGTGATAAAGCTACTACAAGGGAAACAACGAAGAAACAGGTGTGCCGACTGTACCTGGAAACGATGGATTATTACAGAGAACAGAAGAGGCTGTCAGGCTTGCTCGTAACAATGGCTTTCCAATAATGAGCAAGTGTGAAATGGTCTGAGTCTTGAAGTCTGCAGAGACAATCAAGCAGGGAAAAGGTGCTGTAATTCTGAAATTGCTTACTTGACCACTGGTGCAAGAGTCGGGAGGTGATCAGGTATATTTTATGGCTGGGTGAAGGAAGAATCAGCATACAGTTTACAAAATTAAAATGCTTAGGGGTTGTGATAGAGTTTTGCCTTTTGTCTTCTCGTCGTCTTCGTAGATTAGTTAGGTATGTTAATATTTGTTTTAGTGTAAATATAATGTTATGTTGTATTAGTATGGCATGGTATGTGTTTGTATATGGAATAATGTTAGCACCAATTAAATAGTTTTGTTGATCATAATTCAGTTTCGTGTTTGAATTAGTGAAGGATTATGGATATTCTTTTTTGTATGTGATTATAAACATTTTTTTCAGTTCAAAATTAATTTTGTCGACAAATTTAACTTTGTTTTTTTATATGCTATTTATTTTACTGTACACAATTGAATGATATATGTAGGCTGAATAGAAGGGGAATAGCGACGGATTGTCAACTAATGATGTTAAATGAAATGTTCACATAAATAAAAATACGTCGCTAATTCTTTACTAAATTTTAAGGGTTTACTGACAAATTACCAAAAAAAATATCTTAAATAAAATATATTTCATCGCAAGTCCCTTGCTAATTAGCAAGGGTTTACCGACGGATATTTATAAATAATAATTTTTCAAAAAAACACGTCTGTCGCTAAAATGTCGGTAAATAAATTTTAAAATAATTTAAAATTAAAATTTTATATTGAGAGAAATGACGGAAAATGGTCGGAGAACTCAAACTAAAATCCATCGCAAAAGTTTGATACGAATACCGTCATGAAATTTACCGACCACTCAGATATCGCTAACGCCTATATAGCGACGGATTACGCCGCTGCAAAAGCAGTTTTTTCTTGTAGTACTGATATAACACACATTTCATTGCATGATAGTAAAACTATTGATTAAGAAATCCAATATGATTGGGTCCCCCAGATTCTCTTACTCCAAATGCTTTGGACATAATACTGAGAATTGTAATGTCAAGAAAATATGGAAGGTGAAAGTCAAAGATGGAACCTCGTCAGAGATTCCAATCGTTGATGATAGTGTCAATGAACCCTTGGGAAAGACTAATTGGCGACCTCTTTTCACCTTTCGCTCTTATATTTTTGTTAATGGCTCTGAGAAATCAAATAATTTCATCCTAGATATTGCAGAAACCATTAACGATAGCATGAACCAAGGCTCAGTTATTCCTAATACTATTCCTCGGGCTTTTTCTCTTGCTGAAGGTAGCAAAGGAGACGTTCAATCACCCTTTGTACCGACAGTCGATTATAATGCGGTTAATGTTTAAGAAAGCAGAGAAAACAATGCTGCCTTTCTTCTCGAGAAATCACAGACATCTGATAACACTACTATCGGTAAGGGAGATGATCAATCTCTGATTAATGGTGCAACTTCGTCTAAAGAATTTAATACGTTACAATCATCTGAGGCTACAACAAATCATGTCATTGGGAATTTCTTCCTTGCAAAAAACTCAATTCTAATTACAATTCCTGATGATATGAAACTAATAAATCTTCTTATAACAACCCGCCTTTTTGTCAGGTTCAAACTAGTAATTAAACCGACTTGAACCGTTCATAATGATGGATTGTTATGCTGCTTACGTGGAGAGCATTGATCCGTGGTTATGGGGGAACGCGATCCATCATTTATAAAGTGAACGACCCATATCGTATCTACATAAATGCCACCGACCCCTTGTTTTGACAGTCATACATTAAATGTACAAACAACCCAGCTGACATTATGTAAGGGCAAACAAATGAGCATGTCCCCTTGTTTTATCATACAACTGATCCATGATATAGCAGTAGCACTGATCCATCGAATAAACTATTCCCGATCTATCTACAAGTGATGCCCGATCCATAGCAAGAAATTATGCCCGATCCGTGGCTTGGCTTAGTTGTCTAATCCATCGTACAGAGTAAAGCTGACCAATATTACATCAAAATTACAAGAGATATCCAAGTACAACAAATACATAACGGAAAAAATAAAATACTCTGAACAGAAGACTATGAAATAATACAGAGTATTACTCCGATCATAAACCACAACCTGCTCTAAAAAGGCTCCAAGAATATATGCAAAACCACAACTATCAGGCTGCCCGGGCGGAAATATATGAGCACCCAGATTTTAGATGGAAGAACAATAAACTCCGAGTCAGTGATGAGACTGGTGTGAGAAACTAAAAACTGTTATCTTTAGGTTTATTTTAAAGTGAGGTAAATCATAAGACCACGCCATATAACATGGAACGGGTTTTTCCTTTATGAATACCTATTCATAAAAATTCGTAATGCTTTTTGAAAAAATGAAGCTACCATAAGGTCTTGCGGCACACATACACACACAATGAAAACACACACATGGGTGGTGTTTCTCCTTTTGGTAACCAAAAGTGCTTGATACTTGGAAAATTCTTTGATATTATTATTAATGCATAATATGGAAAATCATTTCGCAAGTAAATGTATTAATCTTGGCCAACGTAGGTAGCATATATTATGCTGACATATAGTATACACCTGAAATCATATGGGCTCGTAGTGGAGATTAGGTTCCCAACAAATGAACATGCTAAGGATCTTCCTTATCCGAAACGAATTTGAAAACATTTAGAGGGATTTGCGAAGATCAACAATAATGCTCCTCATGCTACATAAAGTCGGGTTATCCCTTAATTGGATAACTTAGAGTACTCCTAAGTAAGCCATTTGCGGGTCATAACCGACCATTCCGATTTACTTCAAATATGATTATAAACATATATAAACTCATTTGAAAACAATATTTTCAAAATTTAACTTCAAATTCAGTTTATATTCAAAATTAAATATTATAATGTTATTACATTTATGAAATAATATTGTTTGTCAAAAATTAATCCTTTGAACCTCAAACTTTGTAGAAACCAAATTAAATATTATATAAGACTATCAGAATAATCAGTTTGGTTTAAACCATCGTTTATATATCTATCTCAACTTCACTTTTCGAATATACTATTCAAATCGAACTAGCCATTTATAGTCAAAACATTTTTCGATATTGTTTCCACCTTTACAAAAGTTATTCATATGTGCTTTAATTTCATTTCCAAATCATTTCGGAAATTGAATTCAAAATTTTATCTTATACCTTATTCTCAATATTAAATTAGTATAAAAATCTTTTATATTTCCTATTTAGAAGGAGTCCTAACCAATCACCTATATAATTCCATAATTGGAGTGTATTAGGTATGTTATCAAATACAAGCAGTAATCAACAATATACGAACATCCATAACATCCATCGATAATATCACCAATCAGTATTACTACCTACATGCAAGCGTTATGAGAATCAACGCTTATCAGTGTACAAGTGTCACTATACAACCATTCATCCAACATCATACATATGTATTTAACAACTATATTTAAATATAAATAAATAAGTGTGAAGATTTCTCACCAGTATTTCCACTTTGTCTAACTTTAGTGTAGGACCTTGACCGAACCGACGGACAGCATAACTACGTATAGCGCTATAGTTTTTCTCGCTTTGAATATAGACCAACTTCCCTTGGGTTTTTGGACTAGCTACTCTCTGAATTTTAAAAAGCGTCCAACAACAAAATTGGAGGATATTTTCTCTACAGTTTTAAAAAAATAGTTTCCCAATTAAGATCATTTTTGAGTGAGATATGGTTGAAATAGTGGAGGTGTCTTCGAATTCAATAAAATACAACCAGAAAATATGGCCTTCAAAGATCTGAATTTTTGGGATAACTAAGCTTAGAATTAGAAAGAGTGCTCCACATGAAAGTTGTAGTCATCGGAGAACTACATGATTTGAGAAAAAGAATTGCAGGATTTGTATCAATTTTCTAGGAGTTATGGCCTCTAAAAGTTACTAGTCGTGGGCTGGGGGGGAGGTCGAGATGAAAGGAGTGGTGGTCCATGGAGGTGCTGGTATGGGGGTGCTTGGCCGAGGTGGGTGGTGGAGGTGGGGTTGTGGGTTGGAGGAGGAGGAGGTTAAGGAAACCATAACCAGTCAAGGAGTGTTAATTAAGGAAGGGAATCACTAGAGAAAAGTTCTATACGTATCTTTCTCTAGAATTTCACTTTCTTCTTCAATACAGTAAAGGAAACCATAGCCAGCTCTTGCAACTTAAATTTCTAAGATATCTAAATTAAATCTATAGTGGAATTAAGGCTCAAATCAAGTGTTAATCGCTTATCGATTAACTAGAAATGTGTTCTCATTTCATCTCAGATTTGTGAATTTCTGTTATAGTGTGTTGAAAATCCATTGTATGTCTATGTGTATTGAAACACGGACGATGAAGCTTGAGAAAAGGCCTAAAAGCACCATATTTGATCCAAATTTAATATCAGTCGATATTTGTTGTAGCTGTAGAACTAAGGCGAGGCATTCCCTCATGCATTATAACTTGAATCAAGATTATATTGTTGAATTTTTGTGTTGTTTCGCTGGAATTCGTTTACTATAACTTATCTTGTTCTAAAAGCAGTAAAACATGGACTAAATCCATGCTTGGGGTTGCATATCTTCTTCTTTCTTGACGAAATGCTGAAATTCTTTTTCTTACTGGTTATCAAGTTGTTCTAGTTCATGTATGTAAAATTTCAGCAGGTTTAGAGGTTAATTTGAATACATGAATTTGATCAGAAAATTGAACTCGATTCTCATTTCAGGTCTCAACATTTCTGGTGCCTGGGTCAACCTACGGTAAAACTGGGTCAACCTACACGTTGGATAGGTCGATCCTTCTAGGGAAAAAGGCCCAGTATCTCCCAGTCTCTTCCTATGACTTCCTATTAGTTTTATAGTTTTAGTTGCAATTTTAAACTTGGTTTAGTGATGGAACTTGTGCTAATTCATGTGTGTTACAATACTTGTAATCTAGTTTTTCAATTCACACTTCTTGTGTTTATTTATGGCTTACTTCAACAAAAAGAATAAAATTCATCTCGAATTCTTAGTGAATTTTGTAGTATTCTGTATGTATTTTTAGCATTTCTTTTCTTATGTTGTTCCGAGTACACGCATACATATTTCAAAACGTTATAAATATTACATTGAAAGGGATTATTTTTATAATGAGATTTTATAAATGTAAGAATGATTTTTTATATACAAGAGCTTTACAAGCTTAATGATTTTCAAATATTTTTCGAAAATTGAATTAAAACTAGATCTTTATAAAGTATATTTTCATATATAAAATCACACGTTTTTGCACCTTTCAAGAAGGCATCATTGTGATTAAACGATGTTGTAAATATCGTGGTATGGGACACGAAGGTATACGAGATCGGTTAATTCTAGACTCGTCTAATTGAAGCTATTATTCCTAGTGTTTTCTTGTGTTTTCTAATGTTCCTGTGTTTCCTAGTATGGAATCGACCATCGGTTAGTAGATCAGTAATGAGAACATGTGGTATAGGACGAATAGTTATCACTATTCGGGTTATTGCCTGAGAGTCTCTAACATATATTCTTTGGATTCTCCAGTACTAGACCTTCAGGTCAATCTGTGGGAATTACTACCTTCGGATCATTCTTGTGAATCCTATGGACCTTCGAGTCAATTTAAGACTTTTTGGCCATCTTATAAGGTACCTTTCATGTTGATACTAATACTAGCGAGGCTTCAAGCCTTTTTTGTGGTTAGCAAGTGCATGCATATCTTCCTCTTGTCCCTTCTGTGGTTGGATCTAACATCCTGTGTTTACTAAGTTTTAGTGTTTATTAATTTTTTCACCATTTTAAAATGATTATAATTTTGTATATACTAGATTTAAATTATTCAAAGATTTTTTTGTATGCGTAAATAGTGATTTCGTTTACATGGTTTAAACTCTTAACCGAGTTCTCGAGTTTCTATGATTCTTGTGGCTTTTGTGGTTTCCTCCTTGTGGTTTTATGTGATATTCCTTATGTTACTTTTGTTAAAAAAAAATTAGTGTCAAGGGAAATTACACTCCTATGTGTACATCCTTAATGTAGTCTCGTGCACTATCCCTTATAACTTACGGACACCTATATTACATCTTTCCTTTATGACATAAAGGAACGTTTACCTCAATGAATATTTTCTTCATCTCATTATATACTGATTATCTTGTTCAAGTTAGACTGACCTGCGTATTCATTACTCGGGTCAGCTTGTGTTGCATTTAGTTCTTCTGGGTTGTGCTTAGCTATTCTTCCCTTGGATATTATGTTCGACCCTTTTGGATTGCATAGTTTTTGTCATAGTTTTCTTGTAGTTTGTATCATAACACGTTAATGTATGTATATTATCTCATGGGGATTTTGCTGTATATATTTGTATAGTGGCTCAAGTGCCCACTTATATGTAGTACTATGTATTGTACAAGATGTATTTGCGTATATGTATATGTTTCTACTGTTCTATAATCTGTGTATATATCAATATTATGCTTTGTTTTGAATAGATCATGTTCCTATCGTAGTATTGTATTAAATAATAATTAAGCATGTTAACCTGTAAACAAAAAAAATCCAGCATATTTGATACTTGTTTAATATAAGATTATGGATGGTCGCTCCTAACCAGTCATATCTCCGTTAAAAAACGACACTACTTCTTAATACTCTTTGTTAATATGGGCCTCAAGGTGGGGCTTCATAGCTTGGTATCAAAGTCGAGTTACGAAAAAATGTGATAAACATAAAAAAATATGCATAGTGCAACACATCATTTTATAATACCAATGCAAGCATCATCCGTAATCGATGTTGATCCTGGTCAAGTCTTTAACCTTTCTTGTATCAATTAGGAGTATATTTAAGTAGAATACGTCTAGTAATATGTAATCTTAAATGGCATAGTCTTCCTTTCGTATTTAATTCCCTTGACTACATCTTAATCTTGTCAATAATCTTATCTTATTTCATGTGACGACCCACCCCGTACCAGCCGAAATTTCTATTGAAATGCGCTGTGCCAAATGTCTGACTAGCACGGAATGGTCGTCAAGAGAAAAGGGTTTGAAATGACAAATCATCAAAGAACCTGTAGTATATCTCACATCGCATGAAATAAAGTATAATAATAACATAACTTGATATAAAACAGGCGAGACAGTGCATAAGCTGAAAACTAAACCATGTCCATCAGAGTAGCGGAATCCAAAATACAGCTTACGATCCAAACCATTATTACAAGCTTCAAAATACTGTCTCTAAAAGGAAATAAAAGAGGTACACTACTAATGCCCAAAGCAGTGACCAGCAACAACACAGGAAGAATATATGTAAATAGTATGTGGAAGCCTCATGCTCGTCTCCGGACATCAACTCGTCCATAATCTCCTAACCAGTCTCTAATCTGCTCGTTTAGGAGCACCAAGAGTAATAAGAAGAGACAAAAAACTCTGGGTCAGAAAAAAGTCTGGTATGAGCGATAGCAACAAAATAAAGCAATCACAGGTATAAATAATCATACCTGGACCTGCAACCAAAGAGTTAGTACAATGAGATGTACAATACTCTAAAGTAACACTAACATAAAGTGTAAAGTGGAAGTGTGCGTGTCATAGTGATAGTAAACAATAAACATAACAATCATCCTCGCATCTCCCACTCAGTGTGTAAAGCATACGATATCCACCACTTTGATCACCAGAACCATCAGGGCCATGACGGAGTCCTACTCCGTACAACTATCACTATGACCACTTTACCCTTTGACCCCTGATGAAGTTCAACTCCATACAACCTCCGACCCCACTGCACTGGTCCATAGTCGATGCCCCCTCCCTCAATAGTGAACCAATGTTACAAATATCGATAACCCCTTTTGCACACGTCCCGCAGCAAAGCCCTACTCTAGAAGTTGACCCGTCGATCCCCATTTGGTTCTTGAGAAACCACTTCTCATCTGGACTTCCTTTGCATCTCGGATTTTAGTCGAATTGGAATTGATCTTCAGAAGGGTTCGCAATCATCGTCGCGTAGTAGAAGTTCGAATTCAGATTAGTTCCGAGTCATCATTTTGGTTCCGATTATGGTACTTTACCAGGGTCGGTCGAACATGCATATATAGGGTCGGTCGAACATGCATATATAGGGTCGGTCGAACATGCATATATAGGGTCGGTCAAACGTGCATATAGGGTCGGTCGCTCGACCCATAGCCTGTGCCATTTTTCCAGCAAGCCACTTTTGCCTCTCGACGACATTTTCGACCATTCTAACTTTCCTATACAACCATAAAACATACCAAACATCAGTAGGAACATATGGAATCAACCAAAAACATTAAAACATCAATCACATGTGTTATTTAGGACCAAACATACCCAAATCCATGATTTTCCCCTTAATCCCCTAAATTTCGGGATTAGCAAGCTTACTCCAAATAAACCCAAATTCATATCAGTGTCATAAAATATGATTCTAGAATTTATGCATATTTTTCTGAGTCACAATTTCGCTAATTATCACTAGTCATCCCTAATTAGCCATAATTAGTGAATGAACATGCTAAACACTCACATTAGCCACAAATAAAAGATAGATCTGAAACTCTAACTGATTTGGCTCGGATTCCTATGTAGTGCAGCATCCCTACCTCGATTTTAATGCCAATCCAACTAGATTTGGTTAATTATGTGATTACAAAGTGATTAAAGCGAGGTTTGGAAGATGGAGGCCATTACTAGGGTTAGAGGAATGTTTGTGGCGGCTAGAAAAATGAAAGGAGATGATTCTCTAACTCCTTTCAGCCCTCCGATAACCCTAATCCCGAAATGGGTTATGGGCCTAGCTGTTGATTACCTTATTAAGCCCAATTAAGCTATTTTTCCATCTTCAACCCTTATTTTAGCCATATCTCCCAAATGGTAAGTCCGTTTGATCAATGCGACCACACTATGGAATGAGAAACCATCATCCGAGTTCAATGGAAGTGGTTACAGGTCAAAACTCCTTACTAATCAAAAGTTATAGGCGAATCAAGATTCGCCAGGGACAAAATGGCCATTTAAAATTTGGCAAAAATCGTGAATGTGGGAAATGACTCCAATAGTCGTTTCCCAAAGTTGCATGACAATATGACTTCATATGAAAATAAAATAAATATTTTACAATCCTACGATACGTAGAATGTAGGTCGTTACACTCTCCCCCCTTAAGAAAATTCTTCCCCGAAATTCCTTAACCAAGAAAACATAAAATGGTCCCCCACATGCCAATCAGCCATTTACAAACAATCAAACATACATAATAACACAACAAGTCTATCCTAGCATGCGGTTCACTAATCAAGGGAATAACTATATCACGATAAAATCTTACCAAGCAGAGAGCTCTGGATGCGACTCCCTTATGCTCTCCTCGGTTTCCCAAGTACAGTCATTCCCGTTATCAACCCACTGCACCTTAATCAGTTTCACCGTCTTCCTCCGAAGTTGCTTCGTATCGTGCCCGACAATACGAATCGGTCTACGGTTTCCAACTGTCTCGGGTTCTATCTCGATATCATCCAACTGATCTGGTCAAATAGTCATATCAAAATCATGTACGAACTTCCTTAACTGAGAGATATGAAATACGTTGTGCACTCCTGCCATCTTGTCAGGTAATCCAACTTTATATGCTAAATTCCCCACTTGCTCGAGAATTGTAAATGGACCAGCAAACCTTGGTGCCAACTTACCTCTCCTACCAAATCGAATCACACTCTTCAATGAAGAAATCTTGATAAATATCAGGTCGCCAACGGAGAATTTCAAATCTCTTCGCCTTTTATCAGCATAACTCTTTCGCCTATCTTGAGCAGCCTTCACTCGCTGTTGGATAACCATGATCCTATCCGAAGTTTCTCTTATCACGTCTGGCCCAAGCACAAATTTCTCACCTATTTCCAATCAACATGATGGTGAGTTGCACGATCTTCCGTACAAAGCTTCAAATTGAGCCATACCAATACTGGACTGATAACTATTATTATATGCGAACTCAACTAGATGCAAATGGTCATCCCATGACCCTCCAAAATCCAATATACAAGCTCTCAGGAGATCCTCTAATACACGATTCACCCTCTTTGTTTGACCGTCGGTTTAAGGATCGTACGCGGTACTGAGATGTAATTATGACCCTAAAGCATTTTGTAAGATCTTCCAAAACCCACTAGTAAACAATGGATCTCGGTCGCTCACAATACTTTTAGGTACTCCATGAAATCTCATTACCCATTTCATATACAGTTCCGCTAACTTAGCTGCCGTTCTATTCGATTTGACCGGTTTAAACCTTTCACTTTTGGTCAATTGATCCACATCACCCAAATACTATCATGACCCGATCTAATCCTTGGTAAACCATCAATTAAATCCATTGAGACTTATTCCCATTTCCACTCGGGAATTTCTAACGGTTGTAACAAACCACTAGGCTTCTTTTGCTCGGCTTTAACTAACTGGCAATTCATGCACTTGGATATAAAATTCCCAACGTCTCTCTTCATTCCTTCCCAGTAGTAGGTCTGGTTCATGTCTCGATACATTTTGTTACCACCGGGATGTACGTCAGTTTCGAGTGATGACACTCTCTAAGCACTTCGTCTCTTAATCCATTAACGTTGGGTACAACTAATCCCCCATTCTTTCGAAGCCATCCCTCTCGATCAAGTCCGTACTTGTTCATTTCCTCATCGTCGATATCCATCTCTACCTTAGAGATGATCTCTAATAGGTTAGGATCGTCCCTTTGACTGAAATCGATCCGCTCAATCAAAGTCGGTCTGATCGTCAAACTTGGTTACATCTCTGGATCTAATTAACACTTAGGTCTAAAATCATATCCCGCGAAATATTCCAGTTGCTTCCATTCCAGAAACATAGCCCCTAAACTGGCATGTCTCCTACTCAATGCATCAGCTACCGCATTGCCCTTCCCGGGTGTGTATGCGATATTGAAATCATATGAAGCCGTGAACTCTAACCATCTCTGCTGACGAAAATTTAAATCCTTCTGAGAGAAAAGATACTTTAATGACTTATTATCGGTAAACAACTCGAATCTTTCTCCCAAGAGATAATGTCTCCACATCTTCAATGTGAACACAATCGCTGCCAATTCCAAATCATGGGTAGGACAACTATTCTCATGTGGTTTCAGTTGCCGACTAGTATAAGCTACAACTCTACCTCCTTGCATCAATACCGCACCAAACCCGGTACAATAGGCATCTGTGTATACCGTCATTTCTTCGTTCCC
Source organism: Allium sativum (assembly GCA_030737875.1). NCBI lineage: Eukaryota > Viridiplantae > Streptophyta > Magnoliopsida > Asparagales > Amaryllidaceae > Allium > Allium sativum. The sequence goes on along the minus strand of CM060923.1, from coordinate 441,932,612 downwards.
CTTAGGAATAACTAAAACCGGTGCAAACGTCAACTTTTCCTTTAGACTCTTAAATGCATTCTCACACCTTTCGTCCCAAACGAAAGCTTGATTCTTCTTGGTCAACTGAGTTAGCGACGTCGCTATCTTGGAAAAGTCTTGGATAAACTTACCATAATATCCAGCTAATCCCAAGAAACTTCTCACGTCAGTTGCATTCTTGGGCGCAGACCAATCTTGCACCGTAGCCACCTTCGCAGAATCCATGGCAATACCATTCTATGAAACAACATGGCCCAAGAATCTCACTTCTCTCCTCCAGAAGTGACACTTAGAAAATTTTACTTTCAATTGGTGTTTCCTCAACACCTCCATCACTGTCCTCAAATATCTCTTGTGTTCTTCCTCCGTCCCCGAGTAAACCAAGATATCGTCCACAAACACAAAATCAAACTTATTTAATTGATCCCTAAAAACTCTATGCATAAGATCAACATAATATGTGGGCGCAATGGTCAATCCGAATGGCATGACCAACCACTCATAGAATCCAAAGGGCATTCTAAATGCCATTTTAGGCACACTCATAGCTGCTAGTCGGAGCTGATGAAATCCTGTCGTGAGATCTAACTGAGAGAACACTCTTGCTTCATTTAGTTGATCAAACAAATCATCTATCCATGGAAGGTGATACTTATTCTTTCTAGTCACCTTGTTCAGCTTGCGATAGTCTACACATAAACGAAGGGAGACATCGGCCTTAGTAGCAAATACAACTGCTGCACCTTACTCGGAAACACTTCTTCGGATAAATCCCTTCTCCAAAAGATCGCCCGCTCGCACTTTGAGCTCTCGATGCTCCTTTGGCGCCATACGACGAAGTGGCATCACTATAGGTCTGGCATCTTTCACTAAATCAATTCAAAACTCGATCTCTCGGTGTGGTGGAAGTTCGGTCACTTCCCCGAAGATGTCCGGATACTTGCCAGTAATAGGCACGTCTTACAACTCATCCTGCGGGATGTCAAGGGAATTTATAAAACTAGCCATCACCCCCATCACTAGATAGGCAACCCAACACTACCCTATTCCCATCATCCGCTCTAATGGTCACCAAAAACCCATCACAATCTACCACCACCCCGTACCTTTCGAGCCAATCGACTCCCAAAATAATGCCAAACACAGTAATGCCCAAAACAAAGCAAACACTAGCAAATATACATCCATGACTCGATAGGACCACGTTATGACAAATCATGCAAAGGTTGGTTGAACCACCGATCAGGTTCGTTACAACTAAAGGTCTATCGACAATATCAGGTTACAATCCCAACCTATCTACCAGGTCACTAGATACAAAGGAATGGGAAGTCCCGATATCAAACAATACTCTAATAGGAACATCATAAATAGAAATCATGCCTTGAATAACGACACCCTTTCCTTCCTCCGCCACAGTTGGGGCATTCGACGAAGAAGGAACGACGTTGATAACATATGCTTTTACGATCTGCTTCTCCTTAGGAGGTTGTGGACATTTATCCCTGTGATGTCCCACTTGCCCGCAATTGAAGCACTTCATGTCCACTGGCTTTGCTCGACAATATCTGGCATAGTGGCCTTTCTTACCATAGCTAAAGCACTCAACATCTTTCTTATCCTTCTTTTTATGACCATCCTTGGTTTGATTCTGCTTCCTCTTACTCTGGGAATCCTTCTTGCCTTCACCGCTTGCCTGCGGTTTCGGCTCTCCTGCAGATGCAATAGTAACCTCGGTCTTCGTCTTAGGGTAATGGCTCTCTGATCTCATTGCCTTTCCCACAATAGATTCGAAAGTCTCATCGATATGGTTTATATGCCTTTCCCCCAAATACTCATCTAGGCCAGTTATGAATCTCTCATTCTTCTCCTCGGTAGTGTCGATAAGAGATAATCCATACTTCGACAAGGTATCGAATTCAGCAATATCGAGACTGCTATACCATTCTGCTTAAGCTCTAAAAATTTCCTAAACAATTCTAATTTCTGAGCAGCTGGAATAAACTTGTCACTGAAACGAGTCTTAAATTGATTCCAAGTGACATGATCGTCGGGAGTAGCTTTAATAGCATTCCACCAATTCATTTCCCGTCCTTGGAGCTGACGCGATGCTAACTTTCTTTTCATTGCATCATCGATCCCCAAGTCTTCGAAGATATGCTCACAACTATCAAGCCAATCCTGAACTTCTGTAGCTGATTCTGTTCCGTGGAACGACTTTCCACCAAGATTAGTATAATCCTTGCTAAGCTTAGCGAAATCGGCTCTAGGCGCCCGCACTACTGCACCACCATTATTGGCAGCATTAGGAGCTTCTTCCTGAGCATCCCTAAGCATCTCCCGCATGAAGGCAGTAAACATCGTCCTCATATCAGGGACATTCTCATTGTTAGCCCCTAAACCTGCTCCCTCTTTAACTTCCGACGTGGAGTTCCTCACCGCATTCTTTGTATTTCGATTCCTCGTTCAATCTGTAAAGAGAAAACGATTAACCATCTCCATAGTGGTGCCAGTGCAGTGCGACTTCATCCTTAGATATACTAGTTGTGTGTGTATATATATATAGTTTTTGAATACCAAAATATCACAAATACGCACTATCATATACGTATACTATCCCTCCCTGATGTTTTCCCCTAGGTTAACTACGCAACCTAGGCTCTGATACCAAGTGTGATAGCCCGCTCCGTACCAGCCGACATTTCCACTGAAATACGATGTGTCAAAGTCTGACTAGCACGGAACAATCGTCAAGAGAAAAGGGTTTGAAATGACGAATCATCAAAGAACCTATAGTATATCTCACAGCGCATGGAATAAAGTATAATAATAACATAACTTGATATAAAACAGGCGAGACAGTGCATAAGCTGAAAACTAAACCATAACCATCAGAGTAGCGGAATCCAAAATACAGATTATGATCCAAACCATTATCACAAGATTCAAAATACTGCCTCTAAAATGAAAATAAAAGAGGTACACTACTAATGCCCAAAGCAGTGACCAGCAACAACACAGGGAGAATATATGTAAATAGTACGTGGAAGCCTCTTGCTCATCTCCGGACGACAATTCGTGCATAATATCCTAACATGTCTCTAGTCTGCTCATTTAGGAGAACCTAGAGTAATAAGAAGGGACATCAAACTCTGGGTCAGACGAAAGTCTGGTATGAGCGATAGCAACAAAATAAAACAATCACAGGTATAAATAATCATACCTAAAGCTTCACCTGCAACCAAAGAGTTAGCACAACAAGATGTACAATACTCTAAGGTAAAACTAACATAAAGTGTAAAGGGGAAGTGTGTGTGTCAGAGTGATAACAAACAACAAACATAGCAATCATCCTTACATCTCCCACTCAGTGCGTAAAGCATAAGATATCCACAGCTTTGATCACCATAACCATTGGGGCCATGACGGAGTCCCAATCCGTATAACGATCACTACGTCCACTTTGCCCTTTGACCCCTGATGAAGTTTAACTCCATACAACCTCTGACCGCACTGCACTGGTCCATAGTCGATGCCCCCTCCCTCAATAATGAACCAAAGTTACAGATATCGATAACCCCTTTTGCACACGTCCCGTAGGAAAGCCCAACTATAGAAGTTAACTCGTCGATCCCCATTTGGATCTTGAGCAATCAATTCTCATTTGGACTTCCTTTGCATCTCGGGTTTTAGTCGAATTGGAATTGATCTTTAGAAGGGTTCGCAATCGTCGTCGCATAGTAGAAGTTCAAATTCAGATCAGTTCCGAGTCATCATTTTGGTTCCGGTTGTTGTACTTTACTAGGGTCGGTCGAACATGCATATATAGGGTCGGTCGAATGTGCATACATAGGGTCGGTCGAACGTGCATATAGGGTCGGTCGAACGTGCATATAGGGTTGGTCGCTCGATCCATAGCCTATGCCATTTTTCTAGCAAGCCACTTTTGCGTCTCTACGATGTTTTCGACCATTCTAACTTTCCTATACAACCATAGAACATATCAAACATCAGTAGGAACATATGGAATCAATCAAAAACATTAAAACATCAATCACATGTGTTATTTAGGACAAAACATACCCAAATCCATGATTTTCCCCTTAATCCCCTAAATTTCGGGATTAGCAAGCTTAATCCAAATAAACCCAAATTCATATCAGTGTCATAAAATATGATTCTAGAATTTATGCCTATTTTTCTGAGTCATAATTTCGCTAATTATCATTAATCATCCATAATTATCCATAACTAGTGAATAAACATGTTAAACACTCACCTTAGCTACAAATAAAAGATAGATCTGAAACTCTAACTGATTTGGCTCGGATTCCTATGTAGTGCAGCAGCCCAACCATGATTTTAATGTTAATCCAACTAGATTTGATGTTGATTTGGTTATTTATGTGATTAGAAAGTGATTAACGAGAGATTTGGAAGATGGAGCCATTATTAGGGTTAGAGGAATGTTTGTGGCGACTAGAAAAATGAAAGGAGATGATTCTCCAACTCCTTTCAGCCCTCCCATAACCCTAATGCCGAAATGGGTTATGGGCCTAGCTGTTAATTACCCTATTAAGCCCAATTAGGCTGTTTTTCCATCTACAAACCTTATTTCAGCCATATCTCCCAAACAGGAAGTCCGTTTGGTTAATGTGACCACTCTACGGAATGGGAAACCATCATCCAAATCCAAAGGAAGTCGTTTCGGGTCAAAACTCCTTACCAGTCAAAAGTTATAGGCGAAACAAAATTCGCCAGGGACAAAACAATCATTTAAAATTTGGCAAAAATCGTGAATGTGGGAAATGACTCCAATAGTCGTTTCCCAAAGTTACACGACCATATGACTTTGTATGAAAATAAAATAAAAATTATACGATCCTCCGATATGTAAAATGCGGGTCATTACATTTCAACTTTCAGTTAATGTCGTGAAGTCAGGTGGCTCACACCCCGAGGAGAGAGTTGAGCCGTCCAGTGGCCCCCGTCGAGACAGGTGTATATATCGACCGATCAGATCCTAAAGCTTATTTGGAGCATCCAACCCTCTACACCTCCTTGTTCCTTTTCTCTGCACGAATCCGCTTTTGTGCATATATGTAGTGATTTTACCCATCTCGGTGGAAAGCCATTCAGAGGCAACAAGTCAGTTCTTGAGTTCCAGGCGTGGTTCTGTAGCTGTGAGCGTATCTTTACGCGGATGGATATTTTGGACCATTACAACATTCTTGTAACATCGGGTATGTTACAAGATCGTGCTCTTGGTTTGTATAAGTTGTTAATGGCAGAAGTTGATGAGTCCACTTTAGAGTGGAGAAATTTAAGGAGATGTTTGAACCCAAGTTTGTGCCAAAATTTGAGAAGAAGATCTTAGCTCGTAGCTTCCTTAACCTTAAGCTATGGAAGTCGATTGTATTTGCGTACTCACATCATTTGAGGCCTTATCCAAATATGGCTTAGCGCATATTTCTACCTCCTATAAGAACAATCTTAAGTTTTTGAATGGTTTTAAGAAGTATCTCAAGAAATCTCTCATGGTTCAACTCAAATTGACCTTTAAAGAGTTAGTGAATGCGGCCCTTTATCTCAAAGTGGTTAAGAGGGAAAGGGATAGTGATGATGAGGCAGTGGTTTGTGGAAATCCGAAAAAGAAGTATTGTTCATTTCCTTAGTCTTTCCACTAGAATAAGAAGAAGAACTATATTGACTCTAGTTCTTAGCCTCATGTAGCACCTCCTTCCATTTCAATGGAGAGATGTTACAATTGTGGGTCGCATTACCAATTTTCTACGTCGTAGCCAAGGCTTCACATGTGTCGATATTGTAAGAAGGTAGGGGCATAAGATCTCTTCTTGTCCTAAAGAGCCAAAGAGGCTAATTCAGGAAACCTTAATGTGGTAAGAGCATCTAGTGGACCATTCAGCCTCGAGGTATACCTTCCATCCATGAAGGCTGATTATTATTTATGATTGATCGATTCGGGTTTTATTCGATATTGCTATCGAAAGAACTTGCCACCTCTTTTTCTTTGGATGTTGTGTGTTTATTGACTTCACTATGGATTATAGATCATATCAGGAGATTCACAATGCTTAGTTTGTTATGTAAGGACATTAAAATGTTTTTGTATGGCTTTTCTTTTAGTGTGAATCTATATGTGAATTATTCTTTTAGACTTGATAAGATTCTTGGTATGGACTGATTTGTGCGATATGAGGCCATGATTCTTTGTATTGAGAGGATTTTACACATTTGACATACAAATTCACCTAATAAGTTATCCTGTATTCTTCGAGACGTCGATCATGACACTGAAGCATTGCTACTTTCTCTTAGGACTTAAGACTATGATACTGATAGTGATTTGTCTTATATATCAGTCATGCATGACGTTCCTGATATATTTGAGCTAGTTTCGTGTTTGCCACCCAAACTAGCTATCGAATTTTCATTGATTTAGTTCCTAATTGAACCAGCCCAAAAAAATTTACTCTCGGTTAAAGGATTTAAGCTAAGGAAAAATCCCAATTACTTTCAAAATTTCAAAATAATAATCGTTAGAATGGTTTGATAGAGCTTTTACCACCTTTCAATTATTTACAAGCTGTAATAAAATCAATCTTAGATTTTGCTTACCCAGGAAAATAATTTAACACAAATTGGAAAATGTGACCGATAAACGGATCCTGAATTCTCAGCGGATTGATAGATAAAAGTTGTATAAAGGTACAAAACATGTGCACACATATGTGATTATGATAACATAGCCATAATAAATTAATAACGAGATTAATCAAGCTAAGAGGATTGTTGACGTGCAAAATTGTCGCAGGCCAACACCTTATGTGTGTGTGAACAATTATCCAAATAAGTAGTAAAGTATGTAAATGTGGGGAGACACAGCTTTTATAGTGGTTCAGAACTAATGCCTACATCCACTTTATAATCCTTATTCATTATATCTTTGGTTGATTACAAGGTTGTACAAGTTCGGACAATAGCTAAGTTCGAAGTGTTACAATGGAAAAGCAAAATATATGCTTGTTCTACACTTTGACTAAATTGTCCTTCTTCTTCTTTGTTAAAAAGCGTTGACTTGGTCAACAATATCCAAGTTTGGTGTTCATGTCCATGAAGTTCAAAAGTAGCATAACGATCCTTGTTAATGTTCAAGTGTTGAAGGAAAACATGCATGCCATGTTTTAATTATCCATTTCATCTCCCATGGCCATGGTGGAGGTGTTGGAAGCCATTAATGAGTGTGTGAAGCTATCAAGGTCCAAAAATTCCAAGGGAGAAGGATCCAAATGAAGGCCAAGGCTTTGGGTATTTATAGGAGGAAGGTTTGGTGGGAGTAGGTGAGAAATGGGACCCATAAGAAGCAATTTTCGCACCCCAAAAGCAGCCTCGTAACAGAAATTTCAACCCTAGAAACTTCGATCCCAGGAATTTCGACCCCGGGAATTTCGAACCCAGAATTTCGAACCTAGAATTTCAAACCCAGAATTTCAAACCCAGAATTTTGAACCTAGAATTTTGAACCCATTTGCTTTGTGTTTTTTGGATGCTTGAGCGCGTTGTTCACCAAATACATGACGTGTGACAGCTTTGACAAAAAGCGTGTCAATATTTTCCCCCCAAAACATACCTTGCTTGGTCCAAGGAAGGTGTGTTTTGCGAGGAGAGGAGAAATCCAAAAACCGAAGCCAGCAGTAATCCGGAGCGAGGTTCTATTTTCATAAAACTGAAGAGCCACGACCACACCGGATCATATTATCCAGAAAACCAAAGCCGATAAGCCAGAAATCCGTGATCGCTTCGGACCATATTAGTGGAAGACCACGATCGCTTGGCGTATTAAGGAAAGAATTCCAACGATCGCTTGGGATGTATTAATAGAAAGCCTGGAATAGCTAGAGTATCCGAGAGACTGGAGGAGCCCAGTAACCTGCGTAGAAAAGGGATACACATTACCATATATGAGCGGTCTTGCCATGTTATTTATAAGGTGGCCATAGGTCATCATATTTATTCGATGTGTTTGATCTGAGTTGATCTTAAACAAGGCAAGATCAGCCGAGGTGACCTTGAACGAGGCAAGGCCAACCGAGTTTATCCGAGGCAATCTTAAACGAGGCAAGATCAGCCGAGGCGACCTTGAACAAGGCAAGGCCAACCGAATTTTTCCGAGGCGATCTTAAACGAGGCAAGATCAGCCGAGGCGACCTTGAATGAGGCAAGGCCAACCGAATTTTCCCGAGGCGATCTTAAACAAGGCAAGATCAGCCGAGGCAACCTTGAACGAGGCAAGGCCAACCGAGTTTATCCGAGGTGATCTTAAACGAGGCAAGATCAGCTAAGGCGACCTTGGACGAGGCAAGGTCAACCGAATTTTTCTAAGGCGATCTTAAACGAGGCAAGATCAGCCGAGGCGACCTTGAACGAGGTAAGGCCAATCGTGTTTATCTGAGGCGATCTTAAACGAGGCAAGATCTGCTGAGGCGACCTTGAACGTGGCAAGGCCAGCCGAATTTTTCCGAGGAGTTTATCTGAGGCAATCTTAAATGAGGCAAGATCAGCCGAGGCGACCTTGAACGAGGCAAGGCCAACCGAGTTTTTCACAGGCGATCTTAAACGAGGCAAGACCAGCAGAGGCGACCTTGAACGAGGCAAGGCCAACCGAGTTTTTACCAGGCGATCTTAAACGAGGCAAGATCAGCCGAAGGCTGTAAATGGGTACAAGGCAGCATTTCATTGGTAAAACGACCAAGAAATGTCAGGAAATCCATTTTATTGATAACCAAATGGTGCGTTGTCGAACCAAGAGCCTACCTAAGGATTATAGCTGCTCCCGTGCATGGTAGGTCGACCCTACCATTTACATTTCAAAAAACCAAAAGATAAAACATCATGGGGCCAGAGCCCTAATATCCTTAATTGAGAAAACCAAAAGAGCCATTATCATCGGGCTTGAGAAATCTGAAGGCCGGAACCTTGAAATGAGAAAGCCGTAAATGAGGAGGTCATTATTTGAGAGTCGTAGACCATAAGAAAACCAGAAGACCGGAAAACTAGGAATCCAGGAGACCGGAAGCCGCAAGATACTGGTGCGAAGGGGGCTTGAACCTTCAGCACCAGAACCAGTGAAAGGTTCAGTTGATGATGATGCCGTCGGGACGGTTGCTAGTCCTGAGCCCGTCTTGATTTCTTTGAGGGGGTCGGATCTATCCTGGCCTCCCATCCCGAATACGAACAAACCATGCCATATCTCCATTTCTAACGCGTTCTTCAATAGCATTCCTCAGAAGACGATACTCATTTGTGTTGTGGCCATCGATGTTGTGGAATATGCAGTGTCAGTCAGAATCTCTATCTCTTTGAGTGGGCTCCCGGACGGAAGGCTTTGTGAAGGGAGCTGTAGCATGAACCTCTAGATAGATTTCTTCGAGAGTATGAGCAAGTTTTGAATAATCCGGAAACCTTGGTCTCCAAGGTGCATTAAGACCATTTCTCGAAGACTGGCAATTTCTTGTAGGGGGTTGTTGATTGGCAGCAGAAACCTTAGCCTTTCCAGGGTCGGACGGTTCCACACCCTCTACAGCATTGACATTGACAATCTTTTTGTTATTGTCGGCCTTTGCATCTTCTTCTCGAAGGAACCTTTTGGCTTCAAAATAGAATTCTCCGAGTTCCCTCGGCGTCTCCCGATATAACGAAGTTTTGAAGTCAGGTCCATCCAAGATACCAGACACTACGTCCATTAAAACCATAAATGGATCGGGTCTATCGACCGATGTTACTACAGCATTAAACCGTTTCAAGAATTTGCGCAGAGTCTCCCCGTAATTCTGCTTGATGCCATTGAGAGTCATGACGCTTTTTGGATGGGCGATGTTGATTCTGAATTGTTCCACGAATCAAGTAGCCAAAGCGTTCCAAGAAGTGATGGAGTCCGACTCCAGCTGCCTATATCACAATGCAACTATATTCGTTAAGAAAAGAGAAAAGCACTTCGCCATAACATTTTCTGAAGCAGAAAGGACTTTCATATGTCAAATATATATCGTAAGGTGTGCAGTCGGGTCCTTGTGACCATCATAGGGTTCCAGATCCAGTAACTCGAAGTCCGGTGGGTTATGTGAATTCCTTATTTCCAAAGAGAGCGTACCACGAGTCATACAATCCAAGTGTACAAAAGAAGCACCGCCTCGAGTGAACCGACGGATGATATCCGTGATCTGAGATTCGTTATCAAAAGCGAGCAAGTGAATAGTGTTGAAGTCCATATGTGGTATCGGTTGATTGAGAAGAATGTTCAGCTGAACTTCAACCCGAGGAGCTACTTCAGGTGTAATCCTGACTCCCAGAACCGTGGAAGCACTTCCATCTATAGGTGCGTGCGCTGGCACTTGAGGAACATTTGCAATAGCAGAGCCCACGACTTAACCAACCGGAGCGTCACGGGCTGGAGCGACATCGGGGTTAGGGGTGCCCCCGAGTGTAGCGGGGCTGACACCATTACGAGGAGCGGTGTCAGGATATTCGTTAGTCTGTAGGGTTGCCCTCATGTCCCGAGTCCCGGATGGAGGTACGTTGGTGCTTGTTCCGATGATGCCTGCTTGTGCAGGCTGTTGCGAAACAGCGCTTCTTATCATGTCCTCGATCCGAGCTAGAAAAGTATCGAAAGCATCTCCCTGTCGGTCGAGACGGGTGTTCAAATCCGTAGTTAGGTTCTTAACTATTCCATCGACGTCCTCTCGGGTGACGATGTTTGATAGGAGTCTTTCCTCGAAAAGTTCATGTTCTTCCTCGGCACTTGCTTCTTCTGAGCGAGTCACTTATTTTTGCTTAACCCCCATGCCGGAGGCGAGTAAAGTTGAGGTAGAGAGTAGAGGTCGAGGCCTAAACTGAATCCTGTAGCTGAAGCTGTGTTCCCCTTCCTATCGCGCAAAAATGTTGACAGGCAAAATTGTCGCACGCCAACACCCAATGTGTGTGTGTGTAAACAATTATCCAAATAAGCAGTAGAGTATGTAAATGCGGAGAGACACAGTTTTAATAGTGGTTTGGCACTAACGCCTACATCCACTTTATAATCCTTATTCATCATATCTTTGGTTGATTAAAAGGTTGTACAAGTTCGGGCAATAGCTAAGTTCGAAGTGTTACAATGGAATAGCAAAATATATGCTTGTTCTACACTTTGACTAAATTGCCTTTCTTCTTCTTCGTCGAAAAGCGTTGACTTGGTCAACAATATCCGAGTTTGGTGTTCATGTCCATGAAGTTCAAAAGTAGCATAACAATCCTTGTTAATGTTCAAGTGTTGAAGGAAAACATGCATGCCATGTTTTAATTATCCATGTCATCTCCCATGACCATGGTGGAGGTGTTGGAAGCCATTATTGAGTGTTTGGAGCTCTCAAGGTCCAAAAATTCCAAGGGAGAAGGATTCAAATGAAGGCCAAGGCTTGGAGTACTTATAGGAGGAAGGTTAGGTGGGATTAGGTGAGAAATGGGACCCATAAGAAGCAATTTTCGCATAATAAAAGCAGCTTCATAATAGAAATTTCGACCCCGGGAATTTCGAACCCAAAATTTCAAACCCAGAATTTCAAACCCAGAGTTTCGAACCGAGAATTTCGAACCTAGAATTTCGAACCCAGTTGCTTTGTGTTTTTTAGATGCTTGAGCATGCTGCTCACCAAATACTTGACGTGTGACAGCTTTGACAAAAAAGCGTTCAACAAAGATATTAGGAAAAAGGAAGTAAATAAAAATAAAAACAAATTTACTTTAATAAAATAATACCACTCCCTAACATCATTACTCTTACACACCATCGTTACACTTACACACACCACACACTTACATATGACATGAAAACTCAAGGCGGGGTGTTCTGCTGTGTGGGGGTGGGGGGTGGAATGAGGGGGTAGGGAGCGGTTTTTTTGTAATTTTCCCCCAAGATATTTAATTAAAAGTTTTCCTATAAATACCCACCCCTTTTCACTTCATTTCTTCACACCATTCTCTTATCTTCTTCCTCCTCTTAAGCTTTCTAATGCTTCTACATTCTAAGAAATAAAATAGAAAAAGAGAAGAAAATTTCTCATTACTCATCTAAGTACGCTAAGGTGTCGAAATTATCGCCTAACCACCTCTTATCTTTATTCATAAGTCACTACTACTCAGAAAAACTTGGAGATCCAAATCTCACCTCCATCCACACCAAGGCTATGAGAATCAAGGATGAGAAGGTAGATCAAATCCCTTTAGATTAGCAAAAGTGAAGTAGGAACATACTGGGATAGTTTAGGAAGAGTTTTAACAAGTTCCAGTAGCGCTAAAATCCAATATAATGTAAGAAACTAAACTTAAATGACCCTAACTACACATAAGTAAATGGTATTTTAATGAAGTTAAAATAATTGTTATATGTATGTTAAATATTTCTTACGAATTCCATGATGAATGTTTGACAAGTTTGGATGCTTATATGTTTGACTGTACGGATGTTTAACAAGTCACATTAAATACATGTCGATAAGTGCAAAGGAAACCACTTTCCTTATATTTAATGAAAAGGAGAAAATAGAACGACTAAACCTCTCAAAATGGTTTTAAATGTTTTAGAAATGTTTTTCAAACACTTCTAAGTATTCAAATGAAGTTTGGAAAGAACACAAGTTTTGAATTAGTATCTTGCAACTTCGCTACTTAAAAATTGAACCTTTTATATATGGAAAATATAAATCTAAATTCTTTAAAACAAAATTTTCCCAAATCCTTGTAACCTAGATTTCCAATGAATCCTAAAATCAAGATCTATTGGGGATATTTTGAATTATGGCTAAAACAAGTTATAAAAAACATCGCGATTTTGCAACTAGAAAATCCAAAAAACAAGATTTTTGAAAATGAAGTTTTAAATTTCAGAAAATTATGGAATAAATCATATAAGTCCTTTAAAATGTTTTAGAAGTAATTTAAGTTGATTATATGAATAATAAAAATCATTTAAATGAAATAAGCTAAAATGACACTTTTTGGCATGCTTTCTAATAACGATTGAAACTAAAGTTTAAACTTAATAAATCCTCTTCAAATCTTAATGAATGGTTTTAAATAATTAATGAAGTAATTTTGAGATTACTTTTAAGATCCAGAAATAAACTGTAGACGTTAGATAATTAAACTAAATCAAAAAGAAAAAGTAAGCAATGATTTATTATTGGCTCTGATAAGACAAAGAGTAAGCCTGATTTTTATATTTCTGTGATCCGAATGTGGATATTTAACCAAGGAGATGTTCAGGAGCAACCAGTGCCTTGGCTCACCAGGCCCTTTCCGGGGCGAGGACTAGATAAATTTAAAATGTCGGAAATGAATCAAGTAAAAGATCAAATTTTCTAAAGATAAATAAATCAAATTTCTTGGAGATGACCTTGTTGCATTTAGTATCAAATTCTGAGGAGGAAATCCTTACTATCCATAAGAATTTAAAAGGTTTTTACACTGCTATTCAACGGATACTAGGTTTTGAATACGAAAATTGATATCGAATACAATAAAGGTGATTTCCTCAGATCCAATTAAAAGAAAATGGACTTACCACCCACATGACTTAATGAGTAAGGCATACTGATTCTATACATGTCCCTAAAGAATATTTGAAGTTGCATACCCTTTGATAGGGACTAAGATGTTGGTGACGTTGATCTTGATGATAAGAACCTTGTTTTAACTATTATTATAAAATATATACTAACTCTTTATTTTTAATATATATATATATATTAGATGTAGATACTGATTGTTGAAGACTGTGCAGTTTAGAGATTCAAAGATTACAAAGAAGAAGAAGAGGAAAAGTTCAAGTTGGAGACTCATGAGTATAAGAATTTAATAGTTCAAGAAAACATGATAAGTTGTAAGAGTCTAGATTTTACTGTTAAAACTCCATAATAGCACTGAATCTTTATTTCAAATATCTTATCATTTTTACCTTATTTAAAATCTTTTTATTTTCAAACAAATTTCAAAATTACTTCTTATTTAAAACATAAACCTTTGATATTTAAATATATTTCTTATATTTTAAATCTTACCTCTAATTTAAATATTTTAGATTTTCTTACTTATATTTTAAGTTTTAATTATATATGATTACTTAAGTTTTAATATTATTATTGCCTTATATTTATAGATTTATATATTAAGTTTTAAGTTTCTTATTTTATCTATAGGTTTGTATATTAAGTTTTAAGTTTTTTATACTTAGATTAGATTTTATATCACTCTTATAAATTATAATTATAAATTTTATAGTGTTTTGTAGAACTTTTTATTATATCAAAATAATAAATACAAGGGCGAACAGGAGATATACAACATGTATATCCACTACAACATCAGCACTCCGCAGGGAGATGAAGCTACAAAAAAGAAAATGGTAACTATACAAGGTATTACACACCCTAATCTAAGAAATAAAAACAATGGAATTAGTAAGATAACCTGGTCTTCCATAACATAGATTAGAATTCCTTTAGTCATATAGTGATTTGCGTTGACAAACTTGCAGTGTCACTCAAAGATGAAGGAGTGACCCTTCAACACCTTTATCTTTTTTGCTTTGAGTCACAATACTAGGAAGAGCAAAGAGTTGGGAGCTATTACATGCTTCAATCTCCTCAACAATGAAAGGAGGAGGTGGTTTGTACGCTGCACAAGGGGGGACAAGGTGCACATACAGGTGTTCTTCTTTGGATTTTCCGTTGAGTTTAGCAGAGGAGATAACAGATTTTCTTGAGGGAGAAGGTCTTTATTTAAAGGGGACGACTTAGCTAAAACATCACTGACAACCTCGACTGGCTTTGGAGGATTAACATTTTGTTCAAAAACCCAGGTTTAAACTGGAAACCAGAGGAGGTACCTTTGTGTTGATTCATGTTAGCAACAGAAGCCTAGGAATGATTCAGACCAAGCGCTTCCTTCTCCTTTTCTTATTCACCAAAAACCATAGTTACATAAAAAAACCATGACTACAGACGGTCTCATGGATCTGCGCATTCACATTACTTATGCTACCAATTACAAAAACTGTTCCTTTACCATTCTCATTACACACAACTTCATCCTTCTTACCTTTAACTAGTAGATCACCACTCATACAAATCTTCCCTTCCTCAATCTCACACAGTTTTCTAATATGTCATTGTCACCAAGTACAGTGTCACCAAGAACATCAAAATTGTTATAAATGTTAAATTGAGTAACTTCTTCCACCACACTTCTCTTATCTCCAACAACAATGTTGTATTGAGAGTCATTCATGTCAACAGTAACTGCCCAAGCAGTAGCTTGGCCATCCTTCACAGAATTAGGATCTAAATCATCAATCATTGTTTTTTTGCTTAACACTTTACCACTTGATTTTTTATGCTAAATCTTCTTGTTCCCGTTCATAACCTTTCTTCGGTCCTCTTTCTTTTTACCAAAAGTAAGTTCTATCTATACTACAGGAGAAGGAACACTAACTTTATTCTTAGTTTCGACCTTATGAATGATACTACAACTAGCATCTACTTTCTTCACATGTTTAACAACTTTGCTATAAGAATCAACTAAGTGGCTGAAGGCCTTACAATGAGAACATATAGAGAGTTTCCACATATAATCTACTTTGAAAAAGTGTTCTGACCCATCAAGTAATTACACAGAGAACTGCTCAGGTAATTCATTCTCAAGTGATATACCTACTATGCATTTTGTATATTCAAGTCTATCAAGCCTCTCAGCGGAAGTATCCATACAGAGAAAATTTCCAATCCTAAATGCTAACCAATATATTGCTAGATGAGACCGGGCATACAACGGGACATCTAGTTGTTTGATCCAAACCGACACCCATTTGATTTTACTACAATCATTACGTAACCCAGAATCTTATAGCTTAACAATAAAAACCTTGTTTCTAACTATTACAGGGTCCGCATGTACAATTTTCAACTTATCTTCTGTGGAAGAAAAAAGGAAGAAAAACATTGTACTATTAAATTACACTTTAACGGTCCGTTTGGGTTTCCAATCCCTCCTCAAGTGGTTAATCACGAGTATAAGATTGAGGTTGATCCAAGAAATCCCATTAAGTAATCCTGCCAGATTTCCTCCACAACACTAATAATTTCTTCAAACAAAAGAAGCATTTGTCCTAAGAAGGATAATTTGATGGAAGGAGGGGGAGTAATGTTGAATCACAAGATTTTGATCAATGACAAGATAAATAATCAACTCAACAGTATGTTTCACAAACACAACAAAAAGCTTTAGAAGTATTTTAGTTCTTTATAATAAGTAGAGTCTAGTCTTAGTTTACAATGAAAAAATATCTCCTTGAAGTTTCTATTTTTAAACTATCTCAAATATTATATGTATATACAAGTGAATATGGAAAATACATTTGGCATCGACTAGTTTGGCCAAGTTAGTCGACTGGATATGTATGCACATGAAAGTTGTGTGCATGTTCCAGATTCAGTTGACTAAATATACATATTTAGTCGATTGAATCTGGATGTATACAAAACTTTTATTTATTCCTAGATTCAGTGGACTTACTATAAATAATCAATCGACTGAACTGAGTTCTAGCTGTCATATTCTGATGAGACATGACTTTTTCTTAAGAGTTATCTTCAATCTGCATGGATGCAACTCTCTAATTTTGTGCATAACTCTTCATTAGCAGTTGTAACTCTTTATTCACTTTATATACACGCAAGAACAACATCTCAACTCACCTTACTGGATCCTATTCTTTTCTATTTTATTTAATTCAAGTTCTTTCTTACTATAAGTGCTAGTTTCTTTCATTCTTGATGTCTTTAAATTCTATGATCATATTTCAAACACCGTTTGAATTCCAAAGAGATCTTAATCCTATTATATCTCCACTTAATCTCATTTGTTAATCAATAAACTCGAGGAGAAGATTGTTGGATATTGTACTTCATTTTTTGACAATTTAGTATTGTACTAGAACACATATAAGTCATCTGTAACGACCCAATTTTCGAACACCTCGGAAGTTGTGCCCTTATTTAAGAACAAGAATAGATACAAGATATAACTAAAGAAAACATCAGAATCTCACAGCGGAACTTGAACAAAATATAATATAACAGAATACAATACATCATAGTCATAATACATCATAGTACAGTGCATCGGATACATGGATATATTTCCATTTCAACTTACAAACTTCATAATTATACATAAATACTGATAACTGACTTGCAAACTTCATAGGTATAATATATAGACCATCTTGCGAAAACCATCCCATCCAGTTTAGTCCAAAAAGTTATCTAACACCTGCTTCACTTGTCTACTCATAACAAGTGTTATGAGTACCCAAGAGTTTGAGGAAAACAAAGAAAAATAAACTCCGGGTCAGTCAGGGGACTGGTATGAATAAACGATTTAAAACAAGTTGATTCTGATAAAGGATATCTCATAAGACCACGCCGTAAAAATGGAACGGGTTTTTCCCCTTATGAGAATCCAAAAATAATATGGCTTAAATTCCAAAAACATTTTAAAAGAAAGATAATCGTAAGACCGATCCACACATAAACACGGATGGTTTTTACCTTATGATAACCCAAAATAGTTTTGAAACAATATTATACTGATATTAAAATAGTGTCTAGGGTTTCCACAAATAAATTAGAATCTAGTAGAACGCTTGCATCTCATTTTCCACATATATAGTATACAAACAAAACCACTTGGCTCTTAGGGACAATGGATTTCCAACTATGACAAGGTATGGAACCACCTTCCGATAGTGTATCTCTAGAGAGGAATACACTGGGTTCAACAAGAACGTCTTGCAACCCGGCCCATACATGACCGACCACTCATTTCTCTTGAGTGTATCGAATATATTATCACCGACGGTTGGGCCCACATAACCGTTATCCGAAGATACAGAAGCGAAAGAAGTAATAAAGTGAATACTCTCTAGATGGTAACAATACACCCTAATGGGAGCGACCTACATAGCTATGCTGCCTTCCCAATTTTTGTCATTTTCCGGTTGTGAAGCCTGATGTCAGTTTCGTCCTTTTTAACAGATCTCTTCTTCAATTACTTTGGATAACACACCATCATATCTGTCAGAACACACAATTTATTTTCCCAAATACGTTACGGGCATAAAGCTAAGAGAAACGAATTCCTCCACCACCAACATAATATACTTCAGAAAAGTCAATGTGTAAGATCTGATAGATATACGTTGTCAGACACCCGACCATACAAGCTGCCCTGGGACTGGACAAACCGAAGGCACTATGCTATAAAACAAAATAGCCCTTGCATATCTCCGTCTTCAATTTTCTTCAATAACTTCTGACATGCGATGTATCAATCAAATCGAAGTGGAATATTAATTCCGGACTCTTTGAAATGATTAGATTAATGTCTCTTACGGTTAATCGTTACTTAAGAAACATATTTCAATATTCATTTGTATGAAAACATTTCTTTAAAGAAATAGTTATCAGCTTAAAATGACCTGGATTAAGTATAATTCATTTTATATCATCTCTAATTTATAAGCTTCGACTAAACAGAATAGCATATCTCTGTATTGGTAAAAATCTAGATATTTAACAGTCTATTATAAATGAACAACTAAAGCCTGTGCTTCGCACATGGTACTTCTTTCAAAAATGTTAGCTTGTTTATACGAAAATTATATGCATTTTATACATTGGTCACACTTTGTAAATTATCTTTTTATTTCTAAACAATCATTAATAACTTAATTTATACAGCTTTCTATTTTATATTTTATTATTTCCTTTTTCGTTTGATTTCTAAACTTGTTGAAAACCCCTTTAAACCCATCTACCTATGATACTCTTCCTCTTAAGGTTTCCCTTCTACCGGACCAAAATGTTGACTTCTTTCTTCCTATTAATTTTTTAAAGCCTCTTTTAATTTATTTTTATTCTTTTTCTTTTATTTTATATTTCATTTTTGTTTATTTTTAAAACTTGTTAACCCTTTTTAAGTCAAGCCACTATGATTTCCCGTCTAATGTCTTTCCTCCCATCGCCAAAATGTTTGGATTCTTTTCTCCTTCCAATTACATTAAAAATCTCTTTTTATTTATTTTTATTTTTTCTTCTTCCAAAGTTAATACAATGACATCGCATAATATATTATTATTGTATATTTTAAATAAGCAACTAAATTAAGTTATATAGGATTTTGAAGATTTTAACCAACATTTGTTTTTATTTTTCATTAAATTTTTAGTTGGCTCCAGTCTCGGTATTGGTCGGAACCGATCCGGAATGAATGACATTTCATGATTTCAATAGAAACCTTATACTATGTTTATAACACCATTTAGCCGTATTACCAAGACCACAAATTTAACCAATCTTGCAAAACTTCTTAGAATTCTACCATGATAGTTTCCAAAGCTGGAAACAATGCCCTGTAATTGACAGGAACATCAATATTAGTCCTTGATCCATTACTTATCTGATTAGCAATAATAATGCATGGTAAGTTGGCTTTGATTTCAAATTAAACATGGTTATTATATAATATATTTTTCTTCTTTCCTTGGTTTTCTACTGCTGCTTCACTTCTTTCCGAATGTTGATGCTCCACTATTCTTCTCAGTACTTTGCAAATTGTACACAATATGTGTCATGCACTACTCCACTTCCCACTTAATCTATTTTCTACCTACTTCCTTTTCTTTCCCTTTGATTGCTTTTTCTTCCTTTTGTTTGGACGTTATCTATACAAATTTGCTTCACAGGAGAGCACCATTTAAGGTAAATTTTTATTTATTTCTTTTGTATGTGTCTAACCGTACACAGTCTTAACCCTGTTCTTATTTATATGATGTTGCTTATATATTTCCTTTTACGTCAGTCTAGTAAAATGATATCAACTAATTTACTACTACCTTCCATACTCCTTCCCTTCTCTATTCTGCTTATCCAAACCTATCCAACCCTTCACCCATCCATGTTAGCATGGTGTAACCAACTAAACTCTCGTAGCTCCCTCTCTTCGTCCCTTTTATTATCTTGCCGTGCTTCGAGCTGCGGGAGACACAAACATGGTGTCATCCTCATGAACCCTTTTCTGTTGCTACCACCTCTTCTTTCTCTTTTGCTTTCCTTCTTTCCTTCCATTTACCACTGCATGGATTCAATCAGACCATCAATACACAATGCTTCACTGAGTTCACTCTTTCTCTCTTCCTTTTGTCATTCCACTTTTCCACAAGGTGTACACCACTGCACAACATTGTTTGTGTACGCGCACAGCCCCACCTTGATCATCGCCACACATCACACAACATTATTTTCGATTAACCTTCATTAGTCTGACGTTGACCCATGGCCGGAGCACCTTGCCAATTTTTACTGCACTCGATCGACACCCTGCTGTGCAGTCCACCCTTAACTCCAGCATTCAAGCCAGCAAGCAAAAACCCCGCCTCAACTTAACCTTCCAAACTACTTACTGGAAAAATATTATTACATTTTTTCCTACGTTATCCGATCCTCGGTGCTCCTCCAGGATCAAACCTTGACTTTACAACTACATAGTTCACCAAAATCTGCCTCATTTCCTTTTTCAGGTTATTCCAAAATATCTCCTAATTCCAACGTTGTAATACATGATTTTACTTTCTGAATTCATATTTTGTAAATAAGAAAACAAATGGATCCCTGAAATTCAAAATTTAAATGGTTGAAAACTTGGTTTGTGAACCCTCTTTTACTGTATAATTTCAAACCGTGCCCATATAGCTTATTATACCATGGTTTTATTTTCAACATGTATTAGATTAAATGAACACTTATCATAAAGTGATCAGAGACTAGTATCTACTAGGAATTTAGATAATGATTTTTGAGGGTAGGCAGAACCAGTATATTACCATTTGCGTACACAGTATACAAGAAAACAAACCATCAAGTTTTCAATCCAATATACCTTTAACTGTTAAGTTCAGACATATTTTAAATATATTCGTTCATGGGTTCAAGCATATATACAAGCATCAAATGACTAGTATATGATTGTAGCACGGTTTTAAAAGGGTAAACAGTGAAGAGTTTACTCACAAATAAATGTTTACTCTGTTCCTTGTTCTAATGCTCTGCCTAGTGTCTCTCTCTACAGATTTCCTTGCTCAGTTTGGTTCGAGTATTCAGCATGAATTTGTGTGTGAAAATGTGTGTGTATGGTTACAAATTTATAGGTAAATAATATGATTAAAATAGTGTATGGTTTCAAAACATATGAAATGGAATGGAACAGAGGGTAGCTGTTTTTATGATTGAAAAGAATTATCCAGTATTTCATGGTTGCATGACTTGATTGATCAATACTGTGTGAGGTATTTCCTACTTTTGATTTCACTCCTCAGGCGTAAATGTTCAGGCAATCCGATGAAGTACACCAGTTTGCATAAAGCACATGCAAGAAACATTTTAGAAATAGGTGCTTGGCTCTTAAGCAACCACTACTTTGTTTGATATGAATGCATAGGCTGTTCTAAAATCTAGCTGATGTTTGTTGATTGATTTAGATGTTGAAGTGTAGGAGGCCATGTGCAAATATAAGAAGACTTAGTTCTTAAGCTATTTATAGCTTTTTAAGATGCCTGTATATAATTGAAAGGAAATTTTTGCCTAGCTGTGTGTACATGGATTTGTAGAACCAGCCTACAGTTTTATTTGTGATATCTCTTTCATTTGCTATACGGCTAGAATGTGAAGTAGCTTGTTTTAGCATAGGTTATCTTTTATATATATATATATATATATATATATAGTACACAACACACGAATAAATGTTAGAACTTTGATCTCAAGGCACAAGTCTGTTTCACCCTCTCTTTTCATTTCTTATATGGTTCTGTACAACAATGCAAAATGATTTGAAAGACCATGCTTTGTTTTAAACAACTCGGATATTAGCAAATAGGTTGTCTACAATTCTAGTGCTTAAGGCTTGTCTGGTTTTGAAAGGAAGTGTACTATGTGTATATATGTTTTCCTGTTGGATTATTTATTCATTTGAATGGCACATCTGAACATAAAGCAACTTATTTTAATTAAATAAGTGATTATAAAACTTAAGGACAAAAGGTTTTTAAATCTTCATAGTCCCCTTTTGTTTTATATGTATTAAGCAAATACAATATTTTACACATAAATATTGATTTTTTTTTTTACATAAGCTAAAAATCTAAATAAAAATGTAAACAATAGTCAAAACATTGCTTACTTTCTATTTTTACAAATATACATCTATAATATTTTTATAACAAACTATATATATATATAACATATATATACATTAATACATATACATATGCATTTTATTAAAAGATAAATTTAAATTTCTACATGTATTAACTCTAATTAATTTAATAGAATCAATATTTATTGATTAACAAAGTTAGCAATAATCCGGGACATTACATCATCTATATTCTTGTAACAAAGTCCTGCAAATGCGGTAGAAAATCCTGAACGTAATTCAGGTGGTGAAGTCCTGTAAGCAAGTCTAGGCAGAAAAATCGTAGCTGCTAGAGTATATGTGCCTATAACGACGGTAGAGACCAATTCCTCCAGGTGAAGTGAGGGGTTTATAGTGAAAAGCCTAAGGGTATGTTAGGGACTGGACTTAGGACGATGCTCCAAACCAATATAAAAATTCCTAGTGTCTTTACTTTTACTTACAATTTTTATATAGTTTGTCCATTATATCATTTCTTTATATTTATATCATTAATATTTACTTGCATAAAACAAGTTAGTTAATCATCTATTATAACTTTCACATTTAGTATAAAACACACACTTCCATATTAGTCGTTCCTACTAGATCTTTTCATTTGGTGTCAGAGCATGGCCATCATAAAATTGTAAAACCGTTATTTGATATCTAGTAAGTATGGAAAATAACACTAGTACTATCACTAACACAAGTTTCACAGAAGGTCAATCCACTACAAGACCTCTACTACTTTTTAATGGCATGAATTATAGTTACTGGGCTATCGGAATGAGAACTTATATGCAAGCCAATGGATCTGACACTTGGAATATTACTCAAAAAAGTATACTATTCTCACTACCAACTATTCTGAGTGGTCAAATTCACAAAAAAATGAAGTTAGTTCAAATGCTAAAGCTATGAATATGTTGCATTGTGCCTTAGATGGAAATGAGTTTAACCATATTCGCATGTGTAATATTTCATATGAGAGACGGTAAACACACAAAGTAACACATGAAGGAAACAACAAGGTTAAACAAAGCAAGATATCCATGCTTAAGAGTTAATTTCCAAATTTTAGAACGAATGAAAATGAATCTGATATGTATTCCAGATTTCAAGATATTTATCATTCGTTACTAGGGCTTGGTGAAAAGTATTCTGATTTTGATAAATTTCAAAAATTCTAAACTCTTTAACGAAAGAACGAGAAAGGAAAGTCTTAGCTATCGAAGAAGCTAATGATCTCTCAACCATGAAACCAGAAGAGTTAATAGGAAATCTAATGCCATACGAAGTAAATTCATAGGCCAAAAAAATTCATGCACAGGATAAAAAGAATCTTGATTCCATGCAAAAAAAGAAGAAGATTCAGATTCTGATAACAAAGAAGATTTAGCTTTCATTGCTAAAAATTTAAAGAAGTTCTTGAAATGTAGAAAGAGGAAATAAATATATCTTCAAAAGAAAATCTAGTAACAATAATTCATCCGAACCATCAGTGTCAGTTTTAGAATGCTATAAATGTGGAAAGAAAGGCCATATAAAGAAATACTGTCCAGAGAAAAAGAAAGAACATCAGATCAAAAAAGATAAATCCAGGAATAAAGTTTTCTCTTCAACCGGAATGATTCTAATTCATCATCATCAGACGGTGACAATAGTGATAATGAACAAGCAAAAGGTATGCTTCATAGCTAAAGAAAATGAGGTATGTGATTTTTTTATGAAGATATGGTAGAGATAAATTCAGAATTGTTAGAATCTTGAAATAATTACAAAAGAAAATATAAATAGGCAAATGAGATTCAAAAAAAGGAAGAATTCCAAAGAGATATGTTGAAAGATGAAAAAGAGATACTAGAAGAAGAAATTAGAAAACTTAAAGCATCTCTTTCTGATGCAGGTTCTCAACTTTCTTTATTGAGTCAAGAAATTGAAACTCAAAAAGAAAGAATAATGTACTTATTTCTGAGAATCATGATTTGAAAACTAGAATTAAAATAGTTAATTTAGATAATTCTAGTCTTAAAATCAAGTTCGACGAGATTACTACAAATGTTTCTGATTTTAATAAAGGTAGAGAGAATTTATCTAAAATTATAGAATATTCTTAGCCCACACATAGTAAAAAGGGATTAGGTTATAAAATAAAGGCTAATATTCAACCTAGTAAGAAGTTAAATAAATAAAATAAACCTAACAATTCATCAATACCTTTTGCAAAGATAAAAGTTACTAAAACTATTAATATATGGGTTCCTATAACAAATAATTCTTTGATCAGGAATAAATATATAAAAACTTCTTAGAAACTGTTCATAAAAATAAGGATTACTTTTATGAAAGGGACACTGAACCCTTTTGGGTTTGGTTTCCTAAGAACTAACTCTTAGGATCCCAACGGAGGAAATGGGTACCAACGACATTACATATTTTTTGCATGTCCCACTCAAGAAAAGAGGAAAGTGGATACTCGACAGTGGTTGCTCAAAACATATAACAGGAGACAAAGAGATGCTGACTAATATTATCTACTCAAAAGGGGGAACTGTCACATTTGGAGATAATTCCAAAGGCTATATCATTGGTAAAGGCGATGTGAGCAATTTCAGTACATCTAATTTACCTCTTATTACTGATGTTTTTTTAGTTAAAAATATGAAACATGATCTGCTTAGTATTAGTCAATTATGTGATAAAGGTTTTAAGATATCATTTTCAGAAATTAAATGTAATATTTCTAAAAAAAAACAGAATTTAATCTTTAAAGGAAATAGGGATAAAAATATTTATATTCTAAATATGAAGGTAAATAGTAATCCGAATATGTGCTTATTAGCCAAAGAAAATGCTTCTTAGTTATGGCACAAAAGATTTTGTTATATCAACTTTAAAACAATAAATAAAATTTGGAAAAATGAATTAGTCAAAGGCTTACCCTAAATGAAATTTAATGTAGATAATCTATGTGATGCTTGTCAATTTGGAAATTTGAAAAAAAAAAATCCTCTTTTAAGATCTAAAAAGATTATTTCAACACTATAACCATTAGAATTACTAGAAATGGATTTGTTTGGGCCAACTCAACTTCAATCCATAAATCATAATATATATGTATTTGAAATTGTTGAATATTTTCCAAGATTTACTTAGACAATTTTTATGAAAAATAAAAAAGATATTTTTGAACATTTTAAAACATTTGTTAAATGAATTCAAAATTTAAAAGGTTTTATAGCTAAAAACTTAGAAGTGATCACGGAGGATAATTCTAAAATGAAATATTTGATCAATATTGTAAAAAAAAGGCATTTTCATAATTTTTAGTTTCCTAGAACTCCATAACAAAATGGAGTTATAGAACGGAAAACCAGAACTTTACAGGAATGTGTCAGAACATTATTAAGCGGAAGTACATTGCCAAAACATTTTTGGGTTGAAGCAGTTTCTACAACTTTATGTTTCAAATCGTGTTTCTATTCAGCCACTTACGAAAAATACTCCTTACGAACTATTCAACAGTAGAAAACTAGATATTTCATATTTTTAAAGTTTTAGGATCAAAATGTTTTATTTTAGGTAATAAAGATCATCTTGGAAATTTTGATTCAAAATCCCTTGAAGGAATATTTCTAGGATCTTCGGATCAAAGTAAACCTTATCGTATTTTCAATAAAAGATCAAATAAAACTAAAGAAACACTTTATGTTTCATTTGATGAAAATTTTATTCAAAATTCATATGAAGAGAATTTGAAAAATAAAGATTCTCAAGATGATGATAATGTTAATTATAATTTTAGAGAAGATGCAAACATTATTCATAACAATGATAATGATAGTATCACTGAAAATCAAGATGTAACCGAAAATAATGGTCAAAATGAAAATAATACAACAGAAAATGAAAACCACATTAATAATTCTAGGGAAGATGAAAATATTATTCATAATTCTAGAGAAGATGAAAACATTGTCCATAATAATAATGGATTAAGATCTCCACGTAAAATTCTGCAGGATCATCCAGTTCAAAATATTATTGGAGAAGTAAATTCAAATGTGAGAACTAGAAATCAATTAAATTTGGTAAGTCATGCAACATTTTTATTTAATGTAGAACCCAAAAATCCAAAAGAAGCATGTTATGATGAAAACTGGATTATGGCCATGCAAGAAGAACTTAACTAGTTTGAATGTAATAAAATATGAGAATTAGTTCCTATACTGTGACGACCCCAAAACCCCATACGACGGTGTTAAGGGTAATCTTTGGAATATAACACATAAACAGATAATAGCAGAACAAAATAAAATAAATACACCAGATAATGAACAAATAATACACTGGATAAACGTAATCATCAGAGTTACATAGTATATAGGATCATACTTAGTACACATACAGTTTAGCTATACATAAATGTCTACAGCGGAAACAAACATAATATGTACAATAGGAGCTGAACAGCATAAAAAGAGATAAATGATAGAATCCATCTTCAGCTCCAGCTATCCAGAAAGAGCCAGCTAAAACCTGAATACAAGGCTGCCCGTGTAGAAAAAGGGGCACCCGAGTTTGCAAGTGAAACAAACTACGAGTCAGTCATGGGACTGGTATGAGAAATCTACTTAACACATTTATAATATGGCTAATCACAGGACCACGCCACTTACGCGGAACGGGTTTACTCCATTGGATTGCCAGTGCTTTAAAACAGGTAAATCGTTTAAACATCGTAATGCTTTTTATAAAAATGAAGCCATTATAAGACTCAGTTCCCATCACACAATGCAACGCAAACCGAAGAATAGAGTTTTTACCTTATAATGGCCAAAATATGCTTGATACGAATAAAACAAAAGAATTTGATATTATTACTAGTGTTTATATGTTTCAAAAACAATTTCAAATCATAAGTATCAATCATAGACGACATGAGCGTCCCATGCCACTATGTCGCCAAATATAGGTTTACAATCAAAACCGCACGGTATCGTATATGGAAATTGGATTTCCGTCATGAACCAAGGCAAAAGATAGTCCTTACCGACATCGAGACGCTCTAGCCTGCCCCTCAGGACCCAGACTTAGGTGGGCCCTTGGATCGTCATGGCTGGTTCACCGATGTGGATTAAAATGCCTGAACACTGCGTTTCCCCGCCCTATGGGGCGTAAATGAGCCAACGAATGACTCCATCGGTCCCGGATCGACCAATATAACCGAGGCGCCTCGCAACAGCAACAACCACATAGGTGAAAATAATATAAATGTCAGCCAGTTCAAGCACTGACACCACCTCTAGCTAGAAGGAAACGCATGCCCTCCCTGATGTCCTCTCCCGTTTCTGGTTCATACCGGGGTGTGAGGCTCGCGAATTCACGTTATACACAGAGCTATGCCACATAGGCGGTGCTTTGATCATCAACCACAAAACTTTGCTTTTCAACAGAAGCCTTGATCACTGCATCTTAGCATGCCACACAGGCAATTCACACCATGCAACTGATGGCTATCAATCACACAGAATGAATTCCAATGTCAGACACACAGTCCATTTGCAAGTTCGTTCTGGGTTTGAACGAAACCGGAGGCACTATATACCTCGCATACCCATCGATCTCCACGTACGTCTGGACGATCACCACTCATTATCCATATTTCGGGATGCCTCCCAATCAGGACATCAGTTATCATCCAAGCGAGGTGAAGATCTCCGGTCTTCGACCACCGTCTTCATCATCGATTCCTTATCGTCGATTCAGTTATTCAGAATGGGATAAACCCGGTCTTTCTGAGCAACTCGCGTATATAATAAACAAGTGCTACACAAACACAACATACGCTTCATTCCAATTCATCAGTCACTAACCGTAAATCAGTAAGAGAACGATTTCCCAAATATTAACCCCGAAGGCCGAAACCAACATCAGATCAAAACCCAAGAAACCATTCGACTTAGCTAACCTTCAGTTAGTTTCTAAATTTCACATTCCATATCGTTTATAATATTTTATAACGATTTATCGCTATTTTTATTTATTTAAAAATAGCCAATTTATTCAAACAACGCTTCAGGCCATAACGCGGCCGTGGCGCTGTTTTCTTCAGATTTGATTTACACATATCTGAAAATCTAACTGTTGGATCTTCACAAAATTTATATCATTAGAAAGATCTTTTCAAAACGAATCCAACGGTTCCAGTTTTGGAAAAATCCGACGGTCGGATCTCCCGGTACAATCGTTTGAAGTTTCGATTTCAAAATATGAACTGCAGCGTCGTTATTTGTTTTATTTTAATTATGTTTATATATATATATATAATATATTCTGGCGCTGTTTTTCTTTAGATTTGAATTCAACATTCCAGACAATCCAACCGTTGGATTTTTACAAAGTTGGTGTCGTTGGAAAGATATTTCCAAAGCGAACCCAACGGTTTCGGTTTCAGGAAAATCCGATGGTCGGATCTCGCGCACTAATCATTTGAAATCACGGTTTCAAAACACGAACTACAGCTTCATTATTCAATTTATTTTAATTATATTTATATATATATAAATATAATATATTCTTCGATTTCAAAACCATTTCCCTTTCACACATTTGATAAAAATTGATTATTTTATCCAACCGACATTTATTTCGACACTTCACTATTTTTAACAATTCATGTATATAATAAAAATATGATTTTTATTGTAAAACGATTTATTTCAAAACATGACTATTTTATATAGTTCATATAGATGATAAAAATATGATTTTTATTATAAAACAATTTATTTCAAAACACGAATACCATTCAACACATGAATTTCTATTCAACGAATGAATTTCTATTCAACACATGAATGTTTTCTATAGTTCATATATATACAATAAAAAGGTGATTTTTATATTTAAAACAATTTATTTAAAACACGAATACCATTCAACACATGAATTTCTATTCAACGAATGAATTTCTATTCCATACATGAATGTTTTCTATAGTTTATATATATACAATAAAATGTGATTTTTATTGCAAAACAATTTATTTCAAAACACGACTATTTTATATAGTTCATATAGATGATAAAAATATGATTTTTATTATGAAACAATTTATTTCAAAACACGAATGTCGTTCAACACATGAATTTCTGTTCAACACACGGATATAGTTTCAACATGTGAAAATAATTCTAACACATGAATAATATTCAAAATTTCGGCAGCATAACGGCAGGGTAGTTAAAACCGGGGCCGCCCCTAGTACGGCTCCTCGCTCCACCTTAAAGCCCCGTAGCTTTTGACAATGGGGATTTCATGCATCTAGTTCGCACGCAGGCGGCGTGTATATTTTTTCTTTCTTTTCCATAAACTAATCCTATGTGGTTTCAACCAAATAATTCTCAACCACAAACGGGTATTTTTCAACCACAATCAATCAATTTCAACCATAAACAATTCTAATCAACCATTCGCTATCAACCAATTTTCACACCAATCACAACCAATAAATATCGTCCATGGTTTGTGGACGAGGGGCGTATATATATATATATATATATATATATATATATATATATATATATATATATATATATATATATATATATATATATATAGCATTTCTCTTCTATTTCAACACATATATAATTTTTACAATGCATATATAACTTATACATCAAATGTACAACTTATACAACGTTTATACATGAGGTGTACAACGATTATATAACTAGTACATCGACTATATAATTTATACATCGTCGTTTTCCATATCGATTATAATTTAGAAATCTGACATTGGGTTCCACTCCACTAAAAATAGCAGAAGGCGCAGAAAAATATGCGGTCTCTTCTAGAATGTAGAAGATGTCCACACGAGTCCACTGTCTCTTGTTTCACTGAATTTCGTCAACAAACGAAAAAGATATGATTTTTACAGTGAAATCAAAAATCGTAGCGCTTTAAAGTGCTATAATATAGTTTATTTTAAAATAGCCGTATACCTCTTTGAATTCTTCAAAACTAGGTTTAGCTTTTTCTTGAAATCCGTGCAACGATACGTCGATCGGCCTTCGCTACGTGAAAGAGCTTCGAAATCCACTCCAGAGGGTGCCAACCACGTCAGGTGCGATAGGGGTTTCTGGTCGTGGCGGCGCTCGTAAGTCGGTGACTTCGTGGACCTCGATCTGGCGAAATACTGAACGAGAGAAGGTGAAATCTATATGGATTTGAAGAGGGGACTTCGATCTTCAAAAAGTTCCAAAGGAGGGGGTGGTTTCGTTGAGAGTTGGAAGAGAAAAGGAGTAGGGAAGGATGGGATGAGTTCCGCCGTCGGCTTCAGGGGTATCGGGGAAGAAGACAAATGATGGCCAATAGAAAATTTTTATTTTATTTTATAATTTTTATATTCTCGAAAATACCCCTTGTCACACACGAACACCAATCCAAACCCAACGACTGTCGCCCCTAGCTAAATACCCCCATTCCGAACACAATGGGATATGTTTCGTAGGCCCATTCGACTGTTTCAGTCAGTTTTCATTCAAATTAAAATATAAGACATTCAATATTTGATTTGAACGTACATTTCAATTTGTCGGGGCCACATACTGATTCTAAAAATTCCCGAAAAATAAATCTAGCTATGTCTTGACGATACGGTCCCAACAAAACTAGTTTCATCGAATTCTGAGACCGTTTGAAAAATGGCCCTTTTCAGGTTGATCCAATTTAATAGAAATCGACCAAACACATTTTCCTTTGCCAAGCTCACATACTAGCTTCAAAAATTATGAAATTTGAACCCTAGTAATAATTTGACATCCCGGATCCAACAAAAGTGGTTTCATCGAATTCCGAAGTCATTTGCAAAATGGCCATTTTCACGGGCTATATAAACTCTATAGCGACCTTTCTGAAAATTCATTTGGCCATAACTTTTGCTTCCTGCTACGAAACTTCGATTTTTCAGATTCGATAGAAAGATATTCACTAACAGATTTAAATATTTTTGGTTTCACTAAAGTCCGTTTTGTTTTGCACCCGGTACAGCCAGTCAAAGTTTGAATTCAAATTTTGAAACTACCGCGCCATTTCAGGCCTTGTTTATAATTGGAAATAATTATATTCATTTTCAAACTTCTATTCAAACTACTTTTTGTCGTTATTATTTAAAATATTTATTTTAAGTATTTAAAATCCACTAAAATAGCCAATTTAAAATTTTTAAATTGGTTCAGATTTTACAGGTTGTTACATATACCAAGTGATCAAGCAGTCACAGGTAAAAAATGGGTTTAGAAAAATTAAGCTGACGAATTAGGAAATATAACTAGAAATAAAGCTAGGCTAGTCGCACAAAGATATAATAAAGAAAAAGGAACAAGCTATGAAGAAACGTTTGCCTCGATCGCTAGATTAGAAGCAATTGATATCTTTTTAGCCTATGCCTGTTTTCACAACTTCAAATTATATCAAATGGACGTAAAAGGTGCATTTTTTAATGGATATATAAAAGTAAATGTATATGTTTAACAACCACATTTGTTCATACATGAAAAATATCTAGATTACATATATAAATTGAAAAATGCATTATATGGATTAAAACAAGCATCCTGTGCTTGGTATGAACGACTTAAAATGTCACATGTACAATATGGGTTTATAATGATAAAGCTGACAAATTAGGATATATAACTAGAAATAAAACTAGACTATTCGCATAAGGATATAATCAATAAGAAGGAATAGACTATAAAGAAACATTTGCTTCGGTCGCTAGATTAGAAGCAATTCGTATCTTATTAGCTTATGTCTGTTTTCACAACTTCAAATTATATCAATGGACGTAAAATGTGCATTTTTAACGGATATATAAAAGAAAATGTCTATGTTGAACAACCACCTTTGTTCATACATGAAAAGTATCCAGATTACATGTATAAACTGAAAATTGCATTATATGGATTAAAATAAGCATCTCGTGCTTGGTACGAACGACTTAACAACTATGTTATAAGTTCAGGTTTTCAAATTGGAAAGGTTGATCAAACATTATTTATAAAATGATCTATAAAAATATTTTAATAATTCAAATATACGTAGATGACATTATATTTGGTTCGAGTAATGAAAAATTATGTAAAGAATTTTCAGAAATTATGACTACGGAATTTGGAATGTCCCATATTGGAGAATTAACATATTTTCTTCGTCTACAAATTAAACAATTATCCAATGGTATTCTTATAAATCAAGAAAAATATTGTAATAATTTAATTAAATGTTTCGGAATGGAAAACATTTATGTAAAACCAACTCCTATGAGTACAACAACACATCTCGATAGAGATGAAAATGGTAAAAGTGATGACCAAAAATTATATTGCAGCATAATAAGATCATTATTATATTTAACTACAAGAAGGCCGATACAATGATGAGTGTTTGTTTATGTTCTCGATTTCAAACAAATCCAAAAGAGTCACATTTACGAGCAGTTTAACGTATATTGCGTTATCAAAGCAATACCAAAGATTTTGGATTTTTCTATCCGAAAGATTGTTCCTTTGATGTAGTATCATTTAGTGATGTTGTTTTTAGAGGATCACGGACGGATCGAAAAAGTACAATGGTACTTGTCTCTTTATATGCAAATCACTAGTCTCTTGGTATAGCATGAAACAAAATTGCTTTTCCCAATCTACGTGTGAGGCTGAGTATATGTCCACAGCTTTGGCTTGTGCTCCAGTTATATACATATAACAAATACCTAAAGATTTTAATATAAATCTATCAAAATCAACTATTTATTGTGATAACATCAAAACGATAAACTTATCTAAAAATCCTGATAACCATTCTCGAACTAAACATATAGATATTAGACATCATTTCTTACATGATAATATACAAAAAAAAAACAATTAACTGAAAGTTGGTGTCATCTGAAAATCAAATAGCTAATATTTTCACTAAACTGTTACTTGAAAACACATTTATTAAATTACACAGAGAACTAGGCATTGTTTCATTTAAAGATTTATAAAAAATTTAAGTGCAAAAATAAAAAATTCAAGAATCAAATTTTTTTTGCATCAACCAGGAATCGAACCGTGGGGGCTATGTGATAGTTGCGTAGCCTTTCCATTTGGCTACTTTGTGTTTCTTGTTTAACCAGAAAACTAGATTGATTTATATAACAGTTTTTCGTATTAACAAATTCAAACGATAAATTCTTATAGCCTATTTATATCTTTTATCATAGGTTTAGAATTAAAATTTATACAATCCATATAATGTATTCCTGAAATTCAGAAAAATAATCTTATATATATATAACTTTGTTTTCATTTTTTTAGTCCAAAGTAATTAAAATCAAAAGAAAACATGTCTTCAAATGATCATTAATAATCAATTGAATTTACTCCACTTTCTACCGAATCATCTCCATCACCACCATCATCACCAAAGATTCAAACTCTAATTCAATGCCATGATCCGGTCAATAAATGGTAAAATTATCACACAGGTTACACTCAGATAATAAAAATTTGAAACAACCTATAATTGTTTCTCCATCAACTAAAGAGAAGATAGATGATATTCATCACTTCCAATGCCAACAACTGGAGCTTCAACACAAACTATATTTCGAGCAAAAAGTCATAGCACATCGTTTAATTTTTCTTGAACAAATTGCTATAAGAGTATGTAGATATATTAATCTAGATGTACACGAACCTTCTTCATCATAGACTCCATGGAATCAAAGTCCAAATGACCTTCATATTCACCAAACTCTCAGGACAGAAACTATAATGCAAAAGAAGGAGCTAACAAGGAGGAAAATGAATCTCCAAAAAAGTCGAATTCATGTAAATAATTTGTTTCAAATATGAGTACTCTACAATAAGAAATTTTTGTATGAATTCTAAAAAACTTCAATAAAGTTCTCTCATCGTAAATAAATTTAAACAACATCCTTTCAGAAGAACCCAATTTTTTTTCCAATATTGAATCGAGTAAAATGTTCAACTTAGTCGATTGAATACCTGGTTGCTCGTGGGTTAAAATTCTTCATAACTAGTCGACTAAAATTGCTTCATCAGTCGACTGAATCATAGGCCAAAACTCTTAGGATAATTTTTCTCGTAACTTATTTGACTGAATGCAATAAAACTATCGACCGAATCAACAACTTTCCTTTTGTGTTGGATATCTGGAACATTCAGTCGACTGAAATTTCCAACTCAATCGACCGAATCTTATAAAATTGGTCCATAAGCATAGCCTCTTCCTCTTCTCCCACACTTTATTCTCAATATCAGAAAATTTCAAAATTCCTCACAAACCCTAACATATCTAAATCTTCAAATACTACTCAAATATCAAATCAATTGTTCCTAAAAGAAAATGAGAGGCTTCTTCATCGACCGATCCTTCCGAAACTCAAATAAACTCTTTGCTACTATCTCAAAATGCTAATTACAGATTTAAGAAAATGAAGGATACCAGAATTTTTGATGGTTCGTTTATGAAATTCTCTGATTATGAATTCTACGAAATCCTTAATGCTTCAACAAAGTGGCCTTGTATCAATCCTCTCATTTTTTTCAAATAATGTCAATGTTTATCCATTATTTCTCAAACGTACATGAATCTTGAACCACAAGAACCATAAGATGAGAACACTTTATGTACTGATGTTTGTCGAGTTCATATATATCTTACACCAGCGAGACAAGATCAAATACCTCAATGTCCGTTTGAAGAATTTGAGTTATATGAGGTCAGATGTGATAGACTAGGAGGTGATGAAATTAATCACCAATTCCTTTTCGACGATCTCACTGAACTCACAACCATCAATATTCAACCAACAGCTCGTATGATACATAGTGCCTTGAATCATACCATTAATCCAAGAACTGGAAGCTATGATCAAGTTTATCATTTTGATTTTCAAGCATTGTATGCGATTTGGGGAAATATTCAAATTAACTGGGAATTACACATAATGGACAAGCTTCTATGCTTTAATCAATCATGTCTACGTACAATGTACTATGGGGCTTATATCACTCGCGTCCTTACTCACTTGTAAATACATCCTCCTGAAACCGAGAACCTTACTGTTGGAGTTTTGGGTGCTAAGACATTAAGTTTAATGTGTCTTCCTAATGACTTTCCCATGCTTAAACATATCCAAACTTTTGAGCAATATAAGAAGCACAAAGAAGATAATCTCCCACAACCACCTTCTCTCTATAGAACTCAACCTACACATCAAACTCCTGCGCAAACTACTCAACCAACCCATCATCCTTCCTCTAGCCAGTAAACATAACCCCAAGATCAACCACAAGCTCAACAAGAAACTAATTATCCGTCGGCTCTTGAGCTTGAGGAAATAAACCCCGATGGCCATATCAAAAACATTATCATTTCTCTATCCAAGAATCAAAAAGCAAAAGCAACAATGGTTAATCAATAATCGTCTATGATAGAAGCAAAAATGGTCATCTCCGATATTAAACAAGACAAAATAATTTTTAAGTTTAATGATATCGCTTGTACTCTTCCATCCTCCTCTAAGTCCACTGCGATACTTGATTTCGTTCCCGCTCATGGCACATATTGGGGATCCGATGACTCAGACAAGGATGAAGAAGCCAGAGATAAGGAAGGAGATGAATCAGCTAAGGATGAAGGCGATGATCCAAAGGAATGATCATACTATTTCTTTATTGGTGTTTTTTAATCTTAAAAACACTTTTTAACCGTTTTTATTGAAACTATGGTTTGTAAATATTCTTTTATGGCTACTATCAGTATGTATTAATATGTGTGAACATGACATGGTATGCTATGCTATGATATGGATGTATTTTAGGTCATGATTCACTATATTATATCACATATGATCTCACAGACACACGGTTCGACATAATTAATGGTGTGTACATGACATCTAAATATAATTAATTAGAATATATCATAAGTATCCCCTTTTTGTCGATGACAAAGGGAGAGAAATCGTATGTAAGTTAAAGAATGAATGCAGAATAAAAGCAAAGATTCAAGATAGCCAGCATAAACTCAAGGGCAGAAAAATTGGCATTTGCTCGCATCCTATTAAAGTATTGTCATCAATCAAAAAGGGGAGAATGTTGAATCACAAGATTTTGATCAATGACAAGATGAACAATCAACTTAACAAGAAGTTTCGCAAACACAACGAAAGGATTTAGAAGTATGTCAGTTCTTTATAATATGTAGAGTCTAGTCTTAGTTTATAATGTTAAATTATCGCCTCGAAGTTTCTATTTTTAAATTATCTCAATATTCTATGCATATACAAGTAAATCTGGAAAATACATTTTCTAGTCGATTGGAATAACCAAGTCAGTCGACTGAATAAGTATGCACAAGAAAGTTGTGTGCATGTTCTAGATTTAGTCGACTAAATATACATATTTAGTCGACTGAATCTGAATGTATACAAAAATTTTATTTGTTCCTAGATTTAGTCGACTGAATATGAATAATCAATTGATTGAATTGGGTTCCAACTGTTATATTCTAAAGAGACATGACTTTTTCTGAAGAGTTATCTTTAGTTTAAATGGATGCAACTCTCAGATTTCAGTCATAACTCTTCACCAGTAGTTATAACTCTTTATTCACTATATATACGTGCAAGAACAACATCTCAAATCACCTCACTTGATCTCCTTCTTTTCTATTTTATTGAATTCAAGTTCTTGCTGACTCTAAGTGTTAATTTCTTGCATTCTCGATCTCTTTGAATTTTGAGATCATATTTCAAACATCGTTTAAATTCCAAAGAGATTATAATCCTATTCTATCTCACTTGCTCTCATATCTTAATCAATAAACTCAGGGATAAGATTATAGGATATTGTACTTCATTTGTGATAAATCAGTGTTGTATTAGAACACAAATAAGTCATATATATTCTTGTAACAAAGTCCAGCAAAGGAAATTAAAGTGATAAAGTCCTTTAAGCAAGTGCAAGTGGAAAAATCCTAGCTGGTAGAGTATAGATGGAAAGAAGTCTTGTAATAGCGGTAGAGACCTGTTCCTTTGGGTGAAGTGAGGGTTTTACAGTGAAAGGCCTAAGGGTATCTAAGGGACTGGAGATAGGACGGTGCTCTGAACCAGTATAAAAATTCCTGGTGTCTTTGCTTTTACTTACAATTTTTATACCATTTATCTATGATATAAAATCTATATATTTATCTCATTAAATATTTACTTGCATATAACAAGCTAGTTAATCATATATTAGAACTTCCACATTTAGTATAAAACACACACTTTCATATTAGTCGATCCTACTAGGTCTTTTCAAGTAAGACCCTGCGTTCTTCGGTTTTGCATAGAATAATGAGGACTATTTCTTGATCGAAAGTGGGGGACGGGGAGCGATTTGGACCGAGACACAGGAGAAGAGAGAGGAGGAGGAGGTGGGTCAGGCGAGGGGGATAGGCATTAGTAAAGGGTTCAAGGTAGGAGAAGATGCTCAAGTGGCAATGGAATAAGAGGACATTTTGGCAGAGTGGGGAGAGAGAGAGGCCATGGTGGCTATTAAAAATAGAAATTTAAAAAGAAGTTTGAGTTTTAAATTGTGTTTTCTTTTAAAATTTGGAAAGCCAGAATGATTTTTAATGTGGTCCGTAATACTTTTTATTATAACGAATAATAATACAATACATACAGGAGTTGAACAGATCGCCTAACTACTAGTTTCAGTTTTTATAGTGCATCGTCCACTGTAACTATGCTAGTTTAAAGGACTGGAGTTACACCAAACACTAGACTACCATAATTTGACAAACTCGGTATAGGGAGTACAACTGCAAGAACCTTATTGTCCGAACACAACGACAAGCAGCAACCTAGTGCAAATTTCATTTTACATAACATAACATACATACGAACATACACAAAAACATAAATTATAAATGGTCTCCATACAACACTTTAGCGCAGCAAAACAGATTTGCAGAATAGTTTCACGGACAAATGATGTATAGGCAGAAATAACACCAAACTAAACATGCCTAATATTGAAGGTAGAAATAAGAACAACACCATTGACTTACCCACCAGTACAGCCAGGCAAAATGACATGAATACTTCTCACTTCCAGAAAAATCAAGGTTGAGCAGCACTTCAAAGGGATGGCTATCACCAGAACAACAAAATTCATACATAAGGAAAAGGGAACAACAAGAATAAGCAACAAGAAAGGGGATCAACACCATATAGCTATCAAACCTCCGTTGTCGAGACAATCACCGAGGGCTAACCAAAGTGCATAGCCACAAGTTGCTAATATTTTTCTCAAATTTGGTGTAACTCAGAAAGAATCACAACAACCCACCATTGAAGCCCACCATCCAAATTTGTAAAACACAATCGAACACCTACCACCAAACGACCATTAGATAAGATTTAACAACTTCAACACAAAAAATACAATCAACACTAGTCAAAAGTACACTCTCACAGAACACTAGGTCGGTCCCAACAACCACTAACTACAACCCAACCAAACCGATACAACCAAAGTGCAAGACTCACCAAAAATAGTGAGACATTCTCTACAGCTTGTCGAAGAGACTTCAATCCAAACCGGTAGCATAAGCCACGATCAGCCTTTAAAGAGAAATCATACGACATAGATTTGATAACCAAAGCAATAGGTGATAGCTGGGGTCGCGAGAAGTCATGAGCAACAGCTAGGAATTTGTCAGGTGAAGTACAATTTTAAATGCCATGTGAAGGGAAGATCAGTGGTTAAAGAAGGATATGATAAGATGTGGGTGGAAGTTCATGGAACCGTGAAAAAATCACGGCCAAGGAAAAAAATCCCGATGAAATATGAAAAAATTGAAAGCTTTAACTTCACTATGGAAAAATTTAGGTTGAGGAAAGAGATCGCAAGAAGATAAGGGGGGAAGGGATTAGAAAGTGTAAAGATTAGAGCATTTAAAAGAGGGAAGGAGGAAGAAGTGAAAAAGAAATGGCTGAAACCTAGTTGCCATTAACAAAGAAAAAATCTTTGAAAGGAGGGCTAGCCAACTCTTCTTGATTAAAATTTTGATTAGACCATTAACTAATAAAACACAAAATGAAATTCTTCACAATAACAAACCAAAAGTATCTTATTTTGGAGTTTCTAGAAGTAATGTTTCATTTTAAATACTAAAGAAAATTTAGATAAATATGACTCTAAATCAGATAAAGAAATTTTTATTGGATACTCTAATAGAAGTAAAGCTTACATAGTTTATAATTTAAAAACTAACTATACTAAAGAAACTATGAATGTATCTTTCAATAAAGATTTTAAAGATGTAAGTCAAAAACCTAATGAAGATGAATTTGATAATAAAAATAATGAATCATATGAAATAAATAATGAAATCAACCAACCTAATAAAAGGAATAGACTTTTGGGAGATCATCCTACAGAAAATATACTACTAGATATTTAGTCTATAGGTAGAACAAGAAACCAGTTTAATAATATGAGAAATGTTGCTTTTATATAACCTATCAAACATAAAAATCCAAAGGAAGCGTCAATTGATGATTTATGGATACTTTTGCTATGCAAGAAGAACT
Organism: Allium sativum; assembly: GCA_030737875.1. Classification (NCBI taxonomy): domain Eukaryota; kingdom Viridiplantae; phylum Streptophyta; class Magnoliopsida; order Asparagales; family Amaryllidaceae; genus Allium; species Allium sativum. The sequence goes on along the minus strand of CM060923.1, from coordinate 441,892,576 downwards.
GAATCAATTTACCAAAAATGGTGTACGGAAATTTATTCCTGGACCCGAGGATAAATCTATAATAAAAACTAAATGAGTTTATAAAATTAAAATGAATGAACTTGGTGAGATTGTTAGAAATAAATCATGATTAGTTGCACAAGGATATTGTCAAGAAGAATGGACATATTACAATGAAATATTTGTCCCTGTAACAAGATTATAAGCTATTAGAATTTTACTTGCTTTCTCTAATTATAATAATTTCAAATTATTTCAAATAGATGTAAAAAGTGCCATTTTAAATGGATTTGTTAATGAAGATGTTTACAACGAACAACCCCCATTATTTGAAGATGAAAAATTTCCAAATCAGGTTTATAAATTAAAGAAAACACTGTACGTTTTAGAACAAGCCCCTAAAGCCTAGTATAAATTAAGATCTTATTTATTACAATCAAATTTTGAAATTGGTAAATTAGATAATATTCTTTCTATTTAGAGAAATAAAATTAATTTAAAATTTTTACAAATTTATGTAGACGTTATTATTTTTGGATCAAGAAATAATGGTTTGAATCAAGAATTTTCTAAAATTACGAGTAAAGAGTTTGAAATGAGTTATATGGGAGAACTTACTTTCATTTTAGGATTACAAATAAAGCAATTAGTAGTCGTATATTTATTAATCAGGAAAATTATGCTAGAGACATAATTAATAAATTTAATATGGCTAAAACCAAAGGAGAGCAGACACCCATGGTAACCAATGAGTCCTTAAGCAAAGATGAGTCATCAAAAGATGTAAATCAAAAATTATACAGTGGTATGGTAGTTTCTCTATGAGTCTATAATACATAACAGCGGTGGACTAGATATAATGCATAATGTTTGTTTTTTGCAAGATATCAGTTTCAACCTAAGTAAACTTGCGCAAGATATTAGTCTCAACCTAAGTAAACTTACTTAAAAGCCATAAAATGAATTCCATGATATATAAAACATACATAAGATTTGGTTTATTTATCCTAAGAGTAATTCATTCCATTTAATTTCATATTGCAATGCTAACTATGCCGGTTTTAGATTAAACCGAAAACGTACAAGGGGTACTTTTCACTTGTAGGACATTCACCGGTTTCCTAGTTTAGTAAAAAGCAGAATACCACTTTCTTTCACCTACCGAAGCACAATATATCTCTTCTGCTTTGGTTTGTTCTCAAATAATTTGTGTGCAACAAACTCTAAAAGATTTTGGATTAAATATAACCAAATCATCAATCAACTATGATAATATACAAGTACGATAAATTTATCCAAAAATCCTACTCATTATGCTAGAACAAAACATATTGATGTTTGACATCGTTTTCTAAGAGATAATGCAAGTAAGAAAAATATTTTACTAGAACGCATTTAAAAAAAGAATCAACATGCACGTTTTTTTTAACTAGACCCTTGAATCCACAAAATCGATTCAGATTTTTTTTCCAGAAATACATCTATGGATAAACACTTTTCCAGTTTTTAAAGTTGGCAAGTTTTTGAAATCAATAACTTTTGGCAAAGATTCAAGTCAATATATATTGGCAATTGTTTACTGCTAATCAATTTACCAGAAATCACAGAGTCAAGTTTGGCAAGTTTATTTTTAATTGTCTTCAGAAATTTGCAAACAGTTTTTGGGAAGAAAAATTCGCAAAACATAACCAGACAACAATTCAAGGCAAGTTATTTTTGGCAAACGATTGTTTGGCAAAAATCAAAATTGATTCCAGAATTAAACATGTTATTTTAGGTAAGAGCATATTCAAATTGGTTTCGAACAATCATCTTTGGCAAGTATCTATTCGAATTGCATTCCTGAAATCAAACAAAAGATTTTATGGCAACAAATCAAAGCATGGGGCAGATACACAAACATTGTTGGGCAAGAATTAAATTGGTGTGTTTTCCTAAAATCATCTAATTCAAACATAGCAAGGATCATTTCCTTTTATTCCAAAGATTCAATCAAGTTACGGCATCAAATTCAATCTCGCAGCTTTTAAAAGCCATAGAAATCAAAGCCAAATTCACGTAAGGGGAAATTCAAGTGGCCAAAAATAATATGTTTCTAGAATTACTCGATCAATCAATGACAAAATCATGTAAGTAATAAGTGCAAGCCATACAAGAAATCAGAGATTTTTATAGGATTTTATAGTCCTATGTAATACCTATCGTCACTGGCAAAGAAAGATTGATTGAAACAAGCAACAATCAATACGATAGCTCAACAAAAATTCAAACCAGAAATTACTCATTATTTCGATCGCAAGATCCAAATAAATCGCAGAGCGGAGTGCAAGAAGCAATCATACAAAAATAAATCATTCTTGAATCCTTTTAGAAATTGCGATTTGATTTGGAGGCCAAAAAAAAAACCTAATTCCATTAATCGGTTGCCATTTTTATTCCAAAGAGGAAAGAGCAATTGGGCTTGACAAATGAAGAAGCAAATAGGGTTGGCCTAGTTTATTTGTGTTTAAGGGGGTTTTTAATTTTGTTATTTCATTTGTAAATCATCATTCAGTTTTCTAATGTGTGTGAAACTTGGTCATCGAGTTATAGGATTTTAACTAGCAGTTTTCTAGTGTCTGTAATAACTAGGGTTTACTAGCTACGGGTTTGGAGCCAGGGGAAAATCTGATTTCAGGGGCAAAAGTCAATTCAGGGTTTTGAGCGTAGAATTTGAATAGGAGCAGGGTTTGCGAGTTTACAGGGTTTTGTAAGCGAGATCTGTTTTAATACCTAGTAAAAATCTTGGGAATGCAGCAATAGGCAGGGTTTGTCGAAGCTGGGTAAAAACTGTGTTATTTACTTCTGCATTTAATTCTCTGTTATAATCCATGTTGTGATATTTTTAGTATCTCGAATTAATTTAATAAACCTTATTCACCCCCCCTTAGGGTTAATCTAGATCTAACATTTTTCCCTAGCATATTCTTACTTGATCAATCTGGTTTGCGATATGACGTCGACCAAGTGACAATATACCAATAAATGCTAGAAGTTTTATGCAATTTTTTTTAATTACCAATGCGTTATTAATGAAATCTCGGTTTACTTATGTTTTTTTTCTAAATTGTATATTATGTTAAAAAAAATGATAACTATCTTATTAATAAATTTAATACATCTAATGAGTATCTGAAAGATGTACAAACCTTCTTACGGTTCATTACTAATGTTTTTAACCATCGCCTTCATTACAAATAGTTCTCCAGTACCGTTCACTTCCACCAAGTGAACACTAATGACTAAAGAAAACAATAAATATAGAATTATATAATAAACAAGGTATGAAAGTATATAACAAATAAACTGCATGAAGAGTCATATTAACATATATGCTCATATATGTTATATATTAAAAGGTAAAGAATATGCAAATTTACCTTCCAGTATAACCACATCCCCATGGTCTCATAGGCCCGAAATGTTTCAACCCAACTTCCTCACCTTGTATGATCTATAGAATGGCTATAGAAGAAAAAAGTCATTATGTTTACACTCCTACACTAAATTAAAATATATGTTCAAATTTATTGAACATTATTGGACTGTCCATATCGATGTCAAATAAAATTGTAACTTCAAATGACCGGAAATATTTCATATCTTATTATTAATGCACAAATTGACTAAAACGTTATTGGATTGTCCTTATCGATGTCAAAATAATATTTTAACTTCAAATGATTGATAATATTTCATGTCCTTCTCATTTTAGTTTGTTCATAGCTACCAAAGACATAGAGAAAAAGCGCAAGGCTTCTACCTTACGATTTTGTTTACTTTGCGGTTTTCTGTAAGCCTTAGATGCGCTTTTTTCCCTCTGTCTCTCTCCCTGCTACCAAAAAGTTAATGAAATCTACTACTACATATGCAATGTAGATAATAAGAGATTCCATATACATGCAATTTTGATAATAAAACTAAATTTTCAAAAGACGAATTTACTTTAGAATATTCGAAAAACACACTTTTTATTGCTCCACATCTTCTGCGCTTCAAATCTTTTTTTTAACGCTTACCCCTTGAATTTCAGAGAAGCCGACCAAGTGCACCTTTAGCTTTTTGGTGCTTAGGTGCGTGCCTTGACTATACTATCTATACCAATACAACATTTCATTAAGGTGTCTTTAATAAATTTACACCCTATCATTCTTGAAATTTCTTTATCTTTCCAATATTTAATATATTCATATCAGACATTATGACCACAAAATATTAAAAACCACTAGAGAAAACTTTATACAAACTTATTTGCAAAAATGAACGATACATATGTAAAACTCAACCATTTGTTGCTAAGTACTATTTGTATCCAAATTTATTATTTCGTTTTCTTGTGTTAATCAAGTGTCTTCTTCTATAAATTAAACAATTAATTAAATAAATCAACTACTAAATAAATTTTCACTGTCATTTTTGTCCATGTCATTATTTTCCTCCCTGCAATATAAACATTAGTCGTCAAATGCATCTCAACTATTCTAACTACTTTCGCTCGTTCACATGAACTGGGAACCAAGTGTTATGAAAAAATTGCGCGAATGCGGAAGCGTAATAAGAAGGATCTAGATTTGCCAATTGTACATCAATCAAATATGTTAGCAATTATACTATTACATCAACAAAATAGTAAATAACTATAGCAGAGAAACAAAGAGACACAATATTTATACTGGTTCCACTATCCTCGAGATAGTATACGTCCAGTCCACAGAGAGAGATTTTATTCCAAATGAGAGAATTACAAGAGATTACAAAATAAGAGTTTACATATCCAAACCTCAATCAGGTTTAACAAGAAGTGACACCATTGGGGATCACTGGCTCTAGGCCAGGATAGGTTTACACTAAAGTCTACCCCTCAATATATAGCCAGTGCAAATCTATGTGAGTCATCAATTAAATTACCAACATATGGTAATAATATAATAGAGGCAAATTACCATAACAACAAATGTGCAAACATAGGAAGTAAATCAATCTGTTTCTTTAGCATAGATGGAAGAAATTAATCCCTTCATTTATTTCTCTGCCATCTCATCAAATGCAATCAATGCATTCCCATTATAAAAATATTTACTTTCCATTCTTTGCAAATTTGTTCCAATCAATTTGTGATTTTGTATCACCAAATTTAACATCCACCTTGATGCAAAATCACATATCTGCAACACCCCATCTCCAATCAAATTCTCTTCACATCATAAAACTCTTCAACAGAACTCCACCTTCAATCAAAATCTCACAATGAGATAGAAATCAAAAATGAATATTTGCTTATTGGGTTCCAGCAAAGCTACCCCCCATCACACAATTGTTAACGAGCTCAGACTACGTCTCCGCCCGCCAACAAACTGTTGCAAATATCCAAAATAACAAAGAAGGTAGACACCAATGTAATCTCAACACCGCCAAGGCCAAAATTTAATTCTCTCAATTAAAACCATTACAAACACAAACCCACCGCCTGCCGAAGATGCATCTTCCCCTCGAGATGCACCACGCAACATTAACGGTCTAAAAGTGCTTGTAATACACATCGACACCCGTCTAACACTTGACCTGAGCTCCTTCCTCGATCACCCCGGATCCCTCGAGCATCATCAACGTGAAGACCCCTGTCTAAACCACAATGATCTCTGTCTCGACACCCGTCTATCACTTGACCTGAGCTCCTTTACTGATCATCTTGGATCCCTCGAGCGTCATCAACATGAAGACCCCTGTCAGAAACATGATCAAAACTTCCCAAATCCAATAGTCCCTTCAACACAGTAAACTCCATATCACGTCAAAGTTCCCAGATTGGAACGCTCTTTTCTCTCAGCATAATCTGCTCCACCGAAGTCTCCTTTTCTCCAAAATAGTAATAGCATAATCACCACTGAATCTACCAACCTTTGTAGAAATAATTGATGCACAATTTAAAACAAATCGCCTTGCTCTGATACCAATTTGTTATGAAAAAATTGCGCGAATGCGGAAGCGTAATAAGCAGGATCTAGTTTTGCCAATTGTACATCAATCAAATATGTTAGCAATTATACTAATACATCAACAAAATTGTAAATAACTATAGCAGAGAAACAAAGAGACACAATATTTATACTGGTTCCACTATTCTCGAGATAGTGTACGTCCAGTCCAACTGAGAGAGATTTTATTCCACATGAGAGAATTACAAGAGATTACAAAATAAGAGTTTACATATCCAAACCTCAATCAGGTTTAACAAGAAGAGACACCATTGGGGATCACTGGCTCCAAGCCAGGATGGGTTTACACTAAAGTCTACCCCTCAAAATATAGCTAGTGCAAATCTATGTGAGTCATCAATTAAATTACCAACATATGGTAATAATATAATGGAGGCAAATTACCATAACAATAAATGTGCAAACATAGGAAGTAAATCAATCTATTTCTTTAGCATTGATGGAAGAAATTAATCCCTTCATTTATTTCTCTGCCATCTCATCAAATGCAATAAATGCATTCCCAATATAAAAACATTTACTTTCCATTCTTTGCAAATTTGTTCCAATCAATTTGTGATTTTGTATCACCAAATTTAACACCAAGGTCAAACACATATTTAACTCATTATGTTACAAAATTTTTGTTTAAAGACAATAAAATTTTAGCGGGGAGCTACTTGTTATTTTGCTTATCTCCTTCATAATCGATTACGACTAGACATGCAACAATATGAAAATAGATTGAACAAATACAATGCACGATTACTGTCTATTTTATTTTAATATTAGTGGACATTAAAACAATATTAGAAAAGAGAATGACTGCAATAAGAAGGTGTTAATGCCTAAGTACAAATTTCTCATAAAAATATAACCCATGAATGTAAAGCAAATTAATTGAATCAAAGTATGAGATATCATCACTACAGAATATATTCAGCATGCATGTATCTTTTGAAATAAGAAAAATACAATCAGTAATAATATCTGAATAACAAACATGCATGTACTGCAAGTTTCAATTAATAAGTCATTCAACATGTTAATGAACAATTACTGTAAGAACCCAAAACTTCCCCTGTCTCCGAAGAGAAGAGGAAGAACGGATTGCTTTGAGAACACGACGAATCAGAACACAAGCAAAAGAATATTTCGTTGTTATTACAACAATTCCATCAGAATATGAGAATATAACAGAGTAGGAATAAATCATATACATTTGATCAATATGAGAGATTTAAATTACATTTAAATACATAGCAGCGAAAAACAATTCAAAACACAACTGAAAGTGATACGCGGATATAGAGCTTTCCGAATATCGCTTCAGCTGTAAACCAGTATCCTGTGAATATAAATTTGCAAAACTAAAACTACTAGCTGCCCGTGCGGAAAATAGGGGCACCCAGAGTTTAGGTTAAAACAATAAACTCCAGGTCAGTCATGTGACTTGTGTGAGAACTAAAACAGTTATTAATCTTTATTTTAAAGTTCGGTAAATCAGGGGACCACGCCGTATAACACGGAACGGGTTTCCTCCAATGAATACCAGTGCATAAAACAGCAACGCAATGCTTAATAAAGAACAATGAAGCTATTATAAGACTCAGGTCCCATCACACAATACAACGCAAGCTGAAGGATAGAGTTTTTACCTTATAATAGCCAAGAATGCTTGGTACGTAAAATTTCAGGTATTATTGTTACTATAAGTGTATAGTGTCAAAACAATTTCAATCATAAGTATCAATCATAGACGGCATAAGTGCCCCATACCACTATGTCACCATATACAGGTTTACAATCAAAACCGCAAAATGTCGTATTGAAAGTTGGATTTCCATCTGTAAACCAAGGCAAGGGATCGTCCTTACCGAATTCGAGACGCTCTAGCCCGTGTCTCAAGATCAGAACGCATCGACCCATAGGACCCACAGGGCCGGTCCATATGAAGTGGATTAAAATGCCTGAACAATGCGTTTCCCCGCCCTATAGGGCGTAAACTGGTCATATCCCGACCAAACTATCGGCCCTGGAACGACCGATATATCCGAGGTGCCTCGCTATCCATCATCCACAAAAGTAAAATGTCAGGGCGTGCAAAACGCTGACACCACTCCTAGCTAGAGGGAAACGTATGCCCTCCCTAGATCCTTCTCCCGTTTCTGGTTCACAACGGGGTGTGAGGCTCACAAATTAACGCTACACAAGGCTATGCTACAAAGTCCGTGCTTTGATCATCAACCACAAGACCCTTCTTTTCAACAGAAGCCTTGATCATTTGCATCTCAGTATGCCACACAGGCAATTCACGCTATGCAACCGATGTCTATTAATCACACAGAATGAAATCTGATGTTAGACTCACATCCATTTACAAGTTCGTTCTGGGTCTGAACAAAACCGGAGGCACCTTATTCCTCCCCCATATGTCCAATACAAGGGAGATGGCCTCGCATATCCATCGATCTCCAAGTATGTCTGGATGGTCACCACTTATTACCTTGTCTCGGGTGTACAACCCAAATCAAGACATCAGTAATCATCCAAAGGATGTGAAGACCTCCGGTCTTCAATCACCGTCTTCGTCCTCGACTCATCGTCGAATCAGTTATTCAGAATGGGTTAAACCCGGTCTTTCTGAATAACTCGCGTATATAATAAACAAGTGCTCTAAAAACATAACACACGCCTCATTCCAATCAAGAATATTCCTTTATTCAAATATTCTTATACTTTGGGAAAGGTTCCCATTAATTTTATCAAAGATAAATTATTTAGATTTATTCTTTAATCTCCCTTTGAATATCATTTCAATCTAATTAAAGATGCATTAAAACTCCACTTGGTTTTAAACTTCCCAAAAATCAATATTAACGATTATTTAACTTGGGAAATCATATCCTATCTTTAACTAGGTTAAAGATCCAATGCCCTTTAAAACACGGTTCACGATAAACCTAAAATCACATTCCATTCCATCAGCCTTTAACCGTAAATTAGCAAGTGAACAATTCCCTAAGTATTAACCCCGAAGGCCGAAACCGACATCATATCAATACCCAGGAAACCATTCAACTTACTAACCTTCAGTTTGTTTCTGATTTTCTTAACTCCATTGGGTCTAAGAACAGTAGTATTAAAGATACCATTCACGACAACCCAAAATCACATTCCATTAACAATGGAATCTTCTTGGAAAACAAATCGATATATATAATCGATATAAATTTCCGTATCCGACCAATAATATTAATGGAATAACGACAAAGCCTTTTAAATTCCATATGTATTAACAGTCTTCCTCCACAAAAGTTCACTTCGATTATTATCAATCGAATTCCATTCAATTCCAATTTAGTATGTTAAATTGGAAAACTTTACTTTGGAAAATTCCCAATAATTCTTAATAAAAAGATTTCTAATTCCAAATCACATTTCATTGTAAATCAGGTTAAAAAACGAATGTCATTAAAACACAGTTCACAACAAACCCAATTCACAATCCATCTGTCCCTAGCCGTAAATTAGTAAGAGAACAATTCCCTAAGTATTAACCTCAAAGGCCGAAACAAACATCAGACCAATACCCAGAAAACCATTCAACTTAGCTAATCTCCAGCCAGTTTCTAATTTTCTTATCTCCATTGGGTCTAAGAACAGTATTATTAAAGATACCATTCACGACAAATCCAAAATCCAATTTGATATCAAATACAAGGCTCTGAATAGAAAATATATCAGCTTATATTCAATACCAAATTCTGAAATCAACCAATATCGTATTGGAATAACGATATATATATATATATCTTCCAAATTCCTCCACGATGTCCGTATAATCACGGAATCCAATATCGAAATATTTCGAAGATAATTTCGATTCAAATCCATTCCAATTCATACATTGGAAATTCCAGTTATTTTTAAAACCATTTCAAATCCAATTTATTTATTTTAGAAATAATTGGATTATAATTCTAGTTCAAAACTAGTTCATTTCAATGGAAACCTATTTTTATCTTTTCAAATATGGAACTTTTCATCCCAATTCTTTCCAAATCATTTATTATGATTTTACACTAATTATTGATATTTTTAATAATTTTATCAAGGCCCGTACAGTCGATTTCCATAAACGGCCATCGAACTGCACTTACAGTGACCTTTTCCAAATTTGATTTGGACGTAATTCCAAAACCAACCGTTAGATTTCAAATCTCTAATATTCTTAGAAAGCTCTTTTCGATGCAAACCCAACGGTTCCAGTTCGAGGAGAATCCGACGGTCGGATCTCCCGTAATGTCCATTCGAAGTCAATGGTCGAAATTCACGAACTACCGCAGCGTGGCGCGTTCTATTCAGGCCATTGTATTATATATATATAATATATATATAATATATATAATATATATATAATATATATTTCGTCGATTTCCATCTAAAACGTATTTTATAAATCGTTTTAAATTCGTTTTCAAAACGATTTCAACTTCATATTCAATTTCAAATCAAAATTGAATATTCCATAACATTGATATATAAATTATAATATTTTCAAAACATTATATTTCGAAATCAATTCCTTTTCTATATTCATTATAAAAATGAATAAAATCGATATAAATATCGTTCACGTCAAAATGGCGTTAATCTAATCAACGCGGCTATATATATTTAAATATATTCGTGTCCATCCCAAATCGGACATCAAAATTAGATTTTGATCTCTTACTGAATATTATTTTAAAACATTCATTACTTTAAAATGTTCATTATTTTAAAATATTTATTCTTTCTGAACTGGAATCAGACACAGTCAATTACCATATAATTTGATTATATTGATTTCATACAATGCATATATACAATAACAGTGATAGATAATCACCCATCATCCAGAGTGTATTCTACACTGCAGAAGCATTAAATATAAATATTCAACGCTTACACAGCTTGTCAATCAATCGATCGACATACAGCTAATTATTAGGATTAGTGTATGTCATATTTCATCCCAATACCCGTATGGGGTTTCATACAATCAGACACAGGTTTTTTTTTGTGCAGTTGGGTGATGTGTAAAAATTTATCGTCCTAATCCATATCAATCAAATGTGTGTACGTAAACAAATCGTCAATTTGTTTATAAATATTTATTTTATTCATATACACGTTAAAAATTATATTTTTAACTATAAAATATTTTATTCTATTCCACATCACACAATCAATTTTCCTAACATAACCAACCAAACAAACAAGTCGTCCATGGTCTGTGGACAATGGGTGTCGGGTGCTGCTAAGCACCGTCTGCATCCTAGTATTTATTTTAACTAGAAAATAAAATGAAAGTGAGAAGTTCTCACCTTTGGGATCCACTCCGTCGTTCTTTGATTGTCGATCTATGTAGTATACCTACGTTAAAAATTATAATTTTAACTAATCAATAACTTTTTTTTATTTTATAAATAACATACATAGGCTAAAAATCATATTTTTTTCTAAAAATAATTTCATATTTTTATAACAACGTTACATAGATAAAAATCACATTTTTATGCCGCTACTATATAGATAAAAATCAAATATTTCTATCGCTAATGAATATGTAAAAATCACATTTTTGCATAGCCATTCAAACGATAAAAATCATATTTTTTACTTTACTACATATATGATAGAAACCACATTTTTATTATTCCTATAATGTAAAAATCATATTTTTATTATCTCAATAATATAAAAATCATATTTTTATTATCTATATAGTATAAAAATCATATTTTTATTATCTATATAATATAAAAATCATATTTTTATATGGCTATTATATAAATAAAAATCTAATCTTTTTGTTTATAAAAAATCAAACCTTTTCTTATGATAAAAAAACAAAACTTTTTCTAGAAATAAAAATCTATTCTTTTCTCGCTATTATATATAAAAATCGAATTCTTTACACGCTATTATATATATATCGAATTACTTTAAATAGATAAATAAAAATAAAGAAAAAGGGAGGTAGAACTTACAGTTGAACACGATTCTGCAGAGGGGGGGGGGGGGCGGAGCTCGCGCTCGCTGGAGGGGGAGAGGGTGGTTGGGCGTCAGGCGAGAGGGTGGCATCGGCGGCAGGTCGGTGGTGGGTGGCGCCAGGGGCTGCGCGAGGCAGTCTTGGGCTGTGGAGGGGGTTTTGACGCCGCTTTCAGAAGGAGAGGGAGGAGAGAGAAGCGCGAGGAGGGGGGCGTCATCGAGGGTGGGGCCACGACGTTGTCTGGAGCAGGGGAAAAGGGTGAAGGCAGATCTGGGAATCGGGGTCCTTTTTCTTGAACGAGAAAATGAGGAGGGGGTTGAGGGGAAGAAAGGGGTATTATATATTTTATATTAATATTTTATTTATTTTTCTTTCGAAAAGTTATCTTTTCTATACGAACACCATGTCGAACCCAACGACTGTCACCCCTAGCTAATTACCCCATCCCGAACACAATGGGATATGTCCCGTAAACCAATTCAATCGTTTCGATAAGTTTTCATTTGAATTAACATTTAAATCATTATATTAAATTTTAAACGTACATTTCAATTTACCGGGGCCATTTATGGACTCTAAAAATTCCCGAAAAATATTTTCCAGCTTCGTATTGACGATACGGTTCTAACCAAACTAGTTTCATCAAATTTTGAGGCTGTTTGAAAAATGGCCAATTTCTGGTCGATCCAAATTGACTGAACTGACAAACACGTTTTCCTGTGCCACGTCCACATATAGATTCAGAAAATTATGAATTTTGGAATCTAGCAATAACTTGACATCTCGGATCCAACAAAAGTGGTGTCGTATAAAACGGAGGTCGTTTGCAAAATTTCCATTTTTAAGGGCTATATTTCCATAGCGACTATTCCGAATTTTCAACTGGGCATAACTTTTTATTCCCGCTATGAAATTTCAATTTTTCGGATTCATTGGAAAGATATTTTCTATTAGATTCTAATATTTTTGGTTATGCCAAAATCCGGTTTATTTTGAATCCTGTGCATTAATTTGAAATCGAATTTTCAAACTACTACACCATTCTCAATTCCTTTTATAATTATAAATAAATATTTATATTCTAACGTCGTTTCAATTAAATATATACATTTCAATTCTATTCAAAATAAACTTCTAATCGTAATTATTTTAAATAATTCATTTTAAATATTCAAAATTCACTAAAAGGGTCAAAATAAATTTTTTAAATTGGCTCAGATTTTCCGGGTTGTTATAATCTTCTCCACTTAAAATCTTTTCATCCTCGAAAAGGAACGGAGCTGAAAGTTGTTTAACTAATCAACTCAACTTTCATTATTTTAATTATGGCTTAAGTTCTTCAACTTTTCAGTTTCTAAGAACTTTTCAAAATTTTCAAAAATTTGGCTAACAGCCTAAATTTTCGAATTTTTTTGCCATAACCTCCTTTGTACGGGAGCACCGGGAAAATCTCCAAACCGCCACACAGGCCCTCTCATCTCGAAAAGAAAAAGAAACAGCCAAGCGGCTAGCCAATTGGCTCATAAAATCGTCAAAACCCTAAGAAATACAATAAACGTGTACCTATTTGTCAGGCAAACAATTTTATTCCTCTTCTTAGCTTTTCTTGCTATGACATATTCACACATATATATGTACATGCATGTATTTGCAATCAATTTTCAAAATTCGACACAATTTGGTTATTTGTACCGTTCTTTCACATAATGGTCTTATTAGATAACAAATAATCATACAACACAACCATCAATCAATTAGTGAATTAACGTTTCAAATTCATAATTTTGACATATATACAAAAAATCACATTTTTGATGCCAAATCACAACAATATATTCTAACTATATTTTGGTTATCACACCAGTCAATTGGAATCATATAAACATCACACTTTCGAAACTCGAACATAAATTCTGATGATGTCCGGATGATCATCAGAATCATCCCCGGGCGACTAGAGTGTGGTTTTATATCTATCCAGTATATTAAAACTTCAAATGCACGTAGATCAGACGTATATGCAAATTCTTTATATACTTGATTGTCCAAATCAATTTAAAATAAATATTCAAATACAAATAATAAAGTTTAAATTTTCAAAACAAAACTTGTTTTCAATTTCATTTGAAGACAACTCTCTTCCGACTCATTCTAGGATACTACTGATCCCATCTGTAACGAGTCATTCTCATTGGATATTACTAATCCAATCTCTGATGAATTCTTTCGTTCGGTTCTAACGTGTCTCATTCTCCGAGCTCTATAAACCAAAGCTCTGACACCAATATAAGAAACCAAAACTTCCCCGGTCTCCGAAGAGAAGAGGAAGAACGGATTGCTTTGAGAACATGACGAATCAGAACACAAACAGAAGAACATTTCATTGTTATTACAAAAATTCCATCAGAATACGAGAATATAACAGAGTAGGAATAAATCATATACATTTGATCAATATCAGATATTTAAATTACATTTAAATACATAGCAGCGGAAAACAATACAAAACACAACTGAAAGTGATACGCGGATACAGAGCTTTCCGAATATCGCTTCAGTTGTAAACTAGGAACCTGGGAATATAAATCTGCAAAACCAAAACTACTAGCTGCCTATGCGGAAAATAGGGGCACCCAGAGTTTAGATTAAAACAATAAACTCCAGGTCAGTCATGTGACTGGTGTGAGAACTAAAATAGTTATTAAACTTTATTTTAAAGTTCGGTAAATCAAGGGACCACGTCGTATAACATGGAACGGATTTCCTCCCAAGAATACTAGTGCATAAAACAACAGCGCAGTGATAAATAAAGAATAATGAAGCTATTATAAGATTCAGGTCCCATAACACAATGCAACGCAAGTCGGAGGATAGGGTTTTTACCTTATAATAACCAAGAATGCTTGGTACGTAATATTTCATGTTTTATTATTACTATAAGTGTATAGTGTTAAAACAATTTCAATCATAAGTATCAATCATAGACCGCATAATTGCCCCATGCCACTAAGTCGCCATATATAGGTTTACAATAAAAACCGCAAAATGTCGTATTGGAAGTTGGATTTCCATCTGTGAACCAAGGCAAGGGATCGTCCTTACCGAATTCGAGACGCTCTAGCCCGTTTCTCAAGATCAGAACGTATCAACCCTTAGGAGCCACAGGGCCGGTCCACACGGAGTGGATTAAAATGCCTGAACAATGCGTTTCCCTGCGCTATGGGGCATAAACTGGTCATATCCCGACCAAACTATCGGCCCCGGAACGACCGATATAACCGAGGTGTCTCGCTATCGATCATCCACATAAGTAAAATGTCAGGACGTGAAAAACGCCGACACCACTCCTAGCTAGAAGGAAACGCATGCCCTTCCTGGATCCTTCTCCCGTTTCTGGTTCACACCGGGGTGTGAGACTCGCAAATTAACGCTACACAAAGCTATGCCACAAAGGCTGTGCTTTGATCATCAACCATAAGACCCTGCTTTTCAACATAAGCCTTGATCATTTGCATCTCAGCATGCCACACAGGCAATCCACGCTATGCAACCGATGTCTATCAATCACACAGAATGAAATCCGATGTTAGACACACATCCATTTACAAATTCATTCTGGGTCTGAACGAAACCGAAGGCACCTTATTCCTCCCCCATATGTCAAATACAGGGGAGAGGCCCTCGCATATCCGTCGATCTCCAAGTACGTCTGGACGACCACCACTTATTACCTTGTCTCGGGTGTACAGCCCAAATCAAGACATCAGTAATCATCCAAACGATGTGAAGACCTCTGGTCTTCAACCACCGTCTTCATCCTCGACACATCATTGAATCAGTTATTCAGAATGGGATAAACCCGGTCTTTCTGAATAACTCGCGTATATAATAAACAAGTGCTCTAAAAACACAACATACGCCTCATTCCAATCCAGAATATTCCTTTATTCAAATACTCTTATACTTTGGGAAAGGTTCCCATTAATTTTATCAAAGATAAATTCTTTAGGTTTATTCTTTAATCTTCCTTTGGATATCATTTCAATCTAATTAAATATGCACTAAAACTCCACTTGGTTTTAATCTTCCCAAAAATCAATATTAATGATTGTTTAACTTGGGAAATCATATCCTGTCTTTAACTGGGTTAAAGAACCAATGCCCTTTAAAACACGGTTCACGATAAATCCAACATCACATTCCATTCCATCAGCCTTTAACCGTAAATTAGCAAGTGAACAATTCCCTAAGTATTAACCCCGAAGGCCGAAACCAACATCAGATCAATACCCTGGAAACCATTCAACTTAACTAATCTTCGATTAGTTTCTGATTTTCTTAACTCCATTGGGTCTAAGAATAGTATTATTAAAGATACCATTCACGACAACCCAAAATCACATTCCATAAACAATGGAATCTTCATGGAAAACAAATCGATATATATAATCAATATAAATTTCTGTATCCGACCAATAATATAAATGGAATAACGGCAAAGCCATTTAAATTCCATATGTATTAACAGTCTTCCTCCACAGAAGTTCACTTCGATTATTATTAATCAAATTCCATTCAATTCCAATTTAATATGTTAAATTAGAAAACTTTACTTTGGAAAATTCCCTTTAAATCTTAATAAAAAGATTTCTAATTCCAAATCACATTTCACTGTAAATCAGGTTAAAGAACGAATTTCGTTAAAACACAGTTCACAATAAACCCAATTCACATTCCATCTGTCCCTAACCGTAAATTTGCAAGAGAACAATTCCCTAAGTATTAAACCCAAAGGCCGAAACCAACATCAGACCAATACCCAGGAAACCATTCAACTTAGCTAATCTCCAGTCAGTTTCTAATTTTCTTATCTCCATTGGGTCTAAAAGCAGTATTATTAAAGATACTATTCCCAACAAACCCAAAATCCAATTTGATATCAAATACAAGGCTCTGAATAGAAAATATATCTGCTTATATTCAATATCAAATTCTGAAATCAACCAATATCGTATTGGAATAACGATATATATATCTTCCAAATTCCTCCACAATGCCCGTATAATGACGGAATCCAATATTGAAATATTCCGAAGATGATTTCGATTCAAATCCATTCCAATTCATACATTTGAAATTCTGGTTATTTTTAAAATCATTTCAAAATTAATTTATTTATTTTAAAAATAATTAGATTAAAATTCTAGTTCAAAACTAGTTCATTTCAGTGGAAATCTATTTTTATCTTTTCAAATATGGAATTTTTCATCCTAATTCTTTCTAAATCATTTATTATGATTTTACACTAATTATTGATATTTTTAATAATTTTATCAAGGCACGTACAGTCGATTTCCATAAACGCCATCGAACTGCACTTACAACGACCTTTTCCAATTTTGATTTGGACATAATTCCAAATTCAACCATTAGATTTCAAATCTCTAATATTCATTAGAAAGCACTTTTCGATACGAATCCAATAGTTCCGGTTTTAGGAGAATCCGATGGTCGGATCTCCCGTAATGTCCATTCGAAGTCAATGGTCAAAATTCGTGAACTGCCGCAGCACGGCGCGTTCTATTCAGGCCATTATATTATATATATAATATGTATAATATATACTTTGTTGATTTCCATTTAAAACGTATTTTATAAATCGTTTTAAATTCGTTTTCAAAATGATTTTAAGTTCATATTCAATTTCAACTCAAAATTGAATATTCCATATCATTGATATATAAATTATAATATTTTCAAAACATTATATTTCGAAATCAATTCCTTTTCGATATTCATTATAAAAATGAATAAAATCGATATAAATATCGTTCACGTCAGAATGGCGTTAATCTAATCAACACAGCTATATATATTTAAATATATTCGTGTCCATCCCAAATCGGACATCAAAATCAGATTTTGATCTCTTACTGAATATTATTTTAAAATATTCATTATTTTAAAATGTTCGTTATTTTAAAATATTTATTCTTTCTGGACTGGAATCAGACACAGTCAATTACCATATAAATTGATTATATGGATTCATACAATACATGTATACAATAACAGTGATAAATAATCATCCATCATCCAGAGTGCATTCTACACTACAGAAGCATTAAATATAAATATTCAACGCTTACACAGCTTGTCAATCAATCGATCGACATACAACTATTTATTGGGATTAGTGTATGTCATATTTCAGCCCAGTACCCGTGTGGGGTTTCAAACAATCAAACACAGGTTTTTTTGTGTAGTTGGGCAATGTATAAAATTTATCATCCCAATCCATATCAGTCTAATGTGTGTACATAAACAAATCGTCCGATTTATTTATAAATATTTATTTTATTCATATACACGTTAAAAATTATATTTTTAACTATAAAATATTTTATTCTATTCCACATCACACAATCAATTTTCACAACATAACCAAACAAACAAACAAGTCATTCATGGTCTATGGACAATGGGTGTCGGGTGCTGCTAAGCACCGTCTGCATCCTAGTATTTATTTTAACTAGAAAATAAAATGAAAGTGAGAAGTTCTCACCTTTGGGATCCACTCCGTCGTTCTTTGATTGTCGATCTATGTAGTATACCTACGTTAAAAATTATAATTTTAACTAATCAATAATTATTATTATTTTTAATTTTATAAATAACATACATAGGTTAAAAATCATATTTTTATCTTTCTAAAAATAATTTCATATTTTTATAACAACGTTACATAGATAAACATCACATTTTTATGTCGCTACTATATAGATAAAAATCAAATCTTTCTATCGCTAATGAATATATAAAAATCACATTTTTGCATAGCCATTCAAACGATAAAAATCATATTTTTTTACTTTGATACATATATGATAAAAACCACATTTTTATTATTCCTATAATGTAAAAATCATATTTTTATTATCTCAATAATATAAAATCATATTTTTATTATCTATATAGTATAAAAATCATATTTTTATTATCTATATAATATAAAAATCATATTTTTATGGCTACTATATAAATAAAAATCTAATCTTTTTGTTTATAAAAAATCAAACCTTTTCTTATGATTAAAAAAACAAAACTTTTTCTAGAAATAAAAATCTATTCGTTTCTCGCTATTATATATAAAAATCGAATTCTTTACACGCTATTATATATATATATATATATTGAATTACTTTAAACAGATAAATAAAAATAAAGAAAAAGGGAGGTAGAACTTACAGTTGAACAGGATTTTCCGGGGGGGGGGGGGGGGGGAGCTCGCGCTCGCTGGAGGGGGAGATGGTGGCTGGGCGTCAGGCGGGGGGCAGCATCGGCGGCGAGTCAATGGTGGGTGGCGCCAGGGGCTGCGCGAGGTGGTCTTGGGCTATGGAGGGGGTTTTGACGTGGCTTTCAGAAGGAAAGGGAGGAGAGAGAAGCGCGAGGAGGGGGCGTCATCGAGGGTGGGGCGCCGACGTTGGGGGGGCCACGACGTTGACGGGAGTGGGGGAAAAGGGTGAAGGCAGATCTAGGAATCGAGGTCCTTTTTCTTGAACGTGAAAATGAGGGGGGGGGTTAAGGGGAAGAAAGGGGGTATTATATATTATATATTAATATTTTATTTATTTTTCTTTCGAAAAGTTATCTTTTCTATACGAACACCATATCGAACCCTACGACTGTCGCCCTAGCTAATTACTCCCATCCCAAACACAATGGGATATGTCCTGTAAGCCAATTCCATCGTTTCGTTCAGTTTTCATTTGAATTAACATTTTAATCATTATATTGAATTTTAAACGTACATTCCAATTTACCGGGGCCACATACAGACTCTAAAAATTCCCAAAAAATATTTTCTAGCTTCGTATTGATGATACGGTTCTAACCAAACTAGTTTCGTCAAATTTGGATATCGTTTGAAAAATGGCCATTTTCTGGTCGATCCAAATTGACTGAACTAACAAAACACGTTTTCCTGCGCCACGCCCACATACTGATTCATAAAATTATGAATTTTGGAATATAGCAATAACTTGACATGCTGGATCCTACAAAAGTGATTTCATCAAAAACGGAGGTCGTTTGCAAAATTTCCATTTTTAAGGGTTATATTTCTATAGCGACTATTCTGAATTTTCAACTGGGCATAACTTTTTATTCCCACTATGAAATTTCAATTTTTCGGATTCGTTGGAAAGATATTTTCTATTTGATTCTAATATTTTTGGTTTCGCCAAAATCCGGTTTATTTTGAATCCTGTACATTCATTTGAAATTTGAAATCGAATTTTCAAACTACCGCGCCATTTTCAATTCCTTTTATAATTAAAAATAAATATTTATATTCTAACGTCAATTCAATTAAATATATACATTCCAATTCTATTCAAAATAAATTTATCGTCATAGTTATTTAAAATAATTCATTTTAAATACTCAAAATTCACTAAAAGGGCCAAAATAAATTTTTTAAATTGACTCAGATTTTCCGGGTTGTTACAATTACATGAAAAATATTTCATCAAGAGGTTATATTTAATTGTTTTTGAAGCTCAAATAAATTGACTAAAGTGAAATTAAAGTCATGTTCTTGTTTGAGTATTTAAACATACTACTTATGTGCAACTATTTTTGAACTGAAATTTTTATGCAAATACAAGAAAAATGGAATACTGAAGAGTTTTTGGAACTGAAATTCTTATGCAAGTATAGGCCAAAAGGAATACTGAAGACCTTTTTGAACTGAAATTCTTATGCAAATATAGGAAAAAAGGAACATTGAGAACTAACAATTGAAACTTTAAGTTAAAGTGTAGTGATATTCAACTATGACCATATAATTTTAGGAAGTTGGACCCAAGTTGGACCCAAATCGTTTAATCGAAATATTTAAACATCTACAAGGAAGAAGCATGAAAAAGGGAATACTGAAGACTAACAATTGAAACTTTAAGTTAAGGTGGAGGGAAATACAACTACAACCATCTAATTTTAGGAATTTGGACCTAAATCGTTTAATCAAAATTCTTCAACATCAACAAGGAAGAAGCATGAAAAGAATATGAAATAAAACAACATACACAACAAACTAAGAAGAAAATTAAAAATAAATTTGAAGATATGCATCTAAGTTGTTGGACAGAAATTGTTTTTCCAAAAATTGATAGGGTTTAGCTACTACTCACATCAGGATATCATGTAAATACTTACCAGTTCGATTAAATCGGAGAATATCATCGAGTTGTAGCAAGAATCTGGATTTAGATAAGAGCCTAAGAGTGATTAATGATTAGTTTAAGCGAGAAATTAATTTTTGAAGAATGAATTGATCAAAGATGAAAAATAAGGTGGAGTTCAGCGGGTATCTGAAACCTTACCGCCAGATGTGCCAAAAATTGATAAAAAAATGGAGGGGTTCATTTTTCCCCCTGTTAGGTGCTAATAGAGGCCAAAGTTAATTCTGCCTGTTGGTTAATTATAGGTGCGTTTCTAATTGCCCTGATAATTAATTAGTAAAGGCAAATGTTACTTATACATCTAATGAGGTATTATTGGAGGCCACACTTTGTAAATGCCACTAGTTTAGTGCCCTTAATTCCCTTAAAATTGGTAGTGGTTTTTTTACTAACTCGAAATGAACTAACACTAGACAAAAAAGGCGAACAAGAATGAATGCACGTGCAAACAAAAAAAAACAAGAAAAAATAATCTTAGATAATAATACTGCTAAATTAAAGAAATGTAGCTTGATTTTCATATGGACTTCTTTGGAAAAAGTTGCTTTAAGTTGATGATAATATTGCGATGCACGTGTTGATGAGCGCTCGCTGCCCAACTGAGCAAGACAAAGCTTAGATATCACATTACTTGATATTAATGTATACTAGTCAAAAATTTGCTGGTATTCAATAGTTAGAATCATGCTTAGGAAAGATTTTGGATGTGAATCATCCTAGCTGTAGTTTGGAGGAATGTTTATAGTGGAGTGTTCAGTTTAAGAAAGATTCCTCATGATGTGGTTGCGGTTGTTGTGGAGTGGATATGGGTAGAGTTTTGTGGTCGAATGTTGTTTAGTACAACAAAAAACACTTTTCGTAATAGGCAATATCTACTAGAGTAGACCAATTGCAACAGGCCTACGCCTGTTTGTATAGCCGGAGTTGTAAAAAGTTCGCAATATTTTCCTCTTGTTGCTATAAAATGTTGCGATATACTTTTTTGCAAGAGGTCTTTCCTATTGCAACTGATTCTTTTGCAATAACAAATGACACTTGCAAAATAGTCTTTTACAAATTTGTTGAAATCATAATTTTAACATTCACAAAAAACTAGAAGGGTAAATAAGAAGATAAGGAATCACACAAGATATATAATAGTTACACTACATTCATTTTTAGAAAAGAGATCTTCCAATTAAAAATAGATTGCAATAGATTATTTACATGCACAACAGACCATTTATTTAACCAATTCACTGTAAGATAATTTTATTCAACCACTCATACAACACATCCCACTTTTATATCAAGCCTTGCATATCACATAGCCATATGAAATAAATACATCTAACCATCAACTTTATTAATATTGGAGCATCTATGCTCTCTTTCTTCGGAAAGCCACCTAGCAAACTTGATGAGCGCTTCTCCGTTTGTTTCCTCGTCAACCAGTTCACACACCTCTGTTTCCAAATTCACTCTAGATACAGGTTTGTTCAAAAGACCTTTGCCAATATCAACCAAATCCAACAAGTTTTTCCTCGATAGACATCCACGGATGATGTGTCGCCAGTTAACTCATCATCCTATTCACCACAGCTTGCATAAGCTTATGAAATCATAAAAAATGTATATAAGTTGCAAAATTACCTCAATCCTCAAATATTGTTCTTCGGAATGAAGTGCTTGGAACATAGCATAAGCATGAATATCAACCATGTCACCACCATTTTTTTTGCCACAACCCTCTTTGTTTTCGTATTTAGATTTAATTTAACGGTGCATTTAAGCCATAACAAACAAGCTTTCAGCAATATACAATATCAGCGACTAAGTTCCTTTCTTATGGAAAACTTAGATACCTTGTTCCCTCTATCATATAATACGTTCATAGATGAAGAGCCGTCTTTATCATGTTGCTTTATTTGCCTCAGTTTTTTTGCGTTTCCTCTATCCTTGTTACTCTTGCTTGAAAGGTATCTACATCTTTTTTTAATCTTGGCAGCAACGTTATGACTTCCCTGAACTTGTTCATGTTCATAGATGCACTATTCACATAGCCATTGGCTCATTTCTATGTTTGGGTACATACTGCTACAATAACTGTCATTGTAAGAAAAAACATGAAATAAATATGTTAATTAGGAATACTTTGAATAAAATAAAAAACAGAAGCTAGTAGCAGTAAGTGTAGATAATAATGATAAAACAACTCCCTTCATGGTCAAACATATTGAACTGTGTAATTGAAAGAAGAAACACATACTTGTGTTGTAATCTTTGGTGACATCTTGGACATTTGACAGATGATCAGAAAAACCAATATCACCACATATGCAGCAACAGATTATTTCTTCTGTTTCCTTTCCTTTTTGCTTCATCTTTTACGTCCGGCTACAATATTTTGGGCTACTACTTTTTGTAGCACTGTGTCATAACATGTTTCTACGTTTATCTAAGCTTTCGGAATGATGTATATAAGATCCATTTACCAATGTCATAACATATTTCTAAGTTTATGCTAAGTAAAAACTTATCAACTGGTTCACAATGGAACAATGAATGCAATCAATGATTTCGTTATGTGCTTTAATTCCAAAATCCCAGTCGATATCATGAATATCGTAAGTTCCGGTTACATCAGAATTTATATTTTGGTACTTTTTTCTAATATAACTCATACTTGTATGAAAATAATAAGTCTACTGCACTTAAAAAGTTGTCCAGACTTTTGATTTTTATTGCCTTTTCGGTTAAATTCTACTACACCGTTTTCTTAAAATTATATGATCATTTGTACATTTCTTTATTGCCACTTTTGATTAGTTGTCCTGTTCATTTTTAAATGTGTTTATTGCATTTTCTTCCATTTCGCGATGTGCTATTTACTATTTTTTAGCACTTGAATAACAAATTCAAAGTTTTGACTAGAACCAGAGCTTAAACAGGATTCTATCCTATTATTGCCAGAACCATAATTTAGACTAGAGTAAGAATGTTTAACCATGAATTTATCATTGCATAATTTATCCGAACAAATGTTTAACATATTATTCACCCTCAATAGACCTACAGAAGAACCGAAACATGCTTATTCAAAAGGTCAAAATAATAACAATTTCTCCCATTAAATACAGTAAACTTACATTCAAGCCATCAAGGAAATACAAAATGTGAGTCAAAGATTACTACCTTTTTTGTAATTTAAAACAAAATAAAAGTTCATCAGAATTAAATATTCAAAATATAAGTAGTAGCCTTAGAGAAATGTAAACATAATGAAGAAAGAAGGGTAAATAAGTTATGAATTAGGTAAGCGATTATTTTAAAATTAGTATTTAGTGTCAGTCTTATTTCTTGTTAATCTCGTGTATAGCAAGCCATGTAAACAAAGAGGGACTGAAGTGCTCGTAACAGAGCAGAAGCACGAATATTGCAACAACAACTGGTTCTTCAGGTAGTAAGTAGCGTGAGCAAACATAAACGCATAAGAATGAATTGAACAAAATTGACAACAAAATGAAACCATACCTGTGATTATGACTTTAAATAATTAACAAACAACGAAAAGACCAACTCACCAACCAAGCAGCAAACTAAAGAGCAATGCAACTCGAAAGACAAATCACCCCTAGTATCGTAAACAAGAAAACCAAAGAAACAGTAGCCTATGACAACCGGGCATGTCGACTACTCGATATAGATCCATAAGCAAACACAATTAATGACTGCGACTATAAAATAAGAAGGGGAGCAGAATGGAAGGCTGGGGAGAGTCGAACATCTGCTCTAGGTTCAGATTAAAAGACCGGGAAGGAGGACTGGACGGAGAAGCAAAGGGGAACTAAAAAGGAAGGTAGCTTGGAAAAACTTGGTCGAGGAAATTGTGAATCGTGATGGGAACGACCATGGGGAAGAAAATAAAATGAGATTTGAAAATTGTGAATCATGAAGGTGGAGAAGGGGATGTGGAAACTTCGGCGAATTTGGATTATTGGGTCTAAAAGGGTGAAAGCGGGAAATGAAATTTTCATGGAAAGGGGACGCGAATATACAGCTGCAAACAAAAAAGTACTTAGATTTGAAGCCAAAAAGTTGGGTTGAACCATAAAAATTTGGTATTATTTTGTGTAATCCAAAATTGTAAACCTTTTTGGTAAAATGCCTGAATAATATTATTAAATATAAATTTCAATTTATAATAATTAAATTTTATTATCAATTAATAATAATATTAAATTATAATCTTAATTATTACGTAATTACTAATGGCTAATTATCTAGTAATTATTATGAATATTTTATTAAATATTTAAAATTTGTTGTTAATTAGATTTATTATTAAATGTAGTTAATAATTGTTAAATATCATTCATACACTATTAACAACTAACTTTGGTAAATTAGTAAAATATTAATTCATATTAATTAATTATTATTACTTAAATACTTATTAAATTAATATTAAATATTACTTCGTACTTTTTGTAGTAACATGCTTACCAAATGTTAATTATTAGTTAAATAGCAATTATTATTATTTAATTATCACTTATAAATATCACTTTATAATACATGAATTTTATTATTAACTAATAATTATTAAATATTAATCTTAATTATTATATAATTACTAGTAGTTAATCGTTCAATAGTAACTATTTAAAATTAATTATTAAAAATTAATCATTAAAAGCTGATACTAATTTTTAATAGTACGTTTCTTGCAACTGGCTTTACCAGTTGTAAAAAAATACAGTCATTGCAAGAGGCGCAAAACAGTTGCTAAAGATATTTATTCGCAACTGGCTTGGAAGCGCAATTGCAAATAATATGTTTGTTGCAATTGTTATGGAAGCACAGTTGCTAAAAGTATGTTTTTGCAATAGGAAGAGAAGCGCAGTTGCAAAAAATATGCTTTTCGCAACAGGAAAAGGAAAAAAAAGGTGTGTTGCTAAATTTCACCTATTGCAACTGCTATAATAGGTCTGTTGCTAAATATTATTTACTGCAACTGTCATTCGTCATCTGTTGCAAATGGCTAGTTGCAATAGGGTATTTTTTGCAATGGTTTATAGTGGAGTGTTCAGTTTAGGCAATTGTTTTGAATTGTCATGACTCATTTCTTCTTCGATTGGTTGTCCCAGGCCAAATTTCGATACCAACGGTTGAGGTTCAACATGGATTTTATTGTATCATTTCAGTTTGTATGGAGAATATAAGAAAATATTATATTTTAATGATTGTAAATGTCATTCATGTTAAAAAATTATTTTAACTTCAAGTGTTAAAGACAATATCCTTATATTTTCCAGGTGCATTCATGCTACTTGCTGAACTAGTAGTGGAATTGGGTCCGCTAGATAGGTGATAAACATTATTCATGGTACCCATGTAGTGTGGATTTGCCTTTTGTATCATCTTTTAATTATATGCCCTTAAAATGTTGAATGTGTATTTCATAATTAATTTATATGTTGAAGAAAAGAATCTCATGAGAAAATATTTCTAAATTTTTATTATGACCCAATTGGTAAAGTTACAGTCGTGAAACAAAGTACATACAACAAAACAATATGTATCTCTAATGGGCTAAAGGCCAAAACAAATAAAAGGCCCAAAAACAAAAGATAGAAAACAATTTTTCATCTCTACACTCCCCTCAAGATTGATCATAGTAAAAGGCCAATCTTGAACCAAAAACTGACACACCATTCCAAGCTTGCATACTAAAGACTGTGTTGACCAGCTCCAAGAGGCTTGGTCATAATATCAACAATTTGCAAGGCAGATTTGACATATTTGGTGGCTATAAAATCCGACTGTACCTTCTCTCATACATAATGCATGTCCAACTTTTGATGTTTAGTTCTCATGTGCTTTGTCTTCTCATGAAAACATGGATCTTGAGCAATATACATTGCTGAAAGATTACCACAATAAAGTGTACTAGGTGCTGGAATATTAATATCTAAATCTGCTAACAGCCTCTCAATCCAAACAGTTTCTACAACTGTATAACTCATACTCCTATATTCAGCCTTAGTGCTACTTTTAGAAACAACCTTCTACTTCTTTGTCCACGAAATCAATTAATTGCCAAGAAAAAGACAATAACCAGTCAAAGACTTTCAGTATCAGCACATATACCCCAATCAGCGTCACAACATGCATTCAAAACCAGATCAACATTATGAGAAAAACACAAACCCAAATTAGCAGTACCTTTCAAGTATCTTAGTACATTAGGTGCAACATCAAAATGAGGAACATGTGGAGATTGAAGAAATTGACTTAACTACTGAACTGCATATGATATGTCTGGTCAAGTCAAATTCAAATATAATAATTTTCTAATCAGTCTTCTATAGACTTCAGAATCCTGAAGAATATCTCCTTTATGAAAACTAAGCTTCAAACCTTTTTCCATAGGATAATTAGTTGTTTGCATTCTTCCATTTTATTGTCTCAAAGTAGATCCATAATATATTTTCTTCGATTCAAATAAATACCAGAAAAAGATCTAGTTACTTCAATCCCCAAGAAATATTTAATTGGACCAAAATCTTTAATTGTAAAAGCTTTATGAAGAAGCAACTTCAATTATGAAATACTATCAAAATTATTTCCAGTGATTAATAAATCATCTACATAAGCTACCACCACAGTAAAATCACTATTTTTGTTCAAGATGGACATAGAATAATCTTGTTTAGATTGAAGAAAGCCTAAACTAAGTAAAAACTTACTTAATTCTTGATTCCAACATCTGGAAGCTTGCTTTAAACCATAAATTGATTTTGTCAATCTACAAATATGATCTGATTTTGCCTTTATATAAGCTGCAGGAGGCTTCATGTACACTACTTCTTGAAGAAAACCATGTAAAAAAGCATTATTTATATCTAATTATTGAATATCCCTACCTTTTGCAGCAGCCAAAGCAATGACAACTCTTATTGTGGTAAACTTAGCAACAGGACTAAATGTGTGTTTATAATCTTTACCAGAAATCTGCTTATCTCCCCTTGCAACAACATGGGCTTGCACCTATACACTTCTCCATTGGGTTTAAACTTTGTTTTAAAAACCCATTTAGAAGCTATGGGCTTTTTGCCAATAGGAAATTCAACTAAATCCCAAGTATCATTATCTTCTAAAGCTTTCAGCTCTTTATTCATAGCTTCAACCCATTCAAGATGCATTTTAGCTTGATTATAAGAAGAAGGTTCAAATGAAGAAAGCACATTTGCAAGGCTGTGGAAATCATTACTATTCAGTTGAACAGGAGATGGTTCAACAAATATATTTGAAGAAAAATATTTTGTATTTGTGAATTATTAGTTTTTCTAGAAGGCAACTTTCTAACAATAAAATCACTATATTTCTTTGGCAATTGACAGATTCTGGATGAAATTCTGACAGGTAGAATTTGAGGAGAAATAGAAGTATTATTTGAATTTGAAGATGAAGA
The DNA here is from genome assembly GCA_030737875.1 of Allium sativum. Taxonomy (NCBI): domain Eukaryota; kingdom Viridiplantae; phylum Streptophyta; class Magnoliopsida; order Asparagales; family Amaryllidaceae; genus Allium; species Allium sativum. The sequence goes on along the minus strand of CM060923.1, from coordinate 441,863,821 downwards.
TTGAGTTTCAGTGGAAGGTGAAGGCAGATTATTTAAATTTGGAGGTGAAGAGGGTGTATTGTGATGAGGAGGATTGGAAAATTGAGAACAATTAACTAAAGAACTTTGATCCAAAGCTGGATTAACAAGCATGATGTCTTGATGAGGCTGAATATCAGTTGGTAAAACAACTAATTAATTTGAAAGGATAGGCATTCTCTATCAAATGAGCATCTCTGCTAAATACAACTTTGTGTTTGTCTAAGTCATACAATTTATAACCTTTATGTCCATAAGGATAGCCAATTAAAACACACCTTTTTGCTCTTTCTGCAAATTTATCATTCAGTTTTTGAAATGGAAAGGACAAACATCCAATGACACAAAGATGTTTATATTCTGGAGGTTTATTCATCAATAACTCAAAAGGTGTTTTCCAATGTAAAATTGAACTTGGCATAATATTGATAAGAGAGGTAGCAACCAATAAACAATCCCCCCAAAATTCGTAAGGGAAACCTGAATGATTCGAATTGTTCTTGCAGTCCCCAACAAATGTCTGTGTTTTCTCTGCACTCCACCATTATGTTGAGGATTGCCAGGTATTGACCTTTGACGAACTATTCCTTTTGATGCAAATAGTTATGTACGGGAACTTTGAATTATTTCAGTTCCATTGTGAGATCTAATCAATCTTAGTTTCTAGTTAAAATGAGTTACACATATTCAACAAATGCAGCAAGTGTAGAAACAACTTAAACTTAAGTGTGCAACAAATATGTCCAAGTATTTCTGGTATGATCATTAAGAATAGTTAAAAAATAACTTTCTCCACAAAGTGCTAGTCATATTTTCATCATAAATCAACATGTACTAAATCAAAAGCAGATTCAGCATAAGTTTCAGATTGGCAAACTGGAAATTTATGATGTTTTCCTAACACACATGCTTCATAAGCATAATCTTTATTAAGTATCCTACTGTGACGACCCAAATTTCGATACCCTTTGAGCCGATCAAATACAACCCAAGTCCAGCTCTAAGCACACAAAGACTCAGATGTCGAAGAAAGACATTAGAAGGTGAGAGAAGATAAGATAGAAAATTTAGATTAGAAGAAAATAGAACTAAACAACAACACAGAATCTCACAAATCGTAGCGGGATAAAATATAATATATATTATCACTTTTGAAATACAAACTTGAATTTGAACTTACATATATTATTAGAGTACATTACTTTTACAACACAACGGAAATAAACTCTAGATATATAATATTTGAGCCTCCAGCTCCAAGCTCCTCTAGATAAATCTGTAAAATCTTGAACTACTTGACTGCCCGTACAAATTTAGGCACCCAAGAGTTTATGGAAAACATAGAAAAATAAACTATGGGTCGGTCATGGGACTGGTATGAGTAAACGATTTTGAAATAGCTTGATAAATGAAGGATATCTCATAAGGCCACGCCGTAAAAACGAAATGGGTTTTTTTCGCTTATGAGACTCTGTAATACTTGATTTAACTTTCAAAACGTTTAGAAAGAAAAGAAAATCGTAAGATCGATCCACACATAAACACAGATGGTTATTACAATACAATAACCCAAGACATCTTTATATCAAAACTCTTCTGATATTATAATAGTATCTAAAAAAAATACAATCTCGTAGAATGCTTGCATCTCACGTTCTATATATATAATATACAATCAAGACAGCGAACACTTATTAGGTAATGGATTTCCAACCATTACAAGGTATGGAACCACCTTCTGATAGTGTATCTCTAGAAAGGAATACACTGGGCTCAACAAGAACATCTTGCAACCTGGGCCACACATGACCGACCACTCATTTCACTTGAGTGTATCAAATATATTATCACCTTATGGTTGGTACCAACTTAACCGTTCTCAGGAGATACAGAAGCGAAAGAAGTTACAAAATGAATATTCTCTAGATGGTGATAATGCACCGTAATTGGGAGCGACCCACTTAACCATGCTTCCTGCCCAGTTTATGTCATTTCTCGGTTGTGAGGCTTGAGGTCAAAACATACCTTTAGATATATCACGTCTTCACTCACTTTGAATGCCTCATCGTCAAACCCATCAAATCATAAATTGATTTCCCCAAAACCACAGGTATAAAGCTAAGAGAAACTAATTTCTCTGTCACCAAACATATTTTTGAAGCGATCAACTTATGCGATCTGTTAGGCATACTCTGTCGGACAATTGTCCATATAAGTTGTCCTAGGACTGGACAAACCGAAGGCACTATCCTATAAATCCATCTTAGGCAATTTCCAACTAGGATCGACAGGACATCCCCTGCATATACTCCATCTTCAATGGTCTTCAATTTGACTTCAAATTGATCAACGCTTAGGTCGAAACAAAGTGGAATTTGGATTTTACTGAGAAACCCAATCCCGGTCTCTTTGAATCAATGAACGTGAAAATCTTTTAAGGACAAATGATTCTTAAATGATCATATTTTTCTATTCAACAAATTTTATTAGGGCTTATCTACTGAAAACATATAGGATCCTATATTTTCAACAACAGTTTGATTTTATCTAAATAAGACGTGTAAATGTTTAAATTAAACAAAACAAGTTAATGTGATCATACCACATCATTATAATCAAACTTGAACACCTTTACACAAATCCATCACAATTCAATAATTTAAATAATCGTCATTCGTAAATCGGTTGATCTTGGGAAGTGGTTATTTCTAAATCATATCCATCTAGAGTTGGATTTTAAGAATCCATCATTTACATTGATTTTAACGGTATTGTTATAATTCCTGTTCCGATATGTATAACACTTAATAATATATCCTTTGCTTTATTATTTAGATGAGTAAGTAATTCAATATATATACATAATTTAAATCTTTTTTTAAGAGGAAAGTGAATGATACTTTCCTAACTTCAACTTTGTCGATTGCTAATTCAACATCTCTTTCCAGTTCACCTCTATTTCACTTATTTTCTGATCTTTTAGAATAATCTTATTGTTATCGGTCAACCTAATTCTCCTCACAACCATTCTCATTTGCAAAACATTTGCTTCTAACGATATTTACTTCGGATTTGTGAATATCCTTCCTTCTGGATTCATTAAATTAAATCATCTTGATAAAAGATATATTTATTTACCTAAGTCGATTTATATAAAATAATATTCTATGTTTATTTCAAGATAATTGAGTTTATTATAACATAATATTATTTGACGATCAACCATCATTTATTCATCACTACATATTGGCGATTACAATTCAACTAATTCGACTTAAATTAATTATCTGGATATAAAGATCCATATTTTTTTATTTGAATTAATTCAATATAAATTTAATTCTATTCATTTATAAAATAACTTAGTTAAATTCCTACGAAGAATATTTTCGTTTACAATGATCATCTGTCATCTGCTCCTTCAGATTTTATTCTCCATATTAACAATTCTTCCTTTTTATTTCCTTTTTAGAAATATTTCTCATATTATAGATATATTATATGTCCTAAATATTAAATTATACTTTTAGGAAAATCTTTTATTTTATTTCTAAAGTTCATATTCTCTTCCTAGAAGTATTCTTTATGCTTTTATTTTCCTTTACTTTTTTATTTCTATTTCTTTTTCCCTTTACTATTTCTTTTCCCTTATTCTCTTTTACTTAACCTATTTCTCTTATGTAGCGCACACAGGCCCATGCCAACCCACTCCCTTTCTCCAAGTTTTCCTCTTCATAATTTGCTTCCTATTTCTTTCTGTCCCTATTTTCTACCCAACCTGTCCAGGTCAGCCCATCCCCCTTCTCTCTTTTATTTTCTTTATTACTTTTTTTTTTCGCTGGCCTAATCAGGCCCTTCTCACAGCCTACATTTTATTTCCCTTCCTTTTCTTCTGTTTGATCTACTGTTACCTACCACTTGCTGAATATTAGCATCGCTTCTGCGGTAAATATTATTATCGCAGACTTTCACTCTGCATATTTCTCAACTCTTTCATTCTATTCATGCTTATTGTCAGATATTTCCATAAGGGAATCACCATCGCTTGTAACAAAGGAGCATGAAAGTAACCTACTGCGCTTTGTCCTTTTGGAATCCGTTGCTTCCTCCAATGATTTGTTTTACTAGAGTTTGGGTATTCTTTTATCTATTTAAACATATCACACTTGCTTCAACCCCTTCCCAGCGTCCACGTCGTTACCCTATGTGCCTCGACTCATCTACACAGACTGATCCATTTCCTCCTTACCCAATGCCAAACATATCACCGCTACATGCCATTCCGAACGCGCCATCATTTGTAATCCTCCTTACATAGCGGCCAGTAGCACAAAATAAGACTAATCTCAGCTTCATCCTGGACAATAGAACAATGCAATCAACATATATCCCAACACTTGGTAGAAACTGATTCAACCAAGCCGACTTCAATAGAACGTACACCTCGGAGCAAACAAGGAGAAACTGTACAAACCCGCAAGCTTCATGTACCATGCGCGTTCAGGTACTCGCCTAGGCAAGTCTGCATGTAAAGGCACTACAAAACCTCTTCTAAAGCAACCAAGATATGTTACATATTATATCATCAATTTCTCCTTAGAGTTTAACTGTTTATTTAATTCATTTAACAACATGATTATACTTTTAAAAACTCTTCTTACACTGACAGCATTACGGCAACAAATTAAAATATTAAAAAGGATATTTTTCTACAACATAATATGACATAGTAAGCAATAACCCTGGAACAACATGGCTATACTTTTATAAACTCTTCTGGTCTGTCACTCCTTGTACTGTTAATCCCTTCTTCTTATTTTCGTGCATTAGCCCATGAAGCCATGCAAGTAAACACCACAACTTGTCACATACTACGCCATATAATCCACGCAAGCATGCTCCTCTCCCTGTTTCACTACCGCATGATTTCCAAAAACCCCTCCCTCTCTAATTAGCATATAAGTAGTATTAGTCTTAGGGGTTAAAGTTATCAAACTATGTTTTTAACCTTTTATTTACTCCTGCCTTCAAGAAAACGAGACTATACCCAATCAAAACCCCACGCAACGCATCTGACGCATGCATTAAAGTAATACAGTTTAGCTAATGTGGATTTAAGGAGTTGTATACGGTTAATATGTCATACTGGAAAATTAACAAACCAGGTAACCATGCCAAATAAATTGCTAACCAACCGTAAATGACTTGAGAGGTGAATGCACATGTTTTTTTTTGTGTTTGATGTTGTTAATTTTTTTTAACCCAAGTAGAACAGAGAGCAACTTCTGGGCAAAAATGGCATCAAAACATATTCTATCTTAACAAGCAACTATGTATTTGGTGAGTATAACTTGTATATGTATATATATGACATACATTTAGCATAGACCACTTTCATGAAAACAGTGGATAAAAGAGAGTTTACTCACTTAGAACAGGTCCTCTGTTCTTATTTTCGTTCACTTGTTTATCTCTTTTCTTTGCCAGGCTTTCTTCCATCTTCCTTATGGTTTGGTTATCATTTTATTCTAGTTTTTGGTTCGAACAGCATGTAGTGGACGTATATATAGGTTTAAACAAATACAAAGGGTGCGTTCGCAGCCTTTATTTGCCATGCTCAGGATTTTTGTGGCGTCCGACGCGTCCGACGCAAGCACCCTTTACCACTGCCAAATAGAACGTTCGTTGGAAGTTGGAAATCAAGCCGTTCGCGTCGGACGCGTCCGACGCCAACGACTTGATTTCCAACTTCACTTTCTCCCTATAAATCACCCACTTTATCCTTAACATCTTTCACAATACTACTTCAATAATTTCTTCAACTCTTTAGTCTTATTCGATTAATGTCTAACTCCGATTCATCCTCCGATTACGACAATTTGATGGAGCTCTATGGGGTTTATCTGGTTCAGAATGAAAGGAGAAATCATATGACGCGGATTAATACTTCGGAGTTCACTGGCTTATCTTGGATCAACGAAATTTTGAATGGTCATCAAAGTCGTTGTCAAAATAATTTTCGAATGAAAAGACTATGTTTGCACGCGTTATGTGAAAAACTGCAACATCATGGTCTCGCTTCCAGACCAGAAATATGTGTCGTCGAAATGGTTGGAATTTTCATTTATACAATGGCTACTGGGATTTCAAATAGACAACTTCAAGAAAGATTTCAACGATCAAGTAGCACAATTTCCGTTTGTTTTCATGATGTCCTAAACGTTTTTCAATTACTCGCTTCGGATGTTATAAAGCCAGAAGAACAACAATTTAATACTGTTCCACATCACATCAGAAATTCAACCCGTATTATCCGTATTTCAGAAACTGTATTGGCGCTATAGATGGTACACACGTATCTGCACATTTACCCGTTGATCAAATTATCCCTTATATCGGACGAAAAGGCTTTGCAACTCAAAATATATTAGCGGTTTGTGATTTCGATTTACAGTTTACATACATTATGGCTGGTTGGGAAGGGACTGCACATGATAGTAGAATTTTTAATGTTGTTACAAAACGATAGAAGCTCTAACTTTCCTAGCCCTCCAGCTGGACAGTATTATTTGGTTGATTCGGGCTATCCACTTCAAACTGGATATTTATCGCCATATCGAAATATGAGGTACCATATTCCGCATTTCCGTGATACCATGAGTCAACCAAAGTCGGCCAATGAAGTGTTTAATTACTACCATTCGAGTTTACGTATGGCCGTCGAAAGAACATTTGGCATTTGGAAAAAAAATTACCATTCTCAACAAGATGCTTACATTTCGGTTCAACACTCAAGTGAAAGTTGTCGTATCTACAATGGCCTTACACAATTTCATAAGCAAATATAATAGCGGTGACCCTGATTTTATGGCTTTTGATGATGATTCTGAACTAATCCCCGATCAGTACGTGGCGGAATATTATAGTATGAGAAATCCGATGAATAGAGGCACTGAACGTGTACACCCAGGCAGATACCGAGAAATGTCATTAGTTCGAGATAACATTAGAGATGAGTTGGTTGCTGCCGGTCTGCGCTAATTTCTCTTTGTTTATGTAACTGTATTTGTACTTGTATCTGTATTAGAAACTGTATCTGTATTTGTATTCATATTCGTATTTGCCAAATCATATCTATTTATATGTTATTTTAAAAATACCACGCTCAAATATCACGCTCAGATCATACCACGCTCAAATACCCCTTTAACCTTTCTACAAACTTTTGCCCAACTCATAACCCTTTAACCTTTCTACAAACGCTATTATTCTCTAACGTAGTACATATATGATTGTCATTGTCAACTCTGCCACCATTTGGGTCATGTTATTATTGCATTTGGAATTGCCAGGTAAATGTGAAGAATGTCGTTACATGTGAAACCAAATTAGTTATTCAAAAAGAATTATCCAAAAAATTGGCACTTCACCTAACCTTGTTACATGCGAAACAACGTTGGATTCTCTAATTTACGGTTAAAAGAGATGAAACCAAGGAATTTCTCTTGTCAAATTGTCACTTGAATTTCACCCTTTTCAAGTTTTATGTCATTTTGCCAACCTCATTTCTATGTATAATACTAAAATTTATAGTGCTGAAAAAGTTGTAGTAAGTGGATTATTTGTGTTAAAGAATTTGAAATTGACTGGTTACTTTGTTTAATATGGAGAGTCCTATAATCAGATGCTTGCATTTTTGGAAGAAGCATGTTGATGGGTAGCACTAGCTGAACTGATCATTCCTAAACATATGTTATAATTTATGTTAGAAGTCATGTTTGAGTAGGTCTACCTAAATAAGTGGCAATACTCATACTACGTAATTACCAAGTCTATGTTTATCGAGTTTTTAGATCCTACTTTTAGGTATTTTTGATGCGTTTGTATCTGCCTATATTAGGCCATCTCTTTAATGAAATAATAACGAAGTTTTCTCCATCTCTCTATCTATAATATTTCTACTAATTGGTATCAGAGCCGAAGGTTACGGACTAGGTCATGCAGGCAAGACAGTGCTCTCAAAAGATACTCGTATGATGCGAGTCAAGGGAGAGACTGTTAGGAATTGCCTCGCATGTTGTTAAAGAGGAATGACGGGTTGAAATTAATAGTTCCACATCATGTAATAAATTGGAGGAGCTGGGTACAAATATGAGTTGGTAGGCACACGTAACATAAGGGATTCCTTTTGTTATATGGGAGTTTTATGCCAGCTCATATGCGTGCAAGGAAGGGGGTCTTTGTTCTGATCGTCGTTACATAACATTGGTATCAGAGCGATAACATAAGAGTTTTTTTTTTTCAGATCTGAGGGTGATCTCTTCCGGCGGCGGTAGCCACCGTTTAAAATTTACCATCTGCCGAATCACATTTAAAAAAAAAATAGTAGAAGTTAATTTTTGATCGTAGCTATGGAAGGGAAGAATTCTAGAAGACAATTAAGGTTGGCAAAGAAGATGAGTTGGGCAGTGTTGCTATTGACGAAGCACTTTGAGTTGCTGGATCGAGTTGCGGGGACGAAGGCTGTAGAAGTCGGTAGATGAAGCTGTAATTTGTTTTTGGTCGATGGCAGGTTGTAACCGGTGATTGGAGTTGCTGGAGTGCTGACGAATGCACCGTGTTTGTTGGCGGTATTGTAATGTTTGTGTTTGCTTTGGTAGTGTTGTGTATTGATGAAACCATGGCTGTTTAAGTGTGATGGAGGAAAGTGTGGAGTTTGAGATTGAGGCCTTGGAGCATGGTGATATCCCCTTCGATTTCGAACCTCTGGTTCGATTTCAAGGGATGCGATTGGGTTTTCGAGACGGTGAACTTTGTTGACGTTGGGGGTATTTGCTTTGATTGACGTGGTGAGGGTTTTGGTAGTCGAACCGGGTGATGAGTGGGTTGATGTTGCTATAGGAAATTGCGGTTTGCGTGATTTGATGAGGTGGTTCCGAATTGATTTTGGGGTTAGGAGTTTGAAGAGCAGGAGGATTCGAAGGATGACGCGATTTGATTCTTTGTTTGTAAAGAGGTGGTGAAAGATGATAAAGGGGATGGTTTGTGGAAGTTTTTTGGGTCTGTTCGGGTGTGGATTTAGGTATTGCGATGAGGGACTGTGATGAAGGTGGTAGGACCGTATTGTAGTGCTGCATGATGAAGATGAGGGGAGATGAAGTGATGATGAACTGTTTCGGTGAGGGATGATAGTGGAGCTAATGCAGTGATATTGCGGAAGATGACAAGGGTTGTTCAAGTGATAGTATGTGGATGAGATGTTCAATGGGGTGTGGCTTGGCACAGTTCAGCTGTGAAGTCTTATGGATTTGGGTATGGCTAGAGAAGAAATTTGTAAACAGAAGAAAATAAAGAAGCAAAAGAAGAAATATCGAGACCGTGAATGTGCAGCGGAATAGGAACCGATAAAAGTGGAAGTTAAAGGAAAAAGTAGTTGTGATATAGGTGTAAAGTGAAAACGCAGTTTTTGATGGAAGATTGTATTTGGTTGGCAGAGAAGTTTGTGGAGTTTGTCAAGTAGGTGAAGTATTGAAATTTGTGGATATTGGTTGGCTGTTTTGTCAAATGATAGTGGCAAATGGTTTGCATGGTTGGTTTGAATGGTGTGCTTATAGCGATGTACTGTTATGGTTTCAGGTGGAGGAGGTGATGATTCGTGGAAGTGTGGTTTCAGGCAAGTGGGTTGTTTGCTTCTGGTTTGGTCAGTGGTGAAATGCTAGTTGTTTTTGGTGGGTGTAGTTGAAGGTTGTGACAGGTTGTCTGATCGGTCGTGGTTGGTGAATATGATTTGGAGGTTTTGGGCGTGGAGATTCCTTCATAGATTCCTTCATTTTGCGCCAGGGCTTATTGCAATCGTTAGCTATATTAGTTGTGGGATGAAGCTTGAAGAAGACGAGGTGATTAATTGATAGGAAAGGGGTCGCTTCCATTTGGTTCGATTGGTGGATGAGGGAGTATTTTAAATTTTACAGTAGACGGATGCGTTACGATTAGGACAACCTGCTGTCGAGGTTCATAGGATGCGTAACGGACGAGGAAGACAGAGTCAACCTGGAAACCTTGAACTACGAGCAGATAAAGTTGATGGGTACGTGCATGCCGCACTGTACAAGAGCATGTGGTGGGTAGTTGCACCCATCGATGTTTGGAGTATGATGTTTTGCCGGATGGAACATGCATGAGGGGAGCGAAGGTGAAGGTGACGTACCACTCATACGCGATGGAGTGGATTTGGAGGCCGGACTGGGCTGAGTACAGGCCTGAAAGGTGACTGGCCGAGAAGGGTGGTTTTCAAGCTGAGAATGTACACATACCCTGTTTTTCAAGGGGGAGCATGCACCTGTATTGGGAAGGGGTTGTTGTAGGAGATGTTGACTTTGGAATGTTAAGCGTTGATGGATGGTGGCATAACTATGTGACAGTCTGGATATTGAAGTGTATTTTATGCTTGTATTTGTGGTAGCTGGTGAGTGAAATTTATGTGTTTGTGAGCACAACTGTAACAACCCGAAATTTAACAACGTGTTAAATCAAGAATCAAGGCAGAATTAAAATATAAAATCTGAATCAGGAGAAACGGCCTGTGCCATTGCATTCGTCTCGGAAAAATACGCGAAATAGAGTCCGAAATTTCGTAAATCGGAGTCCGTATGACCCAGTTAAGGCCCAACGAAGTTTCACGAAATTCAAATCCGAAAACAGATTTGAAATTCAGCCCAAAAAGAGAGGCGGGAAAATTCCCGCCAGACACTCAGGGTCGACACCCATGTCGACATGGGTGTCGACCCCTGGGTCGACCCCCCCCTGTAGAACTCCGACTTGGTGCACCTACTTGTCATGTTGGCTCGGTTTTGGAGGCTTGTGACGATTTTGGATGGCTTGGATTCGATCTAGGGTTAATCCTACGGCCTAAAACTACCCTAACATCTATAAAAAGACCCCTAGACCTAACCTAAATCACTCAAACTCTCTCATGCCACGAAGTGCTGCCTAAATGCCAAGTGATCATGGCCTCCATCTCCAACTCCAAGAGACTATGCATGCAAATGGGATCCGAATCGAAAGGTGCAAGCTTGCTAGACCAAATTGAGGCTCGATCAACGTTGCTACGGCGATTTCATGACGGTTCTTCATCAAAGGAGCCACCTTTCTTCGTCACGACGATGCATAATCCTTCCCTAAGCCTCGCTATGTAAGTTCTAGCTACTTCTAGATCTAAACGGTAGTTTTAATGATGGCATGGAATAAAACGAGATTAAACTAAGTATGCTAGCCTATATGAACCTTGTCATGCCTCTTTTGCTTGAACCTATGACTTTTGGCTATGCTTAGTGACTAAATCATGCTATTCATGTTATGATTAACCTAGTTTATCTTGCAAGTTTGAATCTTTATCTATGGAATGCTAGCATGAACCTTTGGGAACCATTTGACTTGTGAAACATTGGCAAAGACTTGACTTTGGGGCTTATGCATGTAAATGAACCCAAACCCCTTATGTATCATGCATATTTGTGGCCAAATTCCCTTATGAAACTATGCATGCTTGTGGCCAAATTCCCTTATGATACTATGCATATTTGTGGCCAAATTCCCTTATGATACTATGCATGTTTGTGGCCAATATGTTGGCATAATACCCTACGATGTGACTCGCTTCCACTTGGGTTGGAAATACGTTTGGGTAGCTTAGGGAAAAACGTGGGTATGACATGAAAAACTTGACGTGGGGTTCTACATGAGAACATGACATTCATGATACATTTAAATATGGCCATGACACGTGGGAAAACATGGAACTTGAACTAGACATGGGTGGGTTGTAAGTGTAATAAGACACTAGACCAAACATGAAAGTGGCCAACTTGAGGTTGGGTTGAGTTTGTAGCATAAATCTACCCGGACCCGCCCGACTTAACTAGTGGCTACAAACAATAGGACCCAATGTGAGTAGTTGGTCACATAGCACTTAAAACCCGAGGTTAGACTAGGTTGTGGTGTAAATCTACCCGGACCCGCCCGGCTTAACTAGTAACCACAACAAAGTCTAATGTGAGAGGTTGGGGTGCATTAATCTAATTATTGCCCCATGAAAAGGTTAAGTAATTTTGATTAATGACACTTAACTGATATGACACGAATGGGTAGGTTAAGTTAAACCAGACTTGGTTCCATAATGACACTTAACCGATATGACACGAATTGGTAGGTTAAGTGGAACCGGACTTGATTTCTTAATGACACTTAACCATATAAGACAACTAGGGGATGGGGTTAAGTAAATTACACTTAACTAATCCGACTTGGTAATTAGATGGGGTTAAGTAACTTAGACTTAACTAATCTAAACACGGTAATTAGATGGGGTTAAGTAACTTAGACTTAACTAATCTAAACACGGTAATTAGATGGGGTTAAGTAACTTAGGCTTAACTAATCTAAACACGGTAATTAGATGGGGTTAGGTAACCTACACTTAACTAATCTAAACACGGTAATTAGATGGGGTTAAGTAACCTACACTTAACTAATCTAAACCCGGTAATTCGATGGGGTTAAGTTAAACACTTAACCAATCTAAACTTGGTAACTCAATGAGGTTAAGTAACCAATACTTAACCAACTTAACATGATAATTTAATGGGGTTAAGTAACTTATACTTAACCAATTATACATGATGATTTGATGTGGTTAAGCAACCATACGTAACCAATCTAATATGAGGACTTGATAGGGTTAAGTCACAAGACCGTTTAAATATACTTAACCATTATAATACGACTAGTGGATGGGGTTAAGTTAACCTATACTTAACCAATCCGACTCGATAATCCGATGAGGTTAAGATAATCTATGCTTAACCAATCTAACACGATAATCTGATAGGGTTAAGATAAACAAATACTTAACCAATTTGACTTGATGATTGAATAGGGTTAAGTCATGAGCTTCTTGGTATACTTAACCAACTTGTAGGGCTAGGTCTTGAACTTGAGTACTTAGCCAATCTTGACATGATTCGTAGGCGGGTTAAGTCATGAACTTGGATAACAACACTTAACCCATTTGACAAAACCCTAGCTCAGGGGACTAGGTTGGAAATCGTAGTTAACAAGGATAGCGGAAAGAGGAGCTAAGTGGTAAACCTTAGTTAAGGGTAACTAAGTAATAATTCTTAGCTAAGGACATGGGACTAGTTCATAAAGAGATGAGTAACCTGATACGGTAGGTCATCGCTTAGTATACGAGGAGGAGCAACTTATCTGACTTGGATAAAAAGCTCCAGCGAACTGGGTGACGAAGCGGTAGCTTCGGGGTACGTGAGGGTACTCTTGGTATCCCTCTGTGAGGTGGCAGGTGGTCCATGAAACCCGACCTCATAGAGGTTAAGGTCTGCGGTAGAAGAGCCAAGAGTATGCCTTGGTTGCTATGCGAGCGACCTAAAGACTGGGATGGATTAGCGTGGAGTTGACGATACTTGATTTTGCCCTGGATAGCACGTCGCCGACTACCTACCATCTTTAGTCAATCGTGTACGAACGGAAAGGCAGAGAACTCCCAACAGACCATGTTCTTGCTATCATGTCATGTGTGAGGTTGGCCCATAGGAAAGTGGGGCTATAGTGGGGCCGGGATGTAGTTCTCATACATGATTTTTCTTGGATTGCCTTTTAGTAGTTGAGGGAGGGGTCACGTGGGACCATAGCCATGGACACAAAAACAAACCTTGATATCTGCATTAGCAGACGACTTAAAGCTCCCGACCGAGTTCCGTATTTCTTGATTTGCCCCGGCACGGAACTCGGATGGCACATTGAGATACATGTGCGTCTAGACATGGAAAACGATTCACGATACATACGTGGGAAAAAGGGGCGCGGTTGACGGGTGGCATAATCCCTAGTGGCCCTAGGTGGCCTGAACCCAAACCGAGACACAGGAACGTTCATTAGGTAGCATAATCCCTAGTGGTCCTAGGTGGCATAAATCCTAAGGGAACACGCGATAGTTCATGGTAAGAAAACATAACTAGATCAAGGGGAGCAGTCCAAAACAACTTCAAGGATAAAATGGTACCACGTTGAGGTGGTATAGATTTACATGAGAAAGCCCGTACGACCTATGGCAAAGGACTGAACTTAAACTTGGAAAGAAACATACGAGTGGGGAAAAACCAACATATGCTATATATTAGGTTGACATGGACCATTACATGACATTGGGCATGGGACATTCATAGTTAACACATGACGCGGGTTGGGATACTAGTACGAGAGGTGCAAAGCAAATATACATGATAGATACCATGGGATGTTATACATGATAGATACCTTGTGATAGTATACTTTATAGAAACCTGACGATGTGATACCTTGATTCTTGACACCGTAGTTTATCATGATACCTTGGTTTACCTTGCTACAGTAGTTCATCCAGTTATCTTGGTTTAGCTTATCTATCTGGTGTCATCCTTATGTTTACTTTCAGTTTATGCATGTCATGTTACCTTTACCTTTTTTTATGCTGGAAGTAGATAGGACTTACCAGTCTTTATGACTGACCCCGTTTTCTTTCGCCTCTTTGTCTTCCGTTTTCCCCCCCAGGTTTTCAGGGAGGAAACACTGTTATCTAGTTCGGACTTCTTCTGCTTGAAGGTCATCACGCATGGCTTGGACTTTTCTTGGCTATGGCTACTTTACTGTTTTACTTGGGGAATAATTTATGAAATGGTTTGATGCTTCTTTACTATTGCAAGACAGGTTTTGATGTATTCTGATGTAAAAGGCTTTAGACCTTATTTTACAAGGTAATGAAATTTGTTTTACTTCCGCTGTTTTATATATGTTCTGTCTTGAAATATTTCTGTGCATGTTTACCTCGATAATGCTTCACTAAACCTAGTGCATTCCCTTTGTGAGTGACCCTAGCGGAGGTGGGGTGTTACATTTGGTATAAGAGCAGAAGGTTACCAGACTGGGCAAAAGTTTTTAAAACCTTCTGAAAACTATTTGAAAAACCGTTTTACAAAGAAGCATTTTTCAAGAAAAGTTTTTAAAGGCTATTCCCTAAAATCCATTAGCACTATCCTTTGTTTCCTTGATTGAATCTCTTTTCCTTTCTTTCCTCCATCTGTAGTCACAGTAGTTTTAACTGTGACTAATCCTTGTCTAGCTACGTAAGTGTTTTCCCGTACGATGGAGGAAGTTCTCGAGAGACCTGTTACTGAAGTTATAAGAAGGGATAAAGGACACAAGCTTAAGAATAAGCAACTTGTTGGTATGGCTTGATCCACAAAGGAAGATAAGGACGAGATCAGCAAGAAGGCATTCGTATGACCTCACTAGCGTACCTAAGGAGGATGGTACCGTTTCTGTTAAAGGCTTGGCCTTTCTTTTCTATCATCCCGTCCAGACTTTGTTTTGATCATCGCATCATTTAAGTCTGCCTCGATAGTTGAGTCTCTGCACCTTAGTACTAGCATGATAGAAGATCCCACTTTAGTCCCAAAATCTGGTTGGAGAGTCGGTCCATTTATTCATGACTTGTTGGATTTGAGAACGTCCATGCCAAGTGTTGAGATTAGAAGCAGTGCTTCTATTGTTGAGCTATGGATGGATTCTAGGGGTAAAGTGGTTATCCAGTAAGGGATACCATTCTTGGTTTTGAAAAGAGGGTAGTCAGACTCTTGCTTGCTTTGGTAATACCTTCGTAGTCTTGTATAACCTTTTGGGTTCTGTCATGGTTAGTTACCTACAATCTCTCGATGCATTTATCGGAAATCTCTGATCCGATCGAGTAACGTTCGCCAATAAGGCGGATGGCTCATTCCGCTTGAGCATGGGTTATAGGAATCACCCTAGTAAGTGCACGTGGTAACATGGATTGGCATCGGTAACCGAGATCCATAATTCACTAGGGAATTTTGGAGAGCTTGCAGGAGTACGCAGATATGGTTGAGCCAAGTATACTAGGGAAAGAATAAGGGAAAAAGGAACGAGAGGCAACAGTGAAAGGAGTTCCGACTCATACCTTGGAAATAGGAATCAAGGAGCTACGAAATCATGAAATCAAAAGGCGGTCAATGCACAATGGAATTAAGCTCAAGGAATTGCGACTTAGACGCGCGCATCATGTCTCTTTTTGAGAGTACATCTTTGATCCTTGGTCCACCTGTAGAGCTTGCTTGCACGCTATCGCTTGGTGGATATCCTCTCGGTCCTGTTTCTGTTACAAACCCCGTAAGGAGTTTGTCTTGTTTATCTCCTCGATCTCATCTTGGGAACCTTAGATAGAACTCTATGGACGTAAACATGTATTTGAAACATGTTATGTTTGATATGGTTGCAAATGGTTGCAAGTGGTTGCTCGTGGATGCGTGAATACACACTTGATACTAGATCGACTCAGGCACATTTCACGTTGCATATGCATGAGTATTTATACTTGTTTATGGATGAAATTGAATATGTTATCATGTGGATGTTGCATGTGGATGGATGTTTGTGCACGCATATAGTACTTATATGACTAGGACTATTTGCATACATGTTGGACTCATGGCACTAAACATATTTTGCATTAGAAAGATCATTCAGGCCTGATCATTAGCATTAGCTAAGGAGCATATACACACACGTTTTGCATATGTTCATATGACATTAGAAATTTCTAAGGACAATGTTTGCCTGTGGATGATGTTTTGAGTAGATGAATGATGGATGGTAGGATGCGTTCTTCCTAACTTGGAGATTTCGGGGACGAAATCCTTAAAGGAGGGGAGAATGTAACAACCCGAAATTTAACAACGTGTTAAATCAAGAATCAAGGCAGAATTAAAATATAAAATCTGAATCAGGAGAAACGGGCTATGCCATTGCGTTCGTCTCGGAAAAATACGCGAAATAGAGTCCGAAATTTCGTAAATCAGAGTCCGTATGACCCAGTTAAGGCCCAACGAAGTTTCACGAAAATTCAAATCCGAAAACAGATTTGAAATTCAGCCCAAAAAGAGAGGCGGGAAAATTCCCGCTAGACACTCAGGGTCGACACCCATGTCGACATGGGTGTCGACCCCTCCACAGGGGGTCGACATGGGTTTCGACCCCCGGGTCGACCCCCCCCCCCCGTAGAACCCCGACCTGGTGCACCTGCTTGTCATGTTGGCTCGGTTTTGGAGGCTTGTGACGATTTTGGATGGCTCGGATTCGATCTAGGGTTAATCCTACGGCCGAAAACTACCCTAACATCTATAAAAAGACCCCTAGACCTAACCTAAATCACTCAAACTCTCTCATGCCACGAAGTGCTGCCCAAATGCCAAGTGATCATGGCCTCCATCTCCAACTCCAAGAGACTATGCATGCAAATGGGATCCGAATCGAAAGGTGCAAGCTTGCTACACCAAATCGAGGCTCGATCAACGTTGCTACGGCGATTTCATGACGGTTCTTCATCAAAGGAGCCACCTTTCTTCGTCACGACGATGCATAATCCTTCCCTAAGCCTCGCTATGTAAGTTCTAGCTACTTCTAGATCTAAACGGTAGTTTTAATGATGGCATGGAATAAAACGAGATTAAACTAAGTATGCTAGCCTATATGAACCTTGTCATGCCTCTTTTGCTTGAACCTATGACTTTTGGCTATGCTTAGTGACTAAATCATGCTATTCATGTTATGATTAACCTAGTTTATCTTGCAAGTATGAATCTTTATCTATGGAATGCTAGCATGAACCTTTGGGAACCATTTGACTTGTGAAACATTGGCAAAGACTTGACTTTTGGGCTTATGCATGTAAATGAACCCAAACCCCTTATGTATCATGCATGTTTGTGGCCAAATTCCCTTATGAAACTATGCATGCTTGTGGCCAAATTCCCTTATGATACTATGCATATTTGTGGCCAAATTCTCTTATGATACTATGCATGTTTGTGGCCAATATGTTGGCATAATACCCTACGATGTGACTCGCTTCCACTTGGGTTGGAAATACGTTTGGGTAGCTTAGGGAAAAACGTGGGTATGACATGAAAAACATGACGTGGGGTTCTACATGAGAACATGACATTCATGATACATTTAAATATGGTCATAACACGTGGGAAAACATGGAACTTGAACTAGACATGGGTGGGTTGTAAGTGTAATAAGACACTAGACCAAACATGAAAGTGGCCAACTCGAGGTTGGGTTGAGTTTGTAGCATAAATCTACCCGGACCCGCCCGTCTTAACAAGTGGCTACAAACAATAGGACCCAGTGTGAGTAGTTGGTCACATAGCACTTAAAACCCGAGGTTAGACTAGGTTGTGGTGTAAATCTACCCGGACCCGCCCGGCTTAACTAGTAACCACAACAAAGTCTAATGTGAGAGGTTGGGGTGCATTAATCTAATTAACGCCACATGAAAAGGTTAAGTAATTTTGATTAATGACACTTAACCGATATGACACGAATGGGTAGGTTAAGTTAAACCGAACTTGGTTCCTTAATGACACTTAACCGATATGACACGAATGGGTAGGTTAAGTGGAACCAGACTTGATTTCTTAATGACACTTAACCATATAAGACAACTAGGGGATGGGGTTAAGTAATTTACACTTAACTAATCCGACTTGGTAATTAGATGGGGTTAAGTAACTTAGACTTAACTAATCTAAACACGGTAATTAGATGAGGTTAAGTAACATAGACTTAACTAATCTAAACACGGTAATTAGATGGGGTTAAGTAACTTAGGCTTAACTAATCTAAACACGGTAATTAGATGGGGTTAGGTAACCTACACTTAACTAATCTAAACACGGTAATTAGATGGGGTTAAGTAACCTACACTTAACTAATCTAAACCCAGTAATTCGATGGGGTTAAGTTAAACACTTAACCAATCTAAACTTGGTAACTCAATGAGGTTAAGTAACCAATACTTAACCAACTTAACATGATAATTTAATGGGGTTAAGTAACTTATACTTAACCAATTATACATGATGATTTGATGTGGTTAAGCAACCATACTTAACCAATCTAATATGAGGACTTGATAGGGTTAAGTCACAAGACCGTTTAAATATACTTAACCATTATAATACGACTAGTGGATGAGGTTAAGTTAACCTATACTTAACCAATCCGACTCGATAATCCGATGAGGTTAAGATAATCTATGCTTAACCAATCTAACACGATAATCTGATAGGGTTAAGATAAACAAATACTTAACCAATTTGACTTGATGATTGAATAGGGTTAAGTCATGAGCTTCTTGGTATACTTAACCAACTTGTAGGGCTAGGTCTTGAACTTGAGTACTTAGCCAATCTTGACATGATTCGTAGGCGGGTTAAGTCATGAACTTGGATAACAACACTTAACCCATTTGACAAAACCCTAGCTCAGGGGACTAGGTTGGAAATCGTAGTTAACAAGGATAGCGGATAGAGGAGCTAAGTGGTAAACCTTAGTTAAGGGTAACTAAGTAATAATTCTTAGCTAATGGCATGGGACTAGTTCATAAAGAGATGAGCAACCTGATACGGTAGGTCATCGCTTAGTATACGAGGAGGAGCAACTTATCTGACTTGGATAAAAAGCTCCAGCGAACTGGGTGACGAAGCGGTAGCTTCGGGGTACGTGAGGGTACTCTTGGTATCCCTCTGTGAGGTGGCAGGTGGTCCATGAAACCCGACCTCATAGAGGTTAAGGTCTGCGGTAGAAGAGCCAAGAGTATGCCTTGGTTGCTATGCGAGCGACCTAAAGACTGGGATGGATTAGCGTGGAGTTGACGATACTTGATTTTGCCCTGGATAGCACGTCGCCGACTACCTACCATCTTTAGTCAATCGTGTACGAACGGAAAGGCAGAGAACTCCCAACAGACCATGTTCTTGCTATCAAGTCATGTGTGAGGTTGGCCCATAGGAAAGTGGGGCTATAGTGGGGCCAGGATGTAGTTCTCATACATGATTTTTCTTGGATTGCCTTTCAGTAGTTGAGGGAGGGGTCACGTGGGACCATAGCCATGGATACAAAAACAGACCTTGATATCTGCATTAGCAGAGGACTTAAAGCTCCCGATCGAGTTCCCTATTTCTTGATTTGCCCTGGCACGGAACTCGGATGGCACATTGAGATACATGTGCGTCTAGACATGGAAAACGATTCACGATACATACGTGGGAAAAAGGGGCGCGATTGACGGGTGGCATAATCCCTAGTGGCCCTAGGTGGCCTAAACCCAAACCGAGACACAGGAACGCTCATTAGGTAGCATAATCCCTAGTGGTCCTAGGTGGCATAAATCCTAAGGGAACACGCGATAGTTCATGGTAAGAAAACATAACTAGATCAAGGGGAGCAGTCCAAAACAACTTCAAGGATAAAATGGTACCACGTTGAGGTGGTATAGATTTACATGAGAAAGCCCGTACGACCTACGGCAAAGGACTGAACTTAAACTTGGAAAGAAACATACGAGTGGGAAATACCTACATATGCTATATATTAGGTTGACATGGACCATTACATGACATTGGGCATGGGACATTCATAGTTAACACATGATGCGGGTTGGGATACTAGTACGAGAGGTGCAGAGCAAATATACATGATAGATACCGTGGGATGTTATACATGATAGATACCTTGTGATAGTATACTTGATAGAAACCTGACGATGTGATACCTTGATTCTTGACACCGTAGTTTATCATGATACCTTGGTTTACCTTGCTACAGTAGTTCATCCAGTTATCTTGGTTTAGCTTATCTATCTAGTGTCATCCTTATGTTTACTTTCAGTTTATGCATGTCATGTTACCTTTACCTGTTTTTATGCTGGAAGTAGATAGGACTTACCAGTCTTTATGACTGACCCCGTTTTCTTTCGCCTCTTTGTCTTCCGTTTCCCCCCCCCCCAGGTTTTCAGGGAGGAAACACTGTTATCTAGTTCGGACTTCTTCTGCTTGAAGGTCATCATGCATGGCTTGGACTTTTCTTGGCTATGGCTACTTTACTGTTTTACTTGGGGAATAATTTATGAAATGGTTTGATGCTTCTTTACTATTGCAAGACAGGTTTTGATGTATTCTGATGTAAAAGGCTTTAGACCTTATTTTATAAGGTAATGAAATTTGTTTTACTTCCGCTGTTTTATATATGTTCTGTCTTGAAATATTTCTGTGCATGTTTACCTCGATAATGCTTCACCAAACCTAGTGCATTCCCTTTGTGAGTGACCCTAGCGGAGGTGGGGTGTTACAACAACCTTAAGGGGCAAATGCTGTTTGTGAACCCAGACATGTAGATAAATTCTGCAAGAAGATGGAGCATAAGTGAGGAAGTAGGTAGGTGGCTCAGCTTGGTCACATGTGAAAGGCAAAAGGTACTTGGAGTAATAAATGGTTTTCAAAATATTTGTATTAATAGTAGTGAGTTTTCGTGTGAGTAAAGATGAATGGTTAGAAACATTTGCATCCTGGCATTGAGACGAAGGAGTGATGTATGTGAAGAGTTACTGCTTTAAAAAAAATGAGGTGGAAGGAAAAGTAAAAAAACTAGTGATGTACATGTAGTGGAAGAGTAGGTGATGAGGAGGATTGGCGAGTTGTAGGTTGAGTGGTTGATGATGAGAGTGCAGAAGTAATGTAGTGATGACACGTGTTGTAAACTTGTTGCTAAGTGGAGTGGTGATAGGGATTTAGTGCTGAGAAGTAAAGATGGGTAGTGTTTCAGGTGTGGTAGAGGTTGAACTATGTGAGAAGGAGGTTATAGAGGCTGTTCACGTGGTCATAGAGTTGACTATTTTGGTGGTGATGTGAAATACTTGCAGTGGTTTTTTGAAGTTTTGTATGAAGACATAGGTTGCTGAAATGATTAAAGACTTGCATGGTGACTTGTTTCTAGATGGTACCAGAGGTTGTATTCACGTTAATTTCATGTGATTTGTAGTGAAGAAGCAGGACTGAGTTGTTTAGTTGACAGTGAGAAAACTGATGCTTTTGTGGTTGTTGAATGGATAGTAAAGAAGTTGAGTTATGTAAGAAAGTGTAAGCAATGCCGATGTCAGCATGAAGAGGACGTTCCATAGAACGTTGGTTGCGGATGGCGATAGAGAAGAAGAGTAAAACTTCGATTGTGGGGTTGGACATTTATGGAGAGCGCTCAAGAACTATTTGATGATATGCCTAAGAGAAGATAGGCATGCCTACATGTGAAGTAGGCTGAGTGAAGAAGACTTGGTTTTGTGTCATCCAACAAGTAAGGAAGAAGAGCTGCGGTTCTCACTTGTTAGGAGGATGACATATGCAAGGGAAGACCCAAATGGAGGGGTCAGTGGATCCCTTAGAGAAAACCAAGAGTGTTCATTGATGGTCAAATTACTAATCAACGTAAAACAGTTGAGCATGCCCAACCAGACAGAGATGATAGTGTTAGAATTTGTTATAGAGAGGAGGAGAGAGAGATAAAACGCAGAATAATTTAATGACTACATTGTTCTTACTTACTTACTTACATTCCATAACTAAAATAGTAGGGTTTATATATAGGACCTTACATGACACTTCATTTAATAGACATCTCAATTCATTAAGAGACACACAAACTTTCATATGACTCTTGACTCATAACACTTTACGAACTAACACTTAGAATTCATGAACTAATAAATTTCAAATTATGTTTCCAACACTTCCCCTTAATTTGAAATTTCTCTTCGATTTGTTGAGATAATAAACGAAGCACTTTCTCTTCGATTTGTGATGCACTTTCTCATCACCTTCAATTTTTTTTAATATTGGAGCACTTTCTCTCCATGGTGCACTTTCTCACCAACAACTCTTTGAATATTGGAGCACTTTCTCTCTAACAACTCTAAAATTAAATTTTCTTTCATAGCCACTTGTGTCATGTTCTCTTGCACTTCATCTTTGAATCTATAAATTTTCAATACTAGCAGCGTCCTCTTCTTCTTCTTTTTACTCTCGATCGTCTCTACCCTAGCTCTGATACCATGTTAGAATTAGATATAGAGAGGAGGAGAGAGAGAAAACGCATAATACTTTAATAATTACATTGTTCTTACTTACTTACTTACATTCCATAACTAAAATGGTAGGTTTTATATATAGGAGCCTTACATGACACTTCATTTAATATACATCTCAATTCACTAAGAGACACACAAACTTTCATATGACTCTTGACTCATAACACTTTACAAACTAACACTTAGAATTCATGAACTAATAAATTTCAAATTACGTTTTCAACACTTCCCCTTAATTTGTAATTTCTCTTCGATTTGTTGAGATAATAAACGAAGCACTTTCTCTTCGATTTGTGATGCACTTTCTCATCACCTTCAATAAACGAAGCACTTTCTCTTCGATTTGTGATGCACTTTCTCATCACCTTCAATTTTTTTAATAATGAAGCACTTTCTCTTCGATTTGTGATGCACTTTCTCATCACCTTCATTTTTTTAATATTGGAGCACTTTCTCTCCATGGTGCAGTTTCTCACCAACAACTCTTTGAATATTGGAGCACTTTCTCTCCAACAACTCTAAAAATAAATTTTCTTTCATAGCCACTTGTGTCATGTTCTCTTGCTCTTCATCTTTGAATCTATAAATTTGCAATACTAGCAGCTTCCTCCTCTTTTTTTTCTCTCGATCATCTCTACCCTAGCTCTGATACCATGTTAGAATTAGATATAGAGAGGAGAAGAGAGATAAAACGCATAATACTTTAATGACTACATTGTTCTTACTTACTTACTTACATTCCATAACTAAAATGGTAGGCTTTATATATAGGAGCCTTACATGACACTTCATTTAATAGACATCTCAATTCACTAAGAGACACAAAAACTTTCATATGACTCTTGACTCATAACACTTTACGAACTAACACTTAGAATTCATGAACTAATAAATTTCAAATTATGTTTCCAACACTTCCCCTTAATTTGAAATTTCTCTTCGATTTGTTGAGATAATAAACGAAGCACTTTCTCTTCGATTTGTGATGCACTTTCTCATCACCTTCAATAAACGAAGCACTTTCTCTTCGATTTATGATGCACTTTCTCATCACCTTCAATTATTTTAATAACGAAGCACTTTTTCTTCGATTTGTGATGCACTTTCTCATCACCTTCAATTTTTTTTTTTAATATTGGAGCACTTTCTCTCCATGGTGCACTTTCTCACCAACAACTCTTTGAATATTGGAGCACTTTCTCTCCAAAAACTCTAAAAATAAATTTTCTTTCATAGCCACTTGTGTCATGTTCTCTTGCTCTTCATCTTTGAATCTATAAATTTGCAAACTAGCAGCTTCCTCTTTTTTTTTCTCTCGATCGTCTCTACCATAGCTCTGATACCATGTTAGAATTAGATATAGAGAGGACGAGAGAGATAAAACGCATAATACTTTAATGACTACATTGTTCTTACTTACTTACTTACATTTCATAACTAAAATGGTAGGCTTTATATATAGGAGCCTTACATGACACTTCATTTAATAGACATCTCAATTCACTAAGAGACACACAAACTTTCATATGACTCTTGACTCATAACACTTTACGAACTAACACTTAGAATTCATGAACTAATAAATTTCAAATTATGTTTCCAACACTTCCCCTTAATTTGAAATTTCTCTTCGATTTGTTGAGATAATAAACGAAGCACTTTCTCTTCGATTTGTGATGCACTTTCTCATCACCTTCAATAAACGAAGCACTTTCTCTTCGATTTGTGATGCACTTTCTCATCACCTTCAATTTTTTTAATAACGAAGCACTTTTTCTTCGATTTGTGATGCACTTTTTCATCACCTTCAATTTTTTTTTTAATATTGGAGCACTTTCTCTCCATGGTGCACTTTCTCACCAACAACTCTTTGAATATTGGAGCACTTTCTCTCCAAAAACTCTAAAATAAATTTTCTTTCATAGCCACTTGTGTCATGTTCTCTTGCTCTTCATCTTTGAATCTATAAATTTGCAATACTAGCAGCTTCCTCTTCTTCTTTTTTTTTTCTCTCGATCGTCTCTACCATAGCTCTGATACCATGTTAGAATTAGATATAGAGAGGAGGAGAGAGATAAAACGCATAATACTTTAATGACTACATTGTTCTTACTTACTTACTTACATTCCATAACTAAAATGGCAGGCTTTATATATAGGAGCCTTACATGACACTTCATTTAATAGACATCTCAATTCACTAAGAAACACACAAACTTTCATATGACTCTTGACTCATAACACTTTACGAACTAACACTTAGAATTCATGAGCTAATAAATTTCAAATTATGTTTCCAACACTTCCCCTTAATTTGAAATTTCTCTTCGATTTGTTAAGATAATAAACGAAGCACTTTCTCTTTGATTTGTGATGCATTTTCTCATCACCTTTAATAAACGAAGCACTTTCTCTTCGATTTGTGATGCACTTTCTCATCACCTTCATTTTTTTTAATAACGAAGCACTTTCTCTTGGATTTGTGATGCACTTTCTGATAGTTGTGGTCGAGTTCGTCTATGTAAGACGATGAATATGTTTAGATGCAAATCACAGTTCATTACTTTATAAACTAGATGTTAGCACATCTAGTTTAAAGGAGGGTGTTAGAAGTCATGATTGAATAGGTCTACCTAAATAAGTGGCAGTACTCATACTACGTAATTACCAAGTCTATGTTTATTGAGTTTTTAGATCCTACTTTTAGGTGTTTTTGATGCGTTTGTATCTGCCTATATTAGGCCATCTCTTTAATGAAATAATAATTAAGTTTTCTCCATCTCTCTATCTATAATATTTCTAACAATTTAGACAGAAAACAAGGGGGAAAATCCTGTTCTTTAGCCAAAAATTAAAAAACTGTATCATGCAGCCGCCATGGTGGAACCTGCAAGATAAAAGAGCAGGTTGACAGTACACGCTATCAAATTTTGGCTCAATCACATTCAGCATCTCAAGGCTCCTGATAGCAAGAACGACCTTCGTGTTCATATCATGCATTGCTCTATCCTCCAATCGTTTCGCTGCTCCCAACACCTTCGTATTTAGTTCTCCTCTACTTCCAGGTCTCTGTCCAAGCAAACAGTGCCCTACAATCCTCGGTGTCGGCACCAGCAGCTCCCAGGGCAGTGGTATCCTCTCCCATTTCTCCAGTCTGCTATATTTCAGTCTTTGTCCCAAAGATTATTACCCGCAGAACGTAGCACCTGATTGCGGACTTGCAGATACCTTCTTTGATGCCAGCTTGCCTTGGCCTGTTGCCTTTGTCCATAAATTGTGTTCTGTCGACTTCTGTTAGTACTTCATTCGTTCATTCCAACCCACTAATGATTGGGTGTGCACGTAGCTAGTGCCGCAGATTTAACATAGTCACTTCATAGAATCTTGATAAGTAATCCTAAGTTTTGTTACAATGCCTCCGGCATCGGCTGCCATTGTTCTTTTTTCTGTAAGTACTGTTCATATGCATTTCCTTTATTTGGGGTTAGTTTCTGTTAGGATTTCAGTATACTTTAACAATACCCAATTGTGAAAACCTAGATCTGAAATGTAACCATATTGATTTAATCGAGAACAAATCAGAAAATAGATAACTTGATTAGCGGAAGCGTACCTGAATCTGTATTTAATTATTGCTATACCTGAATCCCATAATTGGTTGCCACGGAGAAGATTATCTGTTGTAGAAGAAGAAGAATTTGGTTCGGTCTTCCAAATTGACACAAACCCTAGATTAGATTCAGCTCTCCGTAGAAGAGGTTAGAGAGTTGCTAAGGCTTGTGTAATTCGAGGACCATAACCCTTTATTTATAGAGTTGGCATTTTGTAATTCGGCCCTTCAACAAATTATAAAATGCCCCGGTATCTACACATTAGGCCCATGATAACTTAAACTTTAAGCCTATTAATTCTAATAAAAAATTAGATCACTTTAAATAGGCTTTACACCAAAATAGCATAACACATTTTATTTTACATATCTGACCCAATTATCGAAATATTCCAACAATCTCCCCCTGGGCCACATATGAAATAACCTTAAAATGTGTTTAACTTTATGAGCTCCAAAATTTGCTATTTATAACATACGGTGTATCTAAAACAATCTCGTCGATTAATTGGGTTGACAAAGGATCAAAGCGGCATTCGTTACATTTATCGTAACTAAACCCATCAATGGTCACATATATCAATACAATCAAACGACATAGATCAATCATGGATGTGTAGCATGGAAATTACATGAAATGTGATCTATACATGTCTATTTCCAACTGGTCCTTCTTTAGTGAGATCAAATGTTTAATATTTAAACAACCTGAGTGCAAAGAAAAATTCATTACTTTATTTCTGATCAGAAAAAGAACTTGGTATGCATATATCTGTAACTGAAGTATAGAGCAATGAGTCGTGTAACACCCCGCCTCCGCTAGGGTCACTCGCAAAGGAATGCACTAGCTTTAGAGGGGCATTATTGGTAAACATGCACAGAAATATCACAAGACAGAACATATAAAAATAGCGGAAGTAAAATCAAACTTTCATAACATGAATAAATAAGGTCTAAAGCCTTTTACATCAGAGTACATCAAAACCTGTCTTGCAATAGTAAAGAAGCATAAAGACATTTTCATAAATTATTCCCCAAGTAAAAACAGTAAAGTAGCCATTAGCCAAGAAAATTCCAAGCCATCCATGATGACCTTCAAGCAGAAGAAGTCCGAACTAAACAACAGTATTTCCTCCCTGTAACCTGGGGGGAGGGGGGGAAATGGAAGAAAAGAGGCGAAACAAAACGGGTCAGTCAAAAAGACTGAGTAAGCCCTATCTACTATTAGCATAAAAACTAGTAAAGTTAACTGACATAAGAAACTGAGATGAACATAAGCATGATGACAAGATAGATAAGCTAAATCAAAATAACAGGATGAACTACTGAACTCAGATAAACTAAGGTGTCATGATAAATTACGATGTCAAGATAAAACAAGGTATCACATCGTCAGGTTTCTATCAAGTATAATATCCCCAAGATATCTATCACGTATAACGTCCCATGATATCTATCCTGCATTTTAGCTCTGCACCTACCGTACTAGTATCCCCACCGTATCATGTGTTAACCAAGAATGACCCTCACTCAAAAGTCGTGTAATGGTCCATGTCAACCTAATATATCGCATATATAGGTTACTCAACTTGTATGTTTTATTCCATGTAAATGTTCAGTCCCTTGCCGTAGACCATACGGGCTTTCCCATGAGATTCTACATTACTTTAACATAGTTCCATGATCCTTAAGATCGGTTTGGACTGTTACCCTAAACCTAGCTAGGGTCTTCCAACATGAATTATCGTTTGTACAACTAGGACTTATGCTACCTAGGGCCACTAGGGATTACGCTTACCTATTGCACGTTTTCGTATCTCAGTTTTGGTTCAACCACCCAGGGCCACTGGGATTTACGCTAACCGTCAACCGCGCCCTTTTTCCCACGCATTCATCGTGAATCGTTTTCCATGACTGTATGCACATGTATCACATCGTGCCATCCGAGTCCTGTCACAGGGCAGATCGAGAAATACAGGACTCGGTCGGGAGCTTTCGATTTATCTGCCGTTGCAGATGCTAAGGTCTGTTTTTCTATACGTGGCTATGGTCCCACGCGACCCCTCCCTCAACTAGTGAAAGACAAGACAGGATAAATCCTGTATGAGAACACACTACTGGCCAACCCACAATCCTAGCCTTACCGCAACCATAATTAGATAGCAATTATGGTCTATTGGGTGTTCTCTGCCTTTCCGTACGTACACGCTTGACCAAAGATGGTAGGTAGTCTGACGAAATGCTTTCTAGGGTACGACCGTGTATCGTCGACTATCCCCTATCCATCCCCGTCTTTAGGTCGCTCGCATAGCAACCAAGGCATACTCTTGGTTCTTCTAACGCAGACCTTAACCTCTCATGAGCCCAGTATAATCACCTGGCAGCTCATAGAGGGATACCAAGAATACCCTCACGTTCCCCGAAGCCGCTGCTTCGTTACCCAGTTCGCTGGAGCCTTTATCTAAATCAGATACTTGCTCCTACTCGTATACTTAAACGATGACCTACCGTATCAGGTTACTCATCTATCTATGAACTGGTCTAAATTTCCTTGACTAAGAATCATTACTTAGTTATTCCTCAACTAAGGTTTACCACTTAGCCTTATTCCCGTTATCCTTGTTAACTACGGTTATCCCCTATCCTCAGAACTAGGGTTTACATAATGGATTAAGTGTCACTTAAGTTCATGACTTAACCCGTCTACCAATCATGTCAAAATTGGCTAAGTATCCAAGTCCAAGACTTAACCCGTCTTCAAATCATGTCAAAATTGGCTAAGTATCCATGTCCAAGACTTAACCCTACAAACCATGCTCACGTTGGTTAAGTATGTATTAAGCAATTCACGACTTAACCTCGTCCAATTATCATTCTAGATTGGTTAAGTATATATTAACTTGACCCTATCAATTTACTCAGTCAAATCGGTCAAGTGTATTCAAGCGATTCGTGACTTAGCCTTATCATGTTTTCACGTTAGATCGGTTAAGTATAGGTTAACTTAACCTCAATAAATTCACGAGTCAGATTGGTTAAGTATAGGTCACTTAACCACATCAATTCATCATGTTTAGATTAGTTAAGTGTTTAACTTAACCCCATTAAACTACCAAGTGGGATTAATTAAGTCTAGGATAACTTAACCCCATCCGATTTCCATGTTTAGACTAGTTGAGTCTAATCTTAACCCCATTCGTTAACCGTATTTTTCGGTTAAGCGTCATTAAGAAAACTTACTTAACCTTACCAAGTTATCGCGTTGGATTGATTAAGTGTTGGTTAACTTAACCCCATCCACTAGTCATATAAAAATGGTTAAGTGTCATTAGGCAAATCAAGTTACTTAACCTACCCAACCTTGTCATGTTTTGTTAAGTATCATTAGCCTAATCAAATTACTTAACCCATTTGTCCATGTCATATTTGGTTAAGAGTCATTAATCAAATTAACTTAACCCTATCATGTGGCATTAATTACTTAATGCACCTTCACCTCTCACATTAGACTTTGTTGTGGTAACTAGTTAAGCCGGTCGGTTCCGGGTAGCTTTACACCACAACTTGGTCTAACCTCGGGTTCAAGCACAACATGACCAACTTCTCACATTGGGTCCTATTGTTTGCAACTACTAGTTAGGCCGGTCGGTTCCGGGTAGTTTTACGTTGCAAACTCAACCCAACCTCGAGTTGGCCACACTTATATTATCTAAGTGTCATGTCCATCATGTTTCCCAAAACATGTTACAAGTTTTCAAGCATTTGGGTAGACCTAACTTAATAGGTAAATTCCCAAAGGGTAGACCTAACTTAATAGGTAAATTCCCAAGCTTATGTTTTTATGCATACTTACATGTCAACTTCCATGTTATATTTCAAGTCATGTTTTCAAGTTGTATTTTCATGTCATTAGAAATTACCCATAACATAACCCAACGCTTTTAAACTCGCATATACGTTCGCGACAACGTAATGGATTAAAAGAAGAGACTTGGCAAAGGCATGACAAAAATGGATATTAAGTCACAAGTTAATCATGGTGGCAAATGAGGCACAAATGTGTTCATTAACTTGCATGTTACAGTCTTAAGCCTCAAAACATGCATAAACCCAAACTTGGCACATAAGCGAATCATGGTGACAAAAGATATGGAATGATGACTAGTAACTCGCATATATTATCATATAAGGGTTATGACTTCATATGCAAGTTGACATAAAGGTTATGAGGGTTCTCATGTTGCCTAATGCAACATTTCAACATAAAGGTTGTAGCTTTTAGCTCACAAGATCAAGATAATGACTTCATAAACTTGCATGACATGATAGCATGTATCATACTCAATGATCAAACCCAAACTTGCAACATGAACATTTAACTTCATAGTTAATATCTAAGAGTAGGGAAAGGGCTTACATTTCTATGAAGGCACAAAAGATATGACAAAGTCCTTATGCAATCAAATAGACCCAAAATGCAAGCTCTAACATAAAAACCCTTGAGCCAAAATGATCAAAACCCTTGCTTTATGATGCAAAGATAGAAACTTGACTTGAATGCAAGCTAATGACACTCATACAAGCTTGAAAACACTTGTTTGCATGGAAAATCTCTCATAGAAACCATTTAGAAATTTTATGAAGAGAGTGGAGGCCATGAGAGGTAAAATTTTGCCATAGTTTAGTTGCATGAATGAATAATGAGGATTTAGGATAGGTTAGGGTCTTATTTATAGATTAGGCAAGTGTTTTAGCACATAGGATTAAACCTAGATTCAATCCAAGCCATCAAAGCATGTCTTGGGCAAGAAGTCAAGTGTAGGAACCATCTAGGGCCTTTAGATTAAAGATGAACCATGAGAACCATCCAAATGCAAAATTTGCATTTGAGCGAATCGGCCCACGGGTTGACAGCCAAACACCCTGGATTAACCCCTAGTCGACCCAGCGGGCTTGGGTCGACCTCAAAAATCGGCCGGTTCGGTTATTTCCCTCTCCCAATTCGCCGTTTTGAATATTTTTGCATATTTATTTATTTAATTTTCAATTATATATATATATATATCAATATATATATATTTCTCTGCGCAACCCATTTCACTTAATTAAGTATACTTTAATTTGAGAATTTTTCGTGAAACTTCGCAAGGCCATATCTTGGTCATACGGACTCCGATTCTCGAAAACTCAGACTCTATTTCGCGTATTTTTCCGAGACGAACGCAATGGCATAGCCCGTTTTACTTGATTCAGAATTTAAAATTAAATTCTGCCTTGATTCTCGTCTTAACACGTTATCGAAAAATACGGGTTGTTACATTCTCCCTACCTTTTAGGATTTCGTCCCCGAAATCTCCAAGTTAGGAAGAACATATCCTACCATCCATCATCCATCTACTCAAAACATCATCCACAAGCAACCATTGTCCTTAGATGATTTCTAATGCTGTATGAATATATGCAAAACGTGTGTGTACATGTTCCTTAGCTAATGCTAATGATCAGGCCTGAATAATCTTTCTAATGCAAAATATGTATAGTGCCATGAATCCAACATGTATGCAAATAGTCCTAGTCATATAGATACTATATGCGTGCACAATCATTCATTCATGTAACACCCGGCCTCCGCTAGGGTCACTCGCAAGGGAATGCACTAGCTTTAGAGGGGCATTATTGGTAAACATGCACAGAAATATCACAAGATAGAATATATAAAATAGCGGAAGTAAAATCGAACTTTCATAAACATTAATAATTAAGGTCTAAAGCCTTTTACATCAGAGTACATTAAAACCTGTCTTGCAATAATAAAGAAGCATAAAGACTTTTTCATAAATTATTCCCCAAGAAAAGCGGTAAAGTAGCCATAGCCAAGAAAAGTCCAAGCCATCCATGATGACCTTCAAGCAGAAGAAGTCCGAACTAAACAGCAGTGTTTCCTCCCTGTAACCTGGGGGGGGGGGAAACGGAAGAAAAGAGGCGAAACAAAACGGGTCAGTCAAAAAGACTGAGTAAGCCCTATCTACTATTAGTATAAAAACTAGTAAAGTTAACTGTCATGAGAAACTGAGATGAACATAAGCATGATACAAGATAGGTCAATTAAATCAAAATAACAGGATGAACTACTGAACTCAGATAAACTAGGGTGTCGTGATAAACTACGATGTCAAGATAAAACAAGGTATCACATTGTCAGGTTTCTATCAAGT
Source organism: Allium sativum (assembly GCA_030737875.1). Lineage (NCBI taxonomy): Eukaryota > Viridiplantae > Streptophyta > Magnoliopsida > Asparagales > Amaryllidaceae > Allium > Allium sativum. The sequence continues at coordinate 441,830,922 of CM060923.1, read as the reverse complement.
ATAATATCCCAAGATATCTATCGCATATAACGTCCCATGGCATCTATCCTGTATATCCGCTCTGCACCTCTCGTACTAGTATCCCAACCTGCGTCATGTGTTAACCATGAATGTCCCTTGCCCAACGTCATGTAATGGTCCATGTCAACCTAATATATAGCATATGTAGGTTTTCCCAACTCGTATGTTTCTTTCCATGTATAAGTTCAGTCCTTCGCCGTAGGCCGTACGGGCTTTCCCATGTAAACGTTTTATCCTTGAAGTTGTTTTGGACTGCAACCCTTGATCTAGTTGTGTTTCCTTACCATGAACTATCGCGCGTCCACTTAGGATTTATGCCACCTAGGACCGCTAGGGATTATGCTACCTAATGAACGTTTCCGTGTCTCGGTTTGGGTTTTGGCCACCTAGGACCACTAGGGATTACGCCACCCGTCAACCGCGCCCTTCATCCCACGTATGTATCGTGAATCGTTTTCCATGTCTAGATGCACATGTTCCTCAATGTGCCATCCGAGTTCCGTGCCAGGGCAAACCAAGAAATATGGAACTCGGTCGGGAGCTTTAAGTCGTCTGCTGATGCAGATATCAAGGTCTGTTTTTGTACCCGTGGCTATGGTCCCACGTGACCCCTCCCTCAACTACTGAAAGGCAATCCAAGAAAAATCATGTATGAGAACCACTCCCCGGCCCCACTATAGCCCCACTTTCCTACGGGCCAACCTCACCCATGACTCGATAGCAAGCACATGGTCTGTTGGGGGTTCCCTGCCTTTCCGTACGTACACGATTGACTAAAGATGGTAGGTAGTCGGCGATGCGCTATCCAGGGCAAAAACAAGAATCTTCGACTCCACGCTAATCCATCCCAGTCTTTAGGTCGCTCGCATAGCAACCAAGGCATACTCTTGGTTCTTCTAACGCAGACCTTAACCTCTCATGAGCCTAGTATAATTACCTGGCAGCCCACAGAGGGATCCCAAGAATATCCTCACGTCCCCCGAAGCTTCCACTTCGGCACCCCGTGCGCTGGAGCTTTTATCCAAGTCAGATAACTTGCTCCTCCTCGTATACTAAGCGATGACCTACCTTATCAGGTTACTCATCGCTTTGTGAATTAGTCCTAAGTCCTTAGCTAAGAATTATTACTTAGTTACCCTTAACTAAGGTTTACCACTTAGCTTCCTTTCCCGTTATCCTTGATTAACCACGATTTTCTACCTAGTTCCTCTAACTAGGGTTTGTCTTATTGGGTTAAGTGTTATCATTCAAGTCCATGCCTTAACCCGCCCACGAATCACGTCAAGATTGGCTAAGTATTTAAGTTTAAGACTTAGCCCTACAAGTTGGTTAAGTGTACCCAGAGGCTCATAACTTAACCCTATCAGGTCAAATTGGTCAAGTACTTGTTTACCTTAACCCTATCGGATTATCTTGCTAGATTGATTAAGCATAGATTATCTTAATCCTATCAAATTATCGAGTCGGATTGGTTAAGTATATTCTAAAAAGGTCTTGCGACTTAACCTTGTCAGGTCCGCGTATTAGATTGGTTAAGTGTAGGTTACTTAACCTCATCAAATCATCATGTATAATTGGTTAAGTATAAGTTGCTTAACCCCATTAAATTATCACGTTAATTTGGTTGAGTATTGGTTACTTAACCTCATTGAATTACCAAGTTTAAATTGGTTAAGTGTTTAACTTAACCCCATTGAATTACCGTGTTTAGATTAGTTAAGTGTGGATTACTTAACCCCATCTAATTACCGTGGTTAGATTAGTTAAGCCTTAATTACTTAACCCTACCTAATTACCGTGGTTAGATTAGTTAAGCCTTAATTACTTAACCCCATCTAATTACCATGGTTAGATTAGTTAAGCCTTAATTACTTAACCCCATCTAATTACCAAGTCGGATTAGTTAAGTGTAAATTACTTAACCCCATCCCCTAATCATCTTGCATGGTTAAGTGTCATTAAGAAATCAAACCCGATCCCACTTAACCTTATCAAGTTATCATGTTGGATTGATTAAGTATTGGTTAACTTAATCCCCGTCCACTAGTCGTATAAAAATGGTTAAGTGTCATTAGGCAAATCAAATCACTTAACCTACCCAACCTTGTCATGTTTTGTTAAGTATCATTAGCCTAATCAATTTACTTAACCCCTTTATCCATGTCATATTTGGTTAAGAGTTATTAATCAAATTAACTTAACCCTATCATGTGACATTAATTACTTAATGCACCCCAACCTCTCACATTAGACATTGTTGTGGTTACTAGTTAAGCCGGTCGGTTCCGGGTAGCTTTACACCACAACTTGGTCTAACCTCGGGTTCAAGCACAACATGACCAACTTCTCACATTGGGTCCTATTGTTTGCAACTACTAGTTAGGCCGGTCGGTTCCGGGTAGTTTTACGTTGCAAACTCAACCCAACCTCGAGTTGGCCACACTTATATTATCTAAGTGTCACGTTCATCATGTTTCCAAAACATGTTACAAGTTTTTCAAGTATTTGGGTAGACCTAACTTAATAGGTAAATTCCCAAAGGGTAGACCTAACTTAATAGGTAAATTCCCAAGCTTATGTTTTTATGCATACTTACATATCAACTTCCATGTTATATTTCAAGCCATGTTTTCAAGTTGTATTTTCATGTCATTAGAAATTACCCATAACATAACCCAACGCTATTAAACTCGCATATACGTTCGCAACAACGTAATGGATTAAAAGAAGAGACTTGGCAAAGGAATGACAAAAATGGGTATTAAGCCACAAGTTAATCATGGTGGCAAATGAGGCACAAATGTGTTCATTAGCTTGCATGTTACATTCTTAAGCCTCAAAAACATGCATAAACCCAAACTTGGCACATAAGCGAATCATGGTGACAAAAGACATGGAATGATGGCTAGAAACTCGCATATATCATCATATAAGGATTATGACTTCATATGCAAGTTGACATAATGATTATGAAGGTTCTCATGTTGCATAATGCAACATTTCAACATAAAGGTTGTAGCTTTTAGCTCATAAGATCAAGATAATGACTTCACAAACTTGCATGACATGATAGCATATATCATTCTCAATGATCAAACCCAAACTTGCAACATGAACATTTCACTTCATAGTTAATATCTAAAAGTAGGGAAAGGGCTTACATTGCTATGAAGGCCTAAATCGATTAAACTAAAGCTTGTGATGAAGCTTATGCATGCCATCATCCAAAAACCCAAAGATGGATGCTCCAAATCAACAAATACACCATCTTTATGAACAAAGACCAAAACTTTTTCCTTGAAATCAACTTGAGGAGCTCTCATACTAAAATAGGGACTCTCTAGTACTCTCATGATCATGAAACCTCTCATAGAAATGAAGTGGAGGCTAGGATAGTTGAGTGGAGGCCATGAGAGTAGAAATTTGGCCATAGTTTAGTTACATGAGTGAATAATGAGGGTTTAGGGGTAGGTTAGGGGTTTATTTATAGAAGATTAGGCTAGTTAGGACCCTTAGATTAACCCTAGGACCAACCTGAACCGTCAGATTCCAAACCAGGCCCAAAAACCTAGCCAAGATAGAAAATAGGTGCACCAGGCCAGAATCAGCCGACAGGGCAAGTCGACAGCCCTGTCGACTTGCCTGTCGACATGCCTGTCGACTTGCAAGTCGACAACCCTGTCGACAGCCAAGTCGACTTGTCTGGGCGGGAATTTTCCCGCCTTGCCCCATCTCTGCATGTTTCGAAATTCAAATTTCCCGAAAACTTCTTTGGGCCTTAACCGGGTCATACGGACTCCGATTTACAAAATTTCGGACTCTATTTCGCGTATTTTTCCGAGACGAACGCAATGGCATAGCCCGTTTTACTTGATTCAGAATTTAAAATTAAATTCTGCCTTGATTCCCGTTTTAACATGTTATCGAAATACGAGTTGTTACAATTCATATGCAACAACCGCATGATAATACATTCGATTTCATCCATAAACAAGTATAAATACTCGTGCATATGCAATATGAAATGTGACCGAGTCGAGCTAGTATCTAATGTGTATTCGCGCATCCACGAACAACCACTTGCAACCATATCAATCATAACATGTTTCAAATACATGTTTACATCCATAGGGTTCTACCTAGAATTCCCTGAAACAGGGCCGAGAAGATAAACAAGACAAACTCCTTACGGGGTTTGTAACAGAAAGTAGGACCGAGAGGATGTCCACAAAAGATAACCTACAAGTAAGCTCTACAGAAACAGGGATCAAGGATATACTCCCAAAAAGAGATATCATGCGCGTATCTAGTCTTTGACCATCAAAGTCGTATTTCCTCGGGCTTACTTCCATTGTGCCTTGACCGCCCTTTAACTTCGCGATTTCGTAGCTTCTTATTTCCTGCTTCCATAACATGAGCTGAAACTCATTTCTTCGTCGCCTCTCGTTCCACTTGCACTTATCCTTTTTCTAGAATACTTGACGCAAACATGACTGCGTACTCATGATCTCATGCAAGCTTTCCAAAATTCACTAGTGAATCTTGGATCTCGTTTATATACTATAAGGCATTCCATGTAGAAGAACTTTCTCTTGAAAGTAAACAGATGTCAATCAGGTTATCATGCGCACTTACTAGGGTGATCTCTATAACCCATGCATAAATGAAGTAAACCATCCGTCTTATTGGCGAACACCACTCGATCGGGCTTCAAATTTCCAATAAAGGCATCAAGGGATTCTAAGTAACTAGTCATGACAGAACCTCAAAAAGGTTACCCGATACTTCGAGGGCATTACCAAGGCTAGTCAAAAGGTCTAACTACCCTCCTATCAAAACCGAGAGTGGCACCCCCTACTGGATAACCACTTCATCCCTAGAATCCATCCATAGCTTATAAACATAAGCATTATTTCCAAACTCAACACTTGGCATAGACATTCCCAAATCCAAACAAGTCATGTATAAATGGATTGATTCTCCAATAGGACTTTGAGACAAAAATGGGATTATCTATTACGTTAGTACTTAAGGTGCAAAGACTCAACTACCGAAGCGGACTTAAATGATGCGGGGATCAAAACAAAGTCTTGGCGGGATGATAGAAAAGAATAACTAGATCTTCAACAAGGATGTTATCCCCCTACTCAGGTACTCTAGTGAGGGTATACAAACGATGATCTTGTCCTTGTCCCACAATACTTAACTATCTGTCCCGTTTCACCATACCAAAGATACTTTCTCGTCATGGGTTTCACTGTTCATCTTTCTCCCTCCTTTGAGGACTAAGCCATACCAACAAGTTTCTCATCCTTAAGCTCGTATCCTTTATCCTCTTTCTCACTATCCTTTCTTATAACGCGGCCACTGGTCTCTTGAAAACCACCTCCATCGCATGGAAAGCACTTTCGTAGATAGAAAAGACTAGTCACAGTTAAAACCACTATGACTACAGATGGAGGAAAGAAAGGAGAAGAGATTCAATTAAGGAAACAAGGATAGTGCTAATGGCCTTTGGGGAATAGCCTTTTTCTTTTAAAAGAAAATTTTCTTGAAAAAATGCTTCTTTGTAAACGATTTTCAAATAGTTTTCAGAAGGTCTTTAAAAACTTTTGCCCAGTCTGGTAACCTTCTGCTCTGATACCACGTGTAACACCCCGCCTCCGCTAGGGTCACTCGCAAAGGAATGCACTAGCTTTAGAGGGGCATTATTGGTAAACATGCACAGAAATATCACAAGACAGAACATATAAAAATAGCGGAAGTAAAATCAAACTTTCATAACATGAATAAATAAGGTCTAAAGCCTTTTACATCAGAGTACATCAAAACCTGTCTTGCAATAGTAAAGAAGCATAAAGACATTTTCATAAATTATTCCCCAAGTAAAAACAGTAAAGTAGCCATTAGCCAAGAAAAGTCCAAGCCATCCATGATGACCTTCAAGCAGAAGAAGTCCGAACTAAACAACAATATTTCCTCCCTGTAACCTGGGGGGGGGGGAGGGAATGGAAGAAAAGAGGCGAAACAAAACGGGTCAGTCAAAAAGACTGAGTAAGGCCTATCTACTATTAGCATAAAAACTAGTAAAGTTAACTGACATGAGAAACTGAGATGAACATAAGCATGATGACAAGATAGATAAGCTAAATCAAAATAACAAGATGAACTACTGAACTCAGATAAACTAAGGTGTCATGATAAATTACGATGTCAAGATAAAACAAGGTATCACATCGTCAGGTTTCTATCAAGTATAATATCCCCAAGATATCTATCACGTATAACGTCCCATGATATCTATCCTGCATTTTAGCTCTGCACCTACCGTACTAGTATCCCCACCGTATCATGTGTTAACCAAGAATGACCCTCACTCAAAAGTCGTGTAATGGTCCATGTCAACCTAATATATCGCATATATAGGTTACTCAACTTGTATGTTTTATTCCATGTAAATGTTCAGTCCCTTGCCGTAGACCATATGGGCTTTCCCATGAGATTCTACATTACTTTAACATAGTTCCATGATCCTTAAGATCGGTTTGGACTGTTACCCTAAACCTAGCTAGGGTCTTCCAACATGAATTATCGTTTATACAACTAGGACTTATGCTACCTAGGGCCACTAGGGATTACGCTTACCTATTGCACGTTTTCGTATCTCGGTTTTGGTTCAACCACCCAGGGCCACTGGGATTTACGCTAACCGTCAACCGCGCCCTTTTTCCCACGCATTCATCGTGAATCGTTTTCCATGACTGTATGCACATGTATCACATCGTGCCATCCGAGTCCTGTCATAGGGCAGATCGAGAAATACAGGACTCGGTCGGGAGCTTTCGACTTATCTGCCGATGCAGATGCTAAGGTCTGTTTTTCTATACGTGGCTATGGTCCCACGCGACCCCTCCCTCAACTAGTGAAAGACAAGACAAGATAAATCCTGTATGAGAACACACTACTGGCCAACCCACAATCCTAGCCTTACCGCAACCATAATTAGATAGCAATTATGGTCTATTGGGTGTTCTCTGCCTTTCCGTACGTACACGCTTGACCAAAGATGGTAGGTAGTCTGACGAAATGCTATCTAGGGTACGACCGTGTATCGTCGACTATCCCCTATCCATCCCCGTCTTTAGGTCGCTCGCATAGCAACCAAGGCATACTCTTGGTTCTTCTAACGCAGACCTTAACCTCTCATGAGCCTAGTATAATCACCTGGCAGCTCATAGAGGGATACCAAGAATACCCTCATGTTCCCCGGAGCCGCTGCTTCGTTACCCAGTTCGCTGGAGCCTTTATCTAAATCAGATACTTTCTCCTACTCGTATACTTAAACGATGACCTACCGTATCAGGTTACTCATCTATCTATGAACTGGTCTAAATTTCCTTGACTAAGAATCATTACTTAGTTATTCCTCAACTAAGGTTTACCACTTAGCCTTATTCCCGTTATCCTTGTTAACTACGGTTATCCCCTATCCTCAGAACTAGGGTTTACATAATGGATTAAGTGTCACTTAAGTTCATGACTTAACCCGTCTACCAATCATGTCAAAATTGGCTAAGTATCCAAGTCCAAGACTTAACCCGTCTTCAAATCATGTCAAAATTGGCTAAGTATCCAAGTCCAAGACTTAACACTACAAACCATGCTCACGTTGGTTAAGTATGTATTAAGCAATTCACGACTTAACCTCGTCCAATTATCATTCTAGATTGGTTAAGTATATGTTAACTTGACCCTATCAATTTACTCAGTCAAATCGGTCAAGTGTATTCAAGCGATTCGTGACTTAGACTTATCATGTTTTCACGTTAGATCGGTTAAGTATAGGTTAACTTAACCTCAATAAATTCACGAGTCAGATTGGTTAAGTATAGGTCACTTAACCACATCAATTCATCATGTTTAGATTAGTTAAGTGTTTAACTTAACCCCATTAAACTACCAAGTGGGATTAATTAAGCCTAGGCTAACTTAACCCCATCCGATTTCCATGTTTAGACTAGTTGAGTCTAATCTTAACCCCATTCGTTAACCGTATTTTTCGGTTAAGCGTCATTAAGAAAACTTACTTAACCTTACCAAGTTATCGCGTTGGATTGATTAAGTGTTGGTTAACTAAACCCCATCCACTAGTCATATAAAAATGGTTAAGTGTCATTAGGCAAATCAAGTTACTTAACCTACCCAACCTTGTCATGTTTTGTTAAGTATCATTAGCCTAATCAAATTACTTAACCCATTTGTCCACGTCATATTTGGTTAAGAGTCATTAATCAAATTAACTTAACCCTATCATGTGGCATTAATTACTTAATGCACCTTCACCTCTCACATTAGACTTTGTTGTGGTTACTAGTTAAGCCGGTCGGTTCCGGGTAGCTTTACACCACAACTTGGTCTAACCTCGGGTTCAAGCACAACATGACCAACTTCTCACATTGGGTCCTATTGTTTGCAACTACTAGTTAGGCCGGTCGGTTCCGGGTAGTTTTACGTTGCAAACTCAACCCAACCTCGAGTTGGCCACACTTATATTATCTAAGTGTCATGTCCATCATGTTTCCCAAAACATGTTACAAGTTTTCAAGCATTTGGGTAGACCTAACTTAATAGGTAAATTCCCAAAGGGTAGACCTAACTTAATAGGTAAATTCCCAAGCTTATGTTTTTATGCATACTTACATGTCAACTTCCATGTTATATTTCAAGTCATGTTTTCAAGTTGTATTTTCATGTCATTAGAAATTACCCATAACATAACCCAACGCTTTTAAACTCGCATATACGTTCGCGACAACGTAATGGATTAAAAGAAGAGACTTGGCAAAGGCATGACAAAAATGGATATTAAGCCACAAGTTAATCATGGTGGCAAATGAGGCACAAATGTGTTCATTAACTTGCATGTTACATTCTTAAGCCTCAAAACATGCATAAACCCAAACTTGGCACATAAGCGAATCATGGTGACAAAAGATATGGAATGATGACTAGTAACTCGCATATATCATCATATAAGGGTTATGACTTCATATGCAAGTTGACATAAAGGTTATGAGGGTTCTCATGTTGCCTAATGCAACATTTCAACATAAAGGTTGTAGCTTTTAGCTCACAAGATCAAGATAATGACTTCATAAACTTGCATGACATGATAGCATGTATCATACTCAATGATCAAACCCAAACTTGCAACATGAACATTTAACTTCATAGTTAATATCTAAGAGTAGGGAAAGGGCTTACATTGCTATGAAGGCACAAAAGATATGACAAAGCCCTTATGCAATCAAATAGACCCAAAATGCAAGCTCTAACATAAAAACCCTTGAGCCAAAATGATCAAAACCTTGCTTTATGATGCAAAGATAGAAACTTGACTTGAATGCAAGCTAATGACACTCATACAAGCTTGAAAACACTTGTTTGCATGGAAAATCTCTCATAGAAACCATTTAGAAATTTTATGAAGAGAGTGGAGGCCATGAGAGGTAAAATTTTGCCATAGTTTAGTTGCATGAATGAATAATGAGGATTTAGGATAGGTTAGGGTCTTATTTATAGATTAGGCAAGTGTTTTAGGCCATAGGATTAAACCTAGATTCAATCCAAGCCATCAAAGCATGTCTTGGGGAAGAAGTCAAGTGTAGGAACCATCTAGGGCCTTTAGATTAAAGATGAACCATGAGAACCATCCAAATGCAAAATCTGCATTTGAGCGAATCGGCTCACGGGTTGACAGCCAAACACCCTGGATTAACCCCTAGTCGACCCAGCGGGCTTGGGTCGACCTCAAAAATCGGCCGGTTCGGTTATTCCCTTCTCCCAATTCGCTGTTTTGAACATTTTTGCATATTTATTTATTTAATTTTCAATTATATATATATATATATATCAATATATATATATTTCTCTGCGCAACCCATTTCACTTAATTAAGTATACTTTAATTTGGGAATTTTTCGTGAAACTTCGCGAGGCCATATCTTGGTCATACGGACTCCGATTCTCGAAAACTCAGACTCTATTTCGCGTATTTTTCCGAGACGAACGCAATGGCATAGCCCGTTTTACTTGATTCAGAATTTAAAATTAAATTCTGCCTTGATTTTCGTATTAACACGTTATCGAAAAATACGGGTTGTTACAAGTCATATGACGATACCAAATACAAACTCCCCCTGAACCAAAATATCCTTGTATAAAATTTACACCAACTGAGCTACATGCTCATGAAAGACCTTAGGTGATAACCTTTTGGTAAGAGGATCCGCCATAATGGAGTTTGTCTAAGTGCGCTCTATGAATTACAATATATTTTGCACTCTTCCCTTATTGGAAAATAATATATTCTTTACTGTCACAATATTACTTGGTCTTTCAATTCTTTATCTATAACTGGAGTATTGTGACAAAATTTCATTATTATTTTCCATATTTGGATGTCTTATAATTAACCAAAGACGATATTTTCAAAATGGCGAAAACTATAAGTGCCTAAATGACACTTTTCCCTTATATAGTTTCACCCATAAAATATATTATCATTGCTAGAAGTGGATCTTTTACAGTAATGACATCCAAAATATCTGGATCGCAATTCTTTATGATCTCCAACCGATCCGATCTTTTATCTATGAGCATATGATCTTTTATTTTATTCCTTAAAGATATCTCATAACCATTTTGGCTACTAAATCAGTGATCCACTTTTAATATCAGTAAAGTATCTGCCAAATAATACACGCATATCCGTATGTGTATATACATTAGTATGCATTAGAATTCACACTGCAAATGCATGAGAAATCTTTTGCATTTCTTTAATTTCAAGGATGGTAGCATTTATCTGTTTGGTAAAAGAAAAACAACTGAATCACAGTTTACATACCAAATCTTTTAAGCATTTATCTTCCTAATTCTTTTGTAATAATCCAAATATCACTCCATGAACAATAATGGTGTATTTGAATCCCAAATACAAAAGACTAATCCATAAATGAGTTTCTTAAGTGGTTTCACCAACGTCTCCATTGAGAAACATAACTTTAATCTTCATCAGATAATGCTCAAAAGTACAAAATGTAGTAAGCTCCAAAGCGATCGATTCTAAAGAATCGTTTACTAAGTCCAAAATGAAACATTCTTTAAAGAAAATAAAATTTCCTTTTAATAATAGTGATTTCAATAAAAATGCCTTATAAAATTCAATATTACCCACTTGATCCCTTTTGGCTTTGAATAGTTATTCATAACCAATGATCTTATTACTTAAGTTAGAGGGAGATTTCAAACTTTATTATCCATATAGATTTATGTTATATGTTCATTTCTTAAATCCACATTTTAAATTATTACCTTACATGGATTGATGTAAGTCCATAGCATAATCTTTATCAATCCATTATTTATCTTTATGAAGAAATACTACACAATAATCTAAAATAGCATTTTTTCCCATTTAGGTGGATTTCCATAGTGATCTTTGCATTTTGAGGTTGTTGAGTTTGTTTTCTTGAAACAGTAACCTTAGCTTATAGAAAAAATTATCTTCAACATCGTCTTATTATGGTTCTTAATTTACTTCTTCTTAGTAAAAGAAAACAAATCTTAAACTTTAAGCGAAGAAGCAACCGCAATTGAATCAAAGACAATGATTCTCTTTAAAGACAATGATATTACTTTATTTCTCCCCCAAACTCAACATCCTCAAAATAACTATTACAATTCCCGCTTTAAAACTTTTCCTTAGTGTGGGTTCATAAAGAATTATAAACTTTAAATCCTATAGAATATCAATAAAGCATTTTCTATATTTATGATACCTCAATCTATAATTCCTCAGTAAACTGAAACAAAAATATATTAGTCACCAAAACAAAATTTGAGATATCATTACATAAGTTATTTAGCATAAGTAGCCATAACTTGTATGAGCTTCAATTACATAAGATTTGGAATTTATTCATAAATTAACATTACTATTTCTTGATGAACAATAATAACCTAATATGTTCACGTTAGAAATATAAAACCGAAATCTGTCTAAATGACAGCATAAAAAATATATCAAATAAATCCAAAAAAAATGACTTAAATTTCAATAATAACTATAAAATATCAAGTATATTTTACTTTATATGTCTATATATCTCGTTAAAGAAACAACTATAAAAAAATATATCCGTATGTTATTTCTTTTCTTTGAGATCCTTAGCGACTTCTTAATCCTTATTCATACATTTATTTATAATGTATATCAAATGAGTACTTTTCAATCATAAAAAACATCAATCTCTATTTTAGTTACCAAAGCGCTAAATTAGCCCAATAAGATAACATATTATTCTTAAAATAATTTTAATCTTTAAATGAATATACTGAAAATAGCACCAAAAATAACAATAACTTGAGCGTCTTTAGCTTTTGAAGCAGTATCTTTTTCGTATAGTACTCATTTATATTTCTTTTACTTTGACTTTATGTAATCAAGCACCACAAAGAGTGCTTGATTTCCCTTATTGTTTTCACAAAAACCGTTTCAATTCTCAATAGATAACTTATACAAAATTAGTTATCGTTACCTATAGCACATCCTTGAAAACTTCTGAAGTATTTACTTAATGATCATTTAACTCTTGCCTTTGAATTCTATCACCTTTCAATATTCTTCATAACATTATAAGAATATTTAACCGTAGTAGGGTTGGCTGTAACCCACTTACTTACAAGAGTTAAATATATAAAGTCAAGAACAAATAACATGCTCTCATACAAATCCTTATATTTATCCCAAAACAAGATGAAAATATTCTTTAAATTGACAGATAATTCAGTTAAATTAGCTGAAAATGAACAAAAAATAAAATGAAGATTGACCGTATATGCTCATAGCCAAATATCAACCATAGTAAATTCAAATTATTGGTAAGTCTCTTCTCAAATACCTAGTACACATTAATATCAAGTCTTTGGACAGTAATATTAACTGTAAGTGGTACACTTGTTGTAATGATCAAATACTGACAATAAATTCAAGTCAAATAACAACCTTCCTTTGGGCCGATTAATTATTCACTCGAAAAACCTTATAATTGTCACGTATTTATCATCACACATGTGTAAGTGATTCGGCCAAACATTAGCCTTCCTTTGGGCCGACTAATATTCGCATGAATAACTACACACAAATATTAAACATTTTCATGAACCACCAAAATATAGAGGTCACTTTGGTGACATATTATTTTTAAGTTAATTCACTACTAATGTAAAATATTTACAACTGTAAAGAGACGCCAAAATTATATTTGAATTTATCCTTAATATATGTATTAATATATTTTGAGTGTTATAAAACACTCTCAATGCTTTAGGTCTATATGACATCTGAAAAACTCAAAATTATAATAATAGCATAACGAGTTTTAGTCATAGTTGTCATAATCTGTTGCTTTAGGTATGCAGTTACATTCATGACATTTCCTTAATAAATATGATATAAGACATCATAAATAAATCACGATATCATAGATGAATGTCATGATCAATTACCACATAAAATTATGTGTAAACGACATAATAAATATCATACTGAATAACCTGAATGACTGAAGTAACCATGATGTATATCCGAAGCATAATATAACATGTGCTTTTTTTTATACTGTCAACCGAACCAAACAAAAAAAAAAAAAACTTTTTTTTTAATATTTATTTAATCAGCATTGACTGAACTTGATGGATAAAAAATCACTTTATCACATTCGTTGTATCAATGAAGACAGCTCTGTTTCCTTACATTAGTGCGGCTACTGTTCCCAAAGGGCCAAAATTAATCTATAATGAATAGCAGCAGCGAAGTACCAACAAAGAATATCAACTTGTATCCATCGTTTAAAATAAATGAATAACAAACCACTAATCATCGCTGTACATTTTTAAGTTTGAACTGCTGAAATGGTCATAACATGTTAAATTATATACAAAAGCTAAAAAACATGAAATGCGGTTTACTAAAACAAGTCAATATCTATGCAGCTGTTAATATGAATCAGATCCATTAAAGACGGAAATACCTTTTTTTTTTTTAATCCAATACATATCTCAAAAGAAAAATAGTTGCAACTGCATGGTACATAATCGATTAATCTATGACAATTCACATGGTATCAATTACCATGCATCAAAGCTTAAATGCAAAATATTTGCAGTAAGGATCGTTGATATTATATGTACCGTCACATTTGGCAGTGAAAGGTCCCCAAACTAGAACGTCCAAAGAACTCAGCATGTTGCATGGTTATTGATATCAAAATTGGCATACTGTAATTGCTACTATAATGTAGGAAATGTGACTTCAGATGGGTCTGTACAATACTTAATGTTATTAAGGTAGCAATAATGAATACTAGCAAGAGAGAACATCTATGAATCTTCCAAATGTATTTGTGCAGTAGGATGACTAAAATAATGACTAAATCATGAATTCATAGATTAAATTAATAATAAAATATGCCACATCATCATGCAGCCGTTAATACACCCAATTGCGTATTAACAAGCAATAAAGCAAGAAAGATCATGTTGATCCATACTTGAAAAATCAATTAATAAAATGAGATGTGAGTCGTAACCTACTGCTTTCTTAAAAAAAAAACTACGGTTTCCCAGGTCCAAGATTTATACAGTCAAACACATTTAAATCTTATATCACAATTTCAAAAAAATATACTTTACAATAAAATTCATAATTTCCCAACAAAATCAATAATGGTTGGCTCTGATACCACTTGTTACGATTTCAGTATACTTTAACAATACCCAATTGTGAAACCCTAGATCTGAAATGTAACCATATTGATTTAATCGAGAACAAATCAGAAAATAGATAACTTGATTAGCGGAAGCGTACCTGAATCTGTATTTAATTATTGCTATACCTGAATCCCATAATTGGTTGTCACGGAGAAGATTATCTGTTGTAGAAGAAGAAGAATTTGGTTCGGTCTTCCAAATTGACACAAACCCTAGATTAGATTCAGCTCTCCGTAGAAGAGGTTAGGGAGTTGCTAAGGCTTGTGTAATTCGGGGACCATAACCCTTTATTTATAGAGTTGGCATTTTGTAATTCGGCCCTTCAACAAATTATAAAATGCCCCGGTATCTACACATTAGGCCCATGATAACTTAAACTTTAAACCTATTAATTCTAATAAAAAATTAGATCACTTTAATTAGGCTTTACACCAAAATAGCATAACACATTTTATTTTACATATGTGACCCAATTATCGAAATATTCCAACAGTTTCCGCATGTCGTGCTCCAATGTATCTGCCTCCACCTGATTAACAACTGTTCATATGCATTTCATTTTTTTTTCCAGATTACGAATATTCACACTATTTATTACCCACTCATAATTTAACAAGTTAAAAAAAGCCAAAGAGTGGTGTATTAAAGTTAACCTTAATCAGTTCACCTATTGATTGCAATCTATATATGGTTTTCCACCTCAAAGACATAATTTGTTTTCTCAGTGTGTCCTTTGGGCTGTGTTTATATTCATTACTATTTTCTTAAAAAAGCACTACCGTTTTGTTTGAACAAGTAATGTTGTATGGATGTAAACATTTTTTTATTGCTAGGTTGTATCATATTTTGAACTTAGTTTCACCCTTTCTACTGTGAATTGCCGTATGCCTACTTTATGTTCCCTTTGTCGGTGTACATTGGTGTAAGTTTTTGAGTTGCTGCTTTAAGGGAACGGATGACAATGAGAGGGATTTCTAATATTCATGACCAAGATTATCGTTGGGGTAATACCGACTCAACTTTATAACTAAATATTTTTCATGGCATCTCTTTTGTCTAAGGGAAAATTATTTGATATTCAAATCACATTTTATGCACAATTTAATTTCCATCTTTTGCATCAGTACATTTTTTGGTTGCCACTTTGTGCCATTGTCCTGCACCATTTCGTCCGTACTATCCATGACTTTGGCTTGTGGAAGAGCTATATGCGCCTTCGTCAACAATTGTTTCCATAAATGTTTAGATTGCTTAACATGTCACTGAACCTTTTGTATATCACTGAATATTTGCAGTGACGTTGACTATCTCGATTGTAACATAGGCTACTATTGGGGGAGACCAGATTTGCTTGATTAAAAAAGAAGAAGAGGTGTTTATGTTTTCTTCTTTTTCATCCATCACATAAATACATCAGTGTTTCAAAATGTATGATATCTTAGGTTTTTAGGTTGATCCTTCGGTTCCGTCAAAGAAGAATTGATGGAAACCTGACATTAGATAAATTCAAAGCTAGCCTGTTGTAGCTTAATGTCATATATGCGAACTTCCTTTCCTCTCCAAACAAAGTTGATGCATCAGTAAACTAATAAGCTCCAATATTACCAATAGATCAAGGGATAACACTGGTAGGGTTATTTCCATTGACCGCCAAATTCAGTATATAGTATCATTTCTGGTTCTTTTACTTAGAAAAGAAGCAGGAATTGGACTAAATAATTGGTTAATGCCTAGCAAGATAGTAACTAGTTTTCCACTTAGGCAGCCATGGATTGGCCTGGCTTTCTAGTCTGGAAAGTTTGCATATATTTTTAGGTATGTGACCAGTAAGGAAATTATTTTGTGAGATATCAAGATAGGTTAGATTCTTCAGGTTTCGAATGGATGTTGGAAGTGTACCAATGAGATCAGAGCCGGCTCCAGCATTTTGGATGCCCTAGGCTATATACAAATTTGTTGCCTCTAAAAATAAAAAAAAACATTAAAAAAAAAAAAAAAAAAAAAAAAAGTTGTACATATGCCATTTGACATGCTAGTGTGTCCTAAACCATATGCATATTAGATTTCTTTTGGATATGAAATTACTGTCACATGTATCAGCTTGTTATAAAAGAAATAACATCATCAGACAAATCAAGCAATTGCAACCGTGTCAGCTAAATCAAATCTCGACTAGCAATTACAAAAAAACACCAACAATTCCAGAAAGGATTATAACAAAGACATGGGATGCAATTACCCATAAATTCATAATCTTATGTATGCTAAAAACAATAAATGGCTAGTCAATGTTTAACTCATAAATTGACGTTGGTGGAAAATCATATCAACAGTCTTACTTAAGCTTTATAATACAAACAATATTAACACCAAAACAGGATTTGACAACATCAGCTATTTTGACAGAACTTGTTTTGCTGCAAACACTTCAACTTGGCAACTCCTTAACTGTGTTTGTAAATAGCTTATTATTATTATTATTTTTAAAAAAATCCAGCAAGTGAAGGGTTTGCAGCAAATTAATAAATTGTATTCAAATAGATGGCATCGTCAATCCAATTTCTAGGTGCACCTTGATGGCTACAAAGTAGTTGTTGAAAATTCTTGAAAAAATGACAGACTGCAAATCCATTATTTTAGCTTATCAACATATTTAGATAAACTTAAAATATCCCTGGAGGAGTGGAGTAAAGGGAGATTAAATTTAAGCAAATATCTAAATGATATGAGTGGAAAATGAAATTTACCATAGTCTAAGCTGGCAGATGAACTGACTGATGAAGCTAATGCTGAGCAGTACAAAAGCATCTTAAATTAAACAAACTGTGGTCATATTACATAAATACAGAATTAAATGTTGTGGGGGGTTGCTGGACCTAGGGGGTTGCCCTAGGCAGTAGGCTATTGGGCCTAGCCCAATAGCCGGCTCTGAGTGAGATCTTGGTTTACAGCAATTGTAAGCTCATTGATTTCAACAATTTCCCCTATGGACGACGAGATTATCCCAAATATGTCAATCAAATTTAGAGTTAGTTTCGTTACAACGCCCTCTGCATAAGGCTTGCGCATCCAATTCCTTGCCAAAAGAGTAATAAGTTGGTTCTTTACAGTTGGGTAATGTTGTAGAACTATTGAAAAATTTCTTCTATTTTATTATTACTTCGGAAGTGAGTCAATTTTGAAGCAAACAAAGTTTGAGTTTGATAATCTTGACGAGACTAAGGCTAACAGTATAAAAATGATGACGAGAATTAAGAGATATGAGGAGGTAAACATATTTTCTTTTTTGATGACTATTGTACATGTTGAATAAGAGTGTAGAGACAAGACTGTAAAATACTTGACTTGAATTTGAGTGGTATTGATTTTTGGATTAAGGGAGGTAACCATATTTTCTATTTTTATGACATGCAGCGTTATGCTAATGTCCACTGATTACACTGACTTATATCGGATCCATTGGCCTGACCCATGTTATATGGATACATAATTAGTTCATATCGATTTCAATTAAACTGAATCATCACATATATTTCCATTTTATTGGATATCTAAAGCTGTGTTCCTATGTTTAGAGAAACTGAATATGATCACAATTGGCAGCACGCGTCTGTAGGTTTAGTGGAACAACTCCATGCTCTTGGAAGAGCTATTGATACTGTTAAGAATTGTTATTTCCTTGTCCCATAATATTGGCATGAAAATTTCATACCAAATTATTATTATTGAGTTAGATCAGATACATTGGTTTAAGCAAGGGATGCACCTTATAGAGTTATGAACTTCCTCCATCTTGCTATAAATACTTGTATTGAGGATAAAATATTTTCCATTTTATTTTTAATTGTTTTACTGCAACCAGAATAGTTTAATTTGCACTAGTGTTTTCCGAGAGCAAACCATCTGTACCTAAATTTCTCTATTTCCATATACCCAACCAATCAGGATACAAGATTTTCACCTTTTTGTAATTAAGTCAGAGAGAGAAAGAAGACTTATTTGCAAAAAGGTGGAAATCAAGGGTCCTGATTGGTTACACATAACATAAGAAGATAGAGGGATTTAGGTACGGGGGATTTCATTTCGTGTTTTCCATAAACATTTATAGTGAGTGCCGCCATCATGAAAGACAAGCTGTTGGTTTTCCATTAAATTTGCTTGCATTTTACTGTATGTATAAACTGTATTATTGCTTTACAATATTGAATGTTAGTCAACCGTGTAGAATTCTATTTGTATACAAGCACACATGCATGTGTAGAATGAAGATACATAATGAAGATCGGAAAAGAGTAATTTGTTGTGATTTTATTGATGATGATAGAATTGATACAAGGTCATGTATTTATACAGATAGAAACATAACGGATAGTATAAGAATTGCCTAATATATGATAGCTTGAGGCCCAACCTTAATACAATGTAAAATATTTGGCCCATGTAACAATATAATATAAGGAATAATCTGATGTAAATCCAACGGTTGATAAATGAAGATGCCATTGTGTTATTACTTTATTTCTCTCCCTCAAACCGACCTTGGGTTTCCATTTCCATTTCCGCTTTCGTTGATTCCATTTCCATTTCTGCTTCCATCGATTACTCTGAGCTCCTCCCTTAATCTCGTGAAATTTTTGGTTGACAGTGCTTTCGTAAGCACGTCAGCTCTCTGATAATAGGCGGGTACATGACAAACCGCCAGCTTCCCTGTCTAAGTTCTGTCTTTGACAAAATGGAGATCTATTTCTAGATGTTTCGTCCTCGAATGTTGAATTGGATTGAGTGATAGGGAAACCGTGCTCTTGTTATTGCACCAAATGACAGGTCTTCGATTTAGAGCAAACTCTAGCTCATGCAACAATGATTCTATTCAAGTAACTTCTGTTGTCTCACTTGCCAATGCTCGGTACTCCGCCTCTGTGCTAGATGTGTAAGTGGTTTGTTTCTTTTTAGTACACAAAGATATGATATTGAAGCCGAGATAAACACAATACCTTGAGATGGATTTTTGATCATCAATATCATTGGCCAATCTGCATCACCAAAACACTATAAGCTGAGTTCTTTCTTAGATTTTATAAATATGCCATGATTTTTTGTGCCTTGCAAGTATCGTAGAACTCTTTTTAGTGCAGTCCAATGTTTTAATAGGGGACTCTGCATGTATTGACTTAGTCTGTTAACACTTTAGCATATGTCTGGTCGTGTAATCGTTGCGTATTGAAGTGCTCCTATTATGCTTCTGTATTGTTTGACATTATTGATAGCTTTACCTTTGTGTTTAGGCTGTCTTAGGTTGCTAGTCATAGGTGTTGGCAAATAATTAGACTGATGCATTTTTGTCCTTTGCAAAATTTCTGAAACATAATTTTGTTGAGATAAAATTAATTCCCTGCCATTTTTCTTGATAGCTTGTATTCCAAGAAAAAATTTCAGTTCCCCCATGTTTATTATGGCAAAGTTTTGATCAAGTCTTTGTATGATGCTATATATTTGTTGGCTGTTATCCCATGTTATCAACATATCATCAACGTATACTAAGATATAGACATTTCCGTGTGTTCCTTTCTTCATATATAGTGAGTTACCTGATTTAGATTGTGTGAAACTCATGTTGGACAAAGTTAACTTAAGTTTCTCATGATAAGCTCTTGAAGCTTATTTTAAACCATATCATGTAGCTTGCATACTTTGTTGCCATAGTTGTAACCTTTAGATTGATGCATGTAAACCTCTTCAGTCAATTTTCCATTTAAAAAAGCGTTGTTGACGTCTAACTTCCTTATATTCCATCCCTTGCTTATAGCAATAGTTAATATGACTCTTAATGTTGTGGGTTTTATGACTGGAGAGAAAGTCTCATTAAAATCAAAACCAAATTGTAGTGCATAACTTTTAGCGACCAATCTAGCTTTGTATTTGTCAATAGATCCATTCTCTTTTCTTTTAATATTCAATATCCATCTACATCTGATAATGTTTTTATGTTTTGGTGGTGTTACCAAACTCCACGTATTGTTTTTCATGAGTGCCTAATATTCAATATTCATGGCCTCTTTCCATTTTTTATTTTATTTTATTGCTTGTTCGAAATTGATTGTTCAACTTCAATAACTGAGATGTTATACACTTTAGGTTTGAAAATGCCACTTTTCGACCTTGATGTCATGTGGTGTCCTATGTGCTCTTGTTGTGGCTGCTGGTGTCTATCAACATTGTTATTTGTTCCTGTGTCTGCATTGCTATTGGTTTCTGCATCATTACTGCTCTGCATGTCTTGATTGATTTGAAGTGTGCATACTTTCTGAATTATCATATGACTCTGTTATATGAGCATTTGTCTCTTCCATGGAGTCATTTTGTACACTTATGTTAATCATGTCTTGATGATCTTCACTAATATTATTAGTCAATGATTTAGCAAATAATTGCTTGAAATGCTCCCCCGACAGAATTTTCTCGATGATTTCCCTGATTTCTTGTTTACCTGCAAGAGGAAAAGTGTTTTCATAAGAAACAATGTGTCTAGAAATATAAATTCTTCCATTTTTGTCTATGCATTTATATCCTTTTTGGTCCTGTGCATACCCAATGAAAGTGCATGGGCTCGATCTTATGCTTAGTCTGTGCATACTGTAGTCTCTAAGGCATGGAAAACACAGACAACCGTATTTTTTTTTTAAATTATATAGTCTTGTCTAACATTATACATCGTTTCATATGGGGTTTTGTTAACTAAAACTCTAGTTGGTAGTTATTGATGAGAAAAACTAAAGTGTAAATGACTTCATTCCAGTATTTCATAGGTACTGAGCCTTGAGACATTAATGTCAGACTCATCTCTACTATGTGTTTGTGTTTTCTTTCTACCAAACCATTTTATTCGGATGTGTGAGGACAAGTCAGCCTATGCTTGATTCCTTTTGTGATAAAATAACTAGTTAAAGGCTTAAACTCTCCCCCACCATCTGTTTGAATAACTTTGACACTACAGTTGGTTTGTTTTTCAATGTGAGTTATGAATTGTATGACAGTGTTGCATGTTTCTGACTTATTCTTTAGCATATATATCCAAGTATATCTCGAATAGGCACCCATAAAGGACAGATAGTACCTATGTCTCTGATATGAGTTCAGTGATGTTGGTCCCTACAAATCAGTAGCTATCAGCTCGAGAGGTTTATTGTATTTTGTTTTAGAATCTCTAAAAGAAAGTTTATGACTTTTGCCAAGTAGGCAGTGTGTGCATGTGTGCTTTACAAGTACACTATTATTAAAAGAAATATTATTATTTCTTAAAATTGTTAAAACAATTTCAATGCTAGGATGTCTTAGTTTCATATGCCATGATTCAAAATTACACTATCTGCCATCTCCGTTACATTCAATATTACAAAAGTGGGCGTATTCGACACAAATTTTATGTGGTCTTAGATCGAAAAAGTGTTGCATTTTCCTTTTTTTCAAATAGGCAACATCGGAAGGGCGTGACATCCGCGGCCGTTGCCTTAGCCCTCTAAGGCAACGCTTTAGCACATCTGCTGCCACGAAAAGAAAGTGTTGCATTATAGACGTAATGCAACACTATTTGCACGTAATGCAATAATATTCAGCATTGCTTGAAAATTAGTTAGATCTTGGCTACCAGGTCACGATAGCGGGGCCATGTCAGCTGCCTACGTGTCACACGACACGTCAGCGGTACACGTGTCACATGCCACGTTAGCTGTGGCGTTTACGTGCAGTGTGGAATTACTACTATTTTATGTAATGCAGCACCACTGTATTATGGAATGCAACACCATTATCTTGAAATACAACATCAGGAAAAAAGAAAATGCAACAGTAAAAGAAGGCAAATATAACGCTTTAATTATAAATTTTGCAATAACTGGTTTATACATAGAAGAAACACGTCTATTACATTCATCATCACATTTAAACCCTCCAAAACATTCATCATCACATACCATACCAATTCTTCAAATATAACACATACGATCAAATACACAATATAAAAGTAGCACAAGTGCCAACACATACCATCTTCTATACAAGTGCCAACAAGTACGATCAGTGTGCATTCTACAAAGTAGCAATGCCATGAACCAAAAACTGTATCTCTCCATGTCATTTCAGGTCCTCCACTTACCGGCTGTATCTCTCCTCATCATTTCAGATCCTGCAATTTAAATTTACAAGTTATTTGATAAGTGCATATGTGTTGTGTGCATCTGTGCATTTGGCCATCTAATTAACTTATAAATCTTACACATACAATTATAACAGTTGACCATTCACCATTGGTCACTTGTGTCACCTCAGTATTTAGTATGCTTCATCTTCTGTGCAAGCAATTCCAGTTCACATATTTACCTGACACCATCCATTAGGTCCCTTCCACATCCTTTCAAGCTTCAGAACATCATCATCTCCATATCCCCTAAACCCCAATCTTCGAAAGTTCCAAAAAAAAAAAACAATGGAGGACTCATCTCTATACATCACTGCCACTGTTCAGATGCTAGGATTTTATTGTAATTTTATTGATTGGAAAAGAGTAATGAAAATTTTATTGTAGTTTTATTGATGATAGAATTGATACAAGGTTATGCATTTATACAAACAGAAACATAACGGCTAGTATAAGAATTCCTAATATAAGATAGCTTGAGGCCCAAGCTTAATACAGTGTAAAATATTCGGCCCATGTAACAATATAATAAAAGGAATAATCTGATGTATATCCAATGGTTGATAAATAAAGATGCCATCATGTTATTACTTTATTAATACAAACTCTTTATCCCTGGTGTGATTGAAATAGCGAAGGTATTTCAATCATTGAGCTTCTAAACAAACCAGCAAAGCAACATTTAAGTGCACAAACTATATCATGGAGTAAATATTCTTGACATCAGCTTCTTTTAAACAATACATCCATGTATTACTGGTATATAATCAGGTACTTATGTGAAGTGAACGTAAGCTGCCAATGCGTAAGAAAAATTGTAGACTGCCAGTGTAATTGGTCAGTGACTCATGAGTTTGCCCTTATCTCCTTGTAGGAATATGTAGAGCTTGCTTGGAAGCATGGTCTCTCTTCCACATCTCTTGCAATTGGTATGTTGAATATGAACCTGAAATTCTTCCATATATGCTTTTTGCAGTAATTCATGAACACATTATATGCCCATGGTATTATCATTGTCAACACGCATACTCTTCTTGGATGTTAGTTTCGTAAAATGTGGATAACATTGGTTACATCATCCTAAAATTTAAGGGTAACACCCAAAAGGGATTTCTATGAAATATACAAGTCGTAACACTGTATATTTTCTTGAAACTAAACCTGTAAATAATTGGATATGGATTCAGATAATGTCTTATCTGCATTTATATCCAAAATCATTTTTCAATATCCTTATTTGTGGCCCACTTAACTATATTTTTTTTATGATTTATAATGTACCTATATGGGACTCTCTGAAGGCTTTTGTGTTTGTGTGTGTATGTATGTATATTTTGAACTGAATGTTTCTTATTTTTGTTGTAACAGGATCAAATTGCTCATGTTTTAGAGAAAATATCAAAACCAAAGCAAGATTAAATTAAGCATTTGACTACTTTGTAAGTAACTTGTTAATGCAAGTATGTATGACATATTATGAACAAGGAAGAGTTGATCAAACAATATGTATGAATTGTTAAGTTTGGATATGTGAAAAGTAGATTGAATTATATGTATGAAACATTAAGTTTGGTATATGAAAGTTGTTTGAGTGATATATATGAAATATTATATTATAATTTATATATTTGTTGTTTATGAAAATGTTTATGTTTATATACAGTTGATAAATAGGTAATGATATATATATATATATATATATGTATGTATGTATGTATGTATATTTGAGTGTTGTTTGAATGATTTGTATGTATATAAAAGCAAATAAGAGCTGAAATGGTGGTATACAAATGGTAAATGCTTTGAAATTATACGTGAGATTGAGCGCTTTGAAAACGTTAACAAATCATACTAACAAACGCTATTAGAAACAGGTAATAAACGCTACAGAAATAATAAGGAGTGTGACACTCACAACACCAGAAAGACCAAATTGTCACGCTTATAACAGTGAAGAAGCCGTTTACTCACGGTTATAACCGTTAAGCCAATGTGCGTTGGTGATTTTTATCACGCATGTTATCACGGTTATATCCGTGACAAATACTAACGCATATTATCATGGTTATAAGCGTTATAATATTTTATATTCTCACGGTTATAAGTGTGATAATATTTACTTCTCCAACAGTTATAAGTGTGGTAATATTTACTTTCCTAACAGTTATAAGTGTGATATTGTTTGTTCTCCCAATGGTTATAAATGTGAGTAATGCTGGAATCGTAACGCTTATAACTATTATTATTTAGTGATCACTAGCGGTTATAAATATGATTTAACGATTGCTTCCTCATTTACCTCACTAATAACCATGGCAAATTGTATATAATACACTACATACAGAAAACACCTATATTTTATATCAGATATGCATATATATACATATACATATATATATATATATATATATATATATATTCAGTGCTATTATTGGCTACATACCAAATTAAACTAGCAAACATAACATGCAGAACATACCAAATTTAAACTAGCAAACATAACAAGCTTAAAATACCAATAACAGTTATACACCGTCATTAACATACACAATAAGTTTCAAACCATAAGATCTTCTCATATCCCATACCGTGGATAATACAAGCAGCAACACATACATATGCAATTTTCATACAAACATACTGTCGAGAATAAGTGTTCCTTGATACAAACACCATAGGACTACGCTACAATAGCTAAATGAAGTCCTGGAGATAAAGCTTAAGCTTGAAACCCTATAATACCTGCAAAAATATTTAAATTGGAACATGTTATATAACTACATCTTGAGCACAATGGCGTAAACACATGTAAACACACAATTACATTCTCAATGAACATGGTCATGTTGTTACACAAACACACACATACAAACATGCACATGCTTATAAGTTTATAACACCTACAAATACATACATAGGCTAATGGACACATGTAGTATACCGAAGTTTATCCTATAACTAGTATACACTATACATAGGCATGCGACAATGTAGTATGGTACATTGGAAATTGGGACAATATGTTTGGACACTGAAAGCAACTTGTCCAAAAAATAAAATTCTCATTTAAATTTAAAATTATTACGAAGGTACTAACAATTAATAGGTGGTTGTTGTGGTGCTAGAAAATAGGGTGTGTGTTAGGTTCTGATAAAGGAATTAAGATAGGTAAGAAGAGAATCATTCTTTGTTTACATGTGAACAAATCAGGGTGTATTATTCCAATTTTCAGTGTTTACATATACCTAGCTATTGAGTAATGTTGTTGAACTGTGAAGTTTTACTATAGTCTATAAGTCAAATATTAAATATGAACAAAGATACGTGGAATGTATACTATCATTGTGAGAATATTCTGGCAGTTAAACGAAGAAAAGTTGGAAAAGACAAACAACGGTACAGGAAGATTAGCTGATCAATATAAATTTACTTTATTATGAAATTATTTAGTGGTACACACCAAAACATGGATGAGCCAAGACAAAGCAAAACAACTAGAGATGCAACAAAATAGGAGGTCGCAAAAAATGGTGACAAAGAAAAATGGGGTTTGAAGGTAGGATTTACCATTAATATGTTTGGGTTAAATATTGTCACACTTGTTTGGGTTAAATATTGTTTTCTTTCAGCCATCTTACACTGTTTAATGCAGAGACAAGCAAAGAATTTCAAACAAGACTTAGTGGTGTTTGAAGGTAGAATTTACCATTAATATGTAAGCCAGCTTTGCAATTTAAAACTACTCAATCCTATCAGAAGTTTTACAAGTAGTTTAGGAATAAAGTGCAATGCAATAATACAAATAGCTTGACATAAACATGAAAAAGCATGTTCGGACATAACCCAAATTCTAATTCTGGACATAAAGTTCAATTTGTAATGTGAATGCTAAGGTCCTCACATAATGACATGTCTCATCACTAAAAAAGTAAGACTTCGTACATCCTTTCATTTAGGATTTTTTTTCGATTTGGCCACCTTTTACAAACCTATAACACTTTTAGCTTAGTTTCAAAACTTATTACAGCCGTAGCCTGGTTTATGTCAAATCAGCTGAAATCAGCGTCATTACAAATGACACGTACAAGCGTTATTTCAAATAACTCATAAGATACTTGCGTTACTTAGAATAACGCTCCGTAGTAGCAAAAGTATAAGATCAATTCTACCATACATGCGTCATTCAGAATAACGCTGCCTGCGTTATTTCAAAAAACGCTAGTGTAAAATAACTGATTTCAGCTGATTTGACATAAACCAGGCTACGGTTGTAATAAGTTTTGAAACTAGGCTAAAAGTGTTATAGGTTTATATAAGGTGGCCAAATCGAAAAAAAATCCTTTCATTTATGATAAAGGACTTGTTCTCTTTATGCCAGTCCAAGGAAAGCACAATGTGCCAGTGCATGCACATCATGTCAAAGTGTAATAAATATCAAATATTCAAAGAACGTCCATGTAATTTAAGCGATGACTGAAAATTGAAAATGGCAAAACGGTGAACCCTGCATAATCTTCCCTTTATTAATAGGCAGAACTCAAAAGACTAAGAGGTCTCCAAAGACTACAGTAAAAATTTAGCATCTTCCTCATCATTAAAGGAAATACGACAATCAACTATGTTGGATGGACTATGGACTAAGAGGTCTCCTGAAATCCACATCGTTAATTTTCAACATTGGTCCTACTAATTAATTATTTTCACAAATGATGTATGTCTTGGATGATGTCTGATGGATGACTTAACTTCCAATACAATGATCAATTCTACTAAAAATATAAAACGAAATTCTAATATAAATTATAAAATAATATATGTTTGATTAGTCCCTTCATATTAGTAAACTATTTTACTAAAAGACTAACATTAGGCTCTAGGGATATGTTGCCCACTTTGTAAATCACATAAGAACAGTTGCAACAGAAAACCAAAAAACATGGTGGTAAATCAGTATAAAAGAAAAAAGAAACTCACCAGTCACCACAAGCACCTCTTTCACTAGCATTTCCATTTTCCTTCTAAGCTCTTGTCCCCCTTGCATAATTTATCAGCACAGATTGTGCAATAAGTCACCATAAATAGAAAAAGTGCTTAAACCTTAACATTTTTTTTTCATTGCCATTTGAAAAAAATAGATGTTGAATATAGGTATTTTGATTGAGACATACGGTAACCATATAGTTAGAAGAACAATAGTAATCTGGTACTCTATTGGGGTTCCACAAAAGTGAATATGCCAAAAAAATTGAAAGAGAATGAACACTAGACTCATGTATTACTGTACTTTTGGGACATGCAATACTATTAGGTACCTTTCACAAACAAAAACGGGCACGTTACTGTTTTGTTCACGTCCGACGCATCGGACTCACGGATGGGGTTAAACACGCTTAAGCACGAACAAACTGAATGGAGAAAAATGAACCGCTAGCGTCCGACGCGTCGGACGCCGGCCCATTTTCCAAAATGGTGAACAATTCTAATTGTTCCCAGTGGGTATTTAAATGCACAGGTGTTCCCAACCATTACATAATTGCGTGGTATTCTGTCATAATTGCACAATTGTTCCTAACGAGTACATTAAACTAGTATTAAACGGATTTTTTTACTACAATATGGAATGAAAATACAGTGCACTAGCATAGTACGTAACGAATATTTTTATTTTACTACGGTATGGAAATAAATGTCAGTGTACTAGTGTAGTATGGAATGATATATTTTTTTTACTAAAATATGGAACGAAAATTCAGCATACAAGCATTATATATTCAAAAAAATTCACATTATATACAAATACCCTGTGTTGATGGCAAAAAATGTCGTAAACATCAAAGATTCCTATTACAAGGAATAGTTTATTCGGTCGCAAGACTAAGTAGAATAAAGTGGTAAATGACACAAGTATTTATAGTGGTTCGACCGTGGATTAGGCCTACATCCACTTTGGAAGGATGTTGGAATTTTATTAGTCATTCAAGAATTACAAGGTAGAGCCACGCTCATTACATTCACTTTCATAATTGTCGTCTGCTAAGTATTTAGGAAAAAGAATATTTAATTCTCCTTCTTTCTCAAATAGGAGTTGTCATTAATGGGGCTCATGAAGCTCTAGGAAGGTCTAAAGCGAAGAAAATCCAACCCCTTTGAAGTGTGAGGCCATGGGCTATTTATAGGAGTGGGGGTAGGTAGGATTAGGGAGGAGTAGGTAGGAATAGGGGACCACTAGAAAAATTTCGCACCCGCCACCTGCACATATCAAAATTTCGAATCCGGGCACGGGTGCGAAACTTCGCGCCCGCTGGGTGCGAATTTTGCGCTCTGGCCGGTGTGAAGTTCTTTTGAGGGGCGCGAGGATCCCGGGATCGAACTCTTAAGGCTTGTGACACTTTCGAGGCCCGAGGCCTTGGTTCGGGGATGTTTCCTAGATGCTGTGAGGTTATGAGCGGTGTAGTCCCATCTTGATCCTGTTTCCTTCATTCCTAAGCATCCCTTTTCGACCTCAGCTTCATGCGATACATTGAGTTGAGCATGTCTGATGCACTCTTGGGAACCGGAACAAAAAGTCGGTTAACATTTCCCCCCAAAGTATGTCTTGTCTTTGACATGATGTGCTTTGTGTTGGTTGAGATAGTAGCGAGACTGTCAATTCTTCCTGTAATTAAAAACGCGAATAAGCGTCAGCGGTGGGGCTCATTCTCCCTGGTGGAGTGGATGAGCCGTCGTTGAAGGATGCGCCGTGCTCAAATCGCTAAGTGTCCATAGTGCGTCGCCTCCGTGGATGAATGGGAGTCGGTATGCACATGCATGGAATACATGTACGAGAGAGTGTGGCACGGTGTTTCAAACCCGGAGGTATGATTGATTTTTTCTTGAACCTGGGTCGGAAATTTTCGAACCCCAAGAGGTTCGAAATTTCATGCCCGGGGGGATCGAAATTTCGTGCCTAGGGGTTCGGAATTTCGAACCCATAGGGGTTCGAAATTTCGAACATGTTCGAAATTTCGAACCCAGTGGGCTTGAAAATTTCGAACCCGCATTGGAATGCGAAGGGGCACTTTTTCTTTTTTAAATAAACCCACCCTCACTTCTGTCCTTCTATTTTTTCTTTCTCTAGCTGCCATTGTTGAAAGCTTCGAACCCGAGAATTTCGAACCCAATAATTTTGAACCCGAATTAGGTGAGGCTGTGGGTCGAGGAAATGAGGGGAAGGAGGTCGAAGGACCATGGCGCAGACCTTGAAACCTCATGGGTTCGAATTTTCAAACCTAGCTAGGTTCGATGCCTCGAACCTTCGTGGGTTCGAATTTTCGAACCTCGCTGGGTTCGAATTTTTGAACCTTCATGGGTTCGAACTTTTGAACTCCATAGGGTTCGGAGCATCGAACCCTCGTGGGTTCGAATTTTCGAACCCTCTATCTGGGTTCGAAATTTCGAACCTGGAAAGGTTTGAATTTTCGAACCCGGATGGGTTCAGAAATTCGAACCCTTCTGGGTTCGAATTTTCGAACCCTGGAGTTTGAAATTTCAAACCTTGGGGTTCGAAATTTCGAACCTGAAAGGGTTTGGAATTCGCTCTATGATGTGCTGGGCTTCCAATCTGTCATGCCGCTGGACTTTGACCTTCCGAGTATCTATTTCTGGATTTGCATACTTAGCGTTGATGCATATGTTGTTAACCGCACGAGCGGAGTTTAGGATTTTTCACATAGGAAAAAGCATGCAACCGGACTGGGAATCGAACTGTTTAGCCATTTCGAACTTTCTTTATGTAGCTTATCCTTGCATAGCATTACACGCACATATTAAATGTTACCAACATGAAGGGTACATGTCACTACACTGCATGTTCTAATACTGATGCATTAAAGTATAGTTATAGATATAGACAAGATCAAAGACTGGAAAGACCACGGAAGCCGAGGCTTCCTAGCCCTCATCATAAACATCCGACCCTACCCCTATTGGTGGCTCGTCTGGCAGCGAGCTTGAGACTACCAAAGGGTAGACTCCTTCTCATACGACTAGCTCGCCCGAAGAGTCTGAGCACGGGGAACAGTTTGAGCGACAACATTCGCCGGTTGTAACTGAAGAGGCCGAGAATGTGGATATTACGGGTGAGGATGCGCCCGCACCTCCGGTAGCTCCGGACATGCTGCCTGACACAGTGATTTTGGAGAATCCCATCGACTCAGTGACATAATGTATGGATGCTACCGCGGTTAGGAAAATGGCGGCACGATTTAACATACCGGCGGATGAAGCCCATGCCCCCGGAAGAGATGGTAGAGTCCACATGCCGCCCGAGGGTCTTACTGCCTGGAACCGATAAGATTGCTTTTCCGAGTGTGTACCACCGGCTAATAACTTCATTCGGGATATGTTGTTCTATTTCTGTCTCGTGCCATCGCAACTGCACCCTAATGCTTATGCTTCTCTCCTAGGTACTTATGTTCTCTTCCACGAGTTTTTGCACCGGGAACCCACTAGGGAAGATATTCGATATTTCTTCCACCTAATGAAAACGAGCACTGCCTCCCCCTCTCAATGGTCTTTGGAAGCAACAAATACCACCAAATTCTTCGTCGGGACGCGGCCCAGGCCGTCAGTGTTTAAGCGTGAATGGTTCTTCATTAGCTGCCCTCCCGGATTTGCCAGAAGATGGATTGAGGGAAGTAAATATTTCTCTAACTCCATTCTTTGCTGTACATTCCTGGATTTCTTCCCTTATTGATGGTTTTGATTGGGTTATGGCAGGGAATCCGAAGGCACCTACCAGGGATGAGTATCGGCAACGTCTTAACGCTTTGAGAGCAATATCGGAGGACCTTCGTGGTACCAACTCGGTGAAAAGTCAGGATCGTCTTCGCTGCGCTGGGTTACTTCCTAACAATTGGGCCGTGATCAGGCCCGCGGTTGCCACTAGTGTGCCAAAGGAGGGAGTTACGACAGGTTCAATCACTACTGGGCGGAAGTGGAAATGCCCCCTGTAGGAAAGGAGATACCAGAGACTTCCCAACCTCAAAGAAATGTGCGCGGAGGTGAGGCTCGTGGTTAAGAAGAGGTCGCCAGAGACGAGGGGTTGCCAAGCACTCCCATCCCGCCTCCGATAGGGGAGACGGAAGGAACGTTGGTTAGACCGCGGTCTCCTGCGACTCGCTCAGGGACCACCGCCTCGCTTGAACCTACGGGCCAGTTCGATGGCTTAAAAGGACTTGATTTAGTAGTGGCTCCATGGCCAGATACGAAGATCCTGGAAGAACTTGCTTGTGCTGCGGAGGGGTTAACTCCCTCGAGCAGACCACAATCTGGTCTACTGAGAGAACACTTAGGGCATACATCCACAACACTGCATAGCATAGATGTCTGCTTGTGCATGTGACTTGACTAAATTTGGTCTGTTCCATTAGCAGGTGATATGGCGAGAGAATGCGGTGGACGAGGCTATGGATGCGGGGATCGCCAACATCCCTAGAGTTCTTTCTTTGAGAGTTTTTGAAGATCTACCAGTTTATACGGTGTTCCACCTTCGTCAGAACAAGGCAGCAGGCATCGAGGCCGGAATCGGCCTAGGCGATCTCCAACACCTCCTTCTCCTATTCGCGTATCCGCTCGAGATGCTCGGCTTAACATAGGCGGCTCTCGTTCTTTGCCTTCGACAGTTCCCCCGTTTATTGCCCCTCCGGTTCTTGCTCAGCCCGCTAAGGGGAGGGAGCTGTTGTTTGGCCAATTAAGACCGGGCATGGAGGTCGTGATGGGAATGCAAAATTTTATGGAGTCCCAAATTCGAGCGTTTTCTGGAGAGGAGGGCATTTTTGAAGTTGTACTTTCCCCAATATCACTTTGATGAGCTGCCGTCTCTTCCTGATCTCTGCCCTACCCCTCGTAGGGAATCCAGGGAAATATGGATGCATGTACAAGCTGTGTACCACTAGGCCAATGAACTTACCAAGTATTCCCTCCACCTTTCTAAGTTGATCAAGAGGAAAAGCCTAGAACTCATCAATCGAAAATTGACTATTGATGGTGAAAAGACCTCAGTTACCCCCTTGGAAACTGAGATAGGTAGATCCATTTGCTGCGTCATCGTTAATTAACCGCTATCCCATGTGTTTTCCAGTTTTAACTTATGACCATGTTATTGTAACGGAGCTGAAGCAAGCCCATGAAATTTTAAAGACGGAGGATACGCACGACCATGAGACTTTTAGTGACACAATAAGTCACTTGACCATTGAAAACACAGCCTTCAAGAGGGATAAGGATGAGTGGTCTAAAACATGTGCCGACATGGAAAGGGAGATTGAGAGAGTTGCTCAGTTCCGGAATGACAATGCCGTTTTAAGGGAGGAAAAACGAAAGGTTGCGGGCTGAGAATTCCGAAGTCGTTAAGTTGAAGAGGCAGCTTGAGGTGATGAGGAAAGCGAAGGAGGATGCTGAAGCTAGCAACAGGGACGTGTTGAGTGCGTCCGAGGGTATGAAGGTCGAATATTTAAGGGAGATTGAGCAGCTGAGGGGGCAACTGAGTGATGCAGAGTTCTGTGTTGGGTCATCCTTCGAGGAGAGTGTCCACAACATGTATGTCAAGGCTTTGAGATTCCGAGGAATTTCGTGGGTTGAGGACTATCCCCGTGAACTAGCTCGAACTTGGGGGAGGTTGATTCCATACGAATCCCATTTACGCCAAGTGGATGTCGGGTCCTTGGATGAGCGATAGCTTAGGATCGATCTCTTGATCGCTGAGGAGTGAGAGAAGCCGGAGAAGGGTGAGAGATTATTGCTTGGGGATGCCGAGCGAGAGAGGATGGAGAGGCTCGCTGCCGAGAAAGGGAAGGCTGTCATGTCTGAGAGCGTTAGGATTACGGAGACATTTGCAGAGGCAAACTTCTATCGTCCATTAGACTCTGAGTTGGTTGTGGTGAGCGGCCCCGCAGCCTTGATTAGTACTTCGACCGAGTTTGACCCGGATCACTCCGGACTGGGAGAGACCGGATTTTTATTTCCTATGACACCGAGTGCCCCTTCTGTTCTTTTCATATCATCCCTGACTGGAGGTAAATTTCCTTTACAATGCATCCCAGAGGATGACGTGATTACCGAATTTGCGGACTAAACGGTTGTGGTTTTACCATGCAACCCTTCCTGAACCGACCACGACATCGGACCCTGCCCCTATGGTCCGACAAGTGATTGAGTCTGGGAGAGAGCCTACGGAAGCGTAGTCTAGAGGAGGAAGGGATCAGCTTGATACCTTCTCGGATATACAAATAACCACTAGTCTTTATGAGGGTCTGGTTGATGAAGGGGAGACAGTTGATGGACAAAGTTCCCATGCTAGAGGTCCGATGGAGGCCGATGTAACTTCAATGGCCGCTATGGTGGAAGCTCAAAAGCCAAGATGGTGGCTAAGAGCGAAGAAGTAGAGGAGAAACGAGAGCACGATGAGGTTGCCCAAAAGGAGATCCTAATGAAGACCAAGCGGGATGCTAAGACGAGGGCTGCCGACACTGTCGCGAAGAAGAGAGTCGATAAGTAGGCTGAAAGGAAGAGGGCTAATGATGAGACCCAAAAGAAGAAGGAAGATGAGGACGCACAGCAGAGTACTACTGAGTCCCTTGAGAAAGCTGAAGCTGGTGACATCATGCCATATAGGTCCCAAAAGCTTGCTGCGGAGGACTGCCAAAGCGGCTAAGGAGAAAGCTGAGTGGGAAGGCAAGGCGGTCCCGGAGACGAGTGACGTTGTGGTCGACCTCGTTGCTGGGGAAGCCCCTAAGCCTACGCTGCATCTACCCACATTGATATTACCGTGGTCTCTAGCGACGATGGGACAGGCGAGATATGCATCTCGGCTTCTCATGAATCGACCGCTTCTCGGAGAGGCCAAGATGGAAAGAGCAGATATAGTAAGAAGAGGCCCAGTGCCAAGGATGAACCGTCGAGCATTGAATCTACAAAAAAGGACAAGCGCAAGCACAAGAGAAAGAAACATGATTAGTGTTAGCAACCATTAGTAGGAGTTACAGTTTATTTTGGTAGTGTAGGTCGATAGTTTACACGATTAAGGCCCTTTCTTTTGGTTTTTCAAGACATAGTGTGGTTCTCATGTACACCCTGTCATTAGAAAGTAAAAGTATCAGACACGTAGTTTGTTTAGTGTGTGTGTGTGCGAAAATGGAATATGAATTAGTAAAGATCATTCTTTTTGTCAAGTGTTCAGATGTTCTTTTTATGTCTTCCAGCGTCCTGTACTTGCATAAGCATACTTATTGTTTCACTTGTCACAAAAGCGATTAGGGCCGCCTCTGGGTAAATTATTCTAGAGAGGTGAGATAGAGCGCTGGTTTCAATAAGTTTCCCTCATCTTAGGAATCCCGTAGTTTGTGGAACCAGGCTGTGCACCTGCTATTTTGGGTGGCCTAGGGTTAAACCCAAGTATAGCGAAGGCGTAAGGCATCGCGTTGTGCGATCCACCAGGTGGATGGATCTCCCGTCATTCATCAGGTTGAGGCGAGCCGCCAAGCATCGTTTATTCACCGGCGTAGTTTTCAACTCCGATCATCAGCTCGTAAGGTCCGATCGTGGCCATGGGCTGCCCCTAAGCCTTGAGAACTAAGGGGGAAGAAACGATTTAAGGTCGGTCTAGGTGCTGCGCCAAGATTCGACTGGCACCCGCAACCGGCGAAGAGAGACTTGCATCGATCTTAGTCGGTTGCTAAGTAGCGCCAAGTCTCCTGGACTAGGACGTGCAATGATTTATCCTCGGCCTCGGCACTGGGTCGAGGTTCGAGTTAGTGGTTGTTTATACTCGGTCGCGTCGCAGGCCAGTGATTCGAGTAGCATTGCAGGCTCCCGTGCTCAGGGTGTCGGGCATAGCCAAGTGTTTCAAACTCGATGTTGCCTAGAGGTCGGGACGGCAGCGCCGGCTCACGTGCCCGGGATGCCGATGCGGCGGTGGCAGGCGTGAACCAAGCTGGTTATCGGAACTAACAAGACGCATTACGTGAGAAGTAAAAAAACAAGGAGATAGGAAACTGAACATCATTTCTACTAATAACTTTGGCAGTAATAGACTTTACAATGCCTTGAATTTTTGGAAAACCAAAACATTGTTTGAAAAGCATAAACAACCGTAGACCGAGTTATGTAAAGTAGCGGCGGAGATGTTTGTTGTTCCATGCCCTTGGGAGTTCATCTTCGTCGACGGTGGTGAGTCTGAAAGTTCCATCGTCGAGCTTTCGCTGTATAGAGAACGGGCCTTCCCTGCGAGGAGCGAGGCTTGTTGGTGGGAGAAAACCCGCTTTAGAACAAGGTCGCCGTTGTTGAGGTCCTTATGGTGGACCCTGGAATTAAAGTATCGGGCTATTCGCTATCGTTGGGCAGCGACTCTGATATCGGCCTCGTTCCTCTTTTCTTCCAGCAAGTCGAGTGATCCCAGAAGTAAATCTTGGTTCGTCCTTGGATCGAAGTACATGAATCAGTGGGATTGAATCTTGAGCTCAATAGGAATGACAGCTTCAGATCCGTATGCGAGGGCGAAAGGAGTATGTCTGGTTGTTGTCTTATAGGTGGTGCGGTAAGCCCATAGAGCTAGAGGAAGTTCGTCTACCCTCATGCCCCTAGCCTTTTCCAGGCACTTCTTGATGATGGATTTGAGGACTTTATTAACTGCCTCGACTTTCCCATTAGCTTAGGGGTGAGCGACCGCTGAGAATCTTTTAACGATGCCATGATGCTGACAGAAGGTTTTGAACTTGGTGCTCCCAAATTGAGTGCCGTTGTCGGAGATGATAGCTTGGGGCACCCTATAGCGGGTAATGATGTTGCGGACAACAAAGTTGATCATCTTCTTTGTGGTAATGGTGGCGAGAGCCTCAGCTTCTGCCTATTTGGTGAAATAATCCATCGCAACTACGACGTATCGTGCCCCGCCTCTAGCCATTGGAAGGGTTCTGATGATGTCGATTCCCCACATAGCGAACGACCATGGACTGACCATTTGGGACAATTCAGTAGGCAGGGATCTTGGAATCTTGGAGAAGCACTGGCACTTATCGCACTTGCGAGCATAGTCTACGGCGTCTTGATCAAGTGTGGGCCAGTAATAACCATGTCTAAGAGTCTTTCTGGCCAGGGTTTGCCCCTCAGTGTGGTCATCGCATTCGCCTTCATGCACACTGCTTAGCACTCGGAGGGCTTGGCCGTGGGCTATGCATCGAAACAAGGGAACATAAAAACCTTTGCGGTAGAGTACCCCGTCCATAAGAAGGTAACGGGCTGATTCGCGAGTCAGTGCGTGCCTTTCCTTGTAGTGCCTTGGTAGGGTCCCATGCTGTAGGTAATTTCTGATTGGTGTCATCCAGGACTTGGGCTCGGGTTTGGTGCTCATGATCACCTCGTCTTACTTTTGCTTGATGCTTGGATAGTTGAGGACTTCAACAGGGGTGAATCCGTTAAGTTGCGGATCTTCGGAGCTTGCCATTTTGGCGAGGGAATCTGCTTTTTTATTTTGCTCACGCGGGACATGAGTGATGGTGAAATGTTGGAGGTGGGCGAGTAGCCCCTGGACCCAGGCTAGTATTGGGCAAGCCCTCCCTCTTTCGCTTGGCACTCTCCCAGCACTTGTCGAACGATAAGCTGTGAATCGAAGAAGATGTGGACGGTCTCTAGCTTGAGTTCGATCGCGATTCTAAGCCCGACGATCAAGGCCTCATATTCCGCGTCATTGTTAGTAGTAGGGAAATTTAGCCTTAACGCGTAATACATCGGTCGTTCTTCAGGGGTGATGAGCACGACTCCGACCCCGGAGCACTTTCTGTTAGAGGAGCCGTCTGGGAACAATTTCCATTGGGCGTCGGGAGCCCCAGCGTTCTCTGTGGGAGCCTCCTTGGGGGCTGTGGACTCCACGATGAAATCTGCAAGAGCTTGGCCGAGGATGGCTCGTCGGGAGATGAAGGATATCTCGAATTGGCTTAACTCCATGCTTCATTTTAATAATCGACCTAATGCCTCAGGTCGTTGTAGGACCGGACGTAGTGGTTGGTCAATGGATGCGTCTCTAACTCCATACAGATTACTTCTCAATACAATTTCTTTCAAATTTATTAAAATCTCATGTACCGATTCCAGCCGAAAGTACTGGCTTTCCCAACTCACAGCCGGAAGGACCTTCTACAATCGGACCAGTTCATCAAGCTAGCAATTGTCAGGTAAATATGTCCCGTCTGAAGAAGGTTCCCACTCTTCGACGCTCTTTCATTAATTCTAAAGAGGAAGTAGAAGCTATCCTTCAAAGCTTTGGCATGACTGGTGTTGATGTTGTTCCTGCCTCTCCCCAAGATACCATTCAAAATCCGCCGGAGGGAAGGGATATTTCGCCTTTACCGGAGCTGCGAAAGCAACTGCCAAATGAAGTTCTTTCCTGTTGATTTCGCAGGACGCGATTCATTCTTGGCTCCCGCTAGTAGGGCTAAATAACTGGACCATTGAGTAACTGCTCTCTAAGACTACTGAACGACTAGCCAATGAATATACTGGGGGGCTAGACCATTGTTCCACGGGGATTCTTACTCCACTGCAGATACTGACCTTCTTTCTTCGAGGAGCAACGGGTGAATATTCCTGTACTACCCCTTGTTGGTCCCGAGGGACGGAGGAGGCTAGGTTAGCCGAAAGATGGTTATCGGTTCAAGGACGCAAGGTGACTTTGCTTTTGCAGGTTCAAGTCCCTCTATCCCCAGTAAAAAGCCCGTTTTACTTCTTTACTATAATTCTATTTTTTTTAGAAGTGGTTCAAAGAAAGATTTCACATAGTACTTTTTTTTGATTGAAAAAACTTTTATGGGATGAGACTGGAAGTACGGTCAGAGCTTTCTAGAGGAAATCAATAAGCAGAATGCCAGCTTTTCTATCTTTGGATAATTCTTCTCCGCCCCCGTTAGCCACTTGTTAATATAGTAGATGGGCCATTGGTTGCAATCTTCAAGGCGTATTAGCGCCAAGCTGATTACCTGCGCAGAAACTTCCAGGTAAATGTATAAGTCCTCATGATCTATACACTTAGAAAGGATAGGTGGTTGCTCTAAGAAATCCAGAAGTTCCTTTAATGTGGAGACGCATTCGGGGGTCCACTCAAAATTGCATTTCCCTTTTTGAAGTAAATCAAAGAAGGGGATACACTTGTCGGTGGCCTTAGTGATGAACCGACTTAAAGCGGCGACCTTTCCGTTCAGACTTTGGACATCCTTGATGTTCTTGGGGACTCGAATGTCCCGAGTAGACTTCCTTTTTCTGGATTGGCTTCGATGCCCCGAGAACAATGAAACCCAAGAATTTTCCCGAAGCGACTCCGAAGGATCATTTCAAGGGGTTGAGTTTCATGCCGTACTAGCAGAGGACATCGAACATTTCAGAGAGGTCGTGGACGTTATCGCTTAATATTTTAGATTTCACCAGCATATCGTCCACGTACACCTCCATGGACTTTCTAATTTGATTTTTAAAGAGTCGATTAACCATTCGTTGATAAGTGATGCCGACATTCTTAAGGCCGAAGGGCATAACACGGTAGTAGTAGAGCCCAAGGTCGGTTATGAAAGAGGTATGATCTTGGTCGCAGAGACTCATCGGGATCTGGTTGTAGCCCGAGTAGGCGTCCATGAAAGATAGCAATTGGTATCCGGCGGTCGAGTCGACTAATCGATCGATCTTTGGGAGTGGAAAACTATCCTTGGAACATGCCTTGTTTAGATCGGAGAAGTCGATGCATGTCCGCCATTTACCATTGGTTTTATTAACCAGAACTGGATTGGAAACCCATTCAGGATAGTCGGCTTCATGGATGAAGTTGTTGTTGAGCAGTCGGTCTACCTCTTCCTCGAGTGCTTTACACCTCTCGGGTCCCAAGAAGCGGCGCTTCTGTTTGACTGGAGGCATTCTAGGGTCCAAGCTAAGGGAGTGGCAAGCAATCGCGGGGTCGATGCCCTTCATGTCGGAGTGAGTCCATGCAAACACATCCAGATTGGCTTTCAGGAAATATATAAGATCTTCTTTGATTGCAGGGTGAAGTTGTGACCCTACCTTCAGCACCCTTGTTGGGTCGTCGAGGTTGATGGGAACGTCTATTGTGGATTCGAGACCATGGTGCCATATAAACTCGGAAATCAGTGAGAAAAGGACGCCCTAGAAAAGCGTTGTAAGGGGAGCCGATGTCTATAACCATGAAAGTGAGAATTCGAACTCGGCTTCGGTCCCCCTCGCCCAGTTCCATAGGTAGGTCGATCATCCCTACGGGGGGAACTGGAGGCCCCATTGAAGTCGTGAATGGCAACGCGACATGGCTTCAAATCATTCGTTTCCAATTTCATCTAATCATAGGAGGCCTTGAAGATGATGTTGACTGAGCTCCTTGAGTCAACTAAAATCTTTCGAACGGAAGTAGCACCAATCTAAGCAGTGATGACTAGTGGATCGGTGGTTGGGATCTCCACCCTCGTCGATTCTCTTTCTTGGAAGATAATGTCGTCCTGCATGGTTTTTTGTATCTTGGCGGGGGTGGACTCAGGGAGAGCAGAGCAGGCTTCGTAAGTAGCATACTTTATGGAACTCACATATTCCTCCATTTTTAAAAAAATGCCATGTGTGGGGTAAGGTCCGCCGCATATGGTGTTGATCACAATTCCTCTCCTTGGGTTAGATGGTCCCGGAGTTGCCTCGCTGGCTGCTTGTGGAGCTAGCGATGGAGGCTGCGAGTTTGCTTCGGGGGAAAGGCTCCTGGACATATTGCTCGAGTTGTTTCTCAAGAATAAGCTTCTCTATTGCTTCCCTAAGTTGGCGGCATTCATTGATGTCGTGCCTGTATACGTTGTGGTATCGACAGTACCTCCCTGTGTTCTTCTCTCATTCAGTTGATTCTCTGATGTGCGGCTTCTTATATGGCAAGGTATTACATGTTTCAAAGTAGATCATCTCTATGTCTTCATTCAATGGGGTGTAGGTCTCGAAAGCTTGGCAAGGGTCGGGCTTTCTCGATTCTGCTGGGGCTTGCCCGTTATTCTGTCCATCCAGCCTGCTGTTGTTTGGTCTTGGCCTATAGGGACCTGCCCCCTGTTTTGGTCGAAGGGCTCCCGCCTCGCCTACCCCTAAGGTTGTTATTCGTGGTGTCCACTTGGGGATTGTTGGGACAACTTGTGGCGGAGAGCTGGTTCCGTCTTGCCTCTTCTTGGCACAAGTATTGATATGCCTTCTCGTAGAGGGCGTCGAGGATTTTTGGCTGCTTTCGATCGATCCAGGCCCTGAACTTTGAAGTAGGGAGGATACCTTTCGCTAGCTGAAAGAGTATGGTGTGAGGATCTGGATCCTCAACCTCGGCGAGAGA
Source organism: Allium sativum (assembly GCA_030737875.1). NCBI lineage: Eukaryota > Viridiplantae > Streptophyta > Magnoliopsida > Asparagales > Amaryllidaceae > Allium > Allium sativum. Next base: position 441,789,499 of record CM060923.1, on the reverse strand, counting down.
TATGTTAAACCGGGAAAGGTATCTTCTGAGCGACTCGGCGGGCCCCTGGTATAGGTTTGATAAAGTGAGGGCATTCTTCGAAGTTGGGATATGCACCCTGAATTGCTTGACCCACTCTGTTGCTAGTTGCTCGAAGTTGTTAATGGAATCAAGTGGGAGGCGAGAGAACCAAAGTAAAGCAGTACCGGACAGGAAGACCGGGAAGCATTTGCATTTGGCTGGGTCATCACCCCGGTTCGAGTCCATTTTCCATTCATAGCGATTCAAGAAGGCACAAGGATCAGTGGTACCATCGTAGAGTGGCATTTGTGGCATGCTGTTTAGCACCTCGGCCACTCGGCCTCATTTACTCTCCTTGTGAAAGGGGTTGCGCCTAATGTGAGATTCCCATGCGTCGTGTGTGCCCCCTCGCATTTCCCTCATGGTCCTTCGCACCATGTCCGGAAGGTAAGTTGGATGGGGATCCGCCATCAGGATCCATGGATTTTTACGTGGCTCCGGAGTCCTGTTGCGAGGTCGTCTTCTATGGTGGATGTCCGGATCGTCTTCCTCTATGTCCTCGACATCTATGGTTGGATCTTGATGTGGATGGTGTGGTGGAACGGGGTGATGTGGATCTTGCTCTGGGGGAGCGCGGGCTGTTAGAATAGCGGGCCCATCACCCTGATTAGTGACCATCGGGTTGTGTCGAGGAAAGGGTTGGTTTGTAGGATCTGGTCCATCGTTGATAATCAAGCGAGGGCGGTCTCAGTACTGTGCCCCCTCGATATATGTGACTGTAGTTCAGTCGTCGTTGCCGTTTCCATGACCGTTACCGTTATCGAGGGAATTGGTACGAGTGGTGACGTTGTTGATGAGGCTGAACCTCCTCCTTTGGTGCGGGCTCCTTAACTTGAAAGAGGAAGTTTCCGAGGCAATTAGTTGGGGTCGAGCATTGTTTCGAGTTAGTTGGAGTCGGGCAACGACGCGTTGACTTTCTTGGAGTTGTCGCATAAGGTCGATGTTATTCCTTAATGCTTGGTTGAGCTCGGCCGTGATGTTCTCATATCTTTAATTAAGCATGAGAATTTGAGCTTGTGTAACGGACCCTTCGGGGTCCACAATAGGAGGGACGGTTTCATTAGTGGCTGGGATATCTACCGGTTGAGGTTGTTGGGATGTACCGGCCTCGGCTGCGGCTAAAGAGCCAACCATTGCGTTCTTTGACTTCTTTACCATTGTAAGCGGACTCGACAGAAAGTTGAGCAAGGAACCTTAAGCTCGTCGAAGTCGAGATGATAATGTGGAAGAAAGACACAAATCCTAAGTTCAATTCTCAGTGAAAGCACCAAATGTTGACGGAAAAGAATGTCGTGAACACCAAAGATTCCTATTACTAGGAATAGTTAATTCAGTCGCAAGTCTAAGTAGAAGAAAGGGGTAAATGACACAAGTATTTATAGTGGTTCGGCCGCGGATTAGGCCTACATCCACTTTGGAAGGCTGTTGGAATTTTATTAGTCACTCTAGAATTACAAGGTAAAGCCACGCTCATTACATTCACTTTCATAATTGTCGTATGCCAGGTATTTGGGAAAAAGAATATTTTCTTCCTCAAATAGGAGATGTCATTAATGGGGCTCATTAAGCTCTAGGAAGGTCTCAAGTGAAGAAAATCTAATCCCTTTGAAGTGTGAGTCCATGGGCTATTTATAGGAGTATGGGTAGGTAGGATTAGGTAGGAATTAGTAGAAATAGGCGACCACTAGCAGAATTTCGCACCCGCCACCTGCACATATCAGAATTTTGAACCCGAGCACGGGTGCGAAGTTTCGCACCTGCTTGGTGCGAAATTCGCGCCCACTGGGAGCGAAACTTCGTGCCCGCGGGGCATGATGCGAAATTTCACGCCCGACTGGGTGCAAAATTTCGCACCCTGCCCGGAGCGAAGTTCTTCCGAGGGGCGCGAGGATCCCGGGATCGGACTCTTGAGGCATGTGACTCTTTCGAGGCCCGAGGCCTTGGTTCGGGGATGTTTTATGGATGCTGTGAGGGTACGAGCGGTGTAGTAACTTCTTGATCATGTTTCCTTCATTCCTAAGCGTCCCTTTTCGGCCTTAGCTTCATGCGATACGTTGAGTTGAGCGTTCTGATACACTCTTGGGAACCGGATCAAAAAGCAGATTAACACCCTGTTCAGATACCCCGTTCAAATAACATTAAAATAAACACATAAATTAATACAAAACAATTAAATTAACAAATAAATACCTCGTTTAAATACCCTGTTCGTAGTAAAAAAAACGCATTCGTTTACAACAGTGTCACACTCAAATTCCCCGCTCAGATTCCCCGTTACTGTTCGCCGAGAATACACCCTTATTATCATGAATTGTAGGTGGTTTAACTACTAAAGGAACAACCATATATTATGGATGAGATGAACATCACTTGTACCACACAAATATTTTCAAATACTAATCACAGTCGTTGTTAACTTTTCTATTGGCCTCTTTACATGACTCATTATTTATTCATGCATGTTGTCAAACTTATTGACTATTGTATTCACTTCATTTTACACAATTTGATATGTTCATTAATTTGTACTTTTTTGTTATGATGCCAAGATATAAGCTGTATATATAAAAAATTGCAATTTGTTATGATAAAATAAAAAAATCAATAAATAAACTATCAAAAGCAACAATAATATGGTATACCCTTCCAGGTAAGCAACTAAAATAATAACTCGATACAGATCTCAACTGGATACCCAAGCTTATTATTTCATTTTAGTTTCAAGGAACCATTAATCAACATATAGGAACAATCCATTGCCGATTGACAACACATATAATATAGGAACAATGATTAAATAATATAGGATTTGAGTGTATTAAACTTTCTGTTAAAGTCGAAGTAACGCTGAAGTTAAAATATCAAACCGCATGGTAATACATCTAAACTGGGATAATAAAATGATAAAAATATATGAGAGATGACAATTATGGTGATAATTTAAAACAATCAGAAGATACTTCTCATAAAATGAATTTGTCAACTAATAAGTATGTCGCATTTAAGCAACAGGTCCGAATTAACAAAAAGGATTCCTACCTCTAATGTTTTTTCTACCTTATTGGAGGTAGATCGTGAGAATTGTGTGACAATGATAAAAATAAAATTAAATCCTTCATTAACTAGGAGATCATGAGAATTATGTGACAATGATTAAAATAAAATTAGATCCTTCATTAACTAGGACGACTACTATATAAAAGCCAATGGTAAAGTCTACTATATAAAAGCCAATGATAAAGACCCTCTGCCTTTAGAAGTTGCTTATGTATCTAATGGTTCTAACTCCAATTTGCCTGGAATTGTTGAAAACTGAGATAATGGTTATATTAGCATTGAGAATGTTAACTTGGATGACTCGGATTGCTCTTCACTAAGTCTTAAAAAATATAAAGTAAAATTAACCTTAATAATTTATATGGTGAAGAGGTTGTTAAAAGTGGTGATACTTTAAAACAAGCATAATGATACCTTAAACATATATGATAGTGAGGCAATAGAAAAGATAGGCACACATAGCATCAAACTCAAATTCTCAAGGGATGTATAGACTAGGGAAGGACACAAATAGTTTTTCCCCTTATATTCTACTGTTGCTGCTAACATCAACATCACTCTTTTTTTTTCCTGTTGCTGCCACTCGGCAGTAGCCACCCTTCAAGCGATGGCAGCAGCTTGCCACTGGTGGGTGGTGATGGCAAAGTCTGCCGCTACCACTACCTGCAGCAGTTTGAATTATTATTTTTATTGCAACTGCTGTTGTTTTGAAGCAGGACCTTACCACTTTTTTTCTTTCTTTTTGTATCATGTTTTATTTGCCTACAAAAACAAAAGGATTGCTCTTTCCAAGTATATTCTTGTTTTCTATGACAATGTCAGATGAATGATATAACCCAATTGTTAGTTTAGTTGCACTCAGAATTAAGATTTTATAACGCAAAAGACATATATGAAACAAAATCCAATTTGTAAGATCTTGATGATCTAAAACAATGGCATTTACCAATAAACGGTAAGCATGTAGGTAATATAGCATTTATTTCTCTTTTATTAGGACATTGTAGGGCATAGTCTTTGAATAAAGGACATCAATAAGAATTTGATAGAAACTATGAGATGCACCAAACTACTCTACATTAAACTTTGGATAAAAAAAATCTGAATGATAAACTGATAACATATAAATATATCAGTATAAAATTAAAAAATTTGGTTTTTTAAGGACCATCAATTACCACACTTCTAAATTAAACAAACAATCAACTTCTTCGTAGTTCGATAAATTTCAGACTAAAAAAATTGGTTTTCTAAGGAGCATCAATTAACACACTTCTAAATTAAACAAACAAATGGTGAAGGGAATGACTAGTGAAGAACGATAAAACCACTAAATATAAAAACATTTCATTGTCTATAGAGCCATATAAGAAAATAAAGGACAAAATTTTGAAAGATGAATAGTTGAAATATTAAAGAAACGTGTCTCAATCAACTCAAGACCCAAGTTTAGATTGCGTAGGAATTCAACTAAAGTAGAATATGAAATTTAAAGACTTTAATAGATTACCTAGTAACCAAAAGAAAACAGAACATGATACAAATCAGTGGATTACAGAATGCTTATATCGGCAAACTGTCTGTGTAAATATTTAACAATTATATATATATATATATATTATTGCACTATCTTTAAAAGATGCCCAGGAGCATGATATGAAGAAATGTGTAAGATATATATTTAAATATAGGATTTTTTTCGATTGGGCCACCTTTCAAAAGCTTATTACTGAAATAGCCTAGTTTTAAAACTTATTACGGCCGTAGCCTGGTTTTGGTCACATCAGCCAAAACAGTTATTTTTATTTGCTCCATTTCAAATGCCGCAATGTGCTCCATTTGAGATGCCGCACAAAATACAAAAATTGTGCTCCATTTGAAATGCCGAAGTGTGCTCTATTTGAAATGGAGCAAATATAAATAACCATTTTGGATGATGTGAGTAAAACCAGGCTACGACCATAATAAGTTTTAAAACTAAGTTATTTCAGTAATAAGTTTTCTAAATGTGGCCAAATCGAAAAAAAATCCTTAAATATATAGGTTGTACCTAATACCAAACTACATTGTATCCTACTCAAACAAGGCGTACATTTGCTACTGAACTATATTGAAAACATAATCAGACAAAGTATATTAATATATTATATGTAACAGCTGGACTGACAGAAAGTATTCCAAATTAAAATTGCTTATTACTAACTAAAACCAGGCTTCATCCCTCAAAGTATTTTTTTCTTTTCAAATCAAGAATGCAACAAACATGAGACTACACATCATCTACATTGATGAATGGGATCATGACAAGTTGGAAGTCATTTTAACAAAGAGTGAAGGTATGGAGTAGCGGGACAAGTTCATTAGCAGCCGCTATAGAGCTGATAATTGCTTTAGACTCTCACCAAATGGACGGATAAATGCTTAGATGTTGACACAAGAAGCAACAAAAATTTTTGTATTACCCTAAGCTGGCATAAAGCATAAACTATGTAATTTCAAACCGAGAAACCTAAAAAGATACATGAGAATGGAATAGCTTAGCCTCCAACTAGATTTGGTTAATAACAAGGGACATCAATAAAAACATAAACAAGTGGTACAAGGGCAATACTTAAGAACATCCATATCGAGTATCAGTAAGGGAAACAAGACATAAAATCGACAAAACACACCTACGAAACAAGCAGCCATAAGAAAACAATAAGAAACCCTTGGTTCAAAAACCCTAGATAGACATTCGAGATTCAAAATAAGCAGAAACCAATACAAATCGAAATGAGTTAAATATCAATAGAATTTGAATATACCTTAATCTTGATGTGAACAATTGATACCAACTTGAACCCTAGATTCGTGAACGGTGATGCCACCTCCAACCCTGACGACCTATACCTGAACCTCAAATCTGAGTGCGAACAGTAATTGTTGACGAGATCCACATATCCCCAATGCAAACATCGACTAAAGGGAATGCATTGAAACATAGATTGCGATTATAAGGTACTGTAAAGACGGTGAAATGCGTTAGAAGTGAAAAAGACACGAGTAAAAGGTAAAAAAAAGTTACAAAGCTCTCCCTAGATGTTCCAACTATTAACGAATGCGACCAGAAGTTATAACGGTTTCAAATGTTATAATGCGTTGACACAGTTACTTCTATTAGAAAGGTATTACATTTATAACTGTGACAAAATGGTGACAGAAAAAATGTGACAAAACTGCTTGTTTGGTGTTGTGACCCCACGTCCGTTAATGTCACTTATTAAGAGAATGAATTAAGTTCCATGAAACATTTTAGGTAAACAGAAACAGAATCATTAGAAGACAGATATAAAATAGTAGCAGAATTTAAAATTTTATTAATGCAGAAAACATTAACGTCGTGGTTCAAAACATCATAAGTCTGAAAATATATAAACCCAGTACATCATCTTAAAATTTCTGTCTTGTACTTAAAACATCAAAGTACAGTAATAAAAGAAGCATAATTCCCCAAATAAAACATAGCCATAGTAGAAAAGATAAGAGCTCGAGCAATACATCTAAGCAGCTCCAAGCAGAATGAAAGTAGAATCCTGGTCAAGCTTGAGTATTCCCATCCTGAGAACCTGGGGGGAAACAGAAGAGAAAGAAGAGGAAACAAAATGGGTCAGACATAAAGTCTAGCGAGTCCAGTTACTTTTAGCATATAAATAAGATAAAGTATCATGACAAGCATATAAACTGGATGGACAGGACAACAGTACATAAGGTTGGTATGATAAGGTAAACAGGATAAACATGATAGAATATACTACACTTCTCTAATGATTTCTCTACATCAATACTAGTGCCTTATTAACAAGATGTTCCCCAACAAGTATAAGATTATAGACTTAGGTGTACTTCCAGTGGGAGGTTTTTGCCCCATACAATCAACAGACAACCCAACGTACCGGAGTTACCCCGAAGGGTATTAACGGGATCCCAAACATACCAGAATCTAGATACTACCTTAATCGATCGTCTCCCTACTCACCATGTGCTGGCCTCACAGTAGGGTGTATCGCTCCCTAAAGTAGCAACCTGTAACAACCCGGAAAATCAGAATCAATTTAAATTTCTTATTTTGGCTATTTCAGTGAATTTTGAAAAGTTAAAATAATTTATTTTAAATAATAACGATTAAAAATTTATTTTAATCAAAGTTAGAACGAATATATTTATTTTAATTTCAAAAGGAATTGGAAATAACACGATAGTTTGAAAAGTCAAATCTGAACTTTGACTGAATGTACAGGATTCAAAATTGAACGAATTTTAGCGAAAGCAAAAATATCTAAATCTGTTTAAAAACAACTTTCCAACAAATTCGAAAGATCGAAATTTCATAGCAGAAATCAAAAGTTATGGCCAGTTGAATATTCAGAATAGTCGCTATGGAATATAGTATAATTATTAACCCGTATAAAAGGCTATTTTACAAATGACCTCCGTTTTCGACCTAACCACTTCTGTTGGATTTGGAATGTCAAATTTTTGTTAGGTTTCAATTTTCATAATTTTTCGAATTAGTATATGAGCGTGGCAAAAGAAAATGTGTTTTGTCAATTTCAGTCAAATTTAATCGACTTGAAAATGGCCATTTTTCAGACGGTCTCTAAATTCAACGAAATTAATTTTGTTAGGACCGTATCGTCAAAACAAAGCTAAATATATTTCTTCTGTAATTTTTAGAGTCCGTATGTGGCTCCGGTGAATTTAAATGTATGATCGAATTAATTAAATTAAAGATTTAAATTTTAAATTAAAGAAACCAGGCTGAAGACGGTCGTTTAGCCTGACGTGACCTAGCCCATTAGATTCGAAACGGGGGCTATTGGGTAGGCTCAACTCGTGTTGCGTTGAAATTGGAACTTTGAAGGATTTACGGGTTTATTTGTAAAATGAGTAATTAAAATATTATAAATTAATATCCCTTAATCCATTTCAAAACACTAATCACCACTATTGTAGCCGCCACCATATAGAATCCATGGCTGAAACACTCCCTTCTTCTTCCACTAATCACTTCCAATCCGTTCTATAAAAATCCCTGCTCCTTTGGAGTTTATTGTAGAGATTTATTCACTCTACATTCCCATATGGAGTTGATCAGTTCTTATCGCGTATTATGCCCGAACCAGAGCCCCAATGTCTCGACATTGAAATCATCGCCACCCCTCTTGCACTAATCGCACCCCATGGCGGTGGGACCCCCCAGGCGCGCCTCCCCACCTCTCTGGCATGCCACCACCCGATCGTCGTCCAACCGCTTGTAGTGTTTGCAAATCTAAAACCTAGGTTGGAAGCTTTGCGAAAAAGCACGGCCTTAGTCTGTTGGAGAAGAAAGAGGGTAATTCTATCCTAATTAATTTAATTATTTAATCTAAAAATATTGTCTTCGTAAATTAAATCATAACTCATTCATATGAACTTAGAATTGAACGATTTCTGAAGCGTTGCAATCGTGAGGCTGAGATCTGCGTTTCTAGACCGACTAGAGCCAATTCTGAGCAGATCAAAATTTTGGACAAATTCGATCTTGAATTGAAACGACAGTGAGATTTCTGATTTAAATTATTAATTATAATTTAATTATTTTTATTGCTATTTAAATCGTTGTATGTATGTTAATGATTTAGATCTACAATGTTATGAAATATTGTTGATTTGTTGTTTTGTGGTGTATTGAGATGTTCATGATTGATTAGATCGATGATTAATTTTTTTTCCTTTTTATTGAATCTCTAGTTGCGGTTAAATACAGATCTAAAATAAAATCATATTTTATTTTAGATCCATCCATTAATATTGATGTGGTTTATACATAAAAATGTTGTTTTTATTGAATGCATAAACTGAGGATTGAGAGTTAGAATAAAGATTTCATCTTTATTATGACGCGTGAACATTGGAATTAACCTAACAATAAAAAAAAATCATTTTATTGTTACATGAAATATGGTTCTTGTAAATGAATTGGAGTTGAAATAAAAGATTGCTTAATTTTTTCAATTAGTTAAAATGTAAGAAGAACATATTTTGATTTTAGATAAAAAGAACATATTTTGTTGTCATTTTCTTTTTAGATAAAAAGAACATATTTTGCTGTCATTTTCTTTGTAGATAAAAAGAACATATTCTTAGCGTCAAAGTTGTCCAAATAAAAAGAACATATTTTTAGCGTCAAAGTTGTCCAAATAAAAAGAACATATTCTTAGCATCAAAGTTGCCCAAATAAAAGAACATATTCTTAGCATCAAAGTTGCCCAAATAAAAAGAACATATTTTTAGCGTCAAAGTTGTCCAAATAAAAAGAACATATTTTTACCGTCAAAATTGTCCAAATAAAAAGATCATATTTTTAGCCTCAAAGTTGTCCAAATAAAAAGAACATATTTTTGGCGTCAAAGTTGTTCAAACAAAAAGATTAGATTTAAAAGTGACATTTTTATTGTCATTTTAGATGTAATAAAAAGAATAGAATTAAAAGTGACATTTTTATTGTCATATTAGATGTAATAAGAAGAATAGAATTACATGTTACATTTTCATTGTCATTTTAGATGTAATAAGAAGAGTAGAATTACATGTTACATTTTTATTGTCATTTTAGACGTAATAAAAAGAATAGAATTAAAAGTGACATTTTCATTGTCATTTTAGATGTAATAAGAAGAATAGAATTGCATGTTACATTTTTATTGTCATTTTAGATGTAATAAAAAGAATAGAACTAAAAGTGACATTTTCATTGTCGTTTTAGATGTAATAAGAAGAATAGAATTACATGTTACATTTTTATTGTCATTTTAGATGTAATAAAAAGAATAGAATTAAATGTTACAATTTTTTTGTCATTTTATATGTAATAAAAAGAATAGAATTAAAAGTGACATTTTAGATGTAATAAAAAGAATATTCTTATTGTCAGTTTAAATGAAATAAAAAGAATATAATTAAAAGTGACATTTTTATTGTCATTTTAGATGCAATAAAAAGAATAGATTTAAAAGTGACATTTTTATTATCATTTTAGTTACAAAAAAAAGGAGTATGATTAAAAATCATGTTTTTATTGTCATTTGGTTTCAATAAAAAGAGCGAACATTTACCCAAAAAAAAAACATTTTCAATGTAATTTAGTCTCCATTGAAAAGAATTAGACATTAAAATATTATTTGTTTCAAATTGTCACTTTTATCATGTTAATTAAGATTAAAAAAATCATATGTAAAATTCCTAACATGAATATGGACCGTACTTGGTTTGCATGTGATTGATTGAAAGTAATTGAAATCGCCAAACGATTTATATATATATATATATAAATTAAAACTAAGCAAATCGCGCGCGGTAGTTCGCGTTTCAGCAATCGTAAATTTAAACGATTATACCAAAAGATCCAACCATCAGATTTTCCCAAAACTGGAACCGTTAGGACCGCTTTGGGAAGATCTTTCCAATGAAATAAATTTTGTTAAAATCCAACGGTTAGATTTCAAGAAATGTGTAAATCAAATTTTGGTAGGAACAGTGCCAGGGCCGCCCCTTAGACCTGAACCGTCGTTTAATTATATTGAGCTATTTTAAATAAATAAAAATAGCGAAAAATCGTTATAAATAAATATTAACAATATGAAATGATTTAAATGATAATTATTCGAGAATTATTTGAAAAGACCAAGTTCAATGTTAGCCCACTTTGTGAGCTGGGCAACACAAAGTCGAGATGTGAAACATTGGAGAACTTGGAAAGCGTTATAGCGGATCGGATCGGAGAAGATATAGCGGGTCGGATCGGAGAGGTCTTGCTGTTCGGATCGGGGAGCTATTACTATTGGAATCAGGGAGGCACAGCTGTTCGGATCGGAGAGCAACCTACTGCCAGTTGGAGCGGAGGGCTACCCGCTACAAAGACAGATCGGAACGGAGTGAAAGAGAACGAAGACTTAGCCTTGGGACAAAACCGGATCGGATCGGATACCCCGATCCGAACCCCTCCTGTACTCTCTTCCGATCCGAACCCATCTTCCACGTCACTCTCCTCCATGATCGCCTGGTTATTTGGAGCGGCTATGACCAGTTCCTACCCACAACGTCCACTGCTCTGATGCGTTGTCAACATAGAAATCCATCCGAACCCGAGGCTGATGGGATGGATGACACGTGGCTCCGATCCGGATCGGGTTCTGAGCGAATTTTCACCTATAAATACCCTGTCTGGAGACAATGAAGAGGATCTTTTTTTTGGCACTTTGAGAGTTCAACCACTTCCATAACCCGAATTCCAGCACTCCCGGATAATCCAAATCGTCTATTAACATTTGTTTTTAGACAATTGAGTGAATGTACGTGAGTTGTGAGAGAAATTGAGTGAATATCTCATTGTAATTGCAATAATATCATTGAGAATAGTGATTGACAAGTGGACGTAGGCTTTTCTTCGCCGAACCACTATAAATTCTGTGTGTTCATTTTACTTTTGATCTTATTTCATTCTGCTTTTAGCCAATTTGGGTGTTAGAACCACTTTTTGGTCTAACATTTTGGTGCTTTCACTGAGAACCATCTGAATTCTTTGTTTTTCGGGATTATCGTTCTACTTTTTGGACCGTCGAGTTCAAAGAAGTTAATCCTCAAGTTTCGACGCTCTTGAATATTTGTTGAATTGATTGTTGAAGAACTATGGCCAAAGGAAAAGGTAAGGAAGTTCAAACTAGTCGAGGAAACGGAGTTGGCGAAGATCAGCAAAATGCAGTTGTGACAAGGTCTCGTGGGCAGAGCTCAGTAGCAGGACGGACTGATACAGGAAATCCGAACCGCACTCAGGGGGAGAGCTCCGATTTGATCCGGGTAGGAGATTCTGAAGCAGTGCATTCCCCCAACCTGAACCGACCCGACCTGGCTTTCCAGCTCCGACCCGAACAGGCTTCCCAGCTCCGACCTGACCCGATTTCCCATCTCCGAATCGAACCGACACTTGGTGATGTTGGAACCTCTACTCGAGCCCCCACAAATGCTCCGATTCCAGCCACCAGGGTCAATGATCAGGTCAATCCATCCGCACCTATTACTCAAGGAGATTTCTCGCGCCTACTTGACATGCTTGAGAGTACTAGGGAGGCTATGAAAATCCACGAGCGCACCAATCTCATGATGCAAGAAAATATGAGACTCATGAGCAGGGAAATTAGCGAACTCCGTAGGCAGAGAACCCCATCCCCGGTTCGCAACACACCAATGGATCAGTCTTCTTCTTCCGAGGAAGGGCGGCCCCGTGAACGAAGGCCACTCGAACGACCTCAGAATTTGGAGCAGCTGACGTTCGGATCTTTGGGGTCTCACGAGGATATTGCACGAGCACTAGGAAACAATGATCCCACTCAGGGGCAAAGGCTCCAGCCCCCTCCTCCCGAGATCAACCGGGAGCGTAGGGAACGAAGTAGAGCAGAAGCAGCTCAAAGAAGAAGGGCATCTCCTGAACAAGAGCCCAGAAGGAACCCGGATACCAGGGCCATGGAGCCTGAACGGCCCCTAACTAATGCAGATGTACAGGCAATGGTACGCCAGATTATGTCCGAGAGCCGGAACTATACCAATGAAGATTATGGCATTGAGCGAAGCCATACTCCTTTCACTGACGACATCCTCAATTTTCAATTTCCCCGACGTTTTAACCTGCCGCAGATGGACAAGTACAACGGGAGAACTGATCCGGGACAGCATTTGATGCGATACTCGTGGCTCATGAATGTTGCTGCTGCTCCTGATGCAGGGAAGTGTAAAGCATTCCCGATCTATTTAGAAGATGTGGCGCTGTTATGGTTTACCCGACTTCCCCCTCGTTCGGTATCGAATTATAGGGAATTGAGCGAACGTTTTATGAATAAGTTCCGACTCCATACCCGAAAGTCCAAAAGTGTTATTGAACTATCAAGAATTAAGCAGGCGCCAGGAGAGTCTTTGAGGTCATATCTTGACCGTTTTAACTTAGCTGTGACTGAAGTTAGTGACCCGCATGAGCCCACCATCTTGATGGCATTAAAGGAAGGAGTCGATCCTGAATCTGAGTTTGGAGATTACCTTTTTGGGAAGACACCCTCCACGAGAGAGATATTCTATGAAAAGGCCGATATTTATTTAAGACGAGAGGAGGCCAGGGCAAACTGAAAGAGAAAGTCTGAAGCGGCTTCAAAAGAAAATGTTCAGAGTAACGTCGTCGTGAAGCAGTCTGGGGAAAGTTCTGGAAAAGTTGAAGTAAATGTGGGAAACAAGGGTGGAAACAACAATTCTGGAAACGGGGACAACAACAATAACCGTAATGCGAATGGTAACAGAAGAAAAAAGGGACGAAGCGGATCTGTGTGCGGCAAGACATCGACGTCAGATGGCACACTATTACGACAAAAAGTTCGCCTTAGGACTTTTGAACCAGGAGATTTGGTGCTAAAGAGAGTCTTTCCATCCCTTCCTCACCTCGGTCCAAAGTGGGAAGGACCCTTTGTCATCCAACGGAAACTTGAAAAAGGAACCTTCAAGTTAATGACCGTAGATGGCGAAGAAGTCCCTAGGGCATGGAATGCCCAACATTTGATGCGATATTTGGATTAGAAATGTTGTACTCTTTGTTATTTTTCTTATGAACTCTGTAATAAGGCACGACTTGCCTTAGGAAATCTGATGATATGATTAAAGGACTATAAAGTGGATGTAGGCTACGACTTAGCCGAACCACTATAAAAATATCGTGTGACATTTACTTTCATGCATTATATATATACATTCATCGACTATTTTGTTGTGATTACGGAATATAAGATGATTCAAAACCTGAAAGGTTGAAAACAGTTTAAACGTAAGAAAAAGCACAACGACTATTTGTGCGTCAAGACATAAAAGAATGAGAAAACGACATTCTTAACTCTAACTCTCCAGAGAGAGAGAGTATAAAAGCGTCTCCGATTGAGCGCTGAGAAAGAGATCCTTCCCCGCTGAAGGATCGGGGAGTGAATAAATTGCTGAGCTCGAACTCTAACTCTCCAGAGAGAGAGAGAGTATAAAAGGACGGGAAGACGACGTCCTCTGAGGCGTGAAGGTGCACCCAGACAAGCGACCGCCTCAGTAAGAACTCTAACCTAAGTATAAGACAGGAGAGTATAAAAGAAATGCCAGAAAAAACGACAGGCATTGACGACACAGAAAATGCAATCCCGTCAGAAAATCGGGGGCATTCAGACTACTTGATTAAATCTTGAATAGTTTTTTGAGATCGACTGGGGGCATATATGTATACACATATTTCCCCCTACCATAACTTCATTACACAACTATAGTAAAACATGCATTCTTACATAAGTGCAGAACTAATGGCTAACAGATATTGCAGAAAATGAATTATTTTTTATTTACAAATGAATGAATTTGTACAGGAAAATAGCCAAAAAAGAAGGTGCAAGAGCCACCCTTATAGCAGCAATCGTTGGTTCACCAAATGCTAAAACGACACAAGACAACCCACTATTTAGACTTCGAGTGAGGCTTGGACTTCTTGGCGGCTTTCTCCGCATCCTTCGCCTCTTTCTCGGCTTCAGTCAAGATGCGCTTTGATTTTTTCTTTCCTGAAGATGCGGTGCTGGAACCGGTTGACTTCTTCCCGGAGGGCGGAGCGCTGGAATCAAGAGAAGATTTTTTAGCGAGTTCCTCTGTAATAGATCTAGTTGAAAGCTTAACAACTAACCTTGATCCCGCATCCACAACTGCGAGAGGCTTGAAGATTTCAGGGTCTAAGTCTTCAGCTTTTAACTGCAAGCGTTTATCTTGGTCAGCTTTCATTGCAGCCAAAGTAACATCATCTGCAGTTTCGACTCCCCGACTATTGCCACCTCTGGATCTTCCTCATGTCCTCCGTCACCGCCATCATCCTTTAAGGCTGCTATCATTTCTTCATCATGGGGATTGTCAGCCTTAGACGGCTCGCTTCCCTCTCCCAAGTCTATAGGAGCAGCCTTGTCCTTCCCTCCTTTTGCCTTTTCCGTAGACTCAGCCCCAGAGGCGGCTCCCTGAGTCATATCTGTCTTTCCGGATGGCTCAATACCTACAGAGTGAGAAGCAACAGTTATCAACTCAGGAGAAAATAATGGGTTTTTCATCGATTGCTCAATCACGTGGCGAAAGGTAGAAATAACTTTGACGAATTGAGGAGAAAAGGTAGGGATACCTTCCGAAGACTTCTCGGCAGGGGTAACTGCTGTCTCTGATGCCGTTTCGGGAATAGGGGATAGCAGAGTTGTTCGAGGGATTCCCGGGTTTTCAGGATCATACCCCTCTACTTCAGAAGTTGCGGAGGCAGTAGAAGAGGAACCAGCCTCAGGAACTTTCTTCAGTTTAGTCCTCCGCCTCTCTTCTTCCATAGCATCAGCAATGAGGCGACGCCCTTTAGCTAAGCGTTCTGGCTCATCATCCCTTAAGTATTTCTCCATCAGCTTGTCTTCATCGATGGAATCAACCTTGAGCTCCTCTTTTTCCCACTCAACGATTTGACTCCATACTTGGACTAGGGTAGATGGATAATCCTCAATCCAAGAAATGTTCCGGCGACGAATGATGTGTGCAAAGAATTCAATTATTAATTCGCCGAAACCCTGAATCTCTGCCTCCGCCTCTGACAATTGTTTGCGGGCCTCCTCAGCGGATTTGATAGCACATTCAACGTTACCCTCCACCAGGGCAGCTCTGTTCTCCGCCTCCATTAGCTTAGAAGCCAAGTCAGCGTTTTTCTTTTCAAGCTCAGCATTCCTCCTTGTTAACTCGGCATTTTTCCGTTCAAGGTCAGTATAAGCAAGGCGTGTTTTAGTGGCATCCGACTTAGCATCTTCAGCCTGCTTTTTTAACTCAGAACGCTCTTGAGTGTGAGATTCAAGCAAATCATGATAACGTTTTTGCATATCTTCAAATTGTTGTTTGAAGTTAGTAGCATCCCTTTGAGCAGCAGCAAGATGGGCCTGTGTGTCCTCTAAATCTTTTCCTAGATTCTTTAAGGCCTTTGCATCTTCTTCCGCGGTTTTTTGCATTGAATCGGCATTCGTGATTAGAGTACGAATGATTATGGAAAGGTTGCGTGAATATTTGAACATTTCAGAATACTGTTTCTCAACCGCATCAATCTTTGCTTTGGCCTCATCTGCCCACCTGGAAGAAATAGGCTCGAGGGCAGGTAAAAAAGTCAAGCTCTCGAAATAATGTTCAGGAAATTGCTCCTCCAAATACGCCCGCTTGATTGCGGTTTCAGCATCTAGTGGTGGAGGGCCAGGGATCGTCAACTTAGTATCCCTGTGCGTGGAGGATTCAATAGTCTCTTTATCTGTCCTAGGCTGTTTAGTAGCAGGGACCTTGCGTTTACTTCGCGATTCAGTATCTTTTGGCGGGCTCCTCTCCCTTCTGCGCTTCTCTTGAGAAGAGGTGGAGTCTTTTGGTTGCGGCCTGTCCTCTTCTCTACGGCCTTAATAACCTTTATATCTCTCTGGGTCCGACCGAACGGGAGAGCGAGAACGCGAGGTTCGAGAGCGATAGGGTTCATAAGGCCTTCTCTCCTCCCTACTGCGATCGTCGCGGCGATCATACTCAGTGTCATAAGGCGGATTGGACATGCTGCGACGGAGCTTCCTGATATCATAGTAAGATCGGGACATCGTGCCTGCACAATAAGACAAATGAAATTCAGAATCAATAGTATCACAGAGAGAGAGGTGCAATGAGTGGTAATGCTATTGTGTAAAGTGTGTCCTAAGTGGTGTGTTTCCCCCCAACCAACCCGAGTCCGAAGCTAGACTAGTACGGGCAGGCTCTTTGGCCTTAGCAGGAGTGGTCTCTTCAGAAGAGGTGAAAACTAAAGGATCCTTCCTAAAATCCTCTTAAGTGTATATAGTTTCAGGTAAGGGGAGATCCCCTAACCCTGAAATAATGGGTCATCAGTACTAGGGACATCTCCCTCGGAAGCATCAATTGGCGACTCTTTAGAAGACGTTGACTTTTCTGGAGAAATGGCATCCTCAGGAGCAGTATACCCTTCACGATGCTTTTCGGCCAAGTTAGCCAATTCGTCGTCTTGAGTAGAAGATGGAGAAGGTGAAGTTTGAAGAGGCACTGTAGGGGCTCCCGAACCTTCTCTTGTTTCTGGGACTACATCCACTGGAGGAATATATACGTATGGAGCCGTCCCATGGCCGATACTACGAAAAACGGATAGCAGCCCATGAAAATGAGGATATTCGTCCTTAAGGACTTCATCAATAGTCAGGAACTTCTGGTCGCCATTGAGGAGCTGGTGCATCCGGTCAAAGAACACCTGGTCTGATATTTGTTTTGGATTGTCGACTGCAAACAAAAAGAAAAACGAGTTAAGGCGATGACTTGAATGTATAGAGCCAAGATGTAGATAATCAGTGCTTTACTTGATTTCGTCCACTCCTGGCACACCCAGGTTGTCGCTTCACATAAAACCATTCCAGTCTGGAATCTTCAGCTTTACTACTGAATGGCGTTGAAATTATCTTCCTCTTAGGAACAGACTCAAAATAGCAGAAAGAAGGAGTCTCTCGAGTCCGATGCTTGAAGTTGTAGAAGAAATGAACGTCATCGAAAGTCAGCTCTATGCCTAAGATCTCACGGTATGCTATATATAAGGTGTGTAAGTACGCATAAGAATTGGGATGCAGATGCATGGGGGCAATCCGCATTTGTCTTAGAAAATCAACGATGAAGGGAGAAAATGGAGGAATAGCACCGACCATGCACATCAACCGAGTAATTGCCATATACCCTTCTGGAGGGTTGTGGGGACGGTCAGTTCTCGAAGGCACCAGGGTGTCCCTTTTCATTATCCCGTATTTTAAACAAATTCGGATAAGTCTGTCGTTGTCGATGGTTAATTCAACAGAATCTTGGGGTGATTCCAATATGACATCCGATTCAAACTCATCAGGAGCCCGGTCGTCACCAATCCCTCCTTCCTCTTCAAAACCTAGAGAAACTTCATCCTCCGAAGACACATTGTCACTTTCGCGATTTCCAACCTCGTAGTCTGAACCCTCATTATTCCATTCTGGATCCGACGGAGAAGATATGTCCTCGAGAGTAATTTTGTTGGAGGTTTCCGGGGCCTCTTTTTTCTCAGCTAGTCTAGAAGAGCGTCTGGGTCTCATGGTCATAAAACTATTGAAGAAGCAATAGCACAAATTAGAGTAAATTAGCCCGTATCCCCCCGTGCATGTGTACAAACTAAAGTGTAAACAGTGTATGCGGAAAGTGTAAAGTAAATGTCTAAAAGTGCGATGCAATATTTTGGCAAAGTATGAAGGATTGAAGTAGATCCTGATGTCCAGTTACGTTCGCAGGGCACTATCCTAACTGTCCATTAAGTTGAAGATTATGCCAAAAGTTGATTGGGCTAGTTAAACAAGTTTTTATGCATTAAGATGGACTGCTCTTCGGATCGGTTCGGGCGTGTTCATTGGGATCGGATCGGGGATGCGGCCTTGACTTGGGCTCGGATAAACTTTGAAACTCAGAAATCAAAATCGAATCGGCTCGGAGATAGAGTCCCCTAACAGTTCGGATCGGATCACGTAGTCATACTTCTCTTCCTTTTATCTTACAATCCGACCCGATCAGGTTAGGAAATCTCCCTTCCCCCTTTTTTTTAACTACTTGCTCCGATCCGATTCGATCTTCTGAACTTCTTTTCTTTTCTTTTTCCCTTTCTTTACTTGCCCTGACCCGATCCGACCTCCTGAACCTCTTTTCTTTTCCCTCTCATCCATCTTCTATACTCCAACCCGAACTGATCCCCTCAATCCTCTTCTTCTTCTTCCCCTTCCTCAACCACAGTCAAACCCACATCCATCTCCAAAGCTCCAGTTAAAGACGAGCGCATGCCTCATTTAACCTCTCAGCGCCTCGAGATGGTGGTAGAACCACCCACGACGACGTCAGGGGAGGAGGGAGACACGACATCGAAGCAGGAGAGGATCAGTGCTCAAATTATTCGAAATCAACCGCAAATCTCAGTTGAAACCCATTGTTACAAAATTAATTGACGAATTCAAACCTACCAGAGTATGTAGCTTGGAAATTTGCACGAAAAGGGTGAAAAGTTCTTATATCTTTTTTCTGGAGTTCCGAAGCAAAAGTGGAAAAACAATAAAAGGAAATGAGAGAAGAAGAAGACCCAGTTTATATAGAGAAGTAGAGTGACTATTCGTCTCCCCATTCGAATCGGAACGACAGTCCAATAGCAGAGCTTGGCCCAATAGTCCAATGAAAAATAGAAAGAAGGGGTCTGTTCGGATCGGAATCCGAACCGAACCGAATTCTG
The DNA here is from genome assembly GCA_030737875.1 of Allium sativum. Taxonomy (NCBI): domain Eukaryota; kingdom Viridiplantae; phylum Streptophyta; class Magnoliopsida; order Asparagales; family Amaryllidaceae; genus Allium; species Allium sativum. The sequence continues at coordinate 441,769,986 of CM060923.1, read as the reverse complement.
TAGCTCAGCAGCAAATTAAATTGAAATTTAAAGAAGAGGATGAAAGCATGAGGAAAGTCGAAGGAAAGATGACCTAGCAGGCGATATGCAATGATAATCAAAGCATGCTCCGTCTCCAACAGAAGCATCCTTTGAGGGGGCAAAATGTTAGCCCACTTTGTGAACTGGGCAACACAAAGTCGAGATGTGAAACATTGGAGAACTTGGAAAGCGTTATAGCGGATCGGATCGGAGAAGATATAGCGGGTCGGATCGGAGAGGTCTTGCTGTTCGGATCGGGGAGCTATTACTATTGGAATCAGGGAGGCACAGCTGTTCGGATCGGAGAGCAACCTACTGCCAGTTGGAGCGGAGGGCTACCTGCTACAAAGACAGATCGGAACGGAGTGAAAGAGAACGAAGACTTAGCCTTGGGACAAAACCGGATCGGATCGGATACCCCGATCCGAACCCCTCCTGTACTCTCTTCCGATCCGAACCCATCTTCCATGTCACTCTCCTCCATGATCGCCTGGTTATTTGGAGCGGCTATGACCAGTTCCTACCCACAACGTCCACTGCTCTGATGCGTTGTCAACATAGAAATCCATCCGAACCCGAGGCTGATGGGATGGATGACACGTGGCTCCGATCCGGATCGGGTTCTGAGCGAATTTTCACCTATAAATACCCTGTCTGGAGACAATGAAGAGGATCTTTTTTTTGGTACTTTGAGAGTTCAACCACTTCCATAACCCGAATTCCAGCACTCCCGGATAATCCAAATCGTCTATTAACATTTGTTTTTAGACAATCGAGTGAATGTACGTGAGTTGTGAGAGAAATTGAGTGAATATCTCATTGTAATTGCAATAATATCATTGAGAATAGTGATTGACAAGTGGACGTAGGCTTTTCTTCGCCGAACCACTATAAATTCTGTGTGTTCATTTTACTTTTGATCTTATTTCATTCTGCTTTTAGCCAATTTGGGAGTTAGAACCACTTTTTGGTCTAACATTCAACTCATTTCAAATAATTATACGACGATTTAAATCGAAGATATAGAAGACGGTGATTGAAGACCGACAATCTTCACATCGAATGGACGACTACTGATGCCTTTGATAGGAGTTTGAAACACCCCCACCTCCGCTAAGGTCACTCACAAAGGGAATGCCTTAACTTTAGTGGAGCATTATAGGTAAAAGACACAGATAATTTACAAGACAGATATATAAGCAGCGGAAAATAAAACGAACTTTATTTCAAACATGGTTCATAACAAAACATTACAGCAAACTGTTTCAAACCAACTTCCAAATCATTACATCATAATTTCTGTCTTGATTATTATATAAAGAAGCATAAAACAAAATAAAACTGCATAAATCCCAAAGTAGTAGTGTATCCAAAGCCATAGCCAAAGGTAAGAGATTCCAAATTATACATCACAGAGTCTTCAAGCTTGGAAAGATGAACGTCCAAATTAAGCTAAGCTATTCCCTCCCTGGCTACCTGAGGGGGGGGGGGGATGGAAGAAAAGGGAGTGAAAGAAAATGGGTCAGACATAAGTCTGAGTAAGTCTAGTTATTTTTCAGTGTGTGAATAACGAAAAGGGTCATGATAGGAATAAACTGAAAATAGGACCATACCAGAATAACTAACTAACATAAACCAAGATAAGGAAGTTTAAACCGAATATACTATTGCACCCATTCTACTTCTCTGCACCTATTTATACTAGTCCCAACTGGCACCCCATATACATGGTGAAATGATCCCTTTTTATCGATCGGCCCCAACTCGCATACATTTGTCCCGTGTGTCATTCGGCCCCCACTTGATTGTAGATACCTGTGTTGGTCCCACCATGGGGTGTATCAAATCCTATGGTGGCAACCCGACACGATTCAAGATGCACAGTGTATGACTACTAATGCCCAGTGCTTGCTTTTTCCACTTCGGAGTACGCGCACGCCCGTACTCTGTCGGAACCTACACTGACGCACCACCCGTCGTCGTTTTGACCGCTTAAAATCAGCCCAGTAATCGTGCCCCACCCTGCCTAGTTCAAGGTACCATGATACATCTATGTGGGTTACTGCTGAAATGGGTCCCCGTTACTAGGGTTTTTTAGCCAACATGTTAAATTGGTTAAGTGTCCAAGTTTACCTAACCCCACCCATCAGTTTAGTTAACATATTGAATTGGTTAAGTGTTTCCTTAATTGACTTAACCCTACTATTCCTGACTTAGCTTTAATTCATTTCATTAAAGCACCAACCACTCACATTAGACATGTATTGTTGTGGTCACTAGATGTGCCGGTCAGTTCCAGGCAGTTTTACACCATAACTTAGTCTAACCTCGGGTTCTTTTGGGCTCCATGCACTAACCACTCACATTAGATGGGTATTGTTACGGTTGCTGGATTTTCCGGGCGGTTCCGGGCAGTCTTATACTGTAACTCAATCTAACCTCGGGTTAGGCATATTCGTCTTTTTCTAAAAGTACATATTTATCCTTTTATGTTTATATGTAAATTTTCCAACAATTTATTGTCATGGCACACTTTCCCTCTAAATCAAGTTCATAATTTTTAGGTATAAAAATTATACCATTTTCATGCCATTTATCATGATTATGCCAAACATGCCAATTACATGTAGTTTCAAGTTTTCCCCAACGTTACCCCCGTTGTACGCTCGCAAAATTACATAGGATGTTAGGCTCGATATTTTAGCCTAACTTATAAAACAAAAAGGGGAAAAGAGGAATTTTGCAATATTCCAACATCATACAAGAGTATGGGTCTAACTACACATGTGTCACATGAATTTGGCATAGAACAATATACTTTTAATTATGAACTTGCAAATTAGATCTATGCAACATGAACCACAAGCATGTGAATTTACATAAAACTATACAAATTAAACTTGGCATGTAGTGGTGAACTTGCATAGGGGTTGAATCAAGTTAACATAGATCTAACATAAAGGCATATGAATCTAACATAAAAGCATATGGATCTAACATATAAAGTTGTAGATCTAAACATATAAGGTCGTAGATCTAAACATGTATGCATAATGGATCATAACAATTAGGCATAAACGACATCACTTAGCCTAAAACTTGTATGTATCATTATATCATCAAGGTCGTAGATCTAAACATGTATGCATAATGGATCTAAACAATTAGGCATAAACGACATGACTTAACCTAAAACTTTTATGTATCATAATATCACCAACTTACATATGATAATTTCATTCCCAAATTCCTATACAACATCATAGGTATACCCACCAATTTCCACATAACATGATAGGTTCGATAGACCACAATAGTTCAAAGGCATATATGATAGAATAGACATGAATCAACATCACATACAACTTGATACAATTCTATTTTACAATTCATTACAAACCATGTCTTTAATTTATTCACATCTGAAAGATAACTACACTTACAACAAAAGGAAAAACTTGATTTCTGGGATCTGTATTCTGAAACTGAATTGCTCGCCTTTGATGTAGACTAATCGTTGTTCTAAATTAGATTTGATATAATTTGATATGAAGCTTCTATCTTGCTTTCAAGTGGAAGGAGGACGACGGCTACTCTAGGTCGGCCATTGACGGCATGACGACTCTTGGTATGAATATTTGTGATTTAGGGTTAAGAGTTAGGTTGCTTTTATAGAGGTTTAATTAAATAAGAGCCGTTAGATCAACCCTAGATGCAATCAATACCGTCCAGACAAGATAGAATTGCCACATAAGCCCTAATGACTCATTAGGGAGTCAGAAATCGTCAACTTTCAGATCTGCCCGGGAGGGGTAGGTCGACCCCCTGGTCGACCTGTTTGGGGGGAGGTCGACCCCCTGGTCGACCTCCTAGTCGACCTGGCCTTGGGAGGGAAATTTCCCGCCCAGCCCGCTTCTGCTTCTGAATTTTGAATTTTGAATTCTGAATCGATCTGTTTGAATTTTTAATTTAATTCTGAAACTTCTGAAGGCCATAACTCCTTCATACAGAGTTTGATTTACGCAAACTTGAACTCTATCTCAAGCAGAATTCCGAGACGAACGCAATGGCGTAACCCGTTTCCCTTAATTCTTACCTTTGAAATTAATTATTCTTTAATTCGTAACCTTAGTGTTTACAGAAAATACCGGGTGTTACATTCTCCCCTCCTTAAAGGATTTCGTCCCCAAAATCTTCAAGTCAAGAAGAACGTATATCCTACCATCCAATCGTCCATCTACTCAACCATCAAACACAGGCATCCATTTTCTTTAAAAGACTTCTAATGCTTCATGATCATATGCATAGTGTGTGTACATGTCCTTATCTAATGCAAAATCGGGCGGTCTACTGATTCAGTTGACCTCCTTATTGCAATTCATATCGGTGCCATGAGTCCATTATGTATGCAATCACCCCTAATCATACTTTCTACATGAGTGCACAATCATTCATACAAATGAAACATCCACATCATAACACATCAAGTTTCAATCATGTACAAGTATATATATGCATATGTAATATGAAAGTGACTGAGCCGATCTAATACCTAAAGTGTGTGTATATGCATCCATGAGCAACCACTAGCAACCACTTGCAACCACTTGCAACCATCAATCATAACATGTTTTCAAATACCTGTTTACATCCATTGGTTTCTACCTAAGGATCGAGAATAGCACCGAGGAAAAATACTAAAAAGATAGATATGAGTATGAACAAATTTAAGGAAGAAGAGATCAAAGATGTACCCTCAAAATGAAAAGGGTAGGCTGCGCGTATCTTGGCCTCAGTCTCCCAAGTTGCGTCTTCCTCAGCGTCACTCCATTGAACTTTAACAAGTTTGACTTCGCGGTTGCATAGCTTTTTGACTTCTGTACCCAAGATACGAGTTGGAACTCTTCTCACAGTCGCCTCTTGTTCTACTTCTACGCCCTCTAATATGCTTGGTTCCACCACTTCCGCAGACTCATGTAGGCACTTTCGTAGGTGAGAAACATGAAAGACATTATGAACTCCAGCCAATCTTTTGGGCAGCTCTACTCTGTAAGCCATCTTCCCAATCTTCTCAATGATAGAAAACGGCCCTACAAATCTTGGTTTCAACTTTCCTGCGGATCCGAAGCGAACGACGTTCCTTAAAGGAGATACTTTAAGGAAAACCCTGTCCCCAACCTCAAACTCAAGGTCGATCCTTCTTTTATCAGCGTAGGACTTCTGTCTATCTTGGGCAGTCTTCATTCTTCTCTGTATCAAGCCCACTTTCTCTGAAGTTTCTCTAATCATATCTGGTCCAAGTATGAGCTTGTCTGTAGACTCCCACCAACAAGTTGGTGATTGGCATGGTCTTCCATATAAAGCTTCGAAGGGTTCCATGCCTATGGTAGCTTGTTAGCTATTGTTGTAGGCAAACTCCACCAAAGGAAGATGATCCTCCCATGTTCCTCCGAAGTCAAGAATCCATAATCTCAAGAGGTCTTCTAATACTCTGTTCACCCTTTCCGTCTGACCATCGGTTTGGGGGTGATAGGCGGTGCTTAGGCATAGTTGTGTGCCTACAGCCTCTTGCAAGCTCCTCCAAAACTCGCTCGTAAAATAGGATCTCGGTCACTTACAATGCTGAAGGGTATCCCATGGAGTCGGAATATCTCTTTAAGACAAATGTTTGCTAAAGATGAGGTAGTCCTTCTACTTTTAACTGGTATAAAGTGAGCGCTTTTTGTGAGCATGTCCACTATTACCCAAATACTGGTATTGCCCCTTCTTGACCTAGGCAGCCCATCAATAAAGTCCATTGAAATGCTATCCCATTTCCACTGTGGGACCTCTAGAGGATGAAGCAATCCACCAGGCTTCTTTTGCTCCGCCTTGACCTGCTGGCATATTAAGCACTTAGAGACGAATTCAGCTACATCCCTTTTCATGCCATTCCGGAAGAAAACTCTTTTTACATATTTATACATCTTGTCTCCACCTGGGTGTATGGTCAACTTGGAATGGTGTGCCTCTTCGAGAACTTTCTTCACCAAATCCCTTGCTTGTGGGACACATAGCCTTCCATCCCGCCTCAACCATCCCTTATCATCGATGGAGTATCTATTGAGGTGACTAGAAGTCTCACCCCTAATTAGTTTGTCCATCACATTAACTAGCTGAGGGTCTTCACGTTGCGCTGTTCCTATCAAGTCCAAAAGAGTAGGCCGCACCTCAAGCGATGCTAACAAACCAGTCACATGATCGATGGAGGGTTTAAAGTCTAAGTTGGCTATATATTCCAAGCTCTGCCTTTCTACAAAGATAGGGCTTAAGGTCAGCTTCTTTCTTCTCAAGGCGTCTGCTACTACATTGCCCTTGCCAGAGGTATAGGAAATCTCAAAATCGTAGGATTCCAAGAATTCCATCCACCTTTGTTGCCTTAAGTTAAGATTTTTCTGCGAGAAAAGGTACTTCAATGATTTATGGTCAGTATACAATACAAATTTCTCACCTAGGAGATAATGGCGCCAAGACTTAAGCGCAAAGACGATGGCAGCCAATTCTAGATCATGGGTTGGGTAGTTTTTCTTGTGTACTTTCAACTGCCTACCTCCATAAGCTACTACCTTCCCTTCTTGCATCAAGACAACACCTAGTCTCGTACCACATGCATCCGTGTATACGGTAAACATCTTGCTCCCATCCGGCAATGTCAGAGCTAGGACTGTTGTTAGAGCCCTCTTTAATCGTTGGAAAGCAATATATCAATCTAAATCCCAATTGAAAGTTAGATTTTTCTTTGTCAACTTCGTAAGAGGAGCTGAGATTTTCGCAAAGTCTTTGATGAACTTTCGGTCAAAGCCTAGTTCATCAAAGACTGCTAGCCTAAGGAAGCTTCGGACTTCAGTCGCATTCCGTGGAACCTTCTAATCTTGCACCGCAACTACTTTTGCAGGGTCCATAGCCAACCCTTCATTGTATACCACATGTCCAAGAAATCTCACTTCTTTTCTCCAAAAAAGGCATTTGGAGAATTTGGCTTTTAACTGATGTGCACGAAGAGTATCCATGACTTCTTTTAAATGCTGAGCATGCTCTTCCTCATTCTTTGAGAAAATCAAGATGTCATCTACAAAGACCACCACAAACTTATTGAGGAACTCTCGGAACACCCTTCTTATCAAGTCAACGAAATAAGCTGGTGCGTTTGTCAGGCCAAAAGGCATGACAAGCCACTCGAAGAAACCATCTGGGGTTCTGAACGCGGTCTTATCGATGCTGTCTTCAGCCACTCTTAGCTAATGAAACCCGGTAGCCAAATCTAGTTGGGAGAAAACGGATGCACCTACAAGCTGATCGAACAATTGATCTATTCTTGGAAGTGGGTGCCTATTTTTCTTGGTCAGCTTGTTTAGTTCCCTATAATCGATGCATAAGCAAAGCAAACCATCCGCTTTGGTGTCGAATACTACTGGAGCACCCCATTCAGAAATACTCCGCCTTATAAACCCTTTATCAAGCAATTCTTTAACTTGCTTGCTGAGTTCTTTCCTCTCCCTTGGAGCCATGTGTCTAACGGGTAAAGCAACAGGTTTTGCGTTGTCGAGGAGGTATATGCGGAAATCTATCTCCCGCTTCGGAGGTAACCCCTTCACCTCTTCAAAGACATCCGAGTATTCACGGACTACTTTAACAGACTGCAAATTCTCAATAGACGCATCAAGAGATCTAGATAGCTAAGCATAACAAAGTTCATGGGATTACAAGAAATTTCGAGAGTGTTACCGAGGCGAGTCATGAGTCTAACCACTCTCTTTTCATAGTCGAGGATGGCACCATTACTGGATAGCCAATCCATGCCTAGAATCAACCCATAGCCCGTGAAGCCCAAAACATAGGCATTACATCTAAACCCAACACTTAGTATAGAAATTTCCAAATCCAAACAAATCATTGACAAATAAGTTGAGCCCCCAATTGAATTTGAAACAACCAAGGGATCCTCTACTAAACTGGTGTCTAGGTGCAGAGATTCAACTAATGCAGTAGATATAAATGAGTGCGATGCGCCAAAATAAAATAGTGTACGAACAGAATGATAAAAAAGATAGACTAAACTTTTGATAGAAATATTTCTATCTCGTTCTTGCGGAGGTGCTGTGAGAGCGTGAACTTGTCCTCCAGAAGAAGGTCCAGCTCTCTGCCTTTGCCCTTGCTTTCTTGGGCAGTCCTTAGCCATGTGTCCTGTCTCGCCGCAGTGGAAACAGCCACCCATCTTCCTCTTCTTCTTCCTGCAGTCTTTGATCAGATGTCCAGGAATGCCACAAAAATTACACTTCCTCTTGTCATGGGGTTTGTTGTTCTTCCCGCCTTTCTTGGAGTCCATCATCTTGCTCTGTGATCCTTCCCCTTTCTTATCTTGAGATACTTCCACCTTTATCTCCTTCTTGCCAGTCTTATCTTCTTGCAACAGTGCCATGTCCACCAGCCTCTCGTAAGTCGCACACATAGGTATATGGGACATAACTATGCTGTGCAGTGGCTCATTCAATCCTTTAACAAAACGGAGAGCCTTCTTATGAGGAGTGTTTACTAACTCCAATCCAAACCTAACTAGCTGGTTGAACTGGTTGACGTATTCCTTGACCGTCATACTCCCTTGTTTGAGAGCTAAGAATTTCTCCATCTGAAGGCTTCGTTCAGCTTGTGAGAGGAATTTCATTTCAAATCTCATTCTAAAATCCATCCAAGTTTCAACTGGTCTTTCAGCATTAGTGACTTCCCACCAATAGGAAGCTTCGTCTTTGAGCAACTATACTGCCAATTGTATCTTCTGCCTATCATCCACTTTGAAGATATCGAACAAATCCTCAGTTTCTTTGAGCCACTTTCTTGCTTCCACGAAGGATTCATTTCCATTGAAGTTCGTTCCACCCATGGCTCGAAAGTCCTTACATATTTTTGAGAAAGCATTTGCACGCGGAGGAGGAAGGAACCGCTGCAAGTAGGGGAGTAGGAATGTCTGCCGGGCCTACGGCATTAGCCCTAGCCTCTAGGTACATTCTGAACCAGCCAGGTACCAGCATGCCCTTTGGAAGGTTAAGATCCCCAGACATGCTGAAATGAAAAAGGAAGTATTCAAAACAAAGGATAGAAAGTTAGTGCATATGGATTTGGGGGACTATGCCTTTTTAAAACAAAACACTTTTTCTTGAAAATTGCTTCTTTAAACTTTTTTTTGAAAACAGTTTTGAAAATAAATTTTCAAATCTTTTATCTGATCCGGTAACCTTCAATTCTGATACCAAGTGAAACACCCCACCTCCGCTAAGGTCACTCACAAAGGGAATGCCTTAACTTTAGTGGAGAATTATAGGTAAAAGACACATATAATTTACAAGACAGATATATATATATATATATATAAACAGCGGAAAATAAAACTAACTTTATTTCAACATGGTTCATAACAAAACCTTACCGCAAACTGTTTCAAACCAACTTCCAAATTATTACATCATAATTCCTGTCTTGATTATTATATAAAGAAGCATAAAACAAAATAAAACTGCATAAATCCTCAAGTAGTAGTGTATCCAAAGCCATAGCCAAAGGTAAGAGATTCCAAGCTATACATCACAGAATCTTCAAGCTAGGAAAGATGAACGGTCCAAATTAAGTTGAGCTAATCCCTCCGTAGCTACCTGAGGGAGGGGGAAGACGGAAGAAAAGAGAGCGAAAGAAAATGGGTCAGACATAAGTCTGAGTAAGTCTAGTGATTTTTCAGTGTGTGAATAAGGAAAAGGGACATGATAGGAATAAAGTGAAAATAGGACCATACCAGAATAACTAACTAACATAAACCAAGATAAGGAAGTTTAAACCGAATATACTATCGCACCCATTCTATTTCTCTGCACCTATTTATACGAGTCCCAAATGGCACTCCATATACATGGTGAAATGATACCTTTTTATCAATCGGCTCCTACTCGCATACATTTGTCCCGTGTGTCATTCGGCCCCCATTTGATTGTAGATACCTGTGCTGGTCCCACCATGGGGTGTATCAAATCCTATGGTGGCATCCCGACACGATTCAAGATGCATAGTGTATGACTACTGATGCCCAGTGCCTGCTTTTTCCACTTCGGAGTACGTGCACGCCCGTGCTCCGTCGGAACCTACACTAATGCACTACCCGCCGTTGTTTTGACCGCTTATAATCAGCCCAGTAATCGTGCCCCACCCTACCTAGTTTAGGGTACCATGATACATCTATGTGGGCTACTGCTGAAATGGATCCCCGTTACTAGGATTTTCTAGCCAACATGTTAAATTGGTTAAGTGTCCAAGTTTACCTAACCCTACCCATCAGTTTAGTTAACATGTTGAATTGGTTAAGTGTTTCCTTAATTGACTTAACCCTACTATTCCTGACTTAGCTTTAATTCATTTCATTAAAGCACCAACCACTCACATTAGACAGGTATTGTTGTGGTCACTGGATGTGCCAGTCGGTTCTGGGCAGTTTTACACCACAACTCAGTCTAACCTTGGGTTCTTTTTGGCTCCATGCACTAACCACTCACATTAGATAGATATTGTTATGGTTGTTGGATTTGCCGGGCGGTTCCGAGCAGTCTTATACTGTAACTCAATCTAACCTCGGGTTAGGCATATTCGCCTTTTTCTAAATTTACATATTTATCCTTTTATGTTTATATGTAAATTTGCCAACAATTTATTGTCATAGCCCACTTTCCCTCTAAATCAAGTTCATAATTTTTAGGTATAAAAATTATACCATTTTCACGCCATTTATCATGATTATGCCAAACATGCCAATTACATGTAATTTCAAGTTTTCCCCAACGTTACCTCCGTTATACGTTCGCAAAATTACATAAGATGTTAGGCTTGATATTTTAGCCTAACTAATAAAACAAAAAGGGGAAAAGAGGAACTTTGCAATATTCCAACATCATACAAGAGTATGGATCTAACTACACATGTGTCACATGAATTTGGCATAGAACAATATACTTTTAATTATGAACTTGGAAATTAGATCTATGTAACATGAACCACAAGCATGTGAATTTACATAAAACTATACAAATTAAACTTGGCATGTAGTGGTGAACTTGCATAGGGGTTGAATCAAGTTAACATAGATCTAACATAAAGGCATATGGATCTAACATAAAGGCATATGGATCTAACATATAAAGTTGTATATTTAAACATATAAGGTCGTAGATCTAAACATGTATGCATGATGGATCTAAACAATTAGGCATAAATGACATGACTTAGCCTAAAACTTGTATGTATCATAATATCATCAAGGTCGTAGATCTAAACATGTATGCATAATGGATCTAAAAAATTAGGCATAAACAATATGACTTAACCTAAAACTTGTATGTATCATAATATCACCAACTTACATGTGATAATTTCATTCCCAAATTCCTATACAACATCACAGGTTTATTCACCAATTTCCACATAACATGATAGGTTCGATAAACCACAATAGTTCATAGGCATATATGATAGAATAGACATGAATCAGCATTACATACAACTTGATACAATTCTATTTTACAGTTCATTACAAACCATGTCTTTAATTTATTCACATTTGAAAGATAACTACACTTACAACAAAAGGAAAAACTTGATTTCTGGGATCTGTATTCTGAAACTGAATTGCTCGCCTTTGATGTAGACTAATCGTTGTTCTAAATTAGATTTGATTTAACTTGATATGAAGCTTCTATCTTGCTTTCAAGTGGAAGGAGGATGACAGCTACTCTAGGTCGGCCATTGACGGCATGACGACTCTTGGTATGAATATTTATGTTTTAGGGTTGAGAGTTAGGTTGCTTTTATAGAGGTTTAATTAAATAAGAGCCGTTAGATCAACCCTAGATGCAATCAATACCGTCCAGACAAGATAGAATAGCCACATAAGCCCTAATGACTCAGCAGGGAGTCAGAAATCATCATCTTTCGGATCTGCCCGGGGAAGGGGGGTAGGTCGACCCCCTGGTCGACCTGTTTGGTGGAGGGTCGACCCCCTGGTCGACTTCCTAGTCGACCTAGCCTTGGGAGGGAAATTTCCCGCCCAGCCCGCTTCTGCTTTTGATGTTTGAATTCTGAATTCTGAACCGAGCTACTTGAATTTTTAATTTAATTCTGAAACTTCAGAAGGCCATAACTCCTTCATACAGAGTTTGATTTACGCAAACTTGAACTCTATCTCAAGCAGAATTCCGAGACGAACGCAATGGCGTAACCCGTTTCCCTTAATTCTTACATTTGGAAATTAATTATTCTTTAATTCGTAACCTTAGTGTTTACAGAAAATACGCGGTGTTACAGAGTTGCTTCCTTGAAAGGGTTACAGTGGTAGTTGTCCGGACGTACTTGTTGATTGTCTGGATTAGCGAGCACCTCTCTTCCGTATCGGACAGACGGGATGAGGAATAAGGTGACTCCGGTTTCATTCAGACCCAGAACGGACTTGTAAATGGATGCATGTCTGACATTGGATTTCATTCCATGTAAATTAAATTGATTTCAATTTAATATATATCCGTTTGGTGGCGGAGAATTTATTCTCTTGCTTAACACCCTCAGAGGGTATATATTGGTAGTTTTCGATCGCATGGCGTGAATTGTCAATGTGGCACGCCAAGATGAAAATGATCAAGGCTTTTGTTGAATAGCAGGGCCTTGTGGTTGATGATCAAAGCATAGTCTATTTGACACAGATTTGTGTATAGCTTGACTTCACGAACCTCACACCTCAGTATGAGTCAAAAACAGGATCAGGACTGCAGGGAGTGCACACGTTTCTTTCTAGCTAGAAGTGGTGTTAGGGATTTTACAAGGATCGACATTTTTACTTATGTGATTGTTGGATTATGAGGTACCTCAGATTTATAGGTCGATAGTGACCATATTATAGGTTAAATAGTATCGGGAATCGTGTGTTTAGGCATAATTAATCCACTAAAGTATTTGTGGAACGACCCTGAAGATCCAAGGAATCGCCAGCGTCCGAATCATAAGGCATTTGCTAGAGTGTCTCGAAACGGAGAGGGGACGATCCCTAGCCTCGACTCATGATGGAAAACCAATTTCCAATACGACCTTACGGTTTTGATTGTAAACCTATATATGGCGACATAGTATATGGTAGCTATGTCGTCTAGGATTTATACATTTACTTTGAAGTATTTTAAAACTGATTATACAGTAATAGTAATAATATTAAAAATATTATTTTATATGTATCAAGCATTATTTATCATTATAAGGTAAAACTCTATCTGCTGGTTTGCATTGCATTGTGTGATAGGACTTGAGTCTTATAATGATTTCATTTTCTAAAAAGCATTGCGTTATTTTTAAATAAAAATTTATTAAACATATGCACTGGCAATCCAATGGAGTAAACCCGTTCTGCGTTAGCGGCGTGGTCCTGTGATTAGACATATTATTAGATAAGAAAGATTTCTCATACCACTCCCATGACTGACTCGTGGTTTGTTTCACTTTGCAAACTCGGGCAGCCAAATGACAGGTTTTAGGTATGGACTCTTCCTGGACTGGAGCTTGCTAAGGAAGAAGATGAAGAACCCATTTCTTTATCTTTTTATTGCTTCTTGAGACATTTAGACATTTTTATCTTTGATGTATTTGGAGGAGTTGAGACTTATTTCTTTCTTTGTTGAGACTTCTATTTTGCTAAGTGTATCCTGTAACTGCGTACTCTGATGTCTGTGATGTTATGTTGTGATGACATTTCCATTTCCGTTGCAATGATTTATGTGTTATGCTATTATCTGAGATCTCTTATTGTTGTAATTATGTTATGCTCCTATGATTATTCTTGCTTTCGTACTACGGAAGGTTGGGGTCGTCACAGTTGGTATCAGAGCTAAAGGTTACCTTAGCTTCAGAGTATAACATTGTTAGAACAATTCGTCTAGATCGAATCAGTAGTATTCTAAGGCGAGTAGCTCATTAGAGATAGGATTAGTAATGTCCTAAAATGAGCACAACAGAATAGCACATATTAATCAGTCGTTACATCATTATCATCCTATCATATGTATCTACTTTTAACCTTTCCTTTAAATTTATCATTTCTGTTAGTCTGACTCTTTCCTTGATGGTACAGAACTAACTAAGAAATGAGCACCAGAGCACGTACTAGAGCCCGAGGCAGAGGTGGAGCTAGAGGGCCCACTAGAGATGAGACTCCTACGGCCCAGGAACAGCCCACTCCAGAGGCTGTGACACCACCTCCATCACCCAGCCATTTGATTTGGACAAAATATCCAAGAAGTACAGAAACTTAGGGGGTGTATCCTTTATCGGCCGAGAGACTGTGATTGAGGCACAGGCATGGCGGAAGAATTGTGAGAAAATCTTTGGAGGTTTGGAATTGGAGGATCAACGCAAGCGCTTCTTGGCAACATGGTTATTAAAGGACCAAGCTGAAATTTGGTGGGGCACAGTCAAGATAGGAAATGATGTGGCCAACAAGTCTTGGACCAGGTTCAAAGAGCTTTTCAATGATAAGTATATCCCTCCGTAGACAGTTGAGAGGCTCCATGATCAATTTGCAAATCTGCAACAGGGGGAGATGACTATTTCTGAATATGTGTGGAAGTTCGAGGAACTTTCCCACTACGCTCCAGAGTTGATTCAGGATCCAGTCCAAAAAACAAGATATTCATCAAGGGCCTTTCTAAGAAGTACCTAGACAGAGTCACAGCTCACATCAAGATCCCATTTAATGAGATGATAGAGATGGCTAGTCACTATGAGGAAAATGACCAGACTTCACAGCAGAGAGGGTGAAAAAGCAGAACAGCAACAAGAGGGAGTAGGCTGATAAGAAACCTGAGGCGAGCAACTCTTCAGCCGCCAAGCCTTAAGGAAAGAAGAGAGATAGGTCCAAGGTGAAGTGCTTTAATTGCCAGAAGAATGGACATTTTGATTATGAGTGTAGAGCTCCAAAGAGGCCCAAGAGGAATGAGTCTGGACTCAGTCAGAACCATGGCCAGAATTCTCGCGACACCAGGGAATGCTTTAACTGCCACAAGACCACTACAACGTATTTACCTTTTAATAGCACATGAAAAACGCTAAAATAGGTTACCATAAAATTAGTGACGACGCTATGTAACAACATGTAATAATAGCCCTGTTATATCTTATAGCTCAAATCTAAATGTTATAGTATTATACATTTTATAGTGCACGCTCACCAGCATGAAATGTTTTACATAGCGTTCAGTCCTTGCAATTATATTTGCTTACTAAAATCTCAATTTATTTTTTATAGCGTTATCTACAATTTCATAACACATAATCAATGCTATGAAAAATGTTTTCCATTTTGGTTTTTAAAAAAATCCGCTATTGTTGAATTACCCATTGATATATAGCGTTCAAACCTTGCTATGTTAAATACTTTTTTTATAGCATTATCATTGTTTTCATAGCTCATATTTAGTGATATGAACAGTTTTCCACATGGTTTACATTTTATAAAGCATTTCGCATTTTGATTCCATAAGAGGAGTTCTCCGCTATGAATATTTGTATTATATATAGCATTTTCCGTGATTTCATGGCACACATTCAATGATATGAAAAGGTTTTCCAAACTATTTAATTTTTTACATAGCACTTCACATTTTGTTTCCGTAAATGTAATTTTTTGCTATTAATACTTCTAATATATAGCTCATATTTCAGCTATGATCTTTACATAGCAAATCTCTTATTTAATTCGCGCATAATTCAAACAATTAAGCAGTAAATTCATAAGACAAACTGTCAATAGCAATTAACTAATACCAAAAGCATATTTGATTTCAATTACAGTGTCATAGTTAATAAATCTACTAATAAATATAGAAATAAGTCAACATACATGTTATTCAAACATCATTTCAAAACAAGATTACATGAAAAATCACTTAGTCTTCAACTTGTAAGCTCGTCCAACTTCTAGAACCTGCAATTCACAAGCACAAGTTACAATCCTATAACAACATAAAATGCAAAAATGAAAGTGTTTGATGTCATCTCAATTTTATTAGCAGTAGTTCTCAATTTTAATCAACCAAACAACCAAGGAAGTTAGGAGCTTTCACAAGCTTTAACAAAGGAACAACAGAAATATGCAGAGTAAGAAAAGAATGATAACATGAACAAGACTATAGCATAAATTGAAAATGACAGAACTAAAGGCAATTAACAGAAACACATGATTGCAATTATTTCATTCAAATGCGAAACTACAATTTAGTCGATATTTTGGTCTGAACCATTTTAATCTTTTATTAAAGTCTATGAAATTTTGAGAATCATTTACCTCTTCAGTATTCAGTGGTTGTGCAAGCACTCTGAAAGTATCTTCCCTCTTCAGTGTTCACTAGTTGTGCAAACACCCAAAAAATCTTTCTTTCCAAAATCAAATTAATAGAGCTACAGTCCCCAGTGTTAGAGATATTATATATGCGGGCTGAAGCCTGTTATGAAAGAAAAAACGTCGCTTCATTATATGTATATATAGAAGTGCCATGTACATCATTGTATTATATGATTTATCATTTCATTCCTCTATAAACAAATCGATGTACATTTTGCAATCAATAATAACTAAAAAAAATGATGATAGCATTGGTGATGACATGGGGTATAACAAGACTGATGAGATAAATGTTGGTTCCATTAATCAAATCAAGAAGAAGTACAGATATACAATACACAACGTAAGTAGTGTTAAAGAGCATTGTGTATAATAAATCTGATTAATCTTCGGAGGAAAACTACAACATCAATAAGCATGGGAAGAATCACCCATCAGCAACTAATGGTAAAATTATATCTTTATTTTGTACTCTTTTAGTACCCTGTAACATCCGTTCAATACTTGAGTTTTTAAAATGCAGTGTTTTCATTATTAAAAGGTTGGCTTGAAAGTCTATTTTTGCCATTAAATTACGAATTTCTAGGAGTCTGTAATAAAATAAATCATAAAAATGCGGACATACAATTCCTGAAAATCATACTTTATATTTATTCCCTTTTTTTCTAAGGAAACACTACTGTGCGCCCATTAGCGGTTAACTCACAATTTTGACACAATTAAACAGCCTTTTATAAAAAGGTAATTTTGGTGTCTTTTGAAAAAAGAAAAAGAAAAAAAACGCCTGTGACAAAGAAGATAAGTCTCGGTAAATGTTAGATAATTTTTTTCCTGTTCTCCTGTTCTTGCCAATGCTAATTTTAGCAAATTTCTCTTTGAGCAATAATACTTAAGCAAAGGAGCTGTTTAGCTTCCCTTTTGAGAAATAAGTAGTTTCTGTGTCATATAGTAATGCTTTCATTGCCTTTTGACCATAAAATAATCAGCTATATTTGCCTTCTG
Source organism: Allium sativum (assembly GCA_030737875.1). Taxonomy (NCBI): domain Eukaryota; kingdom Viridiplantae; phylum Streptophyta; class Magnoliopsida; order Asparagales; family Amaryllidaceae; genus Allium; species Allium sativum. Next base: position 441,752,516 of record CM060923.1, on the reverse strand, counting down.
ACCGAAAAGAGATTTTAACTGCAAAAGATAGTTTAGCACCCTTTTTAATATATCGGTTTTACCATGTCACAAAATACCACTTATACAAAATAAATTTGTATTTATGTGCAATGCCAATCATTAAAAACAGGGATGAATTCTTCTGTACCCAACTCCGGTGTTCCCATGTGTCGGATCAATCTTATCCAGTGATTTGCACAAAATCTAATGGTTTTGAGTGGATTGTAGGAACCGTTCATTAGATTATTAATAATATGAGTGGTTGATGTGTAGTGGTGATTTGTCGGGCACACGGGAACACCGGAGTTGGGTACAGAAGAATTGATCCCTTAAAAACATCTGCATAATTTATGATTTAATTGTGAAAACCGAAATGATTTTTCATTAAAGATCTTAGCATTTTGATTGGTTCCTAAATAAATGGAGAAACGAGAGCTATATATAATGAAAAATTAACTAACAAGACCTATTTTACAACGAAATATATGGTTGGGATTCAGTTTCCATTTAGGTTGTAATATAGTTAGCAGTTTGAATTTTTTATGGGCATGTAAACTTAGAAACATGCCCTTGCATCACATAAACTGGCATTTACACAATTCTGAGTTTGGTAAGTAAAAGTATTTTATTTTTTTACCCTTGCTGGAATCTAGGAAATCACAAGTGTGGCACATAACAAACTCCTTAACAATGCACAAAAGTTGAAGGCGCCTGTTCTGAAACTACAATTAGTTGCTGTGTTTATTTCACTACCGATGATCCTGAAATCAAAGAAGAGAAAACAGGTTATTCGATTTTCAGTTTTCTTTTTGCATGAAATCCAAAACAGAAATTTAACGTGATTCCATTCCGGTGGCCGTCGGAACTAGAATGGTTTGGCCGGAGTTCTGACGTGCCGGCCGGAATTTAGAACCTTGTTTTGATGGCACTAAATTTTAAACCCATCCAATATCATAAATTGAGAACATAGACAATTCACGTGTTTAACCAAAATGTAGTAAATTTGGGATAAAAATAATATTCATAATGGGACACTTACGAAAGAATAATCATTCTCTAACATTAAAAAAACTGAAAAATAGGTTACATTAAACTAGAAACAAGTCATAAATCCATGCTTATAACTGGCTCGTGCAATGTAGAAAAAAGAAGAAGAAAATTAAATCATCACTTGTTGTTTCCAACAATGGATTTCTCTATTAATGGCCTGTGCACTATAAATACCAAAGCCAGTTCAGTTGCGGCAGTCAAATAGTTTACAGGAAGGAAAGTGCAGTACTTGAATCAATATATTATTATTTAGTTCTTTTAAAATTTACATTAAATTTAGAATTAGTTGAAGCAACAGTTACATGATCTCTAAAAATAGAAAATTCTTAACTGGAAATAGTTAGCAAACAAATGTTTAATCACACTTAATTAATGCTTACCTTCCTAGCAAAGCAACATGTTCTCAAATGCAACTCCCTGTACAGTCGATCAGAGAAAGTTTAATGATGCTCTTTTCATGAAACCAACTTCCCCCAATGCAGTCACAAAGGGCAGCGCATCAGACCACACAGGTGATACTCCAGAAGTTCCCACAGATTCAAAAATAATAAGTAACCATTAGGTAATAAATTCAAAGGCCAACAATGTGCTTGTTTTACCAAACCTGCATGACTGGTCAGAATTACTAAATCATCACTGCCAGCATTTTAATAACAACAATTATATTTAATAACAATAAACTATATAAGAAAAAAATATCATAATTATATTTGAAAGTTGTCACAAAATAAATAACAATGGATTATATTTAAAGTTATGTGCCTTCTACCAATGTATACATTAACATCCTAAGCATATAGATCATCACTGCCAGCACGTTAATCTGGTTCACAAAACTTAACCAAAAATAAAAAAGGAGGAAGATATGACATGATATGGGAATAGAAAGCAGTAGACGAGTGCTGTGCAATAAAAGAAGAGTGCATAGAAGAGTACATATTAAACATGAAGTCCAAGCTCAAAGGAAAAAAAGTTTGGGTGGTCTGTCAATGCATTAAAATTATGAAATAAGCAAAAATAAAAGTTGAGCCAAGAGATTTAAGCCAAAAGTTACTTTCTTGTTTTGATTATAAGCTTTTTAATTAGAAGCCAAAAGCCATAGTACGCGCACATGTATTAATTATTAAATGTGTGTGCATATAACAAAAACATACACATGCAAATGTAAATAGGATGCAAACATATTATGCATAAAATGAAACATGTGTTGTCTGTAGACAGTAGCATTTTCCTTAAAATTGACTTAAGGTAGTTTAATCTTAAAACAACTAATTATACGCAAATGAGCTGGAGCAAGACAAGCTTCCGAAGTGTTATTTTAATGAAGCATTTATTACATTAAGCAAAAAAAAATGTGGAAACGAAGGAATCACCCAGCATGGAAGCACTTGAAAATGGGTAAATAGATATGTTAGATTGTTTTCAAGGAAACAAAATCCAATAGGTAAATTATTTGTTGGACTTGACTGTTGAGTATATAACACACAGTAAACAATAGCATAATAGCATGCCGTTTACAAACTGAAAAGAAATGATTTACTGGCTAAAAAAAGTGTCGGTTTTATTGAATCTGGTTAAGTAAATAACATCCAAGTTTTCTTTGAAACTTGCAAGCCACTTGACCTTTTGGTTTGGGTTTGGTGGCATCCCAACCAACCATGGCTGGAAATGTGCTGTGTGAGTTTATACTTGGACAGTTGATTAATGGATTAGAATGGATCATCAATCATTAGTTATACGCTAACCATGGTTACCCACTTCTTTTCACCAATCCGGTCTCCAGTAAAAGCAATTTTTTACGTTTTGAACAAAAACAAAAGGACATCCACTGCATTAGAGTCAGAGACATAATGTGAAAAACGAAATTCATAATGGAGTTTGCGGAGAACCTACTCCGACTGATGGAAGATCCGGACGAAAGGGACAAGAGAGCAAGGGAGCATGTGTATGCAATCAAGGAGCAGTGCAAAAAGACAAAAGAGAACTGGGCACTTCCGATCCGTCCGTACGGGTTCTGGAGGTTCGATCGATTCAGCGCTCAGCTTGCTGTGGATGCTCAAACCAGTCAGTCTCTTGGTTGTCGCGACCCCTACGACGATCTCCTTGACAATAATGCCCCTTCAAGACATTGATCTTGTTTAGGCATTCCAGGTAATATCAAAGGAAAACGGGCCGTATCTATTTGTGTATGAATTTCAGTTGTACTTTTGGTATTTTCTAATAACAGTTGTTTAAGCTTTTTTCAATTGGTACAATGCTCGATGTTGTTGAATATAATAATGTATCTTGGACTTCTGACAAATCAAGCATTTTATTTGGTTACATAGCAACAACAACAAGAGAGAGAGAGAGAGAGAGATAATGTGATCAAGCTAGACGTGGATCTTGTTGGTGCTGTTTCCCAAGGCTGTCTCCACATATTCAGTTGCTTGACAGTTCATTTATTTAGTTTTCATGACTACATACCACAATGTACATTGACACCAGGTAACTTACTGAAACTTGTATTACTACCTACCTAATTGCATGCAAATGTTTTCATTCACAACTAGATTCAACTAAGGTGCCAGTTTGATGCGGTGGACTTGTGCTCCATTTACTCAGCTATTTCCCTGTGACCTTATTTATAATGTTTGTGTATGATTTTAACTACTGTTCCGTTGATGGATATTCATTGAAGTACGATGATATTAACTCAAACTCCAACGGTTCAGTTGATAAAGATGATCTTTATTGAAGAAACTACGTCATATAAAATTGATGTACTTGCAATATTGTACAGATCAGTTTTTTCAACATTTATTGGATTAAGTTACTCTCAAGTAGGATAAGGTATATAGGAGGACATCCTATGCAACTTTATCGATTTTATGCCTTCACTTATTCCCATCTCAGTGTGATCCAACATCAGTAAATTAAATGATACACTATTCATTCAAAGAAAAGAAATTATAACTCCTTAAATATTGCAATCTACATCCATACTTTTATCTTACCGAATTAAATGCAGGTTTCATCAAAATTCATTAATCTATGTCGTTTTGTCTAAATTTAATAAGCTACCTTAAGTCAAATTGAAAACATGAAATTGCCATATTTTCCACTATCACAAAGTTAAATTGCACAAATTTTATAAGGTCGTTTTCCAAGCAACTAGTCCATAATAGAAACATTCAATTTTGTAATTGGCATTCTAACTTAAGTTACGTTAAAGAGAACATTGAACACCAAAACTGAAATGGAAAAACACTGATATGAATCGATTACAAAAGTTTAAAACTAAGAGAATAATTTTCTTTCTTCTTAAAAAAAATGAAAGAGGTGAAATGCAAGTAACAAAAAAGCTCTTTTAATCAAAGAGGTAATTTATATTAGGATATTCATACAAAATTATCCTACCTGAACATTATGACATATTGAATTAGAAATTGTAACTTAAAGGAATATATAAACAAAGGGAAAACGTATTAAATCCAAATATCCAAATGTACCCAGACTGTAAAAATACATTCTACACTATAAAAGATTATTCATACATATTTTCTACTCAATAATTGGCTACTGACAATATGAATCAGTCAACACTTGTAATTTTGACCCACTGTCACTGGGAATAATGCTTAACTAAAGAAAACGTATTTAATCCAAAATAATGAAAGTAATAAAAGGACTATCCCATTTAATTATTTTCATTTTTATTTTAGTTGTATATATAAATGAAAACTCCTAGTCCTAGATATGTGCATCTTTCATTTACATAACAACGAAGAAGCATTAGACCCACTACCTTTAAATATATTGTGAAAAATAACAACATACCTGCTCAGTTTCACTTTGCAATCCGAGCCGACGCACTACATCAAATTCTTCATGTAGAAAGCTCATCTGATTCAATATAACGATAAATTCAATGAAGTTTGATGTAGCTATGAAATACTAGCAAGTAACAACTGTTGATTCTTCATGAAACTTTTTTTTTTGGAATCAATATTCCATTTCTAAATAAAGACCAGTCGGTTAACAGAAGTAAAATCTTGAACAAGTATTTCACACAACAAAAGATACCAACCACTTAAAATATGATTATCAATCAAAAAGAAAAGAAAAATCAATTTTTATGTTATTTTACTAAATGCGCCCTATGTGGTGATGCAAACTTTTTGTAGGCTCATCTGAGTCTCTGACATCCAAGTCCAAGAAAATTCATAACGGTTCTCCGTCAGCACAAAGAAGGAACAACATCCATTTAGTTAATTATGTTAGTAACTCAGAGATGCCAAGGCAAAATGAATGCAATTAAAATACAAGTAAATGCAGTTACTTCTCCATTGTATACTGAAAAGCCAATGTAGAAAAGGTACACTGAACCGGTAAGCAATCAAGTAAAATTGCAAGCATTTATACAACCCTGACAATTTGTCAGCTTATATGTACACAACATTAAAAGGACGGAATTTTTATATTCCTTCTCAATCCACTGCATTAATGAACTGGTACTAAATTTTAAGTAGAAGTGCATTATAATTTTTTTATTTCAAACCATATAACCAATTCAACCTAGCTTTGTTTTAATAACTCATCTAGTCGTATTTATTAGGATTCTCTGTTTAGAACAGCTTCCGACCATAATGTAATCTAGCTCATTGTGAATTATGATAATATTATATCAGCAAGCAGAATAAACGTGCAAAGCCATATCTATACGCTGCTTTCATAATAGAGAACAATATTAGTATTTTCTTCTACAGACAAATAGAAGGTGGTTCGTGATAGAAAGGTATGTTTGATTAAGTTACATCAGCTTAAAATGAGTAAAAAAAGGTGTGAAAGAAATGTCTCCATTGGCGCTACAATAATCAGCAACAAGACATTAAATAGTTGGATTAGAACAGACCTGAAGTGTACCACGAGGAATTTTTACAGTGATAGGCTTGTTTTCATGCATAGGTCGGCTTGTTTTCATGCATAGGCAACCTGTAAGCAAGCAATATTTAGCATGCAAGCAATACTAAAATTAATTAATGTTGGTTTAATTCAATATCGAGTGAAGAACAAAACTACTACCATGAACCTAGAAACTATGAACCTGGACTCAATTGAACAAAATTATAGCATTAACAAACATTCCCAACAATAAGCTTTTTGGTGCTGAACTATGAAGTGATAACGTTTAAACAATGGTGAACATGCATACTATGCTCAAAAATGTACTCTTATGTAAAATAATATGGTTTTGCCTTATCTAGGCTTCCAACAAAAGCTACCGATGATTAGCTGCTCAATACTTCTAGTCAATATCTCAGAGATTGATAAATATTATATTTGGGAAGAAAAATATCATATGCATAAATGAGAAATTACTTCTAAGCAAAAAACTAGCTATTGATGCATTTGAGTGATGTAATAATCCATATCGTTTAAAAGAATATCCACTAACAGGAACCTAGAAACAATGAACTTCAATCCAATTGAGCACAGCTACAGCACTAACAAACATAATGATATTTTATTTATTAGTGCTGAACTAAGAAGAGCGGATGTATTCTTAAATATTTGGTGAAAATGCACGTTATGTTCACGGATGTAAAATAGCATATGGTTTTTCCTTTTGTCGAGAAAAGCTAATACTAATCAGCTGTTCAATGTTTTTCAGTCAAAACTTCATACTTAAACAACATTACATTTTGAAAATAAATAAAAAATAATTCACACAAATATGAAACTACATTAATCAAGTGGCTATCATTGATGAGCACTGAACGATTCATCTACTCTGCTAATTATTTATAGTGATTTATAGGCCAAGAGAAGAATTACGAACAAATAAACATGTAACGAGAATGCTCATAAATCTACAACCTATATACATTGAATGGTAGATATAAAACTATATAACACACACGTACTCGCTCTAGTGGAAGGAAAAAAGCAGAAGTGATGGTTTTCTTCCGGCACTCAATGCCACTGCTCTTTCTTGGCAATCAATAACAGGGGACCCACTTGAACCACCTTTAGTTTCCGATGCAGCCTGCAATTGCAAAATAAAATTTCAAGAAGTTGATATATGCAAAATAACAGATATGATTTATCCATGTATTAAAAAAAGAACATACATAAAACATATAAATGGTTAAAACCATTGTTTTAATAGGCGAAAGCATAAGTACAACGTGATTTGGCATCTTTGAAATTCTCTAGAACAATTCTGAAACTATTACATGGTGATTGATCAGTCAAACTTGGTCAGTAAGTGTTTGGTCATATAAGCATTACTACAAGCATATAAGGTGCAATAAAATGTAAAGAAAATTGAAGCAAAACATCCAAATCAACAAAACAGCATATAATTCTCAGTGCACAAATTTTCAAATTTTCTTATTTACAGCCAACATGTTCAGTATTTCTAAATAAACCCCTTATGCATAAATGAATTTAATCATGTCTGTGTCTAGAGTAAAGAACATGAAAGCCCTCGATATTACTTTATTTCACATAAACCAACTGTTTATCATTTTACAAATCTAAAGAAAAAGTAATAGTTTAGGAAAATTTAGATTAAAATACATATACCCTAGGACATCTACGTGACCACAAATTACTAACAATATATACTTTAGCTTACAAATTATCCAAAATCAATCAAGGAAACAACAGCCAGTCAGATTGCAAAAACCAAAAGGTTAGGTTCGAATAAATGAATTGCTGAAGGGTTTGAGTACCTGTCGCCACATAACTTCGGTGCTGACTTAGAGTAAATTTGAGATGACGAAGATCGCCTATGGAGTGAATTGAACATCGATGGATTGATTTTCTGAAGTGGAAAAAAAAAATTGAAGTTAGGCGTACTTTAGGTTTAGAGAGTGTAGATCGAAAATTGAGAGGGAATTTCTCATTTAGGCGGCCTTTTCTTTTTCCTTTGTTACGATGGATACCGCCTTCTTTTCGACTCCCGCTTTTTTAATGGACTGGGTTAGATATAGCGGAATCATCCATTTACACGTTTTATATAGCGCAATTTATTGTTATTTTTTTATTTTAAGGATTTTCATATAGCCCTTTAATTATAATGTTATTATATGATGCTATATATATATATATATATATATATATATATATATATATATATATATCACATTTTCTTGTAGTGTCGACAGGGCATATTATCAGGAATTGTCCTCTGTTGAAGAAATATGAAGTGGCACATGTATTCGAGGGAGCGGCTGCCCCAGCTTCCTAAGGGAGCAGGTAAACCCGATGTTTTAGGAGGTACTCTTAATATTAAGAACATCCCCATTACTGTTTTGTTTGACACTGGTGCATCATGAAGTTTTATTTCTAGTGACACAATTAAAAAGTTAAAACTGAAACCAAGAAAACTCAAAGAATTGGTTAGAGCTCATAGTCCGATAGGGGGTTCTCTTATTCTCGATCAATACTGTAGAGTGCCGATCTCCTACTCTTGTTACTAGTTCCCTATAAATTTGATTGTCATGAATTTTTCTGGGTATGATGTTATTCTTGGGAAGGATTGGTTATCAAGGCATGAGGCTGAAGTAAAATGTGCCGAAAGAATTGTCAAAGTTGAAACGAAGCTCGAAAATATCATCATCCCATGCCACGGCTCAGCATCAGATAGAAAAGAATTCTGGTCTTCTCTAGAATTCACTCCTACTTCTATTGAGGATATTCCTATCGTCAAAGATTATGCGGATGTGTTCGAAGAAGTTGATAGCTTACCTCCGCGCAGAGAGATCGACTTCAAGATTGACTTAGCTCCAAATGCAAGGCCAGTTGTGCATCCTATTCATAGAATGACGACAAAAGAAAAGGAGGAGCTGAGCAATCAAACTAAGCAGCTTTTGTGGAAGGGTCTGATCAGGCCTAGCTTCTCAAGTTGGGGTGCAGCAGTGGTTTTTGTCCCAAAGTCAGACGGTACCCTCCGATTGTGTGTGGACTATCGCAATCTCAATAAGCAAACACTGAAAAACAAATATCCACTGCCGCGAATTGATGATTATTAGAATACTTGCAGAGAGCGCAATTATTCTCTAGGATGGACCTAGCTACAGGTTTCCATCAACTGCGCATTGCAGATGAGTGTGTTCCTTTGATAGCTTTCAGAGGACCGGACTTATTTTATGAATGGCTAATAAAGGCGTTCGGTCTATGCAATGCTCCCACCTACTTTGTAGATCTGATGAATAGATTATTTCGGGATGTCTTAAATAAATTCATACTGGTTTTCATCGATGATATCTTAATCTTTTCTAAATCCACCGCTGAGCATGAAAGACATCCACTATAACAGATTTGTCTTCTAATAGGACGTGAAAAACGCTATAATATCTTTACATAGCATTAATGACGACGCTATATAACAACATGTTATAATAGCCCTACCACATCTTATAGCAGTTTAAAAACTGCTATTTTATCACATATTTTATAACATACATACACCACTATAAAAACTTTTCATAGCGTTTTACCCATGCCAACTGGTAAATTTTCAACTTTTTTTATAGCATAATTTTTTTTGCTCATAACACGTATTGAAGGCTATAAAAAGTTTTCCATGACAGTTTATTATTTTACATAGCTCTTTTTCCGCACTATCACATTATTTCTTATAGCGTATTGACTATTCTCCAACATTTTTTATAGCAGTATTTTTCCATTATTAATATGTTTAATATAATATAGCACATAATTTTTGCTGTCATTCATTTTATAGTGCACTATAGATCTTCTCTTATCTGAATTCTGCACATTAGTAGCATGACAACGGTAAATCTCTAAAGAAAAAAAAATACTGCATATCTAAAGGTTAAAAAAAATCTAATAGCAAAAGCATATTTGATTATAAAAGACAACAAGTATGGTCTTATATAATTGATATTCTTACATAGTTGATATTCTTACATAACTAAGTGAATAAGTTCAGACATGGTTTCCCAAAACAAAAAAAAAATAGACATGAAAAACCAGAACTCCTTGGTCTTCCACCCATCAGTCAGCTTACGTGCATTGTATATTTCAAAACCTACAATTTGCAGTAGTAAAAGTTAGAGATGAGAAAGGAAAAATGCAAGCTGATGTATTTGGAAACCTGGTCACATTTTGGCAATGAATATGCAAAATTAAGGCGAATAAGCGAATAATTTGTATTACACGCCAACCAGTTTTAATGTAAAGTATCGGACAATGGACTTTTGTGTGTTTTGTATTAACAACACAGTGAAGGTTTAATGAGGAGAAACATTGCTATATTTTTTTTGAAATATACACAAACAACCAGGTTTTATCTCGTCCAATATGGCTAATTGAATTCTAATATCCAAGCTATGCATGACTAGCTGCTTCCTTGATGTATGTATCTATACTCCTAATAGATTCCTTCACCTTTAACTTCATACCTGAATCAGCAATGTCAGGGGCTTGATGTTTCTCTAATGGTAGGCCTCTCAACTCTTCCATAAATAACTCTTCCCATGGTGCAAGCAATAAAATTCCTTTACCATATTTGATTTCACGCCCAGTTCTTCCAAGACGATGTATGTATTGCTCACGGTTGGTGGGATCTCTAACCTGAGTAATTGAGAAGTGACACTATTTTGTTCATATGTGGCCATTCATTCAGATATATTTGTTCATATGTGACCATTGTCACCATTCATTCAGATATATGTTTGCCCTACGTATAATAGTGGTAAAACATGGTAAACCCCACAAAGATGCGTGCACACACACACACACGTATGCTGCATCTGTACACGGACACACACACAAAAAAAACAAAAAAAAAAAAATCTTATTATATTCAAGAGACCCCCCTACTGATAATGTAGAAAATAATCCATGTTCCCTCTTATTTATCCGCTCAAAATCCACCCTTTTCTGGCCAAAAATTTCTAAAATAAAATTTCATAGGTTGTTCCTACTAAGATCATCTTCATGAAAATTACACCTTTTCAAAATCTTTAATACATTGAAAATTATATTTCAAATTGACGGTTGAAATAAAAAATTTGATTGCTTAAATTTGGGTCGTAATGTTGAATAAGATAAAAGTTTCAGATTGTCTTTAAATTTGGCAGAAATGATTATGACAGTATAAGACACAAATTTTGGGCTTTTTCATAACATTTTGACGAGTCGAAATAAATCAGAAGATTTTACAAGTAGATTTTTATTTTCTTGAAGGATGTAGAACCTATCCCATTCATGTATGAATTATGTAAAGATAAAGTGTATAGTGCACTGACTGAGTTCTGTGCTACATGAATCGCCAATGCGACATCAGGCTAATGCACATCACGTGAAGACACGTCCAAGGTTACGAGTATTAAATTCTTGGATTCTCGAAATTCATCAGAAATACGAGTTCAATAAATTTGAGGCTTTCTTGAATGCATTTCCCTGACATTCAACTTCAAGTCCCTAACAAATAAGTACATCAATGTTGCTCCTATTGCAATGTTGTAAGAAACAATAACCTGACGCAAACATACATTCTTTTCAGTGTTAACTAATGGGATGACATGATGATGCATAGACCAATATTACTAATTTATCTTATTTTAACCTTGTAATCTTGTTGATGCATGATATGTTCCTTAAGAAGATGATAAACCATTTGAAAATGAAGCTAATGTGGTGTAACACTTACCAACTGCATCATCTACATATAACAACATAAATCATGAACATCAGAAAAGATTGTTTATACAACTTTGGCAAAAACAAAATACCTTGGCAGGAGTTTCCACATTTCCTACGCCAACGGTATCAACATAGACATGTTCTTTATTCAAGACAACATGCGAGATCCTACGCACCTAAAACATTCGTGAATCTTTTAGACCGTACGACTTTTATAAGGTAAAAGTGCGAATATAAAAAAGAAATAGTTTAAATGAGATTAGTTTTGTGCCACCTTGGGAATTGTCGCAGAGAACAATAATGACTGCCTTTGGCGAGGAATGCAGTCAGCGATTTTCTCTATATCTTTTCTGAATCTCAAATCAAGTAAATGATCGGCCTCGGCCCTTGTCGAAGTATAAGTAATTTCAAACCCATCAAACGCATGGAGAACCCAGATCGGTATTCTATGTGATCAAACAATCGACCAGGAGTTGCAACTATTATCTGGATAAGAAATGTTTACAGGTCTATGAAAACTCAAAGGGCAAAAATAGCATGTAAAACCATAAGTCAAACTTCATAACTTTCAAGCACTGAGCAGTTTAAAACATCAAACGGGAGAATTTTAATTTTTTGAAAAATGCCATAACTGGTAGGAAAATTAAACCCAAAGGAGTTCAGACTCTTGCTATTTATTGCTACTTGCAAGCATCTTCCTTGGCGAAGAAAGTGAGCATATTTTAGTGGAGTGAAAAGGCCAAGTAAACTTAAAGATGTAAAACACTAGCTAATTTAGAAATTTACATAAATAAGGATTAGTTGGTATGTTCCTATTTTCCAGAAAACTATTTTACAAATCTATGTCATTTTCCTTCCATTTTCCAAATCCAAATCCATACCATTGTTCACGCTATAAATACCTGCGCTACTAGTATTTTCTTAGTTAATATTTATACTGCAAATACTTGCACTACCAGCAAAGACTCTCCAACCAATGAGGATGGCATAATGAACAAATGAAACATCAGGAATCATACCTTGGCAGCACCAGTGCTGCTAAGAATGATGTTGAAGCTGGCAGCTCTCCCACCTCTACAGTCCTTGTTGGAAGGTCCATCAACAGTCTTTTGAGTAGCTATCAATCAAACATTAACTTAATTAGCATATCAGTTTTTGAAAATAAAAAAACACTCAGGGTTAGTGCAATTTATACCAGCCATTGCATGAACTGTGGTCATCAAACCCTCAACAATGCCAAACTTGTCGTTGATAACCTATCATATCATAACAATTAGCAATATACCAACACTAATAATGACAAGTTGTGATGATTAACAAAGTTTTCATACCTTAGCATTGAATTTATGTAAAATCTATATGATGTTTCCTGTGTATTATAAAAAAGTTACTTTGAATAGGCAATGTTCTAGAGCTTTCTTGAAGCGCTTTGAGCATGTGGGTTTGCATCGGCCCACGGCCTTCAACTCTACAGCAGTGCTTCATTTTTTAATATGTGGAGACGTGTTGAAAATGAATGTTGATAGTGTTTGGTGGTGATGTTTGCATGGTGGCGTAAGTGAGACTATATAAAGGTCCAACAACTCCAAAATTCTTTCACCTGCTCTACTATTTTAGGTAATTTTCAGTTCAGTTTATGTTAATACAACATTTAAGTTTCATTATACAATAAACAAAAAGAAGAAAAGCTTGTAAAGCCCTTCCAAAACCTGACAATAAAGTCCACTTATTAAAATAAAATCTTCCCACAGTTTACTACACATAATGAAGTTATTTTGAAGCAAGATCTACAGTCTACTACAAAAGAAACATCAGAAATGAATAGCCTGGAAGACACAAAGGATATAAATTGAAAAAGACCGTTACCTGAGATCTGGGATGTTGATGGAAGCAGATGATAAGACCCTAGTTGAGAAAGCATATGCATGCTATCAGACCTGTAATTGACCAAAATATTTACTTTGTTGGATTAAAGATGACCTTGCCTGCATTCCCTTGTCCCATGAGCAACATGCTACTTGCCAATACCATGCAAAGAGTCATAGGTAATGGTCTTTTTCAAGTTAAGATATATTGTAGGTTTCGCTATCGACAATCTATCATAAATTAAACTACCGGCATCTACATTTGTCTTAAAAAAGATATATTAGAAATTGATTAAAGTATCCCTAAATTAAACTAAGGTAATAGGTAAATTGCCTCGCCAAAAAAAGGTAATAGATAAATTTATTCCTAAATCATCGTTGTCCTTGACTTATTAACAGATCAATTTATTCCTAATTAATTTGCTTATTTTACAGGCTACTTCTTTAATATTGTCTTAAATATAATGTTTTCAAAAGTTACGATGCTAGAAATTTTGTCATGAATTTAACTTATCCATAATGCAAAATTTGAAGACAAATTAGTATTGAAAAGGTAAAAACATAATCATGATTTATTAGTTCATGATGTAGGATGTAGCTATAGAGCAATCAACAATTTATAGAAAGAAATATCCAAAAAAAAACTTGCACTTCATAAATACAAATCAGTCCAAAATGGAAATTTGGTAAATTAAATTACATTTGGTATTAAACATCTTTGCTTATACGGTAACAAATCAAAAGAAAAAGGAAAAAAAATGACACAACAATGAAATTGAGAAGTAATTGCGCTTATTGATGGAGGTATAAAGTCATGAAGTCAAATAACTCACTGCCATGAGATCACCTAAAATCAAGTAGGAATAAATTCAAAATCATCTATAGTTAAACAATTAAGATAAAAATGAAAGATATGAAACTGATAACGTAAAGTAAGCAGTATGCATAATATTTGCAATTTTATGTACAGTTAATCTCGCATCCATTTAACCATTTTAATAAAAAGCAATTTTATGGTCTGAACTAATTTTAAAAGTAGTATAGAAAATAAGTTATCCATTCCCCTATATAACAAGATAATTCATTTAGACTTAGTTTAATTTTTTCTAAGGAGAAGGGAAGAACATCAAGAAGAAAATACCAAATAAATTCTACAAGTTGCTCATATTACTGATGTTTCCGCACATGAACATTGTAAATATACATGCAAACAGAATTGTATATAGTGAAACAATATACACAAAGTTGGACTTCAAAATAACAAACATAAAGAAACAAAACCAGTAGGGTGAAAACCACCATGTTTAAAACATAAGAAAAGAGATGATCAGTAATGAATTTCTTAACAAAAAAAAAAAAAAAAAAAAAAAAAAAAAAAAAAAAAAAAAAAACTGTTTTGAACGACTAATTGGAGGGTTCTTTACATGTAGTCATAAACAGGAGTAATATATATTTCTATGTTCAACTTAATAATTATCCTGCTAGAGTACATATAGGGAATAAAATTATCAGTACTAAGGCAGCATATATTCTATCTACAACCAAAACTCAAATTGTGTAGCAATTATTTTATATGGTATGTATCAATTAACAGTTGACATGCTTATGAAACATCCAATTTCTGAAAATGGAATATAAAACTAGTAGATATATCTTAATGTATAACCAATGTACAAAAAAAAGTTTAAGCTAAATAACAGAACATGCCATGTAAAATTAAATAATGAATGTTAGTGAAGAGCATAAAAATGGATTAACATAGTACATATTCTTTTTTCCCAAACCTATATCCCATTTTCCTTTTAAAAATATCATTTTGCGTCAAATTGACTTTCTGTAAAGAAGCGAGACTTTAATATGCCAAATATTTAGTTTATTTCACTTATCTTTAATGTGTTATAGAAATACCTCCAATATTGTATAAGCACCAAATTCCTTCCTCCATTTTAACATATCAGCCCATATTTGCTTTGTTTGATCAATATTAGATTCCCTAGCTTTCAGAAACCTGCATAAAAGTAGTCAATTAGTTTCATTTCAAGCACAATTACTTAGGGCAGCAAGTGAACATGGTACTCTCAGCCTGCAAGCTTTTTTAAGTAGTAACCATTCATTTAAACCTACCAAATTGCTCTTTACATGGTAAGAAATCTAGCTCCTGAATGTTATCTATTTCATATATGTTGTAAATAATCAGAAATATAGACTGCTTTTATACTGTAATAATAAGCAATAAGAAGTAAAAACTTCAATGGACACTATATACTTCCTAATGCTTATAAATTATATAAACATTTATGCAGTAAGTGTTCAATAACATTAAACTTGCTTATTTAACAATCAACAAATGTACCGTACTTTTTTAGACACCTGCTGCTATGATGTAAATTAATATACCATTTTCATAGAGTAAATATGTATTCAGGAATTTTTGTTGAAAATTTAAGTAGGAAAAAGAGAAAAGAAAATCATGTCTAGAGGAAAGCAACTCATCTAGATTAAGGCTTAGCGAAAGACATCCACAGTTTCATTTTCCAACATCCCGGTCACCTACAATGGAGACGGACATGGTATTTCTATGTTTTCTTGCCCTATTTGTATAAAGAATTCCTCGACTTATGAGATTCACTCAAAGCCCTCTTTTTGAGACATCCCTTCTTCATTTTCTTATCATTGCTTGAGTTCTCCACATATGATCTTCCTTTTCTCCATAATTCCCATGACTCTCAAAAAGACATAAAATTAATCACCTTATATTTTCTTCAAGAAATTATACCTTTTTGCTTGATTTTTAATGTTAGTCTCTTCTATTTATTTTTTCTATGAATTATAAAAGGAATATGACAATAATATAGTCTACTTTTACTAGAATAAATACATCTGTTTACCAGAATTTAGAAATGAATTTGTAGCAATAACAAACTAAGAAAAGGAGCCAACACAGGCAGCATAGGCCACACCTTCAACAATAACATGTAAATAAAAGGAATAATCTTAATAACCTCTATTTGCTCTTTTTACCAGAAATATTCACATAATCCATACAAGTACTCTGACATTCCAAACCAAAAAACGTATTAACACTTATAGCTCTGAACTCCCTATCGTATTGGCTACCTGGATGCAAAATTCACACCAACTACGTATTAATAGTTCATTCTTTCTAACGTTGATAGTTTTTGGTCTGATTTATACTGGTAGTTCAATAGATAATTACTGGTACTTCAGACTACGCAATTATCAAAAGCAATCACTTAATTAATCAAAACTTGGATGAGTAATTAAATTACCGAACAACTCCACTATTGATTTGGACGGATCTGACATGTATCAGAGGTAGCGACGAATTTTTTTCATGGTCTCTGCTGCTGGAGTGACGCTGATAAAGTGAACTGAAAATTGATGGAGGAAAGGAATCTAGGTTAAGAAATTTGGTCGAATGTGAAAAGGGGGAGGGAATATTTAGTTTACGCGGCCGATGTTTTACTTAGTCAAAATAGGTGCCGCCTAAATTTCGACTCCCCCGTTTTAATAGATTTAGCTATGATATAATCTCATAGCACAATTTGTTATTATTTTATTAACTCAAATATCTTTTTATAGCTCTTTAATTACAAAGCTATTAGACAATGCAATATATTGCATGTTTTCTTGTAGTGATCTGAAAGAAGTTTTGGAAATCCTGCGAAGGAATGTGTTGAAAGCTAAATTTTCAAAATGCATATTCTGGTAAGAAGAGGTGAAATTCCTCGGCTATGTTGTATCTAAGGAAGGCATTTCAGTAGATCCAGGCAAGATCTCAGCCACTCAAAATTGGAAGCAGCCTAGCACTCCTACTGAGGTCAAAAGCTTCTTAGGACTGGCTAGCTATTACTGGAAATTCGTCAAAGATTTTTCGAGGCGATCTTGTCCATTGATGAAGCTAACTAAGAAACATACAAAGTTCATCTGAACATCTGAATGTGAGGCAGCTTTCCAGGAGCTGAAATTGAGATTGACTATTGCTCCTGTGTTGACCATTATTGATGGAAATCAGGATTTGAAAGTCTGGACAGATGCTTCTGGAGAAGGTTATTCTTTTTATCTAAACAAACATGTCAGAAATGACATTTTTAATGTCAAATCTTATTTTAGCCTGTTATCCTTTTGTCTGTTTAAGATATTGGTGCGGTGCTAATGCAAAAGGACACAGTAGTTGCATATGCTAGCTGTCAGTTGAAACCACACGAGAAGAAATATCCCACTCATGATCTTGAGTTGATGGCCATCGTATTTTCTCTAAAGATATGGAGGCACTATCTCTTGGGTGAGAAGTTCGAAGTGTATACTGATCACAAATCCTTGAAGAATCTATTCACCCAAAGGGATTTGAATTTGAGGCAGCAACGTTGGGTTGAATTTCTTGCGGCCTATGACCTGGATATTTTATATACTTCGGGAAAAGCCAACGTAGTAGCTGATGCGCTCAGCAGGAAGAATACATCCAGCACCAATCTTATCCTCGCCAATTTCATTATTACACCTTCCTTGATCGATAAGATCTCTACTCTTCAGAAGAATGATGAATTTATTCAGAGAATTAGCAAAGAGTTAAGGAAGGCGCGCGCACGAGTTTCCAGATTGACGACAAAGGGATTCTGAGGCTATTGGGCCGAATTTGTGTTCCGAACCTTCCTGAGCTCAGAAGGGAAGTTATGGATGAATGTCACAAATCTAAGCTTAGTATTCATCCAGGGGTGAGCAAGATGTATCACGACCTCGAGCGGACATTTTGGTGGAAATCTATGAAGGGAGGCATTTCTATATATGTTGCTAGATGTCCCACTTGTTAGCAAGTCAAAAGCGATCAACAGAAGCTGGCAGGATTGTTGCAACCGCTAGGGGTTCCAAGTTGGAAGTAGGATGAAATTTCTATGGACTTTATTGATGGCTTGCTCCGAACCAGAAAAGGCAATGACAGTATATGGGTGATTGTAGATCGCTTCACAAAGACTGCCCATTTCATCCTCGTCAGGTCTAATAGAACAACTCGAAGTCTGGCGCAACTTTATTTCAGAGAGATTGTCAGACTACATGGAGTTCCCAGTAGCATCGTCAATGACCATGATCCGATATTTGCTAGCAAATTCTGGGAAGCTTTCCAAGAAGAGCTTGGGGCCAAGTTGAATCTGAGCACGGCTTATCACCCTCGGACAGATGGCCAGACTGAGAGGGTGAACCGCATATTAGAAGACTTGTTGCGAGCATGCATTCTAGATTTTGGTGGGTCATGGGAGGATCACTTGCACATGGTTGAGTTCTCTTATAATAACAGTTACCAAGCAAGCTTGAAGATGTCGCCATTTGAAGCATTATATAGCAGGCCATGCAGATCTCCCGCATGTTGGGTGGAACCAGGCAATCGATTAGTACTGGGTCCCAACATGATTCGCGAAGCAGCAGATAAAGTGGATTTTATTAAGAAGCACCTACTGACTGCTCAGAGCCGGCAAAAGAGTTATGCAGACTCACGAAGAAGGGATCTAGAATTCTCTATTGGCAATTATGTGTACTTGAGGGTTTCCCCACTGAGAGGTGTGATTCGATTTGGAAAGACTGGGTAATTGGCACCGAGATTCATTGGTTCATTCCCTATTCTCAAAAGGATTGGAACTCTCGCTTATAGGGTGCAGTTGCCTGACTGGTATCCAAGGGTTCACGATGTATTTCATGTGTCCCTACTCCGGAAGCATGTTCATGACCCAGACTTATTTGTGTAGTGAGCAACGAACAAGATTTGGAGATCACCCCAAGCTTAGCAGTAAGGAGGGAGCCAGTGAAAATTGTTGGCAAAGAGAGCCGAGTTCTAAGGAACAAGAGGATCCACCTAGTCAAAGTGCAGTGGAGCGGGGATCCTAGAGACTGTACATGGGAGACTGAGGATAGCATCAAACAGGCTTATCCCAAGTGTAAAGTGGACATCTCCGAGTAAATCTTGTGTCGAGGTACATTTACAAACCTTGCATTTTCCATTTTTTTCCTACTTTATCATTGTTTCCTTTTCGGGGAAGAAAAGCTTTTAAGTAGGGGAGATTGTAACAACCCGGAAAATCAGAACCAATTTAAAATTTTTATTTTGGCTATTTCAGTGAATTTTGAATAGTTAAAATATTTTTTTAAATAATAATAATTAAAATTTTATTTTAATCGAAATTAGAATGAATATATTTATTTTAATTTCAAAAGGAATTCGAAATAGCATGGTAGTTCGAAAAGTCAAATCTGAACTTTGACTGAATGTACAGGATTCAAAATTGAACGAATTTTAGTGAAACCAAAAATATCTAAATCTGTTTAAAAATATATTTCCAACGAATCGAAAAATCGA
Source organism: Allium sativum (assembly GCA_030737875.1). NCBI lineage: Eukaryota > Viridiplantae > Streptophyta > Magnoliopsida > Asparagales > Amaryllidaceae > Allium > Allium sativum. Next base: position 441,732,572 of record CM060923.1, on the reverse strand, counting down.
AATTTCATAGCGGGAATCAAAAGGTATGGCTTGTTGAATATTCAAAATAGTCGCTATGGAATATAGTATAATTTTTAGCCCATATAAAAGGCTATTTTACAAACGACCTCCGTTTTCGACGAAACCACTTTTGTTGGACTTCGAATGTTAAATTATTGTTAGGTATCAATTTTCATAATTTTTTGAATTAGTATGTGAGCATGGAAAAAGAAAATATGTTTTGTCAATTTTAGTCAAATTTAATCGACTTGAAAATGACCATTTTTCAAACGGTCTCTAAATTCGACGAAATTAATCTTATTAGGACCGTATCGTCAAAAAAAAGCTAAATATATTTTTTTTGTAATTTTTAGAGTACGTATGTGGCTTCGGTGAATTTAAATGTACGATTGAATTAATTAAACAAAAGATTTAAATTTTAAATTAAAGAAATCAGGCTTAAGACAGTCGTTTGGGCTGACGGGACCTAGCCCATTGGATCAGGAACGGGGGCTATTGGGTGGTATCAACTCTTGTTGGGTTGAAATTAGAACTGTGAAGGATTTACGGATTTATTTGTAAAACGAGTAATTAAAATATTATAAATATTATAACTGTGAAGGATTTACAGGTTTATTTGTAAAATGAGTAATTAAAATATTATAAAAGAGAGCCGAGTTCTGAGGAACAAGAGGATCCACCTAGTCAAAGTGCAGTGGAGCGGGGATCCTAGAGACTGTACATAGGAGACTGAGGATAGAATCAAACAGGCTTATCCCAAGTGCAGAGTGGACATCTCCGAGTAAATCTTGTATCGAGGTACATTTACAAAACCTTGCATTTTTTGTTTTTTTTCCTACTTTATCATTGTTTCCTTTTCGGGGAAGAAAAGCTTTTAAGTGGGGGAGATTGTAACAACCCGGAAAATCAGAACCAATTTAAAATTTTTATTTTGGCTATTTCAGTGAATTTTGAATAGTTAAAATATTTTTTTTTAAATAATAACGATTAAAATTTTATTTTAATCGAAATTAGAATGAATATATTTATTTTAATTTCAAAAGGAATTCGAAATAGCATGGTAGTTTGAAAAGTCAAATCTGAACTTTGACTAAATGTACAGGATTCAAAATTGAACGAATTTTAGTGAAACCAAAAATATCTAAATCTGTTTAAAAATATATTTCCAACGAATCGAAAAATCAAAAATTCATAGCGGGAATCAAAAGGTATGGCTTATTGAATATTCAAAATAGTCGCTATGGAATATAGTATAATTTTTAGCCCATATAAAAGGCTATTTTACAAACGACCTCCGTTTTCGACGAAACCACTTTTGTTGGACTCAGAATGTTAAATTATTGTTAGGTATCAATTTTCATAATTTTTTGAATTAGTATGTGAGCATGGAAAAAGAAAATATGTTTTGTCAATTTTAGTCAAATTTAATCGACTTGAAAATGACCATTTTTCAAACGGTCTCTAAATTCAACGAAATTAATTTTATTAGGACCGTATCGTCAAAAAAAAGCTAAATATATTTTTTCTGTAATTTTTAGAGTCCGTATGTGGCTCCGGTGAATTTAAATGTACGATTGAATTAATTAAATAAAAGATTTAAATTTTAAATTAAAGAAATCAGGCTTAAGACAGTCGTTTGGGCTAACGAGACCTAGCCCATTGGATCAGGAACGGGGGCTATTGGGTGGTATCAACTCTTGTTGGGTTGAAATTAGAACTGTGAAGGATTTACGGGTTTATTTGTAAAATGAGTAATTAAAATATTATAAATATTATAACTATGAAGGATTTACAGGTTTATTTGTAAAATGAGTAATTAAAATATTATAAAAGAGAGCCTGGTTCTGAGGAACAAGAGGATCCACCTAGTCAAAGTGCAGTGGAGCGGGGATCCTAGAGACTGTACATGGGAGACCGAGGATAGCATCAAACAGGCTTATCCCAAGTGCAGAGTGGACATCTACGAGTAAATCTTGTATCGAGGTACATTTACAAAACCTTGCATTTTCTGTTTTTTTTCCTACTTTATCATTGTTTACTTTTCGGGGAAGAAAAGCTTTTAAGTGGGGGAGATTGTAACAACCCGGAAAATCAGAACCAAATTTTTCTATTTTGGCTATTTCAGTGAATTTTGAATAGTTAAAATAATTTATTTTAAATAATAACAATTAAAAATTTATTTTAATCGAAATTATAATGAATATATTTATTTTAATTTCAAAAGGAATTGGAAATTGCATGGTAGTTCGAAAAGTCAAATCTGAACTTTGACTGAATGTACAGGATTCAAAATTGAACGAATTTTAGTGAATCCAAAAATATCTAAATCTGTTTAAAAATATCTTTCCAACGAATCGAAAAATCGAAATTTCATAGCGGGAATCAAAAGGTATGGCTTGTTGAATATTCATAATAGTCGCTATGGAATATAGTATAATTTTTAGCCCATATAAAAGGCTATTTTACAAACGACCTCCGTTTTCGACGAAACCACTTTTGTTGGACTCGGAATGTTAAATTATTGTTAGATATCCATTTGCATAATTTTTTTAATTAGTATGTGAGCATGGAAAAAGAAAATATGTTTTGTCAATTTCAGTCAAATTTAATCGGCTTGAAAATTGCCATTTTTCAAACAGTCTCTAAATTTGACAAAATTAATTTTGTTAGGACCGTATCGTCAAAACAAAGCTAAATATATTTTTTCTGTAATTTTTATAGTTCGTATGTGGCTCCGGCGAATTTAAATGTACGATTGAATTAATTAAATAAAAGATTTAAATTTTAAATTAAAGAAATCAGGCTTAAGGCAGTCGTTTGGGCTAACGGGACCTAGCCCATTGGATCCGGAACGGGGGCTATTGGGTGGTATCAACTCTTGTTGGGTAGAAATTAGAACTGTGAAGGATTTACGGGTTTATTTGTAAAATGAGTAATTAAAATATTATAAATATTCCTTAATCCATTTCAAAACCCTAATCACCACTACTGTAGCCGCCACCATATCGAATCCATGGCTGAAACACTCCCTTCTTCTTCCATTAATCTCTTCCAATCCGTTCTATAAAAATCCCTGCTCCTTTGGAGTTTATTGTAGAGATTTATTCACTCTACAATCCCATATGGAGTTGATCAGTTCTTGTCGCGTATTGTGCCCGAAACAGAGCCCCAAAGTCTCGGCATTGAAACCGCCGCCACCCCCTCCTGCCCTAATCGCACCCTATAGCGGTGGGACCCCCAGGCGTGCCTCCCCCTACTCTCTGGCGTGCCATCACCGGATCGTCGTCCAGCCACTTGTGGTGTTTGCAAATCTAAAACCTAGGTTGGAAGCTTTCTGAAAAAGCACGGCCTTAGTCCATTGGAGAAGAAAGAGTGTAATTCTATCCTAATTAATTTAATTATTTAATCTAAAAATATTATCTTCGTAAATTAAATCATAACTCATTCATATGAACTCAGAATTGAACGATTTCTGAAGCGTTGCAATCGTGAGGCTGAGATCTGCGTTTCTAGATTGACTAGGGCCAATTCTGAGCAGATCAAAATTTTGGACAAATTTGATCCTTAATTGAAATGACAGTGAGATTTCTGATTTAAATTATTAGTTATAATTTAATTATTTTTCTCGCTATTTAAATTATTGTATGTATGTTAATGATTAGATCTGCAATGTTATGAAATTTAGAATTTGTTGATTTGTTGTTTTGTGGTGTATTGAGATGTTCGTGATTGATTAGATCTACGATTAAATTTCTTCCTTTTTGTTGAATCTCTAGTTGCGGTTAAATACAGATCTAAAATAAAATCATATTTTATTTTAGATCCACCCATTAATATTGATGTGGTTTATACATAAAAATATAGTTTTTATTGAATACATAAATTGGGGATTGAAAGTTAGAATAAAGATTTCATCTTTATTATGACACGTGAACCTTGGAATTAATCTAATAATTAAAAAAAATCTCATTTTACTGTTACATGAAATATGTATCTTGTAAATGAATTGGAGTTGAAATAAAAGATTGCTTTTTTTTTTTTCAATTAGTTAAAATGTAAAAAGAACATATTCTGTTTTTAGTTAAAAAGAACATATTTTGTTGTCATTTTCTTTTTAGATAAAAAGAACATATTTTGCTGTCATTTTCTTTTTAGAGAAAAAGGACATATTCTTAGCGTCAAAGTTGTCCAAATAAAAAGAACATATTTTTAGCGTCAAAGTTGTCCAAATAAAAAGAACATATTCTTAGCGTCAAAGTTGTCCAAATAAAAAGAACATATTCTTAGCGTCAAAGTTGTCCAAATAAAAAGAACATATTTTTAGCATCAAAGTATATTTTTAGCGTCAAAGTTGTCCTAATAAAAAGAACATATTTTTGGCGTCAAAGTTATTCAAATAAAAAGATTGGATTTAAAAGTGACATTTTTATTGTCATTTTATATGTAATAAAAAGAACTGAATTAAAAGTGACATTTTTATTGTCATATTAGATGTTATAAGAAGAATAGAATTACATGTTACATTTTTATTGTCATTTTAGATGTAATAAGAAGAATAAAATTACATGTTACATTTTTATTGTCATTTTAGATGTAATAAAAAGAATAGAATTAAAAGTGACATTTTTATTGTCATTTTAGATGTAATAAGAAGAATAGAATTACATGTTACATTTTTATTGTCATTTTAGATGTAATAAAAAGAACAGAATTAAAAGTGACATTTTCATTGTCATTTTAGATGTAATAAGAAGAATAGAATTACATGTTACATTTTTATTGTCATTTTAGATGTAATAAAAAGAATAGAATTAAATTTTACATTTTTATTGTTATTTTAGATGTAATAATAAGAATAGAATTAAAAGTGACATTTTTATGGACATTTTAGATGAAATAAAAAGAATAGAATTAAATGTTACATTTTTATTGTCATTTTAGATGTAATAAAAAGAATAGAATAAAAAGTGACATTTTTATTGTCATTTTAGATGTAATAAAAAGAATAAAATTACATGTTACATTTTTATTGTCATTTTAGATGTAATAAAAAGAATAGAATTAAAAGTGACATTTTTATTGTCATTTTAGATGTAATAAAAAGAATAGAATTAAATGTTACATTTTTATTGTCATTTTAGATGCAATAAAAAGAATAGAATTAAAAGTGATATTTTTATGGACATTTTAGTTGTAATAAAAAGAATAGAATTAAATATTACTTTTTATTGTTATTTTAGATGCAATGAAAAGAATAGAATTACAAGTGACATTTTTTATTATCATTTTAGATGCAATAAAAAGAGTAGATTTTAAAGATTCATTTATGTTGTCATTTCATATGCAATAAAAAGAGTAGATTTAAAAGTGGCATTTTTATTGTTATTTTAGATGCAATGAAAAGAGTAGATGTAATAGTGACATTTTTATTGTCATTTTAGATGCAATAAAAAGAATAGATTTAAAAGTGACACTTTTATTGTCATTTTAGTTACAAAAGAAAGGAGCAGGATTAAAAATCATGTTTTTATTGTCATTTGGTTTCAATAAAAAGAGCGAACATTTACAAAAAAATAAAAAATATTTTCAATCTAATTTAGTCTCCATTGAAAAGAATTAGACATTAAAATATGATTTGTTTCAAATTGTCACTTTTATCATGTTAATTAGGATTAAGAAAATCATATGTAAAATTTCTAACATGAATATGGATTGTACTTGGCTTGCATGTGATTGATTGAAAGTAATTGAAATCGCCAAACGATTTTATATATATATATATATATATATATATATATATATATAAATTAAAACTAAACGAATCGCGCGTGGTAGTTCGCGTTTCAACAATCGTAATTTTAAACGATTATACCGAAAGATCCAACCGTTGGATTTTCCCAAAACTGGAACCGTTAGGACCGCTTTGGGAAGATCTTTCCAACGAAATAAATTTTGTTAAAATCCAACGGTTAGATTTCGAGAAATGTGTAAATCAAATTTTGGTAAAAACAACGTCAGGGCCGCCCCTTTGACCCGAAGCGTCGTTTAATTATATTGAGCTATTTTAAATAAATAAATATAGCGATAAATTGTTATAAATAAATATTAACGATATGAAATGATTTAAATGATAATTATTCGAGAATTATTTGAAAATACCGAGTTCAACTGATTTCAAATAATTATACGACGATTTAAATCGAAGATATAGAAGATGGTGATTGAAGACCGACATTCTTCACATCGAATGGACGACTACTGATGCCTTTGATAGGAGTTGCTGCCTTGAAAGGGTTACAGTGTTAGTTGTACGGACGTACTTGTTGATTGTCTGGATTAGCGAGCACCTCTCCTCTGTATCGGACATACGGGACGAGGAATAAGGTGACTCCGGTTTCGTTCAGACCCAAAATGGACTTGTAAATGGATGCTTGTCTGACATTGAATTTCATTCCATGTAAATTAAATTGATTTCTATTTAATATATATCCATTGTGGCCCTGAATCCATTCACGTACCCCCTACACATAGTGATCCAAAGTTACAGACATCGACAACCCCTTAGCACACGTCCCGCAGCAAAGCCTAACTCATGAAGTTAACTCTTTGGTTCCCAACTGGATCCTGAGTACAAACTTCCCACTTGGACTACCTTTGCATCTCGGGTTTTGGTCTTCTCCTCCGGATCGGTCTTCATTCAGTTCATAGTTCATGCCTCGCGTTCAAGCTTCCTGGTTCAGTTCGTTGTCACCATACTGGTTCGGATCGGGTTGCTGCATATGGATCGGGTCAGCCTCCTTCTGCTCGTGGTCAGGCTCCAGGTCGTGCTCCTTCCACTGGGTCGGGTCGCACTGCTGTAATGGGTCGGGGTCCTCCATTGGCTTGTGGGTCGAGCCTCCATCAGTTCGGATCGTGAGCACCTACTGGTTCGGGTCGTGGTGGAGCTTCGGTTCAGATCGTGCTTCAGGCGCGAGCAGCTCGTGGTGACCAAACTTGAAGGGATGAGGCACATCTGGCGGCTCGTGGCACGTGGACTCGATCCAGTCGACTCATGACACATGGGGGCGATTCGATCCGGTCCCTGCACAACTTTCTGCTACTTTTCCAATGACTATCTCACGCCATTCGACGGCGTTTTCGACCATTCTAACTGTTCTAATCAATCTCAAAGCATACCATACATTCATAGCCACATGTAGTATCGACCACAAGCACCAAAACAATAATCATAGCATGTAAAATGGATCAAACATACCCAAAAACCCATATTTTCCCCTCAATCATGTTAAGAACAACTAATGATAGGATTAACAAAAATTAACCAAATTAGCCAAATTTTATAACAGAGGTATAAAATAATGTTTTAGAATTTATAAATAATTTTCCAGAATTTATTTATGCATAAATTCACCAATTAACACTAATCACCCTAATTAATTGTAATTAGTGTCAAAACAATGCTAATCACTCACCTTTGCCACAAATAAAACTCAGATCTGAAATGAATTCTCTGTTTGGCACGAATACTGATGCCTAACAGCAGCTCTAACCTTGCTTCGGTGCTATCTCTCCTTAATTTGATGTTGCTAAGCCTAATCTTCAATTAGAAAGTGGTTTAGAGGTGTTTTAGATGTTGGAGGCCATGGCTAGGTTGAGAGGAATGAATAGTGACGGCTGAAAAATGAAGAAAAGGTATCCTCTAAACCCTAACAGCCCTTTTAAACTCCTAATCCCGAAATTCCCCTTTGGACCTAGCTGTTAATCACCCGGTTAAGTCCAATTAAGCTGTTTTTCACCATCTGAAACTTGTTTCATCCATATCTCCCAAACAATGAGTCCGTTTGGCTAATGTGACCACTCTACAGAATTGTAAACCATCATCCGAATCCAATGGAATTAGCTTCAGGTCAAAACTCCTTTCCAATCAAAAGTTATGGCCAAAACAAGATCAGCTAGGGCAAAACGGTTATTTAAAAATTGGGAAAAATTATGAATATGGAAAATGACCCCAATAGTCGTCTCACAAAGTTACATGACCATACGACTCTCTATGACAATGAAATAAATATTCTACGTTCCTATGATGCATAGAATGCGGGTCGTTACACTCTCCCCCCCTTAAGAAATTTCATCCCCGAAATTTCTTAACCCAAAACATACAAAGGATCCCGCATGCCTACCAACCACAAACAACAATCAAACATGCAAAACAAATAAAACAAGCCTATCCTAGCATGCAGAAAGACTAAATCGAAGCTAAAATCTTACCAGGCGAAGAGTTCTCTATACGCCCTCCTAATGCTCTCCTCTCTCTCCTAAGTTCAGTCATTTTCATTCTCGCCCCACTGAACTTTGACTAGTTTCACCGCTTTCCTTCGAAGTTGCTTCTTATCGTTCCCAACAATACCCATAGGCCTGCGGTTCCCAACCACCTCGGGTTCAGCTTCGATATCATCCAACTGATCAGGTGAAATAGTCACATCGGGGTCGTGTACGAACTTCCTTAACTGGAAACATGAAATACTTTACGAACTCCTGCCATCTTCTCTGGTAATTCAACTTTATGTGCCAAATTCCGAATTAGCTCAAGAACCGGGAATGGACCAACAAATCTTGGTGCTAACTTGCCTCTCCTGCCAAATCGTATCACGCTCTTCAACGGAGAAATCTTGACAAACACCAAGTCGCCAATGGAGAACTTTAATTCTCTTCTCCTCTTGTCAGCATAACTTTTCTGCCTATCTTGGGCAGCCTTCATTCGCTGTTGGATAACCTTAATCTTAGCTGAAGTTTCTCTTATCACATCTGGTCCAAGCACAAACTTCTCACCAGTTTCTAACCAACATGACAGTGAGTTGCACGGTCTTCCGTACAAAGCTTCAAATGGAGCCATACCGATACTGGATTGATAACTATTATTATATGCAAACTCTACTAGATGCAAATGGTCAACCCATGATCCACCAAGGTCTAATATGCAAGCTCTCAAAAGATCCTCTAATACTCGATTCACCCTCTTTGTTTGTCCGTTGGTTTGAGGATGATACGCAGTACTGAGATGTAATTCTGATCCTAACGCCTCTTGTAAGCTCTTCCAAAATCCACTAGTGAATAACGGATCTTGGTCACTTACAATGCCTTTGGGTATTCCATGAAATCTCACTACCCACTTTACATATAGTTCAGCTAACTTAGCTGCTGCCCTGTTTGACTTGACGGGTATAAACCTTGCACTATTAGTCAATCGGTCCACAATCACCCAAATGCTATCATGGCCCGACCTAGTTCTTGGTAACCCATCAATAAAATTCATTGAGACTTGTTCCCATTTCCATTCTGGAACTTCTAATGGTTGTAGCAAACCACTAGGCTTCTTTTGCTCAGCTTTAACTATCTGGCAATTCATTCACTTGGATATAAACTTCCCAACGCCTCTTTTCATCCCTTCCCAGTAGTAAGTCTGCTTCATGTCTCGATACATTTTGTTACCACCGGGATGTATAGTCAGTTTTGAGTGATGACATTCTCTAAGCACTTCATCTCTCAATCCATTGATATTGGGTACAACTAGTCTTCCATTCTTTCTAAGCCAACCATTTCGATCAAGCCCATACTTTCTCATCTCTTCATCGATTCCCATCTCTAACTTTGAGATGATTTCCAATAGGTTAGGATCGTCCCTCTGACTAGAACCAATCCGCTCAATCAAAGTGGGTCTGATCATCAAATTTGCTAACATTTCTGGATCCAATTCGCACTTCGGTCTGAAATCATACCCAACGATGTACTCCAGTTGCTTCCATTCTAGAAACATAGCCCCTAAACTGGCATGTCGCCTACTCAATGCATCAGCCACCGCATTGCCCTTTCCTGGTGTATATGCGATGTCGAAATCATAGGAAGCTAAGAATTCTAACCATCTCTGCTGACGGAGATTTAAATCTTTTTGAGAGAAGAGATACTTTAATGATTTATGATCAGTAAACTGCTCAAATCTTTCTCCCAAGAGATAATGTCTCCACATCTTCAATGCGAATACGATCGCTGCTAATTCCAAGTCGTGGGTAGGGTATCTTATCTCGTGCGGCTTCAGTTGCCGACTTGTATAAGCTATAACCCTACCTCCTTGCATCAATACAACACCTAGCCCGGTACCACATGCATCCGTATATACCGTCATCTCTTCATTCCCCTTAGGAATGACTAATACTGGTGCACATGTCAACTTTTCCTTTAGACTCTTGAATGCATTCTCGCACTTTTCGTCCCAGACGAAAGCTTGATTCTTCTTGGTTAACTGAGTCAACGATGCTGCTATCTTGGAGAAGTCTTGGATAAACTTACGATAATATCCAACTAATCCCAAGAAACTTCGTATGTCAGTTGCATTCTTGGGCGTAGACCAATCTTGTACCGTATCCATCTTCGCAGGATCCATGACAATACCATTCTCTGAAACAACATGGCCCAAGAATCTCACTTCCCTCCTCCAGAAGTGAGACTTAGAGAACTTTGCTTTCATTTGGTGTTTTCTCAACACCTCCATCACTATCCTCAAATGTTCCTTGTGTTCTTCCTCTGTCCTCGAGTAGACCAAAATATCATCCACGAACACAAGGACAAACTTATTCAACTAATCTATGAATACCCTATTCATAAGATCTACAAAATGTGCTGGCGCATTGGTCAACCCGAATGGCATGACCAACCACTCATAAAATCCAGACGACGTCCGAAATGTCGTTTTAGCTATACTCTCAGCTTCCACTCTAAGCTGATGAAAACCTGTCGCGAGATCCAACTGATAAAACATTCTCGCTCCACTCAACTGATCAAACAAATCATCTATCCATGGAAGAGGATACTTATTCTTCCTCTTCACTTTATTCAACTCGTGATAGTCTACACACAAACGAAGGGAACCATCCGCCTTGGTAGCTAACACAACTGGTGCTACCCATTCAAAAACACTCCTTCCGATAAATCCCTTCTTCAAAAGATCGCTGAATTGCATCCTGAGCTCTCGCTGCTCCCTTGGTGCCATACGACGAAGTGGCATCACTATAGGTCTGGCATATTTCACTAAATCAATACGGAACTCAATCTCTTGGTGTGGTGGAAGCCCGGTCACTTCTTCGAAGTCATTCAGATACTGGCCAACCACGGGCACATCTGACAACTCATCATGCGGGATGTCGAGGGAATTTAGAAAACTAGCCATTACCCCATTACTAGGTAGACCACCAAACACTACCCTCTGCCCATCATCCTCTTTAGTTGTCACCAAAAAGCCCTCACAGTCTACCACCACCCCGTATCTTTGGAGCCAATCGACTCCTAAAATAATGCCAAACCCTGTAATGCCCAAAATAAAGCAATCACAAGCAAACATACATCCATGACTCGATAAGACCACATTACGACAAATCATGCTAAGGCTAGTCGGACCACCAATCGGGTTCGTCACTACTAAAGGTGCAACAACCCGAATTCTAATAACATGTTGAAACTAGAAATAAGGGTATAATTAATTTTTAAAATAAGAATCAAGAGAAATGGGTTACGCCATTGCGTTCATCTCAAAATTTTACATGAAATAGAGTCCGAGATTTCGAAAATCGGAGTCTGGATGAAGAAGTTATGGCCTGTAGAAGATTCAATAGATTTTAGGCAGCACAGGACCAGGCAAGTCGACCTGGGGGCCAGGTCAACCATGTGGTCGACCCTAGGGTCGACCTACCCCCCAGGTCGACCATGTGGTCGACCTCCCCCCCTTACAGGTCGACCTGGTCGGCCTGTTTTGACCCTGAACCCATTTTTGAAGCCTGAGACGTGTTTTGATGGTCCGGATTGATTCTAGGGTTAATCTAAGGGCCTAAACTAGTTGCTACACCTATAAATACACCCTTAGACTTAACCTAATTCATATAAAATCATTCTTACACCATTATGCTGCTAAAATACCCCTTGAACCATGGCCGCCGTCTCCAAATCAAAGTACAAACATTCAAACTCAAATCAATTCAAAGAACAAGGCTTCTACAATGATTCAAGACAATAAATTAACAACACCGCGACATTTTTACAACAAATTCAGTTCTTAATTCATTAGCCATGCTCTGTAAGTTCTAGTTGTTTTTAGATTTAAACATTTAATTGTAATATGTCAATGGAATAAAGTGGAATTGGATTTAAGTATGTTTATTGATTCAGATCTATTTCTGTTGCTTCTTGAATCTTGAGTTTTGGGACTTTTCTATTCTCATTTTCATGTCAAGCCTATGATCTATTCAGCTTGTTATAAATCAGTTTTTCTTGATTCATATTGATATTATTACCAAGTTGTAATCTTCATGCCTGTGATGATGTTTTTCTCTCTGATCTTATTTTTATGCAAAATTCTACCTTCCCCTATTTATTTTCTTTTGATGAACCTAGGTCAATTTCGGACCTAGGCCTAAACTACGATATACGTGCGATGGTATACGGGGGAAATATTGGAATATTGCCTAGTGGAATATATGTGTTTGGTGGAATTGATGGCATAACATAAAAATTGGATATTTGGGTATTACTACCATTAACATGAAATTGGATATTTGGGTATTGTCAATATAATTGAAATTGCAAGTTTGGGCGTTGGCATAAATAATTTGGCATGAAGTAGTCATACATGAATTGGCATGTAAATTAAATCACGAGTTTGGGACTATGTAAGTTTAAATCAAAAGATTGGGCTTATGTTAATTAGGCATATGTAGAATTGGGAATTTGAACATGAAAGCAATTATAAACTTGATAGTTGGCATAAACATGTATTGTGAACTTGGGCAACTGACATGTACTGTAATAAAAAAATTATAGTTTGGGATAACTACATCATGAATCATGATTTGGGTTTATTGGGTATGAAACTTGATACATGTAATTTTGGCTAGAACTTGACATGGTAAAATTGCATGAAAATTGGCATACATGTAAAACGACATGAATTAAACATATGTAAATTTGGTATGAATTGGGCATATGTAAAAACTGACATGAAATCTAGAACTTGGGCATATGTTAATTATATAAAATTTGGAGTTGAAACATATATGATAATTTATGACTTGGTAGAGGTATAATATGAACGCGCCTAAGTTGGGTTTTGGGTAATCGGCATGTATTGTAAATAAAAGGCTATAACTTGGCATAACCTTATAGTGAATTATGATAATAATTTGGGAATACATTTTGGGGCAAAAACGTGAATTATGAACTTGATAATTGGCATATAACTGAAAATATGAATGTGGTTGGAACATGAACATTCCTATATGTTAAACACATGAACTAATATTGGGGTTATGGGTGGAATACGACCATTAATGAACCTTTGACACGAGGTTAGACTCAGTATGTGGTGTAAATCTGCCCGAAACCGCCCGGCAAATCCAGTAGCCACAAAGTGTCAGTCTAATGTGAGAGGTCGAAGGCCAAATTGTAGGCGTAACAGTTTATGACACAAGGTTAGACCCAGTTTGTGGTATAAATCTGCCCGGAACCGCCCGACGAATCCAGTGGCCACAAAATGCACGATCTAATGCGAGAGGTCATGATTCGTTCATCATAATGAATGAATTAAGGAATACTAACCATAATAAGACGTGGGTATGGTTAGAGGGTTAGGTGGGATGACATGGAAATTTGACATGTAAATGTGGACCTAACCGGTATGAGTTAAGAACATGTAAAACTTATAAATGTAGGCTCAACCAACTTAACTGTTAATCAGACCAATAGGTGAGTTAAGTAATATGACTAGACTAATGACACTTAACCAATATAATATGAATGGGTGGGTTAAGTAACGTGGCTAGGCTAATGACACTTAACCGTTATAACATGACTAGCGGATGGGTTGGGCTAACTTGAATAGGTTGATAACACCCAATCGATATAACCTGATGCGTGGTAGGGTTAAGTAAACACACGAGGGTAACACTTAACCATTATAATATGACTGGTGGATGGGGTTAAGTTAACATGCACTTAACCAATATAACGTGATGTGTGGTAAGGTTAAGTAACAACAGAGGGTAACACTTAACCATCACAACATAATAAGTAGGTGGGCTAAGTCAATGTACACTTAACCAATATGACATGACATGCGGTGGGGTTAAGTTAACAGAAGGGAGAACACTTAGCCAGTATAACAAGGCTTGCGGTGGGTTACGTAACACAAGGAACAACACTTAACCGATATAACATGATGTGTGGTAGGGTTAAGTAAAACAAGAGAAAACACTTAACCAACTTAACGTGATGAACGGAGAGGGTTAAGTACATATCGGGTTGGTGGGTAATATTAGTAAATATAGGCCCACAAACTTAACCATTAATAAGCATGCTTGAATCGGTGGGTAAAGTACACCACGGGAAGGTGGGTAATATCTGTATATATAGGCCCACAAACTTAACCAGTAGGAAACCCTAGTAACGGGGACCCATTTCAGCAGTAACCCAATTAGGTATCATGGTACCCTGAAACTAGGCAGGGTGGGGCATGATTACTGGGCTGATTGTAAGCGGTCAAAAGCGACGACGGTGGGTGCACAGTGTGGGTTCTAACGGGGTGCGGGCGTGCACACACTCCGGACCAGACAAACAGGGAACTGGGGCATCAGTAGTATAACCTATGTATTCTAGAATTGCGTCGGGCCGCCACCATGGGTCTTGATACACCCCATGATGGGACCAGCATAGGTATCCACAATCATTGGGGTCCGTATGACACACATAGGTAGCATAATCCCTAGGTTGGACCTAGGTGGCATAAACCCTAAATCCGAGAAGCGTTCAATAGGTAGCATAATCCCTAGGTTGGACCTAGGTGGCATAAATGCTGGTTGAATCTAGGAAGCGCTCGATAGAAAAACCTAGATTAGATCTAGGTAATAAATAATAGATGTACACGTGAAAGCAACCTTAATTTCGGGGATTGGGATCACGTTATGATTTTATCATTTTATATAGATTACTAGTTGGGACACTAGTTAGGTGGTGCAGAGCAAATAGATATCGTTTTAATGGTGAAGCAGAGAAATCTTGCGATGCTTGATAGAAATCTTGCGAAACTATACTTAGTTCATCTTGAATGGGAACCTTGCAATGTTATACTTGATTCATCGTGCCTGTAGCTTACCTTGTCATCATGCTTATGTTTACTTTCAGTTTATTCATGCCATATTATCTTCACCTGTTTTTATGCTGAAAGCCACTAGGACTTACTCAGTCTTTATGACTGACCCGGTTTGTTTCGCCTCTTTTTCTTTCGTTCCCCCCCAGGTTCGCAGGGTGGAAATACAGCTTAGTTCAGATCTTACCAAGCTCCGAGGCTCTTTCATGTGCTGCTTGGATCTCTCTCGGCTATGGCTTGCTTTGCTTTATTGGGGAATACTACAATTTATTTTCATGCTTCTTTTTTTTTAGCAAGACAGATATTTTAGCTATGTAATTGGGTATTGGAAGTTGATGGGCTTTTATTGTAAACAATTATATTTAATAAATGATTTGAAGTACTTCTACTTTACCTTCCGCTATTTTATATATGTCTGTCTTGTAATATTTCTGTTCCAGTACCCATAATGCTCAATTGAAGTTAAGGCATTCCCTTTGTGAGTGACCTTAACAGATGTGGGGTGTTACATTTGGTATCAGAGTAGAAGGTTACCAAACTAGGCAACAAGCTATTAAAAACCTTCTGAAATTATTTTCAAAACATTTACAAAGAAGCATTTTTCTAAAAAAAAAAGTTTTGTTTTACGAAAGGCATATTCCCCAAAGCCATATGCCCTATCTTTTGATTCTCTCTTTGAATCTCTTCTTCCTCTCTTTTCACCATAGTCTTGTAGGCGTGTGTCGAAGGGAAAAGGAGTGCCCAACCTCTATCTGTAGCCGCAGTATTTACTTGCGACTAATCTTATTTCAAGCTTTGTAGGGTTGCCGTGCGATGGAGGTAGCTTTCGAGAAACTTGTCAACAAGCTATACAGGGATAGCAAGAACGAGGATAAAAGAACACAAGCCTAAGGATGAGAAACTTGTTGATATGGCTTAATCCACGAAGGAGGAAAAGGTGAAAGGAAAGAGGCCCAAGTGAGAGAATAATAAAACCCATGACAAGAGAGAGTATCTTTGGTATGGTAAAAAGGGACATGTAGTTAAGTATTATAGGACAAGAACAAGATCGTCGAGAGGGCAATTGTATGCTCTCACTACTAGCATACCTAAGAGAGGTGGTAACGTTTCTGTTAAAGGTTTAGCTTTTCTTTTCTATCATCCCATTAGAACTTTGTTTTTGTACATCGCATCCTTTTAATTCTGCTTCGATAGTCGAAGTCTCTGCACCTTAGTACTAGCGTAGTAGAGGATCCCGTTTTTGTCTCCAATCCTGTTGGGGAATCAACTCATTTATTCATGACTTGTTTGGATTTGAAAATGTCTATGCAAAGTGTTGAGTTTAGAAGTAATGCTTATGTTTTGGGCTATGGGTTGTTTCTAGCGATGGAGTGGTTATCCAGAAATGATACCATTCTCGAGTATGAAAAGAGGGTAGTTAGACTCTTGACTTGCCCCGGTAATGCCCTCGAAGTCTAGTGTAACCCTTAGGGTTCTGCCATGCTTAGTTACCTAGAATCTCTTAATATATTTATTGATCCGCTCGAGTAATGTTCGCCACTAAGGCGGATGGTTCATCTCGCTTGTGCATGAGTTATATAAAATCACCTTATTAAGTACACTTGGCAACATGGTTGGCATTTGTTTATTTTCAAGAGATAATTCATTTATGTGGAATACCTTCTAGTAAGTGAACGAGATCCGAGATTCACTAGTGAATTTTGGAGAGCTTGCATGAAACTATGAGTACGCAGTTATGTTTGGGCCGAGTATACTAGAAGAAGAATAAGTGAAAGTGGAACGAGAGGTGACAGTGAAATGAGTTCCAACTCATATTTTGGAAATAGGAATTAAGAAGCTACGGAATTGTGAAGCTAAAGACGGTCAAAGCACAATGGAGTTAAGCTCAAGGAAATGCGACTCAGAAGATTGAAGACTAGACATGTGCATCATATCTCTTTTTAAGAGTATATCCTTGATCCATCTTTTCTTGTAGAGCTTATTTGCATGCTATCTTTTAAGTATAACCTCTCGGTCCTATTCTCCATCCTATTTCTGTTGCAAACCCCATAGGGAGTATGACTCATCTGTTAGTAATACATGTTGGGGTTTGAGGGTATCCGTTGGGTTGACTAATTTTTTTTTTTTTTTGGTTTTATATGATATGAGTTGGTCTTAGGAAGGGATTTCTTGTGACCAAAAAGGAGTCCATCATGCTTAGTTTTCTAGAAACATATATATTGGTTGGTTAATTCTTTGGGTATCAGTCTGATATTGATTTCGGTCTTCGGGGCTGGTGCTTAGGGAGTTCCCATAATCAGTATATATATATGTGACATAGATTTCCAGTTTTGACATTACCTAATGGGCACAAAGTTTTTACTTGCTTCTATCATTCGACTATATCTTTAGGTAGGAACAATTGGGTGTAAACATGTGTTTGAGACATGTTATGATTGATGGTTGCAAATGGTTGCAAGTGGTTGCAAGTGATTGCTAATGGTTGCTTATGGATGCATATACACGCACCTTAGACACTAGATCGGCTCCGTCACCTTCCATATTGCATATGCATGAGTGTTTATACTTGTTTATGGATGAAATTAAATATGTTATCATGTGGATGTTGCATATGGATGGATGTTTGTGCACGCATATAGTGTTTATGTGATTAGGACTATTTGCATACATGTAGGACTCATGGCACTAAAACATATTTTGCATTAAAGAGATCAATCAGGCCTGATCATTTGCATTAGATAAGGAACATATACACACACTTTCTGCATATGTTCATACAGCATTAGAAATATCTTAAGGACAATGGATGCCTGTTATTGATGATTGAGTAGATGGATTATTGGATGGTAGGACACACTCTTCTTAACTTGAAGATTTCGGAGACGAAATCCTTTAAGGAGGGGAGAATGTAACAACCCGAATTTTAATAACATGTTGAAACTAGAAATCAGGGTATAATTAATTTATAAAATAAGAATCAAGGGAAACGGGTTACGCCATTGCGTTCGTCTCGAAATTTTACATGAAATAGAGTCCGAGATTTCGAAAATCGGAGTCCGGATGAAGAAGTTATGGCCTGTAGAAGATTCAGTAGATTTTAGGCAGCACAGGACCAGGCAGATCGACCTGGGGGTCGACCTGGGGGCCAGGTCGACCATATGGTCGACCCTAGGGTCGACCTACCCCCCAGGTCGACACTGTGGTCGACCTCCCCCCCTTACAGGTCGACCTGGTCGGCCTGTTTTGACCCTGAACCCATTTTTGAAGCCTGAGACGTGTTTTGATGGTCCGGATTGATTCTAGGGTTAATCTAAGGGCCTAAACTAGTTGCTACACCTATAAAAACACCCTTAGACCTAACCTAATTCATATAAAATCATTCTTACACCATTATGCTGCTAAAATACCCCTTGAACCATGGCCGCCGTCTCCAAATCAAAGTACAAACATTCAAACTCAAATCAATTCAAAGAACAAGGCTTCTACAATGATTCAGGACATTAAATTAACAACGCCGCGACATTTTTACAACAAATTCAGTTCTTAATTCATTAGCCATGCTCTGTAAGTTCTACTTGTTTTTAGATTTAAACATTTAATTATAATATGGCCATGGAATAAAGTGGAATTGGATTTAAGTATGTTTATTTATTCAGATCTATTTCTGTTGCTTCTTGAATCTTGAGTTTTGGGACTTTTCTATTCTCATTTTCATGTCAAGCCTATGATCTATTCAGCTTGTTGTAAATCAGTTTTTCTTGATTCATATTGATATTATTACCAAGTTGTAATCTTCATGCTTGTGATTATGTTTTTCTCTCTGATCTTATTTTTATGCAAAATTCTACCTTCCCCTATTTATTTTCTTTTGATGAACCTAGGTCAATTTCGGACCTAGGCCTAAACTACGATATATGTGCAATGGTATACGGGGGAAATATTGGAATATTGCCCAGTGGAATATATGTGTTTGGTGGAATTGATGGCATAACATAAAAATTGGATATTTGGGTATTACTACCATTAACATGAAATTGGATATTTGGGTATTGTCAATATAATTGAAATTAAATGTTTGGGCATTGGCATAAATAATTTGGCATGAAGTAGGCATACATGAATTGGCATGTAAATTAAATCACGAGTTTGGGACTATGTAAGTTTAAATCAAAAGATTGGGCTTATGTTAATTAGGCATATGTAGAATTGGGAATTTGAACATGAAAGCAATCGTAAACTTGATAGTTGGCATAAACATGTATTATGAACTTGGGCAACTGACATGTACTATAATAAAAAGATTATAGTTTGGTATAACTACATCATGAATCATGATTTTGGTTTATTGGGTATGAAACTTGATACATGTAATTTTCGCTAGAACTTGACATGGTAAAATGGCATGAAAATTGGCATACGTGTAAAACGACATGAATTGAACATATGTAAATTTGGTATGAATTGCGCATATGTAAAAACTGACATTTAATCTAGAACTTGGGCATATGTTAATTATGTAAAATTTGGAGTTGAAACATATATGATAATTTATGACTTGGTAGAGGTTTAATATGAACGCGCCTAAGTTGGGTTTTGGGTAATTGGCATGTGTTGTAAATAAAAGGCTATAACTTGGCATAACCTTATAGTGAATTATGATAATAATTTGGGAATACGTTTTGGGGCAAAAACGTGAATTATGAACTTGATAATTGGCATATAACTGGAAATATGAACGTGGTTGGAACATGAACATTCCTATTTGTTAAACACATGAACAGATATTGGGGTTTTGGGTGGAATACGACCATTAATGAACCTTTGACACGACGTTAGACTCAGTTGGTGGTGTAAATCTGCCCGGAACCGCCCGGCAAATCTAGTAGCCACAAAGTGTCAGTCTAATGTGAGAGGTCGAAGGCCAAATTGTAGGCGTAACGGTTTATGACACGAGGTTAGACCCAGTTTGTGGTATAAATCTGCCCGGAACCGCCCGACGAATCCAGTGGCCACAAAATGCACGGTCTAATGTGAGAGGTCATGATTCATTCATCATAATGAATGAATTAAGGAATACTAACCATAATAAGACGTGGGTATGGTTAGAGGGTTAGGTAGGATGACATGGAAATTTGACATGTAAATGTGGACCTAACCAGTATGAGTTAAGAACATGTAAAACTTATAAATGTAGGCTCAACCAACATAACTGTTAATCAGACCAATAAGTGGGTTAAGTAATATGACTAGACTAATGACACTTAACCAATATAATATGAATGGGTGGGTTAAGTAACGTGGCTAGGCTAATGACACTTAACTGTTATAACATGACTAGCGGATGGGTTGGGCTAACTTGAATAGGTTGATAACACCCAATCGATATAACCTGATGCGTGGTAGGGTTAAGTAAACACACGAGGGTAACACTTAACCATTATAATATGACTGGTGGATGGAGTTAAGTTAACATGCACTTAACCAATATAACGTGATGCGTGGTAAGGTTAAGTAACAACAGAGGGTAACACTTAACCGTCACAACATGATAAGTAGGTGGGCTAAGTCAATGTACACTTAAACAATATGACATGACATGCGGTGGGGTTAAGTTAACACAAGGGAGAACACTTAGCCAGTATAACAAGGCTTGCGGTAGGGTTAAGTAACACAAGGAACAACACTTAACCGATATAACATGATGTGTGGTAGGGTTAAGTAAAACAAGAGAAAACACTTAACCAACTTAATGTGATGGACGGAGAGGGTTAAGTACATATCGGGTTGGTGGGTAATATTAGTAAATATAGGCCCACAAACTTAACCATTAATAAGAATGCTTGAATCGGTGGGTTAAGTACATCACGGGAAGGTGGGTAATATCTGTATATATAGGCCCACAAACTTAACCTGTAGGAAACCCTAGTAACGGGGACCCATTTCAGCAGTAACCCAATTAGGTATCATGGTACCCTGAAACTAGGCACGGTGGGGCACGATTACTAGGCTGATTGTAAGCGGTCAAAAGCGATGGCGGTGGGTGCACAGTGTGGGTTCTAACAGGGTGCGGGCGTGCACACACTCCGGGGCGGACAAACAGAGCACTGAGGCACCAGTAGTATAACCTATGTATTCTAGAATTACGTCCGGCCGCCACCATGGGTCTTGATACACCCCCATGGTGGAACCAGCATAGGTATCTACAATCACTGGGGGTCGTATGACACACATAGGTAGCATAATCCCTAGGTTGGACCGAGGTGGCATAAACCCTAAATCCGAGAAGCGTTCAATAGGTAGCATAATCCCTAGGTTGGACCTAGGTGGCATAAATCCTGGTTGAATCTAGGAAGCGCTCGATAGAAAACCCTAGATTAGATCTAGGTAATAAATAATAGATGTACACGTGAAAGCAACCTTAATTTCGGGGATTGGGATCACGTTATGATTTTATCATTTTATATAAATTACTAGTTGGGACACTAGTTAGGTGGAGTAGAGCAAATAGATATCATTTTAATGGTGAAGCAGAGAAATCTTGCGATGCTTGATAGAAATCTTGCGAAACTATACTTAGTTCATCTTGAATGGGAACCTTGCAGTGTTATACTTGATTCATCGTGCCTGTAGCTTACCTTGTCATCATGCTTATGTTTACTTTCAGTTTATTCATGCCATATTATCTTCACCTGTTTTTATGCTGAAAGCCACTAGGACTTACTCAGTCTTTATGACTGACCCGGTTTGTTTCGCCTCTTTTTCTTTCGTCCCCCCCCCCCCAGGTTCACAGGGTGGAAATACAGCTTAGTTCGGATCTTACCAAGCTACAAGGCTCTTTCATGTGCTGCTTGGATCTCTCTTGGCTATGGCTTGCTTTGCTTTATTGGGGAATACTACAATTTATTTTCATGCTTCTTTGTTTTTGAGCAAGACAGATATTTTAGCTATGTAATTGGGTATTGGAAGTTGATGGGCTTTTATTGTAAACAATTATATTTAATAAATGATTTGAAGTACTTCTACTTTACCTTTCGCTGTTTTATATATGTCTGTCTTGTAATATTTCTGTTCCACTACCCATAATGCTCCATTGAAGTTAAGGCATTCTCTTTGTGAGTGACCTTAACGGATATGGAGTGTTACAAAAGGTCTATCGACAATCTCGGGCTCCAATCCCAACCTATCTACCAGGTCACTAGATATGAAAGAACTGGAAGCTCCGGTATCAAACAAAACTCTAACAGGAACATCATAAACAGAAAGCATACCTTGAATAACGACATTCTTTCCCTTCTCCGCCGCAGTTGGGGCATTCGACGAAGAAGGAATAGCATTAAGGGCATATGCTTTCACCATCTGCTTTTCTTTAGCGGGTTGCGGACACTTGTCCTTGTGATGTCCCACTTGGCCACAGTTGAAGCTCTTCTTGTCTGCTAGCTTTGCTCGACAATTACTAGTATAGTGGCCCTTCTTGCCACAGCTAAGGCATTCAGCATCTTTCTTCTTCTTCTGGCCATCCTTATTCTGGTTCTGCTTCCTCTTATTCTGAGAACCACTCTTGCCTCCACCGCTTGCTTGCGGTTTTGGCTCCCCTGCAGTTGCGACCACAGTCTTTGGCTTAGGGTAAAGACTTTCCGATCTTAAAGCTTTCCCCACAATCGATTCAAACGTCTCACCGATGTGGTTAATAAGCCTTTCCCCCAAGTATCCATCCAAGCCAGTTATGAACTTCTCGTTCTTCTTCTCGGCAGTATCTATTAGGGATAACCCATATTTCGACAAAGTGTCGAATTCGGCAATATACTCCGAGAATTCAGCAATATACTCCGAGACAGCTCTACCATTCTGCTTGAGTTCCAAGAATTTCTTAAACAACACTAACTTTCGAGCAGCTAGAATGAACTTATCGCTAAAGCGAGCCTTAAACTGCTCCCAAGTAATCTGATCCTCGGGAGTAGCTGCCTTTATAGCATTCCACCAATTCATTGCCCGTCCTTCCAGCTGACGGGATGCTAGCCTTCTCTTCATCGCATCCTTGATACCCAAGTCTTCGAAGATACGCTCGCAACTATCCAACTAATCCTGAACATTCGTAGCTGATTCCGTTCCGTGGAACGGCTTCCCACCAAGACTAGTATAATCCTTGTTCAGCTTGGCGAAATAGGCCCAAGGCACCTGCACTATTGGACCATCTCCATTACCAACATTGGGAGCTGCCCTCTGCACATCTCTAAGCATCTCCCTAATGAGGTCTGTAAACATCGTCCTTATCTCGGCAGCATTCCCATTATTGGCTCCTCTACTAGTACCCCTCGTATATCGGCTCATCACTCAATCTGTACAGAGAAAATGATTAACCATCTTCTTTGTGGTGTCAGTGCAGTGCAACCTTATTCTTATCTATACTAGTAGTATATATACATAGAGCTTTTGAAAACCAAAGTAATCACAAATACGCGCTTTCATATACGTGTACTATCTCTCCCTGATAACTTCCCTAGGTTAACTACGCAGCCTAGTGCTCTGATACCAAGTGTGACGACCTGCTCCGCATCAGCCGACATTTCCTCCGAAAGTGTGTTGTACACATGCCCGACTAGCACGGAACGGTCGCCAAAGAAAGGAAAGAAGAGAATGAACTAATCGAAAACCTGTAAAATGTCTCATAGCGCATGGGATAAAATATAATAACAACATACTTGACATAAAACAGGCGAGACAGTGCATAAGATGAAAACTAAACATCATAGCAGCGGAAAATCCAAATACAGCTTATGTTCCACATCATCATTATTACAACTTTAAAACTGTCTTTAAAGTAAAAGAAAGGAAGGGTACACTACTAATGCCCAAAGTAGTGACCAGCAGCGACACAGGGAGAATATCTACATATATCATATGTGGGAGCCTCCTATTCGTCTCCGGTACAGCTACTCGTGCATACCACCTGACCTATCTCTAGTCTGCTCGTGAGAGCACCCAGAGTAATAAGAAGAGACATAAAACTCTGGGTCAAACAAAAAGTCTGGTATGAGCGATAAGCAGCTAAACAGAACAATAATAGGTATACTAAACCATACCTGAACCTAAACCTGCAACCAAAGAGTTAGCACTACATACTGTACAATACTCTAAGGTGCCACTAACATATGGTGTAGAGAATACGTGGGTGGGGGTGTGCATGTCATAATGATGGCAAACAAATCAAACATAGCAACCATCCTCACATCTCTCACTTAGTGCGTAAAGCATATGATGTCCACCACTGTCAATCACTAGACCCATCGAAGTAGTGACGGAGTTCGACTTGTACAGTTACTGCTACTACCCAACTTACCCCATGGAGTCATGACCAAATCTTTACAAATGACCCTACTTCATTGGTCTATAGCTCTTTAGTCGTACCTTAGCCACTGTGGCCCTGAATCCGTTCACGTACCCCCAACACATAATGATCAAAAGTTACAGACATCGACAACCCCTTAGCACACGTCCCGCAGCAAAGCTCAACTCATGAAGTTAACTCGTTGGTTCCCAACTGGATCCTGAGTACAAACTTCCCACTTGGACTACCTTTGCATCTCAGGTTTTGGTCTTCTCCTCCTGATCGGTCTTCATTCAGTTCATAGTTCATGCCTCGCGTTCAAGCTTCCTAGTTCATTTCGTGGTCACCATACTGGTTCGGATCGGGTTGCTGCATACGGATCTGGTCGGCCTCCTTCTGCTCGTGGTCAGGCTCCAGGTCATGCTCCTTCCACCGGGTCGGGTCGCACTGCTGCAATGGGTCGGGTCCTCCATTGGCTCGTGGGTCGAGCCTCCATCAGTTCGGATCGTGAGCACCCACTGATTTGGGTCGTGGTGGAGCTTCGGTTCAGATCGTGCTTCAGGCGCGAGCAGTTCGTGGTGACCAAACTCGAAGGGATGAGGAACATCTGGCGGCTTGTGGCACGTGGACTCGATCCGGTCGACTCGTGACACATGGGGACGATCCGATCCAGTCCCTGCACAACTTTCTGCTACTTTTCCAGTGACTATCTTACGCCATTCGACGACATTTTCGACCATTCTAACTGTTCTAATCAATCACAAAGCATACCATACATTCATAGCCACATGTAGTATCGACCACAAACACCAAAACAATAATCATAGCATGTAAAATGGATCAAACATACCCAAAAGCCCATATTTTCCCCTTAATCATGTTAAGAACAACTAATGATAGGATTAACAAAACTTAACAAAATTAGCCAAATTTTATAACAGAGGTATAAAATAATGTTTTAGAATTTATAAATATTTTTCCAGAATTATTTATGCACAAATTCACCAATTAACACTAATCACCCTAATTAACTGTAATTAGTGTCAAAACAATGCTAATCACTCACCTTTGCCACAAATAAAACTCAGATCTGAAAGGAATTCTCTATTTGGCACGAATACTGACATGTAACAGCAGCTCTAACCTTGCGTTGGTGCTATCTCTCCTTAATTTGATGTTGCTAAGCCTAATCTTCAATTAGAAAGTGGTTTAGAGGTGTTTTAGATGTTAGAGGCCATGGCTAGGTTGAGAGGAATGAATAGTGACGGCTGAAAAAATGAAGAAAAGGTATCCTCTAAACCATAACAGCCCTTTTAAGCTCCTAATCCCGAAATTCCCCTTTGGGCCTAGTTGTTAATCACCCGGTTAAGCCCAATTAAGCTGTTTTTCACCATATGAAACTTGTTTCAGCCATGTCTCCCAAACGGTGAGTCCGTTTGGCTAATGTGACCACTCTACAGAATTGTAAACCATCATCCGGATCCAATGGAAGTGGTTTAAGGTCAAAACTCCTTTCCAATCAAAAGTTATGGCCAAAACAAGATCAGCTAGGGCAAAACGGTCATTTAAAAATCAGGAAAAATTATGAACATGGGTAATGACCCTAATAGTCGTCTCCCAAAGTTACATGACCATACGACCCTCTATGACGATGAAATAAATATTCTACGATCCTATGATGCATAGAATGCGGGTCGTTACATGAATTGTCAAAATGGCACGCCAAGATGTAAATGATCAAGGGTTTTGTTGAAAAGCAAGGCCTTGTGGTTGATGATCAAAGCATAGTCTATTTGACACAACTTTGTGTATAGAGTGACTTCACGAACCTCACACCCCGGTATGAGTCAAAAACGGGATCAAGACTGTGGGGAGCGCACACATTTCTTTCTAGTTAGAAGTGGTGTTAGGGTTTTTACAAGGCCCGACATTTTTACTTATGTGATTGTTGGATTATGAGGTACCTCAGATTTATAGGTCGATAGTGACCATATTATAGGTTCAAAAGGACTGGGAAGCGTGTCTTCAGGCATAATTAATCCACTAAAGTATTTGTGGACCGACCCTGAAGATCCAAGGATTCGCCAGCATCCGAGTCCTAAGGAATTTGCTAGAGTGTCTCAAATCGGAGAGGACGATCCCTAGCCTCGACTCATGATGGAAAATCAATTTCCAATACGACCTTACGGTTTTGATTGTAAACCTATATATGGCGACATAGTATATGGTAGCTATGCCATCTAAGATTTATACATTTACTTTGAAGTATTTTAAAACTGATTAGATAGTAATAATAATAATAATAATAATATTAAAAATATTATTTTATACTTATCAAGCATTTTTTATCATTATAAGGTAAAACTCTATCCTCCGGTTTGCGTTGCATTGTGTGATAGGACTTGAGTCTTATAATGATTTCATTTTCTAAAAAGCATTGCGTTATTTTTAAATAAAAATTTATTAAACATATGCACTGGCAATCCAATGGAGTAAACTCGTTCCGCGTTAGTGGCGTGGTCCTGTGATTAGCCATATTGTTAGTTAAGAAAGATTTCTCATACTAGTCCCATGACTGACTCGTAGTTTGTTTCACTTTGCAAACTCGGGTGCCCTCTTTCCACACGGGCAGCCAAATGATAGGTTTTAGGTATGGAATCTTCCTGGACTGGAGCTTGCTAAGGAATAAGATGAAGAACCCTTTTCTTTATCTTTTTATTGCTTCTTGAGATATTTAGACATTTTTATCTTTGATGTATTTTGAGGAGTTGAGACTTATTTCTTTCTTTGTTGAGACTTCTATTTTGCCAAGTGTATCCTGTAACTGCGTACTCTAATGTTTGTGATGTTATGTTGTGATGACATTTCCATTTCCGCTGTAATGATTTATGTGTTATGCTATTATCCAAGATCTGTTATTGTTGTAATTATGTTATGCTCCTATGATTATCCTTGCTTTCGTACTACGACAGTTTGGGGTCATCACACAACCCTTCGTTTTCAGGATGTGCACAACCATATCTACAGGTGTCATGGCGTCTAAACCTCCTCTGTCAGACCCATGCACGCACATGACCCCATCAGAATGCACCGCCCACACCGTCCCCAACGTTTGGATCTTTTATAATCAGCCCAATAAGCGTGCCTCGACTCCGACCTAGTTCGGAATACTCGTTTGATAGCTATACATGGGTTACTGACTGAAACGGGTCCCACACACAAGATGGTACAAGCTTCCCTCTATGCTTGCATCCCCACTAGGTTTTCCTCAGGTTATGCCATACCAGAGTAAAAGATTGCATAACCCCACAACTTAAGTTTGTGGGCCTATATATATATAAATATTACCCACCCTCCCTAGATTTACTTAACCCACCCACTGTTTCAAACAAGTTTACTTAACCCTTACTCAAGTTATAAGTTCATACAATTCCTATGGATTCAACTAGGTTAAGTATTCTAATTCATTACCATATTCATTTATGGTTATAATGTGCAAGACCTCCCACATTAAGCCTACAATTTGTGGATGCTGGATATGCCGATCGGTTCCGGGTAGATTCTTCTACAAGATGGACTTAACCTCGTGTCTTAGCAGGTCTCATGTTTATACACTTAGACCCCTCACATTAGATTCACCACTTGTGGTCGCTGGATATGTCGGTCGGTTCCGGGCAAACTTCCACCACAAGTTTAATCTAACCTCGTGTCTAAGCATGGTTACAGTTTCTAATTACTGTAATTCTAGGCATTTCAATTATTAGCCAATTATTCCTATGTCGTTATAGATTTTCAAGACCCTTTCCCAAGTTATGTTCATAATGAACCATATGCCCCAAATTAAGGTTTTTAATCACAAGTTGATTCATGCCCCTGATTCATGTTCATACATTTCATTTAAGTTATGCCCAAATTTCCAATTACAAGTTATGCCCCAATTTTAACGTTTTCCCCTCGTTCCCAATTTAACGCGTTCGCCTATTTCAGTGGCATGCTTAGGCTTGAAGGTAGCCTGGCTATGAAAATAAAAGGGAAAAGATGAAGGGACGAGGACATAATTGATCATACTAATAAGATCGACATATAATGGTAGAAATAGGCATAAACATCTAGTGGCATAATGACAAGATATGCATATGGGAACATATCTGATGAACATGTGACAATAGAACTGATTCTAACATAATAGGGACATCTTAAATAGGCATGATGAGATCTAAGCAGTGAATTAGATGTATAAACAGTGGCAGATCTGACATGATAAATAGATATAGGTTCATATCTAGTTCATAGTCATGTCAAAATAACACATATAAACAGGTTATCACAGATCTGATATGATTCACCTAGTCATAGGCATAGATCCAAATTATAGTCATGTCAAGATTTACTTTTTAATTATTTAGATCTAAAATTAACATAGACTCACTGTGATTGAGTCTAGAAAAATAGAAGAAAGGTTGCAGTTGTTGAATAACAGATCTAAACTCTAGTTGATTGCTGATGAAGAAAAGACTGGATTCATTCTGGGTAGGGGAAGCATCTAGTCCTCCATTATTTTAGGTGTGGAGAAAAAAGAGAAATTGGGTCTTATTTATAGCCTAAAGCCAATGAAGTAGGTCAAGAAAGGAGTCCACATTCTTCCAGAAGAATCATCCCAAATCTGTCGTAGGGGGGTCGACCCCTCCCCCTTATGGGGTCGACCCAAGGGTCGATATCCGTGGGCGGGAATTTTCCTGCTCCCCCAAATTCTGCGATTTTGAATTGTTTTGAATTTTCTGGATATATTTTATTCATATATGTTCTCATTATGCGTATATAAACTTCAAACCTTAATAACTTCTTCATATAGTATCTGTTTTAAGCAAACCAAGTGTTTATTTTGACCAGAATTCCGAGACGAACGCAATGGCGCAGTCTGTTTCACTTAATTTAGAATATTAAATTAATTATTCTTTAATTTATCATCTTTTAGTGCCGTTAAAATGCGGGGGTGTTGCATTCTCCCCTACTCAAAGGATTTCATCCCCGAAATCTCTAAGTTAAGAAGAATGTATATCCTAACATCCACATCCATCTACTCATCCACCAATCATAGGATTCCATTGCCCTTAAAAGATTTCTAATGATTATATGAACATATGCAAAGGTGTGTGTATATGTCCCAATACTAATGCGAAGATCAGGCGGTCTACTTATTCAGTCGATCTCCTTAATGCAATGTATGTTAGTGCCGTGAATCCAACATGTATGAAAGTAATCCTATTATAACTTATAATTTCTATATGTGTGCATAATCATCCATCCAAATGCAACATCCATATGATGATACATCCACATTCATCCATTACAAGAAGAAAAATGCACACACATCCATATGAAGTATGAGAGTGATTGAGTCGATCTAGTGCCTAATGTGTGTGTATATGCATCCACAAGCAACCACTAGCAAACACTTGCATCCACTTGCATCCATCAAACATATCATGTATCAAACACATGTTTACATTCATGAGTTTCCTACCTAAAGGTTAAAGATTTGATCGATAGGATATACTCGAATGATAAAAACAAACATAAATAAAAGCTTTGGAAAGGAAGTTAAGAACATACCCTCGAAAATAAAAGGGTAGGAAGCACGAATCTTGTCATCTTTCTCCCAAGTTGCATCCACTGGGTTATCTCCCCACTAAATTTTCATCAACTTGACTTCTCGTTTGCGTAGCTTCTTAACTTCTGATCCAAGAATACAGGTAGGAACTTGCCTAACTGTCGCCTCCCGTTCCACCTCTACTTCTTCCAATATACTAGGCTCAACTACTTCTGCGGTAACATGCAAGCACTTCCGTAAATGAGAAACGTGGAAAAAATCATGAACACCAGATTGTCTCCATGATAGATTTACTTTATAGGCCATTTGGCCAATCCTTTCTGTTATGGGAAATGGTCCTACGAATCTTGGTGCCAATTTCCCTACAGATCCAAAGCAAACCACATTCCTCAAAGGTGACACCCTAATGAAAACCTTGTCTTCCACGTCAAACTCAATGTCAGTCCTTCTCTTGTCCGTGTAGGACTTCTGCCTATCCTAAGCCATGTTTATTCGTCTGCGAATAAGATCAGTCTTTTCAGATGTCTCTCTAACCATATCTGGTCCAAGTAGTAGTCTCTCTGTAGATTCCCACCAAAAAGTTGGTGATCTACAAGATCGTCCGTACATTGCTTCAAAGGGTGCCATGCCAATACTAGCTTGATAACTGTTGTTGTAGGCGAACTCCTCTAATGGAAGGTGCTCTTCCCAAGTCCTTCCGAAGTCTAGGATAAATATCCTTAAAAGATCCTCAAGAACTTTGTTCACCCTGTCCATCGGTCTGAGGGTGATAAGCGGTGCTCAAACACAACTGTGTACCTAATGCTTCTTGCAAGCTCCTGCAAAATTCACTAGTGAAAATGGGGTCACGATCACTTACGATTTTGGAAGTACTCCATGAAGATGGACTATTTCACGAACGTAAACTACTGCCGACCATGTTGCCGTCCTCTTACTCTTAACTGGAATGAAATGAGCGCTCTTAGTAAGTTTGTCTACTACAACCCAAATACTAGTGTTGTCTTTCTTTGATCTAGGCAAACCATATGTGAAATCCATAGAGATGCTCTACCACTTCCACCGCGGGACCTCTAAAGGGTGAAGTAAACTACCGGGCTTCTTTTGCTCAACTTTAACTTGCTGGCAAACCAAACATTAAGAAACAAACTCCTCTACATCTTTCTTCCTCCCGGCCTAAAAGAAAACTCTCTTCATATCCTTATATATCTTATCGCCGCCTGGATGAATAGTCATCTTAGATTGATGGGCATCCTCTAGGACTATCTTCAAAAGACTCCCAATTTGGGGAACACAAAGCCTCCCATCTCGTCACAACCAACCTTTATCGTCTGTGGAATATCTATTGAGGTGACTAGAAGTCTCCCTTTTACTGAGCCTATCCAAGATGTCTGAAATATGTGGATCCTCTCGCTGCAAAGCTCCTATCTGATCCATAAGAGTAGGTCGCACCTTCAGTGATGCAAATAAGCCAGGCAAAAACTCGGTGGTGGGTCTAAAGTCAAAATTCGATATAAACTCCAAGATTTTCCTTTCCATAAATAGAGGACTTAAGGCCATCCTCTGCCTACTCAGTGCGTCTTCCACCACATTACCCTTGCCGGGGGTATAAGCAATCTCGAAGTCATAAGATGCTAAGAACTCCATGCACCTTTGTTGCCTTAAATTAAGATCCTTCTGTGAAAACCAAGTACTTGAGAGATTTATGATCAGTGTACAACTCGAACTTCTCACTAAGAAAATAATGACGCCATGTCTTAAGCGCGAATACTATGGCATCTAGTTCTAAATCATGGGTAGATTAGTTCTTCTCATGAACCCTTAGTTGGCTACCCCCATAACAAATTACCTTTCCTCTTACATCAGAACCACACCAAGACCTGTACCATATGCATCGGTGCATACTGTAAACACTTTGCTTCCATCGGGCAAGGTCAAGACTGGTGCCCTCTGCAATCGTTGGAAAGCAATATCACAATCCATATCCCATGAAATCGTCAAATTCTTCTTTGTCAGCGTAGTGAGTGGGGCTGATATCTTTGCGAAGTCCTCAATGAACTTCCTATAACAGACTGCCAATCCAAGAAAGCTTCTCACCTCTGTTGCATTCTTTAGGATTTGCCAATCTTGAACTGCAACTACCTTTGTGGGATCTACTACTATCCTATCTTTAGAAACTACATGCCCTAGAAATCTCACCTCTTTTCTCCAAAAATGGCATTTGGAGAATTTCGCCTTAAGTTGATGTGAACGCAGAGTTTTCAAAACTTCTCTTAAATGTTAGGCATGCTCTTCTTCGCTCTTTGAGAAGATCAAGATATCATCAACAAAGACCACGACGAAATTATTTAGAAACTCCTGAAACACCCTACTCATCAGATAAACAAAATAGGCGGGTGCATTTGTCAGCCCAAAAGGCATAGCGAGCCATTCAAAGATACCATCTGGAGTCCTAAAAGTAGCCTTGTCTATACTTTTCTCGGCCATCCTCAACTGATGAAACCCCATGGCCAAGTCTAACTGAGAGAATACTGATGCACCAACAAGTTGGTCAAACAGATCATCTACCCTTGGGGGTGGGTGCATGTTCTTCTTTGTGAGTTTGTTCAACTCTCTGTAGTCTACACATAAGCAAAGCGAACCATTCGCCTTAATTGCTAATACAGTCGGAGCACCCCATTCAGATATGCTTCGCCTAATAAACCATTTCTCATGTAGCTCTCCTACTTTCTTACTAAGCTCCCTCCTTTCCGTTGGAGCCATATGGCGCACAGGTAATGCAACTGGCTTTGCATTGTCTACCAAGTATATATGAAAATCTATCTCGTGCCTCGGAGGTAAGCCCCGAACCTCCTTAAAAACATCATAATATTCACGGACTATTGGTACAAATCGCAGATCATCAATAGATGTGTCAAGAGACTCTAGGAAACAAAGCATGACAGACCCCTTAGGGCACAAGAAATCTCGAGGGTCCTCCCATTGCAAGTCAAAAGTCTAACGTCCCTCCTCTCACAATCCAGAATGGCACCATACATGGCTAGCCAATCCATCACTAGAATCAAAGCATAGCCCATAAAATCGAGCAAATATGCGTCGCACTAAAACTCAACGCCTAATACTGATATTCTCAAAGCCCGATAAATCATGGACAAATGAGCCGAACCACCAATGGGGTTTGAGACAACAACGAGATCCACTACCATGCTAGTACTAAGGTGCAGAGACTTAACCACAGAATCAGATATAAATGAATGCGAAGCGCCAGAATCAAAAAGAGTTCTAATAAGATGTCGCGAAAGAGAAATCAAACCTTCCACGAAAACTTTCCTACCTCGATCTAGAGCACTTATCGTGAGAGCATGCACTTGAGGTCCAGAAGCTCCTGCCCTTTGACCTTGTCCTTGCTTTTTCGGGCACTCCTTAGAAAGTGTCTGACCTCTCCACAACCGAAGCAATCATTCTTCCTTCTTTTACAGTCCTTTATCAAATAACCCTCGCGTCCTCAACTGTGGCACTTCCTATTGTCCTTATCCTTGTCATTCTTTCCGCCTTCCTTTTGTTGTTGTTGTTGTTGTCCCTTCTTTGGCCATACTTTCTTGTTTTGTGTTTCCTTAACCTTAACTTCTTTCTTTTCAGCTTTATCTTCCTCACGCATCAAGGCCATATCAACGAGCCTTTCAAAAGTTGCTCCCATTAGAATATGAGACAAAGCTAACCCATGAAGGGGTTCATTCAGTCCTCTAGCAAACCACAAAGCCTTCTTTTGCGGAGTATCTACCAGCTCCAATCCAAACCTCGCTTATTGGGTGAGTTTGTGAACATACTCTTTGACACTCATGTCTCCTTGCTTGAGTGTCAGAAATCTTTCCATTTGCATGTTTTTCTCAGCTTGAGAAAGAAACTTCATTTCAAACCTTTATCGAAAATCATCCCAAGTCTCCACTGGACGCCCTGCTTGTGTCACTTCCCACTAGAACGAAGCTTCATCTTTCAGTAGCCAGGCGACTAACTGAATATTCCTACAATCGTCCATTTCGAAAATTCCAAACAGATCCTCTGTCTCTTTTAGCTAATTCCTTGCCTCTACGAACGTCTCGGTTCCACAGAATGGCTTTCCACCCATAGCACAAAAATCATTGCATATCTTAGAGAAATTATCAGCTCACGGAGGAGGAGGAATAGTAGGTGCAGCTAGGGGAGGAACGTCTGCTTGACCACCGGCAGGCGCCGTGGCCTCTAGATACCTATGGAACCAACCAATATCGGAACGCCCTCACGAATATTAGGTTCCTCAGACATGCTAAATAGAAAAGGAAAAGGATTCAAATAAAGGATCGAAAGATATTACATATGGCTTTGGGGAATATGTTTTTCAAAACAGACTTTTCTTTTGAAAATGCTTCCTTTTAAAACCTTTTTGAAAATAATTTCCAAAATCTTTATTTGATCTGCTAATCTTTAACTTTGATACCAAGTGTGACACCCCAAGTCCGTTAATGTCACTCATTAAGAGAATGCATTAAGTTCCGTGAAGCGTTATAGGTAAACAGAAATATAATCATTACAAGATAGATATAAAATAACAACGAAATTTAAAATATTATTAATGCATAAAACATTAACATCGTGATTTAAAACATCATAAGTTTGAAAATACAAAAACCCAGTATATCATCTTAAAGTTTCTGTCTTGTACATAAAGCATCAAAGTACAGTAATAAAAGAAGCATAATTCCCCAAATAAACCATAGCCATGGTAGAAAAGATAAGAGCTCGAACAATACATCTAAGCAGCTCCGAGCAGAATCCTAGTCAAGCTTGAGTATTCCCATCCTGAGAACCTAGGGGAAGACGAAAGAGGAAACAAAATGGGTCAGACATAAAGTCTGGCGAGTCCAGTTACTTATAACATATAAATAAGTAAGAGTATCATGACATGCATACAAACTGGATGGACATGATAACAGTATATAAGGCAGGTATGATAAGGTAAACAGGATAAACATGATAGAATATACTACACTTCTCTAATTATTTCTATGCACCAATACTAGTGTCTTATTAACAAGGTGATCCCCAACAAGTATAAAATGGTAGAATTAGGTGTACTACCAGTGAGAGTTTTTCACCCCATACAATCAAGAGACAACCCAACATATCGGAGTTACCCCTAAGGGTATTAATAGGCTCCCAAACATACCAAAGTCTAGATGTACCCTAGTTACTACCCTAATCGATCGACTCCCTAATCCGTAGATACCCAGTGATAGCCTCACAGTAGGGTATATCACTCCCTAAAGCGGAATCGTTTTCAGGATGTGCACAACCATATCTAGAGGTGTCATGGCGTCTAAACCTCCTTTGCTGGACACATGCAAGCACATAACCCAGTCAGAATAAACCGCCCACACCGTCCCCAACGTTTGGATCACTTATAATCATCCCAGTAAGCATGCCCCGACTCCGACCTAGTTCGAAGTACTAGTTTGATATATATACATGGGTTACTGATTGAAACGGGTCCCACACACAAGATGGTACAAGCTTCCCCCATGCTTGCATCGCCACTGGGTTTTCCATAGGTTATGCCATACCAGAGTAAAAGATTGCATAACCCCACAGCTTAAGTTTGTGGGCCTATATATATATAAATATAAATATAAATATTACCTACCCTCGCAAGATTTACTTAACCCACTCACTGTTTCAAACAATTTTACTTAACCCCTACTCAAGTTATAAGTTCATACAATCCCTATGGATTCAACTAGGTTAAGTATTCTAATTCATTACCATATTCATTTATGGTTATAATGTGCTGGACCTCCCACATTAAGCCTACAATTTCTGGATGCTAGATACGCCAGTTGGTTCCGGGTAGATTCTTCCATAAGACGGACTTAGCCTCGTGTCTTAGCAGGTCTCGTGTTTATACACTTAGACCCCTCACATTAAATTCACCACTTGTGGTAGCTGGATACGCCGGTCGGTTCCGGGCATACTTCCACCACAAGTGTAATCTAACCTCGTGTCTAAGTACGGTTACAGTTTCTAATTACTGCAATTATTAACCAATTATTCCTAGGTCGTTATAGGTTTTCATGCCCCTTTCCCAAGTTATGTTCATAATGAACCATATGCCCCAAATTAAGGTTTTTAATCATATGTTGATTTATGCCCCAAATTCATTTTCATACATTTCATTCAAGTTATGCCCATATTTCCAATTACAAGTTATGCCCCAATTTTAAAGTTTTCCCCTCATTCCCAATTTAACGCATTCGCATATTTCAGTGGCATGCCTAGGCTCAAAGGTAGCCTGACTATAAAAATAAAAGAGAAAAGATGAAGGGAGGAGCATAGAAATGATCATACTAATAACATCAACATATAATGGTAGAAATAGGCATAAACATCTAGTGGCATAATGACAAGATAGGCATATAGGAACATATCTGATGAACATGTGACAATAGAACTAATTCTAACATAATAGGGACATCTTAAACAGGCACGATGAGATCTAAACAGTGAATTAGATCTATAAACAGCGGCAGATCTGACATGATAAATAGATATAGGTTCATATCTAGTTCATAGTCATGTTATAATAACACGAATAAATAGGTTATAACCGATTTGATATGATTCACATAGTCACAGGAATAGATCCAAATTATAGTCATGTCACTTTTTAATTAT
Organism: Allium sativum; assembly: GCA_030737875.1. Taxonomy (NCBI): domain Eukaryota; kingdom Viridiplantae; phylum Streptophyta; class Magnoliopsida; order Asparagales; family Amaryllidaceae; genus Allium; species Allium sativum. The sequence continues at coordinate 441,695,750 of CM060923.1, read as the reverse complement.
TTAGATCTAAAATTAACATAGACTCACTGTGATTGGATCTAGAAAAATAGAAGAAAGGTTGTAGTTGTTGAATTACAGATCTAAACTCTAGTTGATTGCTGAAGAAGAAAAGACTTGATTCAATCTGGGAAGAGGCAGCATCTAGTCCTCCATTATTTTAGGTGTGGAGAAATAAGAGAAATGGGGTCTTATTTATAGCCTAAATCCAACGAATCAGGTCAAGAAGGAGTCCACATTCTAACCAGAAGAATCTGCCTAGATCTGTCGTAGGGGGCTCGACCCCCCTTATGTGCTCGACCCATGGGTCGACACCCCCATTGTGGGGTCAACCCAGGGGTCGACACCCCTGGGCGGGAATTTTCCAGCTCACCTAAATTCTGCAATATTGAACTATTTTGAATTTTCTAGATATATTTTATTCATATGTATTCTCCTTATGTGTATACAAACTTCATACCTTAATAACTTCTTTATATGGTGTCCATTTTATGCAATCCAAGTGTCTATTTTGACCAGAATTCCGAGACGAACGCAATGGCGTAGTTCGTTTCACATAATTCTAAATATAAGATTAATTATTCTTTAATTTATTGTCTTTTAGTGTTGTTAAAATACGGCAGTATGAGCTAATTAAGCACCATATAAATGAACATAAAACGCTATAATAGGTCACAGTTATTTAAGATTTCATATAGTGTTATGTTTAATAGTAAAGAAAACCGCTATAGAATTTTGTTTTTTCGTAGCGTTTTATCTTTGCTATTTAAAGCTGAAGGTATAACAAAGCATGTTGTTATACATCGTTATCTGAAACCCTATGGTTGAATATAATAGCATCTTTCAAACGCTACGAAATCCCTGTTTTGTTATAGTGTACAAAAGGCTTAACCCTCTACTAATCTGACAACTTCTGATTTCTAGCTTATAATATTTATTGGTGGTTGCTTTGGGCCCTTTGGCAATCGAATATCTCGGAGACTCTTATCCTTATTAATGCTTCCTTCTCAAGACTTTTTCCTTAATGTTATCAGGTGAAGCCCTTCTCATTCTTTCGGATGCATACTCTGTACCTCCTAAAGGCTCTTTTTATGTACCCTCAATATGACATTGTCCTTCGCTTGTACTTGGCACCTACGAGAAGCTGCTTCCATCATCTTTGAAGGCTTGCTTTCTTGATATTCCAAGAAATTCTCTACCGATGATCCTGATGGCTCGGCTTTTTGTCGGTCTTCTTTCATATCCCTTATCAGGAGAATATTTCAATAATTATACATGAGATCACCAATGAATATATGGCTTTAACAAAACAATTTTAGGTTGTTGTACTAATGGATAAAAATCCTCTAAATTTATGGTTTTAAAAGCAGTCATAGGCATAAGACTATGGAAATTTCCTTAAAGAGCTTGATTACTCATCTTCGTATTGAAGATGAGCTAAGAAAACAAGAAGAAAAAAAAATGGTTCTTGTTGTCTCCATCGACAACACTAAGAAATCCACAAACGCAGGTCTAAAACAAAATGCAAAATATTTCAAAAACCTGAACCACAACACTCAACTTCAAAGAAAACAAAAAAATGCCCACCAGTTGAGCTGATATTAAAATTGTGGTAAATCAGACCACATGGCTTGAAAGAATCAGAACATGTCAAATTATGCACCATAGGCAAACCTGATTGGAAAATCCCATATACCTAACTTATTGACATCAACATTAATCGTCACATATGAGTCTAGAGAGAAAGTGATTTTCATGCCTCTTCTTCCTCAAGCATTAGGCTATCATTAATGGGTTCTCGGAGCTCTAGGAGACATCAAATAAGAGAAAATCCAACCCCTGTAATGAATGAGCATGGGGGTATTTATAGTGGACGGGCTATGTGGGAATAGGTAGGTTTTGGGGACCACACAACAGAAAATTGCATTATAGAGCCGCACTTAGCGGAAAATAGCATCACACAATGTGCATAGGCAAAAATCGCATCCTCCGCGTGGGATGCGAATTTTCATAAAGAGACAGCTTAAATGACAACTTGAATGTTATTCTTTCACAACTTTTATGGAGACAAACTAATTTGTAACTAATCCAGATAGGTTTATTCATTAAGACACAACTTAAATGACATACTCTAAGGTCAAATGTTGTTGGATTCTCCAACCTTCTTAGGTCTTTGATCTTCTCAAATTACCAACATTTTATAGCTTCTCAAACCGACCATTAGGAATGTTTGCTTACTGTTAATGGCCAAGATCAATTTTTGTAAGGCCAAAAAAATAAGGAGGATGCTAGAACAACCGGGAAATTTGCGGTGAAATTCACCGCACCCAGAAATGTGCAGCAACAATTCACGAATGGTGGAGATTCAAAGAAAATCAGATGAATCCAACTACAGCCGCAGTTTTGGACTTATAAATTTTTGGTTGACACATCATAGTTAAAAAATAATCTCTCCTGTGTTATGCAAAAATCTTATGCTTCGTACTTCACTCCCTTGAACCTCTCGTCCACTCCGCATTTTTTCTTTCTCATTTCACCATTATCCCTCATTTCTCCTTTTCAATTACTCATCAAAACCTAAAAAGACCATCCTAAAATCTATACTGTACCTCCAACCATCCTAAATCAACCGCCTCAATAGTGAAAGTAGTGACTAATCTCCCGACTTAACCATACTAAACACTATAGATTTGTTGGTTTATGCGGAGTCGTTGCTGAATTAGATATTTTATAATGGGTTTAGCATATTAAACTCATATATAAGTCTTTAACTTAAAATAGTTTCTTAATTAAATTCTTAACCACCCATTACCCTTAATAATACTTCGTTTTCTTCTAAAAAAAAGGCCCGCTCCTTCCAGTATAGCAAACGCACCATTATAGAGACTTGATGCTCCCTTTTCTCCCTTATTTCTTCACCATAAACCATGAAATCACAACCGACGGTCAACTCTCCCCAAGTGCAACCACATCCACCCTACGAGACGACCTTCGATCGACTCCTACTATTCTCATCTTCCTGCCAGGCTTCACCAACTATAATATTTGTTGCGAACAATTTTACCACCTAAAACCACCAAGTGATCGATGACCTCGCCTCGCCTTCCTGAACCTCGAACTGAGCAACGTTTCACCCAATAAGCTGAAATGGTATATAAAGCCTATGATTTGGATATTTGCAAAATTTGAATTTGTATAATAATTGATTAAGTTAAGTTGTATTGTAAAGTGATTAAATTCTGATTTCCAATTTGAATGAAATTAAATTTTCAATTTATTTGGAATGTGATAAATAGTTTATAAATAAAGAAATTTTGACGAATTGAATCTCAAGATTTTGAAAAAAACAATAATACTATTTGAAAGTATTTGTAAAATTACTATTGTGAAGTATTTATAACTTCGGGATATGAAATCAATGATTTTTTACAAAGATTCGAGTAACCCATGACTAAAGAAAGGTATGATGTGGGTGTGAGCCCTTGATGATGGTTTTCTCTGGATTCCGAAGAGACATCATTTATTTATATCGATATGTGCGTAGGTTGTGCCTAGTGGCCTTGTCATTGGGAGAAACCTCTCAACTTGGGACATAAATGTTGTTATGTCGTTTATCAGAAAATATTTGAATATTTTGTAATGATTCTGGGTTTTGAAATCCCGAAGCAAGTATGATTCGATATGGAAGAATAGCATAAGATTTCAATTGATTTGAAAATAAAATGGAATGTTAGGTTGAAGAAATTACTTTCCTTTGATTTCAAGATTTGTTTATTTGCACTTGGTTGTAATAAAAAATATTTTGATGAGTTAAATTTATAAGAAATTTTCAAGTTTAAAAATCCTATTATTTATTTTGTTAAAATTAATTTCTGTATTGGTAAATATTTTGTTTTACACATGTATGATTTTAAAAAAAAATCTCCTTTTCGAGGACGAAAAGCCTTAAGGGGAGAGATTGTAACGATCCAGAATTTTCAAGATTTAAAATTTTAGAGTTAATTTAATTCAATGTTGGAAATTTATGTTTATAATTGATATTTATTATTATTTAAGAATCTAATCTATTTTAAACTTGGTTTTGAATTAATATTGTATGTGTAAATTCAAATTTTTAATATTTGAATCTAAGTTGTCTTGTTAAATTTAAACATTAGCAATATTTTAGAAACAATTGAAACATTGTTGAGAAATTATAAATTTGACTTTCAATTAACTTGAAAATTATATTCGAATTTAAATAAATTTGTTTAGTTGAATATGGTTTTAATTTAAAATTTAAATATGTATTTGAAAATATTAAATACACTTGTATTGTGTATATACATTGTAACCACCTGCATTTTTTTCGACTGTTTTGATTTAAATTTAATGTTAATTTTGGAGAACAACGGTTAAATGCAATGATTATATATTAATTAAGTGAATTTAATTGATATAATCTTGAATAAGCTTATTAAACGGTGAATTTGGTAGGTTATTACTATAATAACTTGTATATGATTGTAAATAAAAAGATTTAGTTATTAATTATTATAAAAGGAATAAAATCAAATGTGTATTTAGACAACTTATAACTATTTTAATTAGATTGCAATTATTTGGAACGGTTTTGAATATAAAAGTTGCTGTAAAATTTGAAAGTAGAAACAAATCAAATGTTAAATATTTTGTATTGATGTGATGACCAACTAAGATCAATATAATTAAGTATCATTGTTATTGTAAATTAAAAGTGGTAATTATAGAATTGTAAGGTAATAAATGGAAACAAGGAAATAAAATAAACGCTACAAGTAAAGTGGTGAATTAATAGGTAATAAAAGTTATGGCTACATGGGATATAAATTATAAATAATCAGGTAAAACCAACTTGTCTAAATTTTTTTGTTGACAATAGCAAATATATAATTATGTTTAAATTGGAAAGTTATAACAATTCTTCGATTATATATTCAATATTTTTTTCATTAATGATAAATTGGGAAAAAGTTACAATTACTAGATATAATTTATTGTAGTTAAAATGAATTAATAAGGTAATGGTAGAAGATTGATATAACAGATTTTAAACAAGCGTCAAATAAAACGAAAATGTAATGATGTATGGAATAATAAAGTAAATATTGAATTAACTGAGCCTTAATCGATTTAAGTTACGATAAATAAATTGATTGTAATTAAATATTTTGTTACTGTACATTAAATGATAAATGGAAGTTACTAACATAATAGGATATAAACAAAAATGTCAACTATATCTATAAGTTCAAGATTAGTTGAATAAAAAGAACTGAAATTAAATCGAACCAAATTATTGGAATTAAATATATAACGAATTACTAAAACTTAAATTAAGTTGATTATTTTAAAAATTAACATTCAACAAGAACTGGTAAATAATTGAATTTGACATTTATTGTAACACCCCACATTTTTAAGATAATAAAATATAAGTAACTTAATTAAATAATGAGAATTAAGCAAAACAGACTGCGCCATTGAGTCCTGCTCAGAATTCTGGTCAAGATAGACACCTGGTTTGTGTAAAACGGATCGTATGAAGAAGTTATGAGCATTATAAGTTTATATACATATAAGGAGCTCATATGAATATATATATTAAATAAATCAGTCCTTAAATCGAATTCACAAAGCGGGAGATTGTGGAGGGAAAGTAGACCGTTGGGGGTCGACCTAGGTCTAATGACCCGAAAATCGCCGCCCTTAGAATCGACCATAAACCACACAGGTCTGATCCAAAAGTTGGAAATCCTCGAATGCACTAACTTTGGGCATACAACACATCAGAACAAATAACAAAAGAATTTTATTACATCATAATAATGTTACATCAGAATACAGAATATATCATAGTACATCGAAAAATAATACAATAACGGAAGATTAATTTACAATAATTTTAATACAATGCAGCCGAAGGCTATCAATGCTCTAGACATAGCTTTAAGCTTCGATCTAGAATCCTACTCAATATATCTGCAAAATAATCTACTTGTCTGCCCATGTGAAAAAGAGGGCACTCGAGTTTTTAAAGTGAAACAAACTACGATTCAGTCATGGGACTGGTACGAGAAATCTTTCCTAACTTATCTAACAATATGGCTAATCACAGGACCACGCCGCTAACGCGAAACGGGTTTACTCCATTGGATTGCCAGTGCATAAGTTAAATAAATTTATATTCCAAACAACGTAATGCTTTTTAGAAAAATGAAATCATTTTAAGACTCAAGTCCCATCACACAATGCAACGCAACCCGGAGGATAGATTTTACCTTATAATGATCAAACATGCTTGATACGTAGAAAATAATATTTTAATATTATTATTAGTGTCTAATCAGTTTAAAATACTTCAAAGTAAATGTATCAATCCTAGACGGCATAGTACCCCATCCTACTATGTCGACATATATAGGTTTACAATCAAAACCATAATGTCATATTGGAAATTGGGTTTCCGTTATGAGTCGAGGCTAGGGATGGCTCCTCACCGATTCGAGGGACTCTAGCAAATGCCTCAGGATCACACCTACGGGCAACCCTTGGATCTTCAGGGCCGGTCCATAAATACTTTAGTGGATTAATTATGCTTGAACACACGCTTCTCGGTCCTATTGAACCTACAATTTGGTCACTATCGACCAATAAATCCGAGGTACCTCATAATCCATCATCCACATAAGTAAAAATGTCAGGGCTTGCAAAACCCTGACACCACTTCTAGCTAGAAAGAAACGTGTGCACTCCCTGCAGTCACGATCCCTTTTTGACTCATACCGAGGTGTGAGGCTCGCGAAGTAGCTCTATACACAAAGCTATGCCTAAATAGGCGTTGCTTTGATCATCAACCACAAGGCTCTTCTTTTCAACAAAAGTCTTGATCAGTTGCATCTTGGCATGCCACATTGACAATTCACGCCATGCGATCGATAACCACCAATATATAACCTCTGAGCTCGTGCGTCTCAGAGAAGGGTGTTAAGCAAGAGAATAAATTCTCTGCCACCAATCATATGTATATTAAATAGAAATCAATTTACATGGAATGAAATCCAATGTCAGACACACATCCTTTTACAAGTCCGTTCTGGGTCTGAACGAAATCGGAGAAACCTTATTCCTCGTCCCGTAAGTCCAATACGGAAGAGAGGTGCTAGCTTATCCAGACAATCAACAAGTACGTCTGGACAACTACTACTTTAGCCCTTTATTGGGAGCTAACCAATGTCGGACATCTGTAGTTATCCATTCGATGTGAAGAACGCCGGTCTTCAATCACCGTCTTCAATATCTTCGATTTAATTCATCGTATAATTATTTGAAATGAGATTGAACTTGGCTTTTCAAATAATTCTCGTTTAAAACCATTTCATATCATTAATATTATTTTATAACGATTTATCGCTATTTTTATTTATATAAAAATAGCCCAATTTAATTTAACGACGCTTCGAGTTAATAGGCGGCCTTGGTGTTGTTTTTATCAAAATTTGATTTACACATATCTTGAAATCTAACTGTTGGATTTTAACAAGATTTATATCGTTGGAAAGATCTTCCCAAAGCGGTCCTAACGGTTCCAGTTTTGGGAAAATCCGACGGTCGGATCTTTCGGTATAATCATTTAAAGTTACGATTCCAAAACGCGAACTACCGCGCGTGATTCGTTTAATTTTAATTTATATTTATATATATATAACTATATATAAATGTAAACCATTTGACGATTCCACTAACGTTTTAACAGTGCCAAATAAAAGAATGTTTTATTGGCATATCATATCTACATGTTCATAATGTCAACTAAAATATATTTTATTTACAAGACAATTGAGCTAATGACAAATAAAAAACTAGTTTTTATTTGTATTTCTATTTTTTTAGCTCTAACAAATAAAAAGGAACATTTTATTTGTACAAAGTTTCAATGCATGTTTTGTCAATAAAAATAATTCATACAAATTCTAATATATGTATTGTCAATAAAAAGGATATTTTAACTTTGCATACAAATTCTAATATATGCATTGTCAATAAAAATGATTCTTTCACTTTGCATACAAATCCTTATATATGCATTGTCAATAAAAAATGATTCTTTGACTTTGCATACAAATTCAAATATATGCATTGTCAATAAAAAACGATTCTTTGACTTTGCATACAAATTCTAATATATGCATTGTCAATAAAATGTTATTTTAACTTTGCATATAAATGCTAATATATGCATTGTCAATAAAATGTTATTCTAACTTTGCATATAAAATCTAATATATGCATTGTCAATAAAATGATATTTTAACTTTGCATATAAATTCTAATATATGCATTGTCAATAAAATGTTATTTTTAACTTTGCGTATAAATTCTATTTTATGCATTGCCAATAAAATGATATTTTAACTTTGCGTATAAACTCTAATATATGTGTTGTCAATAAAAATGATATTTTAACTTTGCATATAAATTCTAATATACAAAAATAAAAATTGTTGTTTCAACCATTATAGTTAACAAAAATGGAAAAAAATTTTTCAACAATTCTATTTTGACGAAAATGAACATTTTTGTTCAATAATTCTAATTTGACAAAAATGTATATTTTTGTTTCAACTAAACTATTTGACAAAAATGAACATTTTATTTCAACTAATGTGTTTTAATAAAAATGAACATTTTATTTCAACTAATGTGTTTTGACAAAAGTGAATATTTTAATCCAATAATTATAATTTGACGAAAATGATAATTTTAATCCAACTATCCTAATTTGTCAAAAATGACAATTTTTGTTTAACTCAATTCTAATTAACAAAAATGTTAATTATTGTTTCAACTATTCTAATTCATAAAAATTATCATTTTTGTTTAAATATTCTAATTTGACAAAATTGACAAATTTAATGCAACAATTGCACTTTGACTAAAATGACAATAAAAACATATCTTTCAATCCTACTCTTTTTATTGTAACTAAAATGACAATAAAAAAAATCTTCAAATTCTACTTTTTTATTGTAACTAAAATGACAATAAAAACATATCTTCTAATTCTACTTTTTTTTATTGAACAAAGTGACAACAAAAATGAAATCCTTTTATTATAAAAAACAAATTTTTGACAAAAACCATGTTTCATGTAAACAATAAAAATGAGATTTTTATTGTAAATCTAATTTTGACAAACCATGTTTCATGTTTTCAATAAAAATGAGATTTTTATTGTAAATCTAATTTTGATAAACCATGTTTCATGTAAACAATAAAAATGTGATTTTTATTGTAAAACTAATTTTGACAAAACCATGTTTCATGTTTCTAAATAAAAGATAAAACTTATATTATAAAATCAAATCAATATTCATAGATCTGAAATAAAAATAATTTTTTTATTTCAAATCGAGATCTAATAATAAACTATAGATTCAAATAAAAGAAAGAATTTCTATTATAGATCAAGACCTAACAATCATGAGCATCACAATCCATCACAATCAAAAATCAACAAATTCCAATCCCAAGCATCACAGATCTGATTTTATTAACATAACTACATGGATTCCAAATAGCGAGAAAATAATTAAATTTTCAATTATAAAAATAGAAATTTCACAGTCGGTTTTAATTCTGAATAATTCAGAATCAAATTATTTTGGTCCAAAATCTCATCGGCTCCGATCTGTTCTAATCAGTCCAGGAATGTAGATCTCGGACTCACGATCGTAACAGATCTGAAATTATTCAATTTCGAGTTCGTATGCATTAGTTATGAATTTATTTAGGTAAATAACATTTTAAAATAAATTAACTAAATAATATAAAATAGAATTACTTTGTCTTCCTCCTTCAGGAAAGAGGCCGCCATGTTTTTCAAATGGTTCGATTCTAGGGTTCCACCTTTCTTCCGATCCGCCGAGCTTCATCAAAATCTGAGACCATCACGCTGGAGAGGAGGAGGAGGCGCGTCTGGGGGGCCCCACACCGTCATGTGCGATTGCGGCTAGGGTGGATGGCGGCAGTCGAAGCGTGATGGGTTCCCGGGTCTGTATCTCGATTCATGTGCAATTTCAGGTGGTGTAACCCGTATGGATGTGGAGAGGAGAGGAATCTCTACGAAATTCTCTAATGGACGGGATGATTTCATTGTGTGGATGGAGAGTTATTGGGACGGAAAGGATCGAACGTTTTTGGACATGGAAATACGATGGTGGCGGCTGCGAATAGTAGACTAGGGTTTTGGAAATCCATTATTTATAATATTATAATATTAATTCTCTTAATTATTGATTTTAGCCCATTAATCCTTAACAGTTCCAATTTCAGCCCGACAGAAGCTATTGCTACCCAATTGCCCCCGTTCCGGACACAATGGGCCAGGTCCCGTCAGCTCAAACAATTGTTTTCAGCCTGTTTTCTTTAATTTAAAATTCAAATCATTTACTTATTTAATTCGATCGTACTTTTAAATTCACCGGGGCTACATACGTACTTCGAAAATTCCCGAAAAATAAATCTAGCTATGTTTAGACGATACAGTCCTAACAAAATAAATTTCTCGAATTTGGAGATCGTTTGAAGAATGGCCTTTTTAACGGTTGATTAAATTCAATAGAAATTATCGATCGCAGTTTAATTTACCACGCTCACAAATTAATTCCAAAAATTATGGAAAATTAAACTTAGCAATAATTTGACATTTCGGATCCAACAAAAATGGTTTCATCGAAAACGGAGGTCATTTGTACAATGGCCACTTATACGGGCTTTAAATTATAATAAATTCCATAGCGACTATTCTGAATATTCAACTGGCCATAACTTTTTATTCCCGTTATGAAATTTCAATATTTCTGATTCGTTGGAAATATATTTTTAAACAAATTTAAATATTTTTTGTTTCATTAAAATCCGATTTATTTTGAACCATGTACATTCAGTCAAAGTTCAGATTCAAATTTTCAAACTACCGTGCTATTTCTAACTCCTTTTATAATTAAATTAAATTATTATGTTTTAACTTTGATTAAAATAAATTTTTAGTCGTTATTATTTAAAATATTTAAAATTCATTAAAATTGCTAAAATGAAAATTTTAAATTGGTTCCAAAATTCCAGGTTGTTACACTAGGGGTCGACCCGCCAACGGGGGGGTCGTCCCATGGGTCGACCCTCCCCAATGGGGGTCGACCCCATTGCGAATCTGGATCTTTTCCCTAACGTGGTCGGCTCTGATATTTTTAATTTAAATCTAAGGGACCAGGTTCCTCTGATACACGTATAAATAAGCAAGAAAATCGGCTTAAGGAAATACATCATTTTTTTGGCTCAAGGACGCGAGTATAATTTTTATATCAGAAGGACACAATATTTATATTTTTAACCGAAGTAAATTATTTGGCCGCTTATTAAATCGGGTGTCTTTTTCCATCTCGCACTCAAATCTCTTCTCGAATCATTCGTACTGGAGGCGGTGGCTTCACTCGAAGAGGCGGCGCCGCATCACAGAACGAGCGATGGCAGTGCAACCACAGGCGTTAGCGGTGCTCCTTCAGGCGAAGGCGACGGTCGTCCTCTGGCGAAGACGATGGACTGTTTCCTTTAGGCGAGGACGACGACTACTCAAGAGATAATGTTGATGGCTGATTTCAGATGAACAACGACAGTGGAGTGTAGGTTAAGATCGATGGTGGTGGTGCTACAGGTATCGATGACGATTAACTATGTTGTTTTGAAATGAACTAAGAAACAAATGCTATATGAAATTATCATTTTGATTCTGTATGTATAATGTATAACTGAACGTTATATTCTGTTTTGCTGTTGTTGTTGCATCACTTGTGTCAATGCTGCATCATGTTGTTTCATGATAATTGTGCTCTTTTGTTATGTGTATATTTGATTTTGATGTGATAAAATTACTTATTTGTTTCAAAAAATGAGAAACTGTGCATAAACTATAATGCATCAGTTGTTTGTTTGCTTGCTCATTGAGTTGTTGTATTCTGAATATTGCAGATATCATAAATCAAATGGTAATGTACTTCATAACTAGAATGCTATATTAAACTATCATTTTAAATATTCTAAACATACTAGTGTACTTTTGTTAAAAATGCTACACTAAACTATTTTTTTAATATCATACACATGATGGTGAACTTCATAATAATTATATTACACTAAATTATAGACTTGCGTATTATAAACAAGATAATGGACTTGATTATTAAAATGCCATATTAAAATATCATTTTTAATCTTTAAAACGTGATAGTGAACTTCATAAGTAAAACACCACATTAAACTATTTTAATTATCATTCGCTACATTCGAACATTCTAATGCACTTTAAAAATAGAATAGAAATTTTTACATATCATTTGGTACATTTGATGTACTATAATGCACTTTAAAACTACAAATGAAATTTTAAACTATCATCCGGCACATTCCATTCAATTTGATACTTTGTAATGAACTAATTTAATACTACAAATGATAGATTGATTATTGTATGGTACATTTGATACATTTAACGCAATTAAAAGAATAAATGATATTTTTTACTATCATTCATTCCTTTGCATTCTTTTAGTTCGTTCGGTTAAACGAAATGTTTTCGGTATAGATTGGTTTTCAAAGGTACTCGATTAGGCCTTGCGTCCGGATGTCTTTTACGTCTACCAGTACTCACTCGGTTAATTAATCCCTACTGGGTGCAGATTCGTTGTTGTAGTACTGATTAGGCCTTGCGTCCGGATGTCTTTTACGTGTTATATGTACCCGATTAGGCCTTTCGTCCGGTTGTCTTTTACGTGTCTACCTGCTTGGTTAATTAATCCCTATTGGGTGCAGATTCATTGATGAAGTACCCGATTAGGCCTAGCATCCGGACGTCTTTTACGTGTCATAAGTACCTAATTAGGCCTTGCGTCCAGATGTCTTTTACGTGTCACGAGCACCCGCTCGGTTAACTAATCCTTACTGGATGCAGAATCGTTGCTGGAGTACCCGATTAGGCCTTGCATGCGGAAGTCTTTTACGTGTCATGGGTACCCGCTCGGTTAACTAATTCCTACTGGGTGTAGAATCGTTGTTGGAGTACCCAATTAGGCCTTGCGTGCAGATTTTTTTTGCGTGTCATAGGTACCCGATTAGCCTTGCGTGCAGAAGTTTTTTATGTGTCACGGGTACCCGCTTGGTCAACTAATTCCTATCGGGTGCAGAATCGTTGCTGTAGTACCCGATTAGGCCTTACATGCGGAAGTGTTTTACATATCATAGGTACTCGATTATGCCTTGCGTGCGGAATTCTTTTACGTGTCACGGGTACCCGCTCGGTTAACTAATTCCTACTGGGTGCAGAATCATTGCTGGAGTACCCAATTAGGGCTTGCGTGCGGAAGTGTTTTACGTGTCATAGGTACCCATGACCTGGCACTTGACCAAGCGTCTGACCATGCCTTTGACCAAGCCCATGAACAAGCACATGACTGAACCCATGACCGAGCATGTATATAACATGCTATTTTGTAAATATATTAAAGTGAATCCATGACTGAACCCATGACTAAACAAAGTAACATATTCAAATGTAAATATATCATGCTATTTTGTGTTTCATTTTTTCCAATGTTATGTATGTCTATCATTACTTAAATGTTATATTAAAGTGAACTAACATTATAGAATATGATAAATGGTAGATGATTATAGCATTGTGTTTTTCAGAGTGAACTAGCATATATATAATATGATGAATGATATCTGAATATACCATTACATTCTTAAAATGGTAAATGATAGTTGAATTTAGCATTGTATATTTTAAGGTGAAATAACATATGTACAATATGCTAAATGATAGCTAAATATAGCATTGCATTTTTTAAGTGAGCTACCATGTATAAAATATAATAAATGATAGTTGAATTTATCATTTGTATTTTTGAAGTGAGTTAGCATGTGTAGAGTTTGCAAAATATTGTTTGATAGTATTCATTAGTAAAATGAACTAACATGAATAGAATATAATAAATGATAGTTGAATTTAGCATTGTATTTTTTAAAAGGAACTAAAACGTCTAAATATGCTAAATGATAGTTGAATATAGCATGATATTTTTAAAGTAAACTAGAATGAACATAACATAATAAATGATAGTTGATTTCAACATCGCATTTTTAAAGTGAACTAGCATGTATATAACATGCTAAATGATAGCTGAATATAGCATTATATTTTTAAAGTGAACTAGCACATATAAGATATGAAAAATGATACACAAATATAGCAGTGTGTTTCCTAAAGAGAACTAGCATGTATAGATATGATAAATGATAGTTGAATTTAGCACTGTATTATTGAAAGTGACCTAGCTTGTGTATAATATTCTAAATGATAGTTAAATATATCATTGTATTTTTAAACTTCTATAAAAGATATTGCATAGATAGTTGAATTTAACATTTTTTATGTTATTATAAAGTAGACGATGCAGTCAATGGCGAAAGATAAATCTTTTATAAAATGCTAGATTAATTTAGCATTGAGCAACAGTGTTATCTACTGTAGAAATCTATGGTTTATAACAATAAAACAATGCTATAGTAGATTAGCATTAAATTTAGACTAACATAACACATATGCTAAAAAACATTAGGATTATAATTTTTAGAAATTGTTAAAGTGATAGATTGAATTAGCAGTAGACAAAATCTCTTTTTGTAAGAAATTGTTAAAGTGCCAGGTAGAAATACAATAGCAGATTGACATTCGACTGAAATGCTAAATACAAATAGCATTTGACTGAAATGCTAAATACAATAGCAGATTGACATCGTCGACTTGAACGGCGGTGGCTAGGTTTGGAATAAACGACGATGAATTCAAACGTTGATCGATCGGATGACGTCTAGGGCATGAGGTCGATGACAGAAGTGGAGTGGAGGTTAAGGCGAAGGCAGCGACTTTCAGAGGCGGCGGCGGCATCTTGGAGAGGCGACGGCGGTGGCTTGGAGAGGCGGCGGCGGCTTGGAAGGCGACATCTATTCTTGGGGGTGCGATGTTGATAATTGAGGGTGATAGCGGATATTGATAATTGAGGGTGGAAAAAATAAACGAAGAAGATGGCGACTGTCCTTCTGCCTAATTTCTTAAAGTTGCATCCTAATTTTAAAAGATTATTATACGTTTGTCCTTTAAACTAATTTGCTCTATAAATAAGTCTGTAGATTTAACCCTAAACCTGATATTTCTAAGACTACACTGAAGCTCTACCGTTCCTCTCCCTTAAAGATCTCTTCAGAAAATAAAAATTATTATTTAGGAAAATTTTAAATCAAGATATGGAGAAAATAGATTGACATTTATAAAAAGGCGCTGAGAATTATATGAAAAGTAAGGTATCTTTATAGATCCGATCTATTCAATTTTCCTCCTCTTTCTTTTCCTTTCTCTTTTAGTAAAAGTAGTCAATTCGTGGTTGTTGGGTTCTGAGTCCAATTTGGGGAAAACCATAGGAGATTAGATCTGGACTAAATCCAGGACTGGGATAGCATATGAGGTGAGTGGGTTTAAGTTATATCATTTTTGACAATGGCACATTATCGTTTAGCTCTCCCCTTTTTATTATTTGTGAAACTGCCAGAGTAATTATAAATTGTTGTTATAACAAGTTGAGATGTTAATATGAATATGTCAGAAAATTCAGATGTTGAATTGGTTAAAGTGTTAAAAGTTTACATGTTGAAAAACAAACTTATTAGGATATGAGTAGTGATCACTGTTGTTATAATTCCATGATTCACTGGTGGCATATTATTGAGTAAATGACATGTTAACCTGTTAGATCTAAGCAATTACCCGACTAAATGTTTACATGTCAACATAGAAGTAAAACACATGTTAAAAAAGGACATGTGCCATAATATAGGCATAATTTGATGACATGTAAATTACATTACAGAAAAAAGGATAATATGCCTAAAATTTACAGTAAATAGGAAACTGTAACTGCGCTTGGACATGAGGTTAGATTACACTTGTGGTAGAAGTCTGCCCGGAACCGCCCGGTATATCCAGCATCCGCAAGTGTTAAATATAATGTGAGTGGTTTAAGTGCATAAATGAAACAGTAATGATGCTAAGGCACGAGGTTAAGTCAACTTTTGGAAGAAGTCTGTCCAGAACCGCCGACAAACCCAACATCCACAAGTTTAGGCTTAATGTGAGAGGCCTACTACATAAATATACATATAAAAATATATGTAAATAGCAAAACTGAGAAACAGTATTAATTGTAACTAATGGAAATAAATCGAATTGAAAGAATGATACAACAGTAACAAGGAATAGAATGAAAGGGGAATGTTGATAACCTAATATAAATAAATTTGTAGACTTGTCCTAGAGACAATTGAAGATTATAACTTAGGTTATAACAGACGATAAAGGGAACATAATAACTTATGTGTAACACCCCACATCCATTAACGTCACTCACTAAGGGAATGCATTAACTTTCATGGAGTATTATAAGAGTATAGAACATAATATCACAAGACAAATATATAAAATGGTACTTAAGAAAATTCAAAATTTATTCATTGCAGCGGAAAAGAAAAACATGTCTGGTTACAACATCAAAACCATATACTAAAGCCAAGTACACAAATATCCATCTTGTACAAAATTATTATTAGAGTACATAAAAGTAAAACCAAAATCCCACTCCAAATAGCCGTAATGGAAAAGAGATAAAGCTGAGCGTTACTTTCAACACTTCCAAGCACTTCAAGAAGAAAGAAATCCAAGTCAAGCTCCACTAGTCCCACCCTGAGGACCTGGAGGGGGGGGGGGGGGGGGGAGAGAAAAGAGGAGAAACAAAAAGGGCCAGACATACGTCTGGCGAGTCTAGTGACTTTAACTATATAATCAGTAAAGTAACAGGATAAGAGCATAAACTGGATATAAGAGATGTCTATAACATAAGCAGATATGACAAGGTAAACAAGATGATCAAGATATAACGTTGATTGTGCTTCTAATCACTATAAGATATTTCCTACACCGCACCAATGTTAGTTCCATACTGAAAGTTGATCCCTCTTACTAAACATAGTAATAATAATAATGATGGTAGTCTCATGTACTCCTAGCTGCTGTCACAGGTACCGCCTGCTCCTATACCCTAGTTGTACTCACTACCCTTCCCATTCGATCGGCTCCCTTACTCGTAGATACTCGTGCTAGTCCCTGTAATGACCCAAAAATTCCCCTCATGGGAAATCGCCAGATACACTAACTTTGGGCATACAACACATCAGAAAAAATAACAGATTACATTTATTAACATCATAATAATGTTACATCAGAGTACAGATTATCAGAGTACATCGAATAAATAATATAGCGGAATAAATTTACAATAAACTTTATACAGTGCAGCGGGACAGTTTAACTAACATAGCGGAAGACTATCAATGCTCTGGACATAGCTTTAAGCATCGATCCAGAATCCTGCTCAAATAAGAAATATCTGCAAAACAAGCCACTCGACTGCCCATGTGGAAAAGAGGGCACCCGAGTTTGCAATGTCTAACAAACTACGAGTCAGTCATGGGACTGGTATGAGAAATCTTACTTAACCTATTTAGTAATAAGGCTAATCATAGGACCACGCTGCTAACGTGGAACATATTTACTCCATTGGATTGCCAGTGCATAAATAAAGTAAATCGCTAAACAATGTAATGCTTTTTGGAAAAATGAAACCATTATAAGACTCAAGTCCCATCACACAATGCAACACAAACCGGAGGATAGAGTTTTACCTTAAAATGGTCAAAAATGCATGATACGATAAAATGGATTTGATATTATTATTATATGTTTTGAAAACGATTTCAATCATAATGTATTAATCATAGACGGCATAACTACCATATACTATGTCGCCATACTATTTATACAATCAAAACCGTATGGTGTCGTATTGGAAGTTAGATTTCCATCATGAACCAAGGCAAGGGATCGTCCTTACCGAATTCAAGACAATCTAGCCCATGTCTCAGGACAAGTACTCAGTCAAGCCCTTAGGATCGCCAGGGCCGGTCCATACATATGTTAGTGGATTAGTTATGCCTGAACATTACATCTCCCTGCCCTATGGGCGTAAATAAAGCCACTAGGGACTCAAATCCGAGGTACCTCACATTCCATCATCCACATAAGTAAAAATATCTGGGCTTGTAAAACCTAGACACCACTTCTAGCTAGAAAGAAACACATGCTCTCCCTGGGGTCCTTCTCTCGTTTTTAGTTCAACCAGGGTGTGAGGCTCACGAAGTAACGCTACACAAAGCTATGCTAATTAAAGTTGTGCTTTGATCATCAACCACAAGGCTCTGCTTTTCAACAATAAGCCATGATCAGTTGCATCTTAGCATGCCACATTGTCAATCCATAACATACCATTGATTTCTGCCAATATATAACCTCTAAGCTCATAAGTCTCAGAGAAGGGTGTTAAGCAAGAGAATAAATTCTCCGCCACCAAACAGATATATATTTAGCAGAGATCAACGAACACAGCATAAAGGAATACAACGTCAGACATACCATCCATTTACAAGTTCTTTTTGGGTCTGAAAAAACCCGGAGGCACCTTATTCCTCGTCCCATATGTCGAATACATGAGAGAGGTTCTCGCATATCCATCGATCTCCAAGTACGTCTGGACGATCACCACTTATTACCTTTGTAACGACCCGCATTCTACGCATCGAAGGATCATAGAATATTTATTTCTTTCACATGCGAAGTCGTATGGTCATGTAACTTTGGGAGACGACTACTGGGGTCATTTCCCATGTTCATGATTTTTGCCGATTTTTAAATGACCGTTTTGCCCCTAGCTTGTCTGGTTTTGGCCATAACTTTTGATTGGAAAGGAGTTTCGACCTGAAACCACTTCCATTAGATCCGGATGATGGTTCTAGAGTGGTCACATTAGCTAAACGGACTCACCATTTGGGAGATATTGCTGAAACAAGTTTCAGATGGTGAAAAACAGCTAGACCCAAAGGGAAATTTTGGGATTAAGAGTATAAGAGGGCCGTTAAGGTTTAGAAAACGAATTTTACTTCATTTTCCAGCCGCCTAAGATATTCCTCTCAACCTAGCAATGGCCTCCAACATCTTAAACACCCCAAATCACCTCCTAATCGCTAATTAAGCCAAATCTACATCAAATCAAAGAGGATTAGCACAAGAATCGAGGTAGAACCGGTGTATAGCTTTGGGAACAACGCCAAACAAAGAATCATTTCAGATTTGGTAATTTGTTTGTGGCTAAGGTGAGTGATTTGCATAGTTCCTCACTAATTATGGTTAATTAAGAGTAATTAGTGATAATTAGTGAATTTAGACATTACTAAATTCTGGAAAAATATTTAAAAATTTCAAAATATTGTTTTAGGCCTCTGTTAGAAAATTTGGCTAATTTGGTTGAGCTTTGCTAATCGCATCATTAGTTTTGCTTAAACATTCTTATGGGAAAATATGGGATTTTGGCTATGTTTGATTCGTTTTAACCTATCAAATTGTTGTTTTGGTGTTAGTGGTCGGTTCTATATGTTGCTATGACTGTATGGTATGCTTCGTGATGGCTTAGAAAAGTTAGATTGGTCGAAAACGCCGTCGAATGGCGTAAAACAGTCGCTAGAAAAAAGTGAAGGAAATTACCCGAACCGGATCGGATCGAAGGAGGAAGCACAATCCGAACCGCTCACACCTGAAGTTCCACGACCTGACCTGAGCATGGTGGCACGGCCTGAAGAGAGCATCCGATCCGACCTGCTCAGCTGGAGAGCCATTCGACCCGATCCGAAGCTCCATCACGAACCACTCGCCTGAAGAAACGATCTGATGTTTTGGAGATGGCCACGAACCGATCCGAAGTAGGAGTCACGATCCGACCTGTATTGGTATTCCGATCCGAACCGAAGTGTTTGGATTTGAGGCGTGAGCCACGATCCGAACTAGAAGTACGAGTTGGAGTAAAGAACAAGAACCGAACCGATCCGGAGGTGAAGACCAAAACCCGAGATGCAAAGGTAGTCCAAGTGGGAAGTTTGTACTCAGGATCCAGATGGGAACCAACGAGTCGACTTCATGAGTTGGGCTTTGTTGCGGGACGTGTGCTAAGGGGTTGTCGATGTCTATGACTTTGGATCACTATGTATGGGAGGTACGTGGACGGATCAGGGCCACGGTGGTTTAGGTACGACTAGTGGGCTATAGACCAATGAAGTGGGGTCATTTGAAAAGGTTTGGTCATGATCCCATGGGATAAGCTTGGTGGTAGCAGTAGTTGTACAAGTCGAACTCCGTCATTACCTCGATGGGTCTAGTGATCAAAGTGGTGGATATCGTATGCTTTACGCACTGAGTGAGAGATGTGAGGATGGTTGCTATGCTTGATTTGTTTGCCATCACTATGACATGCACACCCCCACCCCGTATTCTTTACACCATATGTTAGTGGCACCTTAGAGCATTGTACAGTATGTAGGGCTAACTCTTTGGTTGCAGGTCCAGGTTCAAGTATGGTTTAGTACACCTGTTATTGTTTTGTTTTGCTACTTATCGCTCATACCAGACTTTTTTCTGACCCAGAGTTTTATGTCTCTTCTTATTACTCTGGGTGCTCTCACGAGAAGACTAGAGACAGGTTAGCAGGTGAAGCACGAGTAGCTGTACCAGAGACGAGCAAGAGGCTTCCACTTATGATATATATATATATTCTCCCTGTGTCGTTGCTGGTCACTACTTTGGGCATTAGTAGTGTACCTTTCCTTTCTTTTGCTTTAGAGACAGTTTTAAAGTTGTAATAATGATGATGTGGAACATAAGCTGTATTTGGATTTTCCGCTGCTATGATGTTTAGTTTCAGCTTATGCACTGTCTCACCTGTTTTATGTAAAGTATGTTATTATTATATTTTATTCTTTGCACTGTGAGACATTCTACATGTTCTTTGTTAATTCATCAGTAAGTTCTTTCCATTCCCTTTCTTTGGCGACCGTCCCGTGCCGGTTGGACATCGGCACAGCGCATTTTCATGGGGAATGTCGGCTGGTGCGGGGCGGGCCGTCACACTTGGTATCAGAGCTCTAGGTTGCATAGTTAACCTAGGGAAAGACACCAGGGAGAGATAATACGTATATGAGAGCGCGTATTTGTGATTATTTTGGTTTTTTTAAAAGCTATATGTATATATACTATTAGTATATCTAAGGATGAAGTCGCGCTGCACTGGCACCACTATGGAGATGGTTAATCGTTTTCTCTTTACGGATTAAACGATGAGCCGATACGCAAGGGGTGCCGGTAGAGGAGCCAATAATGGGAATGCTGCTGATATGAGGACGATGTTTACTGACCTCATGAGGGAGATGCTTAGAGATGTTCAGAGGGAAGTTCCTAATGCTGGTAATGGTGGTGGTCCAGCGGTGCAGGTACCTAGGGCCGATTTCGCCAAGCTGAACAACGATTATACTAGTCTTGGTGGGAAGCCGTTTCACTGAAAGGAGTTGGCTACGGATGTTCAGGGTTGGTTGGATAGCTACGAACGTATCTTCGAAGACTTGAGTATTGGGGATGCGATGAATAGAAGGCAAACATCCCGTCAGCTGCAAGGACGGGCAATGAATTGGTGGAATGCTCTAAAGGCAGCTACTCCCGAAGATCAGATTACTTGGGATCAGTTTAAGGTTCTCTTTAGCGATAAGTTCATTCCAGCTGCTCAGAAGTCAGTGTTGTTTAAGAAATTCTTGGAACTCAAGCAGAATGGAAGAGCTGTCTCAGAGTATATTGTCGAATTCAACACTTTTTCAAAATATGGGTTATCCCTAATAGATACTGCCGAGAAGAAGAATGAGAAGTTCATAACTGGCTTGGATGGATACTTGGGGGAAAGGCTTATTAACCACATCGATGAGATGTTTGAATCGATTGTGGGGAAAGCTTTAAGATCAGAAAGTCTTTACCCTAAGTCAAAAATTGAGGTCACATCTGCAGAGGAGCCAAAACCGCAAGCAAGCGGTGGAGGCAAGAGTGGTTCTCAGAATAAGAGGAAGCAGAACCAGAATAAGGATGGCCAGAAGAAGAAGAAAGATGTTGAGTGCTTTAGCTGTGGCAAGAAGGGCCACTATGCTAGTAATTGTCGAGCAAAGTCAGTAGACAGGAAGTGCTTCAACTGTGGACAAGTGGGACATCACAAGGACAAGTGTCCGCAACTCCCTAAAGAATAGCAGATGGTGAAAGCATATTCCCTTAATGATATTCCTTCTCCGTCGAATGCCCCAACTGCGACGGAGAAAGGAAAGAATGTTGTTATCCAAGTTACACTTTCTGTTTATGATGTTCCTGTCCGAGTATTGTTTGATACCAGGGCTTCCAGTTCCTTCATATCTAGTGACTTGGTAGTCAGGTTGGGATTGGAGCCTGAGATTGTCGATAGACCTTTAGTAGTGATGAACCCGATTGGTGGTTTGACTAGCCTTAGCATGATTTGTCGTAATGTTGTCTTATCGAGTCATGGATGCATGTTTGTTTGTGATTGCTTTATTTTGGGCTTTACTGGGTTTGGCATTATTTTGGGAGTCGATTGGCTCCAAAGATACGGGGTGGTGGTAGAGGTGAGGGCTTTTTGGTGATAGATGGGCGGAGGGTAGTGTTTGGTGGTCTACCCAGTGATGGGGTAATGGCTAGTTTCCTAATTCCCTCGACATCCCACATGATGAGTTGTCAAGTTTGCCCGTTGTGTGCTAGTATCCGGACGTCTTCGAGGAAGTGACCGGGATTCCACCACACCGAGAGATTGAGTTCCGTATTGATTTAGTGAAAGATGCCAGACCTATAGTGATGCCACTTCGTCGTATGGCACCAAGAGAGCAGCGAGAGCTCGGGGTGCAAGTAAGCGATCTTTTGAAGAAGGGATTTATCAGAAGAAGTGTTTCTGAGTAGGGAGCACCAGTTGTGTTTGCTACCAAGGCAGATGATTCCCTTCGATTGTGTGTGGACTACCGCGAGCTGAATAAGGTGACGAGGAAGAATAAGTATTCTCTACCGCGGATAGATGAATTGTTTGATTAGTTGAATGGCGCGAGAGTATTCTCCCAGTTGGATCTCGCGACAGGTTTTCATCAGCTTAGAGTGGAAGTTGAGATATAGCTAAAACGGCATTTCGGACACCGTCTGGATTTTATGAGTAGTCGGTCATGCCGTTTGGGTTGACCAATGCGTCAGCATATTTTGTGGATCTTATGAATAGGGTATTCAAACATCAGTTGAATAAGTTCGTTCTTGTGTTCGTGGACGATATACTTGTTTATTCGAGGATAGAGGAAGAACACAAGGAACATTTGAGGATAGTGATGGAGGTGTTGAGAAAACACCAGTTGAAAGCAAAGTTTTCTAAGTGTCACTTCTGGAGAAGGGAAGTGAGATTCTTAGGCCATGTCGTTTCAGAGAATGGTATTGCCATGGATCCTGCGAAGGTGGCTACGGTACAAGATTGGTCTACGCCCAAGAATGCAACGGACATAAGAAGCTTCTTGGGATTAGCTGGATATTATTATAAGTTTATACAAGACTTCTCCAAGATAGCAGCACCGTCGACTCAGTTGACCAAGAAGAATCAAGCCTTCGTCTGGGACGAAAAGTGCGAGAACGCATTCAAGAGTCTAAAGGAAAAATTGACATTTGCACCAGTGTTAGTCATTCCTAAGGGGAATGAAGAGATGACGGTATACACGGATGCATGTGGTACCGGACTAGGTGTTGTATTGATGCAAGGAGGTAGGGTTGTAGCTTATGCAAGTCGGCAACTGAAACCGCATGAGAAAAGATATCCTACCCATGATTTGGAATTGGCAGCGATCGTGTTCGCATTGAAGATGTGGAGACATTATCTCTTGGGAGAAAGATTCGAGTTGTTTACCGATCGTAAATCATTAAAGTATCTCTTCTCCCAGAAGGATCTAAATCACCGACAGCAAAGATGGTTAGAATTCTTAGCTTCCTATGATTTCGACATCGCACATACACTAGGAAAGGGAAATACGGTGGCTGATGCATTGTGTAGAAGACATGCCAGTTTAGGGGCTATGTTTCTAGAATGGATGCAACTAGAGTACATCGCAGGTTATGATTTCAGACCAAAGTGCGAATTGGATCCAGAAATGTTAGCAAGTTTGACGATCAGACCCACTTTGATTGAGCGGATTGGTTCCAGTCAGAGGGACGATCCTAACCTATTGGAAATCATCTCAAAGTTAGAGATGGGAATCGACGAAGAGATGAGCAAGTATGGGCTCGAAATGGATCGCTTAGGAAGAATGGAAGACTAGTTGTACCCATTGTCAATGGATTAAGAGATGAAGTGCTTAGAGAATGTCAACACTCAAAACTGACTATACATCCTGGTGGTAACAAGATGTACCGAGACATGAAGCATACTTACTACTGGGAAGGGATGAAAAGAGACGTTGTGAAGTTTATATCCAAATGCATGTATTGCCAGTTGGTTAAAGCTGTGCAAAAGAAGCCTAGTGGTTTGTTACAACCATTAGAGATTCCAGAATGGAAATGGGAACAAGTCTCGATATATTTCATTGATGGGTTACCAAGGACTAGATCGGGCCATGATAGCATTTGGGTGATTGTGGACCGATTGACTAAGAGTGCAAGGTTTATACCCATCAAGTCAAACAGGACGGCAACTAAGTTAGCTAAACTATATGTAAAGTGGGTAGTGAGATTTCATGGAATACCCAAAGGCATTGTGAGTGATTGAGATCCATTGTTCACTAGTGGATTTTGGAAGAGCTTACTAGAGGCGTTCGGATCAGAATTACATCTCAGTACCGCGTATCATCCTCAAACCGACGGACAGAGAGAGAGGGTGAATCGAGTATTAGAAGACCTCTTGAGAGCTTGCATATTAGACTTTGGTGGATCATGGGATGACCATTTGCATCTAGCAAAAGTTGCTTATAATAATAGTCATCAATCCAGTATTGATATGGCCCCATTTGAAGCTTTGTACGGAAGACCGTGCAACTCACCGTCATGTTAGTTAGAAACTAGTGAGAAGTTTGTGCTTGGACCAGATGCGATAAAAGAAACTTCAGCTAAGATTAAGGTTGTCCAACAACGAATGAAAGCTGCCCAAGATAGGCAGAAAAGTTATGCTGATAAGAGGAGAAGAGAATTAAAGTTCTCCATTGGCGACTTGGTGTTTGTCAAGATTTCTCCGTTGAAAAGCGTGATACGATTTGGCTGGAAAGGCAAGTTAGCACCAAGATTTGTTGGTCCATTCCCAGTTCTTGAGAAAATTGGGAATTTGGCATATAAAGTTGAATTACCAGAGAAGATGGTAGGAGTTCACAATGTATTTCATGTTTCCCAGTTACGGAAATTCATGCACGACCCCGATGTGACTATTTCACCTGATCAGTTGGATGATATTGAGGTTAAACCCGAGGCAGTTGGGAACCGCAGGCCTATGCGTATTGTTGGGAATGATACGAAGCAGCTTCGAAGGAAGGCGGTGAAATTATTCAAAGTTCAGTGGGGCGAGGATGAGAATGAATGTACTTGGGAGACAGAGGAGAGCATTAGGAAGACGTATCCATAACTCTTCGCCTGGTAAGAATTCAGTTTCGATTTAGTCTTTCCGCATGCTAGGATAGGTTTGTTTTATTTGTTTTGCATGTTTGATTGTTGTATATGATTGGTAGGCATGGGGGATCCTTTGTATGTTTTGGGTTAAGGAATTTCGGGGACGAAATTTCTTAAGAGGGGGAGAGTGTAACGACCCGTATTCTACGCATCGAAGAATCGTAGAATATTTATTTCTTTCACATGCGAAGTCGTATGGTCAAGTAACTTTGGGAGACGACTATTGGGATTATTTCCCATGTTCATGATTTTTGCCGATTTTTAAATGACCTTTTTGCCCCTATCTAATCTTATTTCGGCCATAACTTTTGATTGGAAAGAAATTTTAACTTGTAACCACTTCCATTATATCCAGATGATGGTTTACCTTTCCGTAGAGTGGTCACATTGGCCAAACAGACTCACCATTTGGGAGATATGGCTGAAACAAGTTTCAGATGGTGAAAAACAGCTTAATTGGGCTTAACTGGGTGATTAACAGCTAGGCCCAAAGGGGAATTTCGGGATTAAGAGTATAAGAGGGCTGCTAGGGTTTATAAAACGAATTTTACTTCATTTTACAGCCGCCTAAGACATTCCTCTCAACCTAGCAATGGCCTCCAACATCTAAAACACCCCACATCACCTCCTAATCGCTAATTAAGCCAAATCTACATCAAATCAAAGAAGATTAGCACAAGAATCGAGGTAGAACCGCTGTATAGCTTTGGGAACAGCGCCAAACAGAGAATCATTTTAGATTTCGTAATTTGTTTGTGGCTAAGGTAAGTGATTTGCATAGTTCCTTACTAATTATGGTTAATTAAGAGTAATTAGTGATAATTAGCGAATTTACACATTAATAAATTCTGGAAAAATATTTAAAAATTTCGAAATATTGTTTTAGGCCTCTGTTAGAAAATTTGGCTAATTTGGTTAAGCTTTGCTAAGCGCATCATTAGTTTTGCTTAAACATGCTTAAGGGAAAATATGCGATTTTGGCTATGTTTGATTCATTTTAACCTATCAAAGTGTTGTTTTGGTGTTAGTGGTCGGTTCTATATGTTGCTATGACTGTATGGTATGCTTCGTGATTGCTTAGAAAAGTTAGATTGGTCGAAAACGCCGTCGAATGGCGTAAAATAGTCGCTGGAAAGAAGTGTAGGAAATTACCCGAACCGGATCGGATCGGAGGAGGAAGCACAATCCGAACCGCTCACACCTGAAGTTCCCCGACCTGACCTGAGCATGGTGGCACAACCTGAAGAGAGCATCCGATCCGACCCGCTCACTTGGAGAGCCATCCGACCCGATCCGAAGCTCCATCATGAACCGCTCGCCTGAAGACACGATCTAATGCTTTAGAGATGGCCACGAACCGATCCGAAGTAGGAGTCACGATCCGACCCGTATGGGTATTCCGATCCGAACCGAAGTGCTTGGATTTGAGGCGTGAACCACGATCCGAACTAGAAGTACGAGTTGGAGTGAAGAACATGAACCGAACCGATCCGGAGGTGAAGACCAAAACCCGAGATGAAAAGGTAGTCCAAGTGGGAAGTTTGTACTCAGGATCCAGATGGGAACTAACGAGTCGACTTCATGAGTTGGGCTTTGCTGCGGAACGTGTGCTAAGGGGTTGTCGATGTCTATGACTTTGGATCACTATGTATGGGAGGTACGTGGACGGATTTAGGGCCACGGTGGTCTAGGTACGACTAGTGGGCTATAGACCAATGAAATGGGGTCATTTGAAAAGGTTTGGTCATGATCCCATGGGATAAGCTTGGTGGTAGCAGTAGTTGTACAAGTCGAACTACATCATTACCTCGATGGGTCTAGTGATCAAAGTGGTGGATATCGTATGCTTTACACACTTAGTGAGAGAAGTGAGGATGGTTGCTATGCTTGATTTGTTTGCCATCACTATGACATGCACACCCCCACCCCGTATTCTTTACATCATATGTTAGTGGCACCTTAGAGCATTGTACAGTATGTAGTGCTAACTCTTTGGTTGCAGGTCCAGGTTCAGTTATGGTTTAGTATACCTGTTATTGTTCTGTTTTGCTGCTTATCGCTCATACCAGACTTTTGTCTGACCCGGAGTTTTATGTCTCTTCTTATTACTCTGGGTGCTCTCACGAGAAGACTAGAGACAGGTTAGCTGGTGAAGCACGAGTAGCTGTATCGGAGACGAGCAGGAGGCTTCCACGTATGATATATATATAGATATTCTCCCTGTGTCGCTGCTGGTCACTACTTTGGGCATTAGTAGTGTACCTTTCCTTTCTTTTTCTTTAGAGACAATTTTAAAGTTGTAATAATGATGATGTGGAACATAAGCTGTATTTGGATTTTCCGCTGCTATCATGTTTAGTTTCAGATTATGCACTGTCTCACCTGTTTTATGTCAAGTATGTTATTATTATATTTTATTCCTTGCATTGTGAGACATTCTACAGGTTCTTTGTTAATTCATCAGTAAGTTCTTTCCATTCCCTTTCTTTGGCGACCGTCCCGTGCCGGTTGGACATCGGCACAACGCATTTTCATGGGGAATGTCGGCTGGTGCGGGGCGGGCCGTCACAACCTTGTCTTGGGATGCTTCCCAATCAAGACATCAGTAATCAACCAAACGATGAAGGTTTTCAACCACTGTCTTCATCTTCGACTTTTAATCGTCGTAGTAATTGTTAAGAATTGGTTGAACCGAGTCTTTCCGAATAACTCGCGTATTTTATAATCAATAATTAAGTGTTATAAAAACACATCATATGCCTCATTCCAATTCAAAATATTCTTATAATAAAATATTCACATTTTTAGGGAAAGGTTCCCATTAATTTTATCAAAGATAAATTCTCTTAAATTTATACTTTGATCCTCCTTTTAAAGATTCATTCAAACTCCAATTTGGTTTTAATATTAAAATCGTTACTTTATGATTATTCAACTTTAAGAAATAAATATTGTCTTTAACTGGGTTAAAGAACCAATGTCATTTAAAACACAGTTCACGATAAACAAAAAATCATATTCCATTAAATATGGATTTTTTCACAGAAATCAAATAAATATATAATCGATATAAATTTCCTTATCAGACTAATAATATAAATGCAATAACGGCAAAGCCTTTTAAATTCCGTATATAATAACAGTCTTCTTTTACCGAAGCTCATCTCAATTATTATTAAATCGAATTCCATTCAATTCCAATTTAATATATTAAATTGGAAAACTTTACTTTGGAAAAATTCCATTTAATCTTAATAAAAGATTTATAAATTTCAAATCATATCTTCACTGTTAATTGGGTTAAAGAACGAATGTCGTTAAAAACACAGTTCACAATTAACCCAATTTACATTTCATTTTGTTCCAATTACTAAATATAATTGGAAACTCTAATAATCTTAACTAATAGATTTATTCTTTTCATACGGGGTTTGAGAACAGTGTTATTGAAGACACCACTCACGAGAAACCCAAAAATCAAATTTATTTTATTTAATTTCAATTAAATATTAATTAATTGGAAAACTTCATTAAATCTTAATTTAAAAGATTTGTTCTAGTTAATAACTAGTTCATTTCGATAAAAATATATTTTTATCTTTACAAAATTGGAATTTTTCATTCAAATTCTTTCCAAATCAATTATTATAATTTTACATAATTTTTCCACATTTTTAATAATTTTATTAAGGCCATTATAGTCGGTTTCCAATAACGGCCACCGAACTGCACTTACGACGACTTTTTCTGAAATTGATTTGGACATAATTCCAAATGCAACCGTTAGATTTCAAATCTATTATATTCACTGGAAAGCCTGTTTCGATACGAACCCAACGGTTCCGGTTTTAGGAGAATCCGACGGTTGGATCTCCTGTTACATCAATTTGAAGTTAATGGTCAAAATTCGCGAACAGTCGCTGCGCGGAGCGTTCTATTCAGGCCATTATATATATATATATATATATATATTATATCGTCGATTTCCTTTTAAAACATATTTTATAAAATATTTATAAATTCGTTTTAAAACGATTTTAACTTCATTTTCAGTTTTTAAATCAAAATTGAATATTCTATATCAGAATCATATTAAAATATTAATATTTTCAAAATATTAAATTTTGAAATCACTACTTTTCGATATTCGATATAAAATGAATAAAATCGATCGAAAACCCGTTCGGGTTAAAAATGGCGTTTGCTGCTGAATTCGGCTTCATATTTTTATATTTTTGTGTCCACCCAAAAATGGACATAAAAATCATAATCTTATTCTTCATTGGATATTATTTTAAAATATTCCTAATTTTAAAATATTCTTTATTTTAAAAGATTATTTACTTTTGAATATTCTTTATTTTAAATTATTCTGAATTGAAATGCGACTCAATCAATTACCATATAATTTCAGTTATATGGATTTCATACATCGCATGTATATAATAATAATGATAAATAATCAATAACAATCCATTCACATCCAAAGCGAAGTTTATAACTATGTGAGCCTTAAAATAAATAAATAACGCTCATCACAGACTGTCAATCCATCGATTGATAATTAATTAAATATTGGGACTTATGTATGTGAAATATCATCCCAATACCCGTGTGGGGTTTTCAAACAACAACAATTTATATAAATAAATCATCGGTTACTAATTTAACCAAATATAATTCAGTCTGAATTATTTTCTATTTAACAAATTTTCACTGTTTAAAATTATAAATGGATATTTATAATTTAATTTTACTATCACATTAATGTTAACATTATTTTTAATACATTAAACATTTCAACATCACAACATATATTTCAAGACATGATTATTTATTTTATTTCATCAATATGATACAAACGATGCTTTATCTAATAAAACATTTTAACAAATAATTATTTATTTTAATTTCTCATGATAAAAATGTCTTTTTTAATGACCATACATTTTTTTTACACATAATTCTGTTTATTCTATCTTAACATGATAAAATTGACATTTTTGTCTAACGTGACATATATTTACCTAAAATGTTTTTATTCTTGTCTAACACGACAAAAGTGATATTCTTGTTTTCACAAAACATTATTCTAACTAATGTATTTTTATTTCACAAAACATGTCCTAACTAAATGGCATTTTTGTAATGCTAACAATGTTAAGTGACACTATTTTTAATGAATCAACATATGTTTCATAAATGAACATTTTTCTATTTCACTAACATATAAATGATAATGTTTTAATTAACAAAACATAAATAATCAAATGAGCATTTTAATATGTTTCTAACATATGAATGATAATGTTTTAACTAACAAACATATATATTCAAATGAACATTTTTCTATGTTACTAGCATATGAATGATAATGTTTTAACTAACAAACATATATGATCAAATGAACATTTTTCTATGTTACTAGTATATGAATGATAATGTTTTAACTAACAAACATATATATTCAAATGAACATTTTTCTATGTGAAACAATGCATGTTTTTAATCATTTCTAATATACAATAAAAATGTAAATTTTTATTGTCAAACAAAATTTCACAATTCCTATGCTCATATATGACAAATAAAAAGGGATTTTTTTTTTCCAATAATTTCAGTGTTCTTATACGACAAATAAAAAGATGGTTTTATTTTCATAACCATGTCTACATTTCTAGTGTCAAATAAAAAGAACGTTTATTTGTCATAACATTGTCTACATTTCTAATGACAAAATAAAAGAAAACTTTGTCATATGAAAATGTTTATAATTCTAGTGACAAAATAAAAAGATAATGTATTTACATGACAATATAAAAAGATAATTTATTTTGTCGGCAAATCTATTTCAACAAAACAATTAAAAATGATATTTTTATTTTGTTAACAATAATCTAATTCGACAAAATTAATATCTTTGTTTTAACACAAATCTATTTGACAAAAATATAATTTTTGTTTCAACACTTTTCTATTTAACAAAAATGAATATTTTATTCCACTTGACATTTTCTAATCAAAATGTTATTTTTGTTTTGACATAACATTATCTAACAAAATTTTATTTTTATTTTGATATAACATTATCTAACAAAATGTTATTTTTATTTTACATAACATTATCTAACAAAATTTTATTTTTATTTTACATAACATTATCTAAAAAAATGTTATTTTCATTTTACATGAATATAATTCACCAAATCACCACAACCACAATCAATCAGTCAATCTCAATTTTATACGGTGCATATATTTAATATTACAATCACAATCAATATAAATATATATATATATATATATATATGTCTATATATATATATATTTCTATATATATTTCTATATATGTGTGTATATATATATATATATATATATATATTAATTTTAATTCTAAACCGAGAAATCTCACAGTGGTTTTATTTCTTCTGAATTTGTAGATAGCTCCAAATCAGTCCTCGTCAGTTTCATAGTCTAGATCTTGAATTTAAGATTTCAACGCATTCGATCTCGTCAATTTCTGTGTTTGTATGGTCAAGATATAAACATTTCGAGTTATACGATTTAAATTAAATTAATACAATGAATTTTCTAATTAATTTAATTAAGGTTTTTAATTAACCTTAATCACTGAAATTAGCCATTGTTATCTCCTTCCTTCTTCGTTGTCAACAGGAACCCATCTATCGATGTTGAAACATTAACCACCGCGCCTAATTCTGACCAACGGAAGTCGATCCAAGACTGGTGCCACCTGCGCTGGAACGCCACCGACCTCCGCCCCAAATTCCACCCATCTCGGTGGTGTCATCCACCCACAATCCGCTCCAACATCTCCGCCTTTCAGCACTAGTTTCGGTTCAGAGGTTATAACTTCCGATCTTAGCCATTCAAATGGAAGGACTCTTGTAGATGAACATATTTTTTTTTTGGAATTTTGAAATTTGCTGAAGGGATAAGAAGATCAAGAGGGAGGAAATCGGGGAGACGTGCGCCATTGATTTGTAAGCTATCGGGTGGTTTGTTAGTGTATTGAGATTAGGGTTTGTTAGTATATTAGGGTACATTTATAATATTATTTCATTCATTAATCATTAAAAAGCCTGTTAACTCTTAACAACTCCAAATCCATCCCAGCTAATGTTTTCCCTAGCCAAATACCCCTATTCCGGACCCAATGGAACAGGTCTCATCAGCCCATCTGATCGTTTCAGCATACTTTTCTTTAAATTAAAATATAAAATATTTAATTATTTAGTTTGATCGTACATTTTGATTTACCGGGGCGACATACTGACTCTAAAAATTCCCGAAAAAATAAATCTTGCTATGTTTTTACGATACAGTCCCAACAACATTAACTTCGTCGAATTTGGAAATCATTTGAAAAATAACCATTTTCTGGTCGTTTAAATTGACAAAACACGTTTTCTTTTGCCACGCTCACATATTAATTCCAAAAATTATGAAAATTGGAATCTAGCAATAATTTGACATTCCAGATCCAACCAAGTGGTTTCATCAAAAACGGAGGTCGTTTGCAAAACGGCTATTTATACGGGCTATATATTATATTAAATTCCATAGCGACTATTCTGAATTTAAAACTGGGCATAACTCTTTATTCCCGCTATGAAATCTCAATTTTTTAGATTCCTTGGAAAGATATTTTTAAACAGATTTAAATATTTTTGGTTTTACTAAAATTCGATTTATTTTGAATCCTGTCCATTCAGTCAAATTTCAAATTCAAATTTTCAAACTACCGCGCTATTTCTAACTCCTTTTATAATTAAAATAAATATTTTCGTTATAACTTGGTTTTAAATAAATCTTTAATTGTTATTATTTAAAATAAATTATTTTAAATATTCTGAATTCATTAAAATAGCCACAAAAAAAAAAAAAATTGGTTCTGATTTTCAGGGTTGTTACAGTCTCACAATAGGGTGTATCACTCCTTAAAGTGGCAACCCGATACTACTGAAAGGCACTGCTTATATCTACACGATGCAACAATGTCTTACCTACCAGCTCGGACCCACGCACGCACATGACTCCGTTGGACTTGCACTTCCATCGCTAACACTTTATTGACCTCTTACAATCAAACTAGTAAGCGTGTCGCATCCTCGACCTAGTTCGAGCTCACATAGATACTAAATGGGTTACTAGTTGAAAAGGGTCCACCTACTTGACACAAGCTTCCCTCTTAAGCTTGGTCCCCACTAGGAATACCTACTTAACCCCTCTTTATCCCAATGTCTAATCACATGTATCATCTTGGTTAAGTGTTCTAATTATGTTTTACATGCTACCCATGTTACCCACTTAACCCTTTTATCATAGTCTTACATGTCTTATCTTGGTTAAGTGTTCATTAATTCATTATAACCGTAATCTTGCAAGACTTCCCACATTAGATTGTCATTTTTCGGTTGTTGGATATGCCGGGCGGTTCCGAGCAGGCTTATACCGCAATCCGAATCTAACCTCGTGTCTTTGCACTATTACACATCTAATTTCTGCCTTTGACCCTTCACATTAGATTACCAAATTGCGGTTGCTGGATATGCCGGGCAGTTCCGCGCAGTCTTATACCGCAATTTGAATCTAACCTCATGTCTTAGGCGTTCATTATTATTTTCTTGATTCAAATCCCCATTTTAAATCTTGGATTAAAATATATTCCAATTACTCATAATTTCCAATCTAAATTATGTTTTTAATCCAAATTAGGCCTATAATCTTATGTATACATGTTATGCCAAATTACGCCCAAATTAATCTGCATTCATTATTACTAACAATTTATGCCAAACCTCATGTATAAAAATTATATCCAATCATGCCCAATCCAACTTATGCCAAATCTCATGTATATAATTTATACACAATTATGCTCAAACTGGTTTATGCCAATAATCTCATTTTATTACAAATTTCCTCAAAATTTTCCCAATCGTCCAAATGTTATTTGTACGC
Organism: Allium sativum; assembly: GCA_030737875.1. NCBI lineage: Eukaryota > Viridiplantae > Streptophyta > Magnoliopsida > Asparagales > Amaryllidaceae > Allium > Allium sativum. The sequence continues at coordinate 441,660,988 of CM060923.1, read as the reverse complement.
AAATCTTAACACAATATGTTGGGCTCGAAGTTAGCCTAATCTCATAAAAGAAAAGGAAAAGAAGAAGGGAAGAGAATCATGTCATCAAAACTGGCATAAAAGAGGATATTGAAACATGAACTGACATAGAACAATAAAACAGATCCAATTAGGCATATGACAACAGTAATTTGGGTATGAATCTGAAAGTTAAGAATCTACAAAAGTTGATATGATTCATCTTACTTACAGGCATGATCATTAAATTCAATTTACAATCCTATCACAATTACTTTTTAATTATATGTGAAAGTAACATAGACTCACAGCGACAGGAATAAGAAGAGAGAATAGATCTGAATTCTAATTTCTGGATTTGATTAGCTAAACCATTGTTGTAGAATTTGATTCTTATCTTCTAATTTGAATACTCCCATTCTGATTTTCTTTGGTGGAGATGAAGGGCTAGACTAATTTATATTTGAGCAGCATAAAGGCGCCATGGATGAATGACAATGAGATTAAGGTTAGGTTTAGGGGTATTTTATAGATGCTCTAGGTGAATTAGGACCTCTAGATTAGATTAGAACCCATCTAAACCATCCAGACCAAAAAGACACATCATCCAACCAATCCCAGAAGGACACATCAGCCCTAGACCACCAAAACACGTGTGCCAGATCTGGGCAAATGGGGGTCGACACCCATATAGGGGGGTCGACACCTATGTCGACTCCCCTAAGGGAGGTTGACACCCTAGAGCGGGAGATTTCCCGCTCACCCAGATTTTATTGATTTTGATTTTTGAACTCGTTTTTGATTTTTAATTATTATGTTAATTTAAATTCAGCTAATTCTTGAATTCTTCTAAGCTTCATAACTTCTTCATATGATATCCTATTTACGGAAACTCGGACTCTATTCCAAGCAGAATTCCGAGACGAACGCAATGGCGCAACCCGTTTTCCTTAATTCTTCTTAAAAAAATTAAGTATTCTTTAATTATCCCTTATGTCATGTTTTAAAACTACGGGGTGTTACACTCTCCCCTCCTTAAAGGATTTCGTCCTCGAAATCTTCATGTTAAGAAGAATGTATCCTATGATCCAATCATCCATCTACTCATCCATCATCCACATGCATCCATTGTCCTTAATATATTTCTAGTGCTATATGAAAATATAAAAAGTGTGTGTATATGTCCCCTATTTAATGCAAAGATTAGGCGGTCTACTGATTCAGTTGGCCTCATTAATGCAAAACATGATAGTGCCATGCGTCCATTATGTACGCAAAAGAATCCTAATGATACATATCATTTCTATACGAGTGCACAACCATTCATTCAAATGCGGCATCCATATGATAACACATTCAATATTCATCCATTAACTTAAATATGCACACTCACTCATATGTAATATGAAAGTGATTGAGCCGATCTAGTGCCTAATGTGTGTGTAAATGCATCCACGAGCAACCACTAGCAGACACTTACATCCACTTGTATCCATCAAACATAACATGTCTCAAACACATATTTACAACCATAGGATTTTCTATCTAAGGGTCGAAGATATAATCGAAAGGATGCACTAAACGATAGAACAAGTATAAACAAAGCGGTAGAAAAAGGAGAAGTTAAGAACATACCCTAAAAAAGGAAAGGGTACGACGCACGTATCGTGTCTTCAGTCTCCCAAGTCGCATCTCCTTGATCATCTACCCATTCAATTTTAACCAACTTGACCTCTCGATTGCGTAACTTCTTGACCTCCGATCCAAGGATGCATGTAGGAGCTCGTCTAATTATGGCATCTCGCTCCACTTCCCTAACCATGCTCGGCTCCACTACTTCCGTGGTATCATGTAAACACTTTCGCAAATGCGACACATGAAATACGTCATGAACACCACTAAGCTTCTCGGACAACTTCACTCTATAGGCCATCTGTCCAATTCGCTCTGTAATGGGGAACGGCCCTACGAACCTTGGTACCAATTTCCCTACAGACCCAAAACAAACTACATTCCTCAATGGTGATACTTTAATAAAGACCATGTCTCCAACACTGAACTCAAGATCGGTCCTTCTCTTATCAACATATGACTTTTGTCGGTCCTGTGCCGTCTTCATGCGTCTTCGAATCAAGTCTATCTTCTATGAAGTTTCCCTAATCATCTCGGGCCCAAGCAAAACCTTATCTGTAGATTCCCACCAACAAGTCGGTGATCGGCAAGGTCGTCCATATGGAGCCTCAAAAGGTGCCGTGCCAATACTAGTCTGATAGTTGTTGTTGTAGGTGAACTCTACTAATGGAAGATGTTCCTTCCATGTCCCTCCAAAGTCCAAGATGCATAACCTCAAAATATCTTCTAGAATCCAATTCACTCTTTTTGTTTGGCCGTCCGTCTGAGGAAGATAAGCAGTGCTCAAACACAATTCCGTTCCTACCGCCTCTTGTAAGCTCTTTCAAAACTCACTGGTGAAACTGGGATCTCGATCGCTTACGATACTAGAAGGTATGCCATGTAGACGAACTATCTCTCGGAGATAAACATATGCTAACCATGCCGCTGTTCTTTTACTCTTGACGGGAATGAAATGGGCGCTCTTGGTAAGTCTATCCACTACTACCCAAATCCCCGTATTATCCTTCCTTGACCTCGGCAACCCGTCGATGAAATCCATAGAAACACTTTCCCATTTCCACTGTGGAACCTCTAAAGGGTGGAGCAAACTACTATGCTTCTTTTGCTCAGCCTTAACTTGCTGGCACACTAAGCATCTAGAAATGAACTTAGCCACATCCTTCTTCATTCCTGCCCAAAAGAAAACTCGCTTCATGTCCCTATACACCTTGTCTCCACCGGGATGTATGGTCAGCTTAGAACGATGTGCTTCTTCAAGGATTGTCTTTCTCAAACTCTTGTCTCGAGATATGCAAAGTCTCCCATCCCTATGCAACCAACCTTTGTCATCGATAGTATACCTACCAAGATGGCTTGAAGACTCCCCTCTTATGAGCTTGTCTACTATCTCTATCAACTGTGGGTCATCTCGCTGTGCCGCACCTATTTGTCCCAAAAGCATAGGTCGCACCTCTAATGATGCCAACAAACTGGGTACATAATCAATAGAGGGTATAAAGTCAAAGGTAGAGATATACTCTAAACTCTATCGCTCGACAAACAAAGGACTCAAAGTCAACTTCTTTCTACTCAAGGAATTAGCTACAACGTTACCCTTGCCAGGGGTATATGCAATCTCAAAATCGTAGGATGCTAAGAACTCCATCCACCTCTGTTGCCCTAAGTCTAGATCTTTTTGAGAGAACATGTATTTTAGTGACTTATGGTCTGTAAACAACTCAAACCTCTCACCAAGCAAATAGTGATGCCAAGACTTAAGCGCAAAAACTATGGCAGCTAACTCTAAGTCGTGGGTAGGGTAATTATTCTTATAGGCTTTTAACTGCCTTCCACCATAGCATAACACCCTTCCCTCTTTCATTAAAACTGCGCCAAGCCCTGTCCTGCAAGCTTATGTATACACTGTGAGCGGTTTACTCCCATCAGGCAAAACTAAAACTGGACCTGTCATCAATGCCCTCTTCAATCATTGAAAAGCATCATCACAGTCGACTTCCTGAGAAATGGTCAAATTCGTTTTCATCAACCGTGTATGTGGGGCTGATATCTTAGCAAAGTCCATGATGAACTTCTTGTAATAACCCGCCAAACAAAGAAAACTTCTTACTACTGTTGCATTCTTAGGAACCTTCCAATCTTGGATTGCTACCACCTTCGCGGGATCCACAGCTATCCCTTCTTTGGAGACCAAGTGCCCTAAGAACCTCACTTCCTTTCTCCAAAAATGACAATTGGAGAACTTATCTTTGAGTTGATGTGCTCGTAGGGTCTCTAAGACTTCCCTAAGATGTAGGGCATGTTTTTCCTCGCTTCCAGAGAATATCAATATATCATCCACAAGGACCATCACGAACTTGTTTAGAAACTCCCTAAACACCCTACTCATCAAGTCTACGAAATATGCGGGTGCATTCGTCAAACCAAAAGGCATGACGAGCCATTCGAAGAAACCGTCGGGAGTCCTAAAAGCAGTCTTATCTATACTATCCTCAACCACCCTCAATTGATGAAATCCTATAGCTAAGTCCAACTGTGAGAAAACCAAAGCACTAACCAATTGATCGAACAAATCATCTATCCACAGCAATGGGTGTTTGTTTTTCTTTGTGATCTTATTCAGCTCCCTATAGTCCATGCACAATCTAAGCGAACCATCAGCCTTCGTGGCAAAAACAACTGGAGCACCCCACTTCGAGATACTTCTTTTTATGAATCCTTTCTCAAACAACTCTTTCACTTGTTTGCTAAGCTCCCTCCTTTCTTTTGGAGCCATGTGGCGCACAGGCAATGCAACTAGCTTTACATTGTCCACCTAATATATTCGGAAATCTATCTCGCGTTTTGAGGTAAGCCCCTAACCTCTTCAAAGACATCTGCGTACTCACGGTCTACCCGAACATATTGCAAATCATCAATAGATGTGTCAAGAGATTCTAGGTAGCTAAGCATAACAGAACCCTTAGGATCACAAGAAATATCGAGAGTATTACCCAAACTAATCAACAGTCTAACTACTCGCTTTTCACAGCCGAGAATGGCACCATACGTGGCTAGCCAATCCATTTCTAGAATCAACCCATAGCCCGTGAAGCCAAGCACATAAGCGTTGCATTCGAACTCAAAGCCATACACATATATTCTCAAATCCTGATTTAACATAGAAAGATGAGCCGCACCCCCAATAGGATTTGAGACAGCAATGGAATCCATAACTATTAGGTGTGGTGTTTCAACTAACGAAGAAGATATAAACGAATGTGAAGCGCCAGAATCAAACAAAGTTCGAACATGATGATCAAAAAGGAAAATAAAACTTTCAACAGAAATGTTTCTACCTCTTTCATGTCCTGGTGCCATGAGAGCATGAACCTACCTCCAGAAGTAGGTCATGTCCTCTACCCTTGACCTTGTCCTTGCCTCCTTGGGCAGTCTTTAATCATATGTCCTGCCTCACCACGTTGGAAGCAACCCGTCTTCTTCTTCTTCCTACAGTCCTTGCTTAAGTGGCTCGGTATTCCACAATTAAAACATCTTTTCTTCCCTTGGCCCTTATTATCCTTACCACCTTTCTTTTGTTGTTGGTGTGCTTTCTTTGGATCTACTTTCTTATCCTGTGCCTTAACTACATTAGCACCTTTCTCCTCTTCATTCATCAACGCCATGTCAACAAGATTCTCGAAAGTAGCCCCCATAGGAATGTGGGACATAGCCAACCCCTGTAATGGTTCATTCAGAACCTTGGCAAATCTCAAGGCCTTCTTATGTGGTGTATTAACTAACTCCATACCAAATCTTGCTAACTGGTTAAACTTGTTGACGTACTCCTTCACAGACAAACTCCCTTGCTTCAAAGCCAAGAACCTCTCCATGTATAAACTCTCCTATGCTTGTGAAAGAAATTTCAACTCGAATCTTCGTCTAAAGTCTATCCACGTCTCCACTGGGCATCCTCCATTAGTTACTTCCCACCAAAAGGAAGCTTCATCCTTCATCAACCAAGCAGCTAGCTGAACTTTCCTTCCCTCGTCTATCTCAAAGATACCAAACAAATCCTCCACTTCCTTGAGCCAATTCCGAGCCTTAACAAACGTCTCAATCCCATAAAACAGCTTTCTGCCCATCGCACGGAAGACTTTGCATATCTTAGAAAAAGCATCTACACGAGGAGGAAGAGGAGCGGCTGCAGCTGGGGGAGGAGGAACGTCTGCTGCAGTAGCCCTAGCCTCCAGATACCTACTGAACCAACCTGATATTTGTACGCCCTCGGGTGTAACAGGTTCCCCAGACATGCTGAAAGGAAAAAGGAAGAGATTCAAAACAGAGAATCGAAAGATAGATATATGGCTTTTGGGGATTATGTTTTTCATAATAAACTTTTCTCTTGAAAACACCTTTTTTAAAACATGTTTTTGAAAATACTTCTTTCTAAAAATGCTTTTGAAAACGGTTTTCAAAATCTTTTATCTGTTCTGGTAACCTTCAGCTCTGATACCACGTGTAACACCCCCACGTCCATTAATGTCACCCACTAAGGGAATGCATTAACTTTCATGGAGTATTATAAGAGTATAGAACAGAGTATGACAAGACAGATATATAAAATGGTACTTAAGAAAATTCAAAATTTATTCATTACAGCGGAAAAGCAAAACATGTCTGGTTACAACATCAAAACCATATACTAAAGCCAAGTACACAAATATCCATCGTGTACAAAATTATTATCAGAGTACATAAAAGTAAAACCATAATCCCACTCCAAATAGCCATAATGGAAAAGAGATAAAGCTAAGCATTACTTTCAACACTTCCAAGCACTTAAAGAAGAAAGAAATCCAAGTCAAGCTCCACTAGTCCTACCCTGAGGACCTGGGGGTGGGGGAAGAAAGAAAAGAGGAGAAACAAAAAGGGATAGACATACGTCTGGCGAGTCTAGTGACTTTAACTATATAATCAGTAAAGTAACAGGATAAGAGAATAAACTGGATATAAGATATGTCTATAACATAAGCTGATATGACAAGGTAAACAAGATGAACAAGATATAACGTTGATTGCGCTTTTAATCACTATAAGATAATTCCTACACCGCACCAATGCTAGTTCCATACTGAAAGTTGATCCCTCTTACTAAACATGGTAATAATAATGATGGTGGTAGTCTCGTGTACTCTTAGTTGCTGTCATAGGTGCCGCCTGCACCTATCTCCACTAGTTGTACCCACTACCTTTTACATTCGATCGGCTCCCTAACTCATAGATACCCGTGTTGGTCCCACAGTAGGGTGTATCACTCCCTAAAGTGGCAACCCGATACTACTAAAAGGCACGACTCATATCTAAATGATGCAATAGCGTCTTACCTACCAGCCCAGACCCACGCACACACATAACTCCGTTGGACTTGCACTGCCATCGCTAACTCTTTATTGACCTCTTACAATCAAACCATTAAGCGTGTCCCGTCCTCGACCTAGTTCAAGCTCACATAGATACTAAATGGGTTACTGGTTGAAAAGGGTCCACCCACTTGACACAAGCTTCCCTCCTTAGCTTGGTCCCCACTTGGAATTCCCACTTAATCCCTCTTTATCCCCATGTCTAATCACATGTCTCATCTTAGTTAAGTGTTCTAATTATGTTTTACATGCTACCCATGTTACCCACTTAACCCTTTTATCATACCCATGTCTTACCACATGTCTCATCTTGGTTAAGTGTTCATTATTTCATTACAACCATAATCTTGCAAGACCTCCCACATTAGATTGTCATTTTGCGGTTGCTGGATATGCTGGGTGGTTCCGGGCAGGCTTATACCGCAATCTGAATCTAACCTCGTGTCTTTGCATTATTACGCATCTAATTTCTGTCTTTGACCTCTCACATTAGATTATCAAATTGCGGTTGTTGGATGTGCCGGGCGGTTCCGGGCAGTCTTATACCGCAATTCGAATCTAACCTCGTGTCTTAGGCGTTCATTATTTCTTTCTTGATTCAAATCCCCATTTTAAATCTTGGATTAAAATATATTCCAATTACCCATAATTTCCAATCTAAATTATGTATTTAATCCAAATTAGGCCTATAATCTTATGTATATATGTTATGCCAAATTACGCCCAAATTAATTTGCATTCATTATTATTAACAATTTATGCCAAACCTCATGTATACAAATTATATCCAATCATGCCCGATCCAACTTATGCCAAATCTCATGTATATAATTTATACACAATTATGCTCCCCAAACTTTTCCCAATCGTCCAAACATTATTTATACGCAAATCTCAACACAATATGTTTGGCTCGAAGTTAGCATAATCTCATAAAAGAAAAGGAAAAGAAGAAGGGAAGAGAATCATGTCATCAAAACTGGCATAAAAGAGGCATATGAAACATGAACTCACATAGAACAATAAAATAGATCCAATTAGGCATATGACAACGGTAATTTGGGTATGAATCTGAAAGATAAGAATATACAAAACTTGATATGATTCGTCTTACTTACAGGCATATTCATTAAATTCAATTTACAATCCTATCACAATTACTTTTTAATTATATGTGAAAGTAACATAGACTCACAGCGACATGAATAAGAAGAGAGAATAGATATGAATTATGATTTCTGAATTTGATTAGCTAAACCATTGTTGTAGAATTTGATTCTTATCTTCCAATTTAAATACTCCTATTCTGATTTGCATTGGTGGAGAAGAAGGGCTAGACTAATTTTGATTCGAGCAGCATGGAGGCACCATGGATGAATGATAATGAGATTAGGTTTAGGTTTAGGGGTATTTAATAGATGCTCTAGGTGAATTAGGACCTTTAGATTAGATTAGAACCCATATAAACCATCTAGACCAAAAAGATACGTCATCCAGCTAATCCTATAAGGACACATCAGCCCTAGACCACCAAAGCACGTCTGCCAGATCTGGGCAGATGGGGGTCGACACCCCTATAGGGGGGTCGACAGCTATGTTGACACCACTATAGGGTGGTCGACACCTATGTCGACTGCCCTAAGGGAGGTCGACACCCTAGAGCGGGAGATTTCCCACTCACCCAGATTTTACTGATTTTATGTTTGAACTTGTTTTTGATTTTTAATTATTATTTTAATTTAAATTCTGCTAATTCTTGAATTTTTCTAAGCTTCATAACTTCTTCATATGATATCCGATTTATGCAAACTCGGACTCTATTCCAAGCAAAATTTCGAGAAGAACGCAATGGCGCAACCCGTTTCCCTTAATTCTTCTTATAAAAATTAAGTATTCTTTAATTATCCCTTATGTCATGTTTTAAAATTACGGGGTGTTACATTATGTAAGGGGATAAGTTATGTTTATGGGAAGAGAAGCTTATTAGTGGACCTTAGTTAAGAGAACTAAGTTAAATAAGTAAACAACGATAATTTGTAGTGATGGTGTAAAATGGAATTATGATTAAATAGGAAAGGGTAAGACAAACTTACGAACTAAAATAAGTTATATTTAATCATAAATAATGACTGACATGTTAAACAGAAAACATGTGGATTGAGATACTTAATTACATATTAGGTAAAACATGTTATTGTAACTGTGAAATAAAATGAGAATATAAAAGGATTGTGAATTATGGACCTTGGATCACAATCTAGAGAATAACATGATGTGGGCTTATTAATAAAATTAAAAGTGTTAATTTATATGACTAAAATTAATAAGCAAGAGAAACTTAGTAACTTGAATAAGAAGTCAAATGTGAACGGAGATAACCAAGTTAAATGGAAACCTGGTGAGGTAAGGCAAGAGCGTAAAATAATGTTTAGACATAAGGTACAATGACACATTAAAATAAGGCTCTTGGACCAGTCCATACGTTTGAGGGTGAATAACCCAACGGGTAGATCATCGTCGTGTCATAAGACACGTGGGGAGCGCATGTTCATCAGATTATTCTGTCGGCTCCGAAGGATTGGAAGGCGAGGCATGCGACTTCCTGAGATACGTAAGGCACTCCTTGTAGTTCTTTGTGCGGTGGTAGATGTTTAGGTTGTTCTCGCAGAGGTTGGGTCTACGCGTAACTACTAGGTGGGTGGGCCTTGACTGCAAAAGTAGCTTTGCAGTCATAATGCTGTGACGCGGTGACACTAGGGTGATTCGATGGTCGCCTCAATGGGGAGGCAGAGGTTAGGACTAACAGAGATGGTAGATCATCGGGTACCCGTCATCAGTAGTTGTGGGATGCAAAAAGACTAGAGCTTAACCCAATAGACCATTCACATTTCACTATCGGGTTACGTTGGTTGAGGGGAGACACCAACTGCTTGTTTAGATTTTTTGTTGTTAGGAGTAAGTCACTTAGTTCATGTAGTCTTTACTAGTCGAGGGAGGGGCCGAGATGGGGCCATATCCACCATAAAATACGTACCCTAGGAATATTTGTATATAGAGGATCATAAAGACGGGCCTGTACAGATATAGAAAAGCTCCTGACTGAGTTCTGTGTTTCTTGTATAGCCCTACCACAGAACTCGGTGCACATTATGTGCAGTTAATACATCGAATACGTTTGACGATACGTAGGTGGGACAGTCTAGATACATGCATGTCTGCTCTGGGTAGTATATTGTAGACTTAAGGGCGTTACTCTATTATGGAATCTGATTCAATCGAAGGTGGTAGTCTATATGCTTACGTAGCATAGTAATGACATATATATGTGGAAACATATTGATGTTATGTAGAGATCCTTACGTCACTCCGGCATAGGATAAGGGATTGCTTTCATTTCGGTTGTATTATGGAGAAACCATGCGAGTGGGGTACCATGGGGTGTACCTTTGTAACACCCCGTATTTTCTATGAATATTAAATTTAGAAAAATGAAGAATACTTAACTTTTTAGAAGAAGAATAAAGTAAAAAAGACTATACCATCGCGTTCGTCTCAAAATTCTGGTCAAGATGGACCTAAAGTTTGGGTTAAACGGATAATGTATGAGAAAGTTATGGACCTTGGAAGTTTGTATACATATAAGGGGAATGTATGTATATATATAAATTAATAAAATAAAATCAACCTAAAATTCAAGAAAAAAATTTCAAAATAGCGGAAACGGGAAGGCAAAACTCCAAACCGACCTATTTTTTTGGGTCGACCCGAGACCTACTGGGTCGACCCGGGGTCGACTCAGGGTGTTTGGAATCTGTCCCAGCGGCCCAGAGTGGCCTATGCGAATTCTTGTGTTTTAGGGCATACGTGGCGTTCTCTGATTGGCCTGGTGATGCAATTTCTTGGACTACATGGTTTGGATGGATCCTATGTTGATGTAAAGGATCTAATTAATCCTACACATTTATAAATACACATCTAACCTAAACCCTAATCTAATCTAAATTCATTTATGAGGCTATATGCTGCTGCATCCTAAACTAACCTAGCCTCCACCATAACAAATCAAATTCAAGCTAGAAGATAAAAATCAGAGTCTACATCAAGGGTTAAGCTTAACAAATTCAGAAATTAGATCCCAGAATTCAAGATCCGTTCTTTTTCGGTGAGTGCTACTCACTTTTAGGTTTAAATAGATAAATGTGAATTGTGGTGTACTATGAATTGGGTATATGCTGTAAATCATGAACTTTTGCAAGCATACTATGTCATTTTCCCCAGATCTAATATATGGACATTCTACTATGTTTCCTATATGAATCTTGAATTACAATTATATTGTGGTACATGTGAACTTGTTAATACAAATCTAACTTTCTAGATCTGATTATGGTGATTCGATATGACGTTTATATGAACATTGATTTGTAACCATGTTAGGATGATTGTATATCCATTAATTTGACATTACTTGGATCTTGATTTTGGTGTTAATCACCTATCACTTTGTAACACCTCACATCCGTTAGTGCCACTCACAAAGGGAATGCACTAAGTTCTGTGGAGCATTATAGGTAAAAGATGCAGATAAATTACAAGATAGGCAAATTTAATATAGCGGAAAATAATTTATTGATAAAATAGTTTGTACACAATTGCTTTCCAATATCGGAGTATCTGTCTTACATAAAAATAAAGAAGCATAAAATAACACTTATATTCCCCAATGTAGCATAAGCCAGCCACAGCAGCGGGAAAGGAAGTTCAAAGCACTATGTCAGAGAGTCTTCAAGCTTGTACAGAGTAATGGTCCAATCTAATCTGAGCTATTCCCTCCCTGACTACCTTGGGGGGGGGGGGGGGGGGACGGAAGAAAAGAAGACGAAAGAAAGCATAGAGTCAGACATAAAGCCTGGTAAGTATAGTGGTACTTCGGTATATGAATAAGAAAAAGGACATGACATGCATAAACTGTAAATGGGAAAGATACCATAAACTAAGGCAAGACAGTTTAAACCGAATATATTATCGCACACCACTCTATATCTCTGCACCAACTAACTAGTATCCCAACTAGTAATCTGTATGAAAATGATAATATTACAATGTGATCCCAGTCCCCGTTGTTGTGGTAGCCTTCAGGTATACATCTAGTATGAGGATTCCACCTCAACCAGTCCAATTTCCGTGAAGATGATAGATGTATCCTTACTACCCTATCGATCGGCTCCTTACTCGTATAATCACATGTGTCTTACGCCCCCCAAGATTGTAGCTACCTATGCTGGTCCCACCATAGGGTGTATCAAGTTCCATGGTGGCGGCCCGACACAATTCTAGAATGCACAGGTATGCTACTGGTGCCCAGTGCCTAATTTTTCAGCGCCGGAGTGTGTGCACGCCCGCACCCCGTTAGAACCTACACTGCTGCACCACCGTCGTTGATATGACCGCTTACAATCAGCCCAGTAATCGTGCCCCACCCTGCCTAGTTTCAGGGTATCATGATACGCCAATGTGGGTTACTGCTGAAATGGGTCCCCGTTACTAGGGTTTCCTACTGGTTAAGTTTGTGGGCCTATATATGCTGATATTACCCACCTACCCATGATTTACTTAACCCTCCCACCGATTCAAAAACGTTTATTAATGGTTAAGTTTGTGGGCCTATATTTACTGATATTGCCCACCAACATGATATGTACTTAACCCCTCTACTGATTCAAGCATATTTATTAATGGTTACGTTTGTGGGCCTATATTTACAGATATTACCCACCAACCCGATATGTACTTAACCCCTCTACTGATTCAAGCATATTTATTAATGGTTAAGTTTATGGGCCTATATTTACAGATATTACCCACCAACCCGATATGTACTTAACCCCTCTACTGATTCAAGCATATTTATTAATGGTTAAGTTTGTGGGCCTATATTTATAGATATTACCCACCAACCCGATATGTACTTAACCCTTCCACATATTATGTCATACTGGTTAAGTGTTTATTTATTCATGTTAACTTAACCCGCCCATTCCTCATATCATATTGGTTATGTGTTTTAAATTGTTAACTTAACCCTCCTACTTATCATGTTACTCTAGTTAAGTGTTGCCTCCTTGTGTTAACTTAACCTCACCGTCTTTTTAACTAACCTGTTACAATGGTTAAGTGTCTCCTTAGCTAACTTAACCCTACTACTTGTTTAATTAACAGGTTATAATGGTTAAGTGTTTTCCATTCACGTTTAAATTACCACAAGTCAAATTATACTGGTTAAGTGTTCTTGTTACTTAACCCTAATCATTCATGTTATATTGGTTAAGTGTTCCTACTTACTTAACCTAACCCACTTGTCAAATCAACTTGTTATCATGGTTAAGAGTTCTAATTTTTACTTAACCTCAATCACTTGTCTAACTAATGTGTTTCTATGGTTAAGTGTTCTAATTAACTTAACCTCACTCTCTAGTCTAGTTAATCATGTTATAATGGTTAAACATTTGCTTAACCTTACCCACTCCCCTAGTCAACATATCAAATTGGTTAAGTGTCCAGATTACCCTACCCACCAATTTAGTTAATATGTTAAATTTGGTTAAGTATTTATTTAATTGACTTAACCCTATCAATCCTGACTTAGCCTTAATATATTAATTAAAGCACCAACCACTCACATTAGACAGGTATCGTTGCGGTTACTGGATGTGTCGGTCGGTTCCGGACAGGTTTACACCGCAACTCAGTCTAACCTCGGGTCAGGTATCTTTCTAAATTTATAACCATCCAGTCCATCGGATCAGTTAGGGATAGCCAGGGAGGGCAGGAAACTTGTATTTTCCAAACCCAAGCCTAGACACCATCCTCTCTGTCACCCTAGAACATTCTGGTGTATGTGATTAGAAAAGAATGTCATATATTTTAATTTTAAAACTAATGGTGTAAAGGTTTACACCAATCATGGCCCTATTCCATTTCATGATTTTGGGCCCACCTACATCATATTTTCTAAGTTTACATATTTGTCTCTTTTCATTTTTATATGTAAATGTTTATGGCCCAATTATCCAAGTTCACTAAATTTGGGTATAATAATTTATACCGCTTAATATGTCACTAGTCTTGGCATGTGCCAAACATGCCAATACATGTATTTTATTTTAAACCCAACGTTATTTCCCCCGTCCATACGTACACAACGTTATGACATATGTTGGGCTTAACATTTCAGCCCAACTCACAAACATAAAAAGGGAAAGCACAGAATCATGAATTATTCTAGAATACATAAAAGTGTGTAGCGCATGAACTTGCAACGTAGCGTTTTAATTAACATAAATTATGGGTCATGTGAACTTGCATTCAAAAAGTGTATAACTAAATTGGTGTCACATGAAATGGCATACTTTTAGACTTTCCTAAACATGGGTTTTAAACATGTATAATTAGGCATAATGTCAAACACCAAACTAGCATGTTACATGTTCATAAAAATGTCCACTTTCTTAACATAACCCAAAGGTGTAAACTATATTTGAATCAAGTAGCCTATGTTAACATGAAACTAGCATAATTTGGGTAACCCAAACGGTACTTGCATAAACCCAATTATAACTTGCAAATAAACATAAGAATGTATACATAAGTTGTGAGTCATGTAGACATAAAAGGTCTCAATTCTAGAACATGTTTACATAAGCCTTAATTTAGACTTAAAAAAAACGTATACATAAGTTGTGAGTCATGTAGACATAAAAGGTCTCAATCGTAGAACATGTTTACATAAGCCTTAATTTAGACTTAAAAAAATGTATACAGTCCATGTTATTGACATAAACATAAAGATGTCAATTCTAGTTTTTTTTCTCACAAACTTGCAAGTGATATCATCATCATTTTTATATACAAATGTCCAACAGGATCGCATCAATCAATTTATGCCACAAACACCCAATACAAAATATGACATAATCATCGCAATACACAGAATTAACATAGACAATAGTAAGATTCCATTCCATTTACATCGAGTCAAATATTAGTTTTTATTCATATTCAAAAAACCACTATACTTACAACGGGCGCTGAAATCTTGTTTTCTAGTTTATGTTATTCTGAATTTGCAAAGCTTTCCTTTGGAGTAGAAAACGTCGCGTAGAAATTAGATTAGACTTATGTTTTCTTCTTAAGTTGGTTCATCTCCAAGCTTTTCCCACTTGACGGCTATTCTCCATTCCCTCCCGACAGCATGACGACTCTAGTTTTATTTTATTTTTATGTGAATTAGGTTGAGTCCTAGGCTGTTTTTATAGAGTTTCTGATTGATTTGAGCCGTCAGATGAAGATAGGAGGAATCCAGTCCATACACGTCAAGAGAGCCAATCAAAATTTGACACGTCAGCCCTAGTGACACATAGGGACTCAGAATATGTCATACAGCCAATCAAAGAAGGCCATGTCAGCACTTATCGTCCCCCGACCAATCATACAAAGCCACGTAGAAAAAGAACAATTTTTGACCAACAAAAATGCGCCACATGTACATGTCATATGTGTATATATATATATTTATGCATATATGTATATATATATATATTTCCTATATGTATATATTTTTCTTTTTATTTATTTTCCCAAATAACCATTTATTTGAACTGCGTTCACACTAAGCCACTTTCTAGCCATTCCCTTAAAACAAAAATATGGCGCTGGCGGGGATCGAACTCTGTACCTCCTGTATGCAAGTCACATGTTCCAACCAAATGAGATACTAAATATTTTTCTTACAAACCTTAGAACAATGCTAAACATTATTTGTTTCCCATTCTTCTTCTTTTCATGTTTTGTTGCAATATTTAAATTAAAGATATCTTCTTCATACGTTATCCGTTTTGCGCAAACTCGGACTCTATCTCAAGAAGAATTTCGAGACGAACACAATGGCGTAACTCATTTCCCTTAATTCTCATGTTTTGAATTAAGTATACCTTAGTTTATCAAATTACTGTTAACCGAAAACTCGGGGTGTTACATTCTTCCCTCCTTAAAGGATTTCGTCCCCAAAATCTTCAAGACTGGAGGAACATATATCCTACCATCCAATCGTCCATCTACGCAACCATCAAACACATGCAACCACTATCCTTAAATTTCTTCTAATGCTTCATGATCATATGCATAGTGTGTGTATATGTCCGTATCTAATGCAAAATCAGATGTTCTACTGATTTAGTTGACCTCCTTAATGCGAATTTTGTCTGTGCCATGAATCCAATATGTATGCAATCATTCCTAATAAACTTTATAATTTCTACATGAGTGCACAATCATCCATTCATATGCAACATCCATATGATAGCAAATCAAATTTTAATACATATACAAACATATGCACTTGGATCCATATGCAATAAGAAAATGTGACTGAGCCGATCTAGTGCCTAAAGTGTGTAAATGCATCCACGAGCAACCACTAGCAACCACTCGCAACCACTTGCAACCATCAATCATAACATGTTTCAAATACATGTTTACATCCATTGGCTTCTACCTAAGGATCGAAGATATGACCTAGAGGATATACCTTAAAAAGAGAAAAACAAGTATGCGTCAATTCCTACAAAAAGATCAGGGATATATTCTTAAGAAAAAGAGTATGGCGTGTCTGTCTTATCTTCAATCCCCCATATCGTGTCTTCTTGAGCTTTACTCCACTGTACCTTAACTAATTTAACTTTACGATTGCGAAGTTTCTTGACCTCCATTTCCAAAATAAACAGATGTTAACCATGATACCAAGTGTATATACTAAGATGATTTGAGGTATCTCCTCTTAGCTTATCCATAATGCCTTAACTATGAGGGTCAAAAGCTAAAGGTCGCTATGTACTTTTTTTTACCTCTCTAAAGGTTAGTCCTTCTCTATTTAGAGCTCCTGCCACAACTATTTATCTCTCACACAAACCATCCCAGTCGAACTCGGCATCCCTCAAGTACAAGCCCCAAAGGCCTAAACCAATATCAGACAAGCACCCAAGGAATATTTCCTCCGAATTTGGACGATCTACGTGAGATGATATAAAAAAAACCAAGTAATTGAGCACTTAACCGACTCTGGCTACCCTAGCCAATCTTGCTCCAAAACTTAACTATAGCTACTCTCAAATCCCTACAAACCAAAGATAAATTGGTCGAACCACCAATTGGATTTGAGACACTAGTGGGATCTTTCTACTATACAAGTACTACGGTGCAGAGACTCAACTATGGAAGTAGATATGAACAAATGCGAAGTGTTAAGATCGAAAGAATACTAACTGATTGATCAAAACGAAAAGCTAAACTTTTCTAACAGAGACTTTTACTATCTCTCTCTCAGGTATTCTGGTGGTGAAAGCATGTACTCGCCCTCCTAAAAATCCTATTCCTCGTCCTTGCCCTTGTCCTTAATTATATGCTCTATTATACCATAGGAAAGCTACTTCCTCTTGTCTTAGGTTCTATAATTCCTTCCTCCTTCATGAGACAAGTCCATATCCATGAATTCTTCATCCTTGGGTTGTGCTCCTTAGCAAAACTCCTCATCCTCTTCCTTGTGTAATCGTGTTGACAAATCCCTCGAAAGATGCCTCCATCGTACAGAAAACACTACAAAGCTTGAAAGAAAACTAGCCGCAGGTGAAACTACTACGGCTATCGATGGAAGTCGGGCACTACTTTGCCCTTCGACGAGGTTACCTCCCAGAAAGCCGGGAGCCCCAGAGACTCAAGAGAGAATGAAACAAGGATTTAAGCGGAGGATCAAAAGATAGTGCATATGGCTTTGGGGAATATGCCTTTAAAACAAAACTTTTCTTTTGAAAATGCTTCTTTTAAAATTGTTTTGAAAATAATTTTTCAAATCTTTATCTGATCCAGTAACCTTCAGCTCTGATACCACATGTAACACCTCACATCCGTTAGTGTCATTCACAAAGGGAATGCACTAAGTTCTCTGGAGCATTATAGGTAAAAGATGCAGATAAATTACAAGATAGGCAAATTTAATACAGCAGAAAATAATTTATTGATAAAATAGTTTGTACACAATTGCTTTCCAATATCGGAGTATCTGCCTTACATAAAAATAAAGAAGCATAAAATAACACTTATATTCCCCATTGTAGCATAAGCCAGCAATAGCAGCGGGAAAGGAAGTTCAAAGCACTATGTCAAAGAGTCTTCAAGCTTGTACAGAGTAATGGTCCAATCTAATCTGAGCTATTCCCTCCCTGACTACCTGGGGGGGGGGGGGACGGAAGAAAAGAAGACGAAAGAAAGCATAGAGTCAGACATAAAGCCTGGTAAGTCTAGTGGTACTTCGGTATATGAATAAGAAAAAGGACATGACAGGCATAAACTGTAAATGGGAAAGATACCATAAACTAAGGCAAGACAGTTTAAACCGAATATATTATCGCACACCACTCTATAACTCTGCACCAACTAACTAGTATCCCAACTAGTAATCTGTATAAAAATGATAATATTACAATGTGATCCCAGTCCCCATAGTTGTGGTAGCCTTCAGGTATACATCTAGTACGAGGATTCCACCTCAACCAGTCCAATTTCCGTGAAGATGATAGATGTATCCTTACTACCCTATCGATAGGCTCCTTACTCGTATAATCACATGTGTCTTACGGCCCCCAAGATTGTAGCTACCTATGCTGGTCCCACCATGGGGTGTATCAAGTTCCATGGTGGCGGCCCGACACAATTCTAGAATGCACAGGTATACTACTGGTGCCCAGTGCCTAATTTTTCAGCGCCGGAGTGTGTGCACGCCCGCACCCCGTTAGAACCTACACTGCTGCACCACCGCCGTTGATTTGACCGCTTATAATCAGCCCAGTAATCGTGCCCCACCCTGCCTAGTTTCAGGGTATCATGATACGCCAATGTGGGGTTACTGCTGAAATGGGTCCCCATTACTAGGGTTTCCTACTGGTTAAGTTTGTGGGCCTATATATGCTGATATTACCCACCTACCCGTGATTTATTTAACCCTCCCACCGATTCAAACATGTTTATTAATGGTTAAGTTTGTGGGCCTATATTTACTGATATTGCCCACCAACCCGATATGTACTTAACCCCTCTACTGATTCAAGCATATTTATTAATGTTTAAGTTTGTGGGCCTATATTTACAGATATTACCCACCAACCCGATATGTACTTAACCCCTCTACTGATTCAAGCATATTTATTAATGGTTAAGTTTGTGGGCCTATATTTACGGATATTACCCACCAACCCGATATGTACTTAACCCCTCTACTGATTCAAGCATATTTATTAATGGTTAAGTTTATGGGCCTATATTTACAGATATTACCCACCAACCCGATATGTACTTAACCCCTCTACTGATTCAAGCATATTTATTAATGGTTAAGTTTGTGGGCCTATATTTATAGATATTACCCACCAACCCGATATGTGCTTAACCCTTCCACATATTATGTCATACTGGTTAAATGTTTATTTATTCATGTTAACTTAACCCGCCCATTCCTCATATCATATTGGTTAAGTGTTTTAAATTGTTAACTTAACCCTCCTACTTATCATGTTACTCTGGTTAAGTGTTGCCTCCTTGTGTTAACTTAACCTCACCATCTTTTTAACTAACCTGTTACAATGGTTAAGTGTCTCCTTAGCTAACTTAACCCTACTACTTGTTTAATTAACAGGTTATAATGGTTAAGTTTTGTCCATTCACGTTTAACTTACCACAAGTCAAATTATACTGGTTAAGTGTTCTTGTTACTTAACCCTAATCATTCATGTTATATTGGTTAAGTGTTCCTACTTACTTAACCTAACCCACTTGTCAATTCAACTTGTTATCATGGTTAAGAGTTCTAATGTTTACTTAACCTCAATCACTTGTCTAACTAACGTGTTTCTATGGTTAAGTATTCTAATTAACTTAACCTCACTCTCTAGTCCAGTTAATCATGTTATAATGGTTAAACATTTGCTTAACCTTACCCACTCCCCTAGTCAACATATCAAATTGGTTAAGTGTCCAGATTAACCTAACCCTACCCACCAATTTAGTTAATATGTTGAATTTGGTTAAGTATTTATTTAATTGACTTAACCCTATCAATCCTGACTTAGCCTTAATATATTAATTAAAGCACCAACCACTCACATTAGACAGGTATCGTTCCGGGCAGATTTACACCGCAACTCAGTCTAACCTCGGGTCAGGTATCTTTCTAAATTTATAACCATCCAGTCCATCGGATCAGTTAGGGATAGCCAGGGAGGGCAGGAAACTTGTATTTTCCAAACCCAAGCCTAGACACCATCCTCTCTGTCACCCTAGAACATTCTGGTGTATGTGATTAGAAAAGAATGTCATATATTTTAATTTTAAAACTAATGGTGTAAAGGTTTACACCAATCATGGCCCTATTCCATTTCATGATTTTGGGCCCACCTACATCATAGTTTCTAAGTTTACATATTTGTCTCTTTTCATTTTTATATGTAAATGTTTATGGCCCAATTATCCAAGTTCACTAAATTTGGGTATAATAATTTATACCGCTTAATATGTCACTAGTCCTTGGCATGTGCCAAACATGCCAATACATGTATTTTATTTTAAACCCAACGTTATTTCCCCCGTCCATACGTACGCAACGTTATGACATATGCTGGGCTTAACATTTCAGCCCAACTCACAAACATAAAAAGGGAAAGCACAGAATCATGAATTATTCTAGAATACATAAAAGTGTGTAGCGCATGAACTTGCAACGTAGCGTTTTAATTAACATAAATTATGGGTCATGTGAACTTGCATTCAAAAAGAGTATAACTAAATTGGTGTCACATGAAATGGCATACTTTTAGACTTTCCTAAACATGGGTTTTAAACATATATAATTAGGCATAATGTCAAACACCAAACTAGCATGTTACATGTTCATAAAAATATCCACTTTCTTAACATAACCCAAAGGCGTAAACTATCTTTGAATCAAGTAGCCTATGTCAACATGAAACTAGCATAATTTGTGTAATCCAAACGGTACTTGCATAAACCCAATTGTAACTTGCAAATAAACATAAGAATGTATACATAAGTTGTGAGTCATGTAAACATAAAAGGTCTCAATTCTAGAACATGTTTACATAAGCCTTAATTTAGACTTAAAAAAATTGTATACATAAGTTGTGAGTCATGTAGACATAAAAGGTCTCAATCCTAGAACATGTTTACATAAGCCTTAATTTAGACTTAAAAAATGTATACAGTCCATGTTATTGACATAAACATAAAGATGTCAATTCTAGTTTTTTTTTCACAAACTTGCAAGTGATATCATCATCATTTTTATATACAAATGTCCAACAGGCTCGCATCAATCAATTTATGCCACAAACACCCAATACAAAATATGACATAATCATCGCAATACACAGAATTAACATAAACAATAGTAAGATTCCATTCCATTTACATCGAGTCAAATCTTAGTTTTTATTCATATTCAGAAAACCACTATAGTTACAACGGGCGCTGAAATCTTGTTTTCTGGTTTCTGTTATTCTGAATTTGCAAAGCTTTCCTTTGGAGTAGAAAACGTCGCGTAGAAATTAGATTAGACTTATGTTTTCTTCTTAAGTTGGTTCATCTCCAAGCTTTTCCCACTTGACGGCTATTCTCCATTCCCTCCCGACAGTATGACGACTCTAGTTTTATTTTATTTTTATGTGAATTAGGTTGAGTCCTAGGCTGTTTTTATAGAGTTTCTGATTTATTTGAGCCGTCAGATGAAGATAGGAGGAATCCAGTCCATACACGTCAAGAGAGCCAATCAAAATTTGACACGTCAGCCCTAGTGACACATAGGGACTCAGAATATGTCATACAGCCAATCAAAGAAGGCCATGTCAGCACTTATCATCCCCCAACCAATCATACAAAGCCACGTAGAAAAAGAACAATTTTTGACCAACAAAAATGCGCCACATGTACATGTCATATGTATATATATATACATGCATATATGTATATATATATTTCCTATATATATATATATATTTATTTTTATTTATTTTCCCAAATAACCATTTATTTGAACTGCGTTCACACTAAGCCACTTTCTAGCCATTCACTTAAAACAAAATATGGCGCTGGCGGGGATCGAACTCTGTACCTCCTGTATGCAAGTCACATGTTCCAACCAAATGAGCTACTAAATCTTTTGCTTACAAACCTTAGAACAACGCTAAACATTATTCGTTTCCCATTCTTCTTCTTTTCATGTTTTGCTGCAATATTTAAATTAAAGATATCTTCTTCATACGTTATCCGTTTTGCGCAAACTCGGACTCTATCTCAAGAAGAATTTCGAGACGAACGCAATGGCGTAACCCATTTCCCTTAATTCTTATATTTTGAATTAAGTATACCTTAGTTTATCAAATTACTGTTAACCGAAAACTCGGGGTGTTACACACTTGCAATATTATGACACCTTGGTATATGTGGTAAACTTGACATGTGAATCTAAACTTGTTATTATGCCACCCTTTCTATGCTAGATTTAGGTAATTGGACACCTAATATTGAATCTAGATCTCATTATGCTTGCCTAAACACAAGTTATTAATTTGATGTCCACTTTATTATGATAATTATCACATGTCCATTCACTTAGTTACTATGCCAGTTATGTTAATATTTATGCCAAAACACGTTGAACTGTCACCCTTATCATGTTCTCTTTTATTGTTACGACAAGGCTACTTTATAGCCTCGATGCCAGCAAAATATGTGTGAATAGTTAGTTAGGAACGGGGATAAAGGGAATTTGTAATTGGCATAGTTTATATAATATTTATATGAAATGAGCATATAATTCAAATGGGGAAACATAGAATTAATTACCTATAATAACATAGGAAAAGTTGGGTAAAAATGGCATAATTTGAATATGACCATTTATGGATATGTAATTCAAATTATTGTTATAAAATAGGTATTGACACCTATAAAAGGAAAGGTTTAATTAATTGGTAAATTAATTAAAAATGGAATGTTAGTAATTAAAATTAAGAATTTTAATTGTTCTTATGACACGAGGTTAGGTTACATTAGTGGCGGAAGTCTGCCCGGACCTGACCAACATATCCAGCAGCCACTAATGTTGAACCTAATGTGGGAGGTCTAAGTACACAAATATGAATTAGGCTAAGACATGAGGTTATGCCCAACTGTGGAATAAGACTGCCTAAACCTGACTGGCGTATCCAGCATCCACACGTTGTAGGCCTAATGTGGGAGGTCTAGCCCATTATAACCATAATTGGACGTGGTAAAGAAATGGATTACTTAACCTAATTTGATATGAATATGGACTTAAGTTAGGGTTAAGTAAAATTGGATGGGTAGTGAGGAGGGGTTAAGTAAGTTAGAGTGGATGGGTAATATATATATATATATATATATATATATATATATATATATATAGGCCAACATACTTAACCCAATACATGTTATGTAATTAAAGACACCTAAGTGGTATACATAACGAGTAGTTAAAATAATAAAGGCTATGTAATTAAAGATCACCTATTTAGGGTATACATAGTCAGTGGAAAACCCAGTGGGGATACAAGACAAAAGGGAGAGCTTGTGACGGCCTGGAATTTCGCTCGATCTGAATCAGTCGTTAAACCGATCTAGACCGTTCGAAACCCCTGAACGTTGAGAACATGACAAATCAGAACACAAACAGAAGAACATTTCACTTGTCATTACAACAATTGCATCAGATACAAGAATATACAGAGTATAAATGAATGAATATTACACAGAAATATCAGAGATTTAAATTACATTTAAATACATAGCTGCGGAAAAATAATATAAAGCACAACTGAAGGTGATATACGGATACAGAGCTTTCCGGATATCATTCCAGCTGTAAACCAGGATCCTGTGAATATAAATCTGCAAAACCAAAACTACTAGCTGCCCGTGCGGAAAATAGGGGCACCCAGAGTTTAGGTTAAAACAATAAACTCCAGGTCAGTCATGTGACTGGTGTGAGAACTAAAACAGTTATTAATATTGGTTTTAAAGTTAGGTAAATCAAGGGACCACACCGTATAACACGGAACGGGTTTCCTCCCAAGGATACCAGTGCATAAAACAACAGCGCAATGCTAAATAAAGAAAAATGAAGCTGTTATAAGACCCAGGTCCTATCACACAATGCAACGCAAGCCGGGGGATAGGGTTTTCCCTTATAACAGCCAAAGCATGCTTGATACGTTTAAAACAAATCATTTGATACTATAATAAGTGTATAGTGTCAAAACATTTCAATCATAAATATAAATCATAGGCGGCATAGCTACCATCTACTATGTCGCCATACTAGTTCTACAATTAAAGACGAATTACACGTATTGGAAATTGGATTCCGTCATGAGTCGAGGCAAGGGGCAAGCTCCTCTCCGCGTTCGAGACACTCTAGCAAATGCCTCAGGGCTACGCAAGCTGGGCAACCCCTGGATCTTCAGGGCCGGTCCTCACTTACGTTAGAGGATTGGCAATTCCTGAACACACGTTTCCCGGTCCTTACAGACCTATAATCGAGGCGCCTCATCCAACAACCACAAAGGTGAAAAGTATATATATGTCAGGGCTGGTAAGTCACTGACACCACCAAAGCTAGAAAGAAACGTCGTGCTCTCCCTGCAGTCCGTATCCCGTTTTTAACTCATACCGAGGTGTGAGGCTCGCGAATTCACGCTATACACAAAGCTACGCCACAAAGGCCATGCTTTGATCATCAACCACAAGACTTTGCTTTTCAACAGAAGCCTTGATCATTGCATCTCAGCGTGCCACACAAGCAATTCATGCCATTTTCAATTCTATTTATAATTATATATAAATATTTATATTCTAATGACGACGCGTATAATATATACGTCGAATTATATTCAAAATAAATTTCTCGTCGATTATATTCAAAATAATTCATTTTAAATATTCAAAATTCACTAAAATTGCCGAAATAAAATTTTTAAA
Source organism: Allium sativum (assembly GCA_030737875.1). NCBI lineage: Eukaryota > Viridiplantae > Streptophyta > Magnoliopsida > Asparagales > Amaryllidaceae > Allium > Allium sativum. The sequence goes on along the minus strand of CM060923.1, from coordinate 441,635,840 downwards.
CTGGCCCAGATTTTACGGGTTATTACAATCTCCCCCACTTAAAACTTTTCGTCCCCGAAAAGGAACAAAGTCGAAAGTGGTTTGATTATTCAGCCCTACGTTCGATTTGGCTTCCATTCTCCAACTTTTCAGTTTCTGAGAATTTTCAAAATTCCAAAATTTTGGCTAACACCCTAAATTTTCGAAAAATTTCGCCATAACCTCCCTTGCACCGGGAGCATCGGGGAATTTCAAATAGCTTCCCTGGTCCTTCAGATCTCAAAAAGAAAAAGAAAAAGCCAAGCGGCTAGCCAATAAGCTCATAAAATCATCATCACCCAAACAAAACAGTAAATTATGTAGTAAACATGTACCTATTTGTCGGGCAAACAAATTTTATTCTTCGGCTCTAGCCTCCTTGCTATGACCTGTTCAATGTAAGTATATGTATATGCAAGCAAATGCGACCAATTTTTAATACAATTCAATATTTGGTTCAATTAGGCATAATGGTTCAAAATTAGCAAACAATTAAACAAACAACACAAACATCAATCAATTAGTGGATTAGAGTTTTCGAATTCATAATTTTGATACATATACAAAAAATCATGTTTTTGATGCCAATTCACAACAATGTGTTCTAGCTATATTAGTTTTGGTTCTCACACCAGTCGAATGGAAATATATCGATATCACACCTTCGTTACTCGAACATGAATACTAATGACAACTAGTCAATCATTAGAATCATCTTCGGGCCACTAGAGTATGATTCTATATCTATCCAATATATTAAAACTTCGAATATACGTTCATGACGCGTATACGCGAAATCTTTATATACTCGATTGTCCATATTCAAAATAAATAAATATTCAAATACGTATAAATGATTTAAATTTTCAAAACAAAATTGTTTTCATTTGAAAAATATACTCTTCACACTCGTTCTAGGATACTACTGATCCTATCTCTAACGAGTCATTCTAATTGGATATTACTAATCCAATATCTGATGAATTCTTTCGTATGGTTCTAATGTGTCTTGTTCTCGAGCTCTGTAAACCAAAGCTCTGATACCAAATGTGACGGCCTGGAATTTCGCTCGATCTGAATCAGTCGTTAAACCGATCTAGACCGTTCGAAACCCCTGAACGTTGAGAACATGACAAATCAGAACACAAACAGAAGAACATTTCACTTGTCATGACAACAATTGCTTCAGATACAAGAATATACAGAGTATAAATGAATGAATATTACACAGAAATATCAGAGATTTAAATTACATTTAAATACATAGCAGCGGAAAAATAATATAAAGCACAACTGAAGGTGATATACGGATACAGAGCTTTCCGGATATCATTCCAGCTGTAAACCAGGATCCTGTGAATATAAATCTGCAAAACCAAAACTACTAGCTGCCCGTGCGGAAAATAGGGGCACCCAGAGTTTAGGTTAAAACAATAAACTCCAGGTCAGTCATGTGACTGGTGTGAGAACTAAAACAGTTATTAATATTGGTTTTAAAGTTAGGTAAATCAAGGGACCACGCCGTATAACACGGAACGGGTTTCCTCCCAAGGATACCAGTGCATAAAACAACAGCGCAATGCTAAATAAAGAAAAATGAAGCTGTTATAAGACCCAGGTCCTATCACACAATGCAACGCAAGCCGGGAGATAGGGTTTTCCCTTATAACAGCCAAAGCATGCTTGATACGTTTAAAACAAATCATTTGATACTATAATAAGTGTATAGTGTCAAAACATTTCAATCATAAATATAAATCATAGGCGGCATAGCTACCATCTACTATGTCGCCATACTAGTTCTACAATTAAAGACGAATTACACGTATTGGAAATTGGATTCCGTCATGAGTCGAGGCAAGGGGCAAGCTCCTCTCCGCGTTCGAGACACTCTAGCAAATGCCTCAGGGCTACGCAAGCTGGGCAACCCCTGGATCTTCAGGGCCGGTCCTCACTTACGTTAGAGGATTGGCAATTCCTGAACACACGTTTCCCGGTCCTTACAGACCTATAATCGAGGCGCCTCATCCAACAACCACAAAGGTGAAAAGTATATATATGTCAGGGCTGGTAAGTCACTGACACCACCAAAGCTAGAAAGAAACGTCGTGCTCTCCCTGCAGTCCGTATCCCGTTTTTAACTCATACCGAGGTGTGAGGCTCGCGAATTCACGCTATACACAAAGCTACGCCACAAAGGCCATGCTTTGATCATCAACCACAAGACTTTGCTTTTCAACAGAAGCCTTGATCATTGCATCTCAGCGTGCCACACAGGCAATTCATGCCATTTTCAATTCTATTTATAATTATATATAAATATTTATATTCTAACGACGACGCGTATAATATATAAGTCGAATTATATTCAAAATAAATTTCTTGTCGATTATATTTAAAATAATTCATTTTAAATATTCAAAATTCACTAAAATTGCCGAAATAAAAATTTTAAACTGGCCCAGATTTTACGGGTTATTACAGAGCTTGTATCATATTGTGTGGGAGTTATGTAATTAAAGATCACCCTTTAGGGTATACATAACTAGTATAGGGCTATGTAATTAAAGATCACCCTTTTAGGGTATACATAGTCAGTGGAAAACCTAGTGGGGATAAAAGACAAAGGGGACAACTTGTATCATATTATGTGGGACCCATTTCATTCGGTGACCCGTAGTTGGTATCAGAGTAGAGAACTCCGTACTAGGCGGAGAAAGGGCACTCTTACTGATTGATTATAAGAAATCCAAAACGTAACGGGTGGTGTAGACGACGCAAACCGACCGGGGACATGTGCGTGCATGGGTCGGGCAGAGGGGGACAAGACGACCGTGACACTAGTAGGTATCCCTGTGCACATCTTCGGTTGCCACTTTAGGGAAGTGATACCCCCTATTGTGGGGCCAACACAGGATATCTACAGAGAAGGGTGCCGATCGATTAGGGTAGTGGTTAGGGTATACTTCGACGTATGACTTAATCCTACCAGCTTATAGTGGAAGGGATCATTTCATTTATACTAGTAATAGTGCAGAGTAGTCATTAGTGAAGCATGTATATACCTCACCTTATCTGCCTTGTCACACCTGCCATGTGTATAGCGATCTCTCTTATCCACTTTATGCCTGTCATGTTCACCTTTATTTATTTATTTATTGGTTAAAAGTCACTAGACTCGCCAGACTTTATGTCTGACCCCTTTTTGTTTTTCCTTCTCTCTTCTGTTTCCTCCCCCTCAAGGTTCTCAGGGAGGAAACACCTGGGCTTAGCCAGGATTTGGATATCATCTTGCTAGGAGAGACTGTTGAAGTATGGCTCGAGTCTTTGTCTCTGCTATGGCTTGCTCTTTTATTAGGGAATAATGTTTTCTTTTAATTCCTATGTACTCTGATTATGCAAGACAGAAGTATTTTGTTGCAATGGTTTTATAAATTATGGTATTATAAACCACGGGATTATGATTTATGTCTGAAATAAATTTTTTGAAACTTCCGCTGCTATCTTTATTTATATATGTCTTGTAATTATTCTGTTTCTTTTTACCTACAATGCTTCACAGAACTTAATGCATTCCCTTAGTGAGTGACATTAATGGACGCGGGGTATTTCACTTGGTATCAAAGCTGAAGGTTACCAGATTAGATAAAAGTTTTGAAAAATATTTTCCAAAAAGTTTTAAAAGAAAGTATTTTCAAAAAGAAAAGTCTGTTTTGAAAATATTCCCCTAAGAAGCTGTATGTAGTATCCTTCGGTCCCTTATCTAAATTTCATCCTTTATCCTTTTTCAGCATGTCTAGGGAACAAAACATCCCTAATCTCCCAGAGGGTGTCACTATACCCGGTTGATTCTGTAGGTATTTGGAAGGCACGACAACAGCCGAAGAACAAAGAGACATTCCTCCCCCAACTTCACCAATCATTCCTCCTCCCCCCTCCAAGAGCAGATAACTTCGCCAAGATCTGCAAAGACTTCCTTGCTATGGAAGAAAAACCATTCCATGGGAAAGAAACATTCTTAGAAGTCCGGAATCGGCTTAAGGAGACTGAGGACTTATTCATCATCTTCGAAATGGAGGACCGAAGAAAAATCCAATTAGATTCTTGGCTGTTAAAGGCCGAAGCCTCATTTTGGTGGGAAGTCACCCAAGCTGGATGTCCGGTCAAACTTAGGGAGATTTTAGACACAGGTTTGAAATGAAATTCCTTTCCCAAGCCGAGAGAAACATTCATATGGAGAGGTTCTTAGCTCTCAAACAAGGAAATTTGACGGTGAAGGAATATGTGAACAAGTTCAACCAATTGGCAAGTTTCGGTCTAGTGTTGGTGGATACGCAGCACAAAACGGCTTTACGGTTTGCTAAAGGACTGAATGAGCCTCTGCATGGCCTTGCTATGTCCCATATTCCTATAGGGACCACCTTTGAAAGGCTTGTGGATATGGCCCTAATTCATGAGGAGGACAAGGGAGAAAAGAAGGAAGTGAAAGATGAGGAGTCATCGCAGAATAAGAAGGTGTAGCCCAAGAAGGGGCAATAACAGCAACAACAGAAGAAGAAAGGAGAGAAAGATGAAAAAGGTAGGGATAAGAAAAAATGTCACGGTTGCGGGAAGGAAGGTCACTTGATCAAAGATTGTAAGAGGAAGGTCAATTGATTTAATTGCGGAGAACTCAGACACTATTCTACAGAGTGCCCAAAGAAACAAGGATCTAAGGGACAAGGTCAAAGAGCTGGAACTTCTATAGGGCAGGTCAATGCTATCGCGAACAGTGCTCCTGAAAGAGGTAGAAAAATTTCCGTAGAAAGTTTAGTTTCTCTTAAAAATCATCCAGTTAGAACACATTTTAATTCTGGCGCTTCACATTCATTTTTATCTAGTTCTTTTGTTGAATCTCTGCACTTAGTTACTAGTATGGTAATGAATCCCGTAGTTATCTCAAACCCAATAGGTGATTCGGCTCATTTATCTATGATTTGTAGGGGTTTGAGAATATCTGTGTTAGACGTCAAATTTGAATGTGATGCATATGTACTTGGGTTTATGGGCTATGGGTTGATTCTAGAGATAGGTTGGTTTACCACATATGGTGCCATTCTGGGCGGTGAGAGAGGGTCGTTAAGCACCCTCGAAATTTCTTGTGACCCACAAGGGTCTGTCATGCTTAGTTTCCTAGAGTCTCTCGAGGCGTCTATCGACGATTTGCGATCGACACCAGTAGTCCATGAGTATCCTAATGTCTTAGACGAGGTTCGGGGATTACCCCTGAGGCGCGAGATTGATTTACGTATATACCTGGTGGACAATGCAAAGCCAGTTGCATTACCAGTGCGCCATACGGCTCCTAAACGAAAAGAGGGAACTTGATAAGCAAGTGGCGGGGCTACTTGAGAATAGGTATGATAGGTGAATCATATCAAACCTATTGAAGACAGTCCTTGAGGAAGCCCATCATTCCAAGATGACTATTCATCCAAGTGGCGATAAAATGTATAGAGTTCGAGATAGTGGGGCTAAACTTGCGAAAGGAAGTTAAAATAAAGAAGGAAGCAATGATTGGATGAGTTCCGACTTGCATACTTGGATCGGAGGTTAAGAAGCTATGCAAACGAGAAGTCAAGTTGGTGAAGGTCCAGTGGGGAGACAATCAAGAAGATGCAACTTGGGAGACCGAAGACAAGTTTTTACGTTTCGTATCCTTTCCTTTTAAGGGAACGTTCTTAACTTCTCTTCCAAAAGCTTTTATTCGCATTTGGCTAAACTTGCGAAAGGAAGTTAAAATAAAGAAGGAAACAATGATTGGATGAGTTCCGACTTGCATAATTGGATCGGATGTTAAGAAGCTATGCAAATGAGAAGTCAAGTTGGTAAAGGTCCAGTGGGGAGACAATCAAGAAGATGCAACTTGGGAGACCGAAGACAAAAAATTTATGCTTCGTACCCTTTCCTTTTTAAGGGAACGTTCTTAACTTCTCTTCCAAAATCTTTTATTCGCATTTGCTTCTATCATCTGAGTATATCCTATCAATCAAATCTTCGACCTTTAGGTAGAAAATCCCATGATTGCAAACATGTGTTTGAGACATGTTATGTTTGATGGATGCAAGTGGATGCAAGTGTTTGCTAGTGGTTGTGTAACAACCCGGAAAATCTGAACTAGTTTAAAAAATTTAAATTGGCTAAAATAGTAGATTTTAAATATTTAAAATAAATATTTTAAATAATAGTAATGAAAAATAGGTTTGAATCGATGTTTGAAAATAATTATAATTAATTTTAATTATAAACAAGGCCTGAAATGGCCCTGCAGTTTCAAAAATTGAATTCAAACTTTAACTGATTGTACCGAGTGCAGAATAAAACGGATTTGAGCGAAACCAAAAATATTTAAATCTGTTAGTGAATATATTTCTAACGAATTCGAAAAATCAAAGTTTCATAGCGGGAATCAAAAGTTATGGCTAAATGAATTTTCAGAAAGGTCGCTATAGAAATTATATCGCCCTTGAAAATAGACATTTTGCAAACGACCTCGGAATTCGACGAAACCACTTTTGTTGGATCCGGGATGTGAAGTTATTGCTAGGTTTCAAATTTCATATTTTTGAAGCTAGTATGTGAGCGTGGCAAAGGAAAATGTGTTTTGGTCAATTACAGTTAAATTGGATCGACCAGAAATGGGCCTTTTCGCAAACGGTCTCAGAATCCGACGAAACTAGTTTTGTTGGGACCGTATCGTCAAAGCATTGCTAGATTTATTTTTCTGGAATTTTTCGAATCAGTTTGTGGCCCCGGCAAATTGAAAAGTACATTTAAATTAAATATTGAATGTTTTATATTTTAATTTGAATAAAAACTAACTGAAACATTTGAATGGGCCTACGAAACATATGCCATTATGTTCGTAATAGGGGTAAAACGCTAGGGACGATAGTCGTTCGGTCTGGATTGGGGTTCGTGTGTGAAAGGTGGTATTTTCGAAATTTAAAAATTAAAGAAAAAATTTCATTGGTCAACAAAATCCTTTCTCTCTCCCCGATACCAGGTCGCGAACGACGGAAAGGAGTTCGGAACTTCTCTCTTCGATTTCTCCTTCCACACTCCACGAAACCCAATGCCGCTTTGGAGAATTTTGTAGTGCTCCTCACGTTCTTCAAATCCATACCAACCTTGGATTTTTTCGTGGCCTGTGGAGCTTGAATCGAGCTCGAGAACATCCGGTCTTTGGATCGCCGTCGCCGTCGCCAGAGGCCACCGAAGTGGACCCCCTTCCTGGCGCACGTGCGCCCCACCTGGCTCTTCGACGTCGTGAAGCCCGATCCTCGTATCGAGCAACAAATTGGAAGTTAAATTCAAACCTAGGTTTGAATCAAAAACTGAGAGGTACGGCTTTGTTAATTTCAAACTGATTTTAACACTGTAAAGCGTTGCAAACTTCTAAAAATCGTATCTTTTTGCTATGCGGTCGAAATTCAGTGAAACAAGAGACAGTGGACTCGTGTGAACGTCTTCTACATTCTAGAGGAGACCGCATGTTTTTCTGAGCCTTCTGCTATTTTTGGTGGAGTGGAACCCAATGTGAGATTTCTAATTTATAAATGATATGGAAAACGATGATGTATAAATTATATAATCGATGTATGAGTTATATAGGCGTTGTAATCCTCATGTATAAGCGTTGTATAAGTTGTACATTCGATGTATAAGTTATATATGCGTTGTAAAAATTATATTTGTGTTGAATAGAAGTGAAATGCTTATAAAATATATATAAATATATATATATATATATATATATATATATATATATATATATATACACGCCCCTCGTCCACAAACCATGGACGATATTTATTGATTGTGATTGGTGTGAAAATTGATTGATTACGAATGGTTGATTATAATTGTTTGTGGTTGAAATTGATTGATTGTGGTTGAAAAATACCCGTTTGTGGTGGAGAATTATTTGGTTGAAACCACATAGGATTAGTTTGTGGAAATGAAAAATACATATATGCCGCCTGCGTGCGGACTAGATGCATGATTCCCTATTGTCAAAAGCTGCGAGGATTTAAGGTAGAGCGAGGAGCCGTACTAGGGACGGCCCCGGTTTTAACTACCCTGCCATTATGCTGCCGAAATTTTGAATGATATTCATGTGTTAGAATTATTTTCCCATGTTGAAACTATATTCGTGTGTTGTATAGAAAACCTTCATGTGTTGAATTGAAATTCATTCGTTGAATAGAATTCACGTGTTGAAAGGTATTCGTGTTTTAAATAAATTGTTTTGCAATAAAAAATCACCTTTTATCTATATATATATAAACTATAGAAAACCTTCATGTGTTGAATTGAATTTCATTCGTTGAATAGAATTCATGTGTAGAATGGTATTCATGTTTTAAATATAAAAATCACCTTTTTATCTATATATATATAAAAACTATAGAAAACCTTCATGTGTTGAATTGAAATTCATTCGTTGAATAGAATTCATGTGTTGAATGGTATTTGTGTTTTAAATATAAAAATCACCTTTTTATCTATATATATAAACTATAGAAAACCTTCATGTGTTGAATCGAAATTCATTCGTTGAATTGAAATTCATGTGTTGAGTGGTATTCATATTTTGAAAGAAATTGTTTTATAATAAAAATCCTATTTTTATCATCAATATGAACTATATAAAATACTCTTGTTTTTAAATAAATTGTTTTATAATAAAAATCATATTTTTATTACCTATAAGAACTATATAAAATAATCGCGTTTTGAAATGAATTGTTTTACAATAAAAATCACCTTTCTACTGTACACATGAATGGTTAAAAATAGTGAAGTGTTGAAATAGAAGGCAGTTAGATAAAAATATCATTTTTATCAAATATATGAAAAACATATAGTTTTGAAATCGAAGAATCGATATATATATAAATAGAATTGAAATATATCGAATAACGAAGCTGCAGTTCGTATTTTGAAACCGTGATTTCAAACGATTAGTGTGGGAGATCCGACCATCGGATTTTCCCGAAATTGCAACCGTTGAGTTCACTTTCGAAATATCTTTCCAACGACACCAACTTTGTAAAAATCCAACGGTTGGATTGTCTGGAATGTTTAATTCAAATCTTAAGAAAAACAACGCCAGAATCGATTATATTTATATATATACATAAATATAATTAAATTAAATCGAATAACGACGCTGCAGTTCGTATTTTGAAATCGAAACTTCAAACGATTATACCGGGAGAACCGACCGTCAGATTTTCCCGAAACTGGAACCGTTGGATTCGTTTTGAAAAGATCTTTCTAATGATGTAAATTTTGTGAAGATCCAACGGTTAGATTTTCAGATATGTGTAAATCAAATCTGAAGAAAAACAGCGCCACATCTGCGTTATGGCCCGAAGCGTCGTTTTGAATAAATTGGCTATTTTAAAATAAATAAAAATAGCGATAAATCGTTATAAAATATTATAAACGATATGGATGTGAAATTTAGAAACTAAATGAAGGTTGGCTAAGTCGAATGGTTTCTTGGGTGTTGATCTGATGTTGGTTTCGGCCTTCGAGGTTAATATTTGGGAAATCGTTCTCTTACTGATTTACGGTTAGCAACTAATGAATTGAAATGATGCGTATGTGTGTTCGTGTTGCACTTGTTTATTATATATGCGAGTTTCTCAGAAAGACCGGGTTTATCCCATTCTGAATAACTGAATCGGCGATAAGAAATCGAAGATGAAGACGGTGGTCGAAGACCAGAGATCTTCACCTCGTTTGGATGGTAACTGATGTCCTGATTGGGAGGCATCCCAAAATATGGATAATGAGTGGTGATCGTCCAGGCGTACGTGGAGATCGAAGGGTTTGCGAGGTATATAGTGACTCCGGTTTCGTTCAGACCCAGAATGGACTTGCAAATGGACTGTGTGTCTGACATTGGAATTTATTCTGTGTGATTGATAGCCATCAGTTGCATGGTGTAAATTGCCTGTGTGGCTTGCTAAGATGCAGTGATCAGGGCTTCTGTTGAAAAGCAAAGTCTTGTGGTTGATGATCAAAGCACCGCCTATGTGGCGTAGCTTTGTGTATAACGTGAATTCGCGAACCTCACACCCCGGTATGAACCAGAAACGGGAGAGGACATCAGGGAGGGCATGCGTTTCCTTCTAGTTAGAAGTGGCGTCAGTGGTTTTACACGCCCTGACGAGTTTGACTTATGTGGTTGTTGCTGTTGCGAGGCGCCTCGGTTATATCGGTCGATCCGGGACCGATGGAGTCATTCGTTGGCTCATTTACGCCCCAAAGTGCGGGGAAACGTATTGTTCAGGCACTATAATCCACTCCGTGTGGACCGACCCTGACGATCCAAGGGGCAGTTGTGGCTGTTCCGGAGACATGGGCTAGATTGTCTCGAAGTCGGTAAGGACTATCTTTTGCCTTGGTTCATGACGGAAATCCAATTTCCAAACACGTGATTGTGCGGTTTTGATTGTATATAGATATGGCGACATGATATATGATACCCATGCCATCTATGATTGATAGTTATGATTCGAAATTGTTTTCGAAACATATAAACACTAGTTATAATATCAAATGCTTTTGTTTTATTCGTATCAAGCATATTTTGGCCATTATAAGGTAAAACTCTATCCTCCGGTTTGCGTTGCATTGTGTGATGGGAACTGAGTCTTATAATGGCTTCATTTTTATAAAAAGCGTAGCGATGTTTAAAAGAATTATTTGTTTTTAAAGCACTGGCAATCCAATGGAGTAAACCCGTTCCGCGAAAGTGGCGTGGTCCTGTGATTAGCCATATTATAGAAATGTGTAAAATAGATTTCTCATACCAGTCCCATGACTGACTCGTAGTTTGTTTCACTTGCAAACTCGGGTGCCCCTTTTTCTACACGGGCAGCCTTGTATTCAGGTTTTAGCTGGCTCTTTCTGGATAGCTGGAGATGAAGATGGATTCTATCATTTATCTCTTTTTATGCTGTTCAGCTCCTATTTTACATATTATGTTTGTTTTCCGCTGTAGACATTTATGTATAGCTGAACTGTATTTGTACTAAGTATGAACCTACATACTGTGTAACTCTAATGATTATTATTTATCCAGTGATTATTTGTTCATTATCTGGTGTATTTATTTATTTCTATTCTGCTATTATCTGTTTCTGTGTTATATTCCAATGATTACCCTTGTCACCGTCAATATGGGAAATGGGGTCGTCACAACGTGGTATCAGAGCTTTGGTTAAGCTTAGTGCTGGAATATAACATATTAACGAACTCGTCAGAAATAGAACCAGTAGTGTTCTAGGACGAATAACTCATTACAGATAGGATCAGTAATATCTTTGTATGAGTAAAGCAGAATGAAATACACCCCAGTAGACACATTTACATTGAAATATTTGTCTTTGTATTTTGAAATATCTTTTCTGTTGACCTGACACTTTTCCTGCTAATTGCAGACGCACTAGAAAAATGAGTGGCAGGAACAGAAGAATTAATCGTATGGCTCGACAAGCTAATGAGCCAGTTGTGCTCCCGCAGCCAGAATCAGATATAGAAGTTCTATTCAAGAGATTTCGAAATCTGTGTGGATCGCCATTCTTAGGCAAAGAATCCATTATGAAAAAACAAGCTTGGATTCGTTCTGCAGAAAAAATCTTTGAAGGTTTAAAGCTGAGAAATGATTAGAAAAGATTACTGGCACCTTGGGCACTCAAAGAAGAAGCTTTGTTTTGGTGGGATTCGACTATCAAAGAAAATCCAGAAGGTGATATCACCTGGGATAGATTTAAAGTGATTTTCCTAGAAAGATTTACCCCTCGCGAAGCAACTGAGCGGTTATGTGATGAATTCTCTTATCTGATACAAGGTGATATGACCGTCCCAGAATGTCATAAGAAATTCAACGAACTTTCTCACTTTACTCCTCATCTGATTCAAGATCCAAAGAGGAAGAATCTGAGATTTATTCATGGCCTGCAAAGGAAATATCAGAATAGTGTAATGAGGAATGTGAAGCTTCCTTTTTATGAAATGATATACATGGCTTATCAGTATGAGGATCTCGACAAGAAGGGTATGTTGTGTTATGAAGAGGAAGTCAGTTCTAGTAATAAAGTTGAGTCTGAAACTGATCATCCTGAGGCCAGTACGATGTCTGAGGTTAGTAAGAAGCCTAAAGTAAATCGAAAAAGGGCCAGATCCGAAAAAGAACCAGCAACAACTGCCATATGCAATAACTGCCATAAGCAAGGGCATTTGCAAGGAAATTGCAGATCTCTGAAGAAACAAAAGGAGGATGGGTTTAAATCCAGCAAAAAGCTTCAGAAAAGTAGAAGATGTAATCAATGCCATCGGTTTGGCCATGTAAAGCAGGATTGCCAACTGTTGAGAGCGACCAAAGGGGCTCAGGTAAATGAGGTGGCAGAAGTGCCTGCATCTTCGTCTGCTCAGGAAAGGCCGGATGTTTTAGAAGGCACGCTAACTATCAAAGATATTCCAGTTAAAGTACTGTTTGACACAGGCGTGTCGCGAAGCTTTGTTGCAAAGAATGCGGTTAAGAAACTGGATTTGAATTTGAAGAAGCTCAAAGAACCAATGACTGTCCATAATCCGGTTGGGGGTTCCCTCAATCTCAGTTGGGTATGTGGTGTGCTGGTTTCCTTTTCTCCTTATCGGTTCCCTACCATCGTGGTCGTCATGAATTTTACAGAGTTTGATCTTATCTTGGGGTTAGTCTGGTTGACTAAATATGAAGCTGAGGTTAAATGCGCCGACAAAGTCGTTAAGGCGAAGATTAAATCAGGTGATTATATAACCATTCCCTGTGAAGGTCAGAATTCTAATAGAAAAGACTTCTTGGCAGCTCTCGATGTTCCTCCTGTTCAAATAGAAGATATCCCGGTAGCCACGGAGAATATTCCCAACCTCATCAAAGATATTCCTGTTGTAAAGAATTATGCGGACGTGTTTGAAGAAGTGGTTAGCTTACCTCCGCAGAGAGAAATAGATTTCAAGATCGCCTTAATTCCGAATGCTAGGCCAGTAGTGCACGCTATTCGGAGGATGACCCTAAAGGAGAAAGAAGAACTAGACAATCAAACACGACAGCTCGTATGGAAGGGTCTGATCAGGCCTAGTTTCTCTGATTGGGGAGCAGCAGTGGTGTTTGTCCCAAAATCTGACGGTACTCTGCGATTATGTGTGGATTATCGTGATTTGAATAAGCAGACAATAAAGAATAAATATCTATTGCTGCGAATCGATGATTTATTGGATCGTCTGAATGGAGCGCAAGTATTTTCAAGGATGGACCTAGCTACAGGTTTCCATCAGCTTCGTATTGCCGAAGAATGTGTTCCTATGACAGCATTCAGAGGTCCAGACTTATTCTATGAGTGGTTAGTAATGCCGTTCGGCTTATGTAACGTTCCAGCTTACTTCGTCGATTTAATGAATCGAGTGTTCATAGGAGTTTTGAATAAGTTTGTTCTGGTTTTTATTGACAATATTCTAATCTTCTCTAAATCAAAGGCCGAACATGAAAAACATTTGGAGCAAGTTCTAGAAATTCTCAGAAGGAATGTATTGAAAGCCAAACTGTCCAAATGTATATTCTGGCAAGATGAAGTGAAATTTCTTGGCCACGTCGTATCGAAAGAAGGAATTGCTGTGGATCTAAGTAAAATCACAGCTATTCAAAACTGGAAACAGCCCAGTACTCCCACAGAAGTCCGCAGTTTTCTTGGATTGGCTAGTTAATACCGGAAGTTCGTTAAAGATTTTTCGAAGATATCTAGTCACTTAACGAAGCTTACAAAGAAGCACTCGAAATTCAAGTGGACTCCAGAATGTGAGGAGGCTTTTGAAGAGCTAAAGTTAAGACTAACAACGGCTCCAATGTTAATGATAATCGATGGCAATCAGGATTTAAAAGTATGGATAGATGCCTCTAGAGAAGGCCTTGGTGCAGTGTTAATGCAAAGAGGTCAAGTTGTTGCTTATGCTAGCCGCCAGCTGAAGCCACATGAAAAGAACTACGTCACTCATGATCTTGAGTTGTTGGCCATCATATTTTCTTCGAAAATCTGGAGACACTATCTTCTGGGTGAGAAATTCGAACTGTTTACAGACCATCAGTCGTTAAAGTATCTGTTCACCCAGAAAGACTTGAATCTGAGACAACAACGTTGGCTGGAGTTCCTGGCAGCATACGATTTTGAGATTCTATACACTCCAAGGAAAGACAATGTCGTGGCCGATGCGCTGAGTCGAAAGAATGTAATGATCGCCAGCTTTATTATCACGACTTCCTTGATTGACAAAATATCTATTCTTCAAAGGGATGATAATTTTATTAAGGATATGATCAAAAGGATTCAGAAAGGCGAACCCTCGTGTTTTCAAATAGATAACGATGGGACCGTGAGATTGAAAGGGAGGATTTGTGTTCCCGACATCCCCGAGTTAAAAAGGGAAGTGCTAGACGAGTGTCACAAATCCAAGCTGAGTATCCATCCCGGTGTGGCCAAAATGTATAACGATCTCAAGCGAAAATTCTGGTGGAAGGCTATGAAAAGAGACGTTTCAATATATGTTAGCCGATGCCCTACTTGCCAACTAGTCAAAAGCGACCAACAGAAACTGGCTGGATTGTTGCAACCACTGGACGTTCCAGGTTGGAAGTGGGAACATATTTCCATGGACTTTATAGATGGTTTGCCCAGAACCAGAAAAGGAAATGACAGTATTTGGGTGATCGTAGATCGCTTCACGAAGACCGCCCATTTCATACCTGTCATATCAAACAGAACTACTCAGAGTCTGGCGCAGATATACTTCAAGGAAATTGTTAGACTACACGGAGTGCCGATCAGTATAGTTAGTGATAGAGATCCAATATTCACTTGCAAATTCTGGGAGGCATTTCAAGTAGAGCTGGGAATGAAGCTGAACTTGAGCACCGCTTATCATCCTCAGACAGATAGTAAACTGAGAGGGTGAATTGTATTTTAGAAGATCTATTGCGGGCTTGTGTTCTAGATTTTGGTGGATCATGGGAAGACAATCTGCATTTGGATGAATTCTCATACAACAACACCTACCAGGCGAGCCTGACAATGTCGCCATTCGAAGCATTGTATGGTAGACCATGCCGATCTCCTGCTTGTTGAGTCGAACCGGGTAATAGACTTGTATTGGGACCTGATATGATCCGAGAAGCTGCCGACAAAGTCGATTTCATCAAGAAACGATTACTCGTCGCTCAAAGCCGACAAAAGAGCTATGCTGATAAGAGAAGAAGAGATATATCATTTGCTATTGGCGACTATGTATATATGAAAGTATCGCCGATGAGGGGAGCTATCCGGTTCGGTAAAACTGGGAAGTTGGCGCCCAAATTCATTGGTCCGTTTCCTATTCTTGAACGGATTGGAACTCTTGCTTATAGGGTTCAATTGCCTGATTGGTTGCCTGGAGTGCATGATGTATTTCACATATCTCAACTTCGAAAGCATGTTCATGACCCAGACTTGGTTGTGGAAGAGGCCGCACAACAAGATATTGAAATTACTCCAGAATTGGCTGTGAGAAGAGAGACGCTAAAGATCATTGGCAAAGAAACCAAAGAGCTGAGGAACAAGAAGGTTCACTTAGTCAAAGTGCAATGGAGTGGAGATCCGCGAGATTGTACTTGGGAAACTGAGGAGAGCATTCGGAAAGCCTATCCTAGGTGCCGAGTGGATATCTCTAATTGACTCCGGTGCAAGGTACATTTAGCCTATTTTGAAATTTCCAGTTGTTCTCTACTTTGTAGTTATTTTCTTTCCATGGATGTGCACTTTTAATTCTATAGTCTGATTAATTTAAAAAGAATATAGAAATTGGTTAGTATATTTTTGAAAAGTTAAAAACAAATTGATTGTTGTTTGTGTTGTGTGATAGTAGATTTGATTAATTAAATTATTAAAATGGTAGTTAATTTAATTAATAATAGAGTGAATGGTAGAATTTATTCGATTAGATCACACATTGAACTGATATAATAATAGATAGAAATATATACTTGTGCATTATATATGTTTGAACAGGTAATTGGATTAGCTGTTGAGTAAAGATTTTATTTGCGTGCCCGACAAATAGGTAAACCTTAATGAGTTGGATGTGTAATTTTATTATTATATCAACTCCTGTGAGTGCCATTAGATGCGGAGTGCTGGTTATACTATATGTAATTAATAAATGTCGCAATAGGATAGTAACAATTAATTTTGAACTACACTGCATGGCATACTTCTTGAAGATGGCATACTTCTTGAAGATGGCATACTTCTTAAAGATGGCATACTTCATCATATACCACACAAGCATTTGGATCTGGTGTGACGAGGTTGAAGATTTACCATACGAGGAGAGGCTTGTATGGCGATGACTATACATTACAGGTTGAACTGATGACAGCTATGGACTATATATTACAGGTTGAACTGATGACTGATATGGACCATATAAAATTGTAACGCTAAACTGCCAGATTAATAAAAACCCCACACAGGTCTGGAGTTGACAATAATCACGTCTCTCTAGTCATTAGATACGGCACATGGATTATTTATTTCCCACACGGGACGAGGTGACGAGGATTTATCCTCTGGAGCAATTAAAATACACACTCCCTCAGGCTTTGACAGGGTGACGAGAATTTATTCTCTGGAGTTATTATCTATACACGCTCCCCTGTAAACACCAGAATATATCACTATAAATATGTGTATGCTTATTAGGATATATTGGGTACCTAATACGGCCCAATAAATTTCCAAACCCCTCCACGTACAAAGGAGGTTATGGCGAAATTTTTCGAAAATTCCGGGTGTTAGCCAAATTTTTGAAGAATTTGAAAATTCTCAGAAACTGAAAAGTTGGAGAATGGAAGCCAGATTGAACGTAGAGTTGACTAATCAAACCACTTTCGACTTTGTTCTTTTTCGGGGACGAAAATTTTTAAGTGGGGGAGATTGTAACAACCCGGAAAATCTGAACCAGTTTAAAATTTTTAAATTGGCTAAAATAGTGGATTTTAAATATTTAAAATAAATATTTTAAATAATAGTAATGAAAAATAGGTTTGAATCGATGTTTGAAAATAATTATAATTAATTTTAATTATAAACAAGGCCTGAAATGGCCCTACAGTTTCAAAAATTGAATTCAAACTTTAACTGACTGTACCGGGTGCAGAATAAAACGGATTTAAGCGAAACCAAAAATATTTAAATCTGTTAGTGAATATCTTTCTAACGAATCCGAAAAATCGAAGTTTCATAGCGGGAATCAAAAGTTATGGCTAAATGAATTTTCAGAAAGGTTGCTATAGAAATTATATCGCCCTTGAAAATAGACATTTTGCAAACGACCTCGGAATTCGACGAAACCACTTTTGTTGGATCCGGGATGTGAATTTATTGCTAGGTTTCAAATTTCATAATTTTTGAAGCTAGTATGTGAGCGTGGCAAAGGAAAATGTGTTTTGGTCAATTATAGTTAAATTGGATAGACCAGAAATGGGCCTTTTTGCAAACGGTCTAAGAATCCGACGAAACTAGTTTTGTTGGGACCATATCGTCAAAACATTGCTAGATTTATTTTTCTGGAATTTTTCGAATCAGTTTGTGGCCCCGGCAAATTGAAAAGTACGTTTAAATTAAATATTGAATGTTTTATATTTTAATTTGAATAAAAACTGACTGAAACATTCAAATGGGCCTACGAAACATATCCCATTGTGTTCGGAATGGGGGTAAAACGCAAGGGACGACAGTCGTTGGGTCTGGATTGGGGTTTGTGTGTGAAAGGGGGTATTTTCGGAATTTAAAAATTTAAAAATTAAAGAAAAAATTTCATTGGTCAACAAAATCCTTTCTCTCTCCCCGATACCAGGTCGCGAAAGACGGAAAGGAGTTCGGAACTTCTCTCTTCGATTTCTCCTTCCACACTCCACGAAACCCAATGCCCCTTTGGAGAATTTTGTAGTGCTCCTCACGATCTTCAATTCCATACCCACCTTGGATTTTTTCGTGGCCTGTGGAGCTCGAATGGAGCTCGAGAACATCCGGTCTTTGGACCTCCACCGCCGTCGCCAGAGGCCACCGAAGTGGGCCCCCTTCCTGGCACACGTGCGCCCCACCTGGCTCTTCGACGTTGTGAAGCCCGATCCTCGTATCGAGCAACAGATTGGAAGTTAAATTCAAACCTAGGTTTGAATCAAAAACTGAGAGGTACGGCTTTGTTAATTTCAAACTGACTTTAACACTGTATAGCGTTGCAAACTTCTAAAAATCGTATCTTTTTGCTATGTGGTCGAAATTCAGTGAAACAAGAGACAGTGGACCCGTGTGAACGTCTTCTATATTCTAGAAGAGACCGCATATTTTTCTGAGCCTTCTGCTATTTTTGGCGGAGTGGAACCCAATGTGAGATTTCTAATTTATAAACGATATGGAAAACGACGATGTATAAATTATATAATCGATGTATGAGTTATATAAGTGTTGTACACCTCATGTATAAGCGTTGTATAAGTTGTACATTCGATGTATAAGTTATATATGCGTTGTAAAAATTAGATTTGTGTTGAATAGAAGTGAAATGCTTATAATATATATATATATATATATATATATATATATATATATATACACCCCTCGTCCACAAACCATGGACGATATTTATTGATTGTGATTGGTGTGAAAATTGATTGATTACGATTGGTTGATTATAATTGTTTGTGGTTGAAATTGATTGATTGTGGTTGAAAAATACCCGTTTGTGGTTGAGAATTATTTAGTTGAAACCATATAGGATTAGTTTGAGGAAATGAAATATATATACATTCCGCCTGCATGCGAACTAGATGCATGATTCCCCATTGTCAAAAGCTGCGAGGCTTTAAGGTAGGGCGAGGAGCCGTACTAGGGACAGCGCCGGTTTTAACTACCCTGTCGTTATGCTACCGAAATTTTGAATGATATTCATGTGTTAGAATTATTTTCCCGTGTTGAAACTATATTCGTGTGTTGTATATAAAACCTTCATGTGTTGAATTGAAATTCATTCGTTGAATAGAATTCATGTGTTGAAAGGTATTCGTGTTATAAATAAATTGTTTTGCAATAAAAAATTACCTTTTTATCTATATATATATATATATATATATATATATATATATATATATAACTATAGAAAACCTTCATGTGTTGAATTGAAATTCATTCGTTGAATAGAATTCATGTGTTGAATGGTATTCGTGTTTTAAATATAAAAATAACCTTTTTATCTATATACATATAAAAACTATAGAAACCCTTTATGTGTTGAATTGAAATTCATTCGTTGAATAGAATTCATGTGTTGAATGGTATTCATGTTTTAAATATAAAAATCACCTTTTTATCTATATATAAAAACTATAGAAAACCTTCATGTGTTGAATCGAAATTCATTCGTTGAATTGAAATTCATGTGTTGAGTGGTATTCATATTTTGAAAGAAATTGTTTTATAATAAAAATCCTATTTTTATCATCAATATAAACTATATAAAATACTCTTGTTTTTAAATAAATTGTTTTATAATAAAAATCATATTTTTATTACCTATAAGAACTATATAAAATAATCGCATTTTGAAATGAATTGTTTTACAATAAAAATCACCTTTCTACTGTACACATGAATTGTTAAAAATAGTGAAGTGTTGAAATAGAAGGCAGTTAGATAAAAATATCATTTTTATCAAATGTATGAAAATCATATAGTTTTGAAATCGAAGAATCGATATATATATATATATATATATATATATATATATATATATATATATATAAATAGAATTGAAATATATCGAATAACGAAGCTGCAGTTCATATTTTGAAACCGTGATTTCAAACGATTAGTGCGGGAGATCCGACCATTGGATTTTCCCGAAATTGCAACCGTTGGGTTCGCTTTGGAAATATCTTTCCAACGACACCAACTTTGTAAAAATCCAATGGTTGGATTGTCTGGAATGTTTAATTCAAATCTGAAGAAAAACAGCGCCAGAATCGATTATATATATATATATATATATAATTAAATTAAATCGAATAACAACGCTGTAGTTCGTATTTTGAAATCGAAACTTCAAACGATTATACCGGGAGATCCGACCGTCGGATTTTCCCGAAACTGGAACCGTTGGATTCGTTTTGAAAAGATCTTTCTAATGATGTAAATTTTGTGAAGATCCAACGGTTAGATTTTCAGATATGCGTAAATCAAATCTGAAGAAAAACAACGCTACGGCCGCGTTATGGCCCAAAGCGTCGTTTTGAATAAATTGGCTATTTTAAAATAAATAAAAATAGCGATAAATCGTTATAAAATATTATAAACGATATGGATGTGAAATTTAGAAACTAACTGAAGGTTGGCTAAGTCGAATGGTTTCTTGGGTGTTGTTCTGATGTTGGTTTCGGCCTTCGGGGTTAATATTTGGGAAATCGTTCTCTTACTGATTTACGGTTAGCGACTAATGAATTGAAATGATGCGTATGTGTGTTCGTGTTGCACTTATTTATTATATACGCGAGTCGCTCAGAAAGACCGGGTTTATCCCATTCTGAATAACTGAATTGACGATAAGAAATCGAAGATGAAGACGGTGGTCGAAGACCAGAGATCTTCACCTCGTTTGGATGGTAACTGATGTCCTGATTGGGAGGCATCCCGAAATATGGATAATGAGTGGTGATCTTCTAGGCGTACGTGGAGATCGAAGGGTTTGCGAGGTATATAGTGCCTCCGGTTTCGTTCAGACCCAAAACGGACTTGCAAATGAACTGTGTGTCTGACATTGGAATTTATTCTGTGTGACTGATAGCCATCAGTTGCGTGGTGTAATTTGCCTGTGTGGCATGCTAAGATGCAATGATCAGGGCTTCTGTTGAAAAGCAAAGTCTTGTGTTTGATGATCAAAGCACCGCCTGTGTGGCGTAGCTTTGTGTATAACATGAATTCGCGAACCTCACACCCCGGTATGAACCAGAAACGGGAGAGGACATCAGGGAGGGCATGCGTTTCCTTCTAGTTAGAAGTGGCGTCAGTTGTTTTACACACCCTGACGAGTAAGACTTATGTGGTTGTTGCTGTTGCGAGGCGCCTCGGTTATATCGGTCGATCCGGGACCGATGGAGTCATTCGTTGGCTCATTTATGCCCCAAAGGGCGGGGAAACGTATTGTTCAGACACTATAATCCACTCCGTGTGGACCGGCCCTGACGATCCAAGGGGCAGTAGTCGTTGTTCTGGAGACATGGGCTAGATTGTCTCGAAGTCGGTAAGGACTATCTTTTGCCTTGGTTCATGACGGAAATCGCCAATTTCCAAATACGTGATTGTGCGGTTTTGATTGTATATATATATGGCGACATGATATATGTTAACCATGCCATCTATGATTGATAGTTATGATTCGAAATTGTTTTCGAAACATATAAACACTAGTTATAATATCAAATGCTTTTGTTTTATTCGTATCAAGCATATTTTGGCCATTATAAGGTAAAACTCTATCCTCTGGTTTGCGTTGCATTATGTGATAGGAACTGAGTCTTATAATGGCTTCATTTTTATAAAAAGCATAGCGATGTTTTAAAGAATTATTTGTTTTTAAAGCACTGGCAATCCAATGGAGTAAACCCGTTCCGCGAAAGTGGCATGGTCCTGTGATTAGCCATATTATAGAAATGTGTTAAATAGATTTCTCATACCAGTCCCATGACTGACTCGTAGTTTTATCACTTGCAAACGCAGGTGCCCCCTTTTCTACACGGGCAGCCTTGTATTCAGGTTTTAGCTGGCTCTTTCTGGATAGCTGGAGCTGAAGATGGATTCTATCATTTATCTCTTTTTATGCTGTTCAGCTCCTATTGTACATATTATGTTTGTTTTCCGCTGTAGACATTTATGTATAGCTGAACTATATTTGTACTAAGTATGATCCTACATACTGTGTAACTCTAATGATTATTATTTATCCAGTGATTATTTGTTCATTATCTGGTGTATTTATTTATTTCTATTCTGCTATTATCTGTTTCTGTGTTATATTCCAATGATTACCCTTGTCACCGCCAGTACGGGAAATGGGGTCGTCACAGGTTGCCTGTGGACGCATATACACACACATTAGGCACTAAGATCAGCTCATTCACTCTCATACTGCATATGGATGTGTGTATATTTTCTTTTCTTTTATGGATGGAAATGGATGAACTACCATATGGATGTTGCATTTCGACGAATGAGTGTGCACATATGTAGAGCTTATATGTTATAATTGGTTTATTTGCATACATGATGGACTCATGGCATTGACATAATTCGCATTAAGGAGGTCAACTGAATCAGTAGACTGCCTGATTTTGCGTTAGATAAGGACATATACACACTATGCATACAATCATGAAAGCATTAGAAATCTTTTTAAGGACAATGGATGCCTGCGATTGATGGTTGAGTAGATAAATGTTGGATGTCAGGATACATTCTTCTTAACACAGAGATTTCAAGGATGAAATTCTTTAAGGAGGAGAGAATGTAACACCCCGTATTTTCTATGAATATTATACTTGGCAAAATGAAGAATACTTAATTTTTAGAAGAAGAAATAAGTAAAACAGACTATACCATTGCGTTCGTTTCAAAATTCTGATCAAGGTGGACCTAAAGTTTGGGTCAAACGGACAATGTATGAGAAAGTTATGGACCTTGGAAGTTTGTATATATATAAGGGGAATGTATGTATATATATATAAATTAATAAAATAAAATCAACCTAAAATTCAAGAAAAAAATTTCAAAACAGCAGAAACGGGAAGGCAAAACTCCAAACAGACCTATTTTTTTGGGTCGATCCGAGACCTGCTGGGTCAACCCGAGGTCAACTCAGGGTGTTTGGAATCGGTCCCAGCGGCCCAGAATGGCATATGCGAATTCTTGTGTTTTAGGGCATACGTGGCGTTCTCTGATTGGCCTGGTGACGCATTTTCTTGGACTAGATGGTTTGGATGGATCCTATGTTGATCTAAAGGCTCTAATTAATCCTACACATCTATAAATACACATCTAAACTAAACCCTAATCTAAGCTAAATTAATTCGTGAGCCTATATGCTGCTGCATCCTAAACTAACCTAGCCTCCACCATAACAAATCAAATTCAAGCTGGGAGATAAAAATCAAAGTCTACATCAAGGGTTAAACTTAACAAATTCAGAAATCAGATCCCAGAATTCAAGATCTGTTCTTTTTCTGTGAGTGCTAGTCACTTTTAGGTTTAAATAGATAAATGTGAATTATGGTATACTATGAATTGGGTATAATGCTGTAAATCATGAACTTATGCAAGCATACAATGTCATTTTCCCTAGATCTAATATATGGACATTTTACTATGTTTCATATGTGAATCTTAAATTACAATTATATTATGGTACATGTGAACTTGTTAATATAGATCTAACTTTCTAGATCTGAATATGGTGATTCGATATGACGTTTATATGAACACTGATTTGTAAGCATGTTAGGATGATTATACATCCATTAATTTGACATTACTTGGATCTTGATTTTGGTGTTAATCACCTTTCACTTGCTATATTATGACACCTTGGTATATGTGGTAAGCTTGACATGTGAATCTAAACTTGTTATTATGCCACCCTTTCTATGCTAGATTTAGTTAATTGGACACCTAATATTGAATCTAGATCTCGTTATGCTTGCCTAAACACAAGTTATTAATTTGATGTCCACTTTATTATGATAATTATCACATGTCTATTCACTTAGTTACTATGCTAGTTATGTTAATATTTATTCCAAAACACGTTGAACTGTCACCCTTATCATGTTCCCTTTTATTATTACGACAAGGCTACTTTATAGCCTCGATGCCAGCAAAATACCTGTGAATACGTTAGTTAGGAACGGGGATAAAGGGAATTTGTAATTAGCATAGTTTATATAATATTTATATGAAATGAGCATATAATTCAAATGGGGAAACGTAGAATTAATTACCTATAATGACAGAGAAAAAGTTGGGTAAAAATGGCATAATTTGAATATGACCATTTATGGATATGTAATTCAAATTATTGTTGCAAAATAGGTATTGACACCTATACAAGGAAAGGATTAATTAATTGGTAAATTAATAAAAAATGGAATGTTAGTAATTAAAATTAATAATTTTAATTGTACTTATGGTACGAGGTTAGGTTACATTAGTGGCGGAAGTCTGCCCGGACCCGACCGGCATATCCAGCAGCCACTAATGTTGAACCTAATGTGGGAGGTCTAAGTACACAAATACAAATCAGGCTAAGACACGAGGTTAGGCCCAACTGTGGAATAATAAGACTGCCCGGACCCGACCGTCATATCCAACATCCACACGTTGTAGGCCTAATGTGGGAGGTCTAGCCCATTATAACCATAATTGGACATGGTAAAGAAATGGATTACTTAACCTAATTTAATATGAATATGGACTTAAGTTAGGGTTAAGTAAAATTGGATGGGTAGTGAGGAGGGGTTAAGTAAGTTAGAGGGGATAGGTAATATATATATATATATATATATATATATATAGGCCAACATACTTAACCCAATACATGTTATGTAATTAAAGACACCTAAGTGGTATACATAACGGGTAGATAAAATAATAAAGGCTATGTAATTAAAGATCACCCTTTTAGGGTACACATAGTTAGTGGAAAACCTAGTGGGGATACAAGACAAAGGGGAGAGCTTGTATCATATTGTATGGGAGTTATGTAATTAAAGATCACCCTTTAGGGTATACATAACTAGTATAGGGCTATGTAATTAAAGATCACCCTTTTAGGGTATACATAGTCAGTGGAAAACCTAGTGGGGATACAAGACAAAAGGGAGAGCTTGTATCATATTATGTGGGACCCATTTCAGTCAGTAACCCGTAGTTAGATTAGAGTAGAGAACTCCGTACTAGGTGGAGAAGGGGCATGATCACTGATTGATTATAAGAGATCCAAAACGTGACGGGTGGTGTAGACGGCGCAAACCGACCGGGGACATGTGCGTGCGTGGGCCGGGAAGAGGGGGACAAGACGACAGTGACACCAGTAGGTATCCCTGTGCACATCTTGGGTTGCCACTTTAGGGAAGTGATACCCCCTACTGTGGGGCCAGCACAGGATATCTACAGAGAAGGGAGCCAATCAATAAGGATAGTGGTTAGGGTATACTTGGACGTATGACCTAAGCCTACCAGCTTATAGTGGAAGGGATCATTTCATTACAGTTATACTAGTAATAGTGCAGAGTAGTCATTAGTGAAGCATGTATATACCTCACCTTATCTGCCTTGTCACACCTGCCATTTGTATAGCGATCTCTCTTATCCACTTTATGCCTGTCATGTTCACCTTTATTTATTTACTGGCTAAAAGTCACTAGACTAGCCAGACTTTATGTCTGACCCCTTTTTGTTTTTCCTTCTCTCTTCCGTTCCCCCCCAAGGTTCTCAGGGAGGAAACACCCTGGCTTAGCCAGGGTTTGGATATCATCTTGCTAGGAGCTACTGTTGAAGTATGGCTCGAGTCTTTGTCTCTGCTATGGCTTACTCTTTTATTGGGGAATAATGTTTTCTTTTAATTCCTATGTACTCTGATTATGCAAGACAGAAGTATTTTGTTGTAATGGTTTTATGAATTATGGTATTATAAACCACAAGATTATGATTTATGTCTAAAATTAAAATTTTGAAATTTCTGCTGCTATCTTTATTTATATATGTCTTGTAATTATTCTGTGTCTGCTTACCTACAATGCTTCACAGAACTTAATGCATTCCCTTAGTGAGTGACATTAATGGACGTAGGGTGTTTAAACCTTAATATTGGGGTAGCTACACATATATTGTATTAGGTTAATCCACTGGGAAGTAAATGGGTGCGACGTGTGTGCAAGACATGAGTGTTGTTAACCTAAGTAACCTTACAAATAAGAAAATATGATTGAATGGTATATGTAGTGTTATCCAAAGTGTATAATTTAAATTCAGTCACCAAAACTTGTGTTCTGGTCCCCTTCTCATAACATACTCGTAGGTTTGATTTGTGGCAGAGACATGATTGCCTTGGATACTGGTTAGGCAGTATTATTAATACGGTAAGGCTATACTTTGATTATATTATATTTTATCCATTCTGCTATGATATATTTTCTAAGCTCTGACATATTTTATATCTCTGTCTTTTCTGCAGGATACCAGGGCAAGCCAACACGAGTTTCGATAGATTAGAATTTTGAAAAAAAATCGGTCTGTCGGAATTTGGGTTTAACGTATGAAGAAGTTATGAGCATTAGAAGTCTATATACATATAAGAAGCTCATATGATTATATATTTAATAAATCAGTCCTGAAATCGAATTCACAAAGCGGGAGATTGTGAAGGGAAAGTAGACCACCAACAGGGGGTCGACCCCACCGTGAATTTGGAACTTTTCCCTAACGTGGCCGACTCTGATATTTTTAATTTAAATCTAAAGGACCAGGTTCCTCTGATACACCTATAAATAAGTCTATAGAGCTAACCCTAAACCTGATATTTCTAAGACTACGCTGAAGCTTTACAGTTCCCCTCCCTTAAAGATCTCTTTAGAAATTATAAATTACTTGTTACGAAAATTTTAAATCAAGATCTGGAGGAAAGGGATTGACGTTTATAAAAAGTTGTTCAGAATTACGTGAAAAGTAAGGTACCTTCTAGATCCAATCTATTCAATTTTCTTCCTCTTTCTTTTCCTTTCTCTTTTAGTAAAAGTAGTCAATCCATGGTTATTAGGTTCTGAGTTCAATTTGGGGAAAACCATGGAAGATTAGATCTGGACTAGATCTAGGACTGGGATAGCATATGAGGTGAGTGGGTTTAAGTTATATCATTTTAGATAATGTTATATTATCATTTAGCATTCCCCCTTTTATTATTTGTGAAATTGCCAGATTAATTATAAATTGATGTTATAACAAGTTGAGATGTTAATATGAATATGTTAGAAAATTCAGATGTTGAATTGGTTAAAGTGTTGAATGTTTATATGTTGAAAAACAAACTTGTTAGGGTATGAATAGTGATTACTGTTGTTATAATTCCATGATTCATTTGTGGCATACTATTGAGTAAATGACATGTCAACTTGTTAGATTTGAACAATTACCCGACTAAATGTTTACATGTCAAGATAGAAGTAAAACACATGTTAAAAAAGGACATGTGCCTTAATATAGGCATAATTTGATGACATGTAAATTACATTATAGTAAAAAGGATAATATGGCTAAAATTTATAGTAAATAGGAAACTGTAACCATGCTTAGACACGAGGTTAGATTACACTTGTTGTAGAAGTCTGCTTGGAACCGCCCGGCATATCCAGCATCCACAAGTGGTAATTCTAATGTGAGGGGTCTAAGTGCATAAATAAAACAAGTAATGATGCTAATGCACGAGGTTAAGTCAACTTGTGGAAGAAGTCTGCCCGGAACCGCCTGGCAAATCCAGCATCCAAAAGTGTAGGCTTAATGTGTGAGGCCTAGTACATAAATATCCATATATAAATATATGTAAATAGCAAGACTGAGAAACAATATTAATTGTAACTAATGGAAATAAATGGAATTGAAAGAATGATACAATAGTAAAAAGGAATAGAATGAAAGGGGAATGATGATAACCTAATATAAATAAATTTGTATACTTGTCATAGAGACAAGTGAAGATTATAACTTAGGTTATAACAAACGATAAAGGGAATAGAATAACTTATGTAAGGGGATAAGTTATGTTTATGGGAAGAGAATCTTATTAGTGGACCACAGTCAAGAGAAGTAAGTTAATAAGTAAATAACGATAAGTTATGGTGACGGTGTAAAATGGAATTATGATTAAATAGGAAAGGGTGAGACAAACTTATGAACTAAAATAATTTATTTTTAATCAAAAATAACGACTGACATGTTAAACAGAAAACGTGTGGATTGAGATATACTTAATTACATATTAGTTAAAACATGTTTTTTGTAACTGTGAAATCAAACGTGAATATAAAGGGATTGTGAATTACAGACCCTGGGTCACAATATAGAGAATAACATGTTACGGGCTTATTAATAATCTTAAAAGGGTTAAGTTATATGACTGAAATTAATAAGCAAGAGAAACTTGGTAACTTGAATAAGAAGTCAAATGTGAAAGGAGATAACCAAGTTAAATGGAAACCTAGTGAGGTAAAGCAAGCGCATAAAAGAATGTTTAGACATAGGGTCTAATGACACATTAAAATAAGGCGCTTGGACCAGTCCGTACGTCTGAGGGGGAATAACCCAGTGGGGTAGATCATTGTGGTGTCATAAGACGTGAAGG
Organism: Allium sativum; assembly: GCA_030737875.1. Taxonomy (NCBI): domain Eukaryota; kingdom Viridiplantae; phylum Streptophyta; class Magnoliopsida; order Asparagales; family Amaryllidaceae; genus Allium; species Allium sativum. The sequence goes on along the minus strand of CM060923.1, from coordinate 441,607,262 downwards.
GAGCGCACGTTCATCTAATTATTCTGTCGGCTCCGAAGGACTGGAAGGGGAGGCACGCGGCTTACTGAGATATGTAAGGTACTCCTAGTAGTCATTTGTGCAGTAGCAGATGTTTAGGCTATGCTCGCAGAGATTGGGTCTGCGCATAACTACTAGGTGGGTGAGCCTTGACTGCAAAAGTAGCTTTGCAGTCAGAATTCTGTGACGTAGGGTGATTCAACGGTCGCCTCAAAGGGGAGGCAGATGTCAAGACCAACTTAGATAGTAGATCGTCGGGTACCCGTCATCGGCAGCTGTGGGATGCGAAAATACTAGAGCTAAACCCAATAGACCATTCACCTTTCACTATCGGGGTATGGTGGTTGAGGGGAGATGCCAAATGCTTGTTTAGATTGTTTGTTGTTAGGGGCAAGTCGCTTAGCTCTTGTAGTCTTTACTAGTGGAGTGAGGGGCCGAGGTGGGGCCATAGCCACCATGAAAAATAGACCCTAGGAATATCTGTATATAGAGGCTCATAATGACGGGCCTGTACAGATATGCAAAAGCTCCCGATTGAGTTTCTTGTTTCTTGTATAGCCTTGCCATGGAACTCGGTGCACATTATGTGTGGTTAAGGCATCAACTACGTTTGACGATACGTACGTGGGACAATCTAGATACATGCATATCTGCTCTGGGTGGTGTATCGTGGACTTAAGGGCATTACTCTGGTATGGAATTTGATTCAATTGAAGGTGGTAGTCCATACATAGCTTAGTAATGGCAGATATATGTGGAAACATAACGATGTTATGTAGAGATCCTTACATCACTCTGGCAAAGGATGAGGGTCTGCGTTCATTTCAGTCGTATTATGGGATTTCCATGCGAGTTGGGTACCATGGGGTGTACCTTAATATTGGTGTGGCTACATATATACTGTATTAGGTTAATCCACTGGGAAGTAAATGGGTGCGACATGTGTGCAAGACTTGAGTGCTGTTAACCCAAGTAATCTAGTAAATAAGAAAATATGATTGAATGTTATACGTAGTGTTATCCAAACTGTATAATTTTAATCTAGTCACCAGAACTTGTGTTCTGACCCTCTCCTCATAACATACTCGTAGGTTAGATTTTTGGCAGAGACATGATAGCCTTGAATATTGGTTAGGCAGTATTATTAATATGGTAAGGCTATACTTTGATTATATTATTTTTTTCCATTCTGCTTTGAGATATTTTCTGAGGTCTGACATATTTTATGTCTCTGTCTTTTCTGCAGGATACCTGGGTAAGCCAACACGAGTTTAGATAGATTAGAATTTTGAAAAAAATTCGGTCTGTGGGAATTCTGGTTGTTACATTTATAACATATGTAGTTAATTCCTATAAGTAGTATTTAAGTTAGCAACGTTTAGAATTGAATTAAATATGAAAAAGAAAAGATTGAATGTTTTATTTATCTCATTAACCATTAAGATTCTCTTACAAATAAATATACATAAAGTCTAACCTAATTCACGTTTCCATCTTCCTGTTGTTTCATTGTCGTGAAAATCCTATTGTTTTTTTTAGAAAAAAATTTAAATCAACGTTCCTTCTCCGTCAAAAATATATAACCATTCAAAGAAAATTCCTAAATTTGTGAAACTTATTTCTCTGGGTTACTTGAACCATGATCTTCATTTCCATTCGCGTCTTGAAGGTTGCGGCGCCATGCGAAGTGGAAGATATGAAGGAGAGAAGTGGATGGGTTTTGGGCATAAATTAGTTTCGGTTTTGTTTAACTGCCTATAGCATGCATGAGGATGGTAAATAGAATGTGGATGATGTGGCATGATTTGTTTAGTGAGAGTTTATCTTGTTTATTTTAATTTAAGAATCCAAAATTTTAAACTTGTATAACTTTTCCATATGAACTCAGTTTGACGCACGGTTGGATCCGCTAGGATCGTATCGAAATTCCGGACAACATGGAGCTTTCATGAACTGATTCTAAGACAGTTGATTTTTGGGATAAAATGTGAATTTCAATCTCATTTGAAAACAAGGTGATTGATTAAACCCACTCACACCTAACTAAAATATTTGATTATTAGTTAAATTAAATTCATGTTATGATATGATTGTATTGTCTGTGTTTGATTTTTTAATTTTCTTTTTTTGTGTTAATCTGCATAGACAATATAGTTTAATTTAACTGTTAACATAAATTATGTATTTAGAATTTAATTTCTAGTTTAAAAGCCTCATACTTGATGACTAGTAAACTGATATTATATTGAACTGTTTAAATGTATTGACTTTGATGGATGCCTTTGATCTGTATATTTAATGTATTGATGTGTAATTCATCTTGTTATTGACAATGTTTATATATGTTCCTTGATTTTGTTGATTAATCCCAGCCATTAACCTGGATGTTATGGGCATCAAATAAACCTGGGACTAATCATTGGAATGAATTAACAACGTAGGTTGAAATGATAAATACCTATGACCCAAGATTTGAATTGAAATGATATATATCCTACCCCAAAATACTAAAATTAAATTTTAAGGATTACTTGACCATAGGATAGAAAATTATATATGTACACTGGTTGGTTAAATAAAAATTTGTCTTAACATTGAACCTCGAAATATTATTTTAAAGACAATATAAATGATGTTATAAATCGATTTCCTTTAAATTTAGACTTTGAACTTTAAAATTTAAAATTTTAAAGGATTTGTTAAGGTTGATAACTTAAGTTAATTTGACTTGAATATAAACTAAATTTATCAAAATTGATTTAGTTATCAATCTTTGAAATTTACTTTAAATTAACTTGATTTAAAGTTATACATAAATTGTGAACACAAGATTTTATAAATTGAAATAATTCAAAGTGAGAATTATAATTGAATTTCAAATATTTGAATTGAATTGTTAAATCGAATTATTTGAATCGAACTCCTGAGTCGAATTGAAATATAAACGGGAAGCTGAGTCTTTTTGAATTGAGATATCAAAATTGAATTGAATTGATTTGAAACTGGAATATGATTTCCAGTTTGTTTAATTTTTTTGAAGAAACGATTCTAATCCAACTATAATATTTTTAACCATTTTATAAACTATTTTAGCAGTAAATAATTTTCTTCATACATATTTCACCTTATGACTATTTTATTTTATTAATTATTTAAAATTAGCCACTTTAATAATTAACAATTTATTTTATAAACTACTTTAATATTTTACCTATATATTTTACTAAATTTGATAGTTCTATGTTTTACAAACTATTTAATTTCAAACTATTTTTTTGCAAGGCAATTTCAAACTATTTCAATTATATATCTAAACTATTTCAAATATACTATTAACTATTTTAATGTTTAAATTATTTTAAAGTTGGAATTATTTCAAGATTTTTAAGTTGGTTTAATTGGAGATTTTAATATGAAATATTCTATCTTGACTATTGAAATGAGTTTAAAGAAAAATATGATATTTTGACATGAAGTATGAACATCTTTGAAATGTAAAAGAATCGACCGGTGTGAAAAATGTAAACGTTTGGTAGTTAAAGAGACCGGGATCAGATATTGTCATACTCTCTGCCAATACAGACAACCACTTTAACAACTATGCACGTGGTGTAGAATCCTAAAAGAAGTAGAATGATTTGGAGGCGATTACTGGATTTGAAGAAAGAGAACGATATGGATAGCCTTGACCTTCGGGTCAAAATTGAAATGACTAAAACATGTGTCATACCCAGGCCAATGTGAGTTAGCTACTCTTAGCAGTCATGCCTCTTCGATACCATATATATTACTTTGTGATTGATTGGCGCCTTTGCTTTTTTGGGAGTATTGTCTTGGGTGGGCGGTAACGGGTGGCTATGCGTTAGCACCGACCTGGGTCCGCAATTCCGTAGATCCTACAGATCGGTATTGCCTCGATGCCTTGTCATATTTATCCTGATCGGATCCCCTATGATTTTTAATTAATGTTATCGTATAGCGGCGCATTCTTATCCACCGACCTTACTGGTGTTTTATATGAAATATTTATGGTAATGTATAAACAGTGTAAGAGTAAAAATGTAATCCCGCATACGCTATTTTAATATTTTATATTTAACCATAGACACTATTATAATAGCTTATTGTATCTAGTTTAACGGATCCTTAGGAGATGGAAATTCCCATAACATCTCTTAAGTTATTGCACTCATATTATCACATGAATTTGATTTAACTGATATGAGAATATTTTAGTTTTGATCCAAGTGTTTTTGTCTTTTCATTTGTACTCGGGTCAGCCTGAGTTTTCGGTTATTGAAGGCACTGTTACACAGATGGAGATGGAGCTTGACAGACATATTTTTATATTATTCCTCTTAAAACATTGGTATGTTGTACAACAGTCAACTATGACAATCATTGTAAGTGTATAATTAAATGTATGTTTTAATAGCTTTAAATGTTAATTGTTTATTATATTTTGTCCTTCTTGTAACGACCCACATTCTACACATCGAAGGATCGTAGAATATTTATTTCTTTCACATACGAAGTCGTATGGTTATGTAACTTTAGGATACAACTATTGGGATCATTTCCTATGTTCATGATTTTTACCGATTTTTAAATGACTGTTTTGCCCCTAGTTGATCTTGTTTCGGCCATAACTTCTCATTGGTAAGGAGTTTTGACCTGAAACCACTTCCATTAGATCCGAATGATGGTTCACCTTTCCATAGAGTGGTCATATTTGCAAAACGGAGTCACCGTTTGGGAGATATGGCTAAAACAAGGTTTAGAAGGTGAAAAACAATTTAACCGGGCCAAATGAGGTGATTAGTGAATGAGCCCATAACCCATTTCGGGATTAGGGTATGGGGAGGCTGAAATGAGTTAGGTTTTCATTCTATTTCAGTTTTCTAGCCGTCATTTACCTCTTAGAAACCCTAACAATGGCCTCCACCTTCTAATTTCATCCCAAACCGCTCTGTAATCAAGGATTAAGCTTAGCAACATCAAATCAAGGAGAAATAACACCATTTCAGAGTTAGAGCTGCTGCTAGACACTGGAGATCACTCCAAATCAGCGAAGTTTCAGTTTTGATATTTTATTTGTGGTCAAGGTGAGTGATTAGCATTGTTTTTACACTAATTACAGTTAATTAGGGTGATTAGTGTTAATTAACGAAATTATACATGTTAAAAATCTGGAAAAATATTTAGAAATTCTTAAATATTATTTTAGGCCTCTGTTAGAAAATTTGGTTAATTCGGACATGTTTTGCTAATCATATCATTAGTTATACTTAACCATGATTGAAGGTAAAACATGGGTTTTTGGGTATGTTTGATCCATTTTAACATATCATGTTGTTGTTTTGGTGTTTGTGGTTTATTATACATGTTACTATGATTGTATGGTATATTTTGTAATTGTTTAGAATGATCAAAATGGTTGAAAACGTCGTCGTGTGGCATAAAAACTGTCGTTGGAAGTTGTAGGAAAAATATGCAGGAGCTAGACCGGATCGGATCGCCCCTCTCCGACCCGACCCGCTCATGATGATGGAGACTGACCCGACTGCTTGCACCTGAAGCTCTTTGACCGATCCTCTCGTGAATGGTGGCACGACCCGACCTGATGGAAGCATCATTCTCTGAGCCGACCCGCCTGCACAGGCCAAGGGGAGTTTGACCCCGAACTGGAGTCCTATCCGACCCGACCCGAACCAGTGTGACACCACGACCCAGCTTGGAGCACCACGATTTGACCTGATGGAGGGAGCACGACCCGACCCGAATAGAGTTGACGACCTTGGACTGAACGAGAAGAAGAGAGTCGATCTGAATAGAACTTGTTCCGAACTGATCCGGAGAAGACCAAAACCCGAGATGAAAAGGTAGTCCAAATGGGAAGTTTGTACTCAGGATCCAATAGGGAACCAATGAGTTAACTTCGTGGTTGGAATTTGCTGCGGGACATGTGCTAAGGAGTTATTGACGTCCATAACTTTGATACACCATGGAAAGACAAGTGTTAGGTTGCGGATCAATGCAGTGGGGTAGTTACTACTCCATGGGGCAGAGTGATCGTAGCATGGCTATGAGCCAGTGTAGTGGAGTCGTAATGACTTCATGGGGCAGAGTGGGCATAACAAGGACTAGTGGCTATGGATCAGTGTAGTGGTGTCATTATGATTCCATGGGGCAAAGTGGTCATAGCAAGGAATGGGTGGTTAGAGCGGTGGATATCGTATGCTTTACGCATTGAGTGAGAGATGTGAGGATGGTTGCTATGCTTGATTGTTTGACATCACTATGACATGCACCCCCTTCCCCGTTACCTTTACACCATGTGTTAGTGTCACCTTAGAATATTGTGCATCTTTTTGTGCTAACTCTTTGGTTGCAGGTCTATGGTTTAGTATACCTGTTATTATTCTGTTTTGCTGCTTATCGCTCATACCAGACTTTTGTCCGTCCCAGAGTTTTATGTCTCTTCTTATTACTCTGGGTGCTCTTAAACGGGCAGACTAGAGACAGGTCAGGTGATTATGCATGGGTAGCTGTGCCGGAGACGAGCAGGAGGCTTCCACGTATGATATATATATATATATATATTATATATATATTCTCCCTGTGTCGCTACTGGTCACTACTTTGGGCATTAGTAGCGTACCTTTCTTATTTTTCTTTAGAGACAGATTAAAATTTGTAATAATGGTGATGTGGAACATAAGCTGTATTTTTGATTTTCCGCTGCTATGATGGTTTAGTTTTCAGCTTATGCACTGTCTTGCCTGTTTTATGTCAAGTATGTTATTATTATATTTTATTCTATGCATTGTGAGACATTCTACATGTTCCTTTCTAGTTCAAATTCCCTTCTTTTCCTTTCTTTGGTGACCGTCCCATGCTGGTTGGACATCGGCACAACGCACTTTCATTGGAAATGTCGGCTGATGCATGGCGGGCCGTCACATTTGGTATCAGAGCTCTAGGTTGCGTAGTTAACATAGGGAGAGATAGTATATGTATATGAGAGCGCGTATTTGTGATATTTTAGATTCCAAAAGATATATATACTATTAGTATATTTAAGGATGAAGTCGCACTGCACTAGCACCATTGAAGAGATGGTTAACAGATTGAACGATGAGCCGATATACTTGGGGTACTGGTAGAGGAGCTAATAATGGGAATGCTCCTGATATGAGGACGATGTTCACTGACGTCATGAGAGAGATGCTTAGGGATGTTCAGAGGGTAGATCCTAATGCTGCAAATGGTGGTGGTGCAGCGGTGCAGGCGTCTAGGGCCGATTTCGCCAAGCTATGCAAGGATTACACAAGTCTTGGTGGAAAGCCGTTCCATGGAACGGAATCGACTACAGAAGTTCAAGATTGGTTGGATAGTTGTGAGCGTATCTTCAAAGATTTGGGTATCGAGCATGCGACGAAGAGGAAGCTAGAATCCTGTCAGCTGCACGGACGGGCAATGAATTGGTGGAATGCTATTAATGCAGCTACCCCTGAGGACCAAGTTACTTGGGATCAGTTCAGGACCCGATTTAGCGATAAGTTCATCCCAACTGACCAGAAGTCAGAATTGTTTAGGAAATTTCTGGAGTTTAAGCAGAATGGTAGGGCAGTCTCGGAGTATGTTGCTAAGTTCGATACTTTATCGAAGTATGGATTATCTCTTGTCGACACTCCCGAGAAGAAGAATGAGAAGTTCATAACAGGCTTAAATCAGTACTTGGGGGGAAAGGCTTATTAACCACATCGATGAGACACTTGAATCGATTGTAGGAAAAGCTTTGAGATCAGAGAGTCTGTACCCTAAGTCGAAGATTGAGGTTGCGTCTACAGAAGAGCCAAAGCTGCAAGCAAGCAGTGGAGGCAAGAATGGTTCTAAGAATAAGAGAAAGCAGAATCAGACCAAGGATGGCCATAAGAAAAAGAATAAGAATGATGTTAAGTGCTTCAGCTGTGGCAAGAAGAGCCATTATGCTAAAGAATGTCGAGCGAAGCCAGCGGACAGGAAGTGCTTCAACTGTGGCCAAGTGGGACATCATAAGGATAAATGTCCGCAACCCCCTAAAGAGAAGAAGATTGTTAAAGTATATGCTCTTAATGTCGTTCCTTCTTCATCGAATGCCACAACTGCGGCGGAGAAAGGAAAGAATGCATCATTCAAGGTATGCTTTCTATTTATGATGTTCCTGTTCAAGTATTGTTTGATACCGGAGCTTCCCGTTCCTTCATATCTAGTGACCTGGTAGATAGGTTGGGATTGGAACCCGAGATAGTCGATAGACCTTTAGCGGTGACAAACCCGATTGGTGGTTCAACTAGCCTTAGCATGATTTGTCGTAATGTAGTCTTATCGAGTCATGGATGCATGTTTGTTCATGATTGCTTTGTTTTGGGCTTTATTGGGTTTGGCATTATTTTGGGACTCGATTGGCTCTGAAGGACGGGGTGGTGGTAGATTGTGAAGGCTTTTTGGTGACAGTTAGAGCGGATGATGGGCGGAGGTTAATGTTTGGTGGTCTACCTAGTGATGGGGTAATGGCTAGTTTTCTAAATTCCCTCGACATCCCGCATGATGAGTTGTCAGATGTTCCCGTGGCTGGCCAGTATCCAGGCGTCTTCGAGGAAGTGACCGGACTTCCACAGCACCGAGAGATTGAGTTTCATATTGATTTAGTGAAAGATGTTAGGCCTATAGTAATGCCACTTTTACTAATGGCACCAAGGGAGCAGCGAGAGCTCGGGGTGTAAGTTAGCGATCTGTTGAAGAAGGGATTTATCAGAAGAAGTGTTTCTAAGTGGGGAGCACCAGTTGTGTTTGCTACCAAGGCAGATGGTTCCCTTCGATTGTGTGTGGACTACCGCGAGTTGAATAAAGTGACGAGGAAGAATAAGTATCCTCTACCGCGGATAGATGATTTGTTTGATCAGTTGAGTGGCTCGAGAGTGTTCTCCCAGTTGGATCTCGTGATAGGTTTTCATCAGCTTAGGGTGGAAGCTGAGGGTATAGCTAAAACGCATTTCGGACACTATCTGGATTCTATGAGTGGTTGGTCATGCCATTCGTGCTGACTAATGCACCAACATATATTGTGGACCTTATGAATAGAGTATTCCGAGATCAATTGAATAAGTTTATTCTTATGTTCGTGGACGACATACCTTTCTACTCGAGGACAGAGGAAGAACACAAGGAACATTTGAAGATAGTGATGGAGGTGTTGAGAAAACACCATCTAAGTGTCACTTCTGGAGGAAGGAAGTAAAATTCTTGGGCCATGTTATTTCAGAAAATGGTATTGCCGTGGACCCTACAAAGGTGGCTACGGTACAAGATTGGTCTACGCCCAAGAATGCAACAGACGTAAGAAGTTCTTAGGATTAGATGGATATTATCGTAAGTTTATCCAAGACTTCTCCAAGATAGCGGCACCGTTGACTCAGTTGACTAAGAAAAAAATCATACTTTTGTTTGGGACGAAAAGTGCGAGAATGCATTCAAGAATCTAAAGGAAAAGTTGACATGTGCATCAGTGTTAGTCATTCCTTAAGGGAATGAAGAGATGACGGTATACACAGATGCCTGTGGTACCGGACTAGGTTTTGTATTGATGCAAGGAGGTAGGTTTGTAGCTTATGCTATTAGGCAACTGAAACCGCATGAGAAAAGATATCCTACCCATGATTTGGAATTGGCGGCGATCGTGTTCACATTGAAGGTGTAGAGACATTATCTCTTGGGAGAAATATTCGAGTTGTTTACCGATCATAAATCGTTAAAGTATCTTTTCTCTCAGAAGGATCTAAATCTCCGATAGCAAAGATTGTTACAATTCTTGGCTTCCTATGATTTCAATATCGCATATACCCAAGGAAAGGGCAATGTGGTAGCTGATGCATTGAGTAGGAGACATGCTACTTTAGGGGCTATGTTTCTAGAATGGAAGCAACTTGAGTACATCACTGGGTATGATTTCAGATCAAAGTGCGAATTGGATCCAGAAGTATTCGCAAGTTTAACGATCAAACCCACTTTAATTGAGCGGATTGGTTCCAGTCAGAGGGACGTTCCTAACCTATTGGAAATCATCTCCAAGTTAGAGATGGGAATCGACGAAGAGATGGACAAGTATGGGCTTGATCGAGATGGATGGCTTAGAAAGAATGGTAGACTAGTTGTACCCAATGTCAATGGATTGAGAGATGAAGTGCTTAGAGAATGTCATCACTCAAAACTGACTATACATCCCGGTGGTAACAAATTATATCGAGACATGAAGCATAGCTATTGCTGGGAAAGAATGAAAAAGAGAAGTTGGGAAGTTTATATCCAAATGCATGAATTTCTAGCTAGTTAAAGCTGAGCAAAAGAAGCCTAGTGGTTTGTTGCAACCATTAGAAATTCCAGAATGGAAATGGGAGCAAGTCTCAATGGATTTCATTGATGGGTTACCAAGAACTAGATCAGGCCATGATAGCATTTGGGTGATTGTGGACCGATTGACTAAGAGTGCAAGGTTTATACCCGTCAAGTCGAATAGAATGGCAGCTAATTTAGCGGAACTATATATGAAGTGGGTAGTGAGATTTCATGGAGTAACTAAAAGCATTGTGAGTAACCAAGACCCGTTGTTTACTAGTGGGTTTTGGAAGAGCTTACAAGAGGCTCTAGGGTCAGAATTATATCTCAGTACCGCGTATCACCCTCAAACTGATGGTCAAACAGAGAGGGTAAATCGTATATTATAAGATCTCTTGAGAGCTTGCATATTAGATTTTGGTCGATCATGGGATGACCATTTGCATCTAGTAGAGTTTGCATATAATAATAGTTATCAATCCAGTATTGGTATGGCTCCATTTGAAGCTTTGTACGGAAGACAGTGCAATTCACCGTCATGTTGGTTAGAAACCGGTGAGAAGTTTGTGCTTGGACCAGATGTGATAAGAGAAACCTCAAACAAGATTAAGATCATATGACAACGAATGAAGGCTGCCCAAGATAGACAGAAGAGTTATGCTGATAAGAGGAGAAGAGATTTAAAATTCTCCATTGGCGACTTGATGTTTGTCAAGATTTCTCTGTTAAAGAGCGTGATACGATTAGGTAGGAGAGGCAAGTTAATACCAAGATTTGTTGGTCCATTCCCAGTTCTCGAGCATGTTAGGAATTTGGCATATAAAGTTAAATTACCAGAGAAGATGGCAGGAGTTTATAACGTATTTCATATTTCCCAGTTAAGGAAATTCGTGCACGATCCAGATATGATTATTTCACCTGATCAGTTGAATGATATCGAAGTAGAACCCGAGGCGGTTGGGAACAGCAAGCCGATTTGTATTCTCGAGCACGATACGAAGAAACTTCGAAGGAAAGCGGTGAATCTAGTCAAGGTTCAGTGGGGCGAGGATGAGAATGACTGTACAAGGGAGACAGAGGAGAGCATTAAGAAGACGTATCCAGAACTCTTTGCCTGGAAAGATTTTAATTGCGACTTAGTTTTCCGCATGCTAGGATAGACTTGTTTGTTTGTTTTTGTATGTTTGATTGTTGTGAATGGTTAGTAGGCATGCGGGATCCTCTTGTTTCTTAGTTAAGGAATTTCGGGGACGAAATTTCTTAAAAGGGGGGGGGGGGGGGGAGGAGAATGTAACGACCCGCATTCTATGCATCGAAGGATCGTAGAATATTTATTTCCTTCACATACGAAGTAGTATGGTCATGTAACTTTGGATGACAACTATTGGGGTCATTTCCCATGTTCATGATTTTTACCAATTTTTAAATGACCATTTTGCCCCTAGCTGATTTTGTTTCGGCCATAACTTTTGATTGGTAAGGAGTTTGGACCTGATATCACTTCCATTAGATCCAGATGATGGTTTACCTTTCCGTAGAGTGATCACATTAGCCAAACAGACTCATCGTTTGGGAGATATGGCTGAAACAAGGTTTTGAAGGTGAAAAACAGCTTAACCGGCCAAATGAGGTGATTATGAATGGGCCTATAACCCATTTCGGGATTAGGGTTATGGGGAGGCTGAAATGAGTTAGGTTTCCATTCTATTTCAGTTTCTAGCCACCATTTACCTCTTAGAAACCCTAACAATGGCCTTCACCTTCTAGTTTCATCCCAATTCGCTCTCTAATCAAGGATTAAGCTTAGCAACATCAAATCAAGGAGAAATAGCACCATTTCGGAGTTAGACTGCTGCTAGATGCTGGAGATCGCTCCAAATCAGTGAAGTTTCAGTATTGATATTTTATTTGTGGCCAAGCTGAGTGATTAGCATTGTTTTTACACTAATTACAGTTAATTTGGGTGATTAGTGTTAATTAAAGAAATTATACATGTTAAAAATCTGGAAAAATGTTTAGAAATTCTTAAATGTTATTTTAGGCCTCGGTTAGAAAATTTGGTTAATTCGGACAGGTTTTGATAATCAAATCATTAGTTATACATAAACATGATTGAAGGGAAAACATGGGTTTTTGGGTATGTTTGATCCATTTTAACATATCATGTTGTTGCTTTGGTGTTTGTGGTTGATTATACATGTTGCTATGACTGTATGGTATGTTTTGTAATTGTTCAGAATGATTAGAATGGTCGAAAACGTCGTCGTGCGGCGTAAAAACAGTCGCTGGAAGTTGCAGGAAAAATGTAACAACCCGTATTTTTGAATAACATGTTATAACATAAATGGAGGCAGAATTAAACTGTAAAATCTGAATCAAGGGAAACGGGCTGTGCCATTGCGTTCGTCTCGGAAAAATACACGAAATAGAGTCCGAGTTTTCGAAAATCGGAGTCCGTATGACCAAGATATGGCCTCGCGAAGTTTCACGAAAAATTCACAAATTAAAGTATACTTAATTAAGTGAAATGGGTTGCGCAGAGAAATATATATATATTGATATATATATATATATAATTGAAAATTAAATAAATAAATATGCAAAAATGTTCAAAACAGCGAATTGGGAGAGGGGAATAACCGAACCGGCCGATTTTTGAGATCGACCTGAGCCCGCTGGGTCGACTAAGGGTTAATCCAGGGTGTTTGCCTATCAACCCGTGGGCCGATTCGCTCAAATGCAGATTTTGCATTTGAATGGTTCTCATGGTTCAGCTTTAATCTAAAGGCCCTAGATGGTTCCTACACTTGACTTCTTCCCCAGGACATGCTTTGGTGGCTTGGATTGAATCTAGGGTTAATCCTATGGCTAATACCATCCTAATCCTCTATAAAAAGACCCCAAACCTAGCCTAAATCACCATTATTCAATCCTACAACTAAACTATGTCAAATTTGTTCCTCTCATGGCCTCCACTCTCATGCTAAAATTTCTAAGTTAATTTCTATGAGAGATTTTGAGTTCATACAAGTGTTTTCAAACTTGTATGAGTGTTCTTAGCTTGCATTCAAGTCTAGTTGCAACATTTCTATTTCAAAGCAAGGGTTTTTATTGAATTGGCTCAAGGGTTTTTATTGAATTGGCTCAAGGGTTTTCATTTGGAGCTTGCATATTTGGGTTTTTGGTGCTTGCATAAGGGCTTCGTCTCAATCTTTATAATAAATATTTATTTGTGTCTTCATAGCATTGTAAGCCCTTTTCTACTTTCTTTCTTTGAACTCTAAAGTTAAATGAATGATGCAAGTTTGGGGTTGATCATTATATGCAAGTTTGGTTGATCATTATATGCAAGTTTGGTTGGTCATTATATGCAAGTTTGGTTGATCATTATATGCAAGTTTGGTTGGTCATTATATGAAAGTTTGGTTGATCATTATATGCAAGTTTGGTTGATCATTATATGCAAGTTTGGATGATCATTATGCAAGTTGGTTTAATCATTATGTATGACACATGTTGCTATGTTATGCAAGTTTGGGTTGATCATGTTATCATGTTATGCAAGTTAAACTTGAGGTTTTGAGCATAAAGCTCCAAGTTTTATATTAAAGGTTGCATTTTGGCAACATGAAAGTTATCATATCATTTATGATAACTTGCATGTGAGGCAAAATGCGAACTTCTAGCAACTTCTACATGTTATTTATCACCATGTATCACTCATATGCTAAGTTTGGTTTTATGCATGCTTTTGAAGCCTAATAATGCAATATGCAAGTATATGAACATATGTACATTTCATATGCCACCATGTTAAACTTGTGGCTTCAACACCTATATGTCAAGGTTATGCCAAGTTCCCTATTTTATCCTTTATGCGTTGTTGCGATTATGTAAACGATGGGATTACGTTGGGGTTGGGTAACATAATGACATGAACATGATTTTTGTAACATGACGTGATATGTTAACTTGTAATTATGTTTTGGAAACGTAATGGACATGACACTTAGAAAATATGAGTGTGGCCAACTCGAGGTTGGGTTGAGTTTGTAGCATAAATCTACCCGGACCCGCCCGGCTTAACTAGTGGCTACAAACAATAGGACCCAATGTGAGAAGTTGGTCATGTTGTGCTCGAACCCGAGGTTAGACCTAGTTGTGGTGTAAAGCTACCCAGACCCGCTCGGCTTAACTAGTAACCACAACAGAGTCTAATGTGAGAGGTTAAAGTGCATTAAGTTAATTAATGCCTCCTGATTAGGGTTAAGTCATGGTCCACTTAATACTTAACCAATTTGGGCTTGATGGGTTAATCGAGGTTAAGTCAGGAGCCTTGGGTACTCTTAACCGATTTAATCCACGTTTGGATCGGGTTAACCACATTTAACCGGTTAAGAAACCCTAGTTGCGTGGTCCTTTTCAGCAGTAACCTTCTAGGTAGTATCATAAGACCCTAGGACTAGGCTAGGGTGGGGCACGATTACTGGGCTGATTGTAAGAGACCAAAAGAGACGGCTGAATGATGCCCCGGTTGTTCAGGCGGACCATGGTCGTGCATATTAAGTCCGGAGTTGAACACGGGCAACAGTAGGTTTGGACTGTGCATCATGGTATGGTGTCAGAGGGTTACACCATAGGGCCTGATACACCCTAGGGTGGACCCTGCACAATCAACTACATTACATGATTAAGCCGCATGACACCGACACTTGACGAGTTAGGCTTATAGGGAGCCGATCGACTAGACTGTGTAGTTGGACCTTGATTTAGGTCACCTCATTATATTGGACCAAGCTTGGGCCAAGGGATCAATTCTTGATTTTACTTGACATGTTAGAATGCTAGTACACCCGTGGTGCAAAACTTAACCTTGATTATGCGATGACACCTTTATCTACCTTGTTAGTTAATCATCATGCTAGTATGGTATTATCCTTATGTTCATCTCAGCTTCTCATGCCAGTTAACTTTACTAGTTCATAGACAGATAGTAGTAGGGCTTACTAGTCTTTTTGACTGACCTGTTTTCTTTCGCCTCTTGTCTTCCATTTCCCCCCTCCCCCTCAGGTCCTCAGGGTGGGAACATTGGAGCTTAGCTTGGATCTTTCTGGCTTGCTTACTGGATTCGCTCATGTACGGGTTTGGACATTGAGCTAGCTATGGTTTATCACTTCACTTTGGGGATAGTACTTTATGTATTTCAGTTTTTCAGTTTATACTTTTGTCTAGACTTTGTTTGTTGGAAAATAATGCTCAAGTACTTTGTTGTAATATGACTATGGTTTTGAAATGCTAGTTTAATCCACTACTTTACTACTCTGTTTTACTTATATGTTCTGTCTTGTGATATCTGCATGCATGTTTACCTTGTTTAAACGCCCCTCCGAAGCCAGTGTGCTTGCAAGAGTGGCACTGGCGGAGGTGGGGTGTTACATTTGGTATCAGACCACAAGGTTTACAAGATTTGAGCAAAAGTGTTTTTGAAACTTACCTTTTGAAAAACTATTTTCAAAACCAATTAAGTATTTTCCAAGAAAAGTCTAGTTATTTTAAAAAGGCTATTCCCCAAAAGCCATAGCACTATCCTTCGTTTCTTCGTTCTGAATCTATCTTTTTCTTTGTTTTAGTATGGCTGATCGCTTTAACATCCCGGAAGGCGTACAAGTACCCATCTGGTTCTGGAGATTTATGGAGGCAAGGGCGAATGAAGCCGGCCCCGCGAACATTCCTCCTCCTTCCCCCGTCGCTAACATCTCTCCTCCTCCCGTAGCTGAGGTTCCTCCCCCCCTCAGCATCCGCAAGAGGATTTCGCAAAGCTTTGCAAAGACTTTAAGGCGATGGGTTGCAAGAATTTTGTCGGAACGGAGACTCCCGTGGAGGCAAGAAACTGGTTAAAGGAAACTGAAGACCTCTTTGCTATCTTTGATGTGGAAGATCGTAGGAAAGTTCTGTTGGCGGTATGGCTATTGAAAGGGGAAGCTGCTTATTGGTGGGTAGTCACCACCACTACTAGACCCATTGAGACTTGGGATGACTTTAGGAGAAGGTTTGGACTAAAGTTTCTATCATCGACAGAAGAGAACCTTCAGCTAGAGAGGTTCCTATCACTAAAGCAAGGGGACATGACCGTTAGAGAATACGTGGATAAGTTTAATCAACTTGCTCAGTTCGGTCTAGAATGGGTTAACACCGCTCGGAAGAGGGCCCTATGCTTTGCTCTAGGATTAAATGAGCCCTTGCGCGGTTTGGCCATATCTCATATACCCCTGGGGGCGACCTTCGAGATTTTGGTGAATATGACCCTACTTCAAGAGGAAGATAAGAGTGGCAAGAAGGAGGTCAAGGAAAATGAGTCCTAAGGCAAGAAGGAAGATACCAAGAAAAGAGATAAGAACAACAACAAGGCAAGAAAGACAAGAAAGTGCAACTTCTGTAGGATCACTGGGCACATAGCCAAGGATTGCAGGAAGAAGAAGAGGAAGTTAGGCAAGTGTTTTCATTGCGGAGAATCGGGACATCTTAGCAAGGATTGTCCCAAGAAGCATGGACAAGGGCAAGGACAAACTCAGCAAGTAGGACCCTCTGGAGGGCAATTGCAGGCTCTCCTCGCTCTTCCAGCTTTTGATCGAGGTAGAGTTTTTATAGAAATTCATGTTTACATTTCTGATTTTCCTGTTCGCACCTTATTTGATTCTAGCGCATCGCATAGTTTTATCTCTTCTGATATTGTTGAAAGTTTGCACCTAAGTACTAGCTTAGTTGAGGATCCCGTTTGTGTTTCAAATCCAATTGGGGGTTCTGCCCATCTGTCTATGATTTGTGTGGATTTGAAAATTTCTATCTTGGCCGTAGAATTCACGTGTAGTGCTTATATTCTCGGGGTCACAGGATATGGGTTGGTCTTGGGCATGGATTGGTTGTCCAGTTATGGAGCCATCCTCGATTGTGAGCATAGGGTGGAGAGGCTCATGACTCGCCTCGGCAACACCCTAGAAATTTCTTGTAACCCTAGAGGTCCCGTCATGTTATGTTATCTTGAATCTCTCGACTCGTCCATCGATGATCCGCAATCTGTAAGGGTGGTCCGAGACTATCCCGATGTCTTTGAAGAAGTTAAGGGGTTACCCCCTAAACGAGAGATAGATTTCCGCATTTATCTAGTTGATAATGCCAAGCCAGTATCATTGCCCGTTAGGCACATAGCCCCTCGTGAAAGAAGGGAGCTTAGTAAGCAAATCAAGGAGTTGCTTGAGAAGAATTTTATTAGGCGAAGCATTTCTGAATGGGGTGCTTCGGTGGTATTCGCTACTAAGGCGGATGGTTCGCTTCGTCTATGTGTTGATTATCGAGAGTTGAACAAGCTGATAAAGAAGAATAAGCACCCGTTACCGAGAATTGATGATCTCTTTGACCAGCTTGTAGGTGCTTCTGTTTTCTCTCAGCTCGATCTAGCCACCGGATTCCATCAGCTTAGAGTGGCTGAGGATAGCATTGATAAAACTGCGTTTAGGACTCCAGATGGATTCTTTGAATGGCTTGTCATGCCATTCGGTTTGACTAATGCACCCGCCTA
This sequence comes from Allium sativum, assembly GCA_030737875.1. Classification (NCBI taxonomy): domain Eukaryota; kingdom Viridiplantae; phylum Streptophyta; class Magnoliopsida; order Asparagales; family Amaryllidaceae; genus Allium; species Allium sativum. Next base: position 441,589,291 of record CM060923.1, on the reverse strand, counting down.
CTTCGTAGATTTGATGAGTAGGGTGTTCAGGGAGTTCCTTAACAAGTTTGTTGTTGTCTTCGTGGATGATATTCTGATCTTCTCAAAGGATGAGGAAGAGCATGCTAGGCATCTCAAGGAAGTGATGAATACGCTTAGAGCGCATCAGTTGAAAGACAAGTTCTCCAAATGTCATTTCTGGAGAAGGGAAGTTCGGTTTCTTGGACATATAGTTTCTAAGCAAGGCATAGTGGTGGATCCCGCGAAAGTGGTTGTGGAAGACTCCTAGGAGTGCAACCGAAGTAAGAAGCTTTCTCGGTTTGGCGGGCTACTATAGGAAGTTCATCAGGTACTTCGCTAAGATTTCAGCCCCTCTTACTAAATTGACGAAGAAGAACTTAGTCTGTGCATGGGACTTGGAGTGTGAGCTTGCTTTTCAAAGGCTCAAGAGAGCCCTTACCTCAGCTCCAATTTAGCAACGTGGATTGGCACTGTTTTCAAGAGATAGTTTTCTGCGTGGGATACCGTATAGTATGTAAATGAGATCCAAGATTCACTAACGAATCTTGGATAGCTTGCATGAACCATGAGCACGCAGTTATGTTTAAGCCAAGTATTTTAGGCAAAGAATAAGTGGAAGTGGAACGAGAAGCAACGGTGAAATGAGTTCTAACTCATATTTTGGGAACAAGAATTAAGAACTACGGAATTGCGAAGATAAAAGACGGTCAGGGCACGATGGGATTAAGCACAAGAAAATGCGGCTTAGAAGATTGAAGTCTAGATACGCGCATTTAATCTCTTTCTAAGAGTATATCCTTGATCCCTATTGTTCCGTAGAGCTTACTCGCATGCTACCTTTTAAGTATATCCTCTCAGTCCTATCCTCAATCTTAGTTCTGTTACAAACCCCCTAAGGAGTATGGCTAGCCTATTTGTGATATATGGTTGGGGTGAAGAAGTTCACCACCAAACTATTTGGGCTTTATGGGATATGGGTAATAATTGATAGATTTACAAAGAGAGCCCATTTTATTCCGGTGAAAAGCAAGAGGACCGTATCACGGCTAGCATCTGTTTATCTTCAAAAGATAGTGCGGCTGCATGGAGTTCCTTCTAGCATAGTTAGCGATCATGACCCAATTTTCACTAGCCAGTTCTGGAACAGTTTGCAAGAAGCAATGGGTACGCGATTGAATCTGAGTACAGCCTATCACCCCCGGACGGATGGCCAAACCGAAAGGGTGAATAGAGTGCTAGAAGATCTTTTGAGGTTTTGTGTTCTCGACTTCGGTGGTACTTGGGAAGACAACCTTCCTCTTGTAGAGTTTGCTTATAATAATAACTATCAAGCCAGCATAGGGATGGCACCATTTGAAGCTTCGTATGGGAGGCCGTGCAAGCCACCAACATGTTGGTGGGAAGACGACGGATAAGCTTATAATTGAGCCCGACATGATAAGGGACACATCCGAGAGGGTTGAATTGATTCGAAGAAGGATGAAAGCAGCCCAAGATAAACAGAAATCCTATGCTGACAAGCGAAGGGCAGATTTCGAATTCGAAGTGGGAGACATGGTTTTCGTGAAGGTTTCTCCTTTGCGAAATGTGGTACGTTTTTGAGCAGCGGGGAAGCTGGCACCAAGGTTCGTAGGACCCTTCCCTATCATAGAGAGAATTGGAAAGATGGGATATGAGGTGGGATTGCCCGAGAAGCTAGCCGGAGTGCATAATGTCTTTCATGTCTCGCATCTCCGAAAGTGCCTAGATGAGTCCGCTGAGGTGGTTGAACCAAGCATTCTTGAAGACATTGAGGTAGAGAAAGAAGCAACCTTAAGAAGAGCTCTGATTCGTATCTTGGGAACAGAGATCAAGAAGCTAAGGAATCGAGAGGTCAAGTTGGTGAAAGTTCAGTGGGGTGAAGCCGACGAAGATGCAACTTGGGAAACCGAGGAGAAGATGCGTGGGCTTTATCCATTTCTTTTTGAGGGTACATTCTCGATCTCTTTTCCTAATTAGCATATCTTTCTTTTTATCCGCGTTTATCTAGTTTATCTTGTTTCGTAAATCTTGTCATGAGAACCTTAGGTAGAAACCCTTAGTTGAAACATGTATTTGAAACATGTTATGTTTGATGTTTGCAAGTGGTTGCAAGTGTTTGCAAGTGGATACTCATGGATGCATAATACACGTTAGGCACTAAGATCGGCTCACACACTTTCATACCGCATATGCATGAGTGTTTACGCTTATTCATGGATGAAAACTTGTTATGCTATCACGTGGATGTTGCATATGGATGAATGTCATGTGCACTCATGTAGAGATTATAAATTATGTTAGGAATTTGCATACATATGGACTCATTTCACTAACATATTTTGCATTAAGGGGGTTTACTGAATCAGTAACCTCCTGATTTTCGCATTAGATAAGTACATATACACACACCTTTGCATATGATCATACAACATTTAGAACCTTTTAAGGACAATGATTGCTCGTGGATGATGTTTTGAGTAGATGGATGATGGATGGTAGGATACGTTCTTCCTAACTTGGAGATTTCGGGGACGAAATCCTTTAAGGAGGGGAGAATGTAACAACCCGTATTTTTGAATAACATGTTATAACATAAATGGAGGCAGAATTAAACTGTAAAATCAGAATCAAGGGAAACGGGCTGTGCCATTGCGTTCGTCTCGGAAAAATACGCGAAATAGAGTCCGAGTTTTCGAAAATCAGAGTCCGTATGACCAAGATATGGCCTCGCGAAGTTTCACGAAAAATTCACAAATTAAAGTATACTTAATTAAGTGAAATGGGTTGCGCAGAGAAATATATATATATTGATATATATATATATATATATATATATAACTGAAAATTAAATAAATAAATATGCAAAAATGTTCAAAACAGCGAATTGGGAGAGGGGAATAACCGAACCGGCCGATTTTTGAGGTCGACCCACGCCTGCTGGGTCGACTAGGGGTTAATCCAGGGTGTTTGGCTGTCAACCCGTGGGCCGATTCGCTCAAATGCAGATTTTGCATTTGAATGGTTCTCATGGTTCAGCTTTAATCTAAAGGCCCTAGATGGTTCCTACACTTGACTTCTTCCCCAAGACATGCTTTGATGGCTTGGATTGAATCTAGGGTTAATCCTATGGCTAATACCATCCTAATCCTCTATAAAAAGACCCCAAACCTAGCCTAAATCACCATTATTCAATCCTACAACTAAACTATGTCAAATTTGTTCCTCTCATGGCCTCCACTCTCATGCTAAAATTTCTAAGTTAATTTCTATGAGAGATTTTGAGTTCATACAAGTGTTTTCAAACTTGTATGAGTGTTCTTAGCTTGCATTCAAGTCAAGTTGCAACATTTCTATTTCAAAGCAAGGGTTTTTATTGAATTGACTCAAGGGTTTTCATTTGGATCTTGCATATTTGGGTTTTTGGTGCTTGCATAAGGGCTTCGTCTCAATCTTTATAATAAATATTTATTTGTGTCTTCATAGCATTGTAAGCCCTTTTCTACTTTCTTTCTTTGAACTCTAAAGTTAAATGAATGATGCAAGTTTGGGGTTGATCATTATATGCAAGTTTGGTTGATCATTATATGCAAGTTTGGTTGATCATTATATGCAAGTTTGGTTGGTCATTATATGCAAGTTTGGTTGATCATTATATGCAAGTTTGGTTGGTCATTATATGAAAGTTTGGTTGATCATTATATGCAAGTTTGGTTGATCATTATATGCAAGTTTGGATGATCATTATGCAAGTTGGTTTAATCATTATGTATGACACATGTTGCTATGTTATGCAAGTTTGGGTTGATCATGTTATCATGTTATGCAAGTTAAACTTGAGGTTTTGAGCATAAAGCTCCAAGCTTTATATTAAAGGTTGCATTTTGGCAACATGAAAGTTATCATATCCTTTATGATAACTTGCATGTAAGGCAAAATGCGAACTTCTAGCAACTTCTACATGTTATTTATCACCATGTATCACTCATATGCTAAGTTTGGTTTTATGCATGCTTTTGAAGCCTAATAATGCAATATGCAAGTATATGAACATATGTACATTTCATATGCCACCATGTTAAACTTGTGGCTTCAACACCTATATCTCAAGGTTATGCCAAGTTCCCTATTTTATCCTTTATGCGTTGTTGCGATTATGTAAACGATGGGATTACGTTGGGGTTGGGTAACATAATAACATGAACATGATTTTTGTAACATGACGTGATATGTTAACTTGTAATTATGTTTTGGAAACATAATGGACATGACACTTAGAAAATATGAGTGTGGCCAACTCGAGGTTGGGTTGAGTTTGTAGCATAAATCTACCCGGACCCGCCCGGCTTAACTTGTGGCTACAAACAATAGGACCCAATGTGAGAAGTTGGTCATGTTGTGCTCGAACCCGAGGTTAGACCTAGTTGTGGTGTAAAGCTACCCGGACCCGCCCGGCTTAACTAGTAACCACAACAAAGTCTAATGTGAGAGGTTAAAGTGCATTAAGTTAATTAATGCCTCCTGATTAGGGTTAAGTCATGGTCCACTTAATACTTAACCAATTTGGGATTGATGGGTTAATCGAGGTTAAGTCAGGAGCCTTGGGTACTCTTAACCGATTTAATCCACGTTTGGATCGGGTTAACCACATTTAACCCGTTAAGAAACCCTAGTTGCGTGGTCCTTTTCAGCAGTAACCTTCTAGGTAGTATCATAAGACCCTAGGACTAGGCTAGGGTGGGGCACGATTACTAGGCTGATTGTAAGAGACCAAAAGAGACGGCTGAATGATGCCCCGGTTGTTCAGGCGGACCATGGTCGTGCACATCAAGTCCGGAGTTGAACACGGGCAACGGTAGGTTTGGACTGTGCATCATGGTATGGTGTCAAAGGGTTACACCATAGGGCCTGATACACCCTAGGGTGGACCCTGCACAGTCAACTACATTACATGATTAAGCCGCATGACACCGACACTTGACGAGTTAGGCTTATAGGGAGCCGATCGACTAGACTGTGTAGTTGGACCTTGATTTAGGTCACCTCATTATATTGGGCCAAGCTTGGGCCAAGGGATCAATTCTTGTTTTTACTTGACATGTTAGAATGCTAGTACACCCGTGGTGCAAAACTTAACCTTGATTATGCGATGACACCTTTATCTACCTTGTTAGTTAATCGTCATGCCAGTATGTTATTATCCTTATGTTCATCTCAGCATCTCATGCCAGTTAACTTTACTAGTTCATAGACAGATAGTAGTAGGGCTTACCAGTCTTTTTGACTGACCTGTTTTCTTTCGCCTCTTGTCTTCTGTTCCCCCCCCCCCCTCAGGTCCTCAGGGTGGGAACATTGGAGCTTAGCTTGGATCTTTCTAGCTTGCTTACTGGATTCACTCATGTACGGGTTTGGACATTGAGCTAGCTATGGTTTATCACTTCACTTTGGAGATAGTACTTTATGTATTTCAGTTTTTCAGTTTATGCTTTTGTCTAGACTTTGTTTGTTGGAAAATAATGCTCAAGTACTTTGTTGTAATATGACTATGGTTTTGAAATGCTAGTTTAATCCGCTGCTTTACTACTCTGTTTTACTTATATGTTCTGTCTTGTGATATCTGCATGCATGTTTACCTTGTTTAAACGCCCCTCCAAAGCCAGTGTGCTTGCAAGAGTGGCACTGGCGGAGGTGGGGTGTTACAAAAAATATGCAGGAGCCAGACCGGATCGGATCGCCCCTCTCTGACCCGACCCGCTCGTGATGATGGAGACCGACCCGACTGCTTGCACCTAAGGCTCTCTAACCGATCCTCTCGTGAATGGTAGCACGACCTGTAACGTCCCGCATTTTTATCGGCTTGTATTTGAATATTTAAATCAGTTTAAATATTGAATTCGTAATTTAAGTGGATTTATATATTAGTTAAAATGAAGTTGAACGTATAAAAATATATATTAAATATAATCGAGCTCGTAATATCGCGACAGTTCGTAATTTAACGTTCTGAACTTCAACTGAGTATACATGACTCGTTAAAAACCGGATTTCTTCGAAACAAGAAACGTTGGAATCCATTGAAATATATTATTCTAATGGAAATGGAAATTGGAGATTTCGTCGTATAGATTGTAAAGACATGTCCAAATCAAATTTTCAAATAGTCGCTATAGAATCATTCATTGACCGTAACGATTTACTTGAAATAACTGCATACTGGATTCGAATTTAGACAAGGATCTTTTTAGACGTAGTGATAATTTAATTTTTAGAATTTTACTGTAATTTTTAATTAATTAAATACGCAACATTTTATTTAGAGTATTTTGCCCTCTTAATCAACATTTTGGGGTTTCACAATATGAGTTAACCTACCGATATTATTATATTTTTGGGATCGTGACACCTCGTTGAGCACGACTATACTCTTACTTCTGTCTGTAGTAAGCATAATTTTAGGAATTGAGGTAAACCAATCTTCAAAACAAATTAAATCTCGTGTGTTCTAAAATAAGCTAGGATATTTATTTACTGACATCTTGCATAGCTACCGTAGGGAAAATTTTCATTTGAATGTGCTATTACTTCATGTTGAAGGAATCCCCTAGGACGTCAAGACTACTAAAAAATGAAAATATAAAAGAAATGCCACTTGCCTATAATAAAATGCCTTCATCATGAAGTAAATATAAAATAATGAAAAATGAATCCGAATACATGTCCCTCTCGGTGCCTTGTCTACCCTAACCTAGAGCCTATAGCATGTGCAAACATACCATAGGACAATCAAATCAAAATGCTTAAACTATAAACAAACTTATGTAAATATTTATATGACTGATGGACCTAAGATTAGTAGCATGTTTCCCCTATAACAAACTACCCACATGCTAAGAAATATCTCGCAGGCCTATATCCTAAGAAACTTCACCGTTAAGTATATATTTTCCCTACAGCTAATCTTCCACGTACCCTGCTGTTCAAACTAGCACGTCCATTTAGCCTATCGCTACAGCAACCCTTCACCATGTTGGCAAATCGAAGTAAAAAGTGTGCCTTCCATCATATATAACTTCATAGCGAAGGTAAGGCCCTGGATACTTCAAATCAAATAAAAATCAGATAGGATCATTTAGCATGTTAGTCTACAACAATTTAGTCCAAAATCGTAGGTTTCCGACATATAAATACAATAAAATAAAAAATTATGTAATATCGTTTTCAAGTCCTATCGAGAATCTTTGCAAATCTTATCTAACGTGGCAAAATATTAGTAAATCAGGAATGAAACCTAGGCATGTTACATCGGGAAAGAAATCTCCCCCCAATCTTCTTGTGTTATCAAATCAAAAGCAAGCCTAACCTATAACCCTTTGATTTATATGTTAACCTTATCACGTTTCTCTTCGCCTATATAAGCTCCAAACATCGTTCCATCCCAGGAAAACTCACGGTATTATTTAATGGCAATATATATATATATATATATATATATATATATATATAAATAAAAATAATGCTTATTTGATGAGCAGCAGCTCACGCTGGGAAGAACGCATATCATTAGGAGGAGGGGTGTACGAAGAGTTAACGAGTTCACGGTGGAGTTTGTCGAGGCGGTGGTGTGTGAAGGATGCAGCGGGGAGAAGCTTGAAGGCATGGCGCTGAATGGGTCCTTCACAGGAGGCCTTTGCGTGGAGGGCATGAGTGAAGGAAGTTGATCCTTCAAAGTTTTGGAAAAATTGAATGAAGTATATGCAGGAGCTGGCCTACGGCCTTATATGAGGAAGGACAAAATCATGTGGTGAGTAGCGTTTATAAGGGTGAAGTGGTTGTACGGCGCATGCATGATATATTGTCTAGAGTAGATTGTTTAGTAAAAGGAGCCCAAAGTTTAGTTAAGTTTTATCATAGGAACCAAAGGAAGCTTTTGGTATGGCTTTCGTAGTAGTGTGCGTTGTAAACACTGTATATGCAGGAGCAGATGACGTCAGGTATGTATGCGGGGACTAGGGGGTTGTGTTGCAAGTGGAATGGGTCGTTTTCTCTTCCTGTTTCCATTCATAAGGACTGTGGATAGGGAAAGCACTGCGAGCTATTGACATTTATGAAGAGGAAGGAGCGAAATCGGTTCATGGATGTAGAGGGATTGCAAGTGTGATGCAAAGTTGAAGTGGCCGGTGTGGACTGGGTCGAAGAGATGATGGCTTTGCTGTATACATTAAGAGCAGAGTTTGTTTTATCGAGGAAAACTTTTTTGTGCATGAAGTTGTTGGGTTTACCAGGCACGGTGGTTTTGTTGAGCAAAAACAGTGAAGTATGGAGCAAATACTGGGGGGGGGGGGAGTGGGGTAGAGAACAATAATATGTGGAACATTTTCAACTAGACAGTTTGAATCTCTGAGAGGATTCCACGCAAGTATTTATTAGCTACTTCTTACTTATGCGCCATGCATGATTCACTATTTGTTCGCCCATCAGTTACGATTATCAAGTTGGTTGCTTTTGAAAACTGTGTGAAGAATAGGAGGAAGACGCATGGAACACCATTGTTTCGCATGTAGGGTATTTGGTTGAAGATTTTACAGTTGGCGTTTGGGCCAATTACGTTTCGTTAGACCTACATAAAGAAATAAATAAGAAGAATGTAAAGCTTTGGAAAGGAAGAACAGTAGGGTGCTGGGTCCGTATATGCATGAACAAGAATAAAATCTAGATAAGGGAGATTTTAGAAGTCATGGGTATGAGTACCAGCTGAAGCAATACGTGAATCGTGATTATGCGGGAAGAGTGGTTCGTTCTGGGTATACTTCTGGTTAAACAAAGGAAAAGCGGTAACAGAAGTGTTTTGTGTTTGCTAAAGGGATACTGACATGTTTTGATAACGGTAATATTTGTTTTATTAATTAAGGTTAAAGTTACATTGTTTAAGTTATAATATTTAAATTAAAACTAAAAATTGTAGTAACCATAATTCATTCATCCGTTGTCAGAATTACGCGAAATTGGATATGCTGAAATCGTAGGATCGCAGACTGTGCAACGGAACTGGTTCAGTACCATTTGAAGCTAGTCGGGAGTTTTGATGAAATAAAACAATGGATACAATCAACCGCCGTAAATCGTTATTAAACGGTTAACACGCAAGGTGAGTTAATTCACTAACTCTGATCTATTTTAAAATATTATAATTATATTTTAAATGTTGGTTGAATGCTGTGTGATGATCGTTTAGGTAGATTACAATTAAATTGGTTGATATATATATATATATATATCGTTGAATATGTACACATCATCGATTGAGCACTAATTTCATCGATTATAATATTCCCTAGTATAGAGTTAGTGTAAATTGTGCTGATTAACATCTGTGGATAAGGGAAATCGGTTGGAGGAATCCAACAGGATTCCTCAATATTTATATGTACTGTTTGTTCTATATTATTTAAATATGCACTGTTTGAATCCACATGACATTTAAAAACCCGTGTGAATATTGATGTTGAATGGAAATTCAATATTTGTTTTGATGTAATCAATAAAACAATATCGATTAAGAAAGTGGCAACAGTCGACCATAAACCCATCGTTTTTGTTAAGAAGTTGATTCTCCGTCAGGCAAATCAACGAAGTTAATTACAAAAATTATATTTTTATAATTAAAGCGAAATAAAAATTCTATTATAAACTGATATTTTATAGTTCATTTTATAAAGTAAACTTAAACGATTATTTGACATTTCAAATAAGTTATTAAGCTGAAATTATCCTGCGAGTGAATAATTTGGATAATTATTTCAAAGCAAACAGTTAAGAAATATTTTTAGATTAATTATATTAATCTAATGGTAAGAAGTAATTAAAATTAGTTAACGAATTAACTGATGGTTTGAAGTTGATTAAATCAAATGTTTATTGGAATATGGTTATTATATTAATTGGTCTTCAATTAATCTAATGATAATAGCTTGGAAATAAATTAATCAAAATTAGTACGATTTCTTATTAATTAATAAAGTTTAAATGATTATTGAACAAGTAGAATCAGTCATTGTTTAATAAAGTAAGCAACCAATCTGGTTAAATTGATAATGAAGTAAATCGTTTTACTTCAGTTATGGTGAAGTTAATTACTATGTAATTATTTTAATTGTTCTTAAATGGAATTCATTTGAGATAATATTGAGTTTGTGTGAGATATTTACCTGAATTAGATGAAATGTTTCGAATGGAAAGTAAAATGTCAGAAGACAAAGAGCGCTAATGATTTTTGATAAAAGAAGTATAATTGGAATTGTACAAGTAAGATGAAGCAAAGAATTAATATTTAATATAAATAGTGATGAACAACCGAGTTTTCAGGATAAGGATATGGCGTCGTAAAACCATATTCAAATTAAGCAAGAAATAAGGGTTAATGAATATTATAGGTAATAAGGAGTTTAAAGTACGAGCTTATATCTATTCTAAGATGAGAACAATGTCGATCAAGGTCTGAGAGGTAAATAAAATACCCCAACTTGAACGATTTCACTATTATCGAGGAATGTTATTAGTTTGTAATGGAAAGAGACGTCGAGATTAGTTATAAAGTGGAATATAGCAGCGTATTGCAAATCTTTGAACTATAACGATAAAATAACATTGTTGACCAGGCTTAAGCGTAACTGTGATAACGAGATTAGTTATAAAGAGGAATAATACAACGCATGACAAGTTTTTGAACTGTAACGATAAGTTAATGTTGTTGACCAAACTTAAGCGTGATTTTTATATATAACGCTATTAAGAATTGGAACTATAATTCGACGATGTCGAATGTACTAAAGTAAATTATCTTAGGAATTATAATCTGATAGGATAGTTAATATTCAGTTTTAAACCAACAAATTATAATAGGATATGTAATCAATATTTAGCTATAAGCTTGATATTGATTTAACAAGAGATTGACTTAATGGGAATATAAAATTATGAAAGAAATTTCGGTAAAAAAGATAAGGATATTTAATACTTGAATAAAGAGTTATTTGATAAAGGTGTTCAGATTTCTATAATAGGTATTATATTCACATTTTAAAGTGAATAATGTTTAAAGGTAAACGTTTAGCAGATTAAGATGTTTATAATGAAATTGGGAATATTTTTCCAATATAGATAGTATATTATCCAAGTATAGGAAATAAAGAATGTGAAAAAATTGGAAATGTTTTCGAACGTTAATAACGTATAGTTTCTGGAAAATAGGAGAATAAGAGTTTATAATAATTGGAAATGTTTTCCAAGAAGTGTGGAAAGGCTAAAACAGGGTTTGAGAAATATCTAGTAAGATATGGGAAATTGAATAATAAAAACGAATGTAAACAAAAAGGGCCAGTGTTTGTGTGATGTCTAATTGTACATTTTAATGGATGTTTGTTTTACTTCGATAGTTAAATAACCGACTATCGAAGTGTTTTGACCATCGTTGTCAATACGGAGAAACCGATTGGATATATTATCTGAAACCACTCCGTATAGGCATAAGCGCTGCGAATTATATTATGATAAAGAAAATTAAAGATGGAATGAAATGCAAGGGTCGTCCTATCCCAGAATGGTGCTTTCTGTTTGTCCAGTCCCATGACAACTTGTATGGACGAGTGTCTGACAGAGTATACCTAACAAATCACGTATGGTTGATCTTTTAAAGGTATTACGTCTGGTGGCGGAGGAATTCGTTCCTCTTAGCTTTTTATACCTGTGATATTTTTGGAAATCAATTAGTGAATTGATGGGTTTGACGATGTGGCATTCAAAGTGAATGGTGGACAGATGTTCTGAAAGATTGACATAGCCTCAAGCCACACAACCAGGAAATGACAAAAATCGGGCAGGCAGCATGGCTATGTAGGTCATTCCCATTAGGGTGTATTGTCACCATTAGAGAAAATTCGTATTTGTTCTTCTTTCGTTTCTGTATCTTCGGATAACGGTTATATGGGCCCAGCCGTAGGTGGCAATATATTTGATACACTCAAGAGAAATAAGTGGTCGGTCATGTGTGGGTCGGGTTGCAAGATGTTCTTGTTGAACCCTGGTGTATCCCCTTTAGAGTACACTGATTGGGAGGTGGTCCGATACCTTGTCATAGTTGGAATCCAATCTCCAATAAGCGCTATGCGGTTTTTGATTTTATACTATGAATGTGTAGCGTGAGATGCAAGCGTTCTACTATTTGGTTATTTATTTGATTAGACATTATTATAATATCACTGGATTTTGATATCAAAAATAGTTTGGCTATAGTTAGGTAAAAACCGTCTGTGTTTATGTGTGAGATGGTCTTACTATTACCCTTTTGTTTCAAAAGGATTTTCAAAGTTAAATAATATGATTGGGGTTTACTCACACCAGTCCCATGACTGACCCAGAGTTTATTTTGTTTTGTTTTCCCTAAACTCTTGGGTGTCCAAATTTGTACGGGCATTCAAGTGTTTCAGGCTTTTACAGGTACATTTGGAGGAGCTCAAAGCAGGAGGCTTCACCATTAGTTATGTAGAGTTATTTCCACTGTGATATATCATGTGTTGTACTCTGATATGGTATGTATATACAAATTCAGATTTGTATTTCAAGATTATGTTATATAATATATTTTGTTCAGTCCGCTGTGAGTTTCGTGTTTACTCTGATTTTGTTCAGTTGTGTTATTTTTCTTCTTCTATTCTATTAGTTCTATCTTTTATATCTCATCTTCTAACTTCTTTCTATTAATGATATGAATTTTCGTGCACTTTGAGTTGAAAGTGTAGGATATTATTCATCTCAAATTGTACGGATTTTTGGGCCTTTACAGTTGGCTCTGTGGCGTAACTCAATAGAGATGGAGTTAATGATACTCTAGATTGAGTTTGAGTGTATATATACGAGCGCGTATTTGTAATTTAATATAAAAACTGTTTTATATTGTGTTGACTGGTCAGTCAAGTTGTTTATGAATTCTGGTCGAAACAGTAATGCAAATTGTGTCGATAAGTGTTTCTAAACTCTTGAACAGAGTAATTTGACACTATATGTTTTGAAAAGAGGGTAAATGAAATAATTTTACCCAAAAAAAGTATATAAAAGAAGTATATATCTTGAAATTATTATTGTATATTGGATGTGGGATCATTAATATGATCGAATAAGATTTATAATTGAGTTGGATATATATATAACCAATCGAAATATTATAATATGCAAAATCAGATGAACTAAATCTGAATTTAAAACCAGAATTGAAATAGAACTCTATAAACTTGGAAAGGTGTTGTAAAATAATTTTAAATTGAATATATGGAAAATTTAAAATCCTGGGAGAGAGATTTGGAAATGTATTTCAAGCATTTGGAAGGGATATTTGGAAGTAAATTTCAAAATAGAAATGTTTGAAAAAAAGTTTTGAAGATGATATAGTATTGAACTCCCTTCTACCACTGGAAAATAATTATGATGATGCTGGCGACATCATCATTGTCATTTTCGAGTGTCGGAGTGATGGATTACTACCAAAAGATTTTGTTTTTGAAGTGTTTTGAGAAAAAAGTTGTCAGAAATTCAAATGTTTTGAATAATATATGATTCCAAACTGATTTGAAATGAATCCCAGGAATTTGAATTCTAAAATAAAGATTTAACTTATGGAGTTAAAATGGTAAAATTGGAACTTAAACTAAGATAAACAAAATTGGACTGAATGTGGAGCAATCCAGAATGGAAATTGTAAAAGAGAAATATTGGAGATTTGAGTTATTAAAATGAATTGATTCTTGGAGAATAAGAATCGAATTTTGAATTTTGAGATGAAGATAACTGATTTAAGAAATAAATCAGAAAAATTAGAGTTGAAATAGAAATTTGGCTTAGTAAAAGCGAAGGATTGGTTTGAGAATGGATTGGTAGGAGATCAACCAAGGATGCTTGGATATATGTTAAAGTGATAGCAAATGGCAGAGATAGAGTTAAATGCCAACAAAAAGGTGCAAGTTTACATTATATTCGAGTATGAGATATATTAGCTATTTTGGAAAGCCGCTTGGTTGATTATTTTCTTTGGAATTGGAGAAAGCCTATAGAGGCGAGCTGTAGTTGTGCCGATTTAGCCGTATAGAGGAAATGCTGGCGAAATTCTTCGAAAATTTAAAGCGTTAGAAAATTCTCAAAACTTTGAAGATGTTCGTTAATAAGAAATTAATATTTAAATAAATTGGTTCAATTGAAACAGAAGAAATAAAATAAAACATATGATTTTAAACTTGGTTATAATAGGGGTCGCAGCATTTTTTTCTACCTTAGTAATTTCGGGGATGAAATTCTTTTAAGGGGGAAGGAATGTAACGTCCCGCATTTTTATCAGTTTTATTTGAATATTTAAATCAGTTTAAATATTGAATTCATAATTTAAGTGGATTTATATATTAATTAAAACGAAGTTGAATGTATAAAAATATATATTAAATATAATCGAGCTCGTAATATCGCGGCAGTTCGTAATTTAACGTTCTGAACTTCAACTGAGTATACAGGACTCGTTAAAAACCAGATTTCTTCAAAACAAGAAATGTTGGAATCCATTGAAATATATTTTTCTAATGGAAGTGGAAACTGGAGATTTCGTCGTATAGATTGTAAAGATATGTCCAAATCAAATTTTCAAATAGTCGCTATAGAATCATTCATCGACCATAACGGTTTGTTTGAAATAACTGCATACTAGATTCGAATTTAGACAAGGCTCTTTTGAGACGTAGTGATAATATAATTTTTAGAATTTTACTATAATTTTTAATTAATTAAATACGCAACTTTTTATTTAGAGTATTTTGCATCCTTAATCAACATTTTGGGGTTTCACAATATGAGTTAACCTACCGATATTATTATATTTTTGGGATCATGACACCTCGTTGAGCACGGCTATACTCTTACTTTTGTCCGTAGTAAGCATAATTTTAGGAACTGAGGTAAACCAATCTTTAAAACAAATTAAATCTCGTGTGCTCTAAAATAAGCTAGGATATTTATTTACTGACATCTTGCATAGATACCCTAAGGAAAATTTTCATTTGAACGAGCTATTACTTCATGCTGAAGGAATCCCCTAGGACGTCAAGACTGCTAAAAACTGAAAATATAAAAGAAATGCCACTTGCCTACAATCAAATGCCTTCATCATGAAGTAATTACAGAATAATGAAAAATGAATCTGAATACATGTCCCTCTCGGTGCCTTGTCTACCCTAACCTAGAGCCTATAACGTGTGCAAACATACCCTAGGACAATCAAATCAAAATGCTTAAACTATAAGCAAACTTATGTAAATATTTATATGACTGATGGACCTAAGATTAGTAGCATGTTTCCCCTATAATAAACTACCCACATGCTAAGAAATATCACGCAGGCCTATATCCTAAGAAACTTCACTGTTAAGTATATATTTTCCCTACAGCTAATCTGCCACGTACCCTGTTGTTCAAACTAGCACGTCCATTTAGCCTATCGCTACAGAAGCCCTTCACCATATTTGCAAATCGAAGTAAAAAGTGTGCCTTCCATCATACATAACTTCATAGCGAAGGGACGACTCTGGATACTTCAAATCAAATAAAAATCAATTGGATCATTTAGCATGTTAGTCTACAGCAATTTAGTCCAAAATTGTAGGTTGCCGACATATAAATACAATAAAATAAAGAAATAAAAAATTATGTAATATCGTTTTCAAGCCCTATCGAGAATCTTTGCAAATCTTATCTAACGTGGCAAAATCTTAGTAAATCAAGGAATGAAACCTAGGCATGTTACATCAGGAAAGAAATCTCCCTCAAATCTTCTTGTGTTATCAAATCAAAAGCAAGCCTAACCTATAACCCTTTGATTTATACGTTAACCTTATCACGTTTCTCTTCGCCTATATAAGCTCCAAACATCGTTCCATCCCAGGAAAACTCACGGTATTATTTAATGGATATATATATATATATAAATATATATAAATGAAGCTTATTTGATGAGCAGCAGCTCACGCTGGGAAGAACGCATATCGTTGGGAGGAGGGGTGTACGAAGAGTTGACGAGTTCGCGGTGGAGTTTGTCGAGGCGGTGGTGTGTGAAGGATGCAGCGGGGAGAAGCTTGAAGGCGTGGCGCTGTATAGGTCCTTCACAGGAGGCCTTTGCGTGGAGGGCATGAGTGATGGAAGTTGATCCTTCAATGTTTTTGAAATAGTGAATGAAGTATATGCAAGAGCTGGTCTACGGCCTCATATGAGGAAGGACAAAATCATGTGGTGAGTGGCATTTATAAGGGTGAAGTGGTTGTACGGTGCATGCATGATATATTGTCTAGAGTAGATTGTTTAATAAAAGGAGCCCAAAGTTCGGTTAAGTTTTATCAGAGGAACCAAAGGAAGCTTTTGGTGTGGCTTTCGTAGTAGTGTGCGTTGGAAACACTGTATATGCAGGAGCAGCTGGTGTCAGGTATGTATGCGGGGACTAGGGGGTTGTGTTGCAAGTGGAATGGGTCGTTTTCTCTTCCTGTTTCCATGTATAAGGACTGCGGATGGGGAAGGCGCTGCGAGCTGTTGACATTTTTTAAGAGGAAGGAGCGAAATGGGTTCGTGGATGTAGAGGGATTGCAGGTGTGATGCAAAGTTGAAGTGGCCGGTGTGGACAGGGTCGAAGAGATGATGGCTTTGCTGTAGACATTAAAATCAGGGTTTGTTTTATTAAGGAAAACTATTTTGTGGATGAAGTTGTTGGGTTTACCAGGCACGGTGGTTTTGTTGAGCAAAAACATTGAAGTATGGAGCAAATACTGGGGGGGAGGGGGGGGGGTAGAGAACAATAATATGTGGAACACTTTCAACTAGACAGTTTGAATCTCTGAGAGGATTCCACGCAAGCATTTATTAGCTACTTATTACTTAAGCACCATTCATGATTCACTATTTGTTCACCCATCAGTTACGATTATCAAGTTGGTTGCTTTTGAAAACTGTGTGAAGAATAAGAGGAAGACGCATTGAACACCATTGTTTCGCATGCATGGTATTTTGTTGAAGATTTTACATTTGGCGTTTGGGCCAATTAAGTTTCGTTAGACCCACGTAAAGAAATAAATAAAAAGAATGTAAAGCTTTGGGAAGGAAGAACAACAGGGTGCTGGATTCGTATATGCAGGAGCAGGAAAAAAAATCTGGATAAGGAAGATTTTAGAAGTCACCGGTATGAGTACCAGCTGAAGCAATATGTGAATTGAGATCATGAGGGAAGAGTGGTTCGTTCTGGGTATACTTCTGGCTTAGCAAAGGAAAAGTGGCAACAAAAGTGTTTTGTGTTTGCTAAAGGGGATACTGACGTGTTTTGATAACGGTAATATTTGTTTTATTAATTAAGGTTAAAGTTACATTGTTTAAGTTATAATATTTAAATTAAAACTAAAAATTGTAATAACCATAATTCATTCCTCCGTTGTCAGAATTATGCGAAATTTGATTCGCTGAAATCGTAGGATCGTAGACCGCGCAATAGAACTGGTTCAGTACCATTTGAAGCTATTCGGGAGTTTTGACGAAATAAAACGACGGATACAATCAATCGACGTAAATCGTTATTAAACGGTTAACACGCAAGGTGCGTAAATTCACTAACTCTGATCTATTTTAAAATATTATAATTATATTTTAAATGTTGGTTGAATGTTGTGTGATGGTCGTTTAGGTAGATTACAATTAAATCGGTTGATATATATTTATAGTTGCATATGTAAACATCATTGGTTGGGCACTGATTTCATCGATTATAATATTCCCTAGTATTGAGTTAGTTTAAATTGTGTTGACTAACATCTGTGGATAAGGGAAACCGGTTGGAGGAATCCAACCGGATTCCTCAATATTTATACGTACTGTTTGTTTTATATTATTTAGATATGCACTGTTTGAACCTACATGGCATTTAAAAACCCTGTGAATATTGATGTTGAATGAAAATTCAATATTTGTTTTGATGTAATCAATAAAACGATATTGATTAAGATAGTGGCAACAGTCGACCATAAACCCATCGTTTTGTTAAGAAGTTGATTCGCCGTAAGGAAAATCGACGAAGTTAATTATAAAAATTATATTTTTATAATTAAAGAGAAATAGAAATTCTATTATAAACTGTTATCTTATAGTTCATTTTATAAAGTGAATATAAACGATTATTTGACATTTCAAATAAGTTATTAAGCTGAAATTATCCTACGAGTGAATAATTTGGATAATTATTTTAAAGCAAACAGTTGAGAAATATTTTTAGATTAATTATATTAATCTAATGGTAAGAAGTAATTAAAATCAGTTAATGAATTAACTGATGGTTTGAAGTTGATTAAATCAACTGTTTATTGGAATTTGGTTATTATATTAATTGGTCTTCAATTAATCTAATGATAATAGCTTGGAAATAAATTAATAAAAATTAATAAGATTTCTTATTAATTATCCTTTTAATTAATAAAGTTTAAATGATTATTGAACAGGTAGAATCAGTCATTGTTTAATAAAGTAAGCAACCAATCTAGTTAAATTGATAATGAGTAAATCGTTTTACTTCAGTTATGGTG
The DNA here is from genome assembly GCA_030737875.1 of Allium sativum. Lineage (NCBI taxonomy): Eukaryota > Viridiplantae > Streptophyta > Magnoliopsida > Asparagales > Amaryllidaceae > Allium > Allium sativum. Next base: position 441,570,635 of record CM060923.1, on the reverse strand, counting down.
ACGTTAATTACTATGTAATTATTTTAATTGTTCTTAAATGGAATTCATTTGAGATAATATTGAGTTTGTATGAGATATTTACCTGAATTAGATGAAATGATTCGAGTTGAAAGTAAAATGTCAGAAGACAAAGAGCGCTAATGATTTTTGATAAAAGAAGTATAATTGGAATTGAATAAGTAAGATGAAGCAAAGAATTAATATTTAATATAAATAGTTATGAACAACCAAGTTTTCAGGATAAGGATATGGCGTCGTAAAACCATATTCAAATTAAGCAAGAAATACGGGTTAATGAATATTATAGGTAATAAGGAGTTTAGAGTACGAGCTTATATCTATTCTAAGATGAGAACGTTGTCGATCAAGGTCTGAGAGGTAAATAAAATACCCCAACTTGAATGATTTCACTATTATCGAGGAATGGTATTAGTTTGTAACGGAAAGAGACGTCGAGATTAGTTATAAAGTGGAATATAGCAGCGTATTGCAAGTCTTTGAACTATAACGATAAAATAACGTTGTTGACCAGGCTTAAGCATGACTGTGGTGACGAGATTAGTTATAAAGAGGAATAATAGAGCGCATGTCAAGTTTTTGAACTGTAACGATAAATTAACGTTTTTGACCAAGCTTAAGCGTGATTTTTATATATAACGCTATTAAGAATTGGAACTATAATTCGACGATGTCGAATGTATTAAAGTAAATTATCTTAGGAATTATAATCTGATAGGACAGTTAATATTCAGTTTTAAACCAACAAATAATAATATGATATGTAATCAATATTTAGTTATAAACTTGATATTGATTTAACAAGAAGTTGACTTAGAAAAAGAGTTATAAAGTGGAATGGGAATATAAAATTATGAAAGCAATTTCGGTAAACAAGATAAGGATATTTGATACTTGAATAAAGAGTTATTTGATAAAGGTGTTCAGATTTCTATAATAGGTATTATATTCACATTTTAAAGTGAATAATGTTTAAAGGTAAACGTTTAGAAGATTAAAATGTTTATAATGAAATTGGGAATATTTTTCCAATATAGATAGTATATTATCCAAGTATAGGAAATAAAGTGTGAAAAGAATGGAAATGTTTTCGAACGTTAATAATGTATAGTTTGTGGAACATAGGAGAATAAGAGTTTATAATAAATGGAAATGTTTTCCAAGAAGTGTGAAAAGGCTAAAACAGGGTTTGAGAAATATCTAGTAAGATATGGAAATTTGAATAATAAAAAACGAATGTAAACCAAAAGGGCTAGTGTTTGTGTGATGTCTAATTGCACATTTAAATGGATGCTTGTTTTACTTCGATAGTTAAATAACCGACTATCGAAGTGTTTTGACCATCGTTGTCAATACGGAGAGACCGGTTGGATATATTATCTGAAACCACTCCGTATAGGCATAAGCGCTGCGAATTATATTATGCTAAGGAAAATTGAAGACGGAGTGAAATGCAAAGGTCATCCTGTTCCAGAATGGTGTTTTCTGTTTGTCCAGTCCCAGAACAACTTGTATGGACGAGTGTCTGACAGAGTATACCTAACAAATAACGTATGGTTGATCTTTTAAAGGTATTACGTCTGGTGGCGGAGGAATTCGTTCCTCTTAGCTTTTTATACCTGTGATATTTTTGGAAATCAATTAGTGAATTGATGGGTTTGACGATGTTGCATTCAAAGTGAATGGTGGACAGATGTTCTGAAAGATAGACAAAGCCTCAAGCCTCACAACTAGGAATTGACAAAAATCGGGCAGGCAGCATGGCTATGTGGGTCATTCCCATTATGGTGTATTGTGACCATCTACAGAAAATTCATATTTGTTCTTCTTTCGTTTTTGTATCTTCGGATAACTGTTATATGGGCCCAACCGTAGGTGGCAATATATTCGATACACTCAACAGAAATGAGTGGTCCGTCATTTGTGGGCCGGGTTGCAAGATGTTCTTGTTGAACTCCGGTGTATCCCCTCTAGAGTACACTGATCGGGAGGTGCTCCCATACCTTGTCATAGTTGGAATCCAATCTCCAATAAGCGCCATGCGGTTTTTGATTTTAAACTATGTATGTGGAGCGTATGCAAGCGTTCTATTATTTGATTATTTATTTGATTAGTATAATGTCACTGGATTTTGATACCAAAAATGGTTTGATTATAGTAAGGTAAAAACCGTTCGTGCTTATGTGTGGGCTGGTCTTACTATTACCCTTTTGTTTCAAAAGGATTTTCAAAGTTAAATAATATGATTCGGGTTTACTCACACCAGTCCCATGACTGACCCAAAGTTTATTTTGTTTTGTTTTCCCTAAACTCTTGGGTGTCCAAATTTGTACGGGCAGTCAAGTGTTTCAGGCTTTTACAGATACATTTGGAGGAGCTCAAAGCAGGAGGCTTCACCGTTAGTTATGTAGAGTTATTTCCGCTGTGATATATCATGTGTTGTACTCTTATATGGTATGTATATTCAAATTCAGATTTATATTTCAAGATTATGTTATAAATATATTTAGTTCAGTCTGCTGTGAGTTTCGTGTTTACTCTGATTTTGTTCAGTTGTGTTCTTCTTCTTCTATTATATTAGTTCTATCTTTTCTATCTCATCTTCTAACTTCTTTCTATTAATGATCTGAATTTTCGTGCACTTTGAGTTGAATGTGTAGGATATTAGTCAGCTCAAATTGGTACGGATTTACGGGCCTTTACACGACCCGACCCGATGGAAGCATCATTCTTTGAGCCGACCCGCCTGCAAAGGCCAAGGGGAGTTTTACCTCGAACCGGAGTCCTATCTGACCCGAGTCGAATTAGTGTGACACCACGACCCAGCTTGGAGCACCACATTCTGACCCGATGGAGGGAGCACGACCCGACCCAAATAGAGTTGACGACCTTGGACTTAACGAGAAGAAGAGAGTCGATCTGAATAGAACTTGTTCCGAACCGATCTGGAGAAAACCAAAACCTGCAATGCAAAGGTAGTCCAAATGGTAAGTTTGTACTCAGGATCCAGTTGGGAATCAATGAGTTAACTTCATGGTTGGACTTTTCTGCGGAACATTTGCTAAGGAGTTGTCGACGTCCATAGCTTTGATACACCACGGAAAGACAAGTGTTAGGCTGCGGATCAGTGCAGTGGGGTAGTTACTACTCCATGGGGCAGAGTGATCGTAGCATGGCTATGAGCCAGTGCAGTGGAGTTGTCATGACTTCATGGGGCAGAGTGGACATAGCAAGGACTAGTGGCTATGGATCAGTGCAGTGGTGTCATTATGACTCCATGGGGCAAAGTGATCATAGCAAGGAATAGGTGCTCAGAGCGGTGGATATTGTATGCTTTACGCACTAAGTGAGAGATGTGAGGATGGTGGCTATGCTTGATTGTTTGACATCACTATGACATGCACACCCCCCTTCCCCGTTACTTTTAAACCATGTGTTAGTGCCACCTTAGAGTATTGTGCATCTTGTTGTGCTAACTCTTGGGTTGCAGGTCCGGGTATGGTTTAGTATACCTGTTATTGTTCTGTTTTGCTGCTTATCGCTCATACCAGACTTTTTCTGACCCATAGTTTTATGTCTCTTCTTATTACTCTGCGTGCTCTTAAACGGGCAGACTAGAGACAGGTCAGGTGATTATGCACGGGTAGCTGTGCCGGAGACGAGTAGGAGGCTTCCACATATGATATATATATATATATATATATATACACACACACACACACATACACATATTCTCCCTTTGTCGCTGCTGGTTACTACTTTCGACATTAGTAGTGTACCTTTCTTATTTTTCTTTAGAGACAGTTTGAAAAGTTGTAATAATGTTGATGTGGAACATAAGCTGTATTTTGGATTTTCCGCTGCTATGATGGTTTAGTTTTCAGCTTATGCACTGTCTCGCCTGTTTTATGTCAAGTATGTTATTATTATATTTTATTCCATGCACTGTGAGACATTCTACAGGTTCCTTTCTAGTTCAAATTCCCTTCTTTTCGTTTCTTTGGCGACCGTCCCGTGCTGGTTGGACATCGGCACAGCGCACTTTCATTGGAAATGCCGGCTGGTGCGGGGCGGGCCATCACACTTCTACTGCGAGATTCTGTATTTGTTTTATTCTTTCTTATTTTTCTTATATAAATCCCAATAACTATCTGTATTTCTGATTTGTTTAAGTCGACATTTGAGGATCATTGTCGATTCAAATGGTTAAAAATCCAGGTTGTTACAGTTGGTATCAGAACTTTGGTTTAGCGATAACCTTGTATCTATTTTGGATTATCTCATTAGAGATAGGGTAGCAATACCCTAGAATTAGTTTGAGTGTATATATGAGAGAGAGTGCGTACTTGTAATTTTGATATAAAAATGGTTTTGAATTGTGTTGGATTGCTCCATTGAGTACCTATGAATTTTGGTCGGTACTTGGAACGTCAAGGCATCGATAGGGATTTCTAAACACTCGAATAGAACAGACTGACACAATATTGTTTTGGATTATATTTTATATAACATGAATTATTTTGAAACCTGTTATATTTGTTTAATTATTCAATAAAACGAAACTATTGACTATTGAATGATTTTAAGAAAAATGAAAATTGAAAACAAATTGATTATAAAATAAGATGAACTTGAATATGGAATTGAAAATTTAAATTTGGATGCTTTAGAAATATTGATTTGCAAATGGTTTGAAATAATAAATTCATATTTTAAAAGTAGTTTCATGTAGAAATTGTTTTCAAATGATTTAATGGAAAGAAGTGTGACGACCCTAAAACCCCGTGCTAAGGTGTTAAGGGTAATCTTTGGAATATAACACATAAGAAGATAATAGCAGAATAGAAATAAATAAATACACCAGATAATGAACAAATAATACACTGGATAAACGAAATCATCAGAGTTACACGGTACACAAGATCATACTTAGTACAAATTCAGTTCAGCTATACATAAATGTCTACAGCGGAAAACAAACATAATATGTACAATAGGAGCTGAACAACATAAAAAGAGATAAATGATAGAATCCATCTTCAGCTCTAGCTATCCAGAAAAAGCCTACTAAAACCTAAACACAAGGCTGCCCGTGTAGAAAAAGGGGCACCCGAGTTTGCAAGTGAAACAAACTACGAGTCAGTCATGGGACTGGTATGAGAAATCTACTTAACACATTTTATAATATGGCTAATCACAGGACCATGCCACTTTCGCGGAACGGGTTTACTCCATTGGATTGACAGTGCTTTAAAACAAATAATTCTTTTAAACATCGCAATGCTTTTTTTTATAAAAATGAAGCCAGTTCCCATCACACAATGCAACGCAAACCGGAGGATAGAGTTTTACCTTATAATGGCCAAAATATGCTTGATACGAATAAAACAAAAGCATTTGATATTATTACTAGTTTTTACATGTTTCAAAAACAATTTCGAATCATAACTATCAATCATAGACGGCATGGGTACCATATATCATGTCGCCATATATATATATATATACAATCAAAACTGCATGGTGTCGTATTTGGAAATTGGTTTTCCATCATGAACCAAGGCAAAAGATAGTCCTTACCGAATTCGAGACGCTCTAGCCCGCCCCTCAGGCAAGTACTCAGTCAAGCCTTTGGATCGTCAGGGCTGGTCCACCGATATGGATTAAAATTCCTGAACACTGCGTTTCCCCGCCCTTTGGGGCGTGAGTAAGCCAACAAATGATTACTCCATCGGTCCCGGATCGGCCGATATATCCGAGGCGCCTCGCAATAGCAACAACCACACAGGTGAAAATAATATAAATGTCAGCCAGTTTAAGCACTGACACCACCTCTAGCTAGAAGGAAACGCATGCCCTCCCTGAGGTCCTCTCCCGTTTCTGGTTCATACCGGGGTGTGAGGCTCGCGAATTAACGTTATACACAAAGCTATGCCACACAGGCGGTGCTTTGATCATCAACCACAAGACTTTGCTTTTCAACAGAAGCCTTGATCACTGCATTTTAGCATGCCACACAGGCAATTCACACCATGTAACTGATGGTTATCAATCACACAGAATGAATTCCAATGTCAGACACACAGTCGGTTTACAAGTCTATTCTGGGTCTGAACGAAACCGAAGGCACTATATACCTCGCATACCCATCGATCTCCACGTATGTCTGGATGATCACCACTCATTATCCATATTTCGGGATGCCTCCCAATCAGGACATCAGTTATCATCCAACCGAGGTGAAGATCTCCGGTCTTCAACCACCGTCTTCATCTTCGACTTCTTATCGTCGATTCAGTAATTCAGAATGGGATAAACCCGGTCTCTCTGAGCAACTTGTGTATATAATAAACAAGTGCTACACAAACACACATACGCCTTATTCCAATTCATTAGTCACTAACCGTAAATAAGTAAGAGAACGATTTCCCAAATATTAACCCCGAAGGCCAAAACCAACATCAGATCAAAACCCAGGAAACCATTCGACTCAGGTAACCTTCAGTTAGTTTCTAAATTTCACATTCCATATCGTTTATAATATTTTATAACGATTTATCGCTATTTTTATTTATTTAAAAATAGCCAATTTATTCAAGCGACACTTCAGGCCATAAAGCGGCCGTGGCGTTGTTTTTCTTCAGATTTGATTTACACATATCTGAACATCTAACCATTGGATCTTCACAAAATTTATATCATTAGAAAGATCTTTTCAAAACGAATCCAACGGTTCCAGTTTTGGGAAAATCCGACGGTCGGATCTCCCGGTACAATCGTTTGAAGTTTCGATTTCAAAATACGAACTACAGCGTCGTTATTCGATTTAATTTAATTATATATATATAAATATAATCGATTCAGGTGCGGTTTTTCTTCATATTTGAATTAAACATTCCAGACAATCCAACCGTTGGATCTTTACAAAATTGGTGTTGTTGGAAAGATATTTCCAAAGCGAACCCAATGGTTTCGGTTTCGGGAAAATCCGATGGTCGGATCTCCCGCACTAATCATTTGAAATCACGGTTTCAAAACACGAACTGCAGCTTCGTTATTTGATTTATTTTAATTATATTTATATTTATGTATATATAAATATAATCTATTCCTCGATTTCAAAACGATATTCTTTTAATATATTTGATAAAAATGATATTTTTATCCAACTGACTTTTATTTCAAAACACGACTATTTTATATAGTTCATATAGATGATAAAAATATGATTTTTATTATAAAACAATTTCTTTTAAAACACGAATATGTTATATAGTTCATATAAATGATAAAAATATGATTTTTATTGTAAAAAAAATTCTTCCAAAACACGACTATTTTATATTGTTCATATAGATGATAAAAATATGATTTTTATCATAAAACAATTTCTTTCAAAACACGACTATTTATATAGTTCCTATAGATGATAAAAATATGATTTTTATTATAAAACAATTTCTTTCAAAACACGACTATTTTATATAGTACCTATAGATGATAAAAATATGATTTTTATTATAAAACAATTTATTTCAAAACACGAATACCATTCAACACATGAATTTCTATTCGACGAATGAATTTCTATTCAACACATGAAGGTTTTCTATAGTTCGTATATATAAAATAAAAATGTGATTTTTGTTGTTAAAATAATTTATTTAAAACACGAATATCATTCAACACATGAATTTCTATTCAATGAGTCAACTTCTATTCAACACATGAAGGTTTTCTATAGTTCGTATATATAAAATAAAAATGTGATTTTTATTGTTAAAACAATTTATTTAAAACATGAATACCATTCAACACATGAATATTATTCAACGAATGAATTTCTATTCAACACACGAAGGTTTTCTATTCAACACACGAATATAGTTTCAACACATGAAAATAATTCTAACACATGAATATTATTCAAAATTTCGGCAGCATAACGGCAGGGTAGTTAAAACCAGGGCCGTCCCTAGTATGGCTCCTCGCTCTACCTTAAAGCCTTGCAGCTTTTGACAATGGGGATTTCATGCATCTAGTTCGCACGCAGGCGGCATGTATATTTTTTTCTTTCTTTTCCACAAACGAATCCTATATGGTTTCAACCAAATAATTCTCAACCACAAACGGGTATTTTTCAACCACAATCAATCAATTTCAACCACAAACAATTCAAATCAACCATTGACTATCAACCAATTTTTGCACCAATCACAACCAATAAATATCGTCCATGGTTTGTGGACGAGGGGCGTGTATATATACAAATATAAATATAAATATAAATAAGCATTTCACTTCTATTTCAACACATATATAATTTTTACAACGCATATATAACTTATATATCGAACGTACAACTTATACAATGCTTATACAAGAGGTGTACAACGCTTATATAACTCATACATCGACTATATAATTTATACATCATCGTTTTCCATATCGTTTATAATTTAAAAATCTCACATTGGGTTCCACTCCACCAAAAATAGCAGAAGGCTAAGAAAAATATGCGGTCTCTTCTAGAATGTAGAAGACGTCCTCACGGTCCCGATGTCTCCTTTCAGCCGGAGCTTCAAAACTAGGGCTCGATTTTTAGCACAAACTGAAGCACTTCATCCCGATCAGGTTACCCAGCGTCGAAGAGTGGAGGAGGCCGCACCTGCACCTGGTGGTTACACGCAGTTCGGTGCTGGGGATGAGGAGAATCGGCGGTGCAAAGTGGCGCACTTCGAGGGCTTGAAACTCAAGAAATATTACACGATAATTGCCAAACTTCACATGGATTTGAAGCTCGTTCTGAGATCTTCAAAATGGATCAAGAATCACTAAATTTCATTGCGAGGTTGATGAGAAATCAAAGAGAGATGTTTTGAACGATTTCCGTTGTTCATGCTGGAGCTCTCGGTTTTGAGCGATGAGGAAGAAACAATCTGATTGGCCGACCCTTTTTATTTTAAATTTTTAATTCTATTAAATCCGAAAATACCCCTTGTCACAAATGAACTCTAATTCAAACCCAACGACTGTCGCCCCTAGCTAATTACCCCTATTTCAAACACAATGCGATATGTTTCGAAGGCCCATTCGAATGTTTCAGTTAGTTTTCATTCAAATTAAAATATAAAACATTCAATATTTGATTTGAACGTACATTTCAATTTGCCGGGGCCACATACTGATTCTAAAAATTCCCGAAAAATAAATCTCGCTATGTTTTGATGATACGGTCCCAAAAAAACTGGTTTCGTCGAATGCTGAGACTGTTTGAAAAATGGCCTTTTTCTGGTCGATCCAATTTAATAGAAATTGACCAAATACATTTTCCTTTGCCATGCTCACATACTAGCTTCAAAAATTATGAAATTTGAAACCTAGCAATAATTTAACATCCCGTATCCAACAAAAGTGGTTTCATCGAATTCCGAGGTCGTTTGCAAAATGGCCATTTTCACGGGCTATATAAACTCTATAGCGACCTTTCTGAAAATTCATTTGGCCATAACTTTTACTTCCCACTACGAAACTTCAATTTTTCAGATTCGTTAGAAAGATATTCACTAACAGATTTAAATATTTTTGGTTTCACTAAAATCCGTTTTAATTTGCACCCAGTACAGTCAGTCAAAGTTTGAATTCAAATTTTGAAACAACCGCGCCATTTCAGGCCTTGTTTATAATTAGAAAAAATTATATTCATTTTCAAACATCGATTCAAACTTACTTTTCATCGTTATTATTTATAATATTTATTTTAAATATTTTAAATTCACTAAATAGCCAAATTAAAATTTTCAAACTGGTTTAGATTTTCCGGGTTGTTACAATCTCCCCCACTTAAAACTTTTCGTCCCCGAAAAGGAATAAAATCGAAAGTGGTTTGATTTATCAACTCTACTCTCAATCTGGCTTCCATTCTCCAACTTTTCAGTTTCTAAGAATTTCCAAATTCTTCAAAAATTTGGCTAACACCCTAAATTTTCGAATTTTTTTGCCATAACCTCCTTTGTACGGGGTGGGGTTTGGAAATTTATTGGGCCGTATTAGGTACCCAATAAATCCTATAAAGCATACACATATTTATAGTGATATATTCTGGTGTTTACAGGGGAGCATGTATAGATAATAACTCCAGAGAATAAATTCTCGTCACCCTGTCTAAGCCTGAGGGAGTGTGTATTTTTAATTACTCCAGAGAATAAATTCTCGTCACCTCGTCCCGTGTGGGAAATAAATAATCCATGTGCCGTATCTAATAACTAGAGAGACGTGATTATTGTCAACTCCAGACCCGTGTGGTTTTTTTATTATTCTGGCAATTTACCGTTACATTTTATATGGTCCATATCAGTCATCAGTTCAACCTGTAATATATAGTCATCGCCATACAAGCCTCTCGCTCGTACGGTAAATCTTCAACCTCGTCACACAAGCTCCAAATACTTATGTGGTATATGATGAAGTATGTCTATCTTCAAGAAGTATGCCATGTAGTGTTGTTCAAAATTAATTGTTACTATCCTATGGCGTTATTTATTATTACACACAGAACAACCAGCACTCCGCATCCAATGGCATTCACAGGAGTTGATATAATAATATTTCGCATCCAACTTATTGAGGTTTACCTATTTGTCGGGAACACAAATATTTTCTTTACTCAACAGCTATCCATTTACCTATTGAAACATATATAATGCACATGTATATATTTCTATCTATTTTTAAATCAGTTCAATGTGTGATTTAATCGAATAAATTCTATCATTCATTTTCTTATTGATTGAATTAACTATCACTCTAATAATTTAATTAATCATATCCACTATCACACAACACAAACAACAATCAATTTTTTTTAATTTTTCAAATATATACTTTTTTATATATTCAAAAATTATATTTCTAAAACCAGACTATATATATAATCACAAATACGTTATTTATAAACACATAACTCTCGACTCGTTCTGGGGCACTTCTGACCCCATCTCTAATGAGTTATTCTGATTCTGCTATACTCATACTAAGCTATTTATGATCCTAACTGTAATGAGTTATTCATCCTAGAACACTACTGGTTCTATCTCTGACGAGTTCGTTAATGTGTTATATACCAGAGCTAAGCTTAGCCAACGCTCTGATACCACGTTGTGACCACCCCAAAACCCCGTACTACGGTGTTAAGGGTAATCTTTGGAATATAACACATAAACAGATAATAGCAGAACAGAAATAAATAGATACACCTGATAATGAACAAATAATACACTGGATAAACGAAATCATCAGAGTTACATAGTATACAGGATCATACTTAGTACAAATACAGTTCAGCTATACATAAATGTCTACTGCGGAAAACAAACATAATATGTACAATAGGAGCTGAACAGCATAAAAAGAGATAAATGATAGAATCCATCTTCAGCTCTAGCCATCCAGAGAAAGCCTGCTAAAACCTGAACACAAGGCCGCCCATGTAGAAAAAGAGGCACCCGAGTTTGCAAGTGAATCAAACTACGAGTCAGTCATGGGACTGGTATGAGAAATCTACTTAACACATTTTATAATATGGCTAATCACAGGACCACTCCACTTTCGCAGAACGGGTTTACTCCATTGGATTGCCAGTGCTTTAAAACAAATAATTCTTTTAAACATCGTAATGCTTTTTTTTATAAAAATGAAGCCATTATAAGACTCAATTCCCATCACACAATGCAATGCAAACCGGAGGATAGAGTTTTACCTTATAATGGCCAAAATATGCTTGATACGAATAAAACAAAAGCATTTGATATTATTACTAGTTTTTACATGTTTCAAAAACAATTTCGAATCATAACTATCAATCATAGACGGCATGGGTACCACATATCATGTCGCCATATATATATATATTTATATACAATCAAAACCGCATGGTGTTGTATTTGGAAATTGGATTTCCATCATGAACCAAGGCAAAAGATAGTCCTTACCAAATTCGAGACGCTCTAGCCCGCCCCTCAGGCAAGTACTCAGTCAAGCCTTTGGATCATCAGGGCCGGTTCACCGATGTGGATTAAAATTCCTGAACACTGCGTTTCCCCGCCCTTTGGGGCATGAGTAAGCCAACGAATGACTACTCCATTGGTCCAAGATCGACCGATATATCTGAGGCGCCTCGCAACAGCAACAACCACACAGGTGAAAATAATATAAATGTCAGCCAGTTTAAGCACTGACACCACCTCTAGCTAGAAGGAAATGCATGTCCTCCCTGAGGTCCTCTCCCGTTTCTGGTTCATACCGGGGTGTGAGGCTCGCGAATTAACGTTATACACAAAGCTACGCTACACAGGCGGTACTTTGATCATCAACCACAAGACTTTGCTTTTCAACAGAAGCCTTGATCACTGCATTTTAGCATGCCACACAGGCAATTCACACCATGTAAATGATGGTTATCAATCACACAGAATGAATTCCAATGTCAGACACACAGTCCATTTACAAGTCCGTTCTAGGTCTGAACGAAACCGGAGGCACTATATACCTCGCATACCCATCGATCTCCACATATGTCTGGACGATCACCACTCATTATCCATATTTCGGGATGCCTCACAATCAGGACATCAGTTATCATCCAACCGAGGTGAAGATCTCCGGTCTTCAACCACCGTTTTCTTCTTCGACTTCTTATCGTCGGTTTAGTTATTCAGAATGGGATAAACCCGGTCTTTCTGAGCAACTCGCGTATATAATAAACAAGTGCTACACAAACACACATACGCCTTATTCCAATTCGTTAGTCACTAACCGTAAATCAGTAAGAGAACGATTTCCCAAATATTAACCCCGAAGGCCGAAACCAACATCAGATCAAAACCCAGGAAACCATTCAACTTAGCTAACCTTCAGTTAGTTTCTAAATTTCACATTCCATATCATTTATAATATTTTATAATGATTTATCGCTATTTTTATTATTTAAAAATAGCCAGTTTATTCAAGCGACGCTTCAGGCCATAACGCGGCCGTGACGCTGTTTTTCTTCATATTTGATTTACACATATCTGAAAATCTAACCATTGGATCTTCACAAAATTTATATCATTAGAAAGATCTTTTCAAAACGAATCCAACGGTTCCAGTTTTGGGAAAATACGACGGTCGGATCTCCCGGTACAATCGTTTGAAGTTTCGATTTCAAAATACGAACTACAGCGTCATTATTCAATTTGATTTAATTAATTATATATATATATAATCGATTCTGGCGCTGTTTTTCTTCAGATTTGAATTAAACATTCCAGACAATCCAACCGTTGGATCTTTGCACATTGGTGTCGTTGGAAAGATATTTCCAAAGCGAACCCAACAGTTTCGGTTTCGGGAAAATCCGATAGTCGGATGTCCCGCACTAATCGTTTGAAATCACGGTTTCAAAACACGAACTGTAGCTCCGTTATTCGATTTATTTTAATTATATATATATATATATATAATCTATTCCTCGATTTCAAATCGATTTTCTTTTCATATATTTGATAAAAATGATATTTTTATCCAACCGACTTTTATTTCAAAACACGACTATTTTATATTGTTCATATAGATGATAAAAATATGATTTTTATTATAAAACAATTTCTTTTAAAACATGACTATTTTATATATTTCATATAAACGATAAAAATATGATTTTTATTATAAAACAATTTCTTTCAAAACACGACTATTTTATATAGTTCCTATAGAAGATAAAAATATGATTTTTATTATAAAACAATTTCTTTCAAAACACGACTATTTTATATAGTTCCTATAGATGATAAAAATATGATTTTTATTATAAAACAATTTATTTCGAAACACGAATACCATTCAATACATGAATTTCTATTCAACGAATGAATATCTATTCAACACATGAAGGTTTTCTATAGTTCGTATATATAAAATAAAATTGTGATTTTTATTGTTAAAACAATTTATTTAAAACACGAATACCATTCAACACATGAATATTATTCAACGAATGAATTTCTATTCAACACATGAAGGTTTTCTATTCAACACACGAATATAGTTTCAACACATGAAAATAATTCTAACACATGAATATTATTCAAAATTTCGGTAGCATAACGGCAGGGTAGTTAAAACCGGGGCCATCCCTAGTATGGCTCCTCGCTCTACTTTAAAGCCTCGCAGCTTTTGACAACGGGGATTTAACGCATCTAGTCCGCACGCAGGCGGCATGTATATTTTTTTCTTTCTTTTCCACAAACTAATCCTATGTGGTTTCAACCAAATAATTCTCAAATACAAACGGATATTTTTCAACCACAATCAACCAATTTCAACCACAAACAATTCAAATCAACCATTCGCTATCAACCAATTTTCACACCAATCACAACCAATAAATATCGTCCACGGTTTGTGGACGAAGGGTGTATATATATATTTATATAAGTATTTCACTTCTATTTCAACACATATATAATTTTTACAATGCATATATAACTTATATATCGAACGTATAACTTATACAACGCTTATACAAGAGGTGAACAACGCTTATATAACTCATACATTGACTATATAGTTTATACATCGTCGTTTTCCATATCGTTTATAATTTAGAAATCTCACATTGGGTTCCACTCCACCAAAAATAGCAGAAGGCTCAGAAAAATATGCGGTCTCTTCTAGAATGTAGAAGACATCCTCACGGTCCCAATGTCTCCTTTCAGCCGGAGCTTCAAAACTAGGGCTCGATTTTCAGCACAAACCGAAGCACTTTATCCCGATCGGGTTACCCAGCATCGAAGAGTGGAGGAGGCCGCACATACGCCTAGTGGTTGCACGCAGTTCGGTGCTGGGGCTGAGGAGAATCGGCAGTGTAAAGTGGCGCACTTCGGGGGCTCGAAACTCAAGAAATATTGCACGATAATTGCCAAACTTCACATGGATTTGAAGCTCGTTCTGAGATCTTCAAAATGGATCAAGAATCACTAAATTTCATTGCGTGGTTGATGAGAAATCAAAAAGAGATGTTTTGAACGATTTCCGTTGTTCACGCTGGAGCTCTCGGTTTTGAGCGATGAGGAAGAAACAATCTGATTGGCCGGCCCTTTTTATTTTAAAATTTTAATTCTATTAAATCCGAAAATACCCCTTGTCACAAATGAACTCCAATTCAAACCCAACGACTGTCGCCCCTAGCTAATTACCCCTATTTCGAACACAATGCGATATGTTTCGAAGGCCCATTCGAATGTTTTAGTCAGTTTTCATTCAAATTAAAATATAAAACATTCAATATTTGATTTGAACGTACATTTCAATTTGCCGCGGCAACATACTGATTCTAAAAATTCCCGAAAAATAAATTTAGCTATGTTTTGATGATACGGTCCCAACAAAACTAGTTTTGTCGAATTCTGAGACCGTTTGAAAAATGGCCTTTTTCTGGTCGATCCAATTTAATAGAAATCGACCAAACACATTTTCCTTTGCCACGCTCACATACTAGCTTCAAAAATTATGAAATTTGAAACCTAGCAATAATTTAACATCCCGGATCCAACAAAAGTGGTTTCGTTGAATTTAGAGGTCGTTTGCAAAATGGCCATTTTCAAGGGTTATATAAACTCTATAGCGACCTTTCTAAAAATTAATTTGTCCATAACTTTTGCTTCCCGCTACGAAACTTCGATTTTTCAGATTCGTTAGAAAGATATTCACTAACAGATTTAAATATTTTTGGTTTCACTAAAATCCATTTTAATTTGCACCCGGTACAGTCAGTCAAAGTTTGATTTCAAATTTTGAAACTACCGCGCCATTTCAGGCCTTGTTTATAATTAGAAATAATTATATTCATTTTCAAACATCGATTCAAACTTACTTTTCATCATTATTATTTATAATATTTATTTTAAATATTTTAAATTCACTAAATAGCCAAATTATAATTTTCAAACTGGTTCAGATTTTCCGGGTTGTTACAAGAAGTGTGTATTCCCTTCTTGTCTTTCGGAAATGACTTCGATGATGAGCGCATGCATCATCGATGTTTATTTTTGAGAGTCTGAGTGGGGGATACCACTTCGAACTTTTATATTTGTTTGAGAACATTGAATTTCATTTAAATCTTTTATAGTTTGGTTTGATATAAAAGATATAATATATGAGATATTTGAAAATTGATTTGGAAATGAACCCAAGTTGAATTCTTAAGTTCTTGAATGATTGAAGTTATGAACTAAACTTGAAATTTTAAACCTTTGAATTGTGAAATAAATAAACGAACCAAGGAGAAGTATAAAACAAAATAAACTCTTGGGAATGTGAAATGATGAAATTGAAAGAAATTAGACAGCGTTGAACTTGTATGATATTAAAACTTCTTTATAGCATATATAACTTACCAAATATACAAGAAGTAAAATGTTATAGAGATAAGCAATTGCATATTGTACAAGTATTAGTGAATAAATAAAGGTGAAACTAAATGATGGTTTATAAATATGGATAAAACTTAAGTCATGACTAAGTGGAGTAGTTTAGTTGTGAAAATGAAATCAACTAAGAAAGTGAATAGATTGAAACAATGAAATAAGTTTGTAAATAGATTCTTAGATTCATTTAAGTTATGGAAGTTAACAGAAATAACATAAGTAAGTAAATAAATTTAAATGAATGGAAATATATGAAAAAATGAATTTAAATGATTTAATAAGTAATATTAATTAAAATTGTTATATTGAGTGATGCTTTATTACACCCTATTGCATGGTAAAACTTACAAAAATGTCATGAAGTTAAAAGTGCATCTATAATCTTGTAATTATAAATTGTACCAATCAACGAAACTTAAGTAATGTGATGTGAACTTTCATTTAATTTGTACTAGAGTTAAATGGTAATATATAAAGCACAACTTAAGTAAAATGAAAAAGAAAAATAATGAAATAAAGGTTAGCTTTAGAAATATAACATGAAATTATTCGTAAAATTGATTTTTATGAATTGAGTGTAAATCACGTAAATCTATATTATATTTGTAAGAAGACGAATGGCAATGAATGAATGCAAATAATTTGAACAATGATAGGAAGTAATAATTAATAAACCAAACATTGACTTTTGGAGATGAAAACGGAATGCAATATGACGAACGCAGATATGAATTGTTTAAAAGTGAAATGAACAAATGAAATCATACCAGTAGAATATCGACATTGCAAAATTTTGTTATGGTGCTTGTTTGGATGAAAGAAAAAAAATTGATTGGATATTTTATTTGTTCTTTTTAGTTGCATTTGCTACTTCATTTTTGTTTACTGTAAACATATAGATTTATTTCTTTTATATGTTGTTGAGTGTTTTAGTAGGTACAAATGACATTTACATGCTTTTGGAGCTACATGCGCATAAAAAATGCTTTTGCTTGCTTAAAAATAAGCTAAATCGCTTATAATGCAAATGAAAGGTACGTATATCGAGCTATATATCGTATTTTAAATTTTATATATTGTTTCCCCATTGTTTGGGATGCCTCATCATTGAGGTGAGATGTAAATTTGTGATTATATATACATATACATACATACATATATATATATATATATAGTTGTTTTTTCGGATCTCACCGTACAAAGGAGATTTTGGGAAAAAATCGTGAATTTAAGACGTAGAAAATTTTGTGAAAATTTAAGCTTTCAAACCTATTAAACTATTTGTACAAATTAAATGTTTTCTAAATTGAGTAAGAAATTATATGGTCACATATATTCATTGACAACGTTCTTTACAACGCTTTTTTGAGGACGAAAAGTTTTAAGTGGGGGAGAGTGCAACAACCTGCATTTATTTTCGACTGTTTAAATTTAAATTTAAATTTAATGTTAATTTTGGAGAACAACGGTTGAATGCAATGATTATATATTAATTAAGTGAATTTAATTGATATAATCTTGAATAAGCTTATTAAACGGTGAATTTGGTAGGTTATTACCATAATAACTTGTATATGATTGTAAATATAAGATTTAATTATTAATTGTGATAAAATGAATAAAACCAAATGTTGACTTAGACAACCTATAACTATTTTAATTAGATTGCAATTAATTAAAACGATTTAAAATATAAAAGTTGCTGTAAAATTTGGAAGTAGAAACAAATCAAATGTTAACTATTTTGTATTGATGTGGTGACCAACTAAAATCAATATAGTTAAGTATCCCTGTTATTATAAATTAAAAGTGATAATTATATAATAGTAAGATAAAAATAAAAACAAGGAAATAAAATAAATGCTACAAATAAAGTGGTGAATTAATAGGTTATAAATGGTATGGCTACATGGGATATAAATTATAAATAATCAGGTAAAACTAACGTGTCTAAATTTTGTTGTTGTCAATAGCAAACATATAATTATGTTTAAATTGGAAATTTATAACAATTATTCAATTATACATTCAATATTTAATTCATTGATGATAAATTGAAAAAAAGTTACAATTACTAGATATAATTAATGGATAATTCTATTCATACACCTATAATTCCTTAACATACACTGTAAAATGAAATAAAATAGCGTACACCAAAAATTTCTTTTCATACACCATGTTTTTCACAAAATTACTGTAACAACCCAGAAAATCAGAACTAATTAAAAAATATTATTTTGGCAATTTTAATGAATTTTTAATATTTAAAATGATTAATTTTAAATAATAACGACTAGAAATTTATTTTCAATAGAATTAGAATGTATATATTTATTTAAATCGAAGTTAGAATGTGACGGCCCGCCCTGTACTAGCCGACATTTCCTCCGAAAGTGCGCTGTACACATGTCTAACTAGCACGGAACGGTCGTCGGAAGGAAAGAAAGAAGGTGAAGAACTAACACAGAATCTGTAGAATGTCTCACAACGCATGGAATAAAATATAATAATAACATAACTTTGACATAAAACATGCGAGACAGTGCATAAGCTGAAAAACTAAATCATGTCTAACATGGTAGCGGAAATCCAAAATACAGCTTATGATCCAACATCCTTATTACAACTTCAAAAATACTGTCTCTAAGCAAAAGAAAGCAAAAGGTACACTACTAATGCCCAAGCAGTGACCATCGATAACACAGGGAGATAATACATAAATATCATACGTGGAAGCCTCCTGCTCGTCTCCAGTACAGCTACCCGTGCATCCACCTAACCTGTCTCTAGTCTGCTCGTGTGAGCACCCAGAGTAATAAGAAGAGACATAAAACTCTGGGTCAGACAAAAAGTCTGGTGTGAGCGATAAGCAGCTAAACAAAACAGAACAATAACAGGTATAATCCAATCATACCTGAGCCTGGACCTGCAACCAAAGAGTTAGCACTACATACCGTACAATACTCTAAGGTGCCACTAACATATGGTGTAAAGAATATGGGGGTGGGGGTGTGTATGTCATAGTGATGTCAAACAATCAAGCATAGCAACCATCCTCACATCTCTCACTCAGTGCGTAAAGCATACGATATCCACTACTTTGGTCACCTAATCTTTTGGGCCATGACGGAATCCAATCCCGTGTAACTATCACTACAAGCCCACTATCCATCTCTCAGTGGTGGACCAAGGTTATGAATACCGACAACCCCTTTTGCACACGTCCCGCAGCAAAGCCCAACCATGAAGTGAACTCATTGGTTCCCAACTGGATCCTGAGCTCTAACTTCCATTTGGATTACCTTTGCATCTCGGGTTATTGATCAATACTGGGTCGGTTCGGGTCCTCTTCAAGCCATCGGTTCGGGTCGGGTATCCTTCATTGGTTCGGGTCGGGTATCCTTCCTTGTCATCTTTCCATTCGGTTCGGGTCGGGTACTCCACTTCGGGTCGAGTATTCTCCATTGGGTCGGGTCGGGTCGGATGTCTTTCCTTAGTTCGGGTCGGGTGCTTTACTTCGGGTCGGGTCGGGTGCCATTCCCCCTCCAGTTCGTGCTTCCGCTCCGATCCGCTTCCTCGTTCTTCACTTGTTCCGATCCGATCCTCCTCCTTTAGCCGCTCCGATCCGCTTCCTCGTTCTTCACTTGTTCCGATCCGATCCTCCTCCTTTAGCCGCTCCGATCCTCCTCCTTTAGCCGATCCGATCCCAATATTGCTAGCATGGCCTTCCTTTCTGCAAATTTCTTAAGTGTCAAGTTCTGATCCGATCGAATCCCTTGTCCAGTTCACTTATCTGATCCGAGCCCTTATATCCGATCCGATCCGGTTCAGAGCCTGCACTTTTCCTGCAACCTTTCCAGCGAGTATTTTACGCCATTCGACGACGTTTTCGACCATTCTAACTATTGAAATCAATCACAAAGCATACCATACAGTCATAGCAACATGCATAAACATCCACAAACAGCAAAACAACAATATGATATGTCAAAACGGATCAAACATACCCAAAAACCCATATTTTCCCCTTAAGCACGTTTAGGAACAACTAATGATAGGATTAGTAAAACTTAACCAAATCAGCCAAATTTTCTAACAGAGGTCTAAAACAATATTTATGAATTTTTAAATATTTTTCCAGAATTTTATCACGCTTAGTTTCGCTAATTAACACTAATCACCCCTTAATCCCCTAAATTCCGGGATTAACAAAATTAGTCTAAATTAACCCAAATTCATATCAGAGGCATAAAATGATGTTTTAGAATTTTAGGAATTTTTCTAGATTTTTCTGAGCCATAATTTCGCTAATCTTCGCTAATTACCATAATTAGCCGTAATTAGCGAAAAACAATGCAAATCACTCACCTTTGGCACAATTAAACTTTCAGAACTGAAACTCCTCTGATATAGATCCAATCTCTATGTGTTCCAGCAACTCTCTCTCTCTGATCTGGTGCTAATCCCCTTTGGTTTGATGTAGTTTTGCTTAATCTTTGATTAGAAAGCGATTAGAGGTTATTTGGAGTGAAATTAGAAGGTGGAGGCCATGGCTATACTTGAAGGAATGTTTTAGGCGGCTAGAAAATGAAGTAAAAACCGAAATCATAACCCTAGCAGCCCTTAAATACCACTAATCCTGAAATCTCCCTTTGGGCCTAGCTGCTAATTACCCGGTTAAGCCCAATTAGCTGAAAATAACCCTTTAAACCTTAATTCAGCTATATCTCCCAAACGGTAAGTCCGTTTGGCTATTATGACCACTCTACGGAAAGAGAAACCATCATCCGGAGCTAATGGAAGTGGTTTCAGGTCAAAATTCCTTTCCAGTCAAAAGTTATGGACGAAACAAGATCAACTAGGGGCAAAACGGTCATTTAAAAATTGGCAAAAATCATGAACATGGGAAATGACCCCACTAGTCGTTTCCCAAAGGTTCACGATCATACGACTTACCAAGAAAAAGAAATAAATATTCTACGATCCTAGATGCGTAGAATGTGGGTTGTTACATTCTCTCCCCCTTAAAAAATTTCGCCCCCGAAATTCCTTAACTAAGAAACAACAATGGGTCCCGCATGCCTATCAACCAATTTCGAACAATCAAACATACATGATAGTACAACAAGCATATCCTAGCATGCGGTTTTCTAACAAAGGAAGAATCATCACCGCTAAGATCTTACCAGACAAAGAGCTTCAAATACGACCTTCTTATGTCATCCTCTACTTCCCATGTACAGTCGTCCTCTCGCCATCGATTCCCATCTTTATCCTAGAGGCGATTTCCAATAGGTTAGGATCGTTCCTCTGACTGGAACTGTTCCACTCGATCCAGATCGATCTAATCGTCAAGCTTACTAGCGTTTCTGAATCCAATTCACACTTAGGTCTGAAGTCATGCCCCATGACATACTCTAGTAGCTTCCATTCCAGAAACATAGCTTCTAAACTGGCATGTCTCCTACCCAATGCATCTGCTACCGCACCTAGTCCGGTACTACGGCATCCGTCTGTACCGTCATCTTCTTAGGTAATCCAACCCTATACGTCAAATTACCAACTACACTCCAAATGTCCTTTCAAGTCTAACCCGAATCTTGCCTACATCCATACTGCACGTCCAACGTATATTCACCTCTTAGAGGAAAACTAGATCCATCCAATGACCCTAGGCACTACATCTATATCTGTACTGTACGTCTAACGTACATTCACCTTCTAAAGGTGAACTAGACTCATCTAATGAATCTAGGCACCTTACCCGTATTTGTACTGCACGTCCAACGTACATTCACCTTCTAAAGGTGAACTAGACTCATCCAATGAATCTAGGTACCCTACCTATGAGTCCAAGTCCAACTTGAATCTCCTATATCCGCTGAATCTCCAAGATCAACGGACGCTCCACAATGCCCAAACATACTTCAAGTCTAACGTAAAGTATCATACACCCATCCTCTCACTATGATCAACAAACCTATCCTATTTCCATTTAACTGGATCCTTACAGGTGATAGTCAAATCAAGAGAAGAAAGGTAGGAACAAACATAGCAACCATAGCATCCATCAAACAAATCCTATCTATCACCTGCTAAATCCTTGAATACATCAACACCTATATGTCTGGTCCAACCAACATCAATAACTAATGGAAGCCCAGCCACCAAACGGACTACCGTACGTCCAACGCACGTTTATCCTCCAAGGATAACTAGATCACGTCCAACGGATCCAAGGTAACGGGCGTCCCCAGATACCCCTGCTTTTAGTCCGCATGAAACACTCGAGTCCCACCCAAGTCTATCCATTATCCTGCTGCCCTCTCGAGTCTAACTCGAGCCAATCCAATTCCTCGCAGCCTCCTTGAGTCCAACTCGAGTCAATCTATTACCCATAACTCAGACCCAGTCTTGAGTATCCATTACCTACAAACTCTAGTCCAACGTGAGTCGTCTCCCTATTCGTTGCATCTCTAAGATCAATCGAACATCTATTTTATTTTACGAGTTCAAGTCCAACTTGAATCGTCCTAACCTTCGTTGCACCTTCCTTGACCAACGAACACATCCTATTCTTTCAAAAAGAACATCAACATATGGTCCTAAACAATTCATTACTTTGCATCTTTCTTGAGGCCCACTCAAGTCATCTCATAACCCTATCGAGTCTAACTCGGGGCAGTCCATACCATCGAATAGTCTTATCCTGTCACAACTGCCCATCACTCTTTGGGTAAACCAAGATATCATCCAATGAAAATCGCAACAACTACCTATCTCTCATGCAGACCATCCTAGTCGACCTCGACATTCCCCGAGCATAAGTCCCAAAGGCCTAAACCAATATCAGACAAGCACCCAAGTAACATCTCCTCCGAGTTCAGACGATCTACGTGAGATGACATGAGCAAAACATCCAAACACTCAAGCATCCATAACTGACTTTGGCTATCCTCGCCAATCTTGCTTGAAATTATCATCGATCGCATGACCAAGTCCTGACCAACTACTGTACATCCAATGTACATTTGCTTCTCTAACTCCCGTTATCATCTTCGTCATAAGGTAGGCGATCCAATACCACCCTTCGTCCATCATCCACTCTAACGGTCATCAAAGGCTCTTCACAATCTACTATCACTCTATACTTTTGGAGTCAATCAGCTCCCAAAATCAAGCCAAACCTAGTAAAGCTCAAAATAAAGCAATCACAACAAACATACATCCATGACTCGATAAGACCAAATTACGACAAATCCTACAAAGGCTAGTCAAACCACCTATTGGGTTTGTCACTACTAAAGGTCTATCGACTATCTCGGGTTCCAATTCCAACCTATCTACCAGGTCACTAGGTACGAAGGAATGGGAAACCTTGTTATTAAACAAAACTCGAACAGAAACATCTTAAATAGAAAGCATACCTCGAATAATGACACCTTTTTCCTTCTGCGCTGCAGTTGGGGCATTCGACGAAAAAGGAATAGCGTTGATAGCATATGCTTTCACGATCTGCTTCTCCCTAGGAGATTGTGGACATTCATTCTTGTGATGTCCCGCTTGACCGCAATTAAAGCACTTCCTTTCCCCAGGCTTTTCTCGACAATCTCTGGCATAGTGGCCCTTCTTGCCACAGCTAAAGCACGCGCCATCTTTCTTATTCTTCTTACTCTGACCATCCATGGTTTGGTCTTGTTTCCTCTTAGTCTGGGAATTATTCTTGCCTCCGCCGCCTGCTTGCGGCTTTGGCTCCTTTGCAGATGCAGTAGCGACCTCAGTCTTAGGCTTAGGGTACAGACTTTCTGACCTTAATGCCTTTCCTACAATTGATTCAAACGTCTCATCGATGTGGTTTATAAGCCTTTCCCCCAAGTACCCATCTAAACTAGTTATGAACTTCTCGTTCTTCTTCTCGGCAGTGTCGATAAGAGATAACCCATATTTCGATAAAGTATCGAACTCAGCAACATACTCTGAAACTGTCCTTCCGTTATGCTTAAGCTCCAGAAACTTTCTAAACAATTCTGACTTCTGAGCAGCTGGTATAAACTTATCGCAAAAACGAGTCTTAAACTGATCCCATGTAATCTGATCCTCGGGAGTTTCTACCTTAATAGCATTCCACCAATTCATTGCTCGTCCTTGAAGCTGACGGGATGCTAGCTTCCTCTTCATGGCATCTTCAATACCCAAGTCTTCGAAGATACGCTCACAGCTATCCAACCAATCCTGAACAACCGTAGCCGACTCCGTTCCGTGGAACGACTTCCCACCAAGACTAGCATAATCCTTGTTAAGCTTGGCGAAATTCGTCCTAGGCGCCTGCACCGCTGCACCACCACCGTTAGTAACATTAGGAGCCGCTCTCTGGACATCCCTAAGCATCTCCCTCATGAAGTCAGTGAACATAGTCCTCATCTCAGTAGCATTCCCATTATTGGCTCCTCTGCCAGAACCCCTCGCATATCGGCTCATCGTTCAATCTGTACAGAGTAAACGATTAACCATCTCCTTTGTGGTGTCAGTGCAGTGCAACTTCATCCTTAACTTTACTGATAGTATATATATATCTATATAGCTTTGAAAACCAGTTTTGAAAAATCAAAATAATCACAAATACGCGCTCTCATATATGTATAATATCTCTCCCTGATGACTTTCCCCAGGTTAACTACGCAACTTAGAGCTCTGATACCAAATGTGACGGCCCGCCCTGTACTAGCCGACATTTCCTCCGAAAGTGCGCTGTACACATGTCTAACTAGCACGAAACGGTCGTCGGAAGGAAAGAAAGAAGGTGAAGAACTAACACAGAACCTGTAGAATGTCTCACAGCGCATGGAATAAAATATAATAATAACATAACTTTGACATAAAACAGGCGAGACAGTGCATAAGCTGAAAAACTAAATCATGTCTAACATGGCAACAGAAATCCAAAATACAGCTTATGATCCAACATCCTTATTACAACTTCAAAAATACTGTCTCTAAGCAAAAGAAAGGAAAAGGTACACTACTAATGCCCAAGCAGTGACCATCGATAACACAGGGAGATAATACATAAATATCATACGTGGAAGCCTCCTACTCGTCTCCAGTACATCTACCCGTGCATCCACCTAACCTGTCTCTAGTCTGCTCGTGTGAGCACCCAGAGTAATAAGAAGAGACATAAAACTCTGGGTCAGACAAAAAGTCTGGTGTGAGCGATAAGCAGCTAAACAAAACAGAATAATAACAGGTATAATCCAATCATACCTGAGCCTGGACCTGCAACCAAAGAGTTAGCACTACATACCGTACAATACTCTAAGGTGCCACTAACATATGGTGTAAAGAATACGGGGGTGGGGGTGTGTATGTCATAGTGATGTCAAACAATCAAGCATAGCAACCATCCTCACATCTCTCACTCAGTGCGTAGAGCATACGATATCCACTACTTTGGTCACCTAATCTTTCGGGCCATGACGGAATCCAATCCCGTGTAACTATCACTACAAGCCCACTATCCATCTCTCAGTGGTGGACCAAGGTTATAAATACCGACAACCCCTTTTGCACACGTCCCGCAGCAAAGTCCAACCATGAAGTGAACTCATTGGTTCCCAACTGGATCCTGAGCTCTAACTTCCATTTGGACTACCTTTGCATCTCGGGTTATTGATCAATACTGGGTCGGTTCGGGTCCTCTTCAAGCCATCGGTTCGGGTCGGGTATCCTTCATTGGTTCGGGTCGGGTCTCCTTCCTTGTCATCTTTCCATTCGGTTCGGGTCGGGTACTCCACTTCGGGTCGAGTATTCTCCATTCGGTCGGGTCGGGTCGGATGTCTTTCCTTGGTTCGGGTCGGGTGCTTTACTTCGGGTCGGGTCGGGTGCCATTCCCCCTCCAGTTCGTGCTTTCGCTCCGATCCGCTTCCTCGTTCTTCACTTGTTCCGATCCGATACTCCTCCTTTAGCCGCTCCGATCCTCCTCTTTAGCCGATCTGATCCCCCTCCTTTATCCGATCCGATCCCAATATTGCTAGCATGGCCTTCCTTTCTGCCAAATTTCTTAAGTGTCAAGTTCCGATCCGGTCGAATCCCTTGTCCAGTTCACTTATCCGATCCGAGCCCTTATATCCGATCCGATCCAGTTCAGAGCCTGCACTTTTCCTGCAACCTTTCCAGCGAGTATTTTACGCCATTCGACGACGTTTTCGACCATTCTAACTATTGAAATCAATCACAAAGCATACCATACAGTCATAGCAACATGCATAAACATCCACAAATAGCAAAACAACAATATGATATGTCAAAACGGATCAAACATACCCAAAAAACCCATATTTTCCCCTTAAGCACGTTTAGGAACAACTAATGATAGGATTAGTAAAACTTAACCAAATTAGCCAAATTTTCTAACAGAGGTCTAAAACAATATTTAGGAATTTCTAAATATTTTTCCAGAATTTTATCACGCTTAATTTCGCTAATTAACACTAATCACCCCTTAATCCCCTAAATTCCGGGATTAACAAAATTAGTCCAAATTAACCCAAATTCATATCAGAGGCATAAAATGATGTTTTAGAATTTAAGGAATTTTTCTAGATTTTTCTGAGCCATAATTTCGCTAATCTTCGCTAATTACCATAATTAGCCGTAATTAGTGAAAAACAATGCAAATCACTCACCTTTGGCACAATTAAACTTTCAGAACTGAACTCCTCTGATATAGATCCAATCTCTATGTGTTCCAGCAACTCTCTCTCTGATTTGGTGCTAATCCCCTTTGGTTTGATGTAGTTTTGCTTAATCTTTGATTAGAAAGTGATTAGAGGTGATTTGGAGTGAAATTAGAAGGTGGAGGCCATGGCTATACTTGAAGGAATGTCTTAGGCGGCTGGAAAATGAAGTAAAAACCGAAATCATAACCCTAGCAGCCCTTAAATACCACTAATCCTGAAATCTCCCTTTGGGCCTAGCTGCTAATTACCCGGTTAAGCCCAATTAGCTGAAAATAACCCTTTAAACCTTAATTCAGCTATGTCTCCCAAACGGTAAGTCCGTTTGGCTATTATGACCACTCTACGGAAAGAGAAACCATCATCCGGAGCTAATGGAAGTGGTTTCAGGTCAAAATTCCTTTCCAGTCAAAAGTTATGGACGAAACAAGATCAACTAGGGGCAAAACGGTCATTTAAAAATTGGCAAAAATCATGAACATGGGAAATGACCCCCTAGTCGTTTCCCAAAGGTTCACGATCATACGACTTACCAAGAAAAAGAAATAAATATTCTACGATCCTAGATGCGTAGAATGTGGGTTGTTACATAGAATATAAATATTTATTTTAATTATAAAAGGAATTGGAAATGGCGCGGTAGTTTGAAATTTTGATTTCAAATTTCAAATGAATGTACAGGGTTCAAAATAAACCAGATTCAGTGAAACCAAAAATATTTGAATCTATTTGAAAATATCTTTCCAACGAATGTGAAAAATCCCGATTTCATAGCGGGAATAAAAATTTATGTCCAGTTGAAAATTCAGAATAGTTGCTATGGAATTTATATAATATACAACCCTTAAAAATAGCGATTTGGCAAACGACCTCCATTTTCGACAAGCCTACTTTTGCTGGATCTGGAATGTCAAACTATTGCGGGATTCCAATTTTCATAATTTTTGGAATTAATATGTGAGCGTGGTGAATTTAAACGTGTTTGGTAATTTCAGTTTGAATTTAAATCAACTGGAAAATGACCGTTTTTCAAACGGTCTCCAAATTCGACGAAATTAGTTTTGTTAGGAGTATCGTCAAAACATAGCTAGATTTATTTTTTTGGAGTCTTTGGAGTCCGTATGTGGCCCCGATAAATTAAAATGTGCGTTTGAATTTAAAATATAATGATTTGTATTTTAAATTTAGCGGAAACTGATCGTAACAGTCGAATTGGCTAACATGACATATCCTATTGTGTTCGGAATGGGGGAAATTAGATAGGGGCGATAGTCGTTGCGTTCAAATTGGGGTTCGCATTAAAAACCAAATCTTTGGAAATAAAAACAAAAGAAATAAATAATATAAATCCTTGTACTCCCCTAACCCTAATTTCTTTCAGAACGAAATCGAGCCCCCAATTCTCAAAAACCCGTAACCCCCAAATCTTACCGCCGCTCCTTATCGCTGCCGCGACCGCCGCCTCACCCTCCCCTCAGTTCGCCGCCGCCATGCCTACGCCCCTCCACCTCAATGACTGCTCTACCCTCTGACGTGACGACCAACATCACGCCCCACTGCCAAAATCAAACCGCCGCCACCCCATTTTTCTGCCGCCACCTTATTTCGTCGTCGTCGCCTATAAGGACCCCTCGCCCCCGCCACACCATTAACCACCCACCGCCATTTTCACCCCCCCTTCGTTAAAAATAGCCTGTAAGTTTCTTTTTTTATATTATTATTATGTATTTTTATTTATTTAATGTTAATGATAGGGTTATAAAAATGAATTTTTTTATATATAATAACATAGAATAAAAATGATTTTTTTTTTATAATTACATAGAATAAAAGCCATGATTTTATATGAAGAAAGTTTAGATTTTTATTAACATAAAGTTTAGATTTTTATTAACATAAAAATAGGATTTTTACATAGGTTGCATTGATTTAAAAATATGATTTTTATATATGTAAAGAAATAAAAATATGATTTTTATTATATAAATAACATTATAAAAATACGATTTTTGTTGTTTGAATGGAATCGTAAAAATACGATTTTTATTATTTGAATGGAATCATAAAAATACGATTTTTATTATTTGAATGGAATCTTAAAAATACGATCTTTATTGTTTGAATGGAAGTATAAAAATATGATTTTTATAAAGATAGCATTGAGATAAAAATGTGATTTTTATTTATAAACATCATTGTTTAAAATTGGGATTTTAATATAAAACCGCGTGAAACAGATTGCGATGGAACCGACTGGAATCAAATCTAAATCCAAGCCGTCCAGAAATAAAGAATGGAGGAGTGGATCCCAAAGGTGAGAACTTCTCACTCTAATCTTGTTTTCTAGTTAAATATATACTAGGTTGTAGACGGGGCTTAGTAGCTCCTGACACCATCGTCCACAGACCATGGACGACTTGTTTGATTGTATTGTGTTATGGAAGTTGATTGTGATTGTGATGTGAAATGGAAAAATAAAATATTCATGAGATGAAATAAATATTTTATATTTAAAAATATAATTTTTAACGTGTATTTGAATAAAAAAAATATTCATTTACAAATCAGACAATTTGTTTATGGACACGTTTGACTGATATGGATTGGGACGATATATTTTACACATCGCCCAACTGGACAAATAATAATCAGTGTTTGTTATTTGAAAACCCCACACAAGTATTGGGATGATATTGGACATACACTAATCCCAATATTTAGTTGTATGTCAATCAATGGGTTGACAGACTGTTGTAAGCGTTAATTATTTATATTTAACGCTTATTCGGTTGTGTAATTCCCTCTGGATGATGGTTGACTGTGTTTGATTATTGTTGTGTACATGTGTGTATGAAATCCATATAAATAAAATTATATGGTAATTGACTACGTCCTATTCCAATTCGGAAGGAACGAATATTTTAAAATAACGAATATTTTAAAATAACGAATATTTTAAAATAATTAATATTTTAAAATAATATTCAATAATGGATCAAAATATGATTTTGATGTTCGATTTGGGATGGACACGAAAATATTTAAATATATAAAGCCGTGTTGATTAAATTAATGCCATTTTGACGTGAACGATATTTATATCGATTTTATTCATTTTTATAATGAATATCGAAAAGAAAGTTATTTCAAAATCTAATGTTTTGAAAATATTATCATTTATATATTAATGATATGGAATATTCAATTTTGATTTAAAATTGAATATGAATTTGAAATCATTTTGAAAACGAATTTAAAACGATTTATAAAATACGTTTTAAATGGAAATTGATGAAATATATATAATATATATTATACATATTTAATGCCTGAATAGAACGCGCCGCGCCGCGACCGTTCTTGAATTTCGACCATTGACTTCGAGTTGACATTACAGGAGATCCGACCGTCGGATTCTCCTAAATCTAGGACCGTTGGGTTCATATCAAAAAGAGTTTTCCAATAAATATAAGAAATTTGAAATCTAACAGTGATTTGGAATTATGTCCAAACCAAATTTGGAAAAGGTCGCTGTAAGTGCAGTTCGATGACCGTTTATGGAAATCGACTGTTTGGGCCTTGATAAAATTACTAGAAATATCGATAATTTGTGTAAAATCATAATAAATGATTTGGAAAGAATTTGGGTGAAAAATTCCACGTTTGTAAAGATAAAAACATATTTTTATCAAAATGAACTAGTTATGAACTAGAATTATAATCCAATATTTTTAAATAAATAAATTGGATATGAAATGGTTTTGAAAATAACCAAAATTTCCAATATATGGATTGGAATGGATTTGAATCGAAATAACCTTCAGAATATTTCGATATTGGATTCCGTGATTATACGGATATTGTGGAGGAATTTGGAAGATATATATATCGTTATTCCAATACAATATTGTAACGGCGCGATTTTCGACCCTCCGAAAACCCTGTCATTATTGAAAGAAATTAGAAGATGAGATAGAAAAGATAGAACTAATAGAATAGAAGAATAAGAAGTTATCAGAAATCTCACAGCGGAATTTAAAAATACAAATACATTACATCATAGGGTCTGATACATCATAATACATCAACAACTTACATCATTATAGTACATTCACATAATAATACATCATGATATGGAAATACAAATCTAACTGGATACATAGGTGTAGTAAACTACTAGACTTGTCCTGCAACTTGAACTTCATAAGGTTCCATTTGCCAACCTGAATTACTTGCCTACTCATAATAAATATTATGAGTACCCAAGGGTTTAGGGAAAACACAGAAAATAAACTCCGGGTCAGTCAGGGGACTGGTGTGAGTAAACACAGTTAAATAGATGTAAACAGGGAAATTAGGAATAAGGTGTTCCATTATTAATAGATTCAATTACTTTAGAAATCTTAAGCCCAATCCATAACTAATATATGGAAAACGACCCTTGTATTTTAAATATCAAAACGTTGGATATTTATGATAGTATTTATCAAATAAATAATCATCTAGTGAATCGCTTGCATCTCACGTTCACGTACATAGAATAAAATCTAAAACCATCGAGCGTTTATTGGAATTTGGTTTCTAACTGACAGGGTATGGGAGCACCCACCGATCAGTGTATTCTAGAGAGGATACACTGGGGTTCAACAAGAACATCCTGCAACCCAGCCACACATGACCGTCCACTCATTTAGCTTGAGTATAACGAATATATTACCACCTCCACGGTCGGGAATGACCCACCGATTACCGAAGGTAATAGAAGTGAATATAGATTTAGGAACAAAAGGAATTACTCTAGCTGGTGATAATATACCCTGCTTGGGTATGACCCAACTAGCCATGCTGCCTAGCCCAACTATTGTCTTTCCGGGTTGTGAGGTTTGAAGTCACGTTTACCGTTTCACGGATTATTCTTCAACGACTTTGAATGTCACACCGTCCTATCTGACAGATCACTCATTTGTTTCCACAAATATATTTTGGGTATGAGGCTAAAGCAACGAATCTCTCCGCCACCAACATAACACACTTATGTAAAGTCGATGTGTAAAATCTGATCGATATACGTTGTCAGACATCCGACTGTTCGGATCTTTTCTGGGATTGAACAGACCGTAGATACTATTTTGAAATAGTCCTTGCATTCTTCATCTTTATCGATTCCCGGTATACGTCGTAAAATTCGAGTCGAAGTGGAAAGTAAATTCCGGACTCTTCGAAACGATGTACGAATTGTCTTTTGTAGTCGATAATTTATTATCAGCTTACTGTTTTTAATCCAGTTGCACATCCTGTATTTATAATTATATATACAGTATATAATTCTCTGGTTCATATCAGGATATTTTAAATATCATTTACAAATGTATAGTTAAAGTGTGTGCGACGCACACAAGATGTTATACAATTTTTATCAATATTTGGCAGTGTCTAGAAAAAGCCCGTGCTTCGCACACGGTATTTTGTCATGTTGAACATTGATGTTTAGATGATATTTCACTGCTAAAGTTCTGCTGGAAATCATTTATTTCCTTTATATTTTACTTAAATAAATTGTTTACTAATTTATTTAAATTAAATTATCTTTAAAACTTAAGTTTCCATCTCGATGAACTTCATCGGACAACTTCGATTCTCTGACCTCACTATCATCTTTACTGTTCCACTTGCCTAAGCTAAATTAAATAAAAACTCTATTTTTATTTAATTAATTAATTACTAATTAATTATATTTTATTTATTTATTTAATTAAATTCGATTAAATTAAATTCTTGCATTTAAAAACTGTTTCTCTCTTACAATTTCCAAGTCGGATCTGGCATCTCCAAATCAAATGACCACTAAGGGGTGATCACTCACTTTCACTTGGTATCTCCACCGGATCAACCATGCCAGAAAGCCTTGCCTTGACCCTTGCCTTGCCACTCCGATCAGCTCGAAAACACTAGTGAATCCACTCGAAAATCTTGTGCCAACCTCCTCTTTTCCTTCTCCACTTTCTTCTCTGGCCTCGCCTGTACAACGTGCACTGGTGTGCACGTGCACACCTCCACCCGACATCGTGGCGCCTTCGAACCACCACCCACAAGTTCCCTTGTCACCACCGATCATCTATGACCAGTCACCACCACCTCCAGTCACCTCCCCCTCCAAATCATTCTTCCACGTTTTGAAACCGAAAGCTGCTCCTCAATACCCCTACCTACATCGACCTCGTCCGACACCCTCCGACCACCTGGAGACCTCGCACCGCCGCCGATAGCTGCCCCAACTTCCGACGCCGCTCCTCCCCAAGTTCTGGCCCACTCGATCCATCGTGGACCCCACACGACCTCTGGAAATGCTCGAACCCATTTCGTTTCTCAGAACATAAATCGAGCTCGTTAGCTCAATACACTTGCTGGAAAAATTATCTGATATTTTTCCCATGATCCCCGAAGTCTCACCCTCCTCCACGCTCCACGCCTTGGCGTTCAACTACATTGATCATCGGATTTTGGCGACAATGCCATTTCTGTCCATCTCGACTTATCTACCCAATCTCAACGTTTAAAATCTTGAAAACACTTTTAAAAATCATCGTTTGGCCTGTCGATTACATTCATAAACCTGTATTTCGATTATGTGATGTTTGAAAATTTAAGTGTTGAGTTTGAGACAGAGAACCAACTGTTCTTGTCTGTCGGGGTTTTCAAAACAAAATGTTCACGCTCTGATTTCTCTAAATGTTTGTAAATGTTTGAGTATACATAATTAACTCCTACGTATACACACATGTCTTGTGTTTTAAAACAAATCAAAGTGTAGTTTAAAATCAGAGAGTATTTGGTTTTAATAGAGGAAACATAGCAGTATTTCCCTTGTTCACAGTTTAAACTATAAACCCATTCCCCAACCTACTATCCCTTATATACAGAGTTTACTGATGAATATAAACGAGGTGTTCTAGCATCCAAAAGATTGTTAACATCATGATATAACTTGCAGTAACATATATACATGAAATGAGTAAAACTGTTTACAGTAAACAATGAAATCAAACTTGAACTTAGTGAGGTTTACTCACTTGTAAATAGCTCTTGAATTCTTGCTTGAAAATGGATGATAACTCTCAGCAAAAACTTGTATTTGTGTAAAGAGAAAATGCATGGAATTGGACGTGTATTTATAGGAAAATCTCTAAAGTTTTCTACAGCAAACTCTCTACCTACCCCGTTTCTCTCTCTTTCATTTATGGTGTAAAATTGTTACAGCAAAAGTAAGTGTACCTTTCACCGAAACATCTTCTTACCAACCTCTCTTTGGTATCTACTAAGTATATGAGCCTATGCTTGCATTAAATGCAAGGCTTGATTTCATTAAATGCTACACAACACTTGCCATCAAAGTGTAAGAGAATGGATATTTCTCTCCTGATATTTGTTTGCTACTAAATCATTTCAGCCGCATATATATATGTATGAGGGGATTAGGTCCTAATCTACTACTTAATGATGGGTTTGGATCTTGTTTGCTTTTGTATGCTAACTTCCATATGCTAGTTGTAAATAGGATTTAGTTACACTATTTTGTGTTGCCAATATTCTCACTCTTCTCTTAGTTAGAAATTTTGTCACAAATGTTTTGCTTAAGTATGTTATAATATAAATATTAAACATACCTTATATAAGTTAAGTTCTAGTGCAAACCATATATGTATATACATACATATAGGTTATTATATACATTTTAATTGGTTGAGCAACTCAAATATATTTTAATTTCCTCATTAAAATAGATATCAGATGCTTGAAAAATCCAGCCATTACAGATATTTGTTGATTTTAGAATTTGATATTGAATATAAGCTGATATAATTTCTATTTAGAGCCTTGTATTTAATATTGAATTAGATTTTGGGTTGTCGTGAATGGTGTTTTCATTAACACTGTTCTTAAACCCAGTTGAGAAAAGAATAAATCTCTAATAAAGATTTAAAGAATAATTTCCAATTAATTAATATTTAATTGGAATTTAAAATGGAATGTGAATTAGGTTTATTGTAAACTGTGTTTTTAACGACATTCGTTCTTTAACCCAATTTACAGTGAAATTTGATTTGGAATTTATAAATCTTTTTATTAAGATTTAATGGAAAATTTTCAAAGTAAAGTTTTCCAATTTAATATATTAAATTGGAATTGAATGGAATTCGATTTGGTAATAATCGAAATGAGCTTCTATGGAGGAAGACTGTTAATATATATGGAATTTAAAAGACTTTGTCATTATTCCATTTATATTTTTAGTCGGATACGGAAATTAATATCGATTATATATTGATCTGTTTTCCATGAAAATTCCATTATTAATGGAATGTGATTTGGGTTTATTATGAACTGTGTTTTAAATGACATTAGTTCTTTAACCCAGTTAAAGACAGGATTACATGTCTAACATTGTTTTTTGAACTGTATGGTTGATCTCTGTTAAATATATATCTGTTTGGTGGCGGAGAATTTATTCTCTTGCTTAACATCCTTCTCTAAGACGTAGGAGCTTAGAGGTTATAGATAGGTAGAAATCAATAGTACGGTGTAGATTGTCGATGCAGCATGTTTGATTTCCCAAAGTTAAATAATCATTAATGTTGATCTTTGGGAAGATTAGAACTAAGTGGAGTTTTAATGAATCTTTAATTTGATTGAAATGTGAATTGATAATTTAAATTATCAAATTTGGGAAATGATCGAGAGTGGAGTATCACCAGTTTTGCTCCAAGGGATAGTTAATTGTTTAATTAGATTTGAATGGGAAATGGTAATTAATTTTACCGATAACACTGTGGTGTTAGTTACGGAGTAATACTAGTTTTGTTCCATGGGATGAATAGGTTTGGATTGGGAAATTAAATAAATGATTACTTCGGTAAGGTGCTTTAAACCTTACTAGTTTGGAAAACCCTAATATGGTTTGAATGATATCCAAAGGAATATTAAAGGATAAATTTTAAAGAAATTATCTTTGATGAAATTAATGGCAACATATCCCTAAAGATATGAATATTTGGATTAAAAAAATATTCAGAATTGGAATGAGGCATATGTTGTGTTTTTATAGCACTTTTTATTATATACGCGAGTTATTCAGAAAGGCCTGGTTTATACCCATTCTGAATAACTGATTCAACGATAAGTCAACGATAAAGACGATGGTTGAAAACTAGAGGCCTTCACACTGTTTGGATGATTACTGATGTCTTGACTGGGTTGTACACCCCAGACAAGGTCATAAGTGGTGATCGTCCAGACGTACTTGGAGATCGACCGGATATGCGAGGACCTCTTTCCTGTATTGGACATATGGGGCGAGGAATAAGGTGCCTCCGGCTTCATTCAGACCCAGAACGAACTTGTAAATGGATATGTGTCTGACATTGGATTTTATTCTGTGTTGATTTATCTCTATTAAATATATATCTGTTTGGCGGCGAAGAATTTATTCTCTTGTTTAACACCCTTCTCTCAGACGTACGAGCTCAGAGGTTATATATCGATAGACATCAGTCACATGGCGTGAATTGCCTGTGTGACATGCTGAGATGCAAATGATCAAGGATTCCGTTGAAAAGTAGAGTCTTGTGGTTGATGATCAAAGCACGGCTTTAATATAGCATAGCTTTGTGTATAGCGTTAATTTGCGAGCCTCACACCTCGGTATTACTCAAAAACGAGATGAGTGACCCAAGGAGGACATGACATTTCTTTCTAGCTATGGTTGGTGTCATGGTATTGAGCCCAGACATTAATTTATTTTTACCTATGTGGATGTAGGATTGTGAGGTGCCTCAGATATATCGGTTACTACAAAGCCGATGGGTATTGAGTCATCTGGCTCAATTATACCCGATAGGCTGGGGAAACGTGTGTTCAGGAATTGTCAATCCTCAAATGTAAGAGAGGACCGTCCTTGGAGGATCTAGGGGTTGCCTAGAGTGTGTAGTCCCGAGGCATTTGCTAGAGTGTCTCGAAGCGGTTAGGAGTACATCCCTTGCCTAGACTCATGACGAAAATTGTGACAACCCGGATTTTTACAACATGCTAAGACAAGAATCAAGGCAGAATTTAATTATAAAATCTGAATCAGGAGAAACGGGTTGCACCATTGCGTTCGTCTCGGAAAAATACGTGAAATAGAGTCCGAGTTTTCGAAAATCGGAGTCCGTATGACCCAGTTATGGCCCGTCAAAGTTTTCAGAAAAATTCAAATTCAGAAACAGATCGAAATTCAAATCTGGAGCCAAACGAACTGGGCGGGAAAATTCCCGCCCAGGCCCCAGGTCGACTGGGGTGTCGACTGGGGAGTCGACACGCTCAGGGGGCAGGTCGACTGCCCAGTCGACACGGGTGTCGACCTGGGTGGTCCGACCACTTGGGCCTGGGTGCACCTGCTGCTGTCTTGGCTCGGTTTTATGGGCCTGTGACGGATTTTGAGGGCTCAGATCTATCCTAGGGTTTATCCTGTGGCCTAAACTACTCCTAATCTCTATAAAAACACCCTAGGACCTAACCTAAATCACTCAAAATCAATCTAACAACGAAGTGCTGCCCAAATCCCTCTTGATCATGGCCTCCATCTCCAACTCCAAGAGCTTATGCATTCAAATCGGATCCGAATCAAAGGTGCTAGCTTGCTACATCAAATTAAGGGAGTGGATCAACGTTGCTACGCAAATTTCATGACGATTCTTCAACAAAGGAGCCACCTTTCTTCGGCAAGACGATGCATGATCCTTCCCTAAGCCTCGCTATGTAAGTTCTAGCTACTTGTAGATTCTAACGGTGGTTCTAATGTGACATGGAATAAAATACGATGAAACATAAGTATGCTAGCCTATGTGAACCTAATTTTGCCCCTTTTCAATGATCTATGACCTTGGGCTAAGTTTTAGCGACTTAATCATGCCACTCATGTTATGTTTAACCTAGTTTATCTTGCAAGTTTGAATCTTTATCTATGGAATGTTAGCATGAACCTTTGGGAACCGTTTGACTTGTGAAACATTGGCAAAGACTTGACTTTGGGGCTTATGCATGTAAATGAACCCAAACCCCTTATGTTATCATGCATGTTTGTGGCCAAATTCCCTTATGATACTATGCATGTTTGTGGCCAAATTCCCTTATGATATCATGCATGTTTGTGGCTAATCCCGTTGTGACATTATGCATGTTTGAGGCCAAAAACCCCTTATGATGCTATGCATATTTTGAGGCCAAACCCCTTATGATACCATGCATGTTTGTGGACAATCCCTTTTTGGCATCGTGCATGTTTTGAGGCCAATATGTAGCATAGTATCCTTACTATGTTGACTCGCTTTTACTTGGGTTGGAAACACGATTTGGGGTAGGTTAGACGAGCGTGATTATGACATGATAATTGGATATGGGATTTCATGAAAATATGACACTCATGATACACCTAAATGTGGACATGACATGTGGGGTAAACATGGGACTTGAAACTAGACACGTATGGGTTGTAAGTGTAATATGACACTAGACCAAACATGAAAGTGGCCAACTCGAGGTTGGGTTGAGTTTGTAGCATAAATCTACCCGGACCCGCCCGGCTTAACTAGTGGCTACAAACAATAGGACCCAATGTGAGTAGTTCGTCATATAGCACTTAAAACCTGAGGTTAGACTAGGTTGTGGTGTAAAGCTACCCGGACCCGCCCGGCTTAACTAGTAACCACAACAAAGTCTAATGTGAGAGGTTGGGGTGCATTAATCTAATTAATGCCACATGAAAAGGTTAAGTAATTTTGACTAATGACACTTAACTGATATGACACGAATGGGTAGGTTAAGTTAAACCGGACTTGATTTCTTAATGACACTTAACCATATAAGACAATTAGGGGATGGGGTTAAGTAATTTACACTTAACTAATCCGACTTGGTAATTAGATGGTGTTAAGTAACTTAGATTTAACTAATCTAAACACGGTAATTAGATGGGGTTAAGTAACCTGCACTTAACTAATCTAAACATGGTAATTCGATGGGGTTAAGTTAAACACTTAACCAATCTAAACTTGGTAATTCAATGAGGTTAAGTAACCAATACTTAACCAACTTAACATGAAAATTTAATGGGGTTAAGTAACTTATAATTAACCAATTATACATGATGATTTGATGAGGTTAAGTAACCTATACTTAACCAATCTAATATGCGGACCTGATAGGGTTAAGTCATAAGACCTTTTAAATATACTTAACCATTGTAATACGATTAGTGGATGGGGTTAAGCTAACTCATACTTAACCAATCCGACTCGATAATCTGATGGGATTTAGATAATCTATGCTTAATCAATCTAACACGATAATCTGATAGGGTTAAGACAAACAAATACTTAACCAATTTGACTTGATAGGGTTAAGTCATGAGCTTCTTGGTATACTTAACCAACTTGTAGGGCTAAGCCTTGAACTTAAATACTTAGCCAATCTTGACATGATCCGTAGGCGGGTTAAGTCATGAACTTGAATGACAACACTTAACCCATTAGACAAAACCCTAGCTCAGGGGACTAGGTTGAAAATCATAGTTAACAAGGATAGCGGGAAGAGAAGCTAAGTGGTAAACCTTAGTTAAGGATAACTAAGTGATAATTCTTAGTCAAGGAAATTGGACCAGTTCACAGATAGATGAGTAACCCGATACGGTAGGTCATCGCTTAAACACACGTGGAGGAGCGAATTATCTAACTTAGATAAAGGCTCCAACGAACTGGGTGACAGAGCGGTAGCTTCGGGGGACGTGAGGATACTCTTGGTATCCCTCTGTGAGGTTGCAGATGATCCGCCTGGGCTCACAAGAGGTTAAGGTCTGCGGTAGAAGAACCAAGAGTATGCCTTGGTTGCTATGCGAGTGACCTAAAGACGGGAATGGATTAGCGTGGAGTCGACGATACTTGATTTTTGCCCTGGATAGCGCGTCGTCGACTACCTACCATCTTTAGTCAATCGTGTACGTACGGAAAGGCAGAGAACTCCCAACAGACCATATACTTACTGTAGAGTTATGGGTGAGGTTGGCCAATAGGAAAGTGGGGCTACAGTGGGGCCGGGATGTAGTTCTCATACATGATTTTTCTTGGATTGCCTTTCAGTAGTTGAGGGAGGGGTCACGTGGGACCATAGCCACGGATACAAAAACAGACCTTGATATCTGCACCGGCAGATGACTTAAAGCTCCCGACCGAGTTCCGTATTTCTTGATTTGCCCTGGCACGGAACTCAGATGGCACATTGAAATACATGTGCGTCTAGACATGGAAAACGATTCACGATACATACGTGGGATAAAGGGCGTGGTTGACGGGTGGCATAATCCCTAGTGGCCCTAGGTGGCTTGAACCCAAACTGAGACATAGAAACGTTCATTAGGTAGCATAATTCCTAGTGGTCCTAGGTGGCATAAATCATAAGTGAACACGCGATAGTTCATGGTAAGAAAACATAACCAGATCAAGGGTAGCAGTCCAAAACAACTTCAAGGATAAAATGGTACTACGTTGAGGTGGTATAGATTTACATGGGAAAGCCCGTACGGCCTACGGCAAAGGACTGAACTTATATATAGAAAGAAACATACGAGTTGGGACAACCTACATATGCTATATATTAGGTTGACATGGACCATTACATGACATTGGCAAGGGACATTCATAGTTAACATATGACACGGGTTGGGATACTAGTACGAGAGGTGCAGAGCAAATATACACGATAAATACCTTGGGATGTTATACATGATAGATACCGTGGGATGTTACACATGATAGATACCTTGGGATAGTATACTTGATAGAAACCTGATGATGTGATACCTTGATTTATCTTAACACCGTAGTTTATCATGATACCTTAGTTTATCTTGCTACAGCAGTTCATCCAGTTATCTTGGTTTAGCTTATCTATCTTGTCGTCATCCTTATGTTTACTTTCAGTTTATGCATGTCATGTTACCTTTACCTGTTTTTATACTGGAAGTAGATAGGACTTACCAGTCTTTATGACTGACCCCGTTTTGTTTCGCCTCTTTGTCTTTCGTTTCCCCCCAGGTTTTCAGGGAGGAAATGATGTTGTTTAGTTCGGACCTCTTATGCTTGAAGGTCATCATGTATAGCTTGGTCTTCTCTTGGCTATGGATGCTTCACCGCTTTATTTTGGGGAATAATTTATGAAAAGGTTTTATGCTTCTTTACTATTGCAAGACAGGTTTTGATGTATTCTGATGTAAAAGGCTTTAGACCTAATTTTATAAGGTAATGAAATTTGTTTTACTTCCGCTGTTTTATATATGTTCTGTCTTGTAATATTTCTGTGCAAGTTTACTTCGATAAATGCTTCACCAAACCTAGTGCATTTCCTTTGTGAGTGACCCTAGCGGAGGTGGG
Source organism: Allium sativum (assembly GCA_030737875.1). Taxonomy (NCBI): domain Eukaryota; kingdom Viridiplantae; phylum Streptophyta; class Magnoliopsida; order Asparagales; family Amaryllidaceae; genus Allium; species Allium sativum. Next base: position 441,528,953 of record CM060923.1, on the reverse strand, counting down.
GTGTTACATTTGGTATCAGAGCAGAAGGTTACCTGACTGGGCAAAAGTTTTTAAAACCTTCTGAAAACTATTTGAGAAACCGTTTACAAAGAAGCATTTTTCAAGAAAAGTTTTTTTTTAAAAGGCTATTCCCCAAAAGCCATTAGCACTATCCTTTGTTTCCTTGATCGAGTCTCTTTTCCTTTCCCTCCCTCATCCGTAGTCACCGTAGTTTTAACTGCGACTAATCCTTGTCCAGCTAAGTAAGTGTTTTCCGTACGATGGAGGGAGTCCTCGATAGATCTGTTGCCATGCTATAAGAAAGGATAATAAGAGCAAGGATCAAGGACACGGACTTAGGGAAAAGCAACTTGTTGGTATGGCTTGATCCACAATGGAAGACAAGGACGAGATCAGCAAAAAGGCAATCGTATACCATCACTAGCGTACCTAAGGGAAGTGGTACCGTTTCTGTTAAAGGTTTAGCCTTTCTTTTCTATCATCCTATCCAGACTTTGTTTTGATCATATCATTTAAGCCTGCTTCGATAGTCAAGTCTCTGCACCTTAGTACTAGCATGGTAGAGGATCCCATTTTTGTCCCAAATCTTGTTGGAAGATCGGTCCATTTATTCAAGACTTGTTGGGCTATGGATGGATTCTAGGGGTAAAGTGGTTATCCAGTAAGGGATACCATTCTCGGTTTTGAAAAGAGGGTAGTCAGACTCTTAACTTGCCTTGGTAATACCCTCAAAGTCTCATGTAACCTTTTGGGTTCTGTCATGGTTAGTTACCTAGAATCTCTTGATGCATTTATCCGAAATCTTTGATCCCATCGAGTAACGTTCGCCAATAAGACGGATGGTTCATTCCGCTTGATCATGGGTTATAGGAATCACCCTAGTAAGTGCACGTGGTAACATGGATTGGCATCGGTAAATGAGATTCAAAATTCACTAGTGAATTTTGGAGAGCTTGCATGAGTACGCAGATATGGTTGAGCCAAGTATACTAGGGAAAGAATAAGTGAAAGTGGAACGAGAGGCGATAGTGAAATGAGTTCCAACTCATACCTTGGAAATAGGAATCAACGAGCTACGAAATCAAGAAGTCAAAGGCGGTCAAGGCACAATGGAATTAAGCTCATGGAAATGCGGCTTAGACACGCGCATCATGTCTCTTTTTAAGAGTATATCTTTGATCCTTGGTTCACCTGTAGAGCTTACTTGCATGCTATCGCTTGGTGGATATCCTCTCGTTCCTGTTTCTGTTGCAAACCCCGTAAGGAGTTTGTCTTGTTTATCTTCTCGATCCTATCTTGGGAACCTTAGGTAGGACTCTATGGATGTAAACATGTATTTGAAACATGTTATGATTGATATGGTTGCAAATGGTTGCAAGTGGTTGCTCGTGGATGCGCGAATACACGTTAGATACTAGATCGACGCACATACATTTTGCGTTGCATACGCACGAGTATTTATACTTGTTTGAAAGTTAATGTATTGTCATGCGGATGTTGCATATGAATGAATGTTTTTGCACACATGTAGTGTTTATATGACTAGGACTATTTGCATACATGTTGGATTCATGGCACTAAACATATTTTGCATTAGAAAGATCATTCAGGCCTGATCATTAGCATTAGCTAAGGAACATATACACACACTTTCTGAATGTGTTCATAAAGCATTAGGAGTCTTTTAAGGACCATGGTTGCCTGTGGATGATGTTTTGAGTAGATGGATGATGGATGGTAGGATACGTTCTTCCTAACTTGGAGATTTCGGGGACGAAATCCTTTAAGTTGGGGAGAATGTGACAACCCGGATTTTTACAACATGCTAAGACAAGAATCAAGGAAGAATTTAATTATAAAATATGAATCAGGAGAAACGGGTTGCGCCATTGCGTTCGTCTCGGAAAAATACGCGAAATAGAGTCTGAGTTTTCGAAAATCGGAGTCCGTATGACCCAGTTATGGCCCGTCAAAGTTTTCAGAAAAATTCAATTTCAGAAAATAGTTTGAAATTCAAATCTGGAGCCACACGAACTGGGCGGGAAAATTCCCGCCCAAGCCCCAGGTCGACTGGGGTGTCAACTGGGGAGTCAACACGCTCAAGGGCAGGTCGACTGCCCAGTCGACACGGGTGTCGACCTGGGTGGTCCGACCACTTGGGCCTGGGTGCACCTGCTGCTGTCTTGGCTCGGTTTTATGGGCCTGTGACGGATTTTGAGGGCTCAGATCTATCCTAGGGTTTATCCTATGGCCTAAACTACTCCTAATCTCTATAAAAACACCCTAGGACCTAACCTAAATCGCTCAAAATCAATCTAACAATGAAGTGCTGCCCAAATCCCTCTTGATCATGGCCTCCATCTCCAACTCCAAGAGCTTATGCATTCAAATCGGGTCCGAATCAAAGGTGCTAGCTTGCTACATCAAATCAAGGGAGTGGATCAACGTTGCTACGCAAATTTCATGACGATTCTTCAACAAAGGAGCCACCTTTCTTCGTCAAGACGATGCATGATCCTTCCCTAATCCTCGCTATGTAAGTTCTAGCTACTTGTAGATTCTAACGGTGTTCTAATGTGACATGGAATAAAATGCGATGAAACATAAGTATGCTAGCCTATGTGAACCTAATTTTGCCCCTTTTCAATGATCTATGACCTTGGGCTAAGTTTTAGCGACTTAATCATGCCACTCATGTTATGTTTAACTTAGTTTATCTTGCAAGTTTGAATCTTTATCTATGGAATGTTAGCATGAACCTTTGGGAACCATTTGACTTTTGAAACATTGGCAAAGACTTGACTTTGGGGCTTATGCGTTTAAATGAACCAAAACCTGCATGTTTGTGGCCAAATTCCCTTATGATACTATGCATGTTTGTGGCCAAATTCCCTTATGATATCATGCATGTTTGTGGCTAATCCCGTTGTGACATTATGCATGTTTGAGGCCAAAAACCCCTTATGATGCTATGCATATTTTGAGGCCAAACCCCTTACGATACCATGCATGTTTGTGGCCAATCCCTTTTTGGCATCGTGCATGTTTTGAGGCCAATATGTAGCATAGTATCCTTACTATGTTGACTCGCTTTTACTTGGGTTGGAAACACGATTTGGGGTAGGTTAGACGAGCGTGATTATGAAATGATAATTGGACATGGGATTTCATGAAAATATGACACTCATGATACACCTAAATGTGGACATGACATGTGAGGTAAACATGGGACTTGAAACTAGACACGTATGAGTTGCAAGTGTAATATGACACTAGACCAAACATGAAAGTGGCCAACTCGAGGTTGGGTTGAGTTTGTAGCATAAATCTACCCGGACCCGCCCGGCTTAACTAGTGGCTACAAACAATAGGACCCAATGTGAGTAGTTGGTCATATAGCACTTAAAACCCGAGGTTAGACTAGGTTGTGGTGTAAAGCTACCCGGACGCGCCCGGCTTAACTAGTAACCACAACAAAGTCTAATGTGAGAGGTTGGGGTGCATTAATCTAATTAATGCCACATGAAAAGGTTAAGTAATTTTGACTAATGACACTTAATCGATATGACACGAATGGGTAGGTTAAGTTAAACCGGACTTGATTTCTTAATGACACTTAACCATATAAGACAATTAGGGGATGAGGTTAAGTAATTTACACTTAACTAATCCGACTTGGTAATTAGATGGGGTTAAGTAACTTAGACTTAACTAATCTAAACACGGTAATTAGATGGGGTTAAGTAACCTACACTTAACTAATCTAAACATGGTAATTCGATGGGGTTAAGTTAAACACTTAACCAATCTAAACTTGGTAATTCAATGAGGTTAAGTAACCAATAGTTAACCAAATTAACATGATAATTTAATGGGGTTAAGTAACTTATAATTAACCAATTATACATGATGATTTGATGAGGTTAAGTAACCTACACTTAACCAATCTAATATGCGGACCTGATAGGGTTAAGTCACAAGACCTTTTAAATATACTTAACCATTGTAATACGATTAGTGGATGGGGTTAAGCTAACTCATACTTAACCAATCCGACTCGATAATCTGATGGGATTAAGATAATCTATGCTTAATCAATCTAACACGATAATCTGATAGGGTTAAGACAAACAAATACTTAACCAATTTGACTTGATAGGGTTAAGTCATGAGCTTCTTGGTATACTTAACCAACTTGTAGGGCTAAGCCTTGAACTTAAATACTTAGCCAATCTTGACATGATCCGTAGGCGGGTTAAGTCATGAACTTGAATGACAACACTTAACCCATTAGACAAACCCTTAGCTCAGGGGACTAGGTTGAAAATCGTAGTTAACAAGGATAGCGGAAGAGAAGCTAAGTGGTAAACCTTAGTTAAGGATAATTAAGTGATAATTCTTAGTCAAGGAAATTGGACCAGTTCATAGATAGATGAGTAACCGGATACGGTAGGTCATCGCTTGAACACACGTGGAGGAGAGAATTATCTGACTTAGATAAAGGCTCCAACGAACTGGGTGACGGAGCGGTAGCTTCGGGGGACGTGAGGATACTCTTGGTATCCCTCTGTGAGGTTGCAGGTTATCCGCCTGGGCTCACAAGAGGTTAAGGTCTGCGGTAGAAGAACCAAGAGTATGCCTTGGTTGCTATGCGAGCGACCTAAAGACGGGGATGGATTAGCGTGGAGTCGACGATACTTGATTTTTGCCCTGGATAGCGCGTCGTCGACTACCTACCATCTTTAGTCAATCATGTACGTACGGAAAGGCAGAGAACTCCCAACAGACCATATACTTGCTATCAAGTTATGGGTGAGGTTGGCCAATAGGAAAGTGGGGCTATAGTGGGGCCGGGATGTAGTTCTCATACATGATTTTTCTTGGATTGCCTTTCAGTAGTTGAGGGAGGGGTCACGTGGGACCATAGCCACGGATACAAAAACAGACCTTGATATCTGCACCGGCAGATGACTTAAAGCTCCCGACCGAGTTCTGTATTTCTTGATTTTCCCTGGCACGGAACTCGGATGGCACATTGAGATACATGTGCGTCTAGACATGTAAAACGATTCACAATACATACGTGGGATAAAGGGCGTGGTTGACGGGTGGCATAATCCCTAGTGGCCCTAGGTGGCTTGAACCCAAACCGAGACACGGAAACGTTCATTAGGTAGCATAATCCCTAGTGGTCCTAGGTGGCATAAATCCTAAGTGAACACGCGATAGTTCATGGTAAGAAAACATAACCAGATCAAGGGTAGCAGTCCAAAACAACTTCAAGGATAAAATGGTACTACGTTGAGGTGGTATAGATTTACATGGGAAAGCCCGTATGGCCTACGGCAAAGGACTGAACTTATACATGGAAAGAAACATACGAGTTGGGAAAAACTACATATGCTATATATTAGGTTGACATGGACCATTACATGACATTGGCAAGGGACATTCATATTTAACATATGACGCGGGTTGGGATACTAGTACGAGAGGTGCAGAGCAAATATACACGATAATACCTTGGGATTTTATACATGATAAATACCGTGGGATGTTACACATGATAGATACCTTGGGATAGTATACTTGATAGAAACCTGACGATGTGATACCTTGATTTATCTTGACACCGTAGTTTATCATGATACCTTAGTTTATCTTGCTACAGCAGTTCATCCGGTTATCTTGGTTTAGCTTATCTATCTTGTCGTCATCCTTATGTTTACTTTCAGTTTATGCATGTCATGTTACCTTTACCTGTTTTTATACTGGAAGTAGATAGGACTTACCAGTCTTTATGACTGACCCCATTTTGTTTCGCCTCTTTGTCTTCCGTTTCCCCCCCAGGTTTTGAGGGAGGAAATGATGTTGTTTAGTTCGGAACTCTTATGCTTGAAGGTCATCATGTATAGCTTGGTCTTCTCTTGGCTATGGCTGCTTCACCACTTTATTTTGGGGAATAATTTATGAAAAGGTTTTATGCTTCTTTACTATTGCAAGACAGGTTTTGATGTATTCTGATGTAAAAGGCTTTAGACCTTATTTTATAAGGTAATGAAATTTGTTTTACTTCTGCTGTTTTATATATGTTCTGTCTTGTAATATTTCTGTGCATGTTTACCTCGATAAATGCTTCACCAAACCTAGTGCATTCCCTTTGTGAGTGACCCTAGCGGAGGTGGGGTGTTACATTTGGTATCAGAGTAGAAGGTTACCTAACTGGGCAAAAGTTTTTAAAACCTTCTGAAAACTATTTGAGAAACCGTTTACAAAGAAGCATTTTTCAAGAAAAGATTTTTTTTAAAGGCTATTCCCCAAAAGCCATTAGCACTATCCTTTGTTTCCTTGATCGAGTCTCTTTTCCTTTCCCTCCCTCATCCGTAGTCACCGTAGTTTTAACTGCGACTAATCCTTGTCCAGCTAAGTAAGAGTTTTCCGTACGATGGAGGGAGTCCTCGAGAGACCTGTTGCCATGCTATAAGAAAGGATAATAAGAGCAAGAATAAAGGACACGGACTTAGGGATAAGCAACTTGTTGGTATGGCTTGATCCACAAAGGAAGACAAGGACGAGATCAGCAAAAAGGCAATCGTATACCATCACTAGCGTACCTAAGGGAAGTGATACCATTTCTGTTAAAGGTTTAGCCTTTCTTTTCTATCATCCTATCCAGACTTTGTTTTGATCATATCATTTAAGCCTGCTTCGATAGTCGAGTCTCTGCACCTTAGTACTAGCATGGCAGAGGATCCCATTTTTGTCCCAAATCTTGTTGGAAGATCGGTCCATTTATTCAAGACTTGTTGGGCTATGGATGGATTTACGGATAAAGTGGTTATCCAGTAAGGGATACCATTCTCGGTTTTCAAAAGAGGGTAGTCAGACTCTTAACTTGCCTTGGTAATACCCTCGAAGTCTCGTGTAACCTTTTGGGCTTTGTCATGGTTAGTTACCTAGAATCTCTTGATGCATTTATCGGAAATCTTTGATCCCATCGAGTAACGTTCGCCAATAAGACGGATGGTTCATTCCGCTTGAGCATGGGTTATAGGAATCACCCTAGTAAGTGCACGTGGTAACATGGATTGGCATCGGTAAACGAGATCCAGAATTCACTAGTGAATTTTGGAGATCTTGCATGAGTACGCAGATATGGTTGAGCCAAGTATACTAGGGAACGAATAAGTGAAAGTGGAATGAGTGGCGATAGTGAAATGAGTTCCAACTCATACCTTGGAAATTGGAATCAAGGAGCTACGAAATCATGAAGTCAAAGGCGGTCAAGGCACAATGGAATTAAGCTCATGGAAATGCGGCTTAGACACGCGCATCATGTCTCTTTTTAAGAGTATATCTTTGATCCTTGGTTCACCTGTAGAGCTTACTTGCATGCTATCGCTTGGCGGATATCCTCTTGGTCCTGTTTCTGTTGCAAACCCCGTAAGGAGTTTGTCTTGTTTATCTTCTCGATACTATCTTGGGAACCTTAGGTAGGACTCTATGGATGTAAACATGTATTTGAAACATGTTATGATTGATATGGTTGCAAATGGTTGCAAGTGGTTGCTCGTGGATGCGCGAATACACGTTAGATACTAGATCGACGCACTCACATTTTGCGTTGCATATGCACGAGTATTTATACTTGTTTGAAAGTTAATGTGTTGTCATGCGGATGTTGCATATGAATGAATGTTTGTGCACGCATGTAGTGTTTATATGACTAGGACTATTTGCATACATGTTGGATTCATGGCACTAAACATATTTTGCATTAGAAAGATCATTCAGGCCTGATCATTAGCATTAGCTAAGGAACATATACACACACTTTCTGCATGTGTTCATAAAGCATTAGGAGTCTTTTAAGGACCATTGTTGCCTGTGGATGATGTTTTGAGTAGATGGATGATGGATGGTAGGATACGTTCTTCCTAACTTGGAGATTTCGGGGACGAAATCCTTTAAGTTGGGGAGAATGTGACAACCCGGATTTTTACAACATGCTAAGACAATAATCAAGGAAGAATTTAATTATAAATTCTGAATCAGGAGAAACGGTTTCGCCATGGCGTTCGTCTCGGAAAAATACGCGAAATAGAGTCTGAGTTTTCGAAAATCGGAGTCCGTATGACCCAGTTATGGCCCGTCAAAGTTTTCAGAAAAATTCAAATTCAGAAAACAGTTCGAAATTCAAATCTGGAGCCAAACGAACTGGGCGGGAAAATTCCCGCCCATGCCCCAGGTCGACTGGGGTGTCGACTGGGGAGTCGACACGCTCAAGGGGCAGGTCGACTGCCCAGTCGACACGGGTGTCGACCTGGGTGGTCCGACCACTTGGGCCTGGGTGCACCTGCTGCTGTCTTGGCTCGGTTTTATGGGCCTGTGACGGATTTTGAGGGCTCAGATCTATCCTAGGGTTTATCCTATGGCCTAAACTACTCCTAATCTCTATAAAAACACCCTAGGACCAACCTAAATCACTCAAAATCAATCTAACAATGAAGTGCTGCTCAAATCCCTCTTGATCATGGCCTCCATCTCCAACTCCAAGAGCTTGTGCATTCAAATCGGATCTGAATCAAAGGCGCTAGCTTGCTACATCAAATCAAGGGAGTGGATCAACGTTGCTATGCAAATTTCATGACGATTCTTCAACAAAGGAGCCACCTTTCTTCGTCAAGACGATGCATGATCCTTCCCTAAGCCTCGCTATGTAAGTTCTAGCTACTTGTAGATTCTAACGGTGGTTCTAATGAGACATGGAATAAAATGCGATGAAACATAAGTATGCTAGCCTATGTGAACCTAATTTTGCCCCGTTTCAATGATCTATGACTTCGGCTAAGTTTTAACGACTTAATCATGCCACTCATGTTATGTTTAACTTAGTTTATCTTGCAAGTTTGAATCTTTATCTATGGAATGTTAGCATGAACCTTTGGGAACCATTTGACTTGTGAAACATTGGCAAAGACTTGACATTGGGGCCTATGCATGTAATTGAACCCAAACCCCTTATGTTATCATGCATGTTTGTGCCAAATTCCCTTATGATACTATGCATGTTTGTGGCCAAATTCCCTTATGATATCATGCATGTTTGTGGCTAATCCCATTGTGACATTATGCATGTTTGAGGCCAAAAACCCCTTATGATGCTATGCATATTTTGAGGCCAAACCCCTTATGATACCATGCATTTTGTGGCCAATCCCTTTTTGGCATCGTGCATGTTTTGAGGCCAATATGTAGCATAGTATCCTTACTATGTTGACTCGCTTTTACTTGGGTTGGAAACACGATTTGGGGTAGGTTAGACGAGCGTGATTATGACATGATAATTGGACATGGGATTTCATGAAAATATGACACTCATGATACACCTAAATGTGGACATGACATGTGGGGTAAACATGGGACTTGAAACTAGACACGTATGAGTTGCAAGTGTAATATGACACTAGACCAAACATGAAAGTGGCCAACTCGAGGTTGGGTTGAGTTTGTAGCATAAATCTACCCGGACCCGCCCGGCTTAACTAGTGGCTACAAACAATAGGACCCAATGTGAGTAGTTGGTCATATAGCACTTAAAACCTGAGGTTAGACTAGGTTGTGGTGTAAAGCTACCCGGACCCGCCCGGCTTAACTAGTAACCAAAACAAAGTCTAATGTGAGAGGTTGGGGTGCATTAATCTAATTAATGCCACATGAAAAGGTTAAGTAATTTTGACTAATGACACTTAATCGATATGACACGAATGGGTAGGTTAAGTTAAACCGGACTTAATTTCTTAATGACACTTAACCATATAAGACAATTAGGGGATGGGGTTAAGTAATTTACACTTAACTAATCCGACTTGGTAATTAGATGGGGTTAAGTAACTTAGACTTAACTAATCTAAACACGGTAATTAGATGGGGTTAAGTAACCTGCACTTAACTAATCTAAACATGGTAATTCGATGGGGTTAAGTTAAACACTTAACCAATTTAAACTTGGTAATTCAATGAGGTTAAGTAACCAATAGTTAACCAAATTAACATGATAATTTAATGGGGTAAAGTAACTTATAATTAACCAATTATACATGATGATTTGATGAGGTTAAGCAACCTACACTTAACCAATCTAATATGCGGACCTGATAGGGTTAAGTCACAAGACCTTTTAAATATACTTAACCATTGTAATACGATTAGTGGATGGGGTTAATCTAACTCATACTTAACCAATCCGACTCGATAATCTGATGGGATTAAGATAATCTATGCTTAATCAATCTAACACGATAATCTTATAGGGTTAAGACAAACAAATACTTAACCAATTTGACTTGATAGGGTTAAAGCATGAGCTTCTTGGTATACTTAACCAACTTGTAGGGCTAAGCCTTGAACTTAAATACTTAGCCAATCTTGACATAATCCGTAGGCGGGTTAAGTCATGAACTTGAATGACAACACTTAACCCATTAGACAAAACCCTAGCTCAGGGGACTAGGTTGAAAATCGTAGTTAACAAGGATAGCGGGAAGAGAAGCTAAGTGGTAAACCTTAGTTAAGGATAACTAAGTGATAATTCTTAGTCAAGGAAATTGGACCAGTTCACAGATAGATGAGTAACCCGATACGGTAGGTCATCGCTTGAACACACGTGGAGGAGCGAATTATATGACTTAGATAAAGGCTCCAACGAACTGGGTGACGAAGCGGTAGCTTCGGGGGACGTGAGGATACTCTTGGTATCCCTCTGTGAGGTTGCAGATTATCCGCCTAGGCTCACAAGATGTTATGGTCTGCGGTAGAAGAACCAAGAGTATGCCTTGGTTGCTATGCGAGCGACCTAAAGACGGGGATGGATTAGCGTGGAGTCGACGATACTTGATTTTTGCCCTGGATAGCGCGTCGTCGACTACCTACCATCTTTAGTCAATCGTGTACGTACGGAAAGGCAGAGAACTCCCAACAGACCATATACTTGCTATCGAGTTATGGGTGAGGTTGGCCAATAGGAAAGTGGGGCTATAGTGGGGCCGGGATGTAGTTCTCATACATGATTTTTCTTGGATTGCCTTTCAGTAGTTGAGGGAGGGGTCACGTGGGACCATAGCCACGGATACAAAAACAGACCTTGATATCTGCACCGGCAGATGACTTAAAGCTCCCGGCCGAGTTCCGTATTTCTTGATTTGCCCTGGCACGGAACTCGGATGGCACATTGAGATACATGTGCGTCTAGACATGGAAAACGATTAACAATACATACGTGGGATAAAGGGCGTGGTTGACGGGTGGCATAATCCCTAGTGGCCCTAGGTGGCTTGAACCCAAACCGAGACACGGAAACGTTCATTAGGTAGCATAATCCCTAGTGGTCCTAGGTGGAATAAATCCTAAGTGAACACGCGATAGTTCATGGTAAGATAACATAACCAGATCAAGGGTAGCAGTCCAAAACAACTTCAAGGATAAAATGATACTACGTTGAGGTGGTATAGATTTACATGGGAAAGCCCGTACGGCCTACGGCAAAGGACTGAACTTATACATGGAAAGAAACATACGAGTTGGGAAAAACTACATATGCTATATATTAGGTTGACATGGACCATTACATGACATTGGCAAGGGAGATTCATAGTTAACATATGACGCGGGTTGGGATACTAGTACGAGAGGTGCAGAGCAAATATACACGATAAATACCTTGGGATGTTATACATGATAGATACCGTGGGATGTTACACATGATAGATACCTTGGGATAGTATACTTGATAGAAACCTGACGATGTGATACCTTGATTTATCTTGACACCGTAGTTTATCATGATACCTTAGTTTATCTTGCTACAACAGTTCATCCGGTTATCTTGGTTTAGCTTATCTATCTTGTCGTCGTCCTTATGTTTACTTTCAGTTTATGCATGTCATGTTACCTTTACCTGTTTTTATACTGGAAGTAGATAGGACTTACCAGTCTTTATGACTGACCCCGTTTTGTTTCGCCTCTTTGTCTTCCGTTTCCCCCCCCCCCAGGTTTTCAGGGAGGAAATGATGTTGTTTAGTTCGGACCTCTTATGCTTGAAGGTCATCATGTATAGCTTGGTCTCCTCTTTACTATGGCTGCTTCACCGCTTTATTTTGGGGAATAATTTATGAAAAGGTTTTATGCTTCTTTACTATTGCAAGACAGGTTTTGATGTATTCTGATGTAAAAGGCTTTAGACCTTATTTTATAAGGTAATGAAATTTGTTTTACTTCCGCTGTTTTATATATGTTCAGTCTTGTAATATTTCTGTGCATGTTTACCTCAATAAATGCTTCACCAAACCTAGTGCATTCCCTTTGTGAGTGACCCTAGCGGAGGTGGGGTGTTACAAAAATCCAATTTCCAATACCTGATATTCGGTTTTATTTGTAGAGCCTAGCATGACGACATAGTGGGATGGGGCACTATGAAGTCTATGATTGATACATTTATATTTGAAGTTTTTTCATACACTTTACACTATAATAGTATCAAGATGATTTGTTTTAAACGTACCAAGCATGTTTGGCTATTATAAGGGAAAACTCTATCCTTCGGCTTGCGTTGCATTATGTGATGGGACCTGAGTCTTATAATAGCTACATTTTTTTCAAAAAGCATTGCGCTGTTTGTAACTGTTTATGCACTGGTATTCTTGGAAGGAAACCCATTCCGTGTTATACGGCGTGGTCCCTAGATTTACCAATTTTTAAAGTAAAGTTTTAAATAACTATTTTTGTTCTCACACATGTCACATGATTGACCTAGAGTTTATTGTTTTAACCTAAACTCTGGGTACCCCTAATTTCCACACGGGCAGTTAGTAGTTTTGGTTTTGCAGATTTATATTCATAGGATCCTGGTTTATAGTTGGAATGATATTCGAAAAGCTCTGTATTCGTGTATCTCTTTTAGTTGTGTTTTGTATTATTTTCCGCTGCATTGTCAATTGTATATCTCTGTTAATTATCAAATGTATATTATTTGTTCATATTCTGTATATTCTTGTACCCTGATGTAAATTGTTGTAATAAGCAATGAAATGTTCTTCTGTTTGCGTTCTGATTTGTCATGTTCTTAGACAATCTGTTCTTTCTTCTCTTCGGAGACCGGGGAAGTTCGGGTTGTCTCAATTACTCTTTTATATTTTCATCACCTTTAATCTCTTTAACCTTACAACTAAATTACATAAAAATGGGAATTCAATGCAATATATTTACCTAAAACTAAAAAAACTTTTATTTTAAAACTGGTATCTTAAATTATTTGATTGTTTTATTTTTAAATCACTTTTAATTTTAGATGATGGAAATTTGAACTTATTTTTTTAAATATTAGAATATTAACTAGTTAAATTTTTGTGTAAAATTTAAACATGATTAGATTTGAATGAAAGATTGAAGAATTTAGTACTTTATATAACATTAATTTTAGTAGTTAGTTTTAATTTATAATTTTTATATTTAATTTAAGTGAAAACTGTTAAAATTGACTGTATATAAGTGTTGCTTGTAACGATAAGAATATATTTTAATCCTCAAAAGAAATATAAAATTAATTTAACCAGTGACATAAATTAATTTATAATATACTAACTTTACAAGAGAAATTATATTGAGTATATATAATGCAAACAAGGGAGAATTGCATATATTTTCATTTTTTAATATTGATTCTTTTTTAATAAAGTCATTTTGGTCTGAAATTTTATTTAAAATCTCATGGTGTAGGTAAAGCAATTTGCAGTGTTTGAATACAATTTGCCATAATTAATTGCAGTTAAAGTGAATTAATAGGGTAATGGTAGAAGACTGATACAACAGATTTTATTCAAGCATCAAGTAGGACGAAAATGTAACAATGTATGGAATAATAAGGTAAATATCGAATTAACTGAGACTTAATCGAATTTAAGTTATGATAAATAAATTGATTGCAATTAAATATTTCGTTACCGTACATTAAATGATAAATGGAAGTTACTAACATAATAGGATATAACTAAAAATGTCAACTATATATATAAGTTCAAGATTAGTTGAATAAAAAGAATTGAAATTGAATCAAACCAATTTATTGGAATTAAATATATATCGAATTACTAAGACTTAAATTAAGTTGATTATTTTGAATTTTAACGTTCAACAAGAATTGGTAAATAATTGAATTTGACATTTATAACATATGTAATTGATTCCTATAACTAATATTAGCCTTAATTTAAGTTAGCAACGTTTGGAATTGAATTAAATACGAATAAGAAAAGATTGATTGTTTTATTTATCTCACTAATCATTGAGATTCTTTTACAAATAAACATCCATAAAGTCTAACCTAATTCATGTTTCCAACTTCTTGTTGTTTCATTGTCATGAAAATCCTATTGTTTCTCTTAGAAAAAAAATTAAATCAATCCTCCTCTTTCAAAAATGTATAACCATTCAAAGAAAATTCCTAAATTTTTGAAAATTATTTCTCTAGGTTACTTGAACCATGATCTTCATTTCCATTCGTGTCTTGTAGGTTGCGACGCCATGCGAAGTGGAAGAGATGAAGGAGAGAAGTCGATGGGTTTGGACATAAATTGGGTTCAGTTTTGTTTAATTACCTATAGCATGCATGAGGATGGTGAGCAGAAGACGGGTGATGTTGCGATCCGAAATCCCCCTTACGGGAAATCACGAATTGTACAGAGGACAAGACGAATCAGAATACAAACAAAAGAACATTTCATTGCTTATTACAACAATTCCATCAGAATACAAGAATATAACAGAGTATGAATAAATATTACACATAAAATATTAGAGATTTAAATTACATTTAAATACATCACAGCGGAAAAACAATACAAAGCACAACTGAAAACAGATACACGGATTCAGAGGTTTCCGAATATCGCTTCAGCTGTAAACTAGGATCCTGTGAATATAAATCTGCAAAACCAAAACTACTACCTGCCCATATGGAAATAGGGGCACCCAGAGTTTAGGTCAAAACAATAAACTCCAGGTCAGTCATGTGACTGGTGTGAGAACTAAAACAGTTATTAATCTTTATTTTAAAGTTAGGTAAATCGAGGGACAACGCCGTATAACCCGGAACGGGTTTCCTCCCAAGAATACCAGTGCATAAAACAAACAGCGCAATGCTAAATAAAGAACAATGAAGCTATTATAAGACCCAGGTCCCATCACACAATGCAACGCAAGCCGGAGGAAAGGGTTTTCCCTTATAATAGCCAAATATGCTTGATACGTGAAATTTTATCTTTTATTATTACTATAAGTGAAGAAAACAACTTCAAATATAAATGTATCAATCATAGACGGCATGGGTACCATATATCATGTCGCCAATACTAGGCTCTACAATCAAAACCGCTTCCATCATGGTGGCTCCTGACTCAAAAGATCGATCGGGTAGTACAATCCACAACGGCTTACATCTCAGCGAGAGAAAACACCGTAATGCACATCCGCACTTTTGGGAAATCGAGTATCACTGCGACTTACGTCCCGGCTAGAGAAAACACCGCTTACTCTATCCCTCAGGGAATCGGGGGGTGTGCCCTATCCCTCACCTCGGTCGACCGAATCCACGACACCATGAAGGTGCCCATCCTCTAAAAAGCATACTGATCTAACCATCAGTTTACCACCATACCGGGGTGTGAGGCTCGCGAATTAATGCTACACAAAGTCGTGCTATATTAAAGCTGCGCTTTGATCATCATCCACCAAACTTTGCTTTTCAACAAAAGTTTGGATCACTGCATCTCAGCATGCCACACTATCAATCCATACCATACCACTAATTTCTGCCAATATATAACCTCTGAGCTCGTATGTCTTAGAGAAGGATGTTAAGCAAGAGAATAAATTCTCCGCCACCAAACAGATATATATTTAGCAGAGATCAACGAATACAGTATAAAGGAATACAATGTCAGACACACCGTCCATTTACAAGTCCGTTCTGAGTCTAAACGAAACTGTAGTAACCTTATTCCTCACATATCCGTACAATCAACAAGTACGTCCGGACGGCTACCACTTTAGCCTCCTTCAAGGTAGCTACTCCCATCGTGAGCATCAGTAGCACCCATCCATTCGATGTGAAGATCGTCGGTCTTGCACCGTCTTCAATGTCTTCGACTTATCATCGAATCAGTTATTCAGAATGGGTTAATCTCGGCCTTTCTGAATAACTCACGTATCTTATAATCAAGTGCTATAACAACACATCATACGCCTCATTCCAATCCAGAATATTCTTTTATTCAAATATTCTTCTCCTTTAGGAAAGGTTCCCATTAATTTTATCAAAGATAAATTCTTTAAATTTATTCTTTAATCTTCCTTTGGATATCAAACCATATTAAGGTTTTCCAAACTAGTCGGGATTAGCGAACTGCACCGAAGTAATCATTTATTTTAGTTCCCAATCCCAACCTATTCATCCCACAGAGCAAAACTGGTAATACTCCATATCTAACACCATAGTGTTATCAGTAAATTTAATTACCATTTCATGTTCAAATCAAGTTAAAGATTTAACTATCGCTAGGAGTAAAACTGGTGATACTCCACTCTCGATCATTTTCTTGAATTGATCCTTTTAATTATCACATTCACTTTTTAATCTAATCAAAGATTCATTACAACCCCTTTTTGTTTTAATCTTCCCAAAAATCAATATTAACGATTATTCAACGCTAAGAAATTAATCTTATCTTCAACTGGGTTAAAGAACCAATGTCATTTAAAACACTGTTCACGATAAACCCAAAATCTCATTCCATTAATTCCGGAGTCTTCACGGAAAATCAATATTAACATATAATGGATATCAATTTCCGTATCCGACTAATAATATAAATGGAATAATGACAAAGCCTTTTAAATTCCATATATATTAACAGTCTTCCTCCACAGAAATTCACTTCGATTATTACCAAATCGAATTCCATTCAATTCCAATTTAATATATTAAATTGGAAATCTTTACTTTGGAAAATTCCATAAATCTTAATTAAAAGATTATAAATTCCAAATCATATTCTTCGCTGTTAATTGGATTAAAGAACAAGTGTTATTTAAAACACCGTTCACAATAAACCCAAAAATCCCATTCTTTTATTCCATTCCAATTAAATATTAATTAATTGGAAAACTTCATTAAATCTAAATAGAAAGATTTATTCTTTCATCAACTGGATTTAAGAACGGTGTTAATGAAGACACCACTCACGGCAAACCCAAAATCAAATTTGATATCAAGTACAAGGCTCTGAATAGAAAATATATCGGCTTATATTCAATATCAAATTCTGAAATTAACAAATATCGTATTGGAATAATGATATATATATATATATATATATATATATATATATATATATATATATCTTCCAAATTCCACCACAACGTCCGTGTAATCACGGAATCCAATATCAAAATATTCCAAAGATAATTTCGATTCAAATCCATTCCAATTTGTATATTGGAAATTTTGGTTGTTTTTAAACCTTTTCAAATCCAATTTATTTATTTTTAAAATAAATAAGTCATTATTCTAGTTAACAATTAGTTCATTTCGATAAAAATACATTTTTATCTTTTCAAATATGGAATTTTTCATCCTAACCCTTTCCAAATCATTTATTATGATTTTACATAATTTTTCCATATTTTATTATCGCCGGTATAGTCGGTTTCCAATAACGACCACCGAACAGCATCCATAGCAACCTTTTCTAAAATTGATTTGGACATATATCCAAATCCAACCGTTAGATTTCAAATCTCTTGTATTCATCGGAAATCTCTTTTCGATACGAACCCAACGGTTCCGGTTTTAGGAGAATCCGACGGTCGTATCTCCCGTAACGTCCATTTGAAGTTAATGGTCGAAATTCGCGAACTGCCGCTGCGCGGCGCGTTCTATTCAGGCGATAATAATATATATATATATATATGTGTATATATATATATATTATTTCATCAATTTCCATTTAAAACGAATTTTATAAATCGTTTTAAATTCGTTTCAAAAACGATTTCAACTTCTATTTCAAATTCAAATCAAAATTGAATTTTTTCTTATAAATTCATTTCAATTTAATTCGAATTTCAAATTCATTTCAATTCAATTCGAATTTCAAATTTCTTTTCAATTCAATTTGAATTTCAAATTCATTTCAGTTTAATTTGAATTTCAAATTCATTTCAATTCGAATTTCAAATTCAAATTCAATTTAATTTGAATTTCAAATTCAATTTCAATTTAATTCGAATTTCAAATCTATTTCAATTTAATTCGAATTTCAATTCTGTTTCAATTTAATTCGAATTTTAATTTTATTTCAATTTAATTCTGTTGTATATAACGGTGTTGTATACACAATTATATAATTTTTGTTTGATGATAACAACCAAATATATTTTATTATTAATGTGTTTGTTATTGTACTGTTATATTACAATAGACAGGAATATAACATTTATATTTAAATAAAATACGACTGTACAGAAATTCAAATATTCACAGTATTTTATTTAGATATAATATTTTATTACAAACATTCAAACAGTACAATTTTTTTAACTCCGCTATTTTAATACATCACTGATATACATTTCACATTCACTCATATACACTTTTACACATTGTTTTTGTTTTTTTGTCTTCTGTCTTCATAGCTCTCTGTCAATCCAGTCATCATCCTCTTACCTGTCACAAAGAAACACACACACACAGTTCACTGCAACAGAAATAATATTCTAAATTCTAGCAGATATAATTTTTATTTTAAAAATTTTATTTGCCTCAGTTTTATGGTGTGTTTCTTATCATTTTTCATGACTTGATCTGATTTATAAAACCATCAATCTATGTCTAGACAGCTTGTGATACTCACAGTGATACACTGTAAATACCACAAGGTAGACAGTATGTATATACAATGCAGGGACAGGGAAATCTATTCTGGATGGTTGCATATACACATGTGTATATATATACACACATGTGCACTGCCTCGCCAATACGGTGAGCAACTGAGGAGTAGGCACGTGGACCATCTTGACTCAGTGCACACATGAAAACAACTCAATATAAAGTCAACATCATGTTCAAAGGTCGAGCAACAAAGTCAACACATCAAAACATGGTTCAACCCAAACGACTACACAATATTAAACCAAGTGGTCGAGCAAATGAATGGTACAAATATGAGAACAGTACACGTGCCAAAACTGGTGATACACAAGAATCAGTTTCAGAATTTACAAACAGTGATCACAAATGCAAATGCATAGCAGCATGAAGAAGTGATTCAGTTTCCAGAATTGAAGATCTTCTTTGAAACAGTGATGGTCGCAAAGTGTTGTGACAATTCAACATTAGCAGAACAAGGCAAACAAAATGGCCAAAGTTTCTAGCTCAAATTATTATGGTGCAAGAGAATCCATTCAAGGCAGCAAAGGTCAAATAGTTAAGACTAACCAAAAATGAAGCTACAGCAAGTGAAAGTTCAATTTCCAATCAATAATGGAACAAAACAGTTTACAAGTTCAGATACACGTCTACATGCAACATCGTATTTCAAGATTTTTGGTAAAAGTGCATAGCATTTCATACTCGGCAAAATCAAGTGTACAAGTGCAAGTCTGGCATGTACATGTCAATGCAGAAAAGAGGTATAGGACAAAGCATAGGGTGACATGTGATTTGGCAAGAATTCAAAGCAGTGCCAACTTAAATGACAGTATGGTGATAACATTACTAATGTTCAAACTCAGTTTTTCACAAACATCCACAACCCAAAGATGAACAAGTGTAAGTTTCAACTATCAAAAATGGCATGTTCAAATTCACAAACTAGTCAAAGAACAAGTGCAAATTTTAGCAAATCTCATAGTTGTATTATTCACAAGCCATGATGAAACACAGGAGTATACAAGAATTCAGGTGAACCATACAACTAACAAAATGGAAAACAAACAGCTCATGTACATATGGTCATACAACAATGGATTAGCAAGCAGTTTTTTTTTTGGACAAAGCATGAATTTTTTCTAAATAATGAAGTGCATCAAAACAGAATTGAGCATTTTTTTAGGCAAAAAACCCCATTGACATTTCAGCATGTTTTCAAATCAGTGGGCAATATTTTTGGCAAGTTTAATAACCAGAAATAGGAGCAATCAAAGAAAATTGTTTCTGGACAAAGATCTTTTTTTTTCAAAAATTCAATCAAAGATTTTTTTCAAAGAAATAAAGTTAAGAGATCTGTGTTTCCAGTTTTTACGAATGGAATTGTGCAAATCAGTTTCCAGGAATGCAGTAGTAATTTTGGCAACTACCAAGCAACCATTACTTATTTCCTGGTCTATCACATACATTCAAAGCCAAGAATAAATGGTTTAAAATTGGCAAAATATTAATTGTGAAAGTCGAATTATGGTTGCCAAATTTTCAGAGTGGTTTATAAAATCATGTTCTAGTTGATCAATTCGGTTTAAATGTTTTCCAGAAATGAACATCACATTCGAAGGCAACAAATTTTTTTCAAAATCACATACATATACTAATTTCTAGAATGATGTAAAAATGCGCAAGGATTAAGGAAATTAATCAGTTTGTTTCCTGAAATAAATCATGCCAGAAATGGATGTATTAAAGCATGTCCAGATTCATCACAAAGTTTGTTTTTATCTCGGCTAATTTACAGAGAAACAAAAGGGGCAAAATCAATTCAAGCCGAGAATCAAAAGGGGAAACAACACAAAATCAGGTCAAGCCAATAAATTGAAATCAGAGTTTAAGGGTTTCGTTCCTACCCTATTTTAACACCGATTACATCACTGGCAACATAGATCGAAACCAACAAACAACTCGCAAGCTTTTCAAAGCAATAGAATTCAAATTACTCACCGTTTCGATCTCGAGAGAGAGAGAGAGAGAGCAAAGCCCAAAATCAAAGCACCAGAAATCGACAGGGATTCGAGCATTAGAAGCCTCATCCAGATTTGAAGAAGCATCAAGCAATCGATCGATTTGGGGGCAAAAAAGAAAAACCTAGGCCGCCATATTTTTCTCCAGAAAACAAAAGGGGATCGGGCAGTTGAATTAAAAAAAGGGCCGGCCTATTCCTAATTTGACTAGGCTAAGTTTAAAAAGGGGATGACCCTTTAATTAATTTTCTAGGATTTTGTTTTTATTTATTTTGTATTTTATTTTTCTTGTATAATCGTCGTTGGTTTTTCTAGTTTCATCTAAAACTAGGATTTACAAATTACTGGTCTGTAGTCTGGGAAAATCTGGTCTAGAGTACACAGGCCAGTCTAGGGTTTTGAGCGTAAGGTTAGAATAGGAGCAGGGTTTGCGAGTGTACATGGTCTTGTATGCGGGATCTGTTCTATCACCTAGTAGGAATCTTAGAAATGCAGCAGTAGGCAGGATTTTGCCGAAGCTGGGTATATCTGTGTGTGATTTATTTTTTGCATTTATGTTTCTACTATATTATGTGATCTGTTAATTATTATATATCTCGTTAGATTTTTAATTCAGTTAAAAACTGTGATAAACCCTATTCATCCCCCCTTTAGGGTTAATCTAGATCCAACAAGTGGTATCAGTCGATAGAGAGTCAGTCCAGTTCATCTCCAACTATTTTCAATGGAACAGATTTTTTAAACTGGAAATCCAAAATGGAATTTTATCTCAAATCTGTTAATATTAAATATTGGGATGTTGTTATCAATGGATTTGATAGTGTAGATATTACTTTCAATACCCATGCTATGAAAATTATATTTGATTATCTTAGTACTGAACAGTTTAATCTTATCTGCCATTGTTTATCTGCACAGGAAATCTGGGATACTCTCAATACAAAGTATGGAAGATCTGACAACGGTAGCTCAAAACCCGAGAAAGTCAACTTAGATTCAGAGTTCTGTTTAACAGGATTTATAAATAAAAATTCAGAAGGATCAGATGATGGAGAATCAACAGATGCTGAAATGGAAAATTTCTCATACGAAGACTTAGTTTACATGTGTCTTGATTTAACGAAATTTGTTGATAAACTTCAACTGAAAAATAAGTCCTTGAAATCTAAGAATTTTGAGTTGACCAGCAAAATTGATGATTTGGAATCACAACTTGAATATGTTGAAAATTCTTCAAATTCTGTTTGCAAAAATTGTTTGAAATTGAAAACCAATCTTGTTCATCTCAATAAAAATATTCAAAAGTTTGAAAATGAAATTCTGATCTTAAATGAGAACAAGACTGAGTTATAAAATTTGAATAACTTTCTGCAAAAGGAATTTGAAAATTTTAAAATAGATATAAATTCCAAATTTGAAATTGCTGAAAAGGAGAACTTGTTGAAATCAAATTTGATTTTAGAAGAACTTGAAAATGAGATTGAAAAATCCAAGAAATTTGAGTCTGAAAAACAAAAACAATTTGAATCTGAAATCATGGAATCCGAAGCCAGAAGTAAAATTCTTAAAGATGAAAATTTGGTTTTAAAATCTGATTTTGAAAGATGTAAGATCACTAAAAATCATTGTTTGGATTTAATAAAAGAGATCCGTGATCATAAAACTAAAATTCAACAGCTTGAGTCAATTTTGGCTAAATTTTCAAACGGTGAAAAATCTTTGAATATGTTGTTGAAGAACCAATTTTTTGTTAGAAATAAACGTGGTCTTGGTTTTGGGAAAACAAATGATTTTGAAAAGCTAAATTCTTGTGATTTTGAAAATTCCTTAAACTGCTTCAAGAAGGATCATTTTGGAAAATTGAACTCTAAAAATTCCAAAGGATTTTTAATTCACAAACGAAATCAGAATCTGTTTTATAACAATCCATTTAAACAATCCTTGATCCCAAAAGAAGATAAAACATCTTTGACTAAATTCAAACAAATTTGGATTCCTAAGGGTACTAAGGTAAATTCTGATGGTTTGTTGTACAAACAGATTTAGGTACCAAAACGTGTGAACAAAGCTGTGAGTGGTTTTACAAATTTTGTTAGACCACTTGATCCCCTGAATTGTTAGGTACCGAAGGTGGCTGAGGAACTGCTTTGCAAAGGAGAATTGAATTCGAGCTGCTCAATATTCCTGTATCATCCACAGTTTCTTAGCCAAGCTTGTTGAGTTAGAGATTCTGATTTACACTGGATTCTGGTATGATCTCTAAACTCACCTTTGTACATATTTTTTTCTCCTTCTATCCCTTCTGTTTATTTTTTCTTTGTTTTCTTTTGTTTTGGTTTGTCACTGTCATATCATTGTAACTTCTTTTGGGCTTCATTAACTTCCAATTGTAGAACTCATATTTTCTGGAAATTCGCTTTAGTTGAATAGAACTCTGATGTTTTAATTATTTTCAGATCTTGAATTTAATCTTGTAAATATCTGCAATTGTTTTGAAGTTCATTTTTCTTGTTTTTCTGGATTCATAACAGTGTTGATGTATTCTTGTCATATCTTGAACATTGTTAATTTGAATTCTAAAATTTTGAAGATCTGAAAGTTTAACTGAAATTCACACACCTCTGCTGTTTTGAGTTTCTTCTAATTCAGTTTGGAAGGACGTGAAAATTTATACTCTATACAGCACTTTGGTATTTTTCAGTTGTGATAATTTCAGAAATTTTCAGATTGGTTTGAATATTTTGATTTATCTTGAATCAGTGATACATCCTGAAATTCATCTTTATTCATGATCATTATGGGTGTTTTTTTTTGTTTGAAATCACTTGAAAATTTCTGATATTTTGAATCTCACACACGTCTCAGATCTAAAATTATTAATCTGTGTGATTGATTCATTGTATCTCAAGATTTACATTCGTTCAAGTGATTTTGAATAAACCACTATTTTTTTGGATCATGAATATCTCTTAGGCCTGATGTAAATGATCTGAAATTACTCTTGTGTGATTGACAGAAAATATGTGAAAAAATCTTTTGAAAAATGGTCATTAAAACTCACTGCTATTTCATGATGATTTGATTTGATTATTTGTTTGTTTAAAATCATTTGAAATTATTGATTTATTGAATCTCACACATATCCAGAATCTGAAATTTATAATATGGTGTGACTGATTCATTGAATCATGAGTTTTTCATATTTCCTCAAATGATTTCAAATAAACGGTATTTTTAATCTTGGATCGTGAATCATATTATGTGACCATCAGAAAATGTCTTGATAAGTGTGCTTTGAAATTGATTTTGGTGCTGCGCTGATACTGTTTTGAAAAATGCTTTGTTTTGGAATCATGCTGCTATGATTAAAAGAAATTGATTTGTAAATATTTTTGAGGACTGCTTGATTTGGTATCAAAGGTTTATCATGCTCTGATAATTGGAATATGTGTGCTTGAGTTGCTTGCTTTGTAATTTTTTTTTTTTTTACTAAGATACCCTTGTTTAGCCACCAATGTCATTTTATAATCCTCGTTAATAGGGACACCAAGTGGTATCAGAAGTGCCATTTATTTGTCTCACACATCTGTACTTAGATTCAAATCTTCACCATGTGTAGATCCACACACTCTTTTTGCCTTGTACACATTTTTCCCTCTTGTCGTGTACGGATCTTCCATATCCCTCTTGTAATTGATTTTCAATTTTAAGATTATTTATTGATTATTCATTTAGAAATTGAAATCTATATCCAAATTGAACCGTACTCATAATTCATCAAAATTATTAACAGATTTTGAAATTGCGATGAATTGTGACTGCAGTATATTTCACAACAAGAGGAGATTTTATTTAGATTTTCGTGATGGTTGAACATGTATTATAATATCTTTGAATTGGCAATTATTTCACGACCATCTCCTTTATCTATCATCATTCTGCCATCCACCATGATTTTATACTAATGTGGAGAGTTTATTTTTTTGTAAATCTTCTTGAATAAACAGTGAAAATATCTGTGATGGAATTATGGTTATATTTTTATTGAGAATTAGTGATAATTGAAAATTTGCAATGATCCTGGTACAGTCAAGCATATTTCATAATATAATTAATTTAGAATTTTATTTCATAGTCCATTTCTGTACCTACCACATTTCTATCATTCATATTGGTTTTATATACTGAGGAGTTTTTCCTTCTAAAGCTGAAATGATAAATAATATATAAGTGTGTCTCTAACCAGATTTAAAAATCCAAGCTCTGGTCATGCATGGTTAAGAGACAACTTATAGTTTAAGCTACGACTGACCTCATTTAAAAATCCAAGCTCTGGTTATGTCTGGTCAGTATGCTCTTAAATAAAATAAAATGATAAAGGAAATGATGTGCTATAGATAAAAATTAATTTGAAATAATCCTTGGTGTTTAAAAACCAGCCTATCAATCCATCTTTCTAACCTGTGAAATGTGTTATATCTTATGACATATTATGATTTGTTGATTGATGGGTATTGGGATTTGAGATTATTCGTTTTTTTTTGTCCCTTAAATTGAATTATTAATTATAATCCAAATCCATCACTATTTTTGTGGTAATTTTTTATTATAAATTCTTTTGAAAATAATTGAAATTCATATCTATATAACTCTCCTCATTTTTAAAAATTCATTGTAATTCTATCGTTCTACAATGTAAAATATGCCACCAGTTCTCAGTTTATTATGATTTTTGTTTGGCTGATTGAGAATTATGATAACTGTTCTTTCTCTTAAGCTGAATTTTTTTTTTGGTTATTACTCATCTATATTTTAAATTCTGTATCCTTTTGATGATAACAAAAGGGGGAGAATGGATTGAGATTTTGTTTTATGAGTGAATATTGTATAAATATTTTTAATTTTGAAAATTCATTAAATTCATTTATTTCACTCATGCACAGTTATAGGGGGAGTTTTCTGTTGTAGGGGGAGCTAATAAATTGGGGGAGTTCAATAGCCACTGTCAAATTCACTACCAAACACATTTATTGTATTCAAAATCTTATATTTGTTTGTCATCATCAAAAGGGGGAGATTGTTGTATATAACGGTGTTGTATACACAATTATATGATTTTTGTTTGATGATAACAACCAAATATATTTTATTATTAATGTTTTTGTTATTGTACTGTTATATTACAATAGACAGGAATATAACATTTATATTTAAATAAAATACGACTGTACAAAAATTCAAATATTCACAATATTTTATTTAGATATAATATTTTATTTCAAACATTCAAACAGTACAATTTTTTTAACTCCACTATTTGAATACATCACTGATATACATTTCACATTCACTCATATACACTTTTACACATTGTTTTTGTTTTTTTTTTGTCTTCTGTCTTCACAGCTCTCTGTCAGTCCAGTCATCATCTTCTTACCTGTCACAAAGAAACACACACATAGTACACTGCAACAGAAATAATATTCTAAATTCGAGCAGATAAAATTTTTATTTGCCTCATTTTTCTGGTGTGTTTCTCTTCATTTTTCATGACTTGATCTGATTTATAAATCCATCAATCTGTGTCTAGACAGCTTGTGATATTCACAGTGATACACTGTAAATACCACAAGGTAGACAGTATGTATATACAATGCAGGGACAGGGAAATCTATTCTGGATGGCTGCATATAAACACGTGTATATATATACACATGTGTGCACTGCCTCGCCAATATGGTGAGCAACTGAGGAGTAGCCACGTGGACCATCTCGACTCAGTGCACACATGAAAACAACTCAATATAAAGTCAACAGCATGTTCAAAGGTCGAGCAATAAGGTCAACACATCAAAACATGGTTCAACCCAAACGACTACACAATATTAAACAAAGTGGTCGAGCAAATGAATGGTACAAATATGAGAATAGTACACGTGACAAAATTGGTGATACACAAGAATCAGTTTTAGAATTTACAAACAGTGGTCACAAATGCAAATGCATAGCAGCATGAAGAAGTGATTCAGTTTCCAGAGTTGAAGATCTTCTTTGAAACAGTGATGGTCACAAAGTGTTGTGACAATTCAACATTAGCAGAACAAGGCAAACAAAATGGCCAAAGTTTCAAGCTCAAATCAGTATGGTGCAAGAGAATCCATTCAAGGCAGCAAAGGTCAAATAGTCAAGACTAACCAAAAATGAAGCTACAGCAAGTGAAAGTTCAATTTCCAATCAACAATGGAACAAAACAGTTTACAAGTTCAGACTCATGTCTACATGCAGCAGCGCATTTCAAGATTTTTGGTAAAAGTGCATAGCATTTTATACTCGGCAAAATCAAGTGTACAAGTGCAAGTCTGGCATGTACATGTCAATGCAGCAAAGAGGTATAGGACAAAGCACAGGGTGACATGTGATTTGGAAAGAATTCAAAGCAGTGCCAACTTAAATGACAACATGGTGATAACATAACTAATGTTCAAAATCAGTTTTTCACAAACATCCATAACAGCCCAAAGATGAACAAGTGCAAGTTTCAGCTATCAAAAATGGCATGTTTAAGTTCACAAACTAGTCAAAGAACAAGTGCAAATTTTAGCAAATCTCATAGTTGTAGTATTCACAAGCCATGATGAAACAAAGGAGTATACAAGAATCTCCGGTGAACCATACAGCTAACAAAATGGCATACATACAGCTCATGTACATATGGTCATACAACAATGGATTAGCATGAAGTTTTTTTTTTTGGATAAAGCAAGAATTTTTTCTAAACAATGAAGTGCATCAAAACAGAATTGAGCATTTTTTTAGGCAAGAAATCACATTGACATTTCAACATGTTTTCAAATCAGTGGGCAATATTTTTGGCAAGTTTAATAACCAGATATAGGAGCATTCAAAGAAAATTGTTTCTGGACAAAGATCTTTTTTTTTTTCAAAAATTCAATCAAAGATTTTTTTTTGAAAGAAATAAAGTCAAGAGATCTGTGTTTCCAGTTTTTACAAATGGAATTGTGCAAATCAGTTTCCAGGAATGCAGTAGGAATTTTGGCAACTACCAAGCAGCCATTACTTATTTCCTAGTCTATCACATACATTCAAAGCCAAGAATAAATGGTTTAAAATTGGCAAAATATTAATTGTGAAAGTCGAATTATGGTTGCCAAATTTTCAGAGTGGTTTATAAAATCATGTTCTGGTTGATCAATTCGGTTTAAATGTTTTCCAGAAATGAACATCACATTCGAAGGCAACAATTTTTTTTCAAAATCACATACATATATTAATTTCCAGAATGATGTAAAAATGCGCAAGGATCAGGGAAATTAATCAGTTTGTTTCCTGAAATAAATCATGCCAGAAATGGATGTATGAAATCTTGTCCAGATTCATCACAAAGTTTGTTTTTATCTCGGCT
This sequence comes from Allium sativum, assembly GCA_030737875.1. NCBI lineage: Eukaryota > Viridiplantae > Streptophyta > Magnoliopsida > Asparagales > Amaryllidaceae > Allium > Allium sativum. Next base: position 441,500,527 of record CM060923.1, on the reverse strand, counting down.
GATTTACAGAGAAACAAAAGGGGCAAAATCAATTCAAGCCGAGAATCAAAAGGGGAAACAACACAAAATCAGGCCAAGCTAATAAATTGAAATCAGAGTTTTAGGGTTTCGTTCCTACCCTATTTTAACACCGATTACATCACTTGCAACATAGATCGAAACCAACAAACAACTCGCAAGCTTTTCAAAGCAATAGAATTCAAATTACTCACTGTTTCGATCTCGATAGAGAGAGAGCAAAGCCCAAAATCAAAGCACCAGAAATCGACAGGGATTCGAGCATCAGAAGCTTCATCCAGATTTGAAGAAGCATCAAGCAATCGATCGATTTGGGGGCAAAAAGAAAAACCCTAGGCACCATATTTTTTCTCCAGAAAACAAAAGGGGATCAGGCAGTTGAATTAAAAAAAAGGGCCGGCCTATTCCTAATTTGACTAGGCTAAGTTTAAAAAGGGGATGACCCTTTAATTTATTTCCTAGGATTTTGTTTTTATTTATTTTGTATTTTATTTTTCTTGTATAATCGTCGTTTGTTTTTCTAGTTTCAACTAAAACTAGGATTTACAGATTACTGGTCCATAGTCTGGGAAAATCTGGTCTAGAGTACACAGGCCAGTCAAGGGTTTTGAGCGTAGGGTTAGAATAGGAGCAGGGTTTGCGAGTGTACATGGTCTTGTATGCGGGATCTATTCTATCACCTAGTAGAAACCTTAGAAATGCAGCAGTAGGCAGGATTTTGCCGAAGCTGGGTATATTTGTGTGTGATTTATTTTCTGCATTTCTGTTTCTACTATATTCTGTGATCTATTAATTATTATATATCTCGTTAGATTTTTAATTCAGTTAAAAACTGTGATAAACCCTATTCACCCCCCTCTAGGGTTAATCTAGCTCTAACAAATTCGAATTTCAATTCTATTTCAATTTAATTCGAAATTCAATTTTATTTCAATTTAAATCGAATTTCAATTCTATTTCAATTTAATTCAAAATTAAATTTTCCATATCATTTCAATATTAAAACGATAATATTTTCAAAATATTCGATTTTCAAATCACTTTTCGATATTCATTATAAAACGAATAAAATCGACAAGATTCCCGTTCGTGTTAAAATGGCGTCTAACTAATTAACACGGCTTCACATTTCAATATTCACTGAATATTATTTTAAAATATTTGATAATTCTGAACTGGAATCAGGAACAGTCAATTACCATATAATTTGATTATATGGATTTCATACAATACATGTACACAACAACAATCAAACACAGTCGACCATCATCCAAAGTGCATTCTACACTGCATAAGGATCAAATATTAATATTTATCGCTCACAACAGCCTGTCAATCGATCGATCGACATACAACTAATTATTGAGATTAGTGTATGCCCAGTTTCATCCCAACACCTGTGTGGGGTTTTCAAACAACAAACACAGATTTATTTGTGCAGTTGGGCGATGTGTAAAATTTATCATCCCAATCAATATCAGTCAAATGTGTATACATAAACAAATCGTCTGATTTGTTTATAAATATTTATTTAATTCATATACACGTTAAAAATTATAATTCTAACTATAAAATATTTTATTCCATTCCACATCACACAATCAATTTTCATAACAAAATCAACCAAACAAACAAGTCGTCCATGGACTGTGGACGACGGATGTAAGGTGCTGCTAAGCACCGTTTGCATCCTAATATATATTTTAACTAGAAAATAAAATTAAAGTGAGGAGTTCTCAACTTTGGGTTCCACTCCGTCAGTTTTTGTCTGAATTCAGCATCGTCTGGATTTGAATTTTTCTAAAATGCTAACGTGCTCTATTTTAGCTCTAGTCAGTTCCATGTCGAAGCTCTCGTCCTTACGATCGCAGTGGATCTAGTTTCGCGCGATTTGGGCCTCGTACGAAAAAGTTACGCTATTATTTACATTGAATAATTAACGAGATACTTAACTAAAATAATTATTTAATTTTTTAAAACCTTCTTCTTCCCCTTTCATTTACTGGTCGCGGTTTCCAGTTCAGTGTACCAACTAGGATTTTGAAATTTCGAGCACCACAACGCCTTGGAAGAGGACCAGACCACTCCCCGTCGTCGGGCTACACTCCAGATACCTCCGACAACCCCTTTGGTGGAGCTCAATCGTCAGTGGACGGAGAAAATCGCCCTAAGGCGGTGCAATTTCGAGCTCCCCTTTCGAGCAAAATATCCAACATTGAACATTGAGACTTATATGGATACGAAGATCGTTGGGAGCTCTTCAATTTTCACTGAAGAGCTATAGTTTAATTCTTCGTGGATGGAGAGAAAAACGAGGGGTGAGATTGAAGGCATTTCTGCCATTGAACAATTTGGAACGGCTGTGGTTTGACCGCGAGAGGAAGAAATATAGAGGTTTGACTTTGGGTTGTATTATATATATATTATTTTATTTCAAAATTTCATGTTTATTAATACGAACTCCAAACGAGACCCAACAACTGTCGCCCCTAGCTAAATACCCCCATTCCGAACACAATGGGATAGACCCGGTAAGCCAATTCGGCTATTACGATCAGTTTTTCTTTAAATTACAATATAAATCAATATATATTTAATTTAAACGTACATTTCAATTTACTGGGGCCACATACTAACTCTAAAAATTCTAGAAAAAATATTTCTAGCTTCGTATTGAAATTACGGTCTTAACAAAACTAATTTCATCAAATTTGAAGACTGTTTGAAAAATGGTCATTTTCTGGTTGATCCAAATTGACTGAAACTGTTAAAACACGTTTTATTTCGCCATGCTCACATATTGATTTCAAAAATTATGAATTTTGAAATCTAGCAATAATTCGACATCCCGAATCCAACAAAAGTGGTTTCGTTGATAACGGAGGTCGTTTGCAAAATTTCCATTTTTAAGGGCCAAAATTCCATAGCGGTTATTCTGTATTTTCATCTGGCCATAACTTTTTATTCCCATAATGAAATTTTAATTTTTCGGATTTATTGGGAAGATATTCTCAAATAGATCCTAATATTTTTGGTTTCGCCAAAATCTAGTTTATTTTGTATCCTGTACATTCATTTGAAATTTGAAATCGAATTTTCAAACTACCCTGCCATTTCCAATTCCTTTTATAATTAAAAATAAATAAGTATATTCTAACGTCGATTCAAATAAATATATACGTTCTAATTCTATTCAAAATAAATTTCTCTTCGTTATTATTTAAAATAAATCATTTTAAATATTCAAAATTCATCAAAATTGCCAAAATAAAAATTTTAAATTGGTTCGGATTTTCTGGGTTGTTACAATCTCCCCCACTTAAAATCTTTTCGTCCCCGAAAAGGAACGAAGCTGAAAATTGTTTTACAAACAACTAAACTTTCATTATTTTCATTATGGCTTAAGTTCTTCAACTTTTCAGTTTCTAAGAACTTTTCAAATTCTTCAAAAATTTGGCTAACACCCTAAATTTTCGAAAAATTTCGCCATTACCTCCCCTGTACGGGAGCACCGGGAAAATCCCGAAATTGCCATACAGACCTCTCCAATCCAAAAAGAAAATGAAACAGCCAAGGGGCTAGCCAATCGGCTCATAAAATCGTCAAAAACCCCAAGAAATTAGTAAACGTGTACCTATTTGTCGGGCATACAATTTTATTCCTCTTCTTTAGCCTCCTTGCAATGACATGTTCATACATATATATGTACATGCATGAATTTCCAAACAATTTTCAATACAGTTCAATATTTTGTACAATTTGGCCTAAATTTACCTTTCTTTCACATGTTGGTTTAAATAAATAATCACACAACATAACAATCAATCAATTAGTGAATTAACGTTTCAAATTCATAATTTTGATACATATACAGAAAATCATGTTTTTGATGCCAAGTCATAATAATAACCCTATCTAGTTTTGGTTCTCACACTAGTCAGTTGGAAATATATAGAAATCCCACTTTCGGAACTCGAACGCAAACTATCGATGCTATATAGTCATCAATAGTTTCATCTCCGGGCGATTAGAGTGTGATTCTATATCTATCCAGTATATTAAAACTTCGTATATACGTTTGCAAGGCGTGTATGCAAATCTTTATATATTGGATAGTATATTAAATCGGCTCGTCCCTTCCCCTTTATAGTTAATCATTTTAAAGTCCCCCTTTCCCAATGCTATAAACGATACAACCAATGATTAGATCGAGTAAAATAGGAAAATAAATACACAAACCGAAACTAATTGTTATGTTCAACCTGGAGGGATTCGGCTACACCTGGTAATAATCACTCGGAAACAAGTGGTTATGATCAAAATGATTTAACTAGTGTTTTACATAACAATAAGCATACAGATACAACCAGTCATTAAAGATACAATAACTAATAATAGTACATGCCAACTAAACCATCAAAGAAAACATCAAAGCAAAGTACATGTTATACGTTCAATCTTAAGGGAGTCTCATTACGTTCAGTTGCAACTGTTCAATATCATTTTCGAGACGCCTAATCTCTCGTTCGACTTTGGTTGACTAGTAAGCAGATCATAACAATGCATAAACTGATAATATTGTGGCCTTTTCGTGCCATTTTCGCTAGGAAAAATCTTCTTGAACTCCTCGTTTGCCAGTCGTTTCCAATTAAAAAAGGAATATGTATCAAAAAAACAAGCTAACAACCACTAACGTAATACCAGATTATCTTCCCATCCTATGCCGCTTGGATTCGCTATCTTTATTTTGTACACTTGTGACTCATAAACTTGGGATTGACCGCTTATTTTGCCGAAACAGCCTTGAATCACCGATAACGTCCTTAGGCATTTTGGATGCTTCTGAACGAAGTCGTTCTTAACTTTTTTCAAAACGTGACGGCTGATTGGTCGTTCATCGTTGCCGAATCTTACGAGAAATGACAATAGATGTTGCATAGATCGATGTCCTCTTCGTCTATCCATGGAATGGTTCCTTGCCTGCTTAACCGAGTTCCAAATAAATTGCTCTTGTTGCCTTGGGAAAAATGGCTTCGGTCTATCGTCAGATGTGAAAAATCTCTGAATGGTGAAGACATTATATAGCAAGAGTTTGTTTAGAGTAAAAAGATAAAAAAGAATTGTTAATATGTTGTATGTTCAATGGTGAAGTGAAACCAATTTATAACTAAAAATTTAGCTGTTTGAAAAGTTTTGACCATTTTATAGCCGTTGGGAAAGTGAATCCTACGTGGAAACAACCGTTGGGAAATAGCCGTTGAAAATATAGTTGTGGGAATGGCGAGCTAATTTTTTTAGCTCGTCATTTGGCGAGCCAAAAAAATCGGCTCGTCGGGCCAATTCGCGATTCTGAATTGGCCCCGTAATATTCCCCTGAATATTCAGGGGAATAACAACTGTTGGCTACCCAATTCATGATTCAGACCATGAATTAGGTAGCTGTTGGAGTTGCTCTGAACCCTGAGGCTCGAGCTGACCAGCGTTTCACCCAATTCTTCCTTGCCAAACTTAATACGAACTCAAAGATATACGATTTCAGAATTTTAGAGTAGATCGAATTGCCAACATTAATTTTATGGCTTGTTAGATAAACAATACCATGTAATACATCTTGGAACGACAAATAAATAATTACAATACAGCTGATACAAAACATAGATTTATTATCACTGTTAGCACAGTTAAAAGCCAACGCAAAATAATCATCATCGCTTTTGCAGTTTTCAGAAACATATCACATCACACCTTCTTCGCTACATTATTCAACCATATAAGTATTATTAATATCTTCGTTAAAATCATATAATTCATTCATATTTAAATCTAATTAAGCTTAATTCTTCATTAAATAATGAGTAGTAGTAGCAATTGTAACACAGCTGGTAAACAATGATTCATCAAGTAGTACTGTATTACACCAGCTCAGCTGTTGCCCCCTCGATCCCAGCTCCCTTCGTATGCATCCATCCTGCTTCCTTTAATTTCCCATTGTTCTCGATTAATTATCCCGTTTTTTTTGTTTTTTTTGCCTTGTGGTTAATTTTCATATTAGTATTTACAATTTTCTATAGAGGTAGTTTGAATTCAGCCCTGTTGTTATTTATACCAATAAATTAACACATGTGACATCCATCCAGTAGATACATACTTACACAAACATCCAACATAATACATCTTGGAATGGAAAATAAATAATTACGATACAGCTGATTGAAAACATTAGATAATTTAACTGGCAAACCAAATACATAAACTGTTGGAAATAAATGAGAAGATTGGGAAGAAGAGGTTGAGTGGTATTGGAGAAATATAAGTCCCACATTGTGTGTGATTTGTGATTATGTCTCCTTATATACCAAAGCCCAATATGTTATTTCAAAACAAAAGAAATGAACACATGAGGGCTTGAATGAATGAGCTATGGAGGCTTTGGGCTTTCATATTAAATATTAAAATGTCAAAGATAAGGGCCTTGGGCCAGTATTTTTGCGCGGGTGTGAACGTTTGGACGAGCGGATGCATCTGTTCGTCTGAACAGTGATCGGGTGCGACTGGTTGAACCAGCGCGCCTGTACGGACAGTCGCGCCTACCCCAGAAGGGCACCCCTCCGCTGCTATATATAGGCAGCCTGCCAGAGCCATCAAATACACAGAATTAATTCATTCGATCTCCTTCTTCTTCGCTGCTCTGTTCTTAAAAAATACTCTCTTGAGTTCGTGTTGCTCTGCACTTGAAAGCGCTTCAAATTGCAGAGACCGGTCCGTTTTATCTTGGGAGACAATTGCTCGATAGCCTTCAGCGCCAGCGAGGGAGCAATATTGCTTCAAAGAAACAGATTTACTCTGGACTCGGACGATACTGAAAGGTACTTCATCACTTTTATAGATGATTGTACAAGATACTGTTATGTATATCTCCTTAGAAGTAAGGATGAGGCATTCGATATATTTAAATAGTATAAAGCAAAAGTTGAGAATCAACTCAATAGAAAAATAAAAGCTTTAAGAAGTGATAGAGGAGGAGAATATGAGTTTCCATTTGAGGAATTCTGTGCTGAGCATGGTATAATACACCAAACTACAGCTCCTTATTCACCTCAATCCAACGGTATAGCCGAACGGAAAAATAGAACTCTTAAAGAAATGATGAATGCCTTATTAATAAGCTCTGGCTTGCCAGATAATTTTTGGGGAGAAGCTATTCTTTCGGCAAATCATATTTTGAATAAAATACCACGAAAGAAAACTTCTAAGACTCCCCATGAACTTTGGAAAAACAGACCACCATCCTACAAATACTTAAAAGTGTGGGGGTGTCTTGCCAAAGTGGAAATTCCAAAACCGAAAAAGGTTAAAATAGGACCAAAGACTATAGATTGCATATTCATTGGATATGCTCATAATAGTAGTGCATATCGATTTTTGGTGTACAAATCTGAAATTGATGACATTCATGAAAACACCATTATCGAGTCTCGAAATGCAAGATTTTTTGAGCACATTTATCCTCTAAAACCCTCTATTGAAACAAGTGTTCAAAAGAGGCCAAGAGATCCAGATACTCCTGAGGATAATGCTGATCAAAATAAAATGAATGATGAAACTGAGACAGAGGAACCGAGAAGGAGCAAGCGACAAAGGACCACTAAATCCTTTGGACCGGATTTCTATGCATATATGATAGAAAATGAACCTCTAACTTACCAACAAGCAATGTCATCTCCCGATGCTCCTTATTGGAAAGAAGCCGTCAATAGTGAAATAGAATCCATTCTACAAAACCATACGTGGGAACTAGTGGATCTCCCTAAAGGATCAAAACCACTAGGATATAAATGGATATTTAAGAAGAAACTAAAGGCTGACGGCTCAATAGACAAGTATAAAGCAAGACTTGTAATAAAAGTATTCAGACAGAAGCAAGATCTGGATTACTTTGATACGTACTCTCCAGTTACCAGAATAACATCAATTAGGATGCTTATTGCAATCGCATCTATATGGAATTTAGAAATACACCAAATGGATGTGAAAACTGCGTTTTTGAACGGTGAACTGGAAGAGGAAATATATATGCAGCAACCAGAAGGGTTTCTAAGCCCAGGAAATGAAAATAAGGTGTGCAAGTTAGTGAAATCTCTTTATGGCCTTAAACAAGCACCAAAACAATGGCATGAGAAATTTGATGAAGCAATGTTATCAAATGGATTCAAAATAAATGAATCAGATAAATGCGTCTATATAAAATGTATAGATGTTGGATATGTCATTGTTTGTCTCTACGTTGATGATTTACTGATCCTAGGAAGTAATAAGGTCATAATAAAGTCTACGAAGGACATGCTATCCTCTAGATTTGATATGAAGGACCTAGGAGTGGCCGATGTAATTTTGGGTGTAAAAATTATAAAGACACCACAGGGATATTCGTTATCTCAGTCACATTACATTGCTAAAATTCTTGAAAAATTCAAGCAGTATAATGTAACTGCTGCAAAATCACCAGTAGATATGAACCAAAATTGGGTAAAGAACACTGGTGATGGTATCTATCAGCTTGAATACTCTCGTATACTGGGATGTATGTCATGAATTGCACTAGGCCTGATATTGCGTATGCTGTAAGCAAGCTAAGTAGATATACCAGCAATCCTGGTAAAAATCATTGGAAAGCAATAATCAGAGTTCTAGGATATCTAAACTATACACAAAACTATGTGTTGCAATATGATAAGTATCCTTCAGTAATAGAAGGATATAGTGATGCCAATTGGATAACGGGCTCAAATGACACAAAATCCACAAGTGGATATGTGTTTACATTAGGAAATGGAGCAATTTCGTGGAAATCATCCAAGCAGACTTGCATAGCAAGGTCAACAATGGAATCTGAGTTCATTGCTCTGGATAAAGCCGCGGAAGAAGCAGATTGGCTTAGGGGGTTTTTAGAGGACATTCCAAATTGGGAAAAACCAGTACCTCCAATATGTATACATTGTGATAGTCAATCTGCTATAGGAAGGGCGAATAGTACATTGTATAATGGTAAATCTAGACATATTCGTCGTAGGCATAAAACTATAAGACAACTTCTCTCTAATGGAGTTATCACTATAGACTATGTAAGGTCGAAGGATAACATTGCGGATCCACAAACTAAAGGCTTGCCTAGAGAGAAAGTTCAAACCTTATCGATGGGAATGGGTTTAAGACCTATGATCTAAAAGTTTTTCTAAACGGAAACCCCACCTAGTTGACTGGAGATCCCAAGATCTAGGTTCAAAGGGACAACTAAGTTTATAGATAAACTTAATGGCACTGTTAAAATACAGACCATTCCTATGATAAGTCAGTGCACAACCCGTCGGAGAATAGGATAAGCTTAGCTTTTAATGATGTCTATACTGTGGTGTTGTAAAAGACCCAAGTGGAGTATAACGGGATACTCTTTATAGAATCACCTACGTGAGTGTGAAGGCGCCGCTTCAAAAAGAATTGTAAGGTCGAATTCTTTAAACACTCATGAGACCAAGCAGGTGTTCATGGCAAAAACGAACACAAACAGAGAACCAAGGGGTTTAGAAACACTTAGCATGTGTTATCTTTATATGCTTATACAAAAGGCTTACAGTTCAAAGACAATCTAGTCCACTGATTCGCCAGTAGGTTATAACGATAAACACTAGGAAAAGTTCAAGGCCATTGTGCTACTTTTACCGATACGTTAAATGTTTCACAAAATTTAAGAACAAAAAGAAATCTCTCATTCATGTGGGGGATTGTTGGAAATAAATGAGAAGCTTGGGAAGAAGAGGTTGAGTGGTATTGGAGAAATATAAGTCCCACATTATGTGTGATTTGTGATTATGTCTCCTTATATACCAAAGCCCAATATGCTATTTCAAAACAAAAGAAATGAACACCTGAGGGCTTGAATGAATGGGCTATGGAGGCTTTGGGCTTTCATATTAAATATTAAAATGTCAAAGATAAGGGCCTTGGGCCTTGGGGCTCTTGGGGTCTCTCGTGATAAATGGGCCGCCGACTGTTAAAATGCGCGGAAAAACAGTATTTTTGCGCGGGTGTGAACGTTTGGACGAGCGGATGCATCTGTTCGTCTGAACAGTGATCGGGTGCGACTGGTTGAACCAGCGCGCCTGTACGGACAGTCGCGCCTACCCCAGAATGGCACCCCTCCGCTGCTATATATAGGCAGCCTGCCAGAGCCATCAAATACACAGAATTAATTCATTCGATCTCCTTCTTCTTCACTGCACTGTTCTTAAAAAATACTCTCTTGAGTTAGTGTTGCTCTGCACTTGAAAGCGCTTCAAATTGCAGAGACCGGTCCGTTTTATCTTGGGAGACAATTGCTCGATAGCCTTCAGCGCCAGCGAGGGAGCAATATTGCTTCAAAGAAACAGATTTACTCTGGACTCGGACGATACTGAAAGGTACTTCATCACTTTTATAGATGATTGTACAAGATACTGTTATGTATATCTCCTTAGAAGTAAGGATGAGGCATTCGATATATTTAAACAGTATAAAGCAGAAGTTGAGAATCAACTCAATAGAAAAATAAAAGCTTTAAGAAGTGATAGAGGAGGAGAATATGAGTTTCCATTTGAGGAATTCTGTGCTGAGCATGGTATAATACACCAAACTACAGCTCCTTATTCACCTCAATCCAACGGTATAGCCGAACGGAAAAATAGAACTCTTAAAGAAATGATGAATGCCTTATTAATAAGCTCTGGCTTGCCAGATAATTTTTGGGGAGAAGCTATTCTTTCGGCAAATCATATTTTAAATAAAATACCACGAAAGAAAACTTCTAAGACTCCCCATGAACTTTGGAAAAACAGACCACCATCCTACAAATACTTAAAAGTGTGGGGGTGTCTTGCCAAAGTGGAAATTCCAAAACCGAAAAAGGTTAAAATAGGACCAAAGACTATAGATTGCATATTCATTGCATATGTTCATAATAGTAGTGCATATCGATTTTTGGTGTACAAATCTGAAATTGATGACATTCATGAAAACACCATTATCGAGTCTCGAAATGCAAGATTTTTTTAGCACATTTATCCTCTAAAACCCTCTATTGAAACAAGTGTTCAAAAGAGGCCAAGAGATCCAGATACTCCTGAGGATAATGCTGATCAAAATAAAATGAATGATGAAACTGAGATAGAGGAACCGAGAAGGAGCAAGCGACAAAGGACCACTAAATCCTTTGGACCGGATTTCTATGCATATATGATAGAAAATGAACCTCTAACTTACCAACAAGCAATGTCATCTCCCGATGCTCCTTATTGGAAAGAAGCCGTCAATAGTGAAATAGAATCCATTCTACAAAACCATACGTGGGAACTAGTGGATCTCCCTAAAGGATCAAAACCACTAGGATATAAATGGATATTTAAGAAGAAACTAAAGGCTGACGGCTCAATAGACAAGTATAAAGCAAGACTTGTAATAAAAGGATTCAGACAGAAGCAAGATCTGGATTACTTTGATACGTACTCTCCAGTTACCAGAATAACATCAATTAGGATGCTTATTGCAATCGCATCTATATTGAATTTAGAAATACACCAAATGGATGTGAAAACTGCGTTTTTGAACGGTGAACTGGAAGAGGAAATATATATGCAGCAACCAGAAGGGTTTCTAAGCCCAGGAAATGAAAATAAGGTGTGCAAGTTAGTGAAATCTCTTTATGGCCTTAAACAAGCACCAAAACAATGGCATGAGAAATTTGATGAAGCAATGTTATCAAATGGATTCAAAATAAATGAATCAGATAAATGCGTCTATATAAAATGTATAGATGTTGGATATGTCATTGTTTGTCTCTACGTTGATGATTTACTGATCCTAGGAAGTAATAAGGTCATAATAAAGTCTACGAAGGACATGCTATCCTCTAGATTTGATATGAAGGACCTAGGAGTGGCCGATGTAATTTTGGGTGTAAAAATTATAAAGACACCACAGGGATATTCGTTATCTCAGTCACATTACATTGCTAAAATTCTTGAAAAATTCAAGCAGTATAATGTAACTGCTGCAAAATCACCAGTAGATATGAACCAAAATTGGGTAAAGAACACTGGTGATGGTATCTATCAGCTTGAATACACTCGTATACTGGGAAGTATTATGTATGTCATGAATTGCACTAGGCCTGATATTGCGTATGCTGTAAGCAAGCTAAGTAGATATACCAGCAATCCTGGTAAAAATCATTGGAAAGCAATAATCAGAGTTCTAGGATATCTAAAGTATACACAAAACTATGTGTTGCAATATGATAAGTATCCTTCAGTAATAGAAGGATATAGTGATGACAATTGGATAACGGGCTCAAATGACACAAAATCCACAAGTGGATATGTGTTTACATTAGGAAATGGAGCAATTTCGTGGAAATCATCCAAGCAGACTTGCATAGCAAGGTCAACAATGGAATCTGAGTTCATTGCTCTGGATAAAGCCGCGGAAGAAGCAGATTGGCTTAGGGGGTTTTTAGAGGACATTCCAAATTGGGAAAAATCAGTACCTCCAATATGTATACATTGTGATAGTCAATCTGCTATAGGAAGGGCGAATAGTACATTGTATAATGGTAAATCTAGACATATTCGTCGTAGGCATAAAACTATAAGACAACTTCTCTCTAATGGAGTTATCACTATAGACTATGTAAGGTCAAAGGATAACATTGCGGATCCACAAACTAAAGGCTTGCCTAGAGAGAAAGCTCAAACCTTATCGATGGGAATGGGTTTAAGACCTATGATCTAAAAGTTTTTCTAAACGGAAACCCCACCTAGTTGACTGGAGATCCCAAGATCTAGGTTCAAAGGGACAACTAAGTTTATAGATAAACTTAATGGCACTGTTAAAATACAGACCATTCCTATGATAAGTCAGTGCACAACCCGTCGGAGAATAGGATAAGCTTAGCTTTTAATGATGTCTATACTGTGGTGTTGTAAAAGACCCAAGTGGAGTATAACGGGATACTCTTTATAGAATCACCTACGTGAGTGTGAAGGCGCCGCTTCAAAAAGAATTGTAAGGTCGAATTCTTTAAACACTCATGAGACCAAGCAGGTGTTCATGGCAAAATCGAACACAAACAGAGAACCAAGGGGTTTAGAAACACTTAGCATGTGTTATCTTTATATGCTTATACAAAAGGCTTACAGTTCAAAGACAATCTAGTCCACTGATTCGCCAGTAGGTTATAACGATAAACACTAGGAAAAGTTCAAGGCCATTGTGCTACTTTTACCGATACGTTAAATGTTTCACAAAATTTAAGAACAAAAAGAAATCTCTCATTCATGTGGGGGATTGTTGGAAATAAATGAGAAGATTGGGAAGAAGAGGTTGAGTGGTATTGGAGAAATATAAGTCCCACATTGTGTGTGATTTGTGATTATGTCTCCTTATATACCAAAGCCCAATATGCTATTTCAAAACAAAAGAAATGAACACGTGAGGGCTTGAATGAATGGGCTATGGAGGCTTTGGGCTTTCATATTAAATATTAAAATGTCAAAGATAAGGGCCTTGGGCCTTGGGGCTCTTGGGGTCTCTCGTGATAAATGGGCCGCCGACTGTTAAAATGTGCGGAAAAACAGTATTTTTGCGCGGGTGTGAACGTTTGGACGAGCGGATGCATCTGTTCGTCTGAACAGTGATCGGGTGCGACTGGTTGAACCAGCGCGCCTGTATGGACAGTCGCGCCTACCCCAGAAGGGCACCCCTCCGCTGCTATATATAGGCAGCCTGCCAGAGCCATCAATTACACAGAATTAATTCATTCGATCTCCTTCTTCTTCACTGCTCTGTTCTTAAAAAATACTCTCTTGAGTTCGTGTTGCTCTGCACTTGAAAGCGCTTCAAATTGCAGAGACCGGTCCGTTTTATCTTGGGAGACAATTGCTCGATAGCCTTCAGCGCCAGTGAGGGAGCAATATTGCTTCAAAGAAACAGATTTACTCTGGACTCGGACGATACTGAAAGGTACTTCATCACTTTTATAGATGATTGTACAAGATACTGTTATGTATATCTCCTTAGAAGTAAGGATGAGGCATTCGATATATTTAAACAGTATAAAGCAGAAGTTGAGAATCAACTCAATAGAAAAATAAAAGCTTTAAGAAGTGATAGAGGAGGAGAATATGAGTTTCCATTTGAGGAATTCTGTGCTGAGCATGGTATAATGCACCAAACTACAGCTCCTTATTCACCTCAATCCAACGGTATAGCCGAACGGAAAAATAGAACTCTTAAAGAAATGATGAATGCCTTATTAATAAGCTCTGGCTTGCCAGATAATTTTTGGGGAGAAGCTATTCTTTCGGCAAATCATATTTTGAATAAAATACCATGAAAGAAAACTTCTAAGACTCCCCATGAACTTTGGAAAAATAGACCACCATCCTACAAATATTTAAAAGTGTGGGGGTGTCTTGCCAAAGTGGAAATTCCAAAACCGAAAAAGGTTAAAATAGGACCAAAGACTATAGATTGCATATTCATTGGATATGCTCATAATAGTAGTGCATATCGATTTTTGGTGTACAAATCTGAAATTGATGACATTCATGAAAACACCATTATCGAGTCTCGAAATGCAAGATTTTTTTAGCACATTTATCCTCTAAAACCCTCTATTGAAACAAGTGTTCAAAAGAGGCCAAGAGATCCAGATACTCCTGAGGATAATGCTGATCAAAATAAAATGAATGATGAAACTGAGATAGAGGAACCGAGAAGGAGCAAGCGACAAAGGACCACTAAATCCTTTGGACCGGATTTCTATGCATATATGATAGAAAATGAACCTCTAACTTACCAACAAGCAATGTCATCTCCCGATGCTCCTTATTGGAAAGAAGCCGTCAATAGTGAAATAGAATCCATTCTACAAAACCATACGTGGGAACTAGTGGATCTCCCTAAAGGATCAAAACCACTAGGATGTAAATGGATATTTAAGAAGAAACTAAAGGCTGACGGCTCAATAGACAAGTATAAAGCAAGACTTGTAATAAAAGGATTCAGACAGAAGCAAGATCTGGATTACTTTGATACGTACTCTCCAGTTACCAGAATAACATCAATTAGGATGCTTATTGCAATCGCATCTATATTGAATTTAGAAATACACCAAATGGATGTGAAAACTGCGTTTTTGAACGGTGAACTGGAAGAGGAAATATATATGCAGCAACCAGAAGGGTTTCTAAGCCCAGGAAATGAAAATAAGGTGTGCAAGTTAGTGAAATCTCTTTATGGCCTTAAACAAGCACCAAAACAATGGCATGAGAAATTTGATGAAGCAATGTTATCAAATGGATTCAAAATAAATGAATCAGATAAATGCGTCTATATAAAATGTATAGATGTTGGATATGTCATTGTTTGTCTCTACGTTGATGATTTACTGATCCTAGGAAGTAATAAGGTCATAATAAAGTCTACGAAGGACATGCTATCCTCTAGATTTGATATGAAGGACCTAGGAGTGGCCGATGTAATTTTGGGTGTAAAAATTATAAAGACACCACAGGGATATTCGTTATCTCAGTCACATTACATTGCTAAAATTCTTGAAAAATTCAAGCAGTATAATGTAACTGCTGCAAAATCACCAGTAGATATGAACCAAAATTGGGTAAAGAACACTGGTGATGGTATCTATCAGCTTGAATACTCTCGTATACTGGGAAGTATTATGTATGTCATGAATTGCACTAGGCCTGATATTGCGTATGCTGTAAGCAAGCTAAGTAGATATACCAGCAATCCTGGTAAAAATCATTGGAAAGCAATAATCAGAGTTCTAGGATATCTAAAGTATACACAAAACTATGTGTTGCAATATGATAAGTATCCTTCAGTAATAGAAGGATATAGTGATGCCAATTGGATAACGGGCTCAAATGACACAAAATCCACAAGTGGATATGTGTTTACATTAGGAAATGGAGCAATTTCGTGGAAATCATCCAAGCAGACTTGCATAGCAAGGTCAACAATGGAATCTGAGTTCATTGCTCTGGATAAAGCCGCGGAAGAAGCAGATTGGCTTAGGGGGTTTTTAGAGGACATTCCAAATTGGGAAAAACCAGTACCTCCAATATGTATACATTGTGATAGTCAATCTGCTATAGGAAGGGCGAATAGTACATTGTATAATGGTAAATCTAGACATATTCGTCGTAGGCATAAAACTATAAGACAACTTCTCTCTAATGGAGTTATCACTATAGACTATGTAAGGTCAAAGGATAACATTGCGGATCCACAAACTAAAGGCTTGCCTAGAGAGAAAGTTCAAACCTTATCGATGGGAATGGGTTTAAGACCTATGATCTAAAAGTTTTTCTAAACGGAAACCCCACCTAGTTGACTGGAGATCCCAAGATCTAGGTTCAAAGGGACAACTAAGTTTATAGATAAACTTAATGGCATTGTTAAAATACAGACCATTCCTATGATAAGTCAGTGCACAACCCGTCGGAGAATAGGATAAGCTTAGCTTTTAATGATGTCTATACTGTGGTGTTGTAAAAGACCCAAGTGGAGTATAACGGGATACTCTTTATAGAATCACCTACGTGAGTGTGAAGGCGCCGCTTCAAAAAGAATTGTAAGGTCGAATTCTTTAAATACTCATGAGACCAAGCAGGTGTTCATGGCAAAAACGAACACAAACAGAGAACCAAGGGGTTTAGAAACACTTAGCATGTGTTATCTTTATATGCTTATACAAAAGGCTTACAGTTCAAAGACAATCTAGTCCACTGATTCGCCAGTAGGTTATAACGATAAACACTAGGAAAAGTTCAAGGCCATTGTGCTACTTTTACCGATACGTTAAATGTTTCACAAAATTTAAGAACAAAAAGAAATCTCTCATTCATGTGGGGGATTGTTGGAAATAAATGAGAAGATTGGGAAGAAGAGGTTGAGTGGTATTGGAGAAATATAAGTCCCACATTGTGTGTGATTTGTGATTATGTCTCCTTATATACCAAAGCCCAATATGCTATTTCAAAACAAAAGAAATGAACACATGAGGGCTTGAATGAATGGGCTATGGAGGCTTTGGGCTTTCATATTAAATATTAAAATGCCAAAGATAAGGGCCTTGGGCCTTGGGGCTCTTGGGGTCTCTCGTGATAAATGGGCCGCCGACTGTTAAAATGCGCGGAAAAACAGTATTTTTGCGCGGGTGTGAACGTTTGGACGAGCGGATGCATCTGTTCGTCTGAACAGTGATCGGGTGCGACTGGTTGAACCAGCGCGCCTGTACGGACAGTCGCGCCTACCCCAGAAGGGCACCACTCCGCTGCTATATATAGGCAGCCTGCCAGAGCCATCAAATACACAGAATTAATTCATTCGTTCTCCTTCTTCTTCACTGCTCTGTTCTTAAAAAATACTCTCTTGAGTTCGTGTTGCTCTTCACTTGAAAGCGCTTCAAATTGCAGAGACCGGTCCGTTTTATCTTGGGAGACAATTGCTCGATAGCCTTCAGCGCCAGTGAGGGAGCAATATTGCTTCAAAGAAACAGATTTACTCTGGACTCGGACGATACTGAAAGGTACTTCATCACTTTTATAGATGATTGTACAAGATACTGTTATGTATATCTCCTTAGAAGTAAGGATGAGGCATTCGATATATTTAAACAGTATAAAGCAGAAGTTGAGAATCAACTCAATAGAAAAATAAAAGCTTTAAGAAGTGATAGAGGAGGAGATTATGAGTTTCCATTTGAGGAATTCTGTGCTGAGCATGGTATAATGCACCAAACTACAGCTCCTTATTCACCTCAATCCAACGGTATAGCCGAACGGAAAAATAGAACTCTTAAAGAAATGATGAATGCCTTATTAATAAGCTCTGGCTTGCCAGATAATTTTTGGGGAGAAGCTATTCTTTCGGCAAATCATATTTTGAATAAAATACCACGAAAGAAAACTTCTAAGACTCCCCATGAACTTTGGAAAAACAGACCACCATCCTACAAATACTTAAAAGTGTGGGGGTGTCTTGCCAAAGTGGAAATTCCAAAACCGAAAAAGGTTAAAATAGGACCAAAGACTATAGATTGCATATTCATTGGATATGCTCATAATAGTAGTGCATATCGATTTTTGGTGTACAAATCTGAAATTGACGACATTCATGAAAACACCATTATCGAATCTCGAAATGCAAGATTTTTTTAGCACATTTATCCTCTAAAACCCTCTATTGAAACAAGTGTTCAAAAGAGGCCAAGAGATCCAGATACTCCTGAGGATAATGCTGATCAAAATAAAATGAATGATGAAACTGAGATAGAGGAACCGAGAAGGAGCAAGCGACAAAGGACCACTAAATCCTTTGGACCGGATTTCTATGCATATATGATAGAAAATGAACCTCTAACTTACCAACAAGCAATGTCATCTCCCGATGCTCCTTATTGGAAAGAAGCCGTCAATAGTGAAATAGAATCCATTCTACAAAACCATACGTGGGAACTAATGGATCTCCCTAAAGGATCAAAACCACTAGGATATAAATGGATATTTAAGAAGAAACTAAAGGCTGACGGCTCAATAGACAAGTATAAAGCAAGACTTGTAATAAAAGGATTCAGACAGAAGCAAGTTCTGGATTACTTTGATACGTACTCTCCAGTTACCAGAATAACATCAATTAGGATGCTTATTGCAATCGCATCTATATTGAATTTAGAAATACACCAAATGGATGTGAAAACTGCGTTTTTGAACGGTGAACTGGAAGAGGAAATATATATGCAGCAACCAGAAGGGTTTCTAAGCCCAGGAAATGAAAATAAGGTGTGCAAGTTAGTGAAATCTCTTTATGGCCTTAAACAAGCACCAAAACAATGGCATGACAAATTTGATGAAGCAATGTTATCAAATGGATTCAAAATAAATGAATCAGATAAATGCGTCTATATAAAATGTATAGATGTTGGATATGTCATTGTTTGTCTCTACGTTGATGATTTACTGATCCTAGGAAGTAATAAGGTCATAATAAAGTCTACGAAGGACATGCTATCCTCTAGATTTGATATGAAGGACCTAGGAGTGGCCGATGTAATTTTGGGTGTAAAAATTATAAAGACACCACAGGGATATTCGTTATCTCAGTCACATTACATTGCTAAAATTCTTGAAAAATTCAAGCAGTATAATGTAACTGCTGCAAAATCACCAGTAGATATGAACCAAAATTGGGTAAAGAACACTGGTGATGGTATCTATCAGCTTGAATACTCTCGTATACTGGGAAGTATTATGTATGTCATGAATTGCACTAGGCCTGATATTGCGTATGCTGTAAGCAAGCTAAGTAGATATACCAGCAATCCTGGTAAAAATCATTGGAAAGCAATAATCAGAGTTCTAGGATATCTAAAGTATACACAAAACTATGTGTTGCAATATGATAAGTATCCTTCAGTAATAGAAGGATATAGTGATGCCAATTGGATAGCGGGCTCAAATGACACAAAATCCACAAGTGGATATGTGTTTACATTAGGAAATGGAGCAATTTCGTGGAAATCATCCAAGCAGACTTGCATAGCAAGGTCAACAATGGAATTTGAGTTCATTGCTCTGGATAAAGCCGCGGAAGAAGCAGATTGGCTTAGGGGTTTTTTAGAGGACATTCCAAATTGGGAAAAACCAGTACCTCCAATATGTATACATTGTGATAGTCAATCTGCTATAGGAAGGGCGAATAGTACATTGTATAATGGTAAATCTAGACATATTCGTCGTAGGCATAAAACTATAAGACAACTTCTCTCTAATGGAGTTATCACTATAGACTATGTAAGGTCAAAGGATAACATTGCGGATCCACTAACTAAAGGCTTGCCTAGAGAGAAAGTTCAAACCTTATCGATGGGAATGGGTTTAAGACCTATGATCTAAAAGTTTTTCTAAACGGAAACCCCACCTAGTTGACTGGAGATCCCAAGATCTAGGTTCAAAGGGACAACTAAGTTTATAGATAAACTTAATGGCACTGTTAAAATACAGACCATTCCTATGATAAGTCCGCGCACAACCCGTCGGAGAATAGGATAAGCTTAGCTTTTAATGACGTCTATACTGTGGTGTTGTAAAAGACCCAAGTGGAGTATTACGGGATACTCTTTATAGAATCACCTACGTGAGTGTGAAGGCGCCGCTTCAAAAAGAATTGTAAGGTCGAATTCTTTAAACACTCATGAGACCAAGCAGGTGTTCATGGCAAAAACGAACACAAACAGAGAACCAAGGGGTTTAGAAACACTTAGCAAGTGTTATCTTTATATACTTATACAAAAGGCTTACAGTTCAAAGACAATCTAGTCCACTGATTCGCCAGTAGGTTATAACGATAAACACTAGGAAAAGTTCAAGGCCATTGTGCTCCTTTTACCGATACGTTAAATGTTTCACAAAATTTAAGAACAAAAAGAAATCTCTCATTCATGTGGGGGATTGTTGGAAATAAATGAGAAGATTGGGAAGAAGAGGTTGAGTGGTATTGGAGAAATATAAGTCCCACATTGTGTGTGATTTGTGATTATGTCTCCTTATATACCAAAGCCCAATATGCTATTTCAAAACAAAAGAAATGAACACATGAGGGCTTGAATGAATGGGCTATGGAGGCTTTGGGCTTTCATATTAAATATTAAAATGTCAAAGATAAGGGCCTTGGGCCTTGGGGCTCTTGGGGTCTCTCGTGATAAATGGGCCACCGACTGTTAAAATGCGCGGAAAAACAGTATTTTTGCGCGGGTGTGAACGTTTGGACGAGCGGATGCATCTGTTCGTCTGAACAGTGATCGGGTGCGACTGGTTGAACCAGCGCGCCTGTACGGACAGTCGCGCCTACCCCAGAAGGGCACCCCTCCGCTGCTATATATAGGCAGCCTGCCAGAGCCATCAAATACACAGAATTAATTCATTCGTTCTCCTTCTTCTTCACTGCTCTGTTCTTAAAAAATACTCTCTTGAGTTCGTGTTGCTCTGCACTTGAAAGCGCTTCAAATTGCAGAGCCCGGTCCGTTTTATCTTGGGAGACAATTGCTCGATAGCCTTCAGCGCCAGTGAGGGAGCAATATTGCTTCAAAGAAACAGATTTACTCTGGACTCGGACGATACTGAAAGGTACTTCATCACTTTTATAGATGATTGTACAAGATGCTGTTATGTATATCTCCTTAGAAGTAAGGATGAGGCATTCGATATATTTAAACAATATAAAGCAGAAGTTGAGAATCAACTCAATAGAAAAATAAAAGCTTTAAGAAGTGATAGAGGAGGAGATTATGAGTTTCCATTTGAGGAATTCTGTGCTGAGCATGGTATAATGCACCAAACTACAGCTCCTTATTCACCTCAATCCAACGGTATAGCCGAACGGAAAAATAGAACTCTTAAAGAAATGATGAATGCCTTATTAATAAGCTCTGGCTTGCCAGATAATTTTTGGGGAGAAGCTATTCTTTCGGCAAATCATATTTTGAATAAAATACCACGAAAGAAAACTTCTAAGACTCCCCATGAACTTTGGAAAAACAGACCACCATCCTACAAATACTTAAAAGTGTGAGGGTGTCTTGCCAAAGTGGAAATTCCAAAACCGAAAAAGGTTAAAATAGGACCAAAGACTATAGATTGCATATTCATTGGATATGCTCATAATAGTAGTGCATATCGATTTTTGGTGTACAAATCTGAAATTGACGACATTCATGAAAACACCATTATCGAGTCTCGAAATGCAAGATTTTTTTAGCACATTTATCCTCTAAAACCCTCTATTGAAACAAGTGTTCAAAAGAGGCCAAGAGATCCAGATACTCCTGAGGATAATGCTGATCAAAATAAAATGAATGATGAAACTGAGATAGAGGAACCGAGAAGGAGCAAGCGACAAAGGACCACTAAATCCTTTGGACCGGATTTCTATGCATATATGATAGAAAATGAACCTCTAACTTACCAACAAGCAATGTCATCTCCCGATGCTCCTTATTGGAAAGAAGCCGTCAATAGTGAAATAGAATCCATTCTACAAAACCATACGTGGGAACTAATGGATCTCCCTAAAGGATCAAAACCACTAGGATATAAATGGATATTTAAGAAGAAACTAAAGGCTGACGGCTCAATAGACAAGTATAAAGCAAGACTTGTAATAAAAGGATTCAAACAGAAGCAAGATCTGGATTACTTTGATACGTACTCTCCAGTTACCAGAATAACATCAATTAGGATGCTTATTGCAATCGCATCTATATTGAATTTAGAAATACACCAAATGGATGTGAAAACTGCGTTTTTGAACAGTGAACTGGAAGAGGAAATATATATGCAGCAACCAGAAGGGTTTCTAAGCCCAGGAAATGAAAATAAGGTGTGCAAGTTAGTGAAATCTCTTTATGGCCTTAAACAAGCACCAAAACAATGGCATGACAAATTTGATGAAGCAATGTTATCAAATGGATTCAAAATAAATGAATCAGATAAATGCGTCTATATAAAATGTATAGATGTTGGATATGTCATTGTTTGTCTCTACGTTGATGATTTACTGATCCTAGGAAGTAATAAGGTCATAATAAAGTCTACGAAGGACATGCTAACCTCTAGATTTGATATGAAGGACCTAGGAGTGGCCGATGTAATTTTGGGTGTAAAAATTATAAAGACACCACAGGGATATTCGTTATCTCAGTCACATTACATTGCTAAAATTCTTGAAAAATTCAAGCAGTATAATGTAACTGCTGCAAAATCACCAGTAGATATGAACCAAAATTGGGTAAAGAACACTGGTGATGGTATATATCAGCTTGAATACTCTCGTATACTGGGAAGTATTATGTATGTCATGAATTGCACTAGGCCTGATATTGCGTATGCTGTAAGCAAGCTAAGTAGATATACCAGCAATCCTGGTAAAAATCATTGGAAAGCAATAATCAGAGTTCTAGGATATCTAAAGTATACACAAAACTATGTGTTGCAATATGATAAGTATCCTTCAGTAATAGAAGGATATAGTGATGCCAATTGGATAACGGGCTCAAATGACACAAAATCCACAAGTGGATATGTGTTTACATTAGGAAATGGAGCAATTTCGTGGAAATCATCCAAGCAGACTTGCATAGCAAGGTCAACAATGGAATCTGAGTTCATTGCTCTGGATAAAGTCGCGGAAGAAGCATATTGGCTTAGGGTTTTTTTAGAGGACATTCCAAATTGGGAAAAACCAGTACCTCCAATATGTATACATTGTGATAGTCAATCTGCTATAGGAAGGGCGAATAGTACATTGTATAATGGTAAATCTAGACATATTCGTCGTAGGCATAAAACTATAAGACAACTTCTCTCTAATGGAGTTATCACTATAGACTATGTAAGGTCAAAGGATAACATTGCGGATCCACTAACTAAAGGCTTGCCTAGAGAGAAAGTTCAAACCTTATCGATGGGAATGGGTTTAAGACCTATGATCTAAAAGTTTTTCTAAACGGAAACCCCACCTAGTTGACTGGAGATCCCAAGATCTAGGTTCAAAGGGACAACTAAGTTTATAGATAAACTTAATGGCACTGTTAAAATACAGACCATTCCTATGATAAGTCAGTGCACAACCCGTCGGAGAATAGGATAAGCTTAGCTTTTAATGATGTCTATACTGTGGTGTTGTAAAAGACCCAAGTGGAGTATTACGGGATACTCTTTATAGAATCACCTACGTGAGTGTGAAGGCGCCGCTTCAAAAAGAATTGTAAGGTCGAATTCTTTAAATACTCATGAGACCAAGCAGGTGTTCATGGCAAAAACGAACACAAACAGAGAACCAAGGGGTTTAGAAACACTTAGCATGTGTTATCTTTATATACTTATACAAAAGGCTTACAGTTCAAAGACAATCTAGTCCACTGATTCGCCAGTAGGTTATAACGATAAACACTAGGAAAAGTTCAAGGCCATTGTGCTACTTTTACCGATACGTTAAATGTTTCACAAAATTTAAGAACAAAACGAAATCTCTCATTCATGTGGGGTATTGTTGGAAATAAATGAGAAGATTGGGAAGAAGAGGTTGAGTGGTATTGGAGAAATATAAGTCCCACATTGTGTGTGATTTGTGATTATGTCTCCTTATATACCAAAGCCCAATATGCTATTTCAAAACAAAAGAAATGAACACATGAGGGCTTGAATGAATGGGCTATGGAGGCTTTGGGCTTTCATATTAAATATTAAAATGTCAAAGATAAGGGCCTTGGGCCTTGGGGCTCTTGGGGTCTCTCGTGATAAATGGGCCGCCGACTGTTAAAATGCACGGAAAAACAGTATTTTAGCGCGGGTGTGAACGTTTGGACGAGCGGATGCATCTGTTCGTCTGAACAGTGATCGGGTGCGACTGGTTGAACCAACGCGCCTGTACGGACAG
Organism: Allium sativum; assembly: GCA_030737875.1. NCBI lineage: Eukaryota > Viridiplantae > Streptophyta > Magnoliopsida > Asparagales > Amaryllidaceae > Allium > Allium sativum. Next base: position 441,475,960 of record CM060923.1, on the reverse strand, counting down.
TCGCGCCTACCCCAGAAGGGCACCCCTCCGCTGCTATATATAGGCAGCTTGCCAGAGCCATCAAATACACAGAATTAATTCATTCGATCTCCTTCTTCTTCACTGCTCTGTTCTTAAAAAATACCCTCTTGAGTTCATGTTGCTCTGCACTTGAAAGCACTTCAAATTGCAGAGACCGGTCCGTTTTATCTTGGGATACAATTGCTCGATAGCCTTCAGCGCCAGTGAGGGAGCAATATTGCTTCAAAGAAACATATTTACTCTGGACTCGGACGATACTGAAAGGTACTTCATCACTTTTATAGATGATTGTACAAGATACTGTTATGTATATCTCCTTAGAAGTAAGGATGAGGCATTCGATATATTTAAACAGCATAAAGCAGAAGTTGAGAATCAACTCAATAGAAAAATAAAAGCTTTAAGAAGTGATAGAGGAGGAGAATATGAGTTTCCATTTGAGGAATTCTGTGCTGATCATGGTATAATACACCAAACTACAGCTCCTTATTCACCTCAATCCAACGGTATAGCCGAACGGAAAAATAGAACTCTTAAAGAAATGATGAATGCCTTATTAATAAGCTCTGGCTTGCCAGATAATTTTTGGGGAGAAGCTATTCTTTCGGCAAATCATATTTTGAATAAAATACCACGAAAGAAAACTTCTAAGACTCCCCATGAACTTTGGAAAAACAGACCACCATCCTACAAATACTTAAAAGTGTGGGGGTGTCTTGCCAAAGTGGAAATTCCAAAACCGAAAAAGGTTAAAATAGGACCAAAGACTATAGATTGCATATTCATTGGATATGCTCATAATAGTAGTGCATATCGATTTTTGGTTTACAAATCTGAAATTGATGACATTCATGAAAACACCATTATCGAGTCTCGAAATGCAAGATTTTTTGAGCACATTTATCCTCTAAAACCCTCTATTGAAACAAGTGTTCAAAAGAGGCCAAGAGATCCAGATACTCCTGAGGATAATGCTGATCAAAATAAAATGAATGATGAAACTGAGATAGAGGAACCGAGAAGGAGCAAGCGACAAAGGACCACTAAATCCTTTGGACCGGATTTCTATGCATATATGATAGAAAATGAACCTCTAACTTACCAACAAACAATGTCATCTCCCGATGCTCCTTATTGGAAAGAAGCCGTCAATAGTGAAATAGAATCCATTCTACAAAACCATACGTGGGAACTAGTGGATCTCCCTAAAGGATCAAAACCACTAGGATATAAATGGATATTTAAGAAGAAACTAAAGGCTGACGGCTCAATAGACAAGTATAAAGCAAGACTTGTAATAAAAGGATTCAGACAGAAGCAAGATCTGGATTACTTTGATACGTACTCTCCAGTTACCAGAATAACATCAATTAGGATGCTTATTGCAATCGCATCTATATTGAATTTAGAAATACACCAAATGGATGTGAAAACTGCGTTTTTGAACGGTGAACTGGAAGAGGAAATATATATGCAGCAACCAGAAGGGTTTCTAAGCCCAGGAAATGAAAATAAGGTGTGCAAGTTAGTGAAATCTCTTTATGGCCTTAAACAAGCACCAAAACAATGGCATGACAAATTTGATGAAGCAATGTTATCAAATGGATTCAAAATAAATGAATCAGATAAATGCGTCTATATAAAATGTATAGATGTTGGATATGTCATTGTTTGTCTCTACGTTGATGATTTACTGATCCTAGGAAGTAATAAGGTCATAATAAAGTCTACGAAGGACATGCTATCCTCTAGATTTGATATGAAGGACCTAGGAGTGGCCGATGTAATTTTGGGTGTAAAAATTATAAAGACACCACAGGGATATTCGTTATCTCAGTCACATTACATTGCTAAAATCCTTGAAAAATTCAAGCAGTATAATGTAACTGCTGCAAAATCACCAGTAGATATGAACCAAAATTGGGTAAAGAACACTGGTGATGGTATCTATCAGCTTGAATACTCTCGTATACTGGGAAGTATTATGTATGTCATGAATTGCACTAGGCCTGATATTGCGTATGCTGTAAGCAAGCTAAGTAGATATACCAGCAATCCTGGTAAAAATCATTGGAAAGCAATAATCAGAGTTCTAGGATATCTAAAGTATACACAAAACTATGTATTGCAATATGATAAGTATCTTTCAGTAATAGAAGGATATAGTGATGCCAATTGGATAACGGGCTCAAATGACACAAAATCCACAAGTGGATATGTGTTTACATTAGGAAATGGAGCAATTTCGTGGAAATCATCCAAGCAGACTTGCATAGCAAGGTCAACAATGGAATCTGAGTTCATTGCTCTGGATAAAGCCGCGGAAGAAGCAGATTGGCTTAGGGGGTTTTTAGAGGACATTCCAAATTGGGAAAAACCAGTACCTCCAATATGTATACATTGTGATAGTCAATCTGCTATAGGAAGGGCGAATAGTACATTGTATAATGGTAAATCTTGACATATTCGTCGTAGGCATAAAACTATAAGACAACTTCTCTCTAATGGAGTTATCACTATAGACTATGTAAGGTCAAAGGATAACATTGCGGATCCACTAACTAAAGGCTTGCCTAGAGAGAAAGTTCAAACCTTATCGATGGGAATGGGTTTAAGACCTATGATCTAAAAGTTTTTCTAAACGAAAACCCCACCTAGTTGACTGGAGATCCCAAGATCTAGGTTCAAAGGGACAACTAAGTTTATAGATAAACTTAATGGCACTGTTAAAATACAGACCATTCCTATGATAAGTCAGTGCACAACCCGTCGGAGAATAGGATAAGCTTAGCTTTTAATGATGTCTATACTGTGGTGTTGTAAAAGACCCAAGTGGAGTATTACGGGATACTCTTTATAGAATCACCTACGTGAGTGTGAAGGCGCCGCTTCAAAAAGAATTGTAAGGTCGAATTCTTTAAACACTCATGAGACCAAGCAGGTGTTCATGGCAAAAACGAACACAAACAGAGAACCAAGGGGTTTAGAAACACTTAGCATGTGTTATCTTTATATACTTATACAAAAGGCTTACAGTTCAAAGACAATCTAGTCCACTGATTCGCCAGTAGGTTATAACGATAAACACTAGGAAAAGTTCAAGGCCATTGTGCTACTTTTACCGATACGTTAAATGTTTCACAAAATTTAAGAACAAAAAGAAATCTCTCATTCATGTGGGGGATTGTTGGAAATAAATGAGAAGATTGGGATGAAGAGGTTGAGTGGTATTGGAGAAATATAAGTCCCACATTGTGTGTGATTTGTGATTATGTCTCCTTATATACCAAAGCCCAATATGCTATTTCAAAACAAAAGAAATGAACACATGAGGGCTTGAATGAATGGGCTATGGAGGCTTTGGACTTTCATATTAAATATTAAAATGTCAAAGATAAGGGCCTTGGGCCTTGGGGCTCTTGGGGTCTCTCGTGATAAATGGGCCGCCGACTGTTAAAATGCGCGGAAAAACAGTATTTTTGCGCGGGTGTGAACGTTTGGACGAGCGGATGCATCTGTTCGTCTGAACAGTGATCGGGTGCGACTGGTTGAACCAGCGCGCCTGTACGGACAGTCGTGCCTACCCCAGAAGGGCACCCCTCCGCTGCTATATATAGGCAGCCTGCCAGAGCCATCAAATACACGGAATTAATTCATTCGATCTCCTTCTTCTTCACTGCTCTGTTCTTAAAAAATACTCTCTTGAGTTCGTGTTGCTCTGCACTTGAAAGCGCTTCAAATTGCAGAGACCGGTCCGTTTTATCTTGGGAGACAATTGCTCGATAGCCTTCAGCGCCAGTGAGGGAGCAATATTGCTTCAAAGAAATAGATTTACTCTGGACTCGGACGATACTGAAAGGTACTCTTCTTCTTTTTCTGTTTTGCAACGGTTCTGCTCTGTTGCAATTCCAGTCGCGCTTTTCCCCGTTACTAATTCTGAAACAATTCAAATTATTAACGCTTCTTGACGTGACAATTGGATAGTGACAATTGGATAGTGACAAATTATGTTACGAATAACATAAACATCAATGCATGCACAAGATATATACGTACATAAACATCAATCCAGAGAAACATATAGCATGGAAGGCAGTACCATAAATGCAAACTAAAGAAAGAACATAACTTTTATTATTAACCAGTAGTTTGGATTACACAGCTCTTAATTAAACTAACCTTCGAATAGAAATATATTAATCTCCCTAAGTAACATAAAAAAATCATGAAAGCAAAAAATAATAATGCTCTAAAGCCGATCAAAAAAAATAAGACTCCTTGATTCATCTTCATTTATAAGCATCGATCCTTGATTATTCATCTTCCTCAATTTGATTTTTACATATTTCCACCAAAAACGCAAAAGAAAAACCATCAACAATATCACTAAACCCGGAATTATCTCACAAACACATAATAACCCGAATCATCCATTGTTTACACTTTACATAGTGTTAGATAATAAGCATGCTTTTTATAGAGAGAAGAATCGGCCTAATAATCCCACAGTCCATGTTTTATGTTTCCACAAATATTAAAGCCAAGAAGTATATCAGATATAAAACTTTCTTGATATATAATTGTATCTAACTTATTATATATAACTTCCCTAGCTGGAAGCCATATCATTATCTTCTGTATGAAATAATTTTAGGGTTTGTGAATAAAATATATTGTTCTAAAAGTAAAACATCTCTGGCATATATGGAAGCGTTCATGATATGCCCAATATAGTGTGTATATATCACTATTTACTATGTAACAATATAAAAGTAAGTAGTTCTTAACACGTAATTGTGACTTTTTTCTAAAATGGAATACTTGTTATATATCTATAAATAATTCTTATATTTTCATTCGTGATTTTTTTAAAATATAATTTTGGCGTACTTCACATAAATGAAGTATAATATCAATGTGCATGTTTTGACATGCAAACATAATGTGTTATACTAGCGGCCTGTGCCTAGTTCATCTAAAAAATAGGCATAAAAATTAGTGCATACTAAGGACGAAACCCTTAAACGAAACATAGTTTAAAATCTATATTTTTAAACTAACTTGATATGATTTATTTTTGTTTCCACAAATCCAAGCCATATATAAAGGTCATTAATATATAACGAACGAACATGCATTTAGGTTGGGTACGTAACATAGCTTACTTATTTGGAATTATTCTCTTTTATCCACAGCCTGTATTTTCAAACATTCATAGTATATAGTATTTGGTCTCTACGTCCATTGTTTGATAACCATACTACATTGACAATTTTAGAGTTAATGAAAAGGGTTTGTTGATTGTTGTTGTTATAGTGAAACTAAATATCATACCTGGTGAGTATAATGATTAATGACATCCAAAAACAAAACAAAAAAATTCTTTCGATATTTGTGCATGTCCCAGCTTAACATTTGGTAATAATAAGTCTTAATACAAATAGCATTACATAGGGAGACCAAATCATTTGTCCCTAAATTCGTCTATATCCCTGTCTCCATCCAAGCAAAGCCTTTGATTTTCACAATTTTGCAATTAAATTTGAAATAAAAAAGGGCTTAACTGCAAAAGGTGGAAATTAGGGGGTGTTCATTGGTTGGATACAGAGACAGAGCGGTTTGGCTACAGCTGATTATTTTTATTACATAGGTATCGTGGTTAAATATGTCAAAGAGTCAAATTTACAGGGCAGTTGCAATGTGAAGTAAACTCTAAATTAACAGATATGCACGTCCTATCCGTTGTAAATTTTGGTTTCACTCTACCTAGTAATAAAAATACATCGTTATTTTATATTCAAACATTTTTTTATCCTTCTAATTTGGTGTACACTGCAGAACCATCTATATTAGGTCCATCCGGATAAAACAACGTACATTTACATGATTATATCTCTTACCTCATTTATGGTGCAGTCCATATGTTGACTTATATAGTTGAAATTATAGAAAATTATTTTCTCTACAGTTTAAAAAAATAATTTCCCAATTAAGATCATTTTTGAGTAAGATATAGTTGAAACAATGGAGGTATTTTCAGATTCAATAAAATTGGAAATATGGCCTTCAAAGATCCGGAATATTTTGGGATAGCTAAGCTCAGAATTAGAAAGAGTGATCCACATGAAAGTTGTAGCCACTAGAGAACAACATGATTCAAAAAAAAGAATTGCAGGATTTGGATTAATATTCTAGGAATTATGGCCTCTGAAATTTACTGGTCGTGAAATGGGGGTGGAGGCCGAGATGAAAGGAGTGGTGGTCCATGAAGGTGGTGGCATGGGGGTGCTTGGCCGAGGTGGGTGGCGGAGGTAGGGTCATGGGTTGGTGGAGGAGGAGGTTAAGGAAACCATAATAAGTCAAGGAGTACTAATTAAGGAAGGAAATCATTAGAGAAAAATTCTATACGTTTCTTTCTCTATAATTTCACTTTCTTCTTCATTACGGTAAAGGAAACCATAGCCATCTCTTGCAATTTAAATATTTAAGCTTCTAAATTAAATTTATAGTGGAATTAAGGCTTAAATCAAGTGCTAATCGCTTGTTGTCTATCAACTAGAAAATTTGTTCATTTCATCTTAGATTTGTGAATTTATGTTACAGCGTGTCGAATATCCATTGCATGTCTATGTATATTGAAACAAAGACGATGAAGCTTGAGAAACGGCCTAAAAGCACCCTATTTGATCCAAATTCAAGCTAATATAAGTCAATATTTGCTGTAGAACTAAGGTGAGGCATTCCCTCATGCAATATAACTTGAATCAATATTATATTGTTGAATTTTTGTACTGCTTTGCTGAAATTTGTTTATTGCAACTTATCTTATTCTAAAAAATAATTTTCGAATTAAGATCATTATTGAGTGAGATATGGTTGAAATAGTGGAAGTGTTTTTGGGTTCAATAAAATATAACCAGAAAATATGGCCTTCAAAGATCTCGATTTTTAGAATAGTTAAGATCAGAAGTAGAAAGAGTGCTCTACATGAAAGTTGTAGCCACTGGAGAACTACTGATTTGAAAAAAAAGAATGTTAGGATTTGGATCAATTTTCCAGGAGTTATCACCTTTGAAAATTACTGGTCGTGGGCTATAAGTAGAGGTCGAGATGAAAGAAGTGGTGGTGCAAGGAGGTGGTGGTGTTGGGGTGCTTGACGAGGTAGGTGGTGGAGGTGGGGCTGTGGGTTGGTGGAGGAGGAGGTTAAGGAAACCATAACCAGTCAAGGAGTGTTAATTAAGGAAGGGAATCACTACAAGAAAGTTATATACGTCTTTCTCTAGAATTTCACTTTCTTCTTCATTACAGTAAAGGAAACCATAGCCAACTCTTGCAACTTAAATCTCTAAGCTTTCTAAATTAAAATCTGAAGTAGAATTAAGGTTTAAATCAAGTGCTAATAACTTGTTGTCAATCAACTAGAAATTTGTTCTTATTTCATCTCAGAATTGTAAATTTATGTTATAGTCTATTGAATATCCATTGCATGTCTATGTATGTTGAAACACAGATGATGAAGCTTGAGAAAAGGCCTAAAAGCTCTATATTTTATCCAAACTCAAGCTAATATCAGTCAATCTTTGATGTAGAACTAAGGTGAGTGTGACATCCCACGTCCGTTAATGTCACTCTTAAGAGAATGCATTAAGTTTCGTGAAGCACAATAGGTAAATAGTATTGTTGACGTCAAAAGTTGGTCTATTGACGATCAACCCCCAAGTGTGTTAACCACACATCAAAAATATTTACAAAGTATGAGAAAAAGTAAATAAACATAGGAGACACAATATTTTTATAGTGGTTCTGCTTAAACCAGACCTACATCCACTTTATAATATTTGTTTACACTGTCGATTACAGGTAATAGTTGCTTTTCTTTTAGAAGAAAGTAGAGAAAAATGCAGTTTTTACACAAGATCCTTGTGTTATAGTAAAGTATATGGCATGGTGTTTTCTAGAGTAGTGGATATAAGCTTTTCCATGGAGGAATTTTCCATGGCTTGTACTTCTGGTAATGTTTGTATTTATAGACGAGAAGATGAGCTGAATTTGTATGTAGCATGGTATACATCTTTCTCGGGCTTGGACATGTGTAACTCTATCCCTTAAAATAGTTGTAAGCGGAGGGACCCGGTATACTACTGATGAATGGTTATCCTCGAGATTTGTGGTATATGTGGAACTTGAATTCTAGAGTATAAAAAGCTATGCGAGTTAAAGTTGATCGGTTCTATAGCCTTGGGAATAGGATTTCGACTTGTAGCAAATAACCTGGTTTGATATCTCTGATCCGGTATTTTAGGTTTGATCCAATCTTTTATGAATATCTCGATCGATCAGTTGATGGTGTTATATCTAACAATTCTACGATTTTTGTTTGATGATAACAAACATGTATTTATCATTATAAATGTGTTTACAATTGTATTGTTCTACTACATCACAGACAAAATTAAATGTTTATATTTAAATAGAATACTACTAGGCAAGAATTTAAATATTCAAACAGTATTTTATTTGAATATAATATTTTAATCCAACGTTTGAATAGTAAAAATTTACAACTCCACTATTTGTTTTCACCGATATATTAGAATTCAATTTTATATCTTACATTGGCTCCTCACTACAACACTCAACACTTAGTTACATTCACTCAGTTGTACAGTTACTTAATCATATATATTCTATCACACACTTGTCTTTTGTCAACTTCTTTGTTAGTCCGGTCTTCAGCTTATGTAACACCCCGTATTTTCTGTGAACTTAAGAATTACAAATCTGAGTATAATTAAAATATAAAATCAGAATCAAGGGAAACGGGCTGTGCCATTGCGTTCATCTCGGAAAAATACGCGAAATAGAGTCCGAAATTTCGTAAATCGGAGTCCATATGACCAAGTTATGGCCTTCCAAAGTTCAGAAAAAAATTAAACAGCACAGACCAGGTCGACTGGGGAGTCGACCCTAGAGTCGACCTGCCGCAGGGGGTCGACCCTAGAGTCGACCTGTCCCCAGGGGGTCGACCCTAGAGTCGGCCCTAGTGTCGACCTGGGGGTCGACCTGCCTCCCGAATCTGCTTTTCTGCCTGGGTGCGTTCTGATGTATCTGGTCTCGTTTTCTGTCTAGATTCGTCTGCTAAACCTATTTAAACAGCCCCAAACCCAGCCTTCTCTGCACACAATTCTATTCTGCTTCTACTCTGCCTCTGTTCTAAATTAAAAATAAAAATGGCGTTGCTACTCTGCTGGAATCAAAACTAGAAGACAATCAACATCATCCTAAATTCAATTAGAGATAAGAGCTTCTGCAACAATTCTGCAACAACTAGAGTTCTTTCTTTAATCCAATTAAGGCAAGTACAGTTATTTTCCGCTATAAACGTTAATTCTGATTTTGACATGAATTGTGAATCTGAATCTGAGATTATATCTGTTCTGTTCTGATTTGATTTATCTTATTCTGCACCTCTTTCCTTTTTCTGTTCTATAGCCAGGCTACCACGAGCCTGAGCCAATCTCATAAGAGATTAACATGCGCTAAAATGTTTGGGACAGTAAAGTGAATAATGCATAAATTGGGCATGGCCAATAGGTGACTAATTTGAGGAAAGATCATGGACTATAGCTAGAACATGAATCTGAGACATATGATTGGACATGTTATATTTATAACATAAAAAGGTATTGAACATATGATTTGTGGACATGACGTAAAAAGGTATATAATTGAACATAAATATAGACTGTATTGAACACATGATTTAGGATAAAGAGAATATGGCCTAGGTATAAAGATTTACATGAAAGTAGGATATCTATTAATGTAAATAAACACCTAAGTAAGGGACCTTTGGGATATTTGACATGCATAGTAATCTATGGCTATATTTGGTATAAATTATATGGATCTTCTGTACTATGCAAGTTTAATAAAAATTTGGAACATATGATATATGGTAAATTTATGACCATAATCTATGCTATGTAAATTTAATACAAACATAGGGTATATGATAATATTGTGAATCAAGACTATTATTTATGCACGTGAACTTAGGCTAGGTTTATAATTAGGCAAGGTATGAAACTTTAAGAAATAAGTAAATTTGTTATATTTGCCTAATTTGCTAGTTGTGTTACATTGCCTAATCTGCTAGTTCCGTTATATTGCTTAATCTGCTAGTTCTGCTCTACTACCTAGTCTGCTAGATTTGTTCATCTGCCAAATCTGTCATTTGCTAAGTCTGTTGAAAATGCCTAAATCTGTTAAATTTATTTGTTTAAATGCCTAACCTGTTATATGCCAAAATCTGCTAAGTTGCTAAATCTGTTAAATCCGTTAAGTCATATAATCTGGAAAATCTGTTATTTGCTAAAATCTGTTATCTGCTGGGTTGATATAATCATCCTGTTATTGATATAATCTGAATTGGCATATATATTGGGCGTGCGCATAAACGGTAAATTATTAATTAAGTGGCCGCAAACAATAGGTTCTAATGTGAGAAGTCAGTCATAACCTGCTTAAGACACGAGGTTAGGTCTGGCTTGTGGCAGAAGTCTGCCCGGAACCGCTCGGCCCATCCAGCGGCCACAAGCTAGCGACCTAATGTGAGAGGTCTGGGCATTAATAATTAATTAATGCAAATCTAAGATAAGAATGACGTCTAAAACGTATTGGGGGAAATAGGGTTAAACCAACTGGATTAATAGGTGTAGTAAACCCGTCCATGAATCTGTAGGCCCAATACAAAGTTAGACAAATCTGAAAAATCTGTACATCTGATCTGTTAGTCTGAAAACTTGTTAACTTAATCTGTGAACTAGTAAATCTGAATTCTGTATGTCCGAACTTGTAAACAAGTTAATCTAAGATCTGTTAGTCTGGGGACACAAGGTTAGGAGGGGAATTACTTGTGTCATCTGTTGTTTGGGACCCATATTAGTCAGCAACCCTTTCTGGTATCAAAACTTTGACCAACAGTAGGTAGGGTCCGGGCACGCTTACTGAACTAATTATAAGTGGTTCATTCCGATAATGGCAAGGGGTGTTGATGGTGCGTTCCAACCGGGTCATGTGCGTGCATGGATCCCGGTCTGCCTCTGAGGATGTAAGACGCCGTGACATCTGTAAATAGGTCTGTGCCAATTGGTTGTCACTTTAGGGAGTGATACACCCTACTGTGGGGACGACACAGGATATTTATGTATTAGGGAGCCGATCGCTTGGGGTAGGGTTTTAGGGTACACTTAGTTCTGTCTGTTTCTATTGGTACCGTCTGTTTCTGTTGGGTGGTAACACCTGTCTGTTTCTGTGTGGTACCGTCTGTTCGGGTGGTAAAGGCCCATTACTAGTGTACACCTAATTCTACATTCTGTTTCCGTAGGGATTAATCTGTTTCTTCTTCTGTCTGTTTCTGATCGGGTAGTAAAGACCCATTATTAGCATTCTGTTTCTGTTAAATTATTCTGTACCCGTTCCTGCTTCAGTTTAGACATTAGGGTGACACCTAATTCTGTTATACTAATATTAGTGCAGAGAAGTGTAAAGCAATAGTTTATATCATTCTGTTCTTCTGTTATATCTGCTACACCTGTTACAGTTATCTCTCATCCAGTTTTATGTTCATGTCATATTATTATTATCTGTTCATATGCTGAAAGTCACTGGACTTGCCAGACTTTTTGTCTGACCCTTGTTGTTTCGCCTCCTTTCTTCCGTTTCCCCCCTAGGTTATCCAAGGAAGGAATACTTTAGCTTGATTCGGATTTCTCTTTGCTTGAAGTGCTTAAAGTATGGCTTGGCTCTGCATAGCTTCCGTTATATGGGGATTATGATTTTAAACCATGCATTTTGAAGGCTTTTGTACAAGACTGATATTTTGTACTTGAATTCTGAGATTTGAAAGGATGTAACCATATTGATTTCTGTTTCCGCTGTAATAAAGTTAAAAATTTTCAAGTACTGTTTTATCTGTCTTGTAAGTTTCTGTTCTGTTTACTAAAATGCTCCACCAAAGTTAAGGCATTCCCCTTGCGAGTGTCCTTAACGGAGGTGGGGTGTTACACTTGGTATCAGAGCTGAAGGTTGCCGGATTTGATAAAGAATTTTTGAAAACTATTTTCCAAAAGGTTTTGAAAAGGAAGTATTTTCAAAAGTAAAGCTTATTCTGAAAAACATAGTCCACTAAGCCATATATCTATCTTTTGATCCTCTGCTTGAATCCTTGTTTCCTTCTTTCTTGAGTCTCTAGGGCTCCCGGTTTTCTGGGAGGTAACCTCGTCGAAGGGCAAAGTAGTGCCCGACTTCCATCGATAGCTGTAGTAGTTTCACCTGCGGCTAGTTTTCTTTAGAGCTTTGAAGGATTTTTCCGGGCGATGGAGGCAGCTTTCGAGGGATTGGTCAACGTGTTACACAAGGATAGTAAAGATGAGAATGATGAGGTTTGGCTAAGGAGCACAACCCAAAGGTGAGAAACTCATATAGACTTAGTTCACAATGGAGGCAAAAGGGAAACACAAAAGGAGGAAGGAAAGTTTGAAGATAAGGAGGAGGAAAGTGTTTTACTTATGGAAGCTTGACTCATCTGAATAAGGATTACCGAAAGAGGAAGGGGAGGGTGCTTGCTTCAACTGTGGTGAGATGGGGCACTTTATTAGGGACTGCCCGAAGAAACGAAGGCAAGGACAGAGGACATGACCAACTTCTAGAGGGCAGGCAAACACTCTCAAGGCTAGTGGATAGGATAGAAATAGGGAAATTTTTTGTAGAAGGTTTAATTTTCTTATCTGGTTATCGAGTTAAGACTCTTTCTGATTCTGTACTTGATACTCTGCACTTGAATACTAGTATTGTTTCTGATTCTGCTGTAGACTCAGACCCATAAAGGGTATGACTCATCTGTTTTAAGTTAAGGTTTGAGGGATATCTGTGTTAGGCGTCAAATATGATGCATATATTATGAGTTTTTGTGGGATATGATTTTATCATGCTTAGCTTCCGAAGAATCATTAGGGAACCTGATCTGTACCAGTAGTCTATAAATATCTGAATACTTCTGATAAGATTTCCAGTTTTGACATTGTTTAAAGAGGGTAACCCTCTGGGTGTCAATCTGATGTTGATTTCGGTCTTCGGGGTTGACACTTAGGGGAATTATTTTCTCAACCAATGTCTGATAGGAATCAAGTTTTTGTTTTATCTGTACTCACTTCCATCACTCGACTGTATCCTATCGATCGAGTGTTCAACTTATAGATAGGAATCCTAATGGGTATAAACATGTGTTTGAGACATGTTATGTTTGATGGTTGCAAGTGGATGCAAGTGGTTGCTTGTGGTTGTTCATGGACGCATATACACACACTAGGCACTAGATCGGCTCGAAAACACTCTCATACTGCATATGGATGAGTGAGCATTTTAAAATTTTATGGATGCAAAATGGTTGAATCAGCACATGGATGTTGCATATGAGTGGATGGTTGTGCACTCATATAGAAATGATATGTATCAAATAGGAAAATTGCATACATATTGGACTCATGGCACTGACATAATTCGCATTAAGGAGGTCAACTGAATCAGTAGACCGCCTGATCTTTGCATTAGATAAGGAACATACACACACACTTTTGCAAATGTTCATACAGCACTAGAAATTTCTAAGGACAATGGATGCTTGTGGATGATGACTGAGTAGATGAGTGATTGGATGGTAGGACACATTCTTCTTAACTTGAAGATTTCGGGGACGAAATCCTTTAAGGAGGGGAGAATGTAACACCCTGTATTTTCTATGAACATAAGAATTACAAATCTGAGTATAATTAAAATATAAAATCAGAATCATGGGAAACGGGCTACGCCATTGCGTTCGTCTCGGAAAAATACGTGAAATAGAGTCCGAAATTTCGTAAATCGGAGTCCATATGACTAAGTTATGGCCTTCCAAAGTTCAGAAAAAAATTAAACAGCACAGACCAGGTAGACTGGGGAGTCGACCCTAGAGTCGACCTGCCCCAGGGGGTCGACCCTAGAGTTGACCTGCCCCCAGGGGGTCGACCCTAGAGTCGACCCTAGTGTCGACCTGGGGGTCGACCTGCCTCCCGAATCTGCTTTTCTGCCTGGGTGCGTTCTGATGTATCTGGTCTCGTTTTCTGTCTAGATTCGTCTGCCTAAACGTATTTAAACAGCCCCAAACCCAGCCTTCTCTGCACACAATTCTATTCTGCTTCTACTCTGCCTCTGTTCTAAATTAAAAATAAAAATGGCGTTGCTACTCTGCTGGAATCAAAACTAGAAGACAATCATCATCATCCTAAATTCAATTAGAGATTAGAGCTTCTGCAACAATTCTGCAACAACTAGAGTTCTTTCTTTAATCCAATTAAGGCAAGTACAGTTATTTTCCGCTATAAACGTTAATTCTGATTTTGACATGAATATTGAATCTGAATCTGAGATTATATCTGTTCTGATTTGATTTAGCTTATTCTACACCTCTTTCCTCTTTCTGTTCTATAGCCAGGCTACCACGAGCCTGAGCCAATCTCATAAGAGATTAACATGCGCTAAAATGTTTGGGATAGTAAAATGAATGATGCATAAATTGGGCATGGCCAATAAGTGACTAATTTGAGGAAAGAACATGGACTGTAGCTAGAACATGAATCTGAGACATATGATTGGACATGTTATATTTATAACATAAAAAGGTATTGAACATATGATTTGTGGACATGACGTAAAAAGGTATATAATTGAACATAAATATAGACTGTATTGAACACATGATTTAGGATAAAGAGAATATGGCCTAGGTATAAAGATTTACATGAAAGTAGGATATCTATTAATGTAAATAAACACCTAAGTAAGGGACCTTTGGGATATTTGACATGCATAGTAATCTATGGCTATATTTGGTATAAATTATATGGATCTTCTGTACGATGCAAGTTTAATAAAAATTTGGAACATATGATATATGGTAAATTTATGACCATAATCTATGCTATGTAAATTTAATACAAACATAGGGTATATGATAATATTGTGAATCAAGACTATTATTTATGCACGTGAACTTAGGCTAGGTTTATAATTAGGCAAGGTATGAAACTTTAAGAAATAAGTAAATTTGTTATATTTGCCTAATTTGCTAGTTGTGTTACATTGCCTAATCTGCTAGTTCCGTTATATTGCTTAATCTGCTAGTTCTGCTCTACTACCTAGTCTGCTAGATTTGTTCATCTGCCAAATCTGTCATTTGCTAAGTCTGTTGAAAATGCCTAAATCTGTTAAATTTATTTGTTTAAATGCCTAACCTGTTATATGCCAAAATTTGCTAAGTTGCTAAATCTGTTAAATCCGTTAAGTCAAATAATCTGGAAAATCTGTTATCTGCTAAAATCTATTATCTGCTGGGTTGATATAATCATCCTGTTATTGATATAATCTGAATTGGCGTATATATTGGGCGTGCGCATAAATGGTAAATTATTAATTAAGTGGCCGCAAACAATAGGTTCTAATGTGAGAAGTTAGTCATAACCTGCTTAAGACACGAGGTTAGGTCTGGCTTGTGGCAGAAGTCTGCCCGGAACCGCCCGACCCATCCAGCGGCCACAAGCTAGCGACCTAATGTGAGAGGTCTGCGCATTAATAATTAATTAATGCAAATCTAAGATATGAATGACGTCTAAAACGTATTGGGTGAAATAGGGTTAAACCAACTGGATTAATAGGTGTAGTAAACCCATCCATGAATCTGTAGGCCCAATACAAAGTTAGACAAATCTGAAAAATCTGTACATCTGATCTGTTAGTCTGAAAACTTGTTAACTAAATCTGTGAACTAGTAAATCTGAATTCTGTATGTCTAAACTTGTAAACAAGTTAATCTGAGATCTGTTAGTCTGGGGACACAAGGTTAGGAGGGGAATTACTTGTGTCATTTGTTGTTTGGGACCCATATTAGCCAGTAACCCTTTCTGGTTTCAAAACTTTTACCCAAAAGTAGGTAGGGTCCGGGCACGCTTACTGAACTAATTATAAGTGGTTCATTCTGATAATGGCGAGGGGTGTTGATGGTGCGTTCCAACCGGGTCATGTGCGTGCATGGATCCCGGTCTGCCTCTGAGGTTGTAAGACGCCGTGACATCTGTAAATAGGTTTGTGCCAATTGATTGTCACTTTAGGGAGTGATACACCCTACTGTGAGGCCGACACAGGATATTTATGTATTAGGGAGCCGATCGCTTGGGGTAGGGTTTTAGGGTACACTTAGTTCTGTCTGTTTCTGTTGGTACCGTCTGTTTCTGTTGGGTGGTAACACCTGTCTGTTTCTGTGTGGTACCGTCTGTTCGGGTGGTAAAGGCCCATTACTAGTGTACACCTAATTCTACATTCTGTTTCCGTAGGGATTAATCTGTTTCTGCTTCTGTCTGTTTCTGATCGGGTAGTAAAGGCCCATTATTAGCATTCTGTTTCTGTTAAATTATTCTGTACCCGTTCCTGCTTCAGTTTAGACATTAGGGTGACACCTAATTCTGTTATACTAATATTAGTGCAGAGAAGTGTAAAGCAATAGTTTATGTCATTCTGTTCTTCTGTTATATCTGCTACACCTGTTACAGTTATCTGTCATCCAGTTTTATGTTCATGTCATATTATTATTATCTGTTCATATGCTAAAAGTCACTGGACTTGCCAGACTTTTTGTCTGACCCTTGTTGTTTTGCCTCCTTTCTTCCGTTTCCCCCCCAGGTTATCCAAGGAGGGAATACTTTAGCTTGATTCGGATTTCTCTTTGCTTGAATTGCTTAAAGTATGGCTTGGCTCTGCATAGCTTCCGTTCTATGGGGATTATGATTTTAAACCATGCATTTTGAAGGCTTTTGTACAAGACTGATATTTTGTACTTGAATTCTGAGATTTGAAAGGATGTAACCATATTGATTTCTGTTTCCGCTGTAATAAAGTTAAAAAATTTCAAGTACTGTTTTATCTGTCTTGTAAGTTTCTGTTCTGTTTACTAAAATGCTCCACCAAAGTTAAGGCATTCCCCTTGCGAGTGTCCTTAACGGAGGTGGGGTGTTATAGCTTACCTGTCATCGAAATAGACACAGTAATCAGGAACAAAAATATTTTTAATTCTAGTAGATATAATTTTATTTTAAAATTTATTTTCCTTAGAGTTTTGGTGTGTTTCTCATCATATTTCATGACTTGATATGATGTGTATATATATCCACCTGTGTTTAGACTGCTTGTGATATTCACAGTGATTCTCTGTAAATACTACAAGGTAGACATATCCTCTAGTGCTCATATATACGTACATACATACATACATATATATATATATATATATATATATATATATATATATATATATAAACTTCAGGTGCTTGATACATGTATACACATACATGTGTATGTATATACACATATTTTCTATGCAGGGGCAATACGGTCAAAAATCAGTGAATGGGCATGAACCAAGAAATACAATACAAATGCAGACACGAACACACATATATATACACATCTGTGCATATATATATGTATATGTATGTATGTATATGTATATACATAATAGGAACAATGGTTCTACAAGATCAAAATGGGTACAAAGAGCTCATATGCAAGTACATGCCAAGGGACGGATCATGTGATCAAGTCAAGCTACAATGAAGTGGCCGGTTTTTATATTCAAGCCAAAAGTGTTCGAGCGCAAATTAAAGAACTATGCAAGTGGATAGTACACATAGCACGCATAATACACATACACACACAAATATGTATATATATATACACACACTTATATATGGTAATATCAAATGCAACATGATAACATGAATTTATAATGGCACAAGAGTACATGCACAAAGAAAAACGGTCAGTGCACTAATTGGTCACAATTATGTGTATACAATGCAGAGTGACACATGCAAAACAGAGTTGATTCTGCATACATGCAAGACCATGCAGATCAAAAATTTCAAAATTTTCCAAGAAATGTACATGCAAACTGTCATGTGGGTGCAACATAAAGTGGTGAAAATGTTTTGCACAAATGTGACCAAAAATGTATACATCTATTCATTGTACAGTTTTTAAGTTCATGAGCAAGTTAGTGATGCAAACAGGGGAGTAAAAGAATCACACACTGATGTATACATAGGTGAAATTGCAAAGTAACATCTCAGGTGAACAAGTGAAAACAGCCGAGTCAGATCAACTTCAAAACTGGACAACAAATATGTATATGTTTATATGGATGGTCAAGCATGCATATAACAAGCCAATGTAGAGCTAACAAGGAAGAGTGGGATGAATGCAACATAAATGCAAAAACTTCCATAAATAATAGATGCAAGTAATGCAAGTCGACCATCAACTTATTTGTTGCAAATCTTTTTTTTTTTTTTTTTTTTTTTTTGCAGGTCATCTCACAAATTCACAGTGGGGAAAACTATTTGGCATGTACAGATGCAAATGGAATGGCATGAAAAAAGCAAAGTGGCAAATGTAAGTCAAGTCGTCAAGTGACTTAGAGTAGGATCGACTTATATGAAATATGCGAAAGTATATATGATAATCTAACTTATCTTATACAATAGTTATGCTAATCAATATAAAATCAATATTAAATAATACTGGTTTGGAGCACCGTCTGTAATAACTCGGAAATTTAAGCCAATTTAAAAATTTTATTTTGGCAATTTTAGTGAATTTTGAATATTTAAAATGATTTTTTTAAATAATAATGGCGAGAAATTTATTTTGAATAGAATTAGAACGTATATATTTGTATAGATCGTCGTTTGAATATAAATATTTATTTTTAATTATAAAAGGAATTGAAAATGGCGCGGTAGTTTGAAAATTCGATTTCAAAGTTCAAATGAATGTACAGGATTCAAAATAAACCGAATTTTAGCGAAATCAAAAATATTTGAATCTAATTGAGAATATCTTTCCAACGAATCCGAAAAATCAAAATTTCATAGCGGGAATAAAAAGTTATGTCCTGTTGAAAATTCAGAATAGTCGTTATGGAATTCTAGCCCTTAAAAATGGAAATTTTGCCAACAACCTCGGTTTTCGACGAAACCACTTTTGTTGGATCTATGATGTTAAGTTATCGCTAGATTCCAAAATTCGTAATTTTTCGAATCAATATGTGAGCATGGCAAAGAAAAACGCGTTTGACCAGTTTCAGTTGATTTTAATCGATTGGAAAATGGCCATTTTTCAAAAAGCCTCAGAATTCGATGAAATCAGTTTTGTTAGGACCGTATGTTCAATACGAAGCTAGAAAATATTTTTCGGGAATTTTTCTATTTAGTATGTGACCCCGGTAAAATAAAATGTGCGTTCAAATTCAATATATAGATTTATATTTTGATTTTGACGAAAACTGATCGGAACGATCGAATCAGCTTACGATACATATCCCATTGTGTTCGAAATGGGGGTAATTAACTATGGATGACAGTCGGTGGGTTCGATTTCGAGTTGAAAATAAAAAGTTGCTTTTAGGAAATTTAAAATAATAAAACATATATAAATTATATATACTCTTGGCCCTCTCTCCCTCTTACCCTCCCCGATTCACTTCAGAGAAAAGGAAAAGAAAAAAAAACCTAAATCGATCGCGTCGCCCCCCACATCCGCCGCTGCCGCTTCTTCCTCTTCCTCCGGCCGTCCCCCCCTCGATCTCT
Organism: Allium sativum; assembly: GCA_030737875.1. Taxonomy (NCBI): domain Eukaryota; kingdom Viridiplantae; phylum Streptophyta; class Magnoliopsida; order Asparagales; family Amaryllidaceae; genus Allium; species Allium sativum. Next base: position 441,456,203 of record CM060923.1, on the reverse strand, counting down.
TACCTCGACCCCCTATTTTTCCCAAACCCCACGCATCCGAACCCCCCTCCGCCTGCACCGCAACCCACCGCCATCGCCACCACCTCTCAAGGCCGCCGACCACCCTTCAGCCCCCTCCTCCACTTCGACGTCGAGTCTCCCCATATGCCTCCTATAAGTTTCTCTATTTTTTATTTTAATTTATATTGAATAATCAGTTTAAAAATGTAATCTTTTAGATAAGAAAGTTTATATTTTCATTCATAGAAAGTTTATATTTTTATTAACATAAAGTTAAGATTTTTAACACCTTAAAGATTAGATTTTTAATCGTAGAAAGTTCATATTTTTAACATAGAAAAGCTAGGACTTTTATTGTTCAAAGATTTGATTTTTAGAACCATAAAGATTCGATTTTTATATATTTATGATAACATAGAGAAAAGGTATGATTTTTTTTATTGTGTGTGAGGCGTTGTAAAAATATAATTTTTATATATATGAAATGAATTCCATATATGAAGTGAAGATAAAATATAATTTTCATAGAGGTAGCAAGGTAAAAATATATATATAAAATATAATTCCATATATGAAGTGAAGATTTCTACATAAGAAGAGTCGTGGCGTTTGGTTTAGCTAGCTGGTGAGAACTCCTCACCTTTAATCTATTTCTAGTTGGAAATATATACTAGGATGCAGATGGTGCTTAGTAGCACCCGACACCCGTCGTCCACAGACCATGGATGACTTGTTTGTTTGATTGTTGTGTAGTGAAATTTGATTGTGTGATGTGGAATGAAATAAAATATTTTATAGTGGAAAATATTTTATAGTTAAAAATATAATTTTTAACGTGTGTATAAAATAAAAATTTATAAACAAATCGGATGATTTGTTTATGTACACTGATTTGACTGATATTGATTGGGACGATAAATTTTAGACATCGCCCAACTGCACAAATAAAATCTGTGTTTGATTGTTTGAAACCCCACACGGGTGTTGGGATGATATTTGGCGTACATTAATCCCAATAATTAGTTGTATGTCGATCGATTAATTGACAGACTATCATAAGCGTTAGATATCTATATTTGATGCTTATGCAGTGTAGTGCACTTTGGATGATGGTTGATTATTTATCGTTGTAACACCCCACGTCCATTAATGTCACTCACTATGGGAATGCATTAACTTCCATGGAGGTTTTGAGTGAATATAGAACAGAAAAATTACAACAAGACAGATAATAAGTAGTACTTGGAAATCTAAAACTTCATTTTATTGCAGCAGAAATTAAACATGTTTGTTACATCATAAAACCATAAATCAGAGTCAAGTACAATATCCATCTTCATAAAACAAAACACATAACCCCATTACACAAATAGCCATTAAAGAAGATAACAAGCTCGACTTTACTTCAGCGGTCCAAGCTTTCCAAAGAGAGATGAAGCAATCCAATCAAACTCCACTAGAGCTGAGTCCAACCTGAGGACCTGGAGGGGGAAAAGGATGGAAATAGAGGGGGTCAGACATAAAGTCTGGCGAGTATGATAATTCTAACAATACTATTATCAAAATAACTACACTAAGGCATAAGCTGGAAAACAAGGGAATGTCTATGAACTATTGGGTATGGAAAGCAGATAAAGATAACGTTAAAGATGACGTTAAAGGCACACCTAATTACTAACGCATAATTACTACACTGCACCGCACCAGTCACCCTAAGGGTTGATCCCACTTGCTTCACACAGAAACTATATTAATAGCCTTGTGTACCCCTAGCTGACTACATAGGTGTCGTCTGCCCCTATCTCCACTAGGTGTACCCCACTACCCACTTTCGATCGGCTCCCTACTCGTAGATACCCGTGCTGGCCCCACAGTGGGGTGTATCACTCCCCTAAAGTGGCAACCGGATACAACTTGAGAATGCATGGCTTATACCTACACGATGCAACAACGTCTTACCTACCAGCCTGGGTCCACACATGCATATGAAACCCATTGGACTTGCTTGCCACCGCTACCCCGTTTTGGCCTCTTATAGTCAAGCCCAGTATGCGTGTCCCGTCCTCGACTTGGGTCGAGCCCACAAAGATACGTTTGGGATACTGGTTTAAATGGGCCCCCACAAGCTACCCACCTAAGCTTGTCCACTAGTAAATCCCACTTAACCCTCTTAGTCATGTTCATTTACATGTGTGTTTGGTTAAGTGTTACTAATCGTATTTCACACGCCACTAAGGGCACCCACTATATTCCTCATGCCACCCAAGGCACCTACTTAACCCCCATGTCCCACCTTACATGTTTATCTGGTTAAGTATTTCTTAATTCATTCAGGCCATAACCTCATAAAGACCTCTCACATTAGACTAACATTTATGGCAGCTGGATTTGCTGGGCGGGTCCGGGCAGTCTTACACCATAAAAGAGTCTAACCTCATGTTTTTACAACTGTTATGCTTTAGTTTAGGCCTAGGACCTCTCACATTGGGCTGACATTTGTGACCATTGGATTTGTCGGGCGGGTCCGGGCAGGTTTACGTCACAAACGAGTCCAACCTCGTGTCCTAAGCATTGATTATCACTTATAATCTTTTATCCCAGTTTTAATAATTCCCTATTCAAATTATTAATTAAGTCCAATTTTAATGGTGTCCATAATTGACTCAATTATGGTCATCCACTTATGGCATGCAAAATCATAACAATTGCACCCCAACTTCTTAACATTAAATCCTTAATATTACCCCTACCCCACGTTTATACGTTCGCTTATTCAACGCAGAATATACGTTAGACTCGAATAGTCTAACTCATAGCACAAAAATAAATTATCACAACATATAGGCAAATAAAATAAATCTAATCATATAGGGGTGAAACTTGCATAAACTACACATGTTAAGGATCTAAAGGTGTCAACTTGTTGTCACAATTTACATGATATGATCATAAACCAAATTTGTGTATAAACTTGCGTATGGGGTTTTATGCAACATAATGATGGTGTGAACTAACATCTAATACATAGAATTCACATATGTCATAGCATAATTCTAGATGTCATAATTCTAGCTCTAAAGAGATGTCATGGCATATGTTCATAATCCTTACTAATCGATCTAAACTTGCATACATGGTTTGTCATATAGATAACCGTAGCCCAAACGTTATGATTTGATTAACATGAACTAATTAGCATAGATCATTGCATCATGACTTTAAAGCATGTATGATTTATCACAACTTAGCATAGAAAATTACAACCTATACAATATCATCATGGCATGATTTACAACATATAGGATATCATCATCACATAACATAGGATTCATGACATACATGATAGCATAAGGTTTACAACAACATATATGATAATCCACATCATTCACTTATAATCCATTCATAACTTAATCTAATTAGTCCAATAATAATCTTGTTAAGACCATCATACTCACAATTTAGAGAAGAAAGAGAGTCTTGATTTGCTTTAGAGTTGAGTAGAATTAGGGTTTGATTAGCTTTGTTCCTTCTTAGTTGGCGGCGGCTCCACTGAGTTCCATGACGGCGGTATGACGGTAGCTATTCTATTTTTCAAATGAATTAGGGTGAGAGACTACCTAGGTATTTATAGAGTTTAGGATTTATTTAGACCGTCAGATCAACTCAGAACTAAACTGAACCGTCAAATTTGCCAACTCAGCCCTAAAGACACATCAGCCAAACCCTAGCCGCCTGGACAGGTTGACACCCAGGTCGACTGCCAGGTCGACTCCCCAGTCGACCTGGGGGGGTCGACTACCCAGTCGACTCCCCAGTCGACCTGGGGTGCTGGGCGGGAATTTTCCTGCCATGCCAGTTTGACTCCGAATTTTGAATTTTAAATTTTCTGAAATCTGTTTTGAATTTTCAGAAACTTCCGATGGCCATAACTTCTTCATACGAAGTCCAATTCACGCAAACTCGGACTCTATTTCAACCAGAATTCCGAGACGAACACAATGGCGCAACCCATTTTCCACAATTCTCACATATGAGATTAGTTATTCTTTAATTTGTGAATATTAATATTAACAGAATCACGGGGTGTTACATTCTCCCTTCCTTAAAGGATTTCGTCCCCGAAATCTTCAAGTCAAGAAGAATGTATATCCTAACATCCAATCATCCATCTACTCAACCATCAAACACAGGCATCCATTGTCCTTATAGACTTCTAATGCTTTCATGTTTAAATGCACAGTGTGTGTATATGTCCATATCTAATGCAAAATCAGGCGGTCCACTGATTCAGTTGACCTCCTTAATGCAAATCATGATAGTGCCATGCGTCCATTATGTATGCAAAAGAACCTTAATGCTACATATTATCTCTATATGCGTGCACAACCATTCACCAAAATGCGGTATCCATATGATAGCACAACCATTATACATCCATTTTACTAAATACAGCCATTTATATGCAATATGCAATATGATGTGACTGAGCCGATCTAGCGCCTAACAGTGTGTGTATATGCGTCCACGAGCAACCACTAGCAAACACTTGCATCCACTTTGCATCCATCATTCATAACATGTCTCAAACACATGTTTCAACCATAGGATTATCCTAACTAAAGGTCAGGGATACTAGCGAGAGGATACTCTAAAGGTAAGATAAGTACAAGATAAGCGATAAAGGAGAAATTAAAAGACATACCATCGAAAGGAAAAGGGTACAATGAACGCATCTTCTCTTCCATCTCCCAAGTAGCGTTGCTCTCGTCATCTCCCCATTGTACTTTGACTAGTCTAACCTCTCGATTTCTCAGCTTCTTGATCTCTGACCCAAGAATGCGCGTAGGCGCTCGTCGAATCGTCGCATCGCGCTCGATCTCCACCTCTCTAAGCAAGCTCGGCTCTACCACTTCCGTGGTCTCGTGTAAGCACTACCACAAATGTGACACATGGAATACGTCGTGTACACCATTAAGTCTCTCAGGCAACTCCACTCTATACGCCATCTGTCCAATCCTTTCCTTAATAGGAAACGACCCTACAAACCTTGGTGCTAACTTCCCAATGGACCCAAAGCGAACAACGTTCCGTAATGGAGACACTTTGATAAAGACCATGTCCCCAACATCAAACTCAAGATCTGTCCTCCTCTTATCCGCATAAGATTCCTGCCTATCTTGCGCTGCTTTCATCCTCCTTCGAATCAAGTCGATCTTCTCTGAAGTCTTCCTAATCATATCGGGCCCAAGTAAGATCTTATCCGTAGATTCCCACCAACATGTAGGTGAACGACAAGGTCGTCCATAAAGAGCTTCGAAAGGTGCCATGCCAATGCTAGATTGAAAGCTGTTATTATATGTGAATTCCACCAATGGAAGATGCTCTTCCCATGTACCCCCAAAGTCTAGGATACATAGCCTCAAAAGGTCCTCTAGAATACGATTCACCCTCTCGGTCTGGTCGTCCGTCTGAGGATGATATGCAGTGCTCAAACATAACTGAGTCCCTACCGCCTCTTGTAAGCTTCTCCAAAATTCGCTAGTGAAAATAGGATCGCGGTCGCTCACTATGCTAGAAGGAACACCATGCAAACGAACTATTTCTCAGACATATACGGAAGCTAACCATGGAGCAGTTCTCTTACTCTTCACGGGAATGAAATGGGCGCTCTTAGTAAGTCTATCTACTATAACCCAAATCCCCGTATTACCCTTCCTTGATCGCGGTAATCCATCCACAAAGTCCATCGAGACACTTTCCCACTTCCACAGTGGAACCTCCAATGGGTGAAGCAACCCACCGGGTTTCTTTTTTGCTCCGCTTTTACTTGTTGGCACACCAAGCATCTAGTGACATACTCGGCCATGTCTTTTTTCATGCCAGCCAAAAGTAAACTCGTCTCATGTCCATGTACATCTTGTCCCCGCCGCGATGAATGGTCATCTTCGAACGATGTGCTTCGTCAAGAATAGCCTTCCTCAAGTCCTCGTCTTTTGGTACACAAAGTATACCGTCCCCACGTAGCCAACCCTTATCATCTAGGGTATACCTACGGAGATGGCTTGATGACTCCCCTCCTTTGAGCTTTTCTACTAACTCAACCAACTGTGGGTCGTCTCGATGTGCCTCGCCAATCCATCCCAAAAGCATAGGTCAGACCTCCAAGGATGCTAGCAAACCGGGTACAAAGTCAACGGAAGGTCTAAAGTCAAACATCGAAATGAATTCTAAGCTTCGCCGCTCAACAAACAATGGACTCAAGGACAATCTTTTTCTACTTAAGGCGTCCGCCACCACGTTACCCTTGCTAGGGGTATATGCTATTTCGAAGTCGTAGGACACTAAGAATTCCATCCACCTTTGCTGCCTTAAGTTCAAGTCCTTCTGAGAGAATAAGTATTTTAGCGATTTGTGGTCAGTGAATAATTCGAATTTCTCGCCAAGAAGATAATGACGCCAAGACTTAAGCGCGAAAACAATAGCAGCCAACTCTAGGTCATGTGTGGGGTAATTTTTCTCATGCGCTCTCAACTGCCTTCCACCATAGGCTATTACCCTACCCTCTTGCATTAAGACTGCGCCTAGTCCTGTCCCACAAGCGTCAGTATAAACAGTAAATGGCTTACTCCCATCTGGCAATACTAAGACTAGGGCTGAGGTCAAAGCTCTCTTTAAACGTTGGAACGCATCATCACAATCTATGTCCCATGTGAAAACTAGGTTCTTCTTCGTCAGGCGTGTCAATGGAGCTGATATTTTTGCGAAGTCTTTGATAAACTTCCTATAGTAGCCAGCCAACCTGTTAGCCTACTTTGTGAACTAGGCAACACAAAGTCAAGAAACCAACCGTTGAAGAGTATTTCAAGTTATGTGACTTCGGTTCGGATCGGAAGGAAGCTCCACAATTCAGATTGATAGCAGCGTATCGGTTCAGATCGGATATCTCTTACTGGATAAATTGGTAAAGCATACCTGATCGGATCGGAAGGCCAATGAATCTCAGGTGGATCGGAAAGCTGTCTGCTTGCCACGACTTCGGAGCGGAGCGGAGTATGATTAGAGAAGAAGAGACGTTCAAGCTACTCCGGTTCGGGTCGGGTATTCCGATCCGAACCCCCAACCTGCATGCCTCCGACCCGCACCCATGATCCAGGAAAATCTCCTATAAAGTCGCCTGGAGAACCGGACCGGATGTGACCAATTCCTACCCCTAACGTCCATCTCATTGATGCGTTGTCTGCTTGATGGCCCATCCGAACCCGAAGAGAGGGCGATGGATGACACGTGTTCCGACCCGGATTGCATTTCAGGCAAATTCACACCTATAAATACCCCAACTAGAGACAAAGAGGAGGATCTTTTTCAGCACTTTTGAGAATCCAAGTACTTCCACCATTCGAATTCCTTCACTCCCGGAAAATCCAAACCATCTTTCATTTCTTATTTTTATCTTTCTGAGTGAACAAAAGTGAGTTGTGAGCGAATCTTACATTGTATTTGTAATTGAATTACAGAATATAGTGAAAACTAAGTGGACGTAGGCATTTCTTCGCCGAACCACTATAAACCTTGTGTGTTCTTTTTTATTTCTGCTTTACTTTATCTTGTTTCTAATCAATTTGGGTGTTAGAACCACATTTGGATCTAACATTTTGGTGCTTTCACTGAGAATCCTCATCTAAATTCTTTATTTTCCGGGATCTCTTTCTACTTTTTGAACCGTTGAGTTCAAAGAAGTGAATCCATAAGTGTCACCACTTTCTTACATTCGTTGAAGTAATTGTCAAAGACTCATGGCCAGAGGAAAAGGCAAGGAAGTCCAGTCTGTTCAAGGAAATGGAGCTAGTGAAGATCAGCAGCATGCTGTTGTAACAAGGTCTAGGGGGCAGAGTTCAGCAGCAGGGAGAATCAATGCAGGAAATCCGAACCGACAGCAAGGGGAAAGTTCCGATCCGATCCGGGTTGGAGACTCTGAAGCAGTGCACTCCCCCAGTCTGAACCGACCCGACTTGCTCGCTGCACACCGATCCGAACAGGCACCCCAACTCCGATCCGACCCGACTTCCTACCTCCGATCCGACCCGATGCTTGGTGAAGCTGGAACATCTGCTCGAGTCCCCGCGAATGCTCCAATTCCAGCTGCCAGGGTTGGAGACCAGGCCAATCCATCTGCTCCCATCACTCAAGGAGATTTCTCGCGCTTGCTTGATATGCTTGAGAGCACGAGGGAAGCTATGAGAGTTCATGAGCGTACCAACCTCATGATGCAGGAAAATATGAGGCTCATGAGTCGGGAAATCAGTGAGCTCCGCCGGCAAAGAACTCCGTCGCCAGTTCGTCATACACCAGTAGATCAATCTTCATCTTCTGAGGAAGAGAGGCCCCGTGAGCGAAGGCCACTCGAACGACCTCAGAACGTGGAGCAGCTAACGTTTGGATCTTTGGGATCTCGCGAGGATATCGCACGAGCATTAGGAAACGATAGCCCCCCTCGGGGGCAAAGACTCCAGTCCCCTCTTCCCGAGATCGACCGGGAACGCAGGGAAAGGAATCGAGCAGAGGCAGCTCGAAGAAGAAGGGTGTCTCCTGAGCAAGAGCCCCGGAGGAACTCGGACGCTAGGGCCAGGGAACCTGAGCAGCCCTTAACTAGTGCCGATGTGCAGGCGATGGTTCGTCGAATTATGTCCGAAAGCCGGAATTATACAAATGAAGACTACGGCATAGAGCGAAGCCATACTCCGTTCACTGACGACATCCTAGACTTCCAGTTCCCCCGACGCTTTAATTTGCCGCAGATGGATAAATATAACGGAAGGACTGATCCAGGACAGCACTTGATGCGGTATTCGTGGCTTATGAATGCCGCTGCTGCCCCCGATGAAGTAAAATGCAAAGCGTTCCCAATCTACCTAGAAGATGTGGCTTTATTTTGGTTTACCCGACTTCCTCCTCGTTCAATTTCTAATTACAAAGAACTAAGCGAGCGTTTCATGAACCAGTTCCGACTACATGCTCGAAAGTCCAAGAGCGTTATTGAATTATCGAGGATCAAACAGGCACCAGGAGAATCTTTAAGGGCATATTTAGATCGTTTTAACCAAGCTGTAACTGAGGTCAGTGACCCGCATGAGCCCACAATTCTGATGGCATTGAAGGAAGGAGTCGATCCCGAATCTGAGTTTGGAGACTACCTTTCTGGGAAGACACCCCCCACAAGGGCGATATTCTACGAAAAAGCCGATATTTATCTAAGACGAGAGGAGGCCCGGGCAAACCGGAAAAGAAAGTCTGAGACAGCTTCAAAGGAGAATGTGCAGAGTAATATTGCAGTGAAGCAGTCTGGGGAAAGTTCTGGCAAGGTTGAAGTAAATGTAGGAAACAAGGGTGGAAACAGCAATACTGGAAGCGGGGGAAACAACAACAACCGTAATTCGAACGGTAACAGGAGAAACAGAAATAGGGGAAGCGACCCAAACAAAAGGCCCCGATTCCAGAACTACGAGAACTACACACCGTTGAATGACACGTTGGAAAATATTTACCTGGACACGTATAATGTGTTGCAGTACAAAAGACCGCCACCTCGTGATTCGACCGAGAAAGAAATGGCGACAGGGAAATTTTGCTTGTTTCACGGAACGCATGGACATTCGACCAATGAGTGTCGACATTTGAGGGATGTAATTGAAAAGCTGCTGCGTGAGGGAAAGTTGGATGAGTACAAGGTTGCCCCGAGGGATAGGGGGCAAGGAGAGCAGGCTCCAAAGCAAATCCTACCTGCTCCTAAGCCTACCGCGCAGCAGAAAGGTAAAGGGATCGTCATCAACTCCATAGTAGGCGGACCTCACCCGGCAATCCGAAGCTTTAGGTCAATGGACCAATATGTGAATGCTGCCAAACATCTAGATGTGAATGAAGGTGACGAGTTGGAAGATGTCACCCCCATCAAACAACAAAAAACCATGTTCGATGACGTGGTGTTTCGCAGCCGAGACAACACGGGAATACAATCTCCCACCAATGATCCGTTGGTTATTACTACCACTATTGGGCCGGCTTTGGTCCATAAGGTATTAGTAGACAACGGAAGTTCCGTTAATATTTTGTTCAAGAAGTCATTTGATCAGATGAAGCTTGAGCCTGAAGATCTGAAACCTTGTGAAGGATGGATTAGAGGTTTCAACGGAGCGACGACAGCTCCTATGGGATACATAGAGTTGCCTGTGACCCTAGGGCAAGGAGAACGTAGAAGAGTGCGAATGCTTCAGTTTGTAGTACTGGACGTAGATTCGCCATATAATGCATTTTTAGGGAGGCCTGCCCTCGCTGAGTTTAGAATTTGTATCGCCCCTTGGTGCTTGTTACTAAAGTTCCCAACCGAAGCCGGGACTGGAGTAATAAGAGGGGATCAGGTTTCTGGACGGGCCTGCTATGTGGCCGAACTGAAGATGTTGATGAAAGGAGTTAATGCTGGGAATAAGGATGCCTCATCTCCCTCAAAGGGGGACTTGGCATAGCAATTAGAGAGGTTGAACCCAAGGGAGTTGCAAAAAGGAACGCCTGAAGACCTGGATCCTAGAAAAGACGAGGAACCAGAGGCTAGGAATGCAACTCCTAATGAAGCAACAGTGGAAATTCCTGTTGATAAAGCTGATCCGACGAAAGTTTTGAAGATTGGTTCCCAATTGGACTCGCGTCGTGCTGAAGAGCTGACGAACTTCTTGAAGGCGAACTTAGATGTGTTCGCCTGGACCCATGCCGACATGTGCGGGATATCGCCTTCCGTTATCAGTCACAAATTGAATGTAAATCCGAAGCATCCGCCTGTGAAGCAAAAGAGACGCATGCTGGGCCCAGAGAGGTCGGTTGCTCTCAAAGAAGAAGTAGAGAAATTGAAGCAAAATGGATTTGTTCGAGATTCAACTTATCCCGACTGGATATCGAATCCTGTCTTGGTAAAGAAGCCAAACGGAAAGTGGCGAACTTGTATTGACTTTTCAGATTTAAATAAGGCTTGCCCAAAGGATAGTTTTCCACTTCCTAGAATTGACCAGCTTGTAGACTCGACAGCAGGTCATGAACTTCTCTCTTTCATGGATGCGTACTCTGGATACAATCAAATTCCTATGCATGTGCCAGACCAAGAGCATACGAGTTTCATTACGAATTTGGGATTATATTGTTATGTTGTAATGCCGTTCGGATTAAAAAACGCTGGAGCTACTTATCAGCGATTGGTAAATAGAATGTTTTACGATCAGATAGGAAAAACTATGGAAGTTTATGTGGATGATATGCTGGTTAAATCAAAACAGTCCTCCAGTCATACGCAAGACTTAGCAGAAATGTTTGGTATCTTGCGAAAATACCATATGAAATTGAATCCTTTAAAATGTTCATTTGGAGTGGCGTCGGGAAAGTTCCTTGGCTTCATTGTGAGTTCCCGAGGAATTGAGATCAACCCTAGCCAGATAGCGGCGATTAGAAATATCAAAGAACCAAGGAAAATTAAAGACGTCCAAAGTCTGGCAGGGAAGGTGGCGGCGCTAAGTAGATTCATCTCCAAAGCCACCGATAAATGTGTTCCATTTTTTGATTTGATAAAAAGGGGAAAGAAGAACTTCCAGTGGACTCCCGATTGTGTCGAGGCTTTTCAAAATCTGTTAGAACTGTTAGAAAAACCGCCAATCTTATCAAAGCCCGTAGACCATGAAGAACTATTCGTTTATCTAGCAGTCTCGGCTCACGCTGTCAGCACAGTTCTGGTTCGAGAAGAGGACAAAGTACAAAGGCCAGTATACTATGTGAGTAAGAAATTAGCAGCGGCAGAGCGCAACTACCCAAAGATCGAGAAGCTTGCTTACAGCCTCCTGATTGCATCCCGAAAGCTTCGTCACTACTTCCAAGCCCATCCAATAATCATATACACCGATCAGCCGTTAAGACAAGTGTTGCAGAGGCCCGAAGCGTCGGGAAGGTTGATTAAATGGAACATAGAACTAAGCCAGTTTGATTTGAATTTTCAACCACGAAAGTGAATCAGGGGGCAAGCTCTAGCAGACTTTATTGCGGAATTCACCATTCCAGAGGAAGAAATAATCAATGACCGAGTGGTTAAATCCGAGGATGAGCTAAAGATGAATCCGTGGGAATTATATACAGATGGAGCTAAAAATGACCGAAGATCCGGAGCTGGAATTGTCTTAGTCACTCCGGAGGGACGGTCGTTATATTACGCTCTGCGATTAGAATTTTCGGCAACAAACAACGACTCTGAGTATGAAGCCTTGATTGCCGGGCTGAAACTCGCTAAAGACCTCGGAGTAAAAGTGATGGATATATTTTGTGACTCTAAGATTGTTGTTTGTCAAGTGCGAGAGGAATTCGCGGCTCGAGGACCTCGACTTGTCGCTTACCTCAAGAAAGTGAAAGAGCTATTAAATAGTTTAGAGCGGTACAACATAACACATATTCCCAGAGAAGAAAACCAGAAAGCGGATAGACTAGCAAAATTAGCTAGTTCTGACAATCCAGAAGGGACTGAGGTAATTCCAATTGAAACGTTGGAGTCGCCAAGCTTTGAGTCAATGGAAGTTGAATTCGTTCTTGAAGCGGAACCAGAGAAGGAGTCATGGATGACTCCAATCAAGAGTTTTCTTAAGAATGGGACTCTCCCATCGAAGAAGAGTGAGAAGAGAGCTGTAGTTCGCAAAGCTGCCAGATATGTTATGCAAGACGATATTCTCTATAGACAAGGATTTTCTATGCCCCTGTTACGATGTATCGCACACGACGACATCAAGCGTGTACTGAGAGAAGTGCACGAAGGTGAGTGTGGAGATCATACAGGAGGTCAAACTTTAGCGAAGAAAATATTGCGATACGGATACTTCTGGCCTACGATCAACAAGGATGCAGCTGATTATTCACGACGCTGCGATAAGTGCCAGAGATTCGCCAAAATCCCCAGGGCACCATCAACCCAGCTTAAATCGATGGTGAGTCCTTGGCCATTTGCCACATGGGGAATCGATATCATTGGAGTTTTACCAATTGCTAAAGGGGGAGCTAAGTATGCCATAGTAGCCGTGGACTATTTCACGAAGTGGGTGGAAGCTGAACCCTTGACTAAGATCACCACAAGAAAGGTGATAAGTTTTGTGGTCCGAAATATTATATGCCGATTCGGAATCCCAAGGACAATTATTACCGACAACGGGACCCAATTTGATAGCACTGAATTCAGAAACTTTTGCCAGAAGTATAAGATAGATAAACGATATACTGCAGTTGCCTATCCACAATCTAATGGGCAAGTAGAGGCAATAAACAAGGTAATAAAATCCATCCTCAAAAAGCGATTAGAGCGTGCAAAGGCAAAATGGGTTGATGAATTGCCCCTAGCTTTGTGGGCATATCGAACAACGTTCAAAACGGCTACTGGTCATACCCCTTTCTCCCTCTCCTTTGGTTCAGAAGCAGTAATTCCAGTTGAGCTGGAAGTTCCTTCCCACAGGGTGACATATTATGACCCGATGACGAATCGGGCACTTTTACTTGAGTCTCTTGATGAAGTCGAAGAGAAAAGAGACGAAGCAGACTTGCGTGCAGCAAGACATCGGCATCAGATGGCACACTATTATGACAAAAAAGTTCGCCTCAGAACTTTTGAACCAGGAGATTTGGTGCTAAAGAGAGTTTTTCCATCTCTTCCTCACCTCGGCCCAAAATGGGAAGGACCCTTTGTCATCCAACGGAAACTTGATAAGGGAACATTCAAGTTAACGACCGTAGATGGCGAAGAAGTCCCTCGAGCATGGAATGCCCAACACTTAATGCGATATTTGGATTAGAAATGCTATACTTTTTGCTGTTCTTCCTGTAAACTCTGTAATAAGGCACGACTTGCCTTGGGAAAATCCGGTGATATGAATAAAGAACTATAAAGTGGATGTAGGCTATGACTTAGCCGAACCACTATAAAAATATTGTGTGTTATTTACTTTTATGCATTTACATTCATTAGTTGTTCTGTTGTGATTATAAAATACAGGACAGCTGAGAGCCTAAAGAAGGTGGAAAACAGTCTGGACATAAAAAGAAGCACAATGATTATTTGTGCGATAGGACGTGAAAGAATGAGAAAACGACATTCTAACTCTAACTCTCCAGAGAAAGAGAGAGAGTATAAAAGCGTCTCCGACTGAGCGCTGAAAAAGAAATTCTATTTCGAACTCTAACTCTCCAGAGAAAGAGAGAGAGTATAAAAGCGTCTCCGACTGAGCGCTGAGAAAGAGGTTCAACTCCGAACTCTAACTTTCCAGAGAGAAAGAGAGTATAAAGGCGTCCCTGACCGAGCGCCGAGAAAGAAATCTTTTCCCGTTGAACGACCGGGGAATAAACAAATAGCTGGACTCGAACTCTAACTCTCGAGAGAATGAGAGAGAGTATAAAAGGAATGCCAGGAAAAACAACAGGAGTTGGTGATACAGGAAATGCTATCCCGTTAGAGAATCGGGAATATTCAGATTGCATGGTTAAGCACTGAATAACTTATGGAGATTGACTGGGGACACATATATATACACATATCTCCCCTCTCCACAACTTTGTTTCATAACTATAGATATGCATTTTTACATAAGTGCAGAACTGCTAACAAATAAACATTGCAGAAAGTGAATTATTTTTATTTACAAATGAATAAATTTGTACAGGGAAATGACTAAAAAAGAAAGTGCGAAAGCTGCTGGTGTAGCAGCACTTATTGATTTACAAAGATGCTAAAAGGACACAGAAGAACCCACTATTTGGGCTTGGAATGAGCCTTTGATTTCTTGACAGCTTTTTCTGCATCTTTTGCTTCCTTCTCGGCTTCAGTCAAGATCCGCTTTGGTCTCTTTTTCCCTGAAGACGTAGTACTGGGGCCAGCAGACTTTTTCCCGGAGGGCGGGGCACTGGAATCGAGAGAAGATTTTTTAGCAAGTTCTTCGGTAATAGATCTAGTGGAAAGCTTAACAACTAACCTTGAACCTGCATCCACAACTGCAAGGGGCTTGAGGACCTCAGGGTCTAATTCTTCAGCCTTTAATTGCAAGCGCCTGTCTTGATCAGCCTTCATGGCAGCTAGGGTAATGTCCTCAGCGCTTTTTGACTCCCCGGTTATTGTAACTTCTGGTTCCTCATCATGCCCCTCGTCTCCTCCGTCGTCTCTTAACGCTGCAATCATTTCTTCGTCATGGGGAGTAGTCACCTTAGTTGATTCACTCCTTCCCCCCAAGTCTGTGGAAGCAGTCTTGTCTTCCCCTTCTTTGACACTATCAGCGGGCTTTGTCCCAGTGGTATCTCCTTGAACAACATCTGTCTTCGCGGAGGATTCAACGCCTACAAAATGAGAAACATCGGTTATCAACTCAGGCGAGAGCAGAGGATTTCTCATCGAACATTCAGTCATGTAGCCAAAGGTAGTAGTAGCCTTGACAAATTGAGGAGAAAAAATAGGAATACCTTCTGAAGACTTTTCAGCGGGGGTGACTACTACCTCTGGAGTTATTTCAGGAATGGGAGATAGCAAAGTTGTTCGGGAAATTCCCGGGTTTTCGGGATCATACCCTTCCACTTCAGGAGTTACAGGAGCAGAAGAAGAGGAGCCAGCTTCAGGAATGGTTTTCTGTTTGGACTTTTGCCTCTCTTCTTCCATGGCCTCAGCAATTAGACGGCGACCTTCAGCTAGGCGCTCCGGTTCGTCGTCTCTCAAGTACTTCTCCATCAACTTATCTTCATCGAGGGAATCGACCTTAAGCTCTTCTTTTTCCCACTCGACGATTTGATTCCACACATGAACCAAAGTGGATGGATAGTCCTCGATCCAGGAAATGTTTCGACGACGAATAATGTGCGCGAAGAATTCGATCATTAGCTCCCCGAAGCCCTGAATATCGGCCTCCGCCTCTGATAGCTGTTTGCGAGTTTCCTCCGCAGATTTAATAGCGCATTCAACGTTGCCCTCAGCCAGAGCAGCCCTATTTTCCGCCTCTAGCAATTTTGAAGCCAAATCAGCGTTTTTCTTTTCTAACTCAGCGCTCCTTTTCGCTAACTCGGCATTTTTCTGCTCAAGCTCAACATAAGCAAGACGTGCCTTCGTAGCCTCTGATTTGGCTTCGTCAGCTTGCTTCTTTAACTCGGAACGTTCCTGAGTATGGGATTCTAGTAAATCATGATAGCGCTTTTGCATGTCCTCAAACTGTTGTTTGAAGTTAGAAGCGTTCTTTTGAGCGATAGCTAGTTGAGCTTGAGTATCTTCTAAATTTTTTCCTAAGGTTTTTAGGGCTTTAGCATCTTCCTCTGCAGTCTTGTGCATTGAGTCAGCATTTGTCAGTAGCGTGCGAATGATTCTGGAAAGAGTGCGGGAATACTTGAACATTTCGGTGTATTGTTTTTCCACCAAATCAATCTTTGCTCTGGCCTCCTCTGCCCAATTAGAAGAAATAGGTTCAAGGGAAGGTAGAAAGGTCAGAGTCTCGAAGTAGTGCTCGGGAAATTGCTCCTTTAAGTATGCCAGCCTTACGGCGGTTCCCGCATCTGGTGGAGGAGGGGCTAGGATTGTTAGTTCAGCGTCCCTTCTCGAAGAAGATTCTATAGAACCCTTGTCTGTCCGAGGTCGCTTAGTAGCAGGGACTTTTTGCTTACTTCTAGATCCAGTTTCCTTTGGAGGTGTTTTCTCTCTGCTTCGCTTTTCATGGGAGGAAGTGGAATCCCTAGATTGTGGTCTATCCTCCTCCCTACGACCTTGATAGCCTTTGTATTTTTCCTGTTCCGGTCGAACTGGTGAGCGGGAGCGTGAGGATCGAGATCGATAAGGATCATAGGGTCTCCTTTCCTCCCTGCCGCGGTCATCCCGGCGGTTATATTCGGCATCCTGGGGAGGATTAGACATGCTGCGGCGAAGCTTTCTTATGTCATAAGAGGATCGAGACATTGTACCTGCACGATAAGTTAAACGAAGTTTAGAATCAGCGGATCCATGGAAAAGAAGTGCAATGAATGCTAGTGCTACGGTGCAAAGTGCATCCTATGTGGTGTACGTGTCCCCCCAACCAACCCGAGTCTGAAGCTAAAGTGGTGCGGGCAGGCTCTTTAGCCTTAGCAGGAGTAGTCTCCTCAGAAGAAGTGAAGACTAGAGGGTCCTTTCTGAAATCTTCCGAAGTGTATATAGTCTCGGGTAAAGGGAGATCCCCCAAACCCTGAAATATGTGCTCGTCGGCGCTAGGAACATCCCCTTCGGAAGCGTGAAGTGGCGACCCTTGGGGAGATTTTGATTTGTCTACCGAGGTAGTTTCCTCGGGGGCAACATACCCTTCACGATGTTTTTTGGCCAGATTAGCCAGCTCATCGTCTTGAGTGGAAGAGGGAGAGGGTGAAGTTTGAAGAGAAGCTGCAGGAATTCCCGAGCCTTCTCCTAGTTCTGGAACTGTTTCCACTGGAGGAATATATGCATAAGGGACTGTCCCATGACCGATGCTACGGTAGACGGATAGCAGCCCGTGAGAATGAAGGTACTCATCTTTAAGAACCTCGTCAATAGTAAGGAATTTTTGGTCGCCATTGAGGAGACGGTGCATTCGATCAAAGAACACTTGGTCTGATACCTGTTTGGGATTATCGACTGCAAATAAAAAGGAAAAACAGGTCAGGGTGATGATTCAAGTGCATAGAGTCCAGGGTCAGGAAATCAGTGCTTTACTTGATTTTGTCCATCTTCTGGCACATCCAGACTGTTGCTTTATATAGAACCACTCCAGTCTGGAATCTCCAGCCTTGCTGCTAAACGGCGTAGAGATTATCTTCCTCTTTGGGACCGACTCAAAGTAACAGAAAGAAGGGGTTTCCCTAGTCCGATGTTTGAAATTATAGAAGAAATGAACATCGTCAAACGTAAGCTCTACGCCTAGAACTTCACGATATGCTATGAATAAGGTATGCAGATAGGCGTATGAATTGGGATGTAGCTGCATGGGGGCAATCCGCATTTGTCTTAAGAAGTCGACAATGAAAGGCGAGAAAGGAGGAATAGCGCCAACCATGCACATCAGACGAGTGACCATCATATATCCTTCTGGAGGGTTATGTGGACGATCAGAACGTGAAGGCACTAGAGTGTCTCTCTTCATTATTCCATACTTCAAGCAGATTCTCACGAGTCGGTCATTGTCAATTGTTGATTCTACGGAATCTGGAGGTGATTCCAATATAATGGCTGAGTCAAATTCATCGGGTGCGCGGTTGTCACCAATCCCTCCTTCCTCCTCAAAGCCTAGAGAAACTTCATTTTCTGAAGACATTTCATCGTTTTCCCGATGACCAACTTCGTAATCCGGACCCTCGCTATCCCATTCTGGGTCGGATGAAGAAGATATATCCTCGAGAGTGGTTTTGTTGGAAGTTTCTGGAGCTTCTTTCCTCTCAGCTAGACGAGAAGAGCGTCTGGGTCTCATTGTCATGGAACTATTGAAGAAGCAATAGCACGAATTAGAGTGAATTATCCCGTGTCCCCTTTTTGTGTGTGTGAACTAAAGTGTGTGCAACAAATGCGGGAAGTGCAAAATAAAAGTACAGCAATATAAGACGAAGCTTTAAAGAGAAAGTAATAGTCCGAGTTGTCCTTGATTCTCATTTATGTTCACAAGGCACTATCCTAACTGTCCGCGAGGCATATTCGTCTAGAATAAGTGTTAGTTGAGTTAGTTGGGTGGTCTTTATGTGTCAAGTTCAATATGTTCGGTTCGGTTCGGATATGCATGTGATGATTGGCTCAATACAGAAGACATTCGGTTCGGGTGCTTCGGTAAGGCAAGGTTAGTTCAAGACAATAGGAACGGTGGGTTCGGAAGCAGAACTGATCTGATCGGATCGGGTGACCCGATCCGATCCGAATCAGCACCACCTGACCGATCCGTTTACTTCAGCCTCTTATCCCATTTACTTTTCCGACCCGAACCGACTTTTTCTTTCCCTTCCATCTTTCCAAAGAACGAAACCCGAGCCGATCCCCTTTCCCTCCTTTTCCTTTCTGCTCCTTCGTCTTCCACCCGAACCGACTCCAGCTTGTCATCCCACTCTTCATCTCTTTCCTCTTTTCCCATTTATTCACAGACAAGTCCACTTTATCACCAAAGCCATCGTTAAGAATAAATATTCGCCCTCTTCAACTTCGCAACGTCTCGAAGCAAAGGTGTATCCACCGGCAGCGGCGGAGGGTTCGAGTGATACTTATGGCCAAAACATCCTAACCCAACGCTAATCGAAATCGAGAACGGTTACAACAAGATTATTTGAGATTAGAAAAGCTACCTATATGTTTGATTCGGGAAATCTACAGGAAATGGTTTGAGAATTTTTGAGTTTCTGACGTTTTCAATGTTAAGGTTGGGAGCGGCGATGGAAACGAAGAAGGAAGGAATGAAGGCGGCGATGGGTTTATATAGAGAATAGTGTTGACTCCTCGTCTCCCTGTTTTATCTCACCCGCTCGGACCGGAGTGGAAGCCCAGAAGCGCAACTCTCACTGAAGGCCCAATGTTAAAAAGCCAAACCCATGAAAGCGTTTCGGATCGGCATCCGAACCGAGCGGATTTCACACGTTAGTTTAGCATCTAACTCGAATTGAGTTCAAAAGAAGAAGAACAAAGGTAGAGTACGCCTGCAAGAAGCATTATATGTCAAGAAAAGATTTCCAAATTTGCTCAGGAATGAAGAGAATGTGCGTTCTTCTAACACCCGAACCGAATGAGAAATCTGTGCGTCCCTCCTGACTGTTCTGATTCAAGGGCTAGCAGTTAAAACAACATCAAAGCATGCTTCGTACAACGAAAGCATCCTTTGAGGGGGCAAAATGTTAGCCTACTTTGTGAACTAGGCAACACAAAGTCAAGAAACCAACCGTTGAAGAGTATTTCAAGTTATGTGACTTCGGTTCGGATCGGAAGGAAGCTCCACAATTCAGATTGATAGCAGCGTATCGGTTCGGATCGGATATCTCTTACTGGATAAATTGGTAAAGCATACCTGATCGGATCGGAAGGCCAATGAATCTCAGGTGGATCGGAAAGCTGTCTGCTTGCCACGACTTCGGAGCGGAGCGGAGTATGATTAGAGAAGAAGAGACGTTCAAGCTACTCCGGTTCGGGTCGGGTATTCCGATCCGAACCCCCAACCTGCATGCCTCCGACCCGCACCCATGATCCAGGAAAATCTCCTATAAAGTCGCCTGGAGAACCGGACCGGATGTGACCAATTCCTACCCCTAACGTCCATCTCATTGATGCGTTGTCTGCTTGATGGCCCATCCGAACCCGAAGAGAGGGCGATGGATGACACGTGTTCCGACCCGGATTGCATTTCAGGCAAATTCACACCTATAAATACCCCAACTAGAGACAAAGAGGAGGATCTTTTTCAGCACTTTTGAGAATCCAAGTACTTCCACCATTCGAATTCCTTCACTCCCGGAAAATCCAAACCATCTTTCATTTCTTGTTTTTATCTTTCTGAGTGAACAAAAGTGAGTTGTGAGCGAATCTTACATTGTATTTGTAATTGAATTACAGAATATAGTGAAAACTAAGTGGACGTAGGCATTTCTTCGCCGAACCACTATAAACCTTGTGTGTTCTTTTTTATTTCTGCTTTACTTTATCTTGTTTCTAATCAATTTGGGTGTTAGAACCACATTTGGATCTAACACAACCCTAAGAAACTTCTCACTTCGGTAGCATTTTTAGGGACCTTCCCATCTTGGATGGCCACCACCTTCGCAGGATCCACACCTATCCCTTCTTTAGAAAACACGTGCCCTAGGAATCGTACTTCCTTCCTCCAGAAGTGACACTTAGAAAATTTAGCTTTAAGATTATGCGCTCGTAGGGTCTCCAACACTTCCCTAAGATGTAGGGCATGCTCTTCTTCATCCTTAGAAAAGATCAGGATTTCGTCTACAAGGACTACCACGAATTTGTTAAGGTACTCCCTAAACACCCTACGCATTAAATCAACAAAGTATGCGGGTGCGTTTGTCAAACCGAAGGGCATCACTAGCCATTCATAGAAACCGTCTGGAGTCCTAAAGGCAGTCTTGTCAATGCTATCCTCAGCCACTCTCAACTGATAGAAACCAGTGGCTAAGTCCAACTGCGAAAACACTGAGGCACCAACTAACTGATCGAAGAGATCATCAATCCTCGGCAGTGGGTGTCTGTTTTTCTTAGTAAGTTTATTAAGTTCTCTATAGTCCACACAAAGTCTAAGGGACCCATCCTCCTTCGTGGAAAATACTACTGTAGCACCCCACTCCGATATACTTCGTCTTATGATCCCTTTCTCGAGCAACTCCTTCACTTGCTTATTGAGTTCCCTCCTTTCACGTGGAGCCATGTGGCGTACCAGCAAAGATACTGGTTTCGCATTATCCACAAGATATATTCGAAAATTTATCTCCCGTTTCGGAGGCAAGCCCTTCACCTCCTCAAACACATCCGAATATTCTCGGACCACTCTAATAGATCGTTGATTTTCCATCGACGCGTCAAGCGATTCTAGATAATTTAGCATAACAGAATCTATGGGATTACAAAAGATTTCGAGAGTGTTGTCAAGGCAATTCATGAGCCTAACTACTCTCCTTTCACAAACAAGTACGGCCCCATTTCTGGATAACCAATCCATTCCTAAAATTAGCCTATAGCCCGTGAAGCCTAACACATAAGCATCACATCTAAACTCAACGCTAAGTATAGAAATTTTCAAATCCAAACATATCATGGACAAATAAGCTGAGCCCCCAATTGGATTCGAAACAACTAAGGGATCCTCTACTAAACTGGTGTTTAAGTGAAGTGATTCAACTAATGACGTAGAGATAAACGAATGCGATGCGCCCGAGTTAAATAAGGTATGGACAGGATGATCAAACAGAAAAACTAAGCTTTCAACAGAAATGGTTCTACCTCGTTCTTGCAGCGGTGGGACCTCGAGAGCCTGAACTCGTCCCCTTGCCTGCCCTGGTGCCATAAGAGCCTGCACCTGTCCTCCCGAGGTAGTCCCTGCCCTCTGCCCCTTCTTTGGGCAGTCCTTCACTAGATGTCCCGCATCGCCACAGTGAAAACAGCCAGTCTTCTTTTTCTTTCGGCAATCCTTGCTGAGATGGCCTGGTGTCCCACAGTTAAAGCATTTCTTCTTTCCCTTGCCATTATTGTCTTTACCACCCTTCTTGTTTTGCTGTTGTGGTTTCTTCTGATCCCCTTTCTTCTCGGGGGCCTTATCAGCTTTAGCGCCTTTCTCCTCATGCATGAGTGCCATGTCTACTAGCTTCTCAAAGGTGGCCCCCATAGGGATGTGGGTCATAGCCAACCCTTGCAACGGTTCATTCAATCCATTAACGAACCTCAGAGCCTTCTTCTCCGGCGTGTTTACTAAGTCCAAGCCAAACCTTGCTAATTGATTAAATTTGTTGACATATTTTTTCACTGATGAGCTTCCTTGCTTCAATGTCAAGAACCTTTCCATATATAGATTCTCTTCTGCCCTCGAGAGAAACTTCGCCTCAAACCTACGTCTGAAATCCGCCCAAGAATCAACAGGACGCTCCCCATTAGTGACCTCCCACCAAAACGAGGCCTCTCCCTTCATTAACCAAGCTGCTAATTTGACTTTCCTCTCCTCTTCTACATCAAAGATTTCTAGCAATTCTTCCACTTCCCTATGCCAATCTCTAGCTTCCACAAACGTTTCTGACCCTTGAAAAGGTTTTCCACCCATAGCATTAAATTCCTTGCACGTCTTTGCAAAAGTATCAGCGCGAGGAGGAGGAGGAGCGGGTGCAACTGGTGGTGGAGGAATATTAGCTGGACCTGTAGCGGCCCTAGCCTCTAATAACCTCCTATACCATCCTGGTATCGTTACACCGTCCAGAAGGTTAAGATCTTCAGCCATGCTGAAACGAAAAAGGAAAGATTCAAAATGGAGAATTCGAAAGATAAAGATATATGGCTATTGGGGATTATGTTTTTCATAAAAACTTTCCTATTTAAAATAACTCATTTAAGACATGTTTTTGAAAGCACTTCTTCCAAAAATACTTTCGAAAAATAGTTTTTCTAAAAATTTTATCTGTTCTGGTAACCTTAAGCTCTGATACCATGTGTAACACCCCACGTCCATTAATGTCACTCACTATGGGAATGCATTAACTTCCATGGAGGTTTTGAGTGAATATAGAACAAAAAAATTACAACAAGACAGATAATAAGTAGTACTTGGAAATCTAAAACTTCATTTTATTGCAGCGGAAATTAAACATGTTTGTTACATCATAAAACCATAAATCAGAGTCAAGTACAATATCCATCTTCATAAAACAAAACACATAACCCCATTACACAAATAGCCATTAAAGAAGATAACAAGCTGGACTTTACTTCAACGGTCCAAGCTTTCCAAAGAGAGATGAAGCAATCCAATCAAACTCCACTAGAGCTGGGTCCAACCTGAGGACCTGGAGGGGGAAAAAGGATGGAAATAGAGGGGGTTCAGACATAAAGCCTGGCGAGTATGATAATACCAACAATACAATTATCAAAATAACTAGACTAAGGAATAAGCTGGAGAACAAGGGAACGTCTATGAACTATTGGGTATGGAAAGCAGATAAAGATAACGTTAAAGATGACGTTAAAGGCACACCTAATTACTAACGCATAATTACTACACTGCACCGCACCGCACCAGTCACCCTAAAGGTTGATCCCACTTGCTTCACACAGAAACTATATAAATAGCCTTGCGTACCCCTAGCTGACTACATAGGTACCGTCTGCCCCTATCTCCAATAGGTGTACCCCACTATCCACTTTCGACCGGCTCCCTACTCGTAGATACCCGTGCTGGCCCCACAGTGGGGTGTAGCACTCCCCTAAAGTGGCAACCCGATACAACTGGAGAATGCACGGCTTATACCTACACGATGCAACAACGTCTGACCTACCAGCCCGGGTCCACACATGCATATGAAACCCGTTGGACTTGCGTTGCCACCGCTACCCCGTTTTGGCCTCTTATAGTCAAGCCCAATATGCGTGTCCCGTCCTTGACTTGGGTCGAGCCCACAAAGATACGTTTGGGATACTGGTTTAAATGGGCCCCCACAAGCTACCCACCTAAGCTTGTCCACTAGTACGTCCCACTTAACCCTCTTAGTCTTGTTCATTTACATGTGTGTTTGGTTAAGTCTTACTAATCGTATTTTACATGCCACTAAGGGCACCCACTATATTCCTCATGCCACCCAAGGCATCTACTTAACCCCCATGTCCCACCTTACATGTTTATCTGGTTAATTATTTCTTAATTCATTCAGGCCATAACCTCATAAAGACCTCTCACATTAGACTGACATTTATGGCAGCTGGATTTGCCGGGCGGGTCCGGGCAGTCTTACACCATAAAAGAGTCTAACCTCGTGTCTTTACAGCTGTTATGCTTTAGTTTAGGCCTAGGACCTCTCACATTGGGCTGAGCTGACATTTGTGACCACTGGATTTGTCGGGCGTGTCCGGGCAGGTTTACGTCACAAACGAGTCCAACCTCGTGTCCTAAGCATTGATTATCACTTATAATCTTTTACCCCAGTTTTAATAATTCCCTATTCAAAGTATTAATTAACTCCAATTTTAATGATGTCCATAATTGACTCAATTATGGCCATCCACTTATGGCACGCAAAATCATATTAATTGCACCCCAACTTCTTAACATTAAATCCTTAATATTACCCCTACCCCACGTTTATACGTTCGCTTATTCAATGCAGAATATACGTTAGACTCGAATAGTCTAACTCATAGCACAAAAATAAATTATCACAACATATAGGCAAATAAAATAAATCTAATCATATAAGGGTGAAATTTGCATAAACTACACATGTTAAGGATCTATAGGTGTCAACTTGTTAAATGTCACAATTTACATGATATGATCATAACCCAAATTTGTGTATAAACTTGCATATGGGGTTTTATGCAACATAATGATGGTGTGAACTAACATCTAATACATAGAATTCACATATGTCATAGCATAATTCTAGATGTCATAATTCTAGCTCTAAAGAGATGTCATGGCATATGTTCATAATCCTTACTAATCGATCTAAACTACATGGTTTGTCATATAGATCAACATAGCCCAAACATTATGATTTGATTAACATGAACTAATTAGCATAGATCATAGCATCCTGACTTTAAAGCATGTATGATTTATCACAAATTAGCATAGAAAATTACAACCTATACAATATCATCATGGCATGATTTACAACATATAGGATATCATCATCACATAACATAGGATTTATGACATACATGATAGCATAAGGTTTACAACAACATATATGATAATCCACATCATTCACTTATAATCCATTCATAACTTAATCTAATTAGTTTAATAATAATCTTGTTAAGACCATCATACTCACAATTTAGAGAAGAAAGAGAGTCTTGATTTGCTTTAGAGTTGAGTAGAATTAGGGTTTGATTAGCTTTCTTCCTTCTTAGTTGGCGGCGGCTCCACTGAGTTCCATGGCGGCGGTATGACGGTAGCTATTCTATTTTTCATATGAATTAGGGTGAGAGACTACCTAGGTATTTATAGAGATTAGGATTTATTTAGACCGTCAGATCAACTCAGAACTAAACTGAACCGTCAAATTTGCCAACTCAGCCCTAAAGACACATCAGCCAAACCCTAGCCGCCTAGACAGGTCGACACCCAGGTCGGCTGCCAGGTCGACTCCCCAGTCGATCTGGGGGGGGGGGGGGTCGACTACCCAGTCGACCTGGGGTGCTGGGCGGGAATTTCCCCGCCTAGCCAATTTGACTCCGAATTTTAAATTTTAAATTTTCTGAAATCTGTTTTGAATTTTCTGAAACTTCCGATGGCCATAACTTCTTCATACGAAGTCCAATTCACGCAAACTCGGACTCTATTTCAACCAGAATTCCGAGACGAACACAATGGCGCAACCCGTTTCCCAAAATTCTCACGTCTGAGATTAGTTATTCTTTAATTTGTGAATATTAATATTATCAGAATCACGGAGTGTTACAATCGTTGCTATTATATACATGTGTTGTATGGAATCCATATAATTAACATTATATGTTATTGATTGGGCCTCATTCTAATTTGGAAAATAAAGAATATTATAGAATAAATATTCATGTGTTGAATAAAATAAATTCATGTGTTGAATAAAATTAATATTCATGTGTTGAATAAAATAAATATTCATGTGTTGAATAAAATAAACATTCATGTGTTGAATAAAAGTCGTGTTGATTAGATTGACGCCATTTTAACATGAATGATATTTATATCGATTTTATTCATTTTTATAAGGAATATAGAAAAGAAAGTGATTTCAAAGTATAACGTTTTGAAAATATTATCATTTGTATATCGATGATGTGGAATATTCAATTTTGATTCGAAATTGAATATGAAGTTGAAATCGTTTTGAAAATGAATTTAAAATGATTTATAAAATACGTTTTAAAAGGAAATCGTCAAAATATATTTAATATATTATATATATATATAATGGCCTGAATAGAATGCGCCGCGCTGCGGTAGTTCGCGAATTTCGACCATTGACTTCGAATGGACATTGCGGGAGATCCGACCGTCGGATTCTCCTAATACTGGAACAGTTGGGTTCGTATCGAAAAGAGCTTTCTAACGAATATTAGAATTTAAAAATCTAATGGTTGGATTTGGAGTTATGTCCAAATCAAATTTGGAAAAGGTCGCTTTAATTGTAGTTCGATGGCCGTTGATGGAAATCGACTGTACCGGCCTTGATAAAATTATTAAAAATAGTAATAATTTGTGTAAATTCATAAGAAATGATTTGTGAAGAATTGGAATGAAAAACTCCATATTTGAAAAGATAAAAATAGACTTTTATCGAAATGAACTGGATTTGAACTAGAATAATAATTTACTTATTTTTAAAATAAATAAATTGGATTTGAAATGGTTTTGAAAACAACCAGAATTTCCAATAATTGAATTGGAATGGATTTGAATCGAAATTATCTTTGGAATATTTCGATGTTGGATTTCGTGATTGTACAGATATTGTTCTGGGAATTTGAAAGATATATTTATATCGTTATTTCCAATACGATATTTGTTGGTCGTAGAATATGATATTGAATATAAGGCGATATATTTTCTATTCAGAGCCTTGTATTTAATATCAAATGGGATTTGGGTTTGTCGTGAATGGTGTCTTCATTAACACTGTTCTTAAACCCAGTTGAGAAAAAGATTAAATCTTTTTATTTGGATTTAATGAAGTGTACCAATTAAATGGTATTTAATTGGAATTGAATTTGAATTGATTCTTGGGTTTATCGTGAACGGTGTTTTAAATAACACTTGTTCTTTAACCCGATAATTAATGGAATGTGAATTTGGGTTGTCGTGAACGGTATCTTCA
Source organism: Allium sativum (assembly GCA_030737875.1). NCBI lineage: Eukaryota > Viridiplantae > Streptophyta > Magnoliopsida > Asparagales > Amaryllidaceae > Allium > Allium sativum. Next base: position 441,428,642 of record CM060923.1, on the reverse strand, counting down.
ATAATACTGTTCTTAGACCCAACTGAGTTAAGAAAATCAGAAACTAACTGGAGATTAGTTAAATTGAATGGTTTCTTGGGTATTGATCTGATGTTGGTTTCGGCCTTTGGGGTTAATACTTAGGGAATTGCTCACTTGCTATTTTACAGTTAAAGGCTGATAGAATGGAATGTGATTTTGGGTTTATCGCGAACCGTGTTTTAAATGACATTGATTCTTTAACCCAGTTAAAGACAGGAAGATTAAAACCAAGTGGATTTTTAATGAATCTTTAATTAGATTGAAAAGATCGAGAATGGAGTATCACCAGTTTTGCTCCAGGCGATAGTTAAATCTTTAATTAGATTTGATCATGAAATGGTAATTGAATTTACCGATAACACTGTGATGTTAGATATGAAGTATGACCAGTTTTACTTCATGGGATGAATAGGTTGGGATTGGGAAATAAAATAAATGATGACTTCAGTGTGGTTCGCTAGTCCCGACTAGTTGAATTGATATTCAAAAGAAGATTAAAGAATAAATTTAACGAATTTATCTTTGATAAAATTAATGGGAACCTATCCCTAAGAATGTGAAGTTTAGCAACTAACTGAAGATTAGTTAAGATGAATGGTTTTCTGGGTATTGATCTGATGTTGGTTTCGGCCTTCGGGGTTAATATTTGGGGAATTGTTCCCTTACTAATTTATGGTTAGTGACTGATGAATTTGAATGAAGCGTATGTTGTGTTTGTGTAACACTTGTTTATTATATACGCGAGTTATTCGGAAAGACCGGGTTTATCCCATTCTGAATAACTGATACGATGATAAGTCGAAGATGAAGACGGTGGTTGAAGATCGGAGGTCTTCACGTCGTTTGGGTGATTACTGATGATGTTGATTGAGCTGTACACCCAAGAGGAGGGAATCAGTTGGTGATCGTCCAGACGTACTTGGAGATCGATGGATATGCGAGGTACAAGGTGCCTTCGGTTTCGTTCAGACCCAGAACGGACTTGTAGATGGACTGTGTGTCTGACATTGGATATCATTCTGTGTGATTTATGGACATCTGTTGCATGGAGTGGTCTGCCTGTGTGGCATGCTAAGACGCAAATGATCAAGGCTTCTGTTGAAAAGCAGAGTCTTGTGATTGATGATCTAAGCACAGCCTGTGTGGCACAGCTTTGTGTAGCTTTAATTCGCGAGCCTCACACCCCGGCTGTGATCCAGAAACGGGAGAGGACATCAGGGAGGACATGCGTTTCTTTCTAGTTAGAAGTGGCGTTAGTGGTTTGACATTCCCTGACGAGTTTGACTTATGTGGTTGTTGTTGTTGCGAGGTGCCTCGGATATATCGGTGACTATGTGGAGCCGATGGTGTCATTTGTTGGCTCATTTACGCCCCAAAGGGTGGGGAAACGTAGTGTTCAGGCATTATAATCCACAACGGTGGACCGGGCCTAACAATCCAAGGGGCAGTTGCGGCTGTTCCTAAGGGGCGGACTAGAGGCTCTCGAATTCGGTGAGGACTATCTTTTGCCTCGGTTCACAGAAGGAAATCCAACTTCCAATACGTGACTTTGCGGTTTTGATTGTAGAGCCTAGTATGGCGACATAGTGGGATGGGGCTCTTATGTCATCTATGATTGATACTTATGATTGAAATTGTTTTGAATCTATACACTTATAGTAATAATATAACATGAAATTTCACGTACCAAGCATTCTTGGCTATTATAAGTTAAAAACCCTATCCTCCGGCTTGCGTTGCATTGTGTGATGGGACCTGGGTCTTATAATAGCTTCATTGCTCTCTATTTAGCATTGCGCTGTTGTTTTATGCACTGGTATTCTTGGGAGAAAACCCGTTCCGTGTTATACGGCGTGGTCCCTTGATTTACCTAACTTTAAAATAAAGATTAATAACTGTTTTAGTTCTCACACCAGTCACATGACTGACCTAGAGTTTATTGTTTTAACCTAAACTTAGGGTGCCCTTATTTTGATACGGGCAACTAGTAGTTTTGGTTTTGCAGATTTATATTCACAGGAACCTGATTTACAGCTGGAATGATATCCGAAAAGCTCTTTATCCGTATATCTCCTTCAGTTGTGCTTTGTATTATTTTCTGATGCTATGTAATGTATTGTAATCTCTGATATTTTGTGCTGTATAATATTTATTCATACTATGTATATTCTTGTATTTTGATGGAATTGTTGTAATTAACAATGAAATGTTCTTCTATTTGCGTTCCGATGTGTCTTGTCCTCAAAGTATCCGGGCTTTCCTTACCAGGGAAGTTACGGGTCCTTACAGGTGGTATCAGAGCTTTGGTTTACAGAGCTCGGAGAACAAGACACGTCAGAACCAAACGAAAGAATCCATCAGATATTGGATTAATAATATCCAATTAGAATTACTCGTTAGAGATAGGATCAGTAGTATCCTAGAACGAGTGTGAAAAGTATATTTTTAAAATGAAAACAATTTTTATTTTGGAAATTTAAATCAATTATTCGTATTTGATTATTTATTTGTATTGATTTGGACAATCAAGTATATAGAGATTTTAGTATACGTCTGATCCGCGTGTATTGAAGCCTCAAATATATTCGATAGATATAGAATCTCACTCTAATCGCCCGGATCTGATTCTGATGATGGCGCGCCATCATCAGTGTTTATATTCGAGTTTCGAAGGTGTGATATTTATATATTTCCATTAGACTGGTGTGAGAACCAAAATATAATTAGAATATATTATTGTGATTTGGCATCAAAAATCTGATTTTTGGATTATATATCAAAGTTATGAATTTGAAAAGCTAATCAACTAATTGATTGCTGATTGTATTGTTTGATTAATTAAATGCTGAACCTTTAGCCAAATTGTATCAAATAGTGAGTGTATTGAAAATTTGTTGCATTTGCTTGCATATACATGTACTTACATTGAATAGGTCATAGCAAGGAGGCTAGAGCAGAAGAATAAAATTGTTTGCCCGACAAATAGGTACATGTTTATTGTACTTCGTGGGTTTTGATGATTTTATGAGCTGATTGGCTAGCCGTTTGGCTGTTTCCTTTTGTTTTTGGATTGGTGAGGGCCATGGGAGGCTATTTGAAATATCACGAATTCCCTGGTGCAGGAGAGGTTATTGCGAAATTTTTCAAAAATTCAGGGTGTTAGCCAAATTTTTGAAAAATTTGAAAAGTTCTTAGAAACTGAAAAGTTGAAGAACTTAAGCCGTGACGAAAATAATGGAAGTTGAGTTGATTTGTTAAACAACTTTTGGCTTCGTTCCTTTTCGGGGACGAAAAGTTTTAAGTGGGGGAGATTGTAATAACCCGGAAATCTGAGCCAATTTAAAATTTTTATTTTGGCAATTTTAGTGAATTTTGAATATTTAAAATGATTTATTTTAAATAATAATGGCGAGAAATTTATTTTGAATAGAATTAGAACGTATATATTTATATAGATCATCGTTTGAATATAAATATTTATTTTTAATTATAAAAGTAATTGAAAATGGCGCGGTAGTTTGAAAATTCGATTTCAAAGTTCAAATGAATGTACAGGATTCAAAATAAACCAGATTTTAGCGAAATAAAAAATATTTGAATCTAATTGAGAATATCTTTCTAACGAATCCGAAAAATCAAAATTTCATAGCGGGAATAAAAAGTTATGTCCTGTTGAAAATTCAGAATAGTCGCTATGGAATTCTAGCCCTTAAAAATGGAAATTTTGCAAACGACCTCGGTTTTCGACGAAACCACCTTTGTTGGATCTGTGATGTCATGCTATCGCTGGATTCCAAAATTCGTAATTTTTCGAATTAATATGTGAGCGTGGCAAAGGAAAATGCATTTGACCAGTTTCAGTTGATTTTAATCGACTGGAAAATGGCCATTTTTCAAACAGCCTCAGAATTCGATGAAATTAGTTTTGTTAGGACCGTATCGTCAATACGAAGCTAGAAAATATTTTTTGGGAATTTTTCTAGTTAGTATGTGGCCCCGGTAAAATAAAATGTGCGTTCAAATACAATTTATAAATTTATACTTTGATTTTGATGAAAACTGATCGGAACGATCGAATCAACTTACGATACGTATCTCATTGTGTTCGGAATAGGGGTTATTAGCTATGGACGACAGTTGGTGGGTTCGATTTCGAGTTGAAAATAAAAATTTGCTTTTAGGAAATTTAAAATAATAAAATATATATAAATTATATATACTCTTGGCCCTCTCTCCCTCTTACCCTCCCCGATTCACTTTAGAGAAAAGGAAAAGAGAAAAGAAAAAAAAACTAAATCGATCGCGTCGCCCCCCCCCCCCCCCACATCCTCCGTCGCCGCGTCTTCCTCTTCCTCCTCCTCCGGCCGTTCTCTCCCCCCCCCCCCTCCTCGATCTCTGACCGCGGCCCCCCTATTTTCCCCAACCCCTATGCACCCGAACCCCCCCTCCGCCTGCACTGCAACCCACCGTCATCGCCACCACCTCCCAAGGCCGCCGACCACCCTTCAGCCCCCTGCTCCACTTCGACGCCGAGCCTCCCCGTATGCCTCATGTAAGTTTCTCTATTTAATATTTTAATTTATATTGAATAATCAGTTTAAAAATTTAATCTTTTAGATAAGAAAGTTTATATTTTCATTCATAGAAAGTTTATATTTTTATTAACATAAAGTTAAGATTTTTAACACCTTAAAGATTAGATTTTTAATCATAGAAAGTTCATATTTTTAACATAGAAAAGCTAGGGTTTTTATTATTCAAAGATTTGATTTTTTGAACCATAAAGATTCGATTTTTATATATTTATGATAACATAGAGAAAAGGTATATTTTTTTTTATTGTGTGTGAGGCGTTGTAAAAATATAATTTTTATATATATGAAATGAATTCCATATATGAAGTGAAGATAAAAATATAATCTTCATAGAGGTAGCAAGGTAAAAATATGATTTTTATAGTATAGAAAAAATAAAAATGTGATTTTTATAGCGATGATATAAAAATTCGATCTTTATATTAGAGGTAGATATATTAAAATATAATTTTTATATAGAGAATAGCGTGATAAAAATATAATATTTATTATATGAACATCGGTATCAAAATAGAATTTTTATCTATATAGTAGTGGTATAAAAATAGATTTTTTATCCATGTAGCGTAGTTATAAAAATGTGATTTTTATATATGTAGTTGCTACGTACACTGAAATTGACAAAAGGCGAGCACGACGAAGATTTCTACATAAGAAGAGTCGTGGCGTTTGGTTTAGCTAGCTGGTGAGAACTCCTCACCTTTAATTTATTTCTACTTTGAAATATATACTAGGATGCAGACGGTGCTTAGTAGCACCCGACACCCGTCGTCCACAGACCATGGATGACTTGTTTGTTTGATTGTTATGTAGTGAAATTTGATTGTGTGATGTGGAATGAAATAAAATATTTTATAGTTAAAAATATAATTTTTAACGTGTGCATAAAATAAAAATTTATAAACAAATCGGACGATTTGTTTATATACACTGATTTGACTAATATTGATTGGGACAATAAATTTTACACATCGCGCAACTGCACAAATAAAATCTGTGTTTGATTGTTTGAAACCCCACACGGGTGTTGGGATGATATTTGGCGTACACTAATCCCAATAATTAGTTGTATGTCGATCGATTAATTGACAGGTTGTCATAAGCGTTAGATATCTATATTTTATGCTTATACAGTGCAGTGCACTTTGGATGATGGTTGATTAGTTATTGTTGCTATTATATACATGTGTTGTATGGAATCCATATAATTAACATTATATGGTATTGATTGGGCCTCATTCTAATTTGCAAAATAAAGAATATTATAGAATAAATATTCATGTGTTGAATAAAATAAATTCATGTCTTGAATAAAATTAATATTCATGTGTTGAATAAAGTAAATATTCATGTGTTGAATAGAATAAATATTCATGTGTTGAATAAAAGCCGTGTTGATTAGATTGACGCCATTTTGACGTGAACGATATTTATATCGATTTTATTCATTTTTATAAGGAATATAGAAAAGAAAGTGATTTCAAAATATAACATTTTGAAAATATTATCATTTGTATATCGATGATGTGGAATATTCAATTTTGATTCGAAATTGAATATGAAGTTGAAATCGTTTTGAAAACGAATTTAAAACGATTTATAAAATACGTTTTAAAAGGAAATCGATGAAATATATATAATATATATATAATATATATATATATAATGGCCTGAATAGAACGCGCCGCGCTGCGGCAGTTCACGAATTTCGACCATTGACTTTGAATGGGTATTGCAGGAGATCCGACCGTCGGATTCTCCTAAAACCAGAACCGTTGGGTTCGTATCGAAAAGAGCTTTCTAACGAATATTAGAAATTAGAAATCTAACGGTTGGATTTGGAATTATGTCCAAAACAAATTTGGAAAAGGTCGCTGTAATTGCAGTTCGATGGCCGTTGATGGAAATCGACTGTACGTGCCTTGATAAAATTATTAAAAATAGTAATAATTTGTGTAGAATCATAAGAAGTGATTTGTGAAGAATTGGGATGAAAAACTCTATATTTGAAAAGATAAAAATAGACTTTTATTGAAATGAACTAGATTTGAACTAGAATAATAATTTATTTATTTTTAAAATAAATAAATTGGATTTGAAATGGTTTTGAAAATAACCAGAATTTCTAATAACTGAATTGGAATGGATTTGAATCGAAATTGTCTTTGGAATATTTCGATGTTGGATTTCGTGATTATACAGATATTGTTTTGGGAATTTGAAAGATATGTTTATATCGTTATTTCCAAAACGATATTTGTTGGTCGTAGAATTTGATATTGAATATAAGCCGATATATTTTCTATTCAGAGCATTGTATTTAATATCAAATGGGATTTGGGTTTGTCGTGAATGGTGTCTTCATTAACACTGTTCTTAAACCCAGTTGAGAAAAAGATTAAATCTTTTTATTTGGATTTAATGAAGTGTACCAATTAAATGGTATTTAATTGGAATTGAATTTGAATTGATTCTTGGGTTTATCGTGAACGGTGTTTTAAACAACACTTGTTCTTTAACCCGATAATTAATGGAATGTGATTTTGGGTTGTCGTGAACGATATCTTCAATAATACTATTCTTAGACCCAACTGAGTTAAGAAAATCAGAAACTAACTGGAGATTAGTTAAGTTGAATGGTTTCTTGGGTATTGATATGATGTTGGTTTCGGCCTTCTGGGTTAATACTTAGGGAATTGCTCACTTGCTATTTTACGGTTAAAGGCTGATAGAATGGAATGTGATTTTGGGTTTATCGCGAACCGTGTTTTAAATGACATTGATTCTTTAACCCAGTTAAAGACAGGAAGATTAAAACCAAGTGGAGTTTTAATGAATCTTTAAATAGATTGAAAAGATCAAGAATGGAGTATCACCAGTTTTGCTCCAGGCGATAGTTAAATATTTAATTATATTTGAACATGAAATGGTAATTGAATTTACCGACAACACCGTGGTTTTAGATATGAAGTAAGACCAGTTTTACTTCATGGGATGAATAGGTTGGGATTGGGAAATAAAATAAATGATTACTTCGGTGTGGTTCGCAAGTCCCTACTAGTTGAATTGATATTCAAAAGAAGATTAAAGAATAAATTTAAGGAATTTATCTATGATAAAATTAATGGGAACCTATCCCTAAGAATGTGAAGTTTAGCAACTAACTGAAGATTAGTTAAGATGAATGGTTTCCTGGCTATTGATCTGATGTTGGTTTTGGCCTTCGGGGTTAATATTTGGGGAATTGTTCCCTTACTAATTTACGGTTAGTGACTGATGAATTGGAATGAGGCGTATGTTGTGTTTGTGTAACGCTTGTTTATTATATACGCGAGTTAATCGGAACGACTGGGTTTATTCCATTCTGAATAACTGATACGACGATAAGTCGAAGATGAAGACGGTGGTTTAAGACCGGAGGTCTTCACGTCGTTTGGGTGATGACTGATGATCTTGATTGGGCTGTACACCCAAGAGGAGGGAATCAGTTGGTGATCGTCCAGACGTACTTGGAGATCGATGGATATGCGAGGTACAAGGTGCCTTCGGTTTCGTTCAGACCCAGAACGGACTTGTAGATGGACTGTGTGTCTGACATTGGATATCTTTCTGTGTGATTGATGGATATCGGTTACATGGAGTGGTATGCCTGTGTGGCATGCTAAGATGCAAATGATCAAGGCCTCTGTTGAAAAGAAGAGTCTTGTGATTGATGATCAAAGCACAGCCTGTGTGGCATAGCTTTGTGTAGCGTTAATCGCGAGCCTCACACCCCGGTTGTGAACTAGAAACAGGAAAGGACATCAGGGAGGACATGCGTTTCTTTCTAGTTAGAAGTGGCGTCAGTGGTTTGACACGCCCTGATGAGTTTGACTTATGTGGTTGTTGCTATTGCGAGGCGCCTCAGATATATCGGTGACTATGTGGAGCCCATGGAGTCATTTGTTGGCTCATTTACGCCCCAAAGGGCGGGGAAACGTAGTGTTCAGGCATTATAATCCACATCGTGGACCGGCCCTGATGATCCAAGGGCAGTTGCGGCTGTTCCTAAGGGGTGGACTAGAGGCGCTCAAATTCGGTGAGGACTATCTTTTGCCTCGGTTCACAGAAGGAAATCCAGCTTCCAATACGTGACTTGCGGTTTTGATTGTAGAGCCTAATATGGCGACATAGTGGGATGGGGCACTTATGTCGTCTATGATTGATACTTATGATTGAAATTGTTTTGACTGTATACAACTATAGTAATAATAAAATATGAAATTTCACGTACCAAGCATTCTTGGCTATTATAAGGTAAAAACCTTATCCTCCAGCTTGCGTTGCAATGTGTGATGGAACCTGGGTCTTATAATAGCTTCATTGTTCTTTATTTAGCATTGCACTGTTGTTTTATGCACTGGTATTCTTGGGAGGAAACCCATTCCGTGTTATACGGCATGGTCCCTTGATTTACCTAACTTTAAAATAAAGATTAATAACTGTTTTAGTTCTCACACCAGTCACATGACTGACCTGGAGTTTATTGTTTTAACCTAAACTCTGGGTGCCCTTATTTTGATACGGTCATCTAGTAGTTTTGGTTTTGCAGATTTATATTCACAGGAACATGATTTACAACGGAATGATATCCGGAAAGCTCTGTATCCGAAAATCTCCTTCAGTTGTGCTTTGTATTATTTTCCGCTGCTATGTAATATATTGTAATCTCTGATATTTTGTGCTGTATAATATTTATTCATACTCTGTATACTTGTATTCTGATGGAATTGTTGTAATTAACAATGAAATGTTCTTCTGTTTGTGTTCCGATGTGTCTCGTCCTCAAAGTATCCGGGCTTTCCTTACCGGGGAAGTTACGGGTCCTTACACCATCCTACGTCCAGTCCTAGACTCCATCTTGAATTCAACTATCTACACCCTCCTGGAGGAACAGGTTCACAGCGCATCCGAGCAACTCAAGGGTTTTTCACTGTCTGAGCAAACAAACATGATTTTTCAATAATCACAACAAGAGTTTGACTTTGGTTGTGTTTTTGTATAACACCGAGTAGCCAACAACCCGAGCACACCCTTCTTATAATCTTATCCTCAAGTGTACAACGTATCTGTGAAAATTTGAGGAAGTATATTGCTTATTGAATCAAGAGATTTGAAATGAATTCAAAAATTCAAAAGCAATTTGAATGTTTGGGTAAGCTTTTAGAATGCAAAAGAATATAGAGTTTAAGATCAGAAAATATAAGAAGATTAATTGATTTGTAAACCATGTTTGTGACGTATATATAATGGTTGAAGAGTATTCAACTTTCACAAAGAGTTTCAATGGAGAGAAGCACCTATTTCCATTAGAGATGAAGACGAATCTCTTCAGGAAAGAAGGTGGTTGTTCAAAAATATGTTTTTTATTCTTAGATCAGTCAACTGGTATAAAATTCACCAGTCAACTAGTAGAAAATATAAAACATATATATATTTGAATAATGACAGAAAATAGTCGTTACTGGGCATTTTACCCATTACCAGTCGACTGGTCCAGGGACAAAAGCCCAGTAATGGCTGTTTCATGCCATTTTCATATATATATATATATATATATACACACACATATATATATATATGCGTGTGTGTGTGTTTACATGTTTTGTGTATTTGTGTTATAATAAATGAGGATAGATTTTAACAATAATCTAACACATTAAACATGCACGTATATATAAACTAACTCTTCAAATAATCTTCATTTCTTCGTTGTCGTGAGTCAAAATCTCATGAATCAACACTCTCCCTTTTTTGATTGATGGTAACTTCTTGCAATCTTATAGAAAATTTTATTTTCTCCCCCTAAATGTACGTATGCTTGCATATATTTGTCTCCTACTGAATATAAAGCTTCTCTGCAACATTTTGCTTTATATTATATGTTACTACCAAAATAAAACAATTTAACAGGTTGGCGGTGAGAGGGCAGAAGATGATACAAGCATAAAGAAATCTTTCGACAGCTAAGGTTTGACACAAGAAAAATCTGGCAACATGAAAGAACAGTCTGAGATTGTTCAACCGACACCATCGACGAAGTAAAGAGTTCAAATTATATATAAAGGAAAATACCTGCAGGGTAGTTCTGGCATAATAGGTAGAAGGTCACCCAAGACCGAAAGCCAATGAAGGGAAAGACTAAGAATCCTACTAACCGGAGCCTAGAAGAACGAAAGGGCTATCGGCATTAACTTGTTTAATGCTGATACATTAAGAAATGAAAAGCACTGAAAGCACCCTTCTGGAAGACCGAGACACTCCTCAGGAACTAACCGACAGGCAAGCCGAAAGAGAGACAAGTTATTCACACTAATATGCTTAGTGTTGATACCGGCAGGGGTGATGGAACCGACAACCTTTCACTTGAATCGCAAAGACAAGCTTCACAAAGTGTCAATAACAAAACCGGAAGCCTACATCCAGAAGTCCACGAGCCGGAAGTCATAACCTTCTGAAAGCCATTTGCACCAAAAAAATCAGGATCAAAACAAAATGGATAAACATGCTGTCAAAAAGAGTTCCGCAAGACTGGAACCCTCCTCCCGAGAGCATGAGCCAACACTTCGAAAAGCCTCAGGAAAAGCCTTCAGAACCTAAAGAAAAGGCGGTCGAGAGACAGAAATTCTGGAACCGAAGGGAAAAGCGGCCAGCAAGGGTACTGTTGGCACAATAACAAAAGGGCCCCCGATTTGTCTATAAATAAAATCCCAGGGGTCTCATTTTAGGGACCATATTCTTAGTTTCTCAATCTCGCTCTGTTTCCCTCTAGAGCAAACCCTAATTTCCAAATTGAATTGGTGATTTCTTCAACTCTTGTAATATATCTATAATTAATAAAGGAAGGAAGTCCGGGACTTAAGCATTTTCTCAGTTTGATAATCATATTGTGTTTATAATGATAAGACAGGGAGTTATCACTAACCTTTCTTATGAAAGGGTTGATCACAATTATTTCGTAGGAAGGAAGGTCTTTAGTAAATCCTAGTCTCTTCCCCTTCCGAATTTTCATATGTGATTCAACTCTTCCATAATAGGCCTAATCCAATCCAACCTCGAAAGGGATCTTTCTATAAGCTTGTGGCTTGATAACTGACGCAACCAAGGCCTATACAGGCTGGTTTGATGCGGAAGTGTCATATAAGCTAATAAATGTACTAGCATTACAACAAAGCCGAGTATTGTGAGGAATTAGCCTGTTTCTTCCCAACACAATGTATATTATTTTATCCAAGATCCAAAGTCGAACTTTGGTAGAAATTCTAAGAGTGAAAGGTTTAGCTTGGATGGAAATCAGAAAAGGCCGAGGTGGGGAGATTCTAATTACAATGTAGTCGCTTTAAGAAAGCCTATTTCTTTTGTGTATGCTATGACAAAAGGAAGGGTCAATAATTTCCCCGTCTCGTTCAAAGACAAGAATTGCCCTGAACCCCATGCTTTTATGTCATTTCATTTGAGAAGGAACAACACATAAAAAAACAGATTTGAGTTATGTTTATTGCTTTAAAAATAATTTTATCTGTTATAAGAAGACGGTTGTGAAAATTAATGGAAATATGCATTTCATTAAGATAACATAAAACAATTATTTTATTAACTTTTAGACAACATATAAAATTCATTACAACTATATGTAAAACAAGAACACCACACCAGGCAACACACGACCATGTTTTTATATGTTACTATAGTTTAAACTAGACAATGGGTTATGTCTGTAGTTTGATGTATAATGATACGGCATGAGATTTAACAACAGAGATATATGCAATTAGACAACGGTGGATATTTGTCGTCTGATTCGATTTCCAATGTAGTGATGGATGGATTCGACATGGAGAACCATTGGAGGACGACGGCGGATTTGAAGTTTGAGCGACGTTGGAGTTTGGTGGTTGATCTAAAGATGGAGGATGGACTTGATGATGATTTGGATTTTGCGATGAATGTCGAATGCTATTCTCTATGTATGTATTTAACCAATTTTAGTTAAATACATGATCAGCGTAGTCGACATCGATTACTATAAAATGGTCTATATCAGCTACCATTGCTATTAGCCATTTTGGCCAAATTGACATCGATGACGATGCAATTTTGAAGAGTAGGATATGACTATTCATTCGAGGGTAATCTCGACATGATGACCCTTCGATCAATAGGTTTTCCATGAGGAAACGATATGATGCTTCGATGTAGTGGTTCATCACCCAACGAGGTGATTCTATTATGGAAAGCTGTGACTTTGATGATGGATGATAATGTTCTGAAATGCAAAGTAATGACAATGGATTGAGTGGAAGCTATTAGGAGGGGGTTGAGGACAATCGATTGAGCATGACAAAAAGTTGGTCGGTTATATTTAGTCCTAACCAAGAAGACTCCAAGTTGAGGGGTCATAGGAGTAGTTTCAAGAACAGACTCTACTGTAAGTGACATTTTCAAAGGGATTATCGATACGCGCAGTTTTAGGATTTCTTTGGTAGAAAAAATAGTGGGTGTGATGTCCATTTGGCACCGCATCCGGTTCCTTATCTTCACGTCAAAAGATTTATGACAATCACTAGGACCAAGTTGAGTCCTTACAATGGAGCGTACACATTTAAAACTTCAATCCAACTTTGTAGAGCCTTTAAAGCTTCAATCTAATACCTATGTATACTTATTTATAAGATTTAAGAATATAAGAGCACATGGATGGCAGTAAAACATGTACCAAAGAAAGTATAGCAGGAAAACTGTCAAGACAACCTACAATCATTGTGCTCTAATTCACAACAAAGGGCTCAGTTTAAAGCAGGGTAACAAACAATACATAGGGTAACCAACTAACATCCATGGGTCATGGAAGTAAATAATATTCAGCAACAAAATATATTGAGTGCCACTGCCAAATTATCCTCACATACATAACAACACGTGGGCGATTTAGGTTTTGGGAGGAATGGCTTTGGAGGCCATTGCTTTGATTTGGGAAAAATGGTTTCGATCGAAGGAAAATGGAAAGGGAAAAAAAGGAAAAACAACGAAAGCAAATGAACGCCTGGAGAGTATTAAAAGGATGATAACACGTATGGGAAATCGGAAGCGAGCTTGACACTTGGTGAAGTGTTCTCTGAATATATTTTTTAATAAGTGTAATTTTTTTTCTTTTTCTTTAGCATCATATGTTTAAATATATACAATTTATATATTCACAACTTGATTTTCATGCTTATTTGCAAGCTTAAGTTTATATTTCAAAAACAAAATTTACACATATTCAATAATATTTTTCAAATCATTTAGAATATTAATAATGTTTAAATATAAGTAAACATTTAGATTCAAATATTGAAATTGAATTTATACTTACAAAATTATTTCATAGCCAAGTTAAAATAGACTAGATTTAAAATTCAAACCAATTTTCGAGTATGAATTCAATACTAAATCTAAATTAACTACATATTTCAAATGTGGAAAATCCTGGGTTGTTACAGATATAAGCGAATGAGATAAATTCTTGAAGGAGCTTCAGACCGCATGGTTTGATTCGATGATGGCGCAGCATTAGAGCACGGTGACAGATTTGAAGATGGAGTGACACTGGTGTTTGGTGGTCGATCTGAAGAAGAATGGTGGACTTGACGATGAGATAATTTCGCAATGAATGTCGGATGCTTTTATCTGTGTAGATATCTAACCAAGTTAGTTAAATACATGATCCAAGTAGTTGTTATCGATTACTACAGAATGGTCAATATCGGCTACTATTGCTATTGCCCATTTTGGTCAAATTAACATAGATGACGATGCAATTTCGAAGAGTAGGATATGATTGTTCATTCAATGGTAACTTTGACATGATGACTCTTCGACCAGTATGTTTTGCGCGAGTAAATGATATAATGCTTCGATGTAGTGGTTTGTTACCTGACGATGGTGATTCTATTATGGAAAGGGTGATTTTGATGATGAATGATAATATTTTGAAATGCAAAGTAATGAAAATGGATGGCGTGAAAGCTACTAGGAAGTGTTGGGGACAGTCGATTGAGCATGACAACAAGTTGGTCATTTGTATTTAGTCACACCCAAGAAGACTCCAAGTTAGGGGTATTAGTGTAGTTCTATGAACAAACTCTGCTGCAGGTGGCATGTGCAAATGGATTATCGATACGCATGGTTTTAGCGATCTCTCAGGAAGAAGGAATAGTGGGCATGATGTCCATTTGGTACCACATTGGGTTCTTATCTTCATGTCAAAATATTTATGGCATTCACAAGGACCAAGTTGGGTCCTTACCTTGGAGTGTACATGTTGTACAACCTAAGTCGTAATCAACTGAGTGGCATGGATTCGAGTATAATGGAAATGAGTGTTATCGTATATATCCAGTGCATTGAGTGAGAGGATGTGAGGATGGATCACAGATGATATATATGTTTACTTATCACCGTTTAGTACTTAGACGTCTATCACACCCTCTTTACATAATGTATATTGTAGTATAACATGTACTGATTGTCACGTGCAAACTCTGTGGATGCAGGGGCATGACCGATATAATTCTCTATACCCTCTGTGCCATATACACGATTACAACTTTTATAATACTTTGAGATTTTTTATCACTCACACCAGACTATTGCTTGGCCCATGGTTTTATTTTCCTCTTATTACATTAGGTGCCCATCGACGATGCTGATGAGAAGATGAGGTGACATGCATGAGTATAATTCGGAACTAAGCAGGTGGATTAGCAGGAAGAAATGTACTTGACATTTATACTCATATTACCATAATTTGACACTGTGGAGGCTTGACAGTGTTATGTATTCTTATTAGAGATAATTTACCTGTTTGGTTTATATTTTACATAAACTCTATTACCATTCTTTATAACTCTATGAGTCTTTATACTCTGATTATATGGTTTATATAGTTATTACTGTCTCATCTGTTTGATACCTGAGATTGTTACTGTTATATGTTATCTGATGCACTATGAGATATACGATAGGTTCTGTGATCATGTTTATGTTATGTTCCTTTCTTTCTCTTCTTTTCCATTTTCTTCTTTTCTTTCTCTTGTCTCTTCTTTTCAACTATTTCTTTCTCTTGGCAACCGCGTCAGTAGTGTATAGTGGGTTGTCATAATGACCTCTACAAACTCCTCCTTTCTTTAAATATACTCTTGTAACCAACCCGAATTTCCCCCACCCTCTGAATACATCGTAAGGCATGATCCGACGGTCGGAAATCCTCAGATTATTATCTTTGAGCACACAACATCAGAACAAAGACAAAAGACCTTGTATTAACATCATATAAATGTTACATCAGAGTACAAAATATCAGAGTATATTGAAAATAATACAGTGGAAGATAAATTACAATAAGTACTATAAAATTGTAACGACCCGGAAAAATCCCGGTGATTAATGAAAGAAATTAGAGGGTGAGGAAAGATAAGATAGAAACTTAGAATAGAAGAAGAAGAAGAACACAACATCAGAGTAACACGAACCTCACAGCGGAACGAATAACATATAATATATAACATAACTTTGAAATATAACAGTTATGTATACAATAGCACTTATCAGAGTACAGCTCTTACAACACAGCAGAAATAAATTATAGCTATATGATCCAGAAGCCTCCTGCTCCAGCTCTTCAAGTATATCTGTAAATCCCGACTACTTGACTGCCCATACAAATTTAGGCACCCAAGAGTTTAGGGAAAACAACAAAGTAAACTCCGGGTCAGTCATGGGACTGGTGTGAGTAAAACAATTTAAACAGGTATATGAACAAGTAAACGATATCTCATAAGACCACGCCGCAGAACGGAACGGGTTTTTCCCTTATGAGAATCCAAAATATCTTTATATCAAAAACCTTTTGATATTATAATAATGTCTATGCACAAACAGATATCAACTAGCAGAAACACTTTCATCTCACGTTCTACATATATAGTATACAATCAAAATCGCAAGCACGTATTGAATAATGGATTTCCAACTATGACAAGGTATGGAACCACCTTCCGATCAGTGTAATCTAGGAACGATACACTGGAGTTCAACAAGAACATCTTGTAACTCAGCCACACATGACCGACCACTCATTTCGCTTGAGTGTATCGAATGTACATCACCAACGGTTGGGATCAACAACCGATCCCGTATATATATGGGACAACATTGATAGATTTAAGAAACAAATGAATATTCTCTAGATAGGTGATTATACACCCTACTTCGGTGCGACCGACTTAGCCATGCTGCCTGCCTGATTTCTGTCATTTACCGGTTGATGAGGCTAGAAGCTACGCTTTATCATTACATCAGATTCACTTCGAATGCCTCATTGTCAGATCCATCGAAAATCACTAATTGGCGTCTACAACAGTACGTTACGTGTTAGCTAAAGAAGTTTCCTTCTCCGCTTCCACTCTTGGTAAAGTTGAAGAAATCAATGTACGTGACCCTTCTGGAAATACTCTGTCAGACATTCATCAACACAAGTCATCCTCATTCACTTAGAATGTCACATCGTCATACCCGCCAAATCACAAATTGACTTATTCAAAAATAACACAGGTATACAGCTAAGAGAAACAAATTCCTCCTCCACCAAACGTGAATACGTTTGAACAGATCAACTTACGCGATCCATTGGATATACTCTGTCAGACCTTCGTCCATACAAGTTGTCCTGGGACTGGACAAACCGAAGGCACTATTCCGTATATCCATCTTAGTCACTGTTATCTAAGACTTATACAACAGCCCTTGCATTTTACTCCGTCTTCAAATATCTTTGGCATATATGATTCGCGACGCTTATGCCAATACAGAGTGGTTCTTTTGATAATAATCCAACCGGTCTCTCCATATTAACAACGTTAAAATGGTCAAAACTTCGATAGTCGGTGAGTTAACTATCAAAGAAAAAAAAGTGTGCAAACAACGATATTATTTCCAAATGGAAATTATATCGAACAAACATCATTTAACGTAAATCTCTTTAGTTCATTTATTTACTTATATCCTGTTTCCCTATATTCTAAATTCTTATTTTCTTTTATCAGAAAACATTTCTGATTCTCGTTTGGAAAACATTTCCAAAACTCCTTTACGATCAAACCTTACCATTTCTTAGTTAAGAAGGAAGTCACTCAAGTTGGGGTATAATTACCTCTCAGACCTTAACTGAACAACGTTATAACTTCAAAATGGTCAAAGTTTATCTTTTAATCTTTAACAACTTATTTACGCCTTTCTCGGATCCAATTTTACTAATCTACTTCTATATTTAAAACATTGGTTATAACGATAATGTTATAATCCCTACTTTCGAATTATCTAACTTTAATTATAACTTCTATTCTTATTAGTGAACAACTAACCTAACACTTATTTATTTATAAATAAATAAATCTCTATTTAAACACTGGAAAGTATAAGTACTTTCCCGAATTCGATATAATCGAATTTGCCGATTAACTCTCTTCGAGAAATCTCTATTTGATTAACTCTTCTTTGAACAACCTATATTCGATTAACTTCTTCTCGAATAAACGATATTCGATAATCTCTCTTCGAATAACTAATATTCGATAACTCTTCCTTTTCAAATATCTCATATTTGAAAATCTCACTTCGATTAAACTATAATCGATGACTCCCTTCGATGAAACTAACATCGATAACTCCTTTCGATGAAACTAACATCGATAACTCCTTTCGATGAAACTAACATCGATAACTCCTTTCGATGAAACTAACATCGATAACTCCTTTCGATGAAACTAACATCGATTAATTTAACTCGCCGAACTTAACTCGACTAACTTAACGTGACTCGACTAACTCGACTTACTTGGTTTGACCGATTCGATTCGATTAACTAGGCTCGACTAACTTGGTTTAATTAACTCAACTTGATTAACTCCTATCGAATAACTAATATTCGATTTAACTCCATTCGTTTGACTCTAGATCGCAGCGATCACAATGGTTACGCCTGACTCCCTCAGGAAACATCCGACCGCCGTAGGCTATTTACAGCCCTGCGAATTACGCTAGCAGTCGTACAAGATGGCAACTTACCCTGAATACTATGTTTGACTAACTCTATCTCAAATAACTATATTTGATTAACTCAAGTTCGTTTTAACTTTAATCGATTAACTGTAACTAATTAACTCCAACTGGTTAACTCTAACTGATTAACTCTAATTGGTTAACTCTATTTGACTAACTCGACTTGACTAACCCCTTTCGAATAACATATTCGATTAACTAACTTTCGAATACCATATTCGATTAACTAACTTCGAATACCATATTCAATTTCTCCTTTCGAATACCATATTCGATTAACTAACTTCGAATACCATATTCGATTAACTCCTTTCGAATGTCTATATTCGATTAACTAACTTCGAATACCATATTCGATTAACTCCTTTCGAATACCATATTCGATTAACTAACTTCGAATACCATATTCGATTAACTCCTTTCAAATACCATATTCGATTAACTAACTTCGAGTACCATATTCGTTTTACTAACTTTCGAATAACATATTCGATTTACTCCCTTCGAATACCATATTCGATTTAACTCCTTTCGAATGTCTATATTCGATTAACTTTATTCACTTTATAAAGATTTCCTTTTTAACAACGTTTTATTCATTTGAAAAGATTTACTTTTAAATAACGGTTCTACACTTTAAAAATGATTTCCTTTTTATAATGTTCCCTTTCCAATTCTATTTGTAAATGGTTTACAAATATTTCCTTTTCTCTATTTTATTCTATTTGCAAATGGTTTGCAAATATTCCCTTTTCAAATTTATTCTTAAAAATATTCTAACTCCTTAAATTCCCGGGAAAATTCGCCATAACCTCCTTTGTATCGGGAGCATCGGGAAAATCCCCAAACTCGCCACACAGGCCTTTCCATTCATAAAGAAAATGGTTTGTAATTATTTCCTTTTTGAATATCTCCTCTTTATAAATATTCAAATTTATAAACATTTCTTATTTATAAATATCCCATTTTATAAATATTCTACTTTCAATATCACTTTAAAAATTCCCCTATCAACATTCCGACATGTTATGGTATTTAATCATATCAAATCACGATGTTCAATATCGTCCAAGCACATATAATCGCCCACAGATTTTATATCACATCATATAACAATATATGAAAAACAATAAAATAACTGTTGAGGAATCCAGTCGGATTCCTCCAACCTGTCTCCTTGCATCCACATATGTTAAACAATATGATTATCATCACTTTCAGTTCTATGTGATATATTCTGATAGCGGAATCAATATATAAATATTTAACGGTTTATATATATATAATTACATATATATATATATATATATATATAATTTTCACTAACTGACTAGCAGTTCAATCAATCAACCAACACACAACAATCAACAGATGATTAACAGTTCTAAAAATACATTATAAAAATATAACTGTTCAGAGTTGGTGAGTTTTACTCACATTGGCGCGTTAATCGTTAAATAACGGTTTGCGTTATTTGACTCAGTTGGATAATTTATTTCGCCATAAATTGTAACGAGCTCCGATGGACTTCCAGTCAGTCTCATTGTGTTGCTCTCGTCCATACGATCCCAAAGCAACTTATGGTTCGTCAATCTGACTCCGTATGACCAAGATATATAATTTACAAGTTATAAACTTCGTTTTTGAATTAAAATAACTTGAATAAATTTATTGGGCCTCACCCACTATTCCCTTGGCCCAAAACCTTTTAAGCCCGCTCCCTTATTTAAACCCGTATCAAATTTCAGCGTCTTCCCCAGATCAAAGCATCAACTCCAGTATCCCTTACTTCCCCTTTGACCTCGCGTTGACCATCCTTCTCCGTCGACTCGGCCACCAACTCCAAGCGCAACCACCTCCATCTGACTCGGCATCCAAATCCGCACCCACCAACCCCCAATTCCCTGAGTTCGACATCCCCCTTCGAAACGACCTGCAGCCTTCACTCGAGAAAAACCCACTATCGCAATCAGCCTGCCACCACCGAAGTACTCGCGTCCGACACCAAATAGCGCGCCTCGCTGCCCTGAATGCCTCGCCACTCCCACTTCCACACAGCTCCGCCTCTACCGTGGATGAACCCAAACCCTAGACCCACGGTTGATTTTTTCAATCCCAATAAATCAGCGTCGCACCCCAAACTACAGACATCAGTGGAAAGCTCCTTCTGCCGCGAGCTCAAATCAATTTACTTTAACATTTTACGATTTTTCTTGGATTTGTTAGGATTTTCTTTGTGGATTGTTTTGCTGTGTTTTGATTCCAGAAGAAAGTGCCGGCTTAGAAAATGGTTCTCGTGTTATATAGATGAGGATTGTTGAGATTAGTGGCTGTACAAGGTATTGGGTGGCCATTTTTAGTCCTTAGAAAAAAATGTTGAGATATTTTATTTTATTGTTTTATATTCATTTAAGCATTCTAAAAATCCGTGTGACCACACACGATGTCCAAAAATCACGAAACTGGACATGTAGGTAGAGTTTAACATTACAGTCCCAACAAAATTGGTTTCGTCGAATTCCGACTCTATATGCTCACATAGCGTATTTTTAACTATCAAAATACTGACTGTTTCTCACTCTAAAAATCCGTACGGCCACACAGTGACTCTAAAAATCACGAAACTGGAAATCTAACAAAAATTTGATGTTGCGGATCCAACAAAATTAGTTTCGTTGAATTCTGACTTCGTTTGCAAAAGTGGCTTATTTTTACAGCTCTGAATGACCCATTTAAATATTTAAATCTATTTAAATATAATTAAATTTAATATTAGAAATAAATATTATCGTATATATTCACAACAGAATATCATACAGCTCTAGAATATTCCTCTATGAATTTCTAGCTTGATATTTCAAATCTGGGTCAACCCGATATTTGATTTATATTGAAATCCCTTTTAAAAATATAAATAATTCTTTATAAATTATAAAGGAATTCCACAGCGACTTTTCTAAAATTTGATTTGGACATACATCAAAATATACACGACGAAATCCTGATTTTTCTCTTCCACTAGAAAGATATACTCCGCCAGCTCCACACGTTTCTTGTTTCACAGAAATCCGGCTTAAAACGAATCCTGTACATTCAGTTGAAGTTCGAATCGCCAAATAGCGAACTGCAGCGCCATTTCGAGCTCGATTTTAATTATAATATAATTATACGTTCAAACTGACGTCGATTGAATTTATTCGTCAATATAATTCAACTCTAAGCTGAATTAAATCTAAGGGACGACCCCGTTCACAGAATATTGTGATTTCCAATATTTTTGATTATTTCTGAATTAAATATATTATTTAATTATTTAAATTAAATATTCCCAGCTATTTAATTCCACGACCATTTAATTCACTATATCACTATATATATAATTAAATAAATTAATTATAATACCTCTGCCAATGCGGGTCATTACATTCTTCCCCACTTAAAATAATTTCGTCCTCGAAATTGCTAAGTTAGAGGACGACCCTATCTATTGGAATTCCTAAGATTTGTTTACCCCTTATTTCTGATTTCAACTGAACCAATTAATATCGACAAAAATATTTATTCATTCCGACTAACTAAAATTTTCAAAAATTTTGAAAATTTTCTAACACTTTAAACTTTCGAAAAATTTCGCTAGCACCTCCTTTGTACTGGTCAATAGCTCAAACTCCAACTTGCCTCTCTGGGCCTTCTTCAACCCAAAAGAAAATCAAAACGCCAAACGGCTCGCCAATTCGGCTCATAAATTCCAAACTCATATAAAATATAAACTTGTACCTTTTTGTTGGGCATATCATTATATCCCTACCATCTGTTATCAACTCGACATATACAAATGCCATCCCAATCAACTCCAACCAAGTTATTCTTAACACAACCATTCGCTTATTCAAGCCGAATTCAATTTCAAATTCGAGTCTCAAATTCCAACTCTCAACTTATCATTTCAAATCCAGATTATTCTCTAATCACTTCAGTTTTTCTTAACCTATCATCTAAAGTTAAATTCTGGTTTATTATTTACTTTTAGCATCCCATTTGAATTAACTTCACAGGTTAAATTTTAATATCTAGAACTTAAATTCCTGGTTTTTATTTCAAATCAAATTTGAAATCATAATACCAATTCAAAACCTTTGAATTTTCTAAACAACTTGTTTCCTCAAAACAATTCAAATTAAAATCTTTGGTAGTAATCCACCACTTAGAACTCGAAAATCACACCGATGATACTGCGTAGTCATCTTCGGAATTATTTTCCAGTGACCCAAGTGATTTCAATACTATATCATTTCAAAACCCTTACTAAATACATCCATTTTGAAAACATCTCAAAGTCTCCCAAGAACTTAAAATTTCCTTATTTTGATTCCAAATCTGATTTAAATTCATATTGACTTCATCTTATTTCATATACTTTACTTATATGATTCTGATTAGTTATTATATAACCATTTCACTTTATAATCCCATTCGATTATAATTACAACCAATATATCTAATATATGATAATATATTACATATCCATACTGTGTCGGTCCATCGTATTCAAGTATTTATTTACTCCAACCGATACAGTGGATCAAACTGATCGACCAGAACTCATAAACAACTCAGCCAATGAATCTCCACAATATAAAACCATTTTTATAACAAATACAAATACGTTCACTCGTATATATACACTCAACTTAATCTAGGGTATTACTAACCCTATCTCTACCGAGTCATGCCACAGAGCCAAGGTAAAACTTAACTTAAGCTCTGATACCAACTGTAACGAGCCGGAAAAATCCCGGTAATTAATGAAAGAAATTAGAGATTGAGGAAAGATAAGATAGAAACTTAGAATAGAAGAAGAAGAAGAAGAACACAACATCAGAGTAACACGAACCTCACAGCGGAATGAATAACATATAATATATAACATAACTTTGAAATATAGCAGTTATGTATACAATAGCACTTATTAGAGTACAACACTTACAACACAGCGGAAATAAACTATAGCTATATGATCCAGAAGCCTCCTGCTCCAGCTCTTCAAGTATATCTGTAAAACCCGACTACTTGACTGCCCGTACAAATTTAGGCACCCAAGAATTTAGGGAAAACAACAAAGTAAACTCCGGGTCAGTCATGGGACTGGTGTGAGTAAAACAGTTTAAACACGTATATGAACAAGTAAACGATATCTCATAAGACCACACCGCAGAACGGAACGGGTTTTTCCCTTATGAGAATCCAAAATATCTTTATATCAAAAACCTTTTTATATTATAATAATGTCTATGTACAAACAGATATCAACTAGCAGAAACGCTTTCATCTCACGTTCTACATATATAGTATACAATCAAAATCGCAAGCACGTATTGGATAATGGATTTCCAACTATGAAAAGGTATGGAACCACCTTCCGATCAGTGTACTCTAGGAACGATACACTGGAGTTCAACAAGAACATCTTGTAACTCAGCCACACATGACCGACCACTCATTTCGCTTGAGTGTATCGAATGTACATCACCAACGGTTGGGATCAGCAACCGTTCCCGTATATATATGGGACAACATTGATAGATTTAAGAAACAAATGAATATTCTCTAGACAGGTGATTATACACCCTACTTCGGTGCGACCGACTTAGCCATGCTGCCTGCCCGATTTCTGTCATTTACCGGTTGATGAGGCTAGAAGCTACGCTTTATCATTACATCAGATTCACTTCGAATGCCACATTGTCAGATCCATCGAAAATCACTAATTGGCATCTACAACAGTACGTTACGTGTTAGCTAAAGAAGTTTCCTTCTCCGCTTCCACTCTTGGTAAAGTTGAAGAAATCAATGTACGTGACCCTTCTGGAAATACTCTGTCAGACATTCATCAACACAAGTCAACCTCATTCACTTAGAATGTCACATCGTCATACCCGCCAAATCACAAATTGACTTATTCAAAAATAACACGGGTATACAGCTAAGAGAAACGAATTCCTCCGCCACCAAACGTGAATACGTTTGAACAGATCAACTTACGCGATCCATTGGATATACACTGTCAGACCTTCGTCCATACAAGTTGTCCTGGGACTGGACAAACCGAAGGCACTATTCCGTATATCCATCTTAATCACTGTTATCTAAGACTTATACAACAGCCCTTGCATTTTACTCCGTCTTCAAATATCTTTGGCATATATGATTCGCGACGCTTATGCCAATACAGAGTGGTTCTTTTGATAATAATCCAACCGGTCTCTCCATATTAACAACGTTAAAATGGTCAAAACTTCGATAGTCGGTGAGTTAACTATCAAAGAAAAACAAGTGTGCAAACAACGATATTATTTCCAAATGGAAATTATATCGAACAAACATCATTTAACATAAATCTCTTTAGTTCATTTATTTACTTATCTCCTGTTTCCCTATATTCTAAATTCTTATTTTCTTTTATCAGAAAACATTTCTGATTCTCGTTTGGAAAACATTTCCAAAACTCCTTTACAATCAAACCTTACCATTTCTTAGTTAAGAAGGAAGTCACTCAAGTTGGGGTATAATTACCTCTCAGACCTTAACTGAACAACGTTATAACTTCAAAATGGTCAAAGTTTATCTTTAACAACTTCTTTACGCCTTTCTCGGATCCAATTTTACTAATCTACTTCTATATTTAAAACATTGGTTATAACGATAACGTTATAATCCCTACTTTCGAATTATCTAACTTTAATTATAACTTCTATTATTATTAGTGAATAATTAACCTAACACTTATTTATTTATAAATAAATAAATCTCTATTTAAACACTGGAAAGTATAAGTACTTTCCCGAATTCGATATAATCGAATTTGCCGATTAACTCTCTTCGAGAAATCTCTATTTGATTAACTCTTCTTCGAATAACCTATATTCGATTAATTTCTTCTTGAATAAACGATATTCGATAATCTCTCTTCGAATAACTAATATTCGATAACTCTTCCTTTTCAAATATCTCAAATTTGAAAATCTCACTTCGATTAAACTATAATCGATAACTCCCTTCGATGAAACTAACATCGATAACTCCTTTCGATGAAACTAACATCGATAACTCCTTTCGATGAAACTAACATCGATAACTCCTTTCGATGAAACTAACATCGATAACTCCTTTCGATGAAACTAACATCGATTAATTTAACTCGCCGAACTTAACTCGACTAACTTAACGTGACTCGACTAACTCGACTTACTTGGTTTGACCGATTCGATTCGATTAACTAGGCTCGACTAACTTGGTTTAATTAACTCAAATTGATTAACTCCTATCGAATAACTAATATTCGATATAACTCCATTCGTTTGACTCTAGATCGCAGCGACCACAATGGTTACGCCTGACTCCCTCAGGAAACATCCGACCGCCGTAGGCTATTAACAGCCCTGCGAATTACGCTAGCAGTCGTATAAGATGGCAACTTACCCTGAATACTATGTTTGACTAACTCTGTCTCAAATAACTATATTTGATTAACTCTAGTTCGTTTTAACTCTAATCGATTAACTCTAACTAATTAACTCCAACTGGTTAACTCTAACTGATTAACTCTAACTGGTTAACTCTATTTGACTAACTCGACTTGACTAACCCCTTTTGAATAACATATTCGATTAACTAACTTTCGAATACCATATTCGATTAACTAACTTCGAATACCATATTCGATTTCTCCTTTCGAATACCATATTCGATTAACTAACTTCGAATACCATATTCGATTAACTCCTTTCGAATGTCTATATTCGATTAACTAACTTCGAATACCATATTCGATTAACTCCTTTCGAATACCATATTCGATTAACTAACTTCGAATACCATATTCGATTAACTCCTTTCAAATACCGTATTCGATTAACTAACTTCGAATACCATATTCGTTTTACTAACTTTCGAATAACATATTCGATTTACTCCCTTCGAATACCATATTCGATTTAACTCCTTTCGAATTCTGACTTCGTTTGCAAAAGTGGCTTATTTTTACAGCTCTGAATGACCCATTTAAATATTTAAATATATTTAAATTTAATTAAATTTAATATTAGAAATAAATATTATCATATATATTCACAACATAATATCATACAGCTCTAGAATATTCCTCTATGAATTTCTAGCTTGATATTTTAAATCTGGGTCAACCCGATATTTGATTTATATTGAAATCCCTTTTAAAAATATAAATAATTCCTTTATAAATTATAAAGGAATTCCACAGCGACTTTTCTAAAAAATTTTTTGGACATACATCAAAATCTACACGACGAAATCCTGATTTTTCTCTTCCACTAGAAAGATATACTCCGCCAGCTCCACACGTTTCTTGTTTCACAGAAATCCGGCTTAAAACGAATCCTGTACATTCAGTTGAAGTTCGAATTGCCAGATAGCGAACTGCAACGCCATTTCGAGCTCGATTTTAATTATAATATAATTATACGTTCAAACTGACGTCGATTGAATTTATTCGTCAATATAATTCAACTCTAAGTTGAATTAAATCTAAGGGACGACCCCGTTTGTAACAAACCGGGATTTTGGGGCCAATTTAAAATTTTTATTCTAACTATTTTAATGGGTTTCTAATATTTAAAATAGTTTACTTTAAAAGATAACGGCGAAATATTTAGTTTTGACGACGCTGCGACGTATGAATTAAAAGATTTTATTAGGAAGTTTTGCGCCAGAATTTCTTTTGCAAGTAACATATCGTTTTCTTCATTTTGTTAAATTAAAACTAAATCTGTTTAAGTTGTATTACAATGATTTATTTTTATATCATTGGTTTTATAAGTTTAATTTGGAGTCTAATTTTTAGTTCCAAGATTCTATGTTCATTTTAATAAATTAAATTTTATCTTAAAGATTTATTTGAACTTTATGCTCAATTAGTTAAGTGATAGGTTGGTAGTCCATGTTTTATTTTTCATAATTAAGAGTAACACTAGACTGGATAGTTCATATATACACGTTATATATATTAATTTGATTTGACATTGAACCTATTAAATGTATGTATGATATAAAAAAATAAATTTATGTCTATTTTAAATTTAGTATTGATATTAATTATAATATTGCCATTAATTGTATTAACTTGATTGAAATATTTCTATCTAAGGATAATTATGTGTTAATTAAAAACAATGCGTTGTTTATAGAAAGCATACATTTATCTTAAGAATGTTCTAATAAAGTTAATTGATTTAAGTTTGGAACCATGAACTAAGGAAATAAATGATTTTTAGCGTGTAAATTTAGAATCCATATTTATCTGTATGCTACGTAATAGCAATCGCATTATGTTTCTTTTCATTGATTGTGTTTTAATAAAACTAATGAGAATAATTTGAATATATTGAGGCTAATGAATTAAATACTGTGACATATATATTATAAGATTTGATTATTTTACCTTTTGTATTTACTAGTAGTAGTTTCCCCATTTGTCATATTACGTGACATAATCAAAGAATAAACATATTTGCTATATATATTTAAATTAAATAAATAAATAAAAAGATCTATATCTCAGCACTGTTTATATATTCACACAAATGGATGTATTTGATGCACCATTATAATACCATAAATTAAGTTTCATTCAAGTTTTCAATTAAATCAATCTACATGCTGTCCTTTATTTATTTCGTTTACTTATGTGATATGCCTTCTTATTACACTTACCTACATGCTAATATAGTATCAATTTATGCCATGAATAATTTTGATTAAATAGCATTTATGAATGCAAATTAAAGAGAAACAAATAAAAAGATTCTTTCTCGATTTAATCAATTAATCAATGCATTTATATTTTTGTGTAAATTATGTATGCGGTTAATTGCTTCTTTAGGGAAAGAAACGTAAGTTTTTTTTTGTATATATCCTAGTTAGTATAAGTTTATGGACCTTTTTGTAATTAATATTATATATATTATAAATATCTAACCTAAATAGTAAACCTTAATGCGTACATTCAGAGCCGCCATACTCCTTATTCAATGGCTGAAAATGACCCTAATACAATCTCCAAATTCTCCCATCTTAATGCGAATTAGTTCATGAATATTAAATGAAACTGAAGAGCAACGTGAGGACTAACTAGTTGACGGTGGACATATGAGGTGCGGCGATGGCTTCTCTTCACCGTGAATGGGTTCAGCCAGTTCGACGAAGGGACAACGAAGAAGAAGAAGAGGGTAACAGAAAGCAACGACCACGTCTTGGAAGTGTAATTAAAAGTTAAGTATATATTTAATTAATTCATTAATGTAACTAACATATAAACGATCATAACCCGTTTGATTCTTATCAGAATTCGACAAAACAGATTGCGTTGGATTCTCTTTGACCGGATCTACCCAATGGAACAGACTAGAGAGAAAACGGGCCATGTTGGAAATTCAAATAAAAAAAACCTAGGTGAGAATTCTGATTTACACAATTAATTTTAAATTAATTAATTTCTCGCTTGTAACATCATGATATGTATGTGGTTGTGAATATTGATTTGTTGTTGAGATGTATTGAGATTGTGGATGATTTACCTGTGTGATGGATGATTTATAAAATACAAATCTATATGTGTTAAATAAAAATATCCCATTTGTTATAATATTGATTTGGAATAGAATTGCCATTTCAATAAAAAGGAAATCATTTGGTTATGTGTTGAATTGCGTTAGGTTTTCAATTCAACATAAAAACATTGTTTAGATTAATTTTCTTGTTAATTTGGATTCAATTGTCAATTCAAAATAAAATAAAATTTTGAGTATAAAAAGAAGAACAGCACATGACATTGAATTTTATTTACTTTTCTTTGTAAATAAAGGGACAAGATATGAAAAGCGATTTTATTTACTTTTCTTTGTGAATATAAAAGCGGACAAAAAGTTGATTAGTGAAGATATACATTTATTTACATTCCTCCTTTGTAAATAAAAGAGGACAGAACATGAAATTAGTTTTATTTTCATTTCTGTGAAAAAGAAGAAAAAAATATATAAAAGAAAGCAGACTTGAAAAGTGATTTTTTGTTTACAATATCCTTTGTAAATAAAAAGTACAAACTTGAAACTTGATTAGTGAAAATGTACTTTTATTTACACTTCTCCTTTGTAAAAAAAAAAAAAACTTGATTAATGAAAAAGACATTTTTGTCATTTATAAAAGATAGGATTTTTGTCATGTTTTTGTTGCAATATAAAAGATAGGATTTTTGTCATGTTTTTGTTGCAATATAAAAGATAGGATTTTGACATAATTTTTGGTTGAATTAAAAAGTTGGAATTGTGACATAGAATTTAATGTTAAATAAAAGACTAGATTTTGCCAGCAATTTTATTCACATTTTAATGTTAATTGAAGAAAAAGGCATGATTTTAGACATTGATTTTGTTCATATAAAAAGATCAAATTCTGACATAGTGTTATCATGTTAGAGATAATAAATTAAATGGAATTTAGAACAATATTTTTTTATGACACCTTGAAGACGTTTATGGTTTATTTCCATGTTATGCATGATGTGCTATGTATTAATGTTTGGTCGTGATGCGACGATTGAAATCTGTGAATTTGTAACATACCAATTAATGTTATTTTATTATGTATAATAATTCAAGTATGCTACACTGCCATATATGAGTTACCTAACTCCTATATGTTGATTGGGCTGATATTTTCACACATCGCCCAAGTGCAAAAATAATATATTATTATTTGGATGTTGTTTGAATGTTAATTGGACATTGTTTGAATGTTATGTTATTGAGATGTATAAGGAATGTTATTATTAAATACATGTATGTTTTGAAATCCATTATTTAATGGTATTTGTTTGGAGTCTCATTCCAATGAAGGAATTTCAAAAGTTTCCAAAAGGGGTTTTTCAGTTAAAGGATTAAATGTGATGTTAACGCTTTTAATATTATTTAATGTGCACAAAACCGATTAGGTAGATGGGCGTTATTTATACAGGAATGAATATTTCCATGAATTTCATTTATTATGTAATAAATGATGAAGGATTAAAATTTGAAATTTGAAATTTGAAATTATACATTTTGAAGATGTTATTATAATATTATTATTAGAACAAATGCTGTATCAAATGATTAATTAATGTTAAAAGTTTGAAATTCAAGAATTATTATTATAATATTACAATAATATGAAAGGTTTCAATTTTTATTTAAAGTTTAAATATAAGAATAAATGGTATTTCAAAAATAATGAAGATTTTGATTTAAAGTAATATTTTGAAATAAATGATATTTTAATAACCAAAATACTTTGAAATAAAGTATATTTCAAAATAATATTTTCAGTAGGATAATTATAATTATAAATTATAATTGTATTTGGGCACGAGGTTGGGTCACATTTGTGGTGGAAGTCTGCCCGGAACCGACCGACATATCCAGCAGCCACAAATGTCGGGCCTAATGTGAGAGGTCCAAGTACACAAATACGAATTGGCCCTTGACACAAGGTTAAGCCCAACTTGTGGGATAAGTCTGTCCGGAAACGACCGGCATATCCAGCATCCACAAGTTGTAGGCTTAATGTGAGAGGTCTGGCCCAGTATAAAATAATAAATAGATATAATATTAAATTGGGCTATTCAGCCTGTTTTAAAAATAAAAACGCCAATTGAACTCGAACGTGTTTATCAAATAATATCCATTTAAATTATGAATATTGAAAGAGGTGATTTTAAAATTAATATTTTAAGAGGATATTATTTTATTATTTAAATAATATATAGAATATTGGATTCTGATTTAAAATAGAAACCAAAGTTTGAATCGTTTTGAATAAATTTATAAATGTTTTAAAATACGTTTTTGAAAATAAGGAAAAAATTATGTAAATTCATAATAATTAATTTAAAAATGATTTTAAATGGAAATTCCAATTTTTGTAGATAAAAGTTATTTTAATCAAAACAAGTGATTTATTAATAAATAAATTAAGGAATTCAATGACCAAGGTTTTTAAATTGAATATTTTGGGATGGTCTTGGAAGGAAATTATCTTCGTATTATGTCTGTTTTGAATTCAGTAATTATACGGATATTATTTTGGGAATTTGGAAGATATTAAATATCGTTATTTCCAATATAATATTTGTTGGTTTTAGAATTTAATATTGAGTATAAGTCGAGATATTTCTATTCAAAGCTTAATATTTAATATTAAATTGGATTTTGGATTTTTGTCGTGAATAATGTCTTAAATAACACTGTTCTTAAAACCCATATGAAAAGAAAAATCTTTTAATTAATATTTTTAAAGCTTTCAATTATATTTGGTAATTGAAATAAGATGAAATGTGAGTTGGGTTTATTGTGAACTGTGTTTTTAAGCGACATATGTTCTTTAACTCAACTGACAGTGAAGATATATGATTTGGAATTTATAAATCTTTTATTTAGATTTAAATGAGAATTTTCCAATAGTAAAGATTTCCAATTTAATATATATTAAATTGGAGTTGAATGGAACTCGAATTAATAATAATCGAGATAAGTTTCTATAGAAGAAGACCGATACTACAAATGGAATTTAAGAGGCTTTGCCGTTATTCCATTTTTATTATTGGTCGGATACAGAAATTTATAACGATTATATTTTGATTTGATTTCTTTGAAGATTCCATATTTTTATGGAAGATGATTTTGGGCTTACCGTGAACTATGTTTTAAATGACATTAGTTCTTTAGTCCAGTAAAGAATAAGATTTATTTCTTAAATCTAAGTAATCATTGAATAATGATTTTGACATTTAAAACCAATTGGAGTTTTAATAAATCTTTAACAGAATAAAGATAAAGGATTTATCTTTAATAGAATAATTTAAATATTTTATTTATAAGAATATTCTGAATTAGAATGTGGCGTTGGATGTGCTTTTATAGTACTTGATTTTTATTATAAAAATACGCGAGTTATTCGGAAATACCGGGTTCAACCCATTCCGAATAATAACTATGGCGATGAAGAGCCGAAGATGAAGACGGTGATTGAAGACCGACGATCTTCACATCGAATGGATGTGTTGCTACTGATGCCCATGATTGGAGTAGCTACCTTGAAGGGGCTACAGTGGTTACCGTCCGGACTATTGTTGATTGTTCAAATTTGGCTTTCGCTCAGACCCAGAGCATAAGTTTATAAATGGATGCGTGTCTGACATTGGATTTTGTTCCAGGCGAATTAAATTGATTGTTATTAATGTATATCTATTTGGTGGTAGAGAATTTATTCTCTACTAAACACCCTGGTATATATTAATAGTGATTGATCGCATGGCGTGAATTGTCAATGTGGCACGCCAAGATGCAATTGATCAAGGCTTTTGTTGAAAAGCAGGGCCTTGTGGGATGATCAAAGCATAGCCTATTACGGCATAGCTTTGTGTATATCATGACTTTGCGAGCCTCACACCCCGGTATGAGTCAAAAAGGGGATATGGACCGTAGGGAATGCACACGTTTCTTTCTAGCTAGAGTGATGTCAGCGACCTACCAGCCCTGACATTTTACTTATGTGGATGATGGATTTTGAGGCGCCTCGGATTTTTATAGGCCGATAGTGGTCATATTATAGGTTCAAAGGAACCGCGAAACGTGTGTTCAGGCATAACCAATCCACTGCCCATAGGCGGGGACCGGCCCTACCGCATCCAAGGGTTCACTACGGGGGATCCTGAGGCATTTGCTAGAGTGTCTCGAATTGGAGAGGAGCTTACCCCTAGCCTCGACTCATGATGGAAAATCCAATTTCCAATACGACCTTGCGGTTTTGATTGTAGAACTAGTATGGCGACATGATATATGGTACTCATGCCGTGTATGATTGATACATTATGATTGAAATTGTTTTTGAAATATATACATACCCATATATATACACACTAATATTAAATCCGTTTTATTATATCAAACATCTTTTGACCATTATAAGGTAAAACCCTATCCTCTGGTTTGCGTTGCATTGTGTGATGGGACTTGGGTCTTATATGTAACAACCCGGAAAATGCGAGCCAGTTTGAAATTTTTATTTTGGCAATTTTAGCGAATTTTGAATATTTAAAATAGATTATTTTAAATAATATCGACGAGAAATTTATTTTGAATATAATTCGAACGTATATATTATACGCGTCGTCGTTAGAATATAAATATTTATATATAATTATAAATAGATTTGAAAATGGCGCGGTAGTTCGAAAATTCGATTTCTAATTTCAAATGAATATACAGAATTCAATATAAGTCAGAATTGAACGAAACAAGAAATATTTGAATCTGTATAACTATATCTTTGTAACGAAGTTAACAAACTGAGATTTCATCTTAGAAATGATAAGATATGTCCAGTTTAAAATTAGAAATAGTCGCTGTGGAATTTATATATATTTTTATATATATAAGGCCCTTAAAAATAGCAATTTTGCAAACGACCTCGGATTTCGACGAAACCAGTTTTGTTGGGTCCGTGATGTTAAATTATTGCTAGGTTTTAAATTTCATAATTTTCTGAATCAATATGTGAGCGTGGCAAAGGAAAATGCGTTTGACCAGTTTCAGTTGATTTTAATCGACTGGAAAATGGCCATTTTTCAAACGGTCTCAGAATTCAACGAAACTAGTTTTGTTAAGACCGTATCGTCAATACGAAGTTAGAAAATATTTTTCTGGAATTTTTAGAGTCAGTAAGTGGCCCCGGTAATTCAAAATGTGCGTTTAAATTGAATATATAAAGATTTATATTTTAAATTCAACGGAAACCTATCGTAACAGCCGAATTGGGTTACGAAACATATCCCATTGTGTTCGGAATGAGGGTAAAACGCTAGGGACGACAGTCGTTTGGTCTCGATTGTGGTTCGAATGAAAAGTCAACTATATGAAAAATAAATTAAATAATTAAATTAAATAAATATTATAAAACCCCCTTATCCCAGTGAACCCTAACCCTATTTCGTTGCCGCCGCCTTCATTCAAAATAGCGGCCAGACTTCTCAAAGAAAAATCCTCAAATCGCTCCCACTTCGGATTGAATTAAATCGAGAAATCAATACGAAAATAGAAAAGATAATCAAGCACTTTATTTTGGTAGGGGTATCATCAGTTCTCACAAGCTAGGGCGCTCGCAATGCAGCCGCAAACAGGCTTTCGACGAAGGCGATTTGGGAGAGGTTCTGGCCACCGAGCTGGCCATCACTGCGGGCGGAGGGAGTTCTGGCCATGGCCGACCTCGGGGTGTTGGCCGATCACCCTCAGACGCGACGTGGTGGTGCGAACTCTTAAACCTAGGTTGCGAGCTCGACAGTTTTACACTCCAGTCAATGAGAAGAGACGACAACCTTAATTGGTGATCAGGGAAAAGGTATATAATTAATTTAAATTAATTAATTTAGGTTGATTTGAAAAGAAAGAAAAAAAACAAAATTTTGAATATAAATGCCATAGAGAAAGAACATGGTTCTACAAATATAAAATTATCATTGTTTTTGAAAATAAAATATGGCATTGCTTTGAAATTGAAAATATGATTTTTATATATTGAACTTCGAATTAAAAATATGATTTTTATATATTGAACTTCGAATTGAAAATATGATTTTTATATATTGAACTTCGAATTGAAAATATGATTTTTATATATTGAACTTCGAATTAAAAATATGATTTTTATATATTGAACTTCGAATTAAAAATATGATTTTTATATATTGAACTTCGAATTAAAAATATGATTTTTATATATTGAACTTCGAATTAAAAATATGATTTTTATATATTGAACTTCGAATTAAAAATATGATTTTTATATATTGAACTTCGAATTAAAAATATGATTTTTATATATTGAACTTCGAATTGAAAATATGATTTTTATATATTGAACTTCGAATTGAAAATATGATTTTTATATATTGAACTTCGAATTAAAAATATGATTTTATATATTGAACTTCGAATTAAAAATGTGATTTTTATATATTGAAAAGCGAAGTAAAAATTCGATTTTTACATATGTAGTGAAAGCGGGCAACGAAGGTAGCAAAAAGGCGAGAACGAAGAAGCTTTATATCAAAGAAGATTTCCTGCATTAGAAGAGTAGTGGTATTGGATAGCTATTGGTGAGAATTTCTCACCTTTCAATTTCTTTTCTAGTTTTATATATATACTAGGATGCAGACGGTGCTTAGTAGCACCCGACACAATTGTCCACAGACCATGGACTTGTTTGTTTGGTTGCATAGATTAGAGATTGTTTGATTGAAATTGAATTGTGTGGTGAAATGAATTGATTTGATTGATGTGTGAATGGCGTGGGCCTTCACTAGACCAGGGATAAGGCTAGGCCTCGTCCCGTTTCTAGTATCGTGCCGTTATGCCGCCGAAATTTTCTAAAATATGTTAGAAAATATAAAAATATCATTTTATTGAATAAATGAATTGAATAGAAATTCATAGGTTGAAATAAAATGTTTTATCGTTAAAAATATAATTTTTAACGTGAAGTGAATAAAATAAATTATTCATTTACAAACCGGACGGTTTGTTTATGTACACCTATTTGAATGACATTGATTGGGACGATAAATTTTACACATCGCCCAACAGCACAAATAAAATGTGTGTTTGATCGTTTGAAACCCCACACGGGTGTTGGGATGAAATTTGAAGTTCACTCATCCTGATTAATTAAATATGTCGATCGATTGATTGACAGGCTGTCATAAGCGTTGAATATCTATATTTGATGCTTATACAGTGTAGTGCACTTTGGTTGATGGTTGATTATTTTCCAATGCTATTATATACATGTGTTGTATGGAAATCCATATAATTAATTTTATATGGTGATTGATTGGGCCTCATTCCAATTTAGAAAATAAAGAATATTATAAAATAAAAGTTCATGTGTTGACAGTACTCATCCATTGAGATTGGTCATGTGTTGAACGAAATATTTTGATAATAACAACTATTTTGAAAAGGAAATATTTGAAAATAGAATATTTGAAAATAGAAATTTATGAAGCCGTGTTGATTAGATTGACGCCATTTTGACGTGAACGATATTTATATCGATTTTATTCATTTTGAAATGAAATGAATTGAAAACGATTTCGAAATGAATTGAATTGAAAACGATTTCGAAATGAAATGAATTGAAAACGATTTCGAAATGAAATGAATTGAAAACGATTTCGAAATGAAATGAATTGAAAACGATTTCGAAATGAAATGAATTGAAAACGATTTCGAAATGAAATGAATTGAAAACGATTTCGAAATGAAATGAATTGAAAACGATTTCGAAATGAATTGAATTGAAAACGATTTCGAAATGAAATGAATTGAAAATGATTTCGAAATGAAATGAATTGAAAACGATTTCGAAATGAAATGAATTGAAAACGATTTCGAAATGAAATGAATTGAAAACGATTTCGAAATGAAATGAATTGAAAACGATTTCGAAATGAAATGAATTGAAAACGATTTCGAAATGAAATGAATTGAAAACGATTTCGAAATGAAATGAATTGAAAACGATTTCGAAATGAAATGAATTGAAAACGATTTCGAAATGAAATGAATTGAAAACGATTTCGAAATGAAATGAATTGAAAACGATTTCGAAATGAATTGAATTGAAAACGATTTCGAAATGAAATGAATTGAAAACGATTTCGAAATGAATTGAATTGAAAACGATTTCGAAATGAAATGAATTGAAAACGATTTCGAAATGAAATGAATTGAAAACGATTTCGAAATGAAATGAATTGAAAACGATTTCGAAATGAAATGAATTGAAAACGATTTCGAAATGAAATGAATTGAAAACGATTTCGAAATGAAATGAATTGAAAACGATTTCGAAATGAATTGAATTGAAAACGATTTCGAAATGAAATGAATTGAAAACGATTTCGAAATGAAATGAATTGAAAACGATTTCGAAATGAAATGAATTGAAAACGATTTCGAAATGAAATGAATTGAAAACGATTTCGAAATGAAATGAATTGAAAACGATTTCGAAATGAAATGAATTGAAAACGATTTCGAAATGAATTAAATTGAAAACGAATTCAAATTGAATTGAAAGCGAAGTGAAATGAATTCAAATTGAATTGAAATTTGAATTGAATAGAAATGGATTTTAAAACGAATTTATAAAGAAGAATTCAATTTTGATTTGAATTGAAATGGGAGTTGAAAAGGTTTTTTTGAAACGAATTCAAAACTATTTATATAATTCGTTTTAAATAGAAATCGACGATATATATATTATATATATTATATATATAATATAATGGCCTGAATAGAACGCGCCGCGCCGCGGCAGTTCGCGAATTTCGACCATTTATTTCAAACGGGCATTACGGGAGATCCGACCGTCGGATTCTCCTAAAACCGGAACCGTTGGGTTCGTATCGAAAAGAGCTTTCTAACGAATATTAGAAATTAGAAATCTAACGGTTGGATTTGGAATTATGTCCAAATCAAATTTGAAAATGGTCGCTGTAAGTGCAGTTTGATGGCCATTGATGGAAATCGACTGTACGGGCCTTGATAAAATTATTTAAAATAGTAATAATTTGTGTAAAATCATAAGAAATGATTTGTGAAGATTTGGGATGAAAAACTCCATATTTGAAAAGATAAAAATAGACTTTTATCGAATTGAACTAGTTTTGAACTAGAAATATAATTCTATTTATTTTTAAATAAATAAATTGAATTTGAAAAGGGTTTTGAAAATAACCAGAATATCCAATGATTGCATTGGAGTGGATTTGAATCGAAATTGTCTTCGGAATATTTCGATGTTGGAATTCGTGATTATACAGGTGTTGTTATGGAAATTTGAAAGATATATATTTATATCGTTATTTCCAATACGACATTTGTTAGTCGTAGAATTTGATATTGAATATAAGCCGATATATTTTCTATTCAGAGCCTTATATTGAATATCAAATGTGATTTGGGTTTGTCGTGAATAGTGTCTTCACTAACACTGTTCTTGGACCCAGTTGAGAAAAGATTAAATCTTTTTATTTAGATTTAATGAAGTGTACCAATTAAATAACATTTAATTGGAATTGAATCGATATTGATTTTTGGGTTTATCGTGAACAGTGTTTTAAATAACACTTGTTCTTTAACCCGATAATTAATGGAATGTGATTTTGGGTTTATCGTGAACCGTGTTTTAAATGACACCGATTCTTTAACCCAGTCGAAGATTAAAACTAAGCGGAGTTTTAATGAATCTTTAATTAGATTGAAATGATCGAAAATGGAGTATCACCAGTTTTGCTCCAGGCGATAGTTAAATCTTTAATTAGATTTGAACGTGAAATGGTAATTGAATTTACCGATAACACTGTGGTGTTAGATATGAAGTATAACCAGTTTTACTTCATGGGATGAATAGGTTGGGATTGGGAAATTAAAACAAATGATTACTTCGGTAAGGTTCGCTAATCCCGACTAGTTTGAATTGATATTCAAAAATAGATTAAAGAATAAATTCAAGAATTTATCTTTGATAAAATTAATGGGAACCTTTCCCTATGAATGTGAAATTTAGAAACTAACTGTCGGTTGGCCAAGCAGAATGGTTTTCTGGGTATTGATCTGATGTTGGTTTCGGCCTTCGGGGTTAATATTTGGGGAATTATTCTCTTGATTAATTTACGGTTAGTGACTAATGAATTGGAATGAGGCGTATGTTGTGTTTGTGTAACACTTATTTAAAATATACGCGAGTTATTCGGAAAGACCGGGTTTATCCCATTCTGAATAACTGATACGACGATAAGTCGAAGATGAAGACGATGGTCGAAGACCGGAGGTCTTCACGTCGTTTGGGTGATAACTGATGATCTTGATTGGGCTGTACACCCAAGAAGATGGAAACAGTTGGTGATCGTCCAGACGTACTTGGAGATCGATGGATATGCGGGGTACAAGGTGCCTCCGGTTTCGTTCAGACCCAGAACGGACTTGTAAATGGACTGTGTGTCTGACATTGGATTTTAGTCCGTGTGATTGATCTCTATTAAATATATATCTGTTTGGCGGCGGAGAATTTATTTTCTTGCTTAACGCCCTTCTCTGAGACGTACGAGCTCAGGGGTTATATATTGATGGATATCAAACGCATGGAGTGAATTGCCTGTGTGGCATGCCTAAGTGGCAATTGATCGAGGCTTCTGTTGAAAAGCAAAGTCTTGTGGTGATGATCAAAGCACGGCCTTTGTGGCGTAGCTTTGTGTAACGTTGATTCGCGAGTTTCACACCCGGTATGAACCAGAAACGGGAGACAGACCTCAGGGAGGGCATGCGTTTCCTTCTAGCTAAAAAGTGGCGTCAGTGGTTTTACACGCCCTGACGAGTTTGACTTATGTGGTTGTTGCTGTTGCGAGGCGCCTCGGATTGATCGGTCGTTCTCGAACCGATGGAGTCATTCGTTGGCTCATTGACACCCCAAAGGGTGGGGAAACGCAGTGTTCAGGGTTTAAGTTTAATCCACATCGGTGGACCGGCCCTGTCGCTCCAAGGGACGATGCGTTCTGTTCCTGAGACACGGGCTAGAGCGTCTCGAATCGGTTGAGGACTATCTTTTGCCTCGGTTCATAGACGGAAATCCAATTTCCAAATACGTGACTTTGCGGTTTTATTTGTAAACCTATTTATGGTGACATAGTGGGATGAGGCACTTATGCCGCCTATGATTGATACTTATGATTTGAAGTTGTTTTATACACTATGCACTTATTATAGTATCAAATGATTTGTTTTAAACGTATCAAGCATTCTTGGCTATTATAAGGTAAAAACCCTATCCTCCGGCTTGCGATTGCATTGTGTGATGGGAATTGGGTCTTATAATAGCTTCATTTTTCTTTATTTAGCATTGCGCTGTTTGTTTTATGCACTGGTATTCTTGGGAGGAAACCCGTTCCGTGTTATACGGCGTGGTCCCTTGATTTACCTAATGATTTAAAATAAAGATTAACTGTTTTAGTTCTCACACCAGTCACATGACTGGCCTGGAGTTTATTGTTTTAACCTAAACTCTGGGTGCCCTTATTTTGACACGGCAGCTAGTAGTTTTGGTTTTGCAGATTTATATTCACAGGATCCTGGTTTACAGCTGGAATGATATCCGGAAAGCTTTGTATCTGTATATCTCTTCTAGTTGTGTATTGTATTATTTTCCGCTGCGTTGTATTTAAATGTAATTTAAATCTCTGATATTTCTGTGTAATATTTATTCGTTTATACTCTGTATATTCTTGTAATCTGATGCATTGTTGTAATATACAATGAAATATTCTTTTATATGCGTTCTGTTGTGGCTGGTTCTCGAACTATCCGACGCTTTCCTTTACGGGGAAGTTACGGGTTTTTACAGTTGGTATCAGAGCTTTGGTTTACAAAGCTCAGAGAACAAGGCACATTAGAACCTTACGAAAGAATTCATCAGATATTGGATTAGTAATATCCAATTAGAATGACTCGTTAGAGATGGGATCAGTAGTATCCTAGAACGAGTGTGAAGAGTATATTTTTTTTCAAATGAAAACAATTTTTGTTTTGAAAATTTAAATCAATTATTCGTATTTGATTATCTATTTATATTGAGTTGGACAGTCCAGTATATGAAGATTTTGCGTATACGTCTGATCCGCGTGTATTCGAAGTTTTAATATATTGGATAGATATAGAATCACACTCTAGTCGCCCGGAGATAATTTTGGTAATGCGGCCGCATTATCAATATTTATATTCGTGTTTCGAAGGTGTGATATCTATATATTTCCATTAGACTGGTGTGAGAACCAAAATTAGATAAGGCCTATTGTTGTGATTTGGCATCAAAAATTTGATTTTTGTATATGTATCAAAATTATGAATTTGATAATCTAATTCACTAATTGATTGATGTTTGTGTTGTTTGTTTAATTGTTTGATAATTTTGAACCATTATGCCTAACTGAATCAAATATTGAACTATATTGAAAATTGGTCGCATTTTCTTGCATATACATGTATATCATTGAACAGGTCATAGCAAGGAGGCTAGAGCAGAGAATAAAATTTGTTTGCCCGACAAATAGGTACATGTTTACTACATAATTTACTGTTTTGTTTGGGTGATGATGATTTTGTGAGCCTATTGGCTAGCCGCTTCGCTTTTTCTTTTTCTTTTTTAGATCTGAAGGACCGGGGAAGCTATTTGAAATTCCCCGATGCTCCCGGTGCAGGGGAGGTTATGGCGAAATTTTTCGAAAATTTAGGGTGTTAGCCAAATTTTTGAAATTTTGAAAATTCTCAGAAACTGAAAAGTTAGAGAAGGGAAGCCAGATCGAGTGTAGAATTGATTAATCAAACCACTTTCGACTTTGT
Organism: Allium sativum; assembly: GCA_030737875.1. Lineage (NCBI taxonomy): Eukaryota > Viridiplantae > Streptophyta > Magnoliopsida > Asparagales > Amaryllidaceae > Allium > Allium sativum. Next base: position 441,386,365 of record CM060923.1, on the reverse strand, counting down.
TCCTTTTCGGGGATGAAAAGTTTTAAGTGGGGGAGATTGTAACAACCCGGAAAATGCGAGCCAGTTTGAAATTTTTATTTTGGCAATTTTAGCGAATTTTGAATATTTAAAATAGATTATTTTAAATAATATCGACGAGAAATTTATTTTGAATATAATTCGAACATATATATTATACGCGTCGTCGTTAGAATATAAATATTTATATATAATTATAAATAGATTTGAAAATGGCGCGGTAGTTCGAAAATTCGATTTCTAATTTCAAATGAATATACAGAATTCAATATAAGTCAGAATTGAACGAAACAAGAAATATTTGAATCTGTATAACTATATCTTTGTAACGAAGTTAACAAACTGAGATTTCATCTTAGAAATGATAAGATATGTCCAGTTTAAAATTAGAAATAGTCGCTGTGGAATTTATATATATTTTTATATATATAAGGCCCTTAAAAATAGCAATTTTGCAAACGACCTCGGATTTCGACGAAACCAGTTTTGTTGGGTCCGTGATGTTAAATTATTGCTAGGTTTTAAATTTCATAATTTTCTGAATCAATATGTGAGCGTGGCAAAGGAAAATGCGTTTGACCAGTTTCAGTTGATTTTAATCGACTGGAAAATGGCCATTTTTCAAACGGTCTCAGAATTCAACGAAACTAGTTTTGTTAAGACCGTATCGTCAATACGAAGTTAGAAAATATTTTTCTGGAATTTTTAGAGTCAGTAAGTGGCCCCGGTAATTCAAAATGTGCGTTTAAATTGAATATATAAAGATTTATATTTTAAATTCAACGGAAACCTATCGTAACAGCCGAATTAGGTTACGAAACATATCCCATTGTGTTCGGAATGAGGGTAAAACGCTAGGGACGACAGTCGTTTGGTCTCGATTGTGGTTCGAATGAAAAGTCAACTATATGAAAAATAAATTAAATAATTAAATTAAATAAATATTATAAAACCCCCTTATCCCAGTGAACCCTAACCCTATTTCGTTGCCGCCGCCTTCATTCAAAATAGCGGCCAGACTTCTCAAAGAAAAATCCTCAAATCGCTCCCACTTCGGATTGAATTAAATCGAGAAATCAATACGAAAATAGAAAAGATAATCAAGCTCTTTATTTTGGTAGGGGTATCATCAGTTCTCACAAGCTAGGGCGCTCGCAATGCAGCCGTAAACAGGCTTTCGACGAAGGCGATTTGGGAGAGGTTCTGGCCACCGAGCTGGCCATCACTGCGGGCGGAGGGAGTTCTGGCCATGGCCGACCTCGGGGTGTTGGCCGATCACCCTCAGACGCGACGTGGTGGTGCGAACTCTTAAACCTAGGTTGCGAGCTCGACAGTTTTACACTCCAGTCAATGAGAAGAGACGGCAACCTTAATTGGTGATCAGGGAAAAGGTATATAATTAATTTAAATTAATTAATTTAGGTTGATTTGAAAAGAAAGAAAAAAAAACAAAATTTTGAATATAAATGCCATAGAGAAAGAACATGGTTCTACAAATATAAAATTATCATTATTTTTGAAAATAAAATGTGGCATTGCTTTGAAATTGAAAATATGATTTTTATATATTGAACTTCGAATTAAAAATATGATTTTTATATATTGAACTTCGAATTGAAAATATGATTTTTATATATTGAACTTCGAATTGAAAATATGATTTTTATATATTGAACTTCGAATTAAAAATATGATTTTTATATATTGAACTTCGAATTAAAAATATGATTTTTATATATTGAACTTCGAATTAAAAATATGATTTTTATATATTGAACTTCGAATTAAAAATATGATTTTTATATATTGAACTTCGAATTGAAAATATGATTTTTATATATTGAACTTCGAATTGAAAATATGATTTTTATATATTGAACTTCGAATTAAAAATATGATTTTTATATATTGAACTTCGAATTAAAAACGTGATTTTTATATATTGAAAAGCGAAGTAAAAATTCGATTTTTACATATGTAGTGAAAGCGGGCGACGAATGTAGCAAAAAGGCGAGAAAGAAGAAGCTTTATATCAAAGAAGATTTCCTGCATTAGAAGAGTAGTGGTATTGGATAGCTATTGGTGAGAATTTCTCACCTTTCAATTTCTTTTCTAGTTTTATATATATACTAGGATGCAGACGATGCTTAGTAGCACCCGACACAATTGTCCACAGACCATGGACTTGTTTGTTTGGTTGCATAGATTAGAGATTGTTTGATTGAAATTGAATTGTGTGGTGAAATGAATTGATTTGATTGATGTGTGAATGGCGTGGGCCTTCACTAGACCAGGGATAAGGCTAGGCCTCGTCCCGTTTCTAGTATCGTGCCATTATGCCGCCGAAATTTTCTAAAATATGTTAGAAAATATAAAAATATCATTTTATTGAATAAATGAATTGAATAGAAATTCATAGGTTGAAATAAAATGTTTTATCGTTAAAAATATAATTTTTAACGTGAAGTGAATAAAATAAATTATTCATTTACAAACCGGACGGTTTGTTTATGTACACCTATTTGAATGACATTGATTGGGACGATAAATTTTACACATCGCCCAACAGCACAAATAAAATGTGTGTTTGATCGTTTGAAACCCCACACGGGTGTTGGGATGAAATTTGAAGTTCACTCATCCTGATTAATTAAATATGTCGATCGATTGATTGACAGGCTGTCATAAGCGTTGAATATCTATATTTGATGCTTATACAGTGTAGTGCACTTTGGTTGATGGTTGATTATTTTCCAATGCTATTATATACATGTGTTGTATGGAAATCCATATAATTAATTTTATATGGTGATTGATTGGGCCTCATTCCAATTTAGAAAATAAAGAATATTATAAAATAAAAGTTCATGTGTTGACAGTACTCATCCATTGAGATTGGTCATGTGTTGAACGAAATATTTTGATAATAACAACTATTTTGAAAAGGAAATATTTGAAAATAGAATATTTGAAAATAGAAATTTATGAAGCCGTGTTGATTAGATTGACGCCATTTTGACGTGAACGATATTTATATCGATTTTATTCATTTTGAAATGAAATGAATTGAAAACGATTTCGAAATGAAATGAATTGAAAACGATTTCGAAATGAAATGAATTGAAAACGATTTCGAAATGAAATGAATTGAAAACGATTTCGAAATGAAATGAATTGAAAACGATTTCGAAATGAATTGAATTGAAAACGATTTCGAAATGAAATGAATTGAAAACGATTTCGAAATGAAATGAATTGAAAACGATTTCGAAATGAATTGAATTGAAAACGATTTCGAAATGAAATGAATTGAAAACGATTTCGAAATGAATTGAATTGAAAACGATTTCGAAATGAAATGAATTGAAAACGATTTCGAAATGAAATGAATTGAAAACGATTTCGAAATGAAATGAATTGAAAACGATTTCGAAATGAAATGAATTGAAAACGATTTCGAAATGAAATGAATTGAAAACGATTTCGAAATGAAATGAATTGAAAACGATTTCGAAATGAAATGAATTGAAAACGATTTCGAAATGAAATGAATTGAAAACGATTTCGAAATGAATTGAATTGAAAACGATTTCGAAATGAAATGAATTGAAAACGATTTCGAAATGAATTGAATTGAAAACGATTTCGAAATGAAATGAATTGAAAACGATTTCGAAATGAAATGAATTGAAAACGATTTCGAAATGAAATGAATTGAAAACGATTTCGAAATGAAATGAATTGAAAACGATTTCGAAATGAAATGAATTGAAAACGATTTCGAAATGAAATGAATTGAAAACGATTTCGAAATGAAATGAATTGAAAACGATTTCGAAATGAATTAAATTGAAAACGATTTCAAATTGAATTGAAAGCGAAGTGAAATGAATTCAAATTGAATTGAAATTTGAATTGAATAGAAATGGATTTTAAAACGAATTTATAAAGAAGAATTCAATTTTGATTTGAATTGAAATGGAAGTTGAAAAGGTTTTTTTGAAACGAATTCAAAACTATTTATATAAATCGTTTTAAATAGAAATCGACAATATATATATTATATATATTATATATATATAATATAATGGCCTGAATAGAACGCGCCGCGCCGCGGCAGTTCGCGAATTTCGACCATTTATTTCAAACGGGAATTATGGGAGATCCGACCGTCGGATTCTCCTAAAACCGGAACCGTTGGGTTCGTATCGAAAAGAGCTTTCTAACGAATATTAGAAATTAGAAATCTAACGGTTGGATTTGGAATTATGTCTAAATCAAATTTGAAAAAGGTCGCTGTAAGTGCAGTTTGATGGCCATTGATGAAATTCGACTGTACGGGCCTTGATAAAATTATTTAAAATAGTAATAATTTGTGTAAAATCATAAGAAATGCTTTGTGAAGATTTGGGATGAAAAACTCCATATTTGAAAAGATAAAAATAGACTTTTATCGAATTGAACTAGTTTTGAACTAGAAATATAATTCTATTTATTTTTAAATAAATAAATTGAATTTGAAAAGGGTTTTGAAAATAACCAGAATATCCAATGATTGCATTGGAGTGGATTTGAATCGAAATTGTCTTCGGAATATTTCGATGTTGGAATTCGTGATTATACAGGTGTTGTTATGGAAATTTGAAAGATATATATTTATATCATTATTTCCAATACGACATTTGTTAGTCGTAGAATTTGATATTGAATATGAGCCGATATATTTTCTATTCAGAGCCTTATATTGAATATCAAATGTGATTTGGGTTTGTCATGAATAGTGTCTTCACTAACACTGTTCTTGGACCCAGTTGAGAAAAGATTAAATCTTTTTATTTAGATTTAATGAAGTGTACCAATTAAATAACATTTAATTGGAATTGAGTCGATATTGATTTTTGGGTTTATCGTGAACAGTGTTTTAAATAACACTTGTTCTTTAACCCGATAATTAATGGAATGTGATTTTGGGTTTATCGTGAACCGTGTTTTAAATGACACCGATTCTTTAACCCAGTCGAAGATTAAAACTAAGCGGAGTTTTAATGAATCTTTAATTAGATTGAAATGATCGAAAATGGAGTATCACCAGTTTTGCTCCAGGCGATAGTTAAATCTTTAATTAGATTTGAACGTGAAATGGTAATTGAATTTACCGATAACACTGTGGTGTTAGATATGAAGTATAACCAGTTTTACTTCATGGGATGAATAGGTTGGGATTGGGAAATTAAAACAAATGATTACTTCGGTAAGGTTCGCTAATCCCGACTAGTTTGAATTGATATTCAAAAATAGATTAAAGAATAAATTCAAGAATTTATCTTTGATAAAATTAATGGGAACCTTTCCCTATGAATGTGAAATTTAGAAACTAACTTCGGTTGGCCAAGCAGAATGGTTTTCTGCGTATTGATCTGATGTTGGTTTCGGCCTTTGGGGTTAATATTTGGGGAATTATTCTCTTGATTAATTTACGGTTAGTGACTAATGAATTGGAATGAGGCGTATGTTGTGTTTGTGTAACACTTATTTAAAATATACGCGAGTTATTCGGAAAGACCGGGTTTATCCCATTCTGAATAACTGATACGACTATAAGTCGAAGATGAAGACGATGGTCGAAGACCGGAGGTCTTCACGTCGTTTGGGTGATAACTGATGATCTTGATTGGGCTGTACACCCAAGAAGATGGAAACAGTTGGTGATCGTCCAGACGTACTTGGAGATCGATGGATATGCGGGGTACTAGGTGCCTCCGGTTTCGTTCAGACCCAGAACGGACTTGTAAATGGACTGTGTGTCTGACATTGGATTTTAGTCCGTGTGATTGATCTCTATTAAATATATATCTGTTTGGCGGTGGAGAATTTATTTTCTTGCTTAACGCCCTTCTCTGAGACATACGAGCTCAGGGGTTATATATTGATGGATATCAAACGCATGGAGTGAATTGCCTGTGTGGCATGCCTAAGTGGCAATTGATCGAGGCTTCTGTTGAAAAGCAAAGTCTTGTGGTGTTGATCAAAGCACGACCTTTGTGGCGTAGCTTTGTGTAACGTTGATTCGCGAGTTTCACACCCGGTATGAACCAGAAACGGGAGACGGACCTCAGGGAGGGCATGCGTTTCCTTCTAGCTAAAAAGTGGCGTCAGTGGTTTTACACGCCCTGACGAGTTTGACTTATGTGGTTGTTGCTGTTGCGAGGCGCCTCGGATTGATCGGTCGTTCTCGAACCGATGGAGTCATTCGTTGGCTCATTGACACCCCAAAGGGTGGGGAAACGCAGTGTTCAGGGTTTAAGTTTAATCCACATCGGTGGACCGGCCCTGTCGCTCCAAGGGACGATGCGTTCTGCTCTTGAGACACGGGCTAGAGCGTCTCGAATCGGTTGAGGACTATCTTTTGCCTCGGTTCATAGACGGAAATCCAATTTCCAAATACGTGACTTTGCGGTTTTATTTGTAAACCTATTTATGGTGACATAGTGGGATGGGGCACTTATGCCGCCTATGATTGATACTTATGATTTGAAGTTGTTTTATACACTATGCACTTATTATAGTATCAAATGATTTGTTTTAAACGTATAAAGCATTCTTGGCTATTATAAGGTAAAAACCCTATCCTCCGGCTTGCGATTGCATTGTGTGATGGGAACTGGGTCTTATAATAGCTTCATTTTTCTTTATTTAGCATTGCGCTGTTTGTTTTATGCACTGGTATTCTTGGGAGGAAACCCGTTCCGTGTTATACGGCGTGGTCCCTTGATTTACCTAATGATTTAAAATAAAGATTAACTGTTTTAGTTCTCACACCAGTCACATGACTGACCTGGAGTTTATTGTTTTAACCTAAACTCTGGGTGCCCTTATTTTGACACGGGCAGCTAGTAGTTTTGGTTTTGCAGATTTATATTCACAGGATCCTGGTTTACAGCTGGAATGATATCCGAAAAGCTTTGTATCCGTATATCTCTTCTAGTTGTGTATTGTATTATTTTCCGCTGCGTTGTATTTAAATGTAATTTAAATCTCTGATATTTCTGTGTAATATTTATTCGTTTATACTCTGTATATTCTTGTAATCTGATGCATTGTTGTAATATACAATGAAATATTCTTTTATATGCGTTCTGTTGTGGCTTGTTCTCGAACTATCCGACGCTTTCCTTTACGGGGAAGTTACGGGTTTTCACATTATAATGGTTTCGTTTTTCTAAAAAGCATTGCGTTGTTTAATGATTTACTTTATTTTATGCACTGGCAATCCAATGGAGTAAACCCGTTCCGTGTTAGCGGCGTGGTCCTGTGATTAGCCTTATTAGTAGATAAGTTAAGTTAAGATTTCTCATACCAGTCCCATGACTGATCTATAGTTTGTTTCACTGGCAAACTCGGGTGCCCATATTTTTCCACACGGGCAGTCGAGTAGCTTTTTGTAGATATATTTACAGGATCCTGGTTTACAGCTGAAGCAGTATTCGGAAAGCTCTGTATCCGTGTATTCCTTCCAGTTGTATTTTTATATTATTTTTCCACTGCTGTTTAAATGTAATTTAAATCTCTGATATTATTGTATTTCCAATGTATATTATTCATTTATACTCTGTTATATTCTTGTACTCTGATGTAATTGTTGTAATCAACAATAAAATGTTCTTCAGTTTCTGTTCTGATGTGAGTTGTTCTCAAAGCAATCCATGCTTTCCTCTACGGGGAAGTTTGGGTCGTCACACCGTTCACAGAATATTGTGATTTCCAATATTTTTGATTATTTCTGAATTAAATATATTATTTAATTATTTAAATTAAATATTCCCAGTTATTTAATTCCACGACCATTTAATTCACTATATCACTATATATATAATTAAATAAATTAATTATAATACCTCTGCCAATGCGGGTCATTACAAAAATGCACAATGGAAACATCAACTAAACATAGCGGAAGTCTATCAAATGCTCTGGACAAAGCTTTAAGCTTCGATCTAGGATCCTGTTCATGAAGAGTATCTACAAAACAAATTACTCGACTGCCCATGTGGAAAATATGGGCACCCAAGTTTGCAAGGGAAAAACAAACTACGAGTTAGTCATGAGATTGGTATGAGAAACCCAAACAGTTAAATTTAACTTATTTAAAAAAAGGCATATCACGGGACCACACCGTATAACATGGATCGAGTTTCCTTCACTAGATTGTCAGTGCACATACAACTACAATAAATAATAGACTTATGGATCTACAATGCATCATACAACATGCAATTCCACAATCTACCCATTTTGGCTTAATCACCAAATATAGATTTTTTAAATCCAATTATCTTTACATAAATTATTTCTTTGGACTTTATTCCCGATTTCTTATTTCAAATCATTTGAAATACATATCTAGCTTTCATGTCAAAGTAGATTTCACTTCAGGATCTCAAACCAAAATATTTGGGAATATGAATTTCAAAATATCAAAATGCATACAAATAGTATGCAACCAAATATCGGCAGTTTTCTCCTGTCAACAAGGCATAGGGTTTGTTCCTTTCTCACTCGATATATACATGTTGCACCCTATAGAAATCGGCATGCACTAACCACTGACAAATTCTTAAGGTCCTAGGTCCTCTCTCCCCCATACTTTTAGTCGTCAGAGTTTCCCGAATCTTTACCCACATACTAAATCATTTCATATCCCGAAGTGGAAAAATCATTTCAAAACATAATAATCATAAGTACTTTCAAACTATAGTACTTCACATCAGCAATTCATACATATGATAAGTCACTATTAATCATATAACCTTTGAGCTCGTAACTCTCAAAGAAGGGTGTTAAGAAAGAGAATAAATTCTCCGCCACCAAGCAGATATATCATCAATAGCAACTAATCGATTATGCAATGAACTACATTGTCAAACACATAATACTTTCCTAAATCATTTCAGAAACATCGGGTTCAATACTCGAAATCCTTTCTGTGTTATAAAACTTTCCCTGTTAAAAATTAGGAACATACTTTTCTTTTCACTTAAGAAAATTTCATTTCAAAATCATTCACTAAATTTGAAATGAACCAAACAACATCGCTAAACACCTCATAGTCAAATTAGGAAATAAATCACAAGGTGTTAGCATACAAATATTTTTACCCAACCCAATGCTAAATGTAAAAGCATACTTGCTCATAAACTGGTCGAGCACAATCCAATCAATAATAATGAATATCCACAACCAAGTATATTTGGTTCTAACCCTTTCGAATCATTTAATATGATTTAACATAACTTTTCTCTATTTTATTAACATAAAAATAATCCATATTAATAATCTTCCATTACAGACCATTATCAGTTTTGGTGTTGTTTTTATTCAAACTTGAATTTAACACTTCTCCAAATCTAACCATTGGATCTTAACATATTTATAATCGATGGAAAGAACTTTTCGAAACGAATTCAATGGTTCTAATTTCGGGAAAATTCCAATGGTCAGATCTCCCGGTATACTCGTTTAAAATCGTGAGTCGAAAACGCAAACTGCCGCTGCATGGTTCGTTCAATTTAATTTATATTTTTCTTATAAAAATATAATTCGTTCAACGGCTTCCAAACTATTTAACTGACTAAATATTTGGCTAATGCTTTTAAAATTTTGAAAATTTCGCCATAACCTCCTTTGTACGGAGGTCCGAAAAATCGAAAATGACCTAAAAAGGCTCCAATAAATCATAGTATATCAATACAACATGTGTGCATTAAGGGATGTGTAAAAATAAATCCTCTTAATGCCCATGTGGGAATTAAAAATCATGTGAACAACCATTGTGCCTTACACATCACCCTCATGCGATGTGTACAATTTAATTACCCCAATCCCTATGTACCGTAACTATGCAAGAGTAGCGCGTATATTTTTGTCACCTCCTGACCTATGTAGGGTTTATTATTAATCTTACAAATTTATTTATAGGTTTAATTAAGTCCAAATCATGTCTTCTACCACATCTGGTCAATATCAATATACCTGGCCTCTAGTCATTGTTCTCCTCGTATAACATCAAATAAATGAATACAATATGGTTCACATCATATAAGCATCAAGCAGCTACATGCTTATATGGGTATGTCCAGATATGCTTATGGAGTATAGTCCAACACCTGCTTTATATTCTACGGTGATGTTTAATTAATCCAGAGTCCATCACTCGCATCCAATACACGCACAAAAATCATAAATAAATACTCAACATTCAATGCCATTTACGATGCCCCAAGTGTCCATCCACGTTGTATGTCATGCGAGTGTCACATATCCATACAATGCTTCTAATGCAAATGATTTGTAAATAGTTCGAGTGTTGAACTCAAAAGAATATATATGCATGCATGTATGCAGTATGAACATCAATAAAAATGATTAGATATTTTTAATCACTAACTACTCAATCAAATGCATCTACTTACATAAAAATTAAAAATAATATTTTTGCATCATTCATCGCTTACCAAATGTCTTAATAAATTTTATTATCATACTACTCTGCAGTTGATTTTATTTATTCTAGCTACAATCTCATGATATCCATATAGTTTTATTTACATCTCGTGCGTGCAAGCTACATCGCATACATTAGTTAAAAATCATATTTTTAGCTAACTAAAAACAATCTCATGTTATGTACTAGTTAAAAATCATATTGTTAACTTACTAAAAATCATATCATGTCATGTACTAGTTAAAAATCATATTTTTAACTTACTAAAAATCATGTCATGTATTAGTTAAAAATCTTATTTTTAACTACCTAAAAATTCTCTAACAATTCACCAACTCATCTAACCCCTTTTAAATCAAGTTTAGATTTCTCACCCCGAGTTCCACTCCACCTATTCTTTAATTTGCGGATGAATACGACCATCCCAAGCTTGCGTGCGGCAATCCGATGGTCCGCGGGGCTATAAATTTGCTCCAATGCTCTCCAACGCTCGATGGAGATGAATTTAAGCACAAACGGGGTGTATTAAATCCTATGTCTCCGCTGTCTGAAATTTGTATGGTTATTAGAGAGAGTTTTGAGAGATATAAAGATGATTTTAGGTGATGAGAAGGTGGTATGTAACACCCCGTATTTTCTGTGAACATTAAAATTAAAAAATCTAAGAACACTTAATTTTTAGGAGAAGAATTAAGGGAAACGGGTTACGCCATTGCGTTCCTCGGAATTCTGCTTGAGATAGAGTCCGAGTTTGCGTAAATCGGACTCCGTATGTAGAAGTTATGGAGTTCAGAAGATTTCAAGAATAAACAGAAAATAATAATTTAATAATAAATCCAGTTCAAAATTCAAACACAATAAGCTGAGCAGGAATATTCCCGCTCAGGATGTCGACCCCCCCAGGGGGAGTCGACATAGGTGTCGACCCCCCTATATGGGAGTCGACATAGGTTCGACCCCCTTAGGGGGTCGACCCCTTTGAGATCTGCTTCCTGTGACGAATTTCTGAAGTCCTGAACTGATGTGGCCTTCTCTGATCGGCCAATGACTAATTTCTGAGGTGTTAGGGCTTATGTGTCGTGCTATGGTTGGCTGGATGACACATCTGTTTGGTTTGATGGCTTTGATTTCTTCTAGACTAATCTAAAGGCTAGAATTGAACCTAGACTTCAATATAATCACCCCCAAACCTCAACCCTAGAACTCATTCTATGAAGCCGTCATGCTGTTCGTCTACAAACTGGCCTAGCCTCCATTTATCTACCCCAAACTAGAGAATCAAATTCAAACTAGTAACCAATTAAAAGAACTAGAGAATCAAACGTCTACATCAAAGGATAACTTTTCAAATTCAGAAATCAAATCCCAGAAATCAAGATCCATCCTTTTCTGTAAGTACAGTTATTGTTTAGATGTGAACACCTAATAAGAAATCATGATTGTAATACGTGGATCTAGAACTACGCCTAATTCTATTCGTGCCTATCCTTTTGTCAATTCTGAATTGCCTATGCCTATGAGACTATTATGATTGATGTAATGACACCTATCATGCCTATGAGACTATTGTGATTGACATAATGAAACCTAACATGCCTATGAGACCGTTGGATTGACAAAATGTAACCTATCATGCCTATGGGACTGTTGTGATTGATTTATCATGTTGTACGTCCAATACCTATGAGACTATTGGACTGACACAATTGAACCTACCATGCTGTATATGCAAATTACATGATAAGTTATGTTCATACCTGCTTACATGTTTAGATCCAAGCTAGTACCCATGTTTAAGATCTACATAAGTTCATGCTTATACAATTAGATCTATGCTAGTTCGCATGTTAATTTGATCTAATTTAAATGTAAGATCACGTTAATGTGCTTAATTAAGTTTATGTCATTCTATCCTAAATTTATTCTACGTGTGTTGATCTATATTGTTTATGCCTGTTGGAATGTTACATGTCTCTTTCTTTTCCCTTTTGTTTATAAGTTAGGCTAATTTGAGAGCCTAACGTTCTATGTGAACTATGCGAACGAATAACGGGGGAGACGTTGGGAAAAAAATATTAAACTACATGCTATTGGCATAGATTGGCTCATAATCATGTAAATGATTAGTAGCATGAAATGGTAGAATTTGTATACCTAGAATTATGGACATAATTTAGATGGTAAATGGGGCATGACTTGAATTGACAACACTTGTGGATAATTTACATATGAACATAAATTGTAAATATGTAAATTAATTAAAAAGATGAATATGCCTAACCCGTGATTAGATTGAGTTAAGGTGTAAGATTGCCCGGAACCGCCCGACACATCCAGCAACTGTAACAATATAGATCTAATGTGAGTGGTTAGCGCATTAAGCCCAAAACCCCGAGGTTAGATTGAGATGCGGTGTAAGGCTGCCCGGAACCGCCCGGCACATCCAGCGACTGCAACAATATAGATCTAATGTGAGAGGTTGGTGGTTTAATGAATAAATTAAAGCTAAGAAATAGACAGGCTAAGAATGGTAGGGTTAAGTTAATAAAAGCAACACTTAACCAATATAACATGATGTGTGATAGGGTTAAGTAACACAAGAGAGCAACACTTAACCAATATAACATGATGTGTGGTAGGGTTAAGTAACACAAGAGGGAAACACTTAACCAATGTAACATGACAAGTGGTAGGGTTAAGTAACACAAGAGGGCAACACTTAACCAATGTAACATGACAAGTGGTAGGGTTAAGTAACACAAGAGGGCCACACTTAACCAATGTAACATGACCAGTGGTAGGGTTAAATTAACATTTTACCAATGAACGAGTGGGGTTAAGTTAATGGGAAACACTTAACCAATATAATATGATGAATGAATAGGGTTAAGTTAATAGAAAACACTTAACCAATTACAGCACGATGAATGAGAAGGGTTAAGTTAATAAGAAACACTTAACCAACATAACATGGCATGTGGATGGGTTAAGTTTACTCGAATGGATGGATAACACTTAGCCAATTTGGGTGGTATACGAATAGACCCTTGAAAGCCCTAGTAACGTGGACCCGTTTTAGCAGTAACCCACATAGATGTATCACGATACCCTGAAACTAGGCAGGGTGGGGCACGATTACTGATCTGATTATAAGCGGTCAAAGTAGCGGCAGGGGGTGCAGAAGTGTAGTTCCGACGGAGTATGTGCGTGCACGTGCTCCGGTGTGGAAAAGCAGGCACTAGGCATAAGTAGTATACACTGTGCATCTTGAATCATGTCGGGTTGCTATCATAGGGATTGATACACCTTATGGCGGGACCAACACAGGGTATCTACACGCAAGAGAGGGCCGATTGACACAGACACAAGGAAAATTAATACAAGCAGGGAGCCGATCGATAGGGTAGTAAGGGTACATCTAACATCTTCATGGCAATTAGGTTGATTAAGGTAAGACCCTCATACTAGATGTACACCTGAAGGCTACCACTATTGCAGGGATTGGGATCACCTTATTTTATAACATAGGATACTAGTTGGGACACTAGTAGGGGATACAGATCCTTTTTCATAGGATACTAGTTGGGACACTAGTAGGTAATACGAATCGTTCTATAAAAGACACTAGTTAGGATGCTAGTTGGGTGGTGTAGAGAAAATAGGAAATCAGAGAAAGAACCGAAGCGCATTCAGTGTATCTTACCTTGTCATATCTAATGATCATCATTTGTTGTCTTGCTATGCTTATCATCATGGTTATGTCTGGTATTCAGTTTATTCATGTCATGATCCTTTTACCTGTTTACATGCAGAATAGTCACTGGACTTACCAGACTTATGTCTGACCCGTTTTCTTTCGCCTTCTTTTCTTCCGTTTTCTCCCCCTGGTTCACAGGGAGGGAATATTACCACTTAGCTCAGTTTTCTTTCCAATCTAGAGGATAGTCGATGTATTACTTTGGACTCTCTTTTCCACTGCTATGGCTGGCTCATGCTTTATTAGGGAATATCATTGTCATTTTATGCTTCTTTGTTTTGTTAAACAAGATAGATGCTTTGTTGCAATAGGTAAGGGTGTTTTGGTGTTAGAAAACAATCTTTGTACAAGCTGTTTTATCAATGAAGTAAAGTTTATTTATTTTCCGCTGTTTAAAATTTTGTCTGTTTTGTAATTTATCTGTTCTATACACTTATGACGCTCCACTGAAGTTAATGCATTCCCTTTGTGAGTGACCTTAACGGAGGTCGGGTGTTACATGTGGTATCAGAGCTGAAGGTTACCAGAACAGATAAAGGATTTTGAAACTTGTTTTCAAAAGCATTTTTATAAAGACGTACTTTCAAAAAAATGTTTTAAAAAGTGTTTTTCAGGAGAAAAGTATTGTTTTAAAAAAGGCATATTCCCCAAAGCCATATGCACTATCTTTCGATTCTCTATTTGAATCTCCTCTTCCTCTCTTTCCGCCATAGTTTCGTAGGCATACGACACATGTCGAGGGTGAAGTAGTGCACAACCTCCATCTGTAGCTGCAGTAGTTTCACCTATGGCTAATCTTCTTTTCAAGCTTTGTAGGTTGCCATGCGACGGAGGTGGTTTCGAGAAACTTGTCAATAAGCTATACAAGGACAGTAAGGATGAGAATAAGGGAGTTTGGGTTAAGGAGCACGAAACCAAAGATAAGAAGCTTGTTGATACGACTTAATCCACGCAGAAGGGAAAAGGTGAAAAGAAAGAGGCCAAAGTGGAAGAATCACAAACAAGGGATTGGAATATAAGTAGAGTGGAAGAAATAATAGATCCCGCGACAAGAGGGAGTGTCTTTTCTATAGTAGGCCATTTAATTGTAGGAAGAAGAAGACAGGTGGTTGTTTTCAGTATAGTGAAGCAGGGCTTGTTATCAAGGGTTGTCGAAGGACAAAGATAAGGGCAAAGGACATAATCTTCTAGCGCTCAATTGCATGCTCTCACAGCTAGTGTACCTAAGAGAGGTAGGAACATTTCTGTTAAAAGTTTAGTTTTTCTTTTCAATCATCCTGTTAGAACTTTGTTCGATTCTGGCGCTTCACCTTCTTTTCTATCTGCTTCCATAGTTGAGTCTCTACACCTTAGTACTTGTATAGTAGAAGATCCCATTATTGTCTCAAATCCAATTAATGGTTTGGCTCATTTATCTATGATTTGTTTGGATTTGGGAATGTCTATACTAAGCGTTGAGTTTAGATATAATGCTTATGTTTTTGGTTTCATGGGCTATGGGTTGATTCTAGGGATGGATTGGTTATCCAGTAATGATGCCATTCTCAATTGTAAAAGGAGGGTAGTTAGACTTTTGACTTGCCTCGGTAATACCCTCGAAATCTTATGTAACCCTAAGGGTTCTGTCACGCTTAGTTACCTAGAATCTCTTGATGCATCTGTTGATAATTTGCAATCTGTTTAAGTAGTCCATGAGTATCCCGATGTCTTTGATGAAGTGAAGGGTTTACCCCCAAAACGTGAAATAGATTTCCGCATATACTTGGTTGATAACGCCAACCCAGTTGCATTACCCGTACAACACATGGCTCCTAGGGAGAGGAAGAAGCTCAGCAAGCAAGTTAAAGAGTTGCTTGAGACGGGGTTTATTTGGCGAAGTATTTCTGAATGGGGTGCTCCAGTAGTGTTCACTACTAAGGTAGATGGTCCACTTTGCTTACGCGTGGATTATAGAGAATTAAACAAGCTGACTAAGAAAAATAGGCACCCACTTCCTAGAATAGACGACTTGTTTGACCAGCTCGTAGGTGCCTCAACTAGATCTGGCCACCGGATTTCATCAGCTAAGAGTGGCTGAGGATAGCATAGATAAGAATGCATTCAGGACCCCGAATGGTTTCTTCGAATGGCTTGTAATGCCTTTCGGCTTGACAAACGCACCTGCCTACTTCATAGACTTGATGAGTAGGGTATTCAGAGAGTTCCTTAGTAAATTTGCAGTGGTCTTCGTGGACGACATTTGGATTTTCTCAAAAAGTGAGGAAGAACATGCTTTGTATTTAAGGGAAGTTATGGATACACTTCGAGCACATCAACTTAAGGCGAAGTTCTCCAAAATTTCATTTTTGGAGGGAAGTAAGGTTTCTAGGATATGTGGTGTCCAAAGAAGGGATAGCAGTAGATCCCACAAAAATAGTTGCGGTGCAAGACTGAAAGGTCCCAAGGAATGCAACAGAAGTAAGAAATTTCTTGCACTAGCGGCTTAATATAGGAAGTTCATTAAGAACTTTGCGAAAGTACTAGCCCCACTTACTGCATTAACGAATGAGAATCTAACCTTTGCTCGGGATATTGATTGTGATGTCACTTTCCAACGATCGAAGAGGGCTCTTACAATGGCCCCAGTTTTGACTTTTACCTTACGGTAGTAAAAGGTTTATGGTATACACGGATGCATGTGGCACGGGACTAGGCGCCATTTTGATGTGAAAAGGAAGGGTAAGGTTGTAGCGGATTCCTTAAGAAGAAAAAGGTTGACTTCAAGTCCTCTTCATGTGAAAAGGAAAAGTTCAGAATACACATCAACCTTTGATTTTAAAACCTTCGGTTAAGTTAGTAGTTGGCATCGCTAGGAGTAAGACCTACGCTTTTGGATCAAATAGGGACTTCACAAAGAAAAGACTCTTAGATAGTTGACGCAATAGATAAGTTAAGTAGAGAAGAGATCTCTAATCACCTTAATAACTACACTTGGAAACAAGTTTAGCATCTGTTTATTTTCAAGAGATAGTTCTTCCACATGGAATACCCTCTAGTGAAGTTTGAAGACCCTTTGAGGAAATGTTAGCATGACACAGTAGAAGTTGTAGTCTCGAGTATACTAGAAGGAGAAGAGGTGGAACGAGAGACGATAGTGTAATGGGTTCCAACTCATATTTTGGAAACAGAAATTGAGAAGCTGTGCAATCGTGAAGTTAAGACAGTCAGAGCACAATGGGGTGAAGCTCAAGAAGATGCGACTTAGAAGGTTGAAGACTAGATACGCACATCATACCCTTTTGAGGGTATATCCTTGATCTCTCATTTTCTGTAAAGTTTTTTTGCATGCTAGTCTTTATCTTTTAAGTATATCCTCTCGGTCCTTTTCTCGATCCTTAGGTAGAAGCCAATGGATGTAAACATGTGTTTTGAAACATGTTATGATTGATGGTTGCAAGTGATTGCAAGTGGTTGCTCGTGGATGCATACACACACACATTAGGCACTAGATCGGCTCCATCACTTCCATATTGCATATGCATGAGTGGATTTTTATATATATGGATTGAAACTTGATATGTTATCATATGGACGTTGCATTTGTACGAATGATTGTGCACTCATGTAGAAGTTACAAAATACAATTAGGAATAATTGTATACATGATGGACTCATAGAACTGACATAATTCGCATTTTGGAGGTCAACTGAATTAGTAGACTGCCTGATTTTACATTAGATAAGGGCATGTACACACACTATTCGTATGATCATGAAAGCATTAGAAGTCTTTTAAGAACAATGGATGCCTGTGATTGATGGTTGGGTAGATGGATGTTGGATGTTAGGATACATTCTTCTTAACTTAGAGATTTGAGGGATGAAATCCTTTAAGGAGTGGAGAATGTAACCGCTCGTATTTCTGGTGAATATTAAAATTAACAAATCTAAGAACACTTAAATTTTGGGGGAAGAATTAAGGGAAACGGGTTACGCCGTTGCGTTCGTCTCAGAATTATGCTTGAGATAGAGTCCGAGTTTGCGTGAATCGGACTCCGTATATAGAAGTTATGGAGTTCAGAAGATTTCAAGAATAAAAAGAAAATATTAATTAAATAATAAATCCAGTTCAAAATTCAAACAGAATAGGCTGAGCGGGAAAATTCCCGCTCAGGGTGTCGACCCCCCCTCTAGGGGGAGACGACGTAGGTGTCGACCCCCCTGTAGGGAGTCGACCCCTTTGAGATCTGCTTCCTATGACAAATTTCAGTAGTCCTGAGCTGATGTGGCCTTCTCTGACTGGCCAATGACTAATTTTTGAGGTGTTAGGGCTTATGTGTCGTGTTATGGTTGGCTGGATGACACATCTCTTTGGTTTGATGGCTCTGATTTCTCCTAGACTAATCTAAAGGCTAGAATTGAACCAAGACTTCTATACAATCACCCCAAACCTCAACCCTAGAACTGATTCTATGAAGCCGTTATGCTGTTCATCTAGAAACTAGCCTAGCCTCCATTCATCTACCCCAAACTAGCGAATCAAATTCAAACTAGGAACCAATTAGAAGAACTAGGGAATCAAACGTCTACATCAAAGGATAGCTTTTCAAATTCAGAAATCAGATCCCAGAAATCAAGATCCGTCTTTTTCTGTAAGTACAATTATTGTTTAGATGTGAACACCTAATAAGAAATCATGACTGTAATAACTGGATCTAGAACTATGCCAAATTCTATTCGTGCCTATCCTTTTGTCAATTCTGAATTGCCTATGCCTATGAGACTATTGTGATTGATGTAATGACACCTATCATGCCTATGAGACTATTGTGATTGACATAATGAAACCTAACATGCCTATGAGACCGTTGGATTGACAAAATGGAACCTATCATGCCTATGGGACTGTTGTGATTGATTTATCATGTTGTACATCCTATGCCTATGAGACTATTGGACTGACACAATTGAACCTACCATGCTGTATATGCAAATTACAAGATAAGTTATGTTCATACCTGCTTACATGTTTAGATCCAAGCAAGTACCCATGTTTAAGATCTATATAAGTTCATGCTTATACAATTAGATCTATGTTGGTTTGCATGTTAATTGGATCTAATTTAAATGTAATATCACGTTCATGTGCTTAATTAAGTTTATGTCGTTTTATCCCAAATTTATACTACGCGTGTTGATCTATATTGTTCATGCCTGTTGGAATGTTACATGTCCCTTTCTCTTCCCTTTTGTTTATAAGTTAGGCTAATTTGAGAGCCTAACGTTCTATGTGAACTATGCGAACGAATAATGGGGGAGACGTTGGGAAAAAATATTAAACTACATGCTATTGGCATAGATTGGCTCATAATCATGTAAATGATTAATAGCATGAAATGGTAGAATTTGTATACCTAGAATTATGGACATAATTTAAATGGTAAATGGGGCATGACTTGAATTGACAACACTTGTGGATAATTTACATATGAACATAAATTGTAAATATGTAAATTAATTAAAAAGATGAATATGCCTAACCCGTGGTTAGATTGAGTTGCGGTGTAAGATTGCCCGGAACCGCCCGGCACATCCAGCAACTGTAACAATATAGATCTAATCTGAGAGGTTAGCGCATCAAGCCCAAAAACCCGAGGTTAGATTGAATTGCGGTGTAAGGCTGCTCGGAATCGCCCGGCACATCCATCGACCGCAACAATATAGATCTAATGTGAGAGGTTGGTGCTTTAATGAATAAATTAAAGCTAAGAAACAGACATGGTAAGAATGGTAGGGTTAAGTTAATCAAAGCAACACTTAACCAACATAACATGATGTGTGATAGGGTTAAGTAACACAAGAGAGAAACACTTAACCAATATAACATGATGTGTGGTAGGGTTAAGTAACACAAAAGGGCAACACTTAACCAATGTAACATGACAAGTGGTAGGGTTAAGTAACACAAGAGGGCAACACTTAACCAATGTAACATGACAAGTGGTAGGGTTAAATAACACAAGAGGACAACACTTAACTAATGTAACATGCCCAGTGGTAGGGTTAAGTTAACACTGAACCAATGAATGAGTGGGGTTAAGTTAATGGGAAACACTTAACCAATATAATATGATGAATGAACAGGGTTAAGTTAATAGAAAACACTTAACCAATTACAAGATGATGAATGAGAAGGGTTAAGTTAATAAGAAACACTTAACCAACATGACATGGCGTATGGGTGGGTTAAGTTAACTTGAATGGATTGATAACACTTAGCCAATTTGGGGGGTATACAAATAAACCCTAGAAAATCCTAGTAACGGGGACCCGTTTCAGCAGTAACCCACATAGATGTATCACAATACCCTTAAAGTAGACAGGGTGGGGCACGATTACTGGGCTGATTATAGCGGTCAAAGTAGCAATAGGGGGTGCAGAAGTGTACTTCCGACGGAGTATGGGCGTGCATGTGCTCCAGAGTGGAAAAGCAGGCATTGGGCATCAGTAGTATACACTGTGCATCTTGAATCGTGTCAGGTTGCTATCATAGGGTTTGATACACCTTATGGCGGGACCAATACAGGGTATCTACCCGCAAGAGAGGGCCGGTTGACACAAACACAAGGAAAATTAATACAAGTAGGGAGCCAATCGATATGGTAGTAAGGTTACATCTAATATCCTCATGGCAATTAGGATGATTGAGGTAAAACCCTCATACTAGATGTACACCTGAAGGCTACCACAATTGCAGGGGTTGGGATCGCCTTATTTTATAACACAGAATACTAGTTGGGACACTAGTAGGGGATACAGATCCTTTTTCACAAGATACTTGTTGGGATACTAGTAGGGAATACGAATCATTCTATAAAAGACACTAGTTAGGATGCTAGTTGGGATACTAGTAGGGAATACGAATCATTCTATAAAAGACACTAGTTAGGATGCTAGTTGGGTGGTGCAGAGAAAATAGGAAATCAGAGAAAGAACCGAAGCGCATTCAGTGTATCTTACCTTGTCATATCTAACGATCATCACTTGTTGTCTTGCTATGCTTATCATCATGGTTATGTCTGGTATTTAGTTTATTTATGTCATGATCCTTTTACCTGTTTACATGCTTAATAGTCACTGGACTTACCAAACTTATGTCTGACCCGTTTTCTTTCGCCTTCTTTTCTTCTGTTTTCTCCCCCAGGTTCACAAGGAGGGAATATTACCACTTAGCTCAGTTTTCTTTCCTAGCTCGAGGATAGTCGATGTATTGCTTTGGACTCTCTTTTCCACTGCTATGGCCGGCTCATGCTTTATTGGGGAATATCATTGTCATTTTATGCTTCTTTATTTTGTTAAACAAGACAGATGCTTTGTTGTAATGGGCAAGGGTGTTTTGGTGTTGGAAAACAATCTTTGTACAAGTTGTTTTACCAAGTTGCTGTTTTATCAATGAAGTAAAGTTTTATTTATTTTCCGCTGTTTAAAATTTTGTCTGTTTTGTAATTTATCTATCCTATACACTTATGACGCTCCATTGAAGTTAATACATTCCCTTTGTGAGTGACCTTAACGGAGGTGGGGTGTTACACGGTAGGAAGGTATAGCAAGGTTCGGGAGGGATAAAATTGGATTTTGTGGTGTAATAGGGACTAGGGTTTTCGGTGGAGGTTCGATGAGGCGGCGTCAGCAAGGGAGACGCGCGGTATGGGGAGGGGAGGAGGTAGGGGTGCGGCGGCTACCTAAGAGGAGGGAGTGGTGGTGGTGAGGGAGAGGAAGAAGGAGGAGGCCATTGTTTGGAAGGAGGAAGAAAAGAGAGGAAAGAGGAAAATGAATGGGAAGTGAAGGAGGAAAGGAAGAAAAGGGATTTAAGTAGGAATTTATCTCACGCTCTCTTTGACCGTCTGACTGCAAACTGTCTCCGTTTGTTCTACACATTGGACACGAGATAGTACACGGCTAAACAAATCCAACGAACCAAGTTTCGTCGAATTCGGAGTTCGTTTGACCTTTCATTTTAATTTTCTCTCTAGCTCAAATAAGCTCCAAAAATGTGATTTTTGTGTACCTTTCTGTTTTACACGCCCAAATGCTAACTCCAAAAATTATAGACTTTTGGATTTAACAATTATTTGACAATATGAATCCAGAAAAAAACGGAATCGAATTCAGAGATCGTCTCAGTAATGTTCCTTTGTAAATCGGTCGTCGGTTTATTAGCAAATGTGTCTGCCCTGCACGGTCACATACTAACTCCGTTTGATGCACATTTTGTAACTCAATAACGATTTGTCAATATGAATCCAAAAAATTTATCTCATCAAATTCTGAGCTTCCTAGCAAAATTTCACTTTTTAAGGGCTAGGCATTGATTTAAAAATCGAATTTTTAAATTCTGACGCATTTTTCCTGAAAATTGTATTCCTTAAAATTATATTAAAATTAAATTTTAAATCTGTTCTGAAATCTCAGGGATATTACTACACTCTCTAATAACAATTAAGTTTGGATTATCACCAGGCTTGGCCTCTGCTTTAGCTTGCTGGTTTTGCTTTGTCTTCAATTCCTTTGACTGTGCTTCTCTAAATTGATTCTTTTCTTAATGATTTTTGCCTACTTAGACCACTTGCCTTTGTCCACAAATTGAGAAGATTCCCCTTTTGGCCTTAACAATTTGGTTTTATTGATACCCATTCTACCAACAAAACATAAGTTTGACAGCAAATCAACGTCAAGATTTGGTCCACAAATCTGAAAAGCTTCCTCGTTCTGCTTATTGGTATTAACCTTCAAGGTATCAATGCTTGTCAGTTTCGGCATATTGATAACATTTCCATGTTCATCTATTTCTCTTCCTTGAGCATCTAATCTTAAAGCATGGACTTCAGAAGTTTTCTAAAGCATAACAATCTCAAAAACCAAAGACAATCTAGATAACAAACTAACAAGAGGTACCATTACTTGATCTTGATGACATCTCATTTTCTGCAATGGCCCAGATTTTTAATCTTTTGATTGAACATTTATAATTGATTTAACTGGTTATTTGAAATTAAAATAACAACATTGTGCGAACGGAGTTGGATTTCGATGAAACGAGTTTCTTTAGGTTTGTAATAACGAGACATAGCAGTACATCCATTTTTGTCGTGTTTGGAGTTCGTGTGTGTCGGTGCAAATTTAATGGTTAACATTAAATATCTGTGGAACCAAATAACTGTATAAAACTGAATGTACCGAGATTCAATTGAAATAAAAATATATAATTTAAGCATACCTTCTAAGCTAAGCAATTGTTGCCTAAATCCTAAGAAAAATTAAGGTGCAGTCTATCTAAATATACACTATGACCCTATGATTTGTACATCTCTTTTCTAACTGCACATGTAATGTACACAACTATCCAATATTTCGCTTTACATTTAAGTATGCACTTGTTAACGTCTCTGTATGCGCCCCTAAAAACTAGTAGCCTGCCTTATATTATACCCTTCTTAGGTTATCACCGCAGCATGCATTTCTTTTCAACATGCAAAGCTTACTTCAAACTTTTTTCAAATTTAATCATGCATATGAAACATCACCATTATAGCTATGCTATCCTATTTTATTTGCAAATCGAAAACAAGCTGGCATCCTTTGTTTGTACTAAAAGCAACACTTTGTGTCTCTATATACAAACTACATCTTCGTTTCTTTTCACAACATGCAAACATCTTCTTCCCCAAGAAGATAATAACATAGCAAGCCAACATTAGTTTGAAACTTTAGAAAATTAAATATAATCGAAAACCCAACCAGATCTCATGAAATTCAATCCACTGAGCTCATCGAAGCTTTCACTTCACTGCCATAGGGTTATAAATGGTTGCGGTATAGTTTGAGAAGTTGAGTTTTTTTTTCAGCATGACAAAAATGTATCGTGTCGATCTGGAGGACGACTGAGGTGGAAGCAAGTGGTGGCGCAGAGTACCTGGGGTCAAAGGGGTCTAGCTGAGGGTAATTAGGTGCTCGGATATGGCCGCTGGTGGCCATGAAGGGGAATCAAAGAGGGAATCTGTGCATTCATTCTCTGACCACAGGGAAGCTTCGAGTGGGCCCGCGACGGTCGAGGAGAAGCTGCTCACGAAGGCGGAGCTTTAGGTGGTAGGTTGGTAAGGTGTATGTGTTCGGGGATGGCCTGACTCCGGCATACCAATATGAAAACAATAGTTGTTCGGTTGCTGGTCTTTTGGATGAACATGGAGGAGGTGATGCTGGACTGGGTGGTAACGACACGTAGAAGGACGCATTAGAGACAAGGGTGTGGTAGGATAACTTGGTCGAAGGCAGTGCATTGTGATGGCCTGGGAGTCGAGAGTCGTTGAAGGGAGGTGGGCGACGTATCAAAGTGTCAAGGTGAACGGTTTGGCGAAGGAGAAGAGAACGGGATGGTGTAATAGGTTTTCGAGAAGTACGATGCTAGGGAGGGAGGAGAGAGGAGGTTCAGAGAGTTGGGTTTCTTTACAACGGCTTCGGGAGGAAGAAATTACGCGGGGGGAGTAATAAAAGGTAATAATGGTTAAACATGATTTATGTTGATTAATTAGGGGTTAAGCTTTAGTTAATGAATATTATTAAAGTTAAAATCATTTTAATTCAGAATTAAGTGTTGTAATAATGATAACTTGTCCATACAGTATTAGAATTCAACGAAACCAATCACATCGGAATAGCAGTAGAGAATACTATGCAATCGAATAGGGGTGGTTGAAATCGAAGCTCAATGGAATTTTATGTAATTTCAAATGTTAGTTTGAAACTATATAAACCGACGCCACATCCATCATCGAAATGAAAGGTCGGTTAACTCTCACACTTTTCTAGAATTCTTTGATGTGCTAAATTATTATAACTATAATTCATAATTAGTCGGATGATTGGATGTTGTGGTTTCTTATTGTTTTTTTAATGATTGTCGACATTATATTTATGTCATATTGGATGTTTTAGTTTAAATTATTGTTTCATATATTGTTATAAAATTATATTATGATCTGAAATGTAGGGAAGGACAGGTTGGAGGGATGCGACCATATTCCTCAAATATTTGTAGGATGTGCGACACCCCACATTCGTTAATGTCACACTTTATCAAAATGCATTAAGTTTCGTGAAGCGTTATTGTAACGACCCGTATTTTCAACGATGTATAATTAATTTATTTAATTATTTAAATAGTGATTTAGAGATTTATATGGTTGTTTAATTAAACTATATTGAATATTTAATTAATATAAATGATAGAATAATATATTTAATTTCTGAAATAATCGGAATTAACAGAATTCACAATATTGTGTGAATTGGATTATTTATAATATATAATTCAGTTTGGAAATGAATTTGAATAACGAATATATTATTTAAACGAAGTTTGAACGTAGAATTATAATATAATTATAATCGACCTCGAAATGGCGCGGCAGTTCGCTATTTGGCGATTTGAACTTCAACTGAATATACAGAATTCGTTTTAAATCGGATTTCTGTGAAACAAGAAACGTTCAGAGCTGGTGAATTATATTTTTCTAGTGGAAGAGAAAAATAAGGATTTCATTATGTAGATTTTGATTTATGTCCAAATCAAATTTTTGAAAAGTCGCTATGGAATTCCTTTATAATTTATAACGATTTATTTATATTATAAATGGATTTTTCAATATAAATTGAATATCGATTCAACCGGGATTTTGAATATCAAGTTATAAATCCAATTGGAGCTGTATAATATTCTATTATGAATATATACGATAATATAAATTTATTTATATTTAATTTAATTATTTTTAAATATATAAATATTTAAAAAGGGTTTATTTAGAGCTTTAAAAATAGCCAGTTTTGCAAACGACCTCCGTTTTCGACGAAACTAATTTTGTTGGATCCGCAATATTAAATTATTGCTAGATTTCAATTTTCGTGATTTTTGAAGTCATTGTGTGGCCGTACGGACTTTTAATGTGAAAAATAGTCAGTATTTTGATAGTTAAAAATACGCTGTGTGAGCAAACGAAGTCATAATTTGACGAAACCAGTTTCGTTGGGTCCGTAATGTGGAACTATAGCTACATACCCATTTTCATGATTTTTGGGTATTATATGTGGTCGTACAAATTTTTAAATACATGTACATATAACGATTGCTTAAAATTCGATATAATAATGGATATAAAAATAATTTTTCTTCTTCCTATAAATAACCCTTAACAAATTCCTAAACCTAACTCTAACTTCCAGTAGTCAACAAAAATTCCGCCTCCATCTCGTTCTTCTTGAGAAAACATTTCGTGGCTTACAAAAAAATCAAAATAAAATCATACAAAATTCTATAAATCCAAATCTATATATATCCAAACTCCTGCTGATGCGCTCTTCAACGCAGTAGCTATTTTGTAGTGCTTGACGAAGGTTTATGTGTTCGGATTTTTGACAACGTGAAGTAGGGTTTGTAATTTTTGGAAATGAAGGAGTTAATGCTCGAATTCGATTGTGTTTTCCGGTTTCTCAGATTTCGTAGCACTTAATGGCAGACCAGTGTTTTACACATACTGGAACTCGCAGCAGGTTTCATACAAAGAAGGGTGTGGGATATTGTTGTGAACCGGAGGAAGGATGAAGGATTTTATCGCGAAATGGTGGTGTTAAATATAGGAGCGGCTTTATTCTGAAGTAGGAAGGAGAGACTGATGTTAGTCAGTTGTACACGCGAGGGGTGGTACGGTGGTCTGGAAAAGGAGAAATGGAAGTGAGGTTTTCGGTGATGGTACAGAAGTGGTGAGTGATGGGTCCAGATTTAACTGGAAGGAAGGAGAGGATCGTGTTTTGCAAATACTAGTATTCAGGGAAATCTGAAAACGGAATTACTTGCGTTCATTTAGGGGTCTTAAATACCAGTTAATTTTGTTGAGTTGTGAAAACATGGGAACACAAGATTTCTGGAATGTGGTGAGCTGAAAGGGGAGTGGACGCTTGAGTTAAGTTTTTAAAAACGGTGGAAGAAGGATACTGTGATCGGTTTGGGGAAGAAAGCATGAATGGGCCGATACATGAATGGTGAAGCCAATTGAAGTGGTATGGCCTACATATAAGGGTAAAGCCCAAATACTTTAAATTGATCAAGTTTAAATTAAATCTAATATTGTATGATTACTTGTAAATTAAATATCTCAATCATACTATATCAGAATTTCGAATGGTCAGTGGCGTTGGGGTCGTATGGACGAGCGTTACACACTGGAACTGACTGGGAGTGAATTGAAGCTCGTTACAATTTATAGTAGAATAAATTGTCCGTCTGAATCAAAGACAATCTATCGTTATTTAACGATGATCGTCCAATGTGAGTAAAACTCACCAACTCTATCAGTTCATATTTTTATAATGTATATTTAGAACTGATAAATGATGATTGATTACCGTGTGTTGTCTGTTTGGTTGAACTGCTAAGTAATTGTCTGAAATTATAGATCTGGTTATATATATATAAATTGATTCTGTTTAGCAGAACGTTTCATAGTGAAATGAAATTGATGTTAATTCTATTGTTTAACATCTGTGCATGCAGGGAAACAGGTTGGACGAATCCAACTTGATTCCTCAACATTTATTTTACAGTTTTTCATATATTGAATATATGATGTGATATATAATCTGTTGTTGATTATGCGTGTTTGAATGATATCGATTATTGTTGTTTGGTATTTTAAATACCGTAAGAAATACAGGGATGTAGAAAAGGGGATTTTCAAAGTGTATTTTGAAAATAAATTATTTATATAAAATCAATGGATTTTATATATAAATATAAAAGGAAAATATTTATTTAGAAAATAAATAGAATTGAAAAGGGAAATATTTATTTGTTAAATAAATAGAAAGATGAAAAGGGAATATTTGTAAAACATTTACAAATAAAATAGAAAGGGAATATTTTTAAAACATTTACAAATAAAACTAAAAGAGAAATATTTGTAAAACATTTACAAATAGAATATAAAAGGAAATATTTATTTAGAAAATAAAAAGAATATAAAAGGAAATATTTATTTAGAAAATAAATAGAGTTATAAAAGGAATTGATGGAAAATAAAAAGAATGTCACATAAGGAAATATTTGGCAAATGAATAGAATTTTACATCAGGAAAGTTTAGTCCCGTGCTTCGCACACGGGTATAACGTGATATGGATTTAAAGCAAAGATTTTTAATAGAATCTGTTCTAACCGATAGATTGAGAAGATTAATTTATAAATAATATTTTATATTAATTAAATAAAATATTTATCATTAGATAAATAGAATATATAAGTCAGGACTTATATAGAGAAGTAAGAATCGATTTCAACATCGATATTTGAAACTGAATATGGAAGTAGAGTTAATCAAAAGAAGTTAATCGAATATAGTTTATTCGAATAGAATTAAAGGAATTAATCGAACATAGAGTTAATTGTTTAGAGTTAATCCAATAGAGTTAACCGATTAGAGTTAATCGAATTAGAATTAATCGATTAGAGTTAATCGAATTAGAGTTAGTTGAATAGAGCTAATCGAATAGAGTTAATTGAATAAAGTTAATCGAACAAGAGTTAGTCGAATATTAGTTATTCGAATAAAGTTAATTGAATTTGAGTTAGTCAGATTAGAGTTATTCGAATATAGTTTATTTGAAGAAAAGGAGTTATCGAATATAGTTATTCGAAGGGAATAAATCGAATATTTGTTATTCGAAAAGAGTTATCGAATATTGGTTATTCGAACTAGAGTTATCGAATATTGGTTATTCGAAAAGAGTAGTCGAAAATTAGTTATTCAAAGAGAGTTAATCGAATATTAGTTATTCGAATAGGAGTTAATCAAAATGAGTTAATCAAAAGAAGTTAATCGAATATAGTTTATTCAAATAGAGTTAAAGGAGTTATCGAATATAGTTTATTCGGAAAGAGTTAATTGATAAGAGTAAATGGATTAAAGTTAATCGAGTTATATTTTGGAGTTAGATATTTCAGAAGTAGGGATTATAACGCTATTGTATAATTGAATGTTTTTCAATAAAGAAGTGGATTCATAAATAGAATCTGAGAGTAACGTAAGGAAGTTATTAAAGATTTAAAGGGTGAACTTTGTTTGTTTCGAAGTTAAAAATTTTGTTCAGTTAAGGTCTAAGAGGTAGTTATACCCCAACTTGATTGGCTTTGTTTTTAACTAAGGAATGGTTAAGGTTCGACAGTGAAGATTGGTTAAGTGAATTTAGTTAATGAGTTTAATGTTTTGAGTTGGCATAGCGATGTTTTATTTAAACATCTGTTAAATCCGATGAATGAGTTTTGGAAACATTTTCCAAATATATCAGATATATTTTCTAATCATATAAAATGAAATGTTCGATGATAAGGAATACTGGAATGACAGTGATACATGGAAAAAAGAGATGGAAATGTTTTCCAGGGATAAATAACGTATATTTTCTAAATTTAGAAAATAGGAAATGTTGAATATATGGAAACAGGAGATGAAAAATGAACTAAAGAGATAAATGTTAAATGATGTTTGATCGATATAATTTCCGTCTGGAAACAATATCGCTGTTTGCACACGTATTTTTCTTTGATAGTTAAATCACCGACTATCGAAGTTTTTGACCATTTGTCCATCGTCAATACGGAGAGACCGGGATCAGATTCATTATCTGAAAACCACTCTATATGGGAGTTAGCATTGCGATCAAATATGATGAAGATAATTGAAGACGGAGTTATGCAAGGGCTGTCATGTTTACAGAATAGTGCCTTCGGTCTGTCCAGTCCCCAGACGACCTGTATGGAAGAATGTCTGACAGAGTATATTTAACAGATCGCGTAAGTTGATCTCTTCAAACGTATTTACGTTTGGTGATGGAGGAATTCGTTTCTCTTAGCTGTATACCCGTGGTATTTTTAGGGAAATCAATTTGTTATTTGGCGGGTATGACAATGTGACATTTAAAGTGAATAAATGTGTGATTTGTCAGAGATAAGCGTGGCCTCTAGCCTCACAACCAGGAAATGACAAAAATCGGGCAGGAAGCATGGCTAAGTGGTTGGCTGCCAATCAGGGTGTATTGTCACCTGATCTAGAGTTTCATTTACTTCTATAATCTATTGTCGATGTTGTCCCATTAGGGAAACGGTTGCTGATCCCAACCGTTGGTGATATGCATTCGATACACTCAAGCGAAATGAGTTATCAGTTATGTGTGGCCGGGTTGCAAGATGTTCTTGTTGAACCCAGTGTATTCCTCTCTAGAGGTACACTATCGGAAGGTGGTTCCATACCTTGTCATAGTTGGAAATCCATTTCCCAATAAGTGCTTGCGGTTTTGATTGTATACTATATATGTGGAACATGAGATGAAAGCGTTCTGCAAGATGATTATTATATTGTGGTTGATAGACACTGTTATAATATCAAAAGAGTTTTGATATAAAAGATCATTGTTTCTTTCAAAATGATTTGAAAGTTAAATCAAATTGATTTGGATTTTCATAAGGGAAAAACCCGTTCCGTTATACGGCATGGCCTAATTAAATATCGTTATTTTTTCCAAACTGTTTTAAATTGTTTACTCATACCAGTCCCATGACTGACCCGAAATTTGTTTTGTTTTCCCTAAACTCTTGGGTGCTCAAATTTGTACGAGCAGTCAAGTATTCAGGATTTACAGATGCACTAGAAGGAGTTGGAGCAGGAGGCTTCAGCAGTTTTTTTATGGCTATTGTTTATTTCCGCTATGATGCAAGTGTTACACTCTGATAATGTTAATGTATTCATATACTGATTTTATTTCAAAGATATGTTATCTAGTATATATTGTTCGTTTTGCTATGAGATTCTTATTACTCTGATGTTGTATGTTCTTTTTCTTCTTCTATTCTAAGTTTCTATCTTATCTATTCTCACCCTCTGTTTTCTTTCTATTAGTTTTCTGGCTTCCAGTGCAAATGTGGGTTGGACTTGTGTTATTTGGTCAGCTCAAATTGTACCGGAATTTCGGGACACTACATTATAGGTAAATAGAAACAAAATATCATAAGATAGATATAAAATAGTAGCGGAAATTTAAAACTTCATTATTTTGTAGAAAACATTTAGTCTCAAAATCAGTTGTAACATCAAGCATAAAATACTAAAACTGAGTACATCAAAACAAAACATATGTCTTGCGCTAAAAACCATCAGCGTACAAAATGTAAAATCATAATCCCCAGTAATAGCCATCATAAATTAGACAAGTAATAAAAGCGATACATCGAAGCAGATCCAAATTCAAGAAGAAAAAGAAGAGAGAGTCCTAATCAAGCCTAAGCGTTCCCAGCCAGAGAATCTAGGGGGAAGGAAGAGAGAAAAGGAAACAAAACGGGTCAGACATAAAGTCTAGCGAGTCCAGTGACTTTTAGCATATAAAGAAGTAAAACTATTATAATAGGCATTTAAACTGGATGAGAGATAATAGTATTATATAACATGTATGAACAGACTGAACAAAATAAGCAGAATGAACAGAGTAGGTTATGCTTCTCGAATACTTTTCTTTGCACCAATACTAGTATAACAAATATATGACGGGATTAGGTGTCCCCTAATTACTCAACAAAAAAAGATTCACATAGGAACATAATTGTAGTTTAAGGTGTACTCTAGTAACAAGTATTTGCCCCCAAACAGAAATAACCGGTACCTAAACAGAAATAACGGGTGTTAACCCAAACAGAAATACAGGTTCCCGACAGAAACAGATAGGACTAGATGTACCCTAATTACTACCCCCCAATCGATTGGCTCCCAAACTCGTAAATACATTATGTCGGTCTCATAGTAGGGTGTATTACTTCCTAAAGTGACAACCTACAGAAGGACACATACGTATTTACTGGTGCTACAGCAGTTTATTTTCCCCTTCAGGCCGGACTCATGCAAGCACATGACTCCGTTGGAACGCACCCGTACACCCCCCTTTCAGATGAACCTCTTATAATCAGTTCAATATGCGTGCCCTGGCCCCTACCTAGTGCGGAGCCCCCTTTTAATACCAGAATAGGATACTGACTGATATGGGTTCCATAAAGCAGATCACACAAGTAGAACCCCTAAACTTGTGTCCCCCAATTAACTAGTATTTTTAACAGGTTAAGCCCACAGATTAACAGATTCGCCTAACCCTCATAGATTAACAGGTTAAGTTTTACAGGTTAACAGGTTCGTATAATCCCCACAAATTAAATAGGTTTTCCTATCCCCCAACAGATTAAACAGTTTTACATAACCCCAATAGATTAATCATATTTACTTCACCCCAATCAGATTAAACAGGTTTAACAAGTTACCTACAGTTCAATTAACATGTTCCGCTTAGTCTATAAATTAAGCCTACAAGTTATATTACCCAAACCTCAAGTCATAAATCTTAGTACAAGACATGCCCCAAATTTTAGTGATATTTCACAGTATGCCCCCAAATTTCAGTCATAATTCATATTACAAAATATTCCCCTAAATTACCATTCCAACCATTCCCAGTTTATCCCAATTTCATTCATTCACATATTTCAGCGATATTGGCCTACGCTCAAAGGCAACCTAAGCTATAAAAACGATAAGAGAATGAGGGAGAGAGAAGAACATAAATAGGCATAATAACAGGATAGGCATATGATAACAGAATTGGCATAATAATAGAATAGGCATATCAGAAATAGGCATATAAGAAATGAACAATAGATCAGGTATACAAAATAATACATGTAATAGCAGAATTATTTATGTATGAATCAGATTTTTAATGGGTATTGATTTAGATCCAGCTTTATAAACATATCAGGGTTACTGTAAAATTTTCATATCTAAAAGTAACATGAACTCCCAGAGATTGGATCTAAAGAACAGAGAAAAAAATGCTGATGTTGCAAAAGGAATCCTTGTGAATATAAGTTGATGTTAAAGAAGATAGGCTAATTCAATCCAAGCTGAGGCAGCATTTCATTGTCTCCATTATTTTTGGTGTAGAAAAACAATAGAAATGATGTCATATATATAACTACCTTCAATGAACCCGGTCACAAAAAGGTCTAGAAACACTCAAAGAGTTCGGCCAGATCCTGGTTGGGCCGACCCACCCTCGCCTAGGTCGACCCATGGGTCGACCCATGTGGCCTTTGGTTGACCCATAGGTCTACACAGATCTGGCGTGGGTCAAACCCAACGGGTCCGGTTCCCGCATAGTTTTCCCACTCGCTGTATGATTCATTTTGAAAATTCTGAGTTGTTTTTATTCACATACATTCTTCTTATGCGTATACAAACTACTAACATTTATAACTTCTCATATGATGTCCGTTTTACACAAACTCGGAGTCTATCCTTACCGAAATTCCAAGACGAAAACAATGGTACGGTCCATTTTATTTAATTCCTTATATTTAATTAAGTATTCCTTAGTTTATTGTTAACATCATCTTTTAGAATTACGGATGTTACATTCTCCCCTACTTAAAAGGATTTCGTCCTCGAAATCCGTAAGTTAAGAAGAATCTCTATCCGATCATCCATCATCCATCTACTCATCCATCAGTCACAGGCATCCATTGTCCTTAAGAAATTTCTAATGCTTATATGAACATATGCCAAGGTGCGTGTATATGTCCCTATGCTAAGGCGAAAAATCGGGCGGTCTACTGATTCAGTCGACCTCCTTAATGTAATGTATGTTAGTGCCATGAATCCAACATGTATGCAAATAATCCTAGTATATCATGTAAACGCTATATGTGTGCACAATTATCCATCCCAATTCAAAATTCATATGATCATACATCCACTTCCATCCATAAAAAATTTAAAATGCACATACATCCATATGCATTATGAGAGTGCTTTGAGCCGATCTAATGCCTACTGTGTGTATCTGCATCCACGAGTAACCACCAGCAAACACCTGCACCCACTTGCATCCATAAAACATAACATGTCTCAAACACATGTTTACATCCATTTGTTATCTACCTAAAGGTTGAAGATTCAATCGATAGGATATATTTAAATGACAGAAGCAAGTACGAAAAAAAGCTTGGGAAAATAATTTAAGAACATACCCTTGAAAAGAAAAGGGTATGAAGCGCGAATCTTGTCTTCTGTATCCCAAGTCGCATCTTCGCGTTCTTCTCCCCATTGTACTTTCATCAAATTGACCTCTCGGTTGCGAAGCTTCTTAACCTCTAATCCAAGTATATGGGTAGGAACTTGTCTAACTGTCGCCTCCTATTCTACCTCTAATTCCTTAAGCATTCTCGGCTCGACTACCTCTTCTGTATCATGCAGACATTTCCGCAAATGAGAAACGTGGAAAACATCATGAACACCCTCCAATCTCTCTGGTAGCTTCACCCTATAGGGCATTTGACCTATCCTTTCCACTATGGGAAATGACCCTACAAAACTTGGCACTAATTTCCCTATAGGTCCAAAGCGAACCCCATTCCTCAAAGGTGATACTTTGGTGAAAACCATGTCTCCTACCTCAAACTCAATATCAGTCCTTCTCTTATCTACGTATGACTTCTGCCTGTCCTGAGTTGTATTCATGCGTCTGCGGATAAGATCAATCTTTTCTGAAGTTTCTATAATCATCTCAGGTCCATGTAGAAGCCTATATGTAGACTTCCGCCAACAAGTCGCTGATCTACAAGGTCGGCTATACAATGCCTCGCAGGGTTCCATGCCTATACTAGCCTGGTAATTGTTGTTGTAGGTGAACTCAAACCAATGAGAGATGCTCCTCCCAGGTCTCTCCGAAGTATAGGATACACAGACTCAAAAGATCCTCAAGAACTTCGTTCACCCTCTCAATCTGCCCATCGGTCTAAGGGTGAGACGCCATACCCAAACATGACTATGTACCTAATGCCTCTTGCAGGCTCTTCCAAAACTCACTAGTGAAGAAGGGGTCATGATCACTCACTATTCTAGAAGGTACTCCATGTAGACGAACTATCTCATGAAGATGAACTGATGTTAACCATAATGTTGTTCTCTTACTCTTAACAAGAATGAAATGAGCGCTCTTAGTAGGTCAGTCAACTATAACCCAAATGATGGTGTTGGCTTTCCTCGATTTAGGCAAACCATCAATGAAATCCATAGAGATGCTCTCCCACTTCCACTGTGGAACCTCCAGAGGATGAAGCAAACCGCCAGGCTTCCTCTGCTCAGCCTTAACTTGCAGGCAAACTAAACATCGGGAGATAAACTCTGTTAATCCTTCTTCATCCCAGCCCAAAAGAAAACCCACCTCATATCTCTATACATCTTATCACCGCCCAGATGGATAGTCATCCTGGAATGATGGGCTTCATCAAGGACTGTATTCAACAGACTCCTAACTCGGGGAACACAAATCCTTCCATCCCTTTATAGCCACCCTCTATCATCCGTGGAATATCTACTGAGGTGACTAGAAGTCTCTCCTCTACTGAGCCTATCCAGGATGTCTGCTATATGCGGGTCCTCTCTTGTGAAGATTCTATCTGATCCATAAGAGTAGGTCGCACCTCTAAGGAAGCCAACAATCCATATATATGATCCGTAGATGGCCTAAAATCGAAGGTCGATATGTACTCCAAACTCCGCCTCTCTACGAATAAAGGACTCAAAGTCATCCTTTGCCTACTCAATGCTCCGCCACCACATTACCCTTGCTAGGGGTATAACCAATCTTAGAATCTTAGGATGCTAGGAACTCCATCCATCTCTGTTGTCTCAAGTTGAGATCCCTTTGCGAGACAGATACTTGAGCGACTTATGGTCCATTTATAACTCAAATCTTTCTCCAAGCAGATAATGCCGCCTAGTCTTAAGCGTGAATACTATAGCAGCTAGTTCCAAACCGTACGTAGGGTAGTTCTTCTCATGAACTCTCAACTGTCTACCACCGTAACATACTACCCTTCCCTCTTGCTTTAAGATGGAACCGAGCCCTGTACAACATGCATCAGTCTACAGTGTGAACACTTTGTTTCCATCAGGCAAAGTGAAAACTGGGGTTGTTGTCAGAGCCCTCTTCAATTGCTGAAAAGTATCCTCACAGTCAATACCCCAAGAAAAGGTTAGATTCTTATTCGTCAGTCTGGTGAGTGGGCTGATATCTTTGCGAAGTCCTTGATAAACTTCCTATAATAGCCCGCTAAACTAAGAAAACTCCTCACCTCCGTTGCATTCTTTGGAACCTTCAAACTTGAACTACACCTACTTTCGCAGGATCCACTACTATCCCATCCTTGGAGACCACATCCCCCAGAAATCTTACATCCTCTCTCCAAAGGTGACATTTGGGGAATTTCGCCTTATGTTTGTGCGCTCGGAGATTCCTTAAAACCTCCCCTAAATGTAGGGCATGCTCTTCCTCGCTCTTCGAGAATATCAGAATGCCATCCACAAAGACCACAACAAATTTACTTAGAAACTTCCGGAACACACTACTCATCAGATCCACAAAATACGCAAGTGCATTTGTCAACCCAAAAGGCATGACTAGCCACCTAAAAAAACCATCTGGAGTTCTGAAAGCTGTCTTGTCTATATTGTCCTCAGCCACCCTCAACTGATGAAACCCTGTGGCTAAGTCTAACCGAGAGAAAACAGATGCACCAACAAGCTGGTCAAACAAATCATCTATTCTCGGAAGTAGGTGCCTATTCTTCTTAGTGAGTTTATTCAACTCCCTGTAATCCATATATAAGCAAAGCAAGCCATACGCCTTAGTTGGAAAGACGACTGAAGCACCTCATTCTGATATTCTTTGCCTAATAAACCCCTTCTCAAGTAGCTCCCCTACTTGCTTGCAATGCTCCCTCCTTTCCTTAGGAGTCATGTGGCGCACGGGCAATGCGACTGGCTTGCATTATGTACCAAGTATATCTGGAAATCAATCTCGCGCCTCGGAGGTAAGCCCCTAACGTCATTAAAAACATCCGGATACTCAAAAATTACAGGTACAAATTGCAAATCATCAACAGAAGCATCAATTTATTCTAGGAAACTAAGCATGACAGACCCCTTTGGGTCACAGGAATTCTCGATAGTCCTCCCTCGGCAAGTCAAAAGTCTAACGACGCTCCTTTCACAGTCTAGAATGGCACCATACAAGGCCAGCCAATCCATCCCTAGTATCAGACCATAGGCCATAAAACCAAGAACATATGTGTCACGTTCAAACTCGATGCCCAAAACCGATATCCTTAAACCCCAACATATCATAAACAAATGAGTCGTGCCCCTAATGGGTTTTGAGACAATAACGGGATTAGAAACAATACTAGTACTAAGTTGTAGAGACTCTACCATAGAATCAGATATAAAAGAGTGAGAAGCACCATAATCAAAAAGAGTCCTAACAGGATGATCGGAAAGAGAAATCAAACCTTCAATAGAAACTTTCCTACCTATGTCCAGTACAATAGCCTCAAGAGCATGCACCTTCCCTCCAGAAGATCCTGCCCTTTGGCATTGTCCTTGCTTCTTCGGGGACTCCCTAGTATAGTGTTGGACCTCATCACAGTGGAACCATGCATTCTTCCTTCTTCTGCAATCTTTGACCAAATGACCCACGTTCCCACAGCCATGACACCTCTTTTTCCCTTGAGCCTTGTCGTTCTTACCACCCTTCATTTGCGGTTCTTTCTTGGGCCATACTTTCTTGTTTTGTGTCTCATCAGTCTTAGCCTCCTTTTCTCATCCTTACCATCTTCGTGCATCAATGCCATATCAACCAGTCGCTCCAAAGTAGCCCCCATCAGAATGTGAGATAATGTCAATGCTTGAAGAGGTTCATACAATCCTCTTGCAAACCTTAAAGCTTTCTTGTGTGGGGTATTCACCATCTCCAGACCAAACCTTGCCAACTGATTGAACTTATTGACATACTCTTTAACAGACATACTTCCTTGCTTAAGTGCCAGAAACCTCTACATTTGCATACTCTCTTCTGCTTGAGAAAGAAACTTCATCTTGAATCTCTGTCCGAAATTATTTCAAGTGTCAACTGGATGCCCAGCTTCCATCACTTCCCACCAGAAAGAAGCCTCGTCCTTAAGCTATCATGCAGCCAACTATATCTTTCTGCGGTCATCAACCTCGAAATGCCCAAGCATGTTTTCCGTCTCTTTTAGCCAATTCCGTGCTTCCACAAAGTTCTCAGTTCCTCGAAATGGCTTTCCTCCCATAGCACAAAAATCCTTGCATATCTATGAGAAATTATCCCCTCGCGGAGGAGGAATAACAGCTACTGCTGGGGGATGGGCGTTTGCTTGGCCACCGGCAGACGTCGTAACCTCTAGATACCTACGAAATCAAGCTAGTATCTGAATGCCTTTGGGAATATTCGTTTCCCTAGATATGCTGAAAAGAAAAGGGAAGACATCCAAACAGAGAATCAAAATATATTTTATATGGCTTTGGAGAATATGTTTTCTAAAAACAGACTTTTATTTTGAAAATGCTTTCTTTTTGAAACCTTTTAAAAACAATTTTCAAAACATTTTATTTGATCTTAACCTTTAGTTTTGACACCAAATGTGACACCCCACATCCATTAGTGTCACTCTTTATCTGAATGCATTAAGTTCTGTGAAGTGTTATAGATAAACAGAAATGGAATATCACAAGACAGATATAAAATAGCAGCGGAAATTTTTAACTTCATTATTTTGCAGCAAACATCGTAGTCTCAAAATCAGATACAACATCAGGCATAAAATACTGAAACTGAGTACATCAAAACAAAACATCTGTCTTGCGCAAAAAACCATCAAAGTACATAAATGTAAAATCATAATCCCCAGTAATAGCCATAATAAATTAGACAAGTAGTCAAAAAGATACATCGAAATAGATCCAAATCCAAGCAAAAACAGAAGAGAGCGTCCTAATCAAGCCTAAGCATTCCCATCCTGAGAACCTAGGGGTAAGTATGAGAGAAAAGGAAACAAAATAGGTCAGACATAAAGTATGGCGAGTCCAGTGACTTTTAGCATATAAATAAGTAAAAGTACCGTGATAGGCATATAAACTGGATGAGAGATAACATTATCATATAATAGGTACGAGCAGACTGAACAGAATAAGTAGAATGAACAGAGTAGGTTATGCTTCCTGAATACTTTTCTCTGCACCTATACTAGTATAACAAATATGTGACGGGATTAGGTATCCATAATTACTCAACAGAAACAGAATGATCCCATAGAAACATAATGGTAGTTTTAGGTGTACTCTAGTAACGGGTTGTAACGACCCTGATTTTTGACAATTTATTTTAAATATTTAATATTTTTTTCAATGTTGTGTTGATAATATAAATAAATTTTATACTAAGTTTATCGATTTATAATTGATATACGATTTATTTGGAGTATATTGAATTACCCTAATACTGAAAACAACAAATGATTGAATTCGAAGTTAAAACTGAATCTAAACAATTCAATCGATTAATATAAATTCTATTTTAATTAAAACAATGATAATAATAATTTATTATCAAGAAATTAATTGTTTTGAATTTAAATTATATCGATTTAAATTAATATCTTCTCTATATGATCGAATTGGGCTTCGAAACCTGTCCCGGTGTGTTTAAAATAGTGGTATAACCCTAGAGGTGCCGGTTAATGCATTTAAATAAGGGTTCGACAACACGCGATATTTTAAAAGGGCTAAACTTCACATCAAAATATTAAATAAAAATATATACACGTTTGTAGTAACTCGTTTCCATCCCACCAAAGTAATTCTGGAAACCTACCTTAGCTAAGCTACCCTCTTCTTTCCTTTCACGTACGGCTTGTCTCCTACCTTCCCTTCTAAGTAAAACAACGATGTAATGGAACTTGTACGTATGGTCTGCTCTCCCACCTATATAACCACCATCGTGCTTCATTTTTCTCCATTACTAAAACAATCACGCATACCCTTTTTGTGCCATTTCTTTTTTTAAACCAATTCATGTATAATTTCATTCCTTTTCCCCCTAGTTAAAACTCAGCTCGCATTCATATCTTCCTCTTCTAAACTCAATTCGAACCCTTGACTTTTCATTTCTTTTATTTCCAAACATTTGAAAATGAAATCTTGATTAACCGTATGTTATATAAAAAAAGAAATCAAAAGGGGTTCGGGAGCAGAAATGCGCAATCGAAGAAAATAGGGTTCAAGATTTGAAAACTGTCGAATTCCTCGAAGCTCGTTAACGACGCTCGTGAAAGGAATTCGCGATTCAAACCAAAGTATTTCTTGCAGCTCGACGCTCATAATTGCGGAGTATTCTAGGATTTGTGTTGAGTGAAGTACTGGGTTTCGACGTTGTTGCGATTTGGAGGAGGACCACTGCAGATTTAGGGGAAGAAACCGATCTGGTTTGGCCATATTTTGGTTGCAAACTGTTATTTGTTTTGCGGGAGGAACGAGATGAATTTAAGGACTTTAACAGTGACATTACAGTAGATGTGGGTGGGAGTTAAGGACTGAGATTGGGACGTAGATGCGTGGCAGCAATGACTCGATGGAGGTGTTGTCTGGACAACAGCGAAGGGTTCGAGGCATTTCGGGGACTTCTGCAGTAGTAATCTTGTTGCAAGATGATAGTAAATTAGTGGTGTGGACGTAGTGACTTGAACAAGAATTTGGAGCAGTGTTAAGGTCGATCGAAGACAGTGAGGTATACATTTTTATTCAATTTAAAAATACATAGAATCAATTGTTTATT
Organism: Allium sativum; assembly: GCA_030737875.1. Classification (NCBI taxonomy): domain Eukaryota; kingdom Viridiplantae; phylum Streptophyta; class Magnoliopsida; order Asparagales; family Amaryllidaceae; genus Allium; species Allium sativum. The sequence goes on along the minus strand of CM060923.1, from coordinate 441,345,277 downwards.
TATTCTAATAGTTAGTTTAAATAAATAATAGTTTAATCGTTAAGTAAAAATAAAATAATCGTAGGTGCAAAACAAATTTTATTTGAGACGATTCGAATAGTTGCGTAGCCAACGATACAGAATTAAATAGGATATTCAGCAATGGAAATATCACGGTGAGTAAACCTCGCTCTAATTTTTATTAAGAATATTTTTATTTGATAAAAATAATTGTTGGGATGCATTTAAATATTATTGCGGCTATTTTATATATATACTAGTTATATAGGCTTGGAATATATTGGTGGTTGGATGTTTCCGGCAGTACCATTAGCGGATGCCTGTAGTATGATTAGCGAATGACCCTATGCGCCACACAATATGATAGTGGATGACCTTTTATACCACGATATCCTACCTTGAAGTAGGATGGATCTTATTTATGTTGACTAACGTCTATGGATGCAGGAAAACAGGTTGGAAGGATCCAACTAGATTACTCAAAATATTATATTCGTTTGTTTTCATATATATTATCCTATATGATGTGTTAGAAAACATATGATTAATAATTAGGTGTTTTTGGGATGTTTAAATATCACTAGGCCTAGATATTGATTTATAAAAATATCGTGGAAAGGAGTTTTGAGATTTAAAAGGAAAATTCTATTTTTGTAAATAGAATTTGAATTTCGAATGGGCTATAAAGATATTAACTTGTTTTGAGTAAATAAAACAATTGGTGAAATAAACGATGTTTATAAATTAAATACTATAGAAAATTAAATTATTGAATTACAATGTTTATAAATCAAATAATGTGAGAATTGAAGTGAATTTATAAACGATGTCAATAAATTAAATAATGCGGGGAATTTAAGTGAATTAATAAACAATGTTTATAACTGAAATGGATAAATTTATCATTTGGATAATTTGGGAAGTCTAAATTCAGATATGAATTTAAAAATGGAAATTGAAATTAGTTTCAAAGAGAAATGATAAATCTATTCTGATATTCAGAATGTAAAATGAATTATAATAAATCCGTATGGATTTGTGATTGAATTCGATTAGATCAAATTTATTTAAATAAAATATTTTCAGGAAAGATATTAGGATTGTGCTTAAATTTAAATACGAAAATTGATTCACCGTTTGTATATATATAAGTTATAATCGATAAAATATTAAAAAATAAAAATGAATTGAGTTCAAATGGATTTTTTAAATGAAACTTGTTTTAATATATAAAACAAGAAGGTTAAATTTATAAACTTTGTTTATAAATTAAGTAATAAAATTATCATGGGATAAATTTGGAATTTTAAATTCAAGTATAAATTTAAAAGTGAATTGGAAATCGTTTCAAAAAAGTGAACGACATAGTTTATTTTGGAATTGGAAATATAAATGGAATTGAGATAAATCTAAGGATTTAAAATTAGAATTCGATTATATCGAATTTTATAAATAATCAATTTACAAAGAAATTGGGATTCAGTATAGAAGATTCAATTATAAATAAACTATAACTAAATTATAAAATAATCGACGGTCAGGGAAAATCAGAAATAATAAGTAGCATTTGGAAAGTTAGTTTAATTTATATTAAAATATATTGGAATGGAGTTGAAGTTTATTTATAAACAAAGTTTAAACGTTTATATTTAAATATATTTAAAACGAACTCGCCACAGCGCGACAGTTCGTAAATTGGCTTTTCGAACTTCAATTGAGTATATGAACTCAATTTAAGTCGGAATTCTTTGAAACAAGAATCGTTGGGACCAATTGAATAATAGTATTCTAATGGAAAAGAAAATTTTGGATTTCGTCTTGTAGATTTTGAGTTATGTCAAAATCAAAATTTCAGAAAAACGGCGACATGACCATTATAAAAACCATAATGTTTTATTTAAATAAATAAAAGGATTTTAGATAAATAAAAATTCGAATTTTCCATTAGAAAATCCAGACTTGAGATATAAGATAAATATGAACTCAAGTGGATTAAGTGAACTGATTTTGAAACAAAAATCAGATTTTTAATTATTAAATAGAATTAACTAATTTGAAGAATAATTATTTAATCGAGTTTTGATACGAAAATGGGTTTTGCTTAAGTAAATTGAACTAGTGAATTCATATTCGAAATCGAATATGAAACTTGAATTAAATGGAATTCGACTTATTTATAAGTGAATTAAAATATATTTGAACATGATATGTTCAAACTAAAGGGATTTGGCAAAAGAGCTAATTAAAACAATAAATTAGCGAATTGAGTTAGATATGACTGGATTTAGTTGGGATAAAATGGAAACAGGTGAACATGTGTTAAATAGGTATGGAATGAAGTGTATGAAGATTATAATTTGAGTGCTCGACATAAAGGTACATGTTTAAATTCCATTGAGATTTTATGCGCCGAATCGGCTAGCCGCTTGACTTTTTGATTTTCTTTTTGAATGGAAAGGGCCGAGAAAGGCGAGTTGAGGTTTGAAAAATTGACCGGTACAAAGGAGGTGCTGGCGAAATTTTTCGAAAATTTAAGTAATTAGAATATTTTTAAGGAATTTTGATAATTAGAAATCAATATATTGATATATATATATATATATATATATATATAATTCGATAAGGAGACAAACTAAAAATAGAATATTATAAAAAAGGAAATCTATAATTAAATCAGGTAAAAATAGAAAAAGAAACATATACATGTTTTAAAAATGAGTCATTGCTTTATATGATGTTGATTATTCGAGATAAGTAGTCTTGTCCATTTTGAAGTTCAATGTTATTCAATCAAGGTCTGAGAGGTATTTATATCCTAACTTGATTGATTTCATTATTAACTGATAAATAGCAAGATTCGGTCTCAAGGATCAATGTTTGAATAAGATATAGTTGAATGCAGTATTTTTGGTTGTTGTAACAATGTTTTACACAACATTCATTTTAACGCAGATAAGTGGAATTTTGGAAATATAATAATAAATATTTCCTAAGTATAAAAATGAATGGTCGTGAAAGGGAGAAGTACTTCGAATGTTTTCCAATTATTAATAAAAGATATTTTCTAAGTATAGAAAATAAAAGAAGGCGATATATGGAAAAGTTTTCCAAATAGCGTAAGAGGCCAAGATAATTATTGAAAATATTTGGTTAACAAATATTGATAAGGAAATGGAGAAGTGGTTTAATTAATGAAATATTAATTAAGGGGCCCATTGATTGTTTGATGCTTTGAATGAATGTTTGTTTTTCTTTGATACTTAAATAACCGACTATCGAAGTATTGGCCAATATCGTTGTCAATATGGAGAGACCGGTTGGATTTTTATTTGAGAACCACCCCGTAACGGCAGTAGTGTTGCGAATCAGATTATATGAAGATAATCGAAGACGGAGTAAAGTGCAAGGGCTTTTCTATTAATACTAGGTAGAAATTGCCTAAGATGCATTTATGGAAATTGTACCTTCGGTTTCATTCAGTCCCAAAATGAACGTGTATGGATGAATGTCTGACATAGTATTTCCAGTGATCGCATTGGTTGGTCTGTTCAAACATACATTTGGTGGTAGAGAATTTATTCTCTTAGCATAATATCCAGAATATATTTGCGCAAATCAATTAATGATTAACGGATCTGATAATGTGGCATTCAAAGTGATTGTGCTATCAATGAAGGGTAAGTAATTGTAGCCTCAAGCCTTAACAACCAGGAAATGACAAAAATCGGGTGAGGCAGCATGACTAAATGGGTAGCTCCCAATTAGGGTGTATTATCACATATCTAGAGAAATTCATTTTATTCTTTATTCTATTCGATGCTGTCCCATTTGGGAAAACGGTTGTTGTTCCCAACCGTTGGTGATATACATTTGATACACTCAAGCGAAATGAGTAGTCGGTCATGTGTGGCCAGGCTACAAGATGTTCTTGTTGAACCCATTGTATTCCTCTCTAGAGATACACTATCAAAAGGTGGTTCCATACCTTGTCATAATTGGAAATTCATTACCCAATAAGTGCTCACGGTTTTGATAGTATATTATATATGTGGAGCATGAGATACAAACATTCCACTAGATTGTAATTTATTTGATTTGGACACTATTATAATACCAAAAAGTTTTGATGTAAAGATTATCGTTTCTTTCAAAAGGAATTTGAAAGTTAAATCAAACTTTTTGGATTCTCATAAGGGAAAAACCCATTCCGTGTAATACGGCGTGGTCTTATGAGATATTGTTTATTTTCTCAAACTGTTTCAATTTTTTTACTCATACCAGTCCCATGACTAACCAAGAGTTTATTTTGTTTTGTTTTATCCTAAGCTCTTGGGTTCCCAAATTTGTATGGGAAGTTAAGTAGTTCAGCTGTTTACAGATATACTTGGAGGGGCTTGGAGTAGGAGGCTTCAGCGTTATATAGTATTGCTATTTCCGCTGTGTTGTAAGTGTTGTACTCTGATAATTGTATGTTATACAGTTAAAATTTTGTATTTCAAAAGTTATGATATATTATATTTTTTTCCGTTGCTATGTGAGATTCTATGTTGTTGTTTATGTTCCTCTTCTTATATCTTTTTTCTTCTTTATTTCATAATGATTCGTATTTCTGTGATATCTGGGTTGGACGTGTGGTGTATTTTGCCCACTCAAATAATACGGATTTGTGGGCCATCACAAGGGTCTTATCCCAAATAGAAATAACCAGTACCTAAATAGATATAACGAGTGTTACCCCCAAACAGAAATACAGGTACCCCACAGAAACAAACAGGACTAGATGTACCCTAATTACTACCCCCAATCGATTGGTTCCCTAACTCGTAAATACCCTTTGTCGGCCCCACAGTAGGGTGTAATACTTCCTAAAGTGGCAATCTACAGAAGGACACAGACCTATTTACTGGTGCTACAACGACTTATTTTACCCTTTAAGTCGGACTCATGCACACACATTACTATATTGGAAAGCGCCCGTGCACCTCCCTTTTGGATGAATCTCTTATAATCAGTTCAGTATGTGTGCCTTGGCCACTACCTAGTGCGGAGCCCCCTTTTAATACCAGAATAGGATACTGACTAATATGGGTCCCACACAACAGATGATACAAGTCAGACCCTTAAATTTGTGTCCCCCAATTAACTAGGATTTTTAATAGGTTAAGCCCACAGATTAACAGATTCGCCTAACCCCCACAGATTAACAGGTTAAGTTTTACAGGTTAACAGGTTCATATAACCCCTACAGATTAAACGGGTTTCCTTAACCCCCAACAGATTAAACAGATTTACTTCACCCCAATCAGAATAAACAGGTTTAACAGGTTACCTATAGTTCCATTAACATGTTCCACTTAATCTATAAATTAAGCCTACAGGTTATATGCCCCCAAACCTCAAGTCATAATTCTTGGTACAAGACATGCCCCAAATTTTAGTCATATTTCACAGTATAGGTTATGCCCCCAAATTCCATTCATGATTCATATTACAAGATATGCCCCTAAATTACCATTCCCAATTTCGTTCGTTCGCATATTTTAGCGATATTGGCCTAGGCTCGAAGGCAGCCTAGGCTACAAAAATAAAAAGGGAATGAGGGAGAGCGAAGAACAGAAATAGGCATAATAACAGGATAGACATATGATAATAGAATAGGCGTAATAACGGAATAGGCATATAAGAACTAAATAGTAGATCAGGTATACAGAAGAATACATATAATAGCAGAACTGTTTAGTTATGAATCAGATTCTTAACAGGTATAGATTTAGATCCATATTTATAAACATGTTAGGGTTACTGTTAAATTTTCATATCTAAATGTAACGTGAACCCACAGAGATTGGATCTAAAGAACAAAGAATAATATGCTGATGTTGTAGAAGGAATCCTTGTGAATATAAGTTGATGTAGAAGAAGATAGGCTAATTCAATCCGAGCAGTGGTAGCATTTCATTGTCTCCATTGTTTTTGGTGTAGAAAAACAATAAAAATGTTGTCCTATATATACCCTACCTTCAACGAACCCGATCACAAAAACGTCCAGAAACACTCAGAGAATTCGACCAGATCCTGGTTGGGTCGACCCACCCTCTCTTGGGTCAACCTATAGCTCGACCCATATGGCCTTGGGTCAACCCGTAGATCGACCTAGCCCGGGCGTAGGTCAGACCCAACGAGTCTGGTTCCCACCTAGTTTTCCCGCTCATTGTTTGATTCATTTTGAAAATTCTGAGTTGTTTTTATTTGTGTATATTCTTCTTATGCGTATACAAACGTCTGACCTTTATAGCTTTCTCATACGATGTCCTTTTTACACAAACATAGAGTCTATCCTTACCGGAATTCCGAGACGAACACAACGGTATAGTCCGTTTTACTTAATTTCCAATATTTAATTAAGTATTCCTTAGTTTATTGTTAATAGTGTCTTTTAGAATTACGGGGTGTTACAGGATGTTTCTTTCATATTGTTATATATTCACTGTTTGAAATCAAATGACATCGGAAACCTGTTTGAAGGTAGAAGTTGAATTAAAATACAATGTTGTTATGATTTTAATCGATATATGGTATTGATTAAGGGATTGGCAGAAGATGGCCTAAAATTCATTGTTATTAAGACGTCGTTTTGTCATTGGGTATATTGACAGAATTTTAAGTTATAAAATCTATTTTTATTACTAAATCAAAGTTTTTGAATTTATTATATAAAAGTTATTTAAATAAAAACATCTATAATATTATATAAAGATTCAATAAGATTGTCCTAGTTAAGTATAATGAATGTAAATAAAATGAGAATTTCAAAAGAGATTTATTAATGTATCAGTATAAAGGATTATGTTAATGGATTTAGTAATGGAATCCAAATTTAATTTTATAATATGTTAAATGGTTTTAGGTAAAATATTAGCAAATGGGTTATTGCAGTACAATCCAACTTATAAATGGACTTGTATAAGAAGATTAAGAATAATGATATAAGGGATATTTAGATCTAATTAACGAATTAAGCAAAAGGAATTAGAATATAAGGTGGGCTTTAGAATAAAAGAAAATAGGTTATAAAACCACAGTAAATGGGAATGGGAACGATAATCAAAATTTTGAGTTTCGAACTTTTATTATCTTGAGATAAGAACGTTGTTGATCAAGGTCTGAGAGGTAATTAAAATACCCCAACTTGAACAATTTTGCTATTATCGAGGGATGGTATTAGTTTGTAATGTTAAAGGATATTGAGATTAGCTTATTATGTTATTGCAATATTCACAAGTTTTTAAAATATAATTAAACTATTGGGTTTTAAAACAAACAATGTATTATTTAACATTGTTTGGCCCGAGTTTGAAGCATAATGAAATATTATGGTTTGAAATACACTTATTCTAAGTAATAAGTAAACAATGATTTTTTTATGAAATGAAAACGAGTTTTGTTAAATGAGAAATAAAAGTAAATATTTGAATTTAAAATATATATTTCCATAATGATCTGAATTAAGAGTAATCTTTGTAGTCTAAAAGTTTAATAAAACCATTTGGGTTATCTAGTAAATAAAATGTCGCTTGACAATGGTTTGGCCATTTAAGAATTTATAATTGGAGTTATACCATTAAGCACATAACATATCGATTTTTCCTGAAGTAAAGTTAAAAGGGATTTTGAAGAATAAAAAGAAATATTTCCAAGGTTAAGGAAATGAAAAGGTTTATGATATTGTAACAATATTAAATCGATATAATGGTTTAAATGAATGGTTTTTATAAAGCCAATGTACTTAACGATATTATTGAGATTGATAGTTAGACTATCAATGAAATATTCTATTTGACCTTTTAATGTGTTGTTTTGAACAAATCGGGATGGGAACTACACCCAAAACAACTTAGAACCAACGTTGTGTTAGAAATTAACCTGCACGAAATAAAGATGGAGCGTTCAAAACCGTAAATCTTCAAAAATGGCAGAGTTACTTATAGTCTCTAGGTCGCTCCCACAAAAGAGATGCATTGTGGTTCTGCCGTAATTGGAATTTATGGGTGGCAAGGACTACTCACTATTGATCTTTAAGGTGATTCCAATATAGAATACGGTTGAAGGGTGCCTTTGGTTCATCCTATTCTTGAATGACATGTATGGACGAATGTATGGCAGAGTATTTCCAAAGGGGTCGCGTACATAGATTTCTTCAAACATACCGAGTTTCGTGGCGGAGAAGGAAACTTCTCTTCGTTTAACACCCAGTGTATTTTTTTAGACATCAATTAGTAATTTCTGGTGGATCTAACAATGTGGAATTCAAAGTAAATGGAGATTTGTCGTTCTAAAAAGTTAATAGTAACCTCAAGCCTTATCAACTCGGAAATGACAAAAATTAGGTAGGTCGCATGACTAATTAGGTCATACCCAAGAAGGGTATGTTATTACCTAATCTAGAGAAATAAAACGCCTAGGTTGTTCCTTTTATGTATGCTTTCGGTTTGGTTAGCTAGCCCCCAACCGTGGTAATGATATATTTGGTACAGTCAAGTAGAATGAGTGACCGGTCATGTTTAGTGGTCATGTTTAGCCTCGGTCAGCTAACCCCAGTGTATTCATATCCAGAGGTACACTGATCAGAAGGTGGTCTCATACCTTACCATAGTTGGAATCATTCTCCAATAAGCGCCTTGCGGTTTTTGATTTTATAATGAATATGTGGAGCATGAGATGCAAGCGGTCTACTAGATGGTTATTTATTTGTAGTTCGATAGACATTATTATAATATCATTGGATTTTGATATATTAAAAATATTTTGGGATATCATAATGTAGAAATCGTCTTTGTTTTTATGTGAGTAGGTCTTACGATTATCCTTTTCTTTCAAAAGGATTTTCTAAAGTTTAATAAGTTGTATCTATGTGAATTTGTCACTGAAACTATTCTAGACCGATCCGAGTGAATTTTGCTTTGCTTCAAATGTGCTCGGGTCAGATCGAATATATTTCCAGGCTAGGTTTCGCTTGGATTTTTTCAAGAGCTAGAAGTAGGAGGCTTCACCAATAGTTATATAGAGTATTGTTTCCATTGTGTCTGATATATGGTGTACTCTGATGATTGGTATGTATATAAAGTTTCTTTTTGGTGTAAAGAGATTTGATACATTATATTTTACTTGTTCCGCTGTGAGATACTAATTTTTTTTCTTCTGTTCTAAATATTTCTTTATTCTCTCACCCATTTAGTTCTTTCTCTTAACAATTTGCTTTTCTATGCAATTTGAGTTGACATGGGTTATTAGATGTTGGCTTAAATAGTACGGATAAAGTGGGTTGTTAAAGGTGTTATCCAAGCATAAGGTTTAGTGATAACCTAGGCTCTGTGGTGTAACTCAATAGAGATGGGGTTAGTAATACACTAGATTAATTTTGAGTGTACATATAAAAGCATGTAATCGTAATTTGAATATAAAATTATTTTTAAATTATTTTGTAAAGAGGATAAATGAAATAATTTTACCCAAAAAGTATTTTTGTATAAAATTGGAAAATAATTTTCTCAAAATATTGGTAGGTTATTTGAAACTTGTATTAGCTTGATTAGTTGATTGAGTGGATTTGATTGTGGAATTGAAAAGATTTTACCAAAAGAGAATTTCAAATATGAATATTTAATTTAACTTATGTTAAGAAGAAATGAATATTATAAGTTATGATTGAATTTGAATATAGAAATAAAAATTTAACTTAAGTCAATTAGGAAGTGGCTTATGTTTATGAGAAGAGAAAAATAATAAATCTAAATGAATGTTTGAAAATTAGTGAAATGGATGGTTGAAATTGATTTCGTGAATATAGATTTAAAATAAAATATGATTTTGACTTGACTTAGAAATGCATGCAAGTTAAGTAATCCAAATGGAATATCTGGAAATTAGTTGGATTGTATGGTTGAAGTAGATTGCATGAGTGTAAATGAACTTGATTGAGAATCCCTAAGTAAATAAATTCAAATATAATTTGAATACAAGGAATTGATATATGTATCCATAATGGGTTGCAAATGAATTGATTATAAATAAAACTCATGTAAATGGAATTGTATGTAAAATTATTTGGAATAGTTGACTAGAATGTTTGAATTGAACTGACATGGTTTTGAAACTAATGAAGTTCATTGGAGTTAAGAGAAGGTATATAGCTAATATTTATTGAATTTTGGATTTGATTGAATCCAGTTTGATTAGAGCTGCATAATAATTAAGCAAGCTCGAGTATAGTTTATCGCTTATTGCGTAACAACACTAACAAAAAGGTACTCCTGCACAAATAAAAAAAATGGTTTTGATTTGGGTTTTGAATTTGGATTTTCCCGACATTATGCGTCGATGTATATATATTTGTTGACTCTACAATATTGTAAATGTCCTTAAGGGGAGGCTCTGCCAATTTTTTTTTCCAAAATCCAAGGTTTTAGAAAATTTTCAAATATTTTTGTTAATAAAAATTTAGTTGGTTTTTCCAATTAAAACAATTGGACTAGTTTTAGTTAAGAGTTCATAATTTAACTAAGTAGATTTTTAAAAAGATAATGGGTTTATAGCACTTTCTACCTTAGTAATTTCAGGGACTAAATTCTTTTAAGGGGGAATAAATGTAACAACCTGTATTTTTAATCGTTTGATTGAACATTTAAAATTGATTTAAATGGTTATTTGAAATTAAAATAACGCTGTTGGGCAAAAGGAGTCGGATTTCGATGAAACGAGTTTCTTTGGGTTCGTAACAACGAGACGTAGTAGTACGTCCATTTTCATTGTGTTCGGAGTTCGTGCGTGTTGGTGCGAATTTAACAGTTAATGTTAAATATCCATGGAATCAAATAACTGTATAAAATTTAACGTACCAAAATTCAATTAAAATAAAAAATATAATTAAAATATACCTTCCAAGTTAAGCACTTATTCCCTAAATCCCAAGAAAAACTAAGGTGCAGTCTACCTAAATATACACAGCGACCCTATGATTTGTACAACCTTTTTCTACTTGTACATGAAAAGTACACAGCTATCCACTATTTCGTTTCACATTTAAGTATGCACATGCTAATGTCTCTGTATGCGCCCCTAAAAACTAGCAGCCTACCTTATATGTTACCCTTCCTAAGTTATCACTGCAGCATGCATTTCTTTTCAACATGCATAACTTATTCAAACATTTCTTTTCGAATTTAATCATGCACCTGAAACAACACCATTATAGCTATGCTATCCTATTTTCTATGCAAATCGAAAACAAGTTGGCGTCATTTGTCTATACTAAAAGCAACACTTCATGTCTATATATATAAACTATAGCTTCATTTCTTTCCACAACACGCAAACATCTTCTTCCCCAAGATGGTAATAACACAACAAGCCAACATTAGTTAAAAACTTCAGAAAATTAAATATGATTGAATATCCAACTAAATCTCATGAAATTCGACCCATTGAGCTTGTTGAAGCTTCCACTTCACTGCCATATGGTTATAAATGGGTGCGGTATAGTTTGGGAAGTTGAGTTTTTTTTCAACATGGCAAAAATGCATCGTGTCAATTTGGAGGACGATCGAGGTAGAAGCAAGCGATGGCGTAGAGTTCCTGGGTTGAGGGGGTCTTGTTGAGGGAAGTTAGTTGGTCAAAAACGACCGCCGGTGGCTATGAAGGGGAATCAAAGGGGGAATCTGTGCATTCATTCTCTGACCACTGGGAAGCTTCAAGTGGGTCCGGGATGGGAGAGGCAGGGCTGCTCGCGAAGGCGGAGCTGTAGGTGGTAGGTTGGTAAGGTTTAGGCGGTCGGGGATGGCCTGACCCTGGCGGTCCAAGATGAAAACAATAGGTGTATGGTTTCTGGTCTTTTGGGTGAACGTGAGGGAGGCGATGTTGGAGTAGGTGGTGACGGCACGTGGAAGGATGCATCAGAGGCAGGGGTGGAGCAGGCTAACTTGGTCAGAGGCGGTGGCAATGTGATAGCCTGGGAGTCGAGAGTCGTTGAAGGGAGGTGGGCGGCGTAATAAGGTGTCAAGGTGAATGGGTCAGCGGAGGAGAAGATAATGGGGATGGTGTTAATAAGTTTTCGTGAAGTATGATGGTAGGGAGGGAGGAGAGAGGAGGTTCAATGAGTTGGATCACCCGGGGGAGGGGAGTAATTAGAGGTAATAACGGTCAAACGTGATTTTTGTTGATTAATTAGGGATTAAGGTTTAGTTAATGAATATTATTAAAGTTAAAACCATTTTAATTTTGACTAATTATTGTAATAACGATAACTTGTCCATACAATATCAAAATTCAACGAAATCAGTTACGTTGGAATTGCAGTAGAGAATACTACGCAGTAGAGCATGGATGGTTAACATCGTAGCTCACTGGAATTTTAAGTAATTTCAAAATTTAGTTTGAAATTATATAAACCGATGCCACATCGATCATTGAAATTAAAGGTGAGTTAACTCTCACACTTTTTTGGAATTTTATGATGTGCTAAATTCATATAACTATGATTCATAATTAATTGGATGATCGGATGTCGTGGTTGCTTAATGTTTGTTTAATGTTTGTTGACATTATATTTATGTCGCATTGGATGTTTAGGTTTAAATTATTGTTTCATATGTTGTTATAAAATTATACTATAATCTGAAATGCAGAGAAGGATAGATTGGAGGGATCCGACCGGATTCCTCAAATATTTGTAAGATGTTTGTTTCATATTGTTATATATGCACTGCTCGAACCCAACTTACATTGGAAACATGTTTGAATGTTGAAGTTGAATTAAAATTCAATATTGTTATGATTCTAATCAATAGATGGTATTGATTAAGGGATTGGCAGCAGAAGGCTTAAAATCCAGTGTTTTTAAGACGTCGTTTTGTCATTGGGTAAATTGACAGAATTTTATAAAATATATTTTTATAACTGAATCGAAGTTTTTGAATTTATTATATAAAAGTTATTTAAATAAAAAGATTTGAAAGCTAATATGAAGATTTAATAAGATTTTCCTAGTTAAGAATAATGAATGTAAACGAAATGGGAATTTCAAAGGAGATTGATTAATGGATCAATATAAATGATTTTCGTAATGGATTTAGTAATGGAATCCAAATTTAGTTTCATAATATGTTAAATGGTTGTGGGTAAAATATAAGTAGATGGATTATTGTCATATAATCCATGATATAAATGGATTTGTATAAGAAGATTAAGAATAATAATAAAATGATATTTAAAAGTCGAAATTGGAATTTAGGGTGGTAAGGATTACTCGCTTCTAATTCTTGGGGTGATTCCTAATCACCTATATAGGATGTGATAGGAGGGTGCCTTCAGTTCATCATATTTCTGAATGACTTGTATAGACGAATGTCTGACATATTATTTCCAAAGGGGTCATGTACATTGATTTCTTCAAATATACCGCGTTTGGTGGTAGAGAAGGCAACTTCTCTTAGCTTAACACCCAGTGTATTTTTATGGATGTTGATTAGTGATTTCTGGTAGATCTGACAATGTAGCATTCGAAGTAAATGGAGATGTGCCATTCTAAAATGTTAATAATAACCTCAAGTCTCATCAACCGGGAAATGGCAGAAATCGGGTAGGTCGCTTGGCTAGTTGGGTCATACCCATGTAGGGTATATCACTACGTGATCTGGAGAAATAAAATGCCTTGGTTGTTCCTTTTATGTATGCTTTCGGTTTGGTTGGCCATCTCCTAACCGTGGTAATGATATATTTGGTACGCTCAAGTAGAATGAGTGACCGGTCATGTTTAGCCTGGGTTACAATATGTTCTTGTTGACCCCTAGTGTATTCTTCTCTAGAAGTACAATGATCGGGAGATGGTTCCATACCTTGCAATAGTTGGAATCCATTCTCCAATAAGCTCCTTGCTGTTTTTGATTTTATAATGAATATGTAGAGCATGAGATACAAGCGTTCTACTAGATCATTATTTATTTGTAGTTTGATAGACATTGTTATAATATCATTAGATTCCGACATATCAAAAATATTTTGGGATATCATAAGGTAAAAACCGTCTGTGTTTATGTATAGACTGGTCTTACGATTATCCTTTTCTTTCAAAAGGATTTTCTAAAGATTAATAAGTTGTATCTCTGTGAATTTGTCACCGAGAGTATTCCAGACTGATCCACATGAATTTTTCTTTGCTTCAAATGTGCTCGGGTCGGACCGAGCATATTTCTAGGTTAAGTTTCACTTGGAGTTTTTCAAGAGCTGAAAGTAGAAGGCTTCACCAATAGTTATATAGAATATTATTTCAGTTGTGTCTGATATATGATGTACTATGATGATTGGTATGTATATACAGTTTCTTTTTTGTGTAAAGAGATTTGATATAGTATATTTTTACTCGTTCCATTGTGAGATTCGGATGTTCTTCCTTTTCCTCTATTCTAATATTTCTTTCTTTCTTCTCTCACCCTTTAACGTAACGTCCCGGATTTTTCATCGATTTATAACGAACATTTAAATTTGTTTTAAATATTGAATTAGAAATACGAATTTTATATTGAATTTTAGATTTAATAATTAATATACGATTTAATATCGAATATATTTGATATGAATGGTAACAAGTGAATTCAGAGTTAAAACTGAACTGAAACAATTCAGTCGACTGATATAAAATTCTGTATTGAATTAGAACGATGATAATATTTTATTATCGATAAATTTAATTGTTTGAAATCGATTTATATTATAAATCAGAATTTTATTTAAATTGTTAATTTAAATTGTTCTTTTCTTTATAGTTGAATTTAAAACTCAGAATTAGATCTGTTAAGCTCAGAATAGAAGTATAACTTAGAGATGTGTGTTGTTAAGTAAAAATAGGGATTCGGGGTTGAAGTTAAGGATCGCGAGATATTTTAGGGTTTTTATTATATAAAATCTAAAATAAAATCAAATAAATTATATATCCTTTATTTTAATCAGTACATTAGCCGACCTAAACAATTTAATTGCGTAGTCCTATTCTCCTTGAGTAGGAAAATCTGTCTCCCTCGTTTAATATCAAGCAAACAAGATTTTAATGGCATTGAGCATCTGTTTTTGGTTCACGCCTATATAATGAACCATTCACCTTCATTATTTTCTCACATCTAAAAGCCCACGAAGTCCATTTATATTCTCTGCCTTCTTTTCGTTTTCCCCCATTCAATCAAAACTATCGTCTGTATAAAAAAAACCGAGACTCGTAATTTTCAAACCACACGATCCCTAAAGCTAGATGTCGATGTAGGCACGCTCACGAGGTTAGAAGGAGATGGGTTCATCGTGAGTTGCTCCGAGATTTTTAGGACAGGACCGCGACTTAGTTAATAGTAATAGAGCACTGCGATTCCATGAAAGTACAGACCTGGTGTTGTGCGAAATTTGTGAAAGAAGGGCGTTGCAAGTTGGGGAGAAATCGACGACTGGTTTGGATTCAGACTGGGAGGAAGGGATCAAAATACTGATGAACGAACTTGGCAAAATTAGAGGAGTTCGATTTGGGGAGGAGGGAGTTCGGTCTTTGGATCTGGAATGTTGCGAACTATACTGGAATGGGTGGGGTGCGGCAGTAAGGAAAAAGGAAGGGTCGGTCTGTTTTTGGGTGATGCTTGTAACGAGAAAGGGGAAGTCGTGATTTTTAGGAGGAGTTGCATGAATTTAGTAGGCAAATTGGAAGGGAGGTATGTGATGGAATTAGAGGGGAGGCTGAAGTAATGAACTGGGGAAGATCGATGTTGGGTTGGGAGCAACCGGAATGAAATTCAATGTTGCTTGCGTCCGGGAGTGGAGCCTGAGGTCAATATTGAAGTTGGAGCTTTGGTTTTAGGGTACGGCCAGGTGGAAGAACTGTTGGTAGAGGATGGATGGTGATACCAGCAGTTCGACGATGGGAAATATGGGAGGTGCTATTCGAATTGCAAAACGAAATGAAGCAGGAACTTTAATTTGGAAGAAGGGAATTAACAAGTGGATAAGGTATATGTTTTAATTAATAAATGAATAATTCGTAGAGTAATTTGTTTATTTATTTTAGGAAGCTAATTAAATCAACAAATCTGTTTAATCATCAAAATATAAATAAATAATTGTAGACAGAGATATCATTCCAGAAAATTCATAGAAGCAACATTTTGGAATTTAACGGGATCTATTTCGATATTCGACAAAGGAAAATTGAGGTGAATAAATCTCACTCAAAAGTTATATTTAATTTATTTTTATTATTAAAAATAAATGGTTGGCTGTTTGAATGCATGCATGGATTATTGAATCATTTCGGTTATTATATGTATTATATATTAGTTATTTAGGCTTGGTGGTTTTCGCTATTTTATATACATATATATATATATATATATATATATATATATGTTGGATGTTCCCCGCGGTACAATTAGCGGATGCCCGTAGTGTCATTAGCGGATGATTTCCCTATGAGCCCCACAATATATATAGTGGATGACCTTCATACCGCGATATCCTACCTTGAAGCAGGGTTGGTATTAATATTGTTGTCGACTAACATCTGTGGATGCAGGGTAACAGGATGGAGGGATCCAATTAGATTCCTCAAATTTATTTATTACTGTATACATATTCATATATGTGTGGTATATTGAATTGAATTGATGTTGGTGTGTTTGGATGTTTTGAATATTACTGGCCCTAGGGGTTGATATTTAAAAATATCATAAAAATGGATTTTTAGATCTGAAAAAGGGAATTTTATTTTTTGAAATAAAATTCGAATTTTGAATAGGCTAAGAAAACAAAAGTTGGTTTTAATAATAAAACAAGTAGTCGAATTTTAAACAATGTTTAAGACCGGATAGAAAAATTATCATTGGATAATTTAGAAATGGAAACTCAAGTTTTAATTTGGAAAAGGGAACTTATTTTCCAAAAATAGAAATGGGATTTGAAATCAGAAACTTGTTTTAATATTTAAAAATAAGAAGTGTTATTTATAAACGATTTTTATAAATAAAAGAAAAGAATTTCATTGGATAATTTATTTAAATTCAAGTATGAAGTTTTAAAGGAGAACTTATTTTCCAAAGTGGAAATTAAATTTCAAATGGAATTTGAAATCGAAAACTTGCTTAAATATGTAGATCAAGAAGCGAACTTTATAAACGATATTTTTAGAAAAATACTATTATTGGATAACTTGAAATTTTATTTCAAGTATGAATTTTAAAAGTGATTTTGAAATTGTTTCAAGAAGAAAACGATGGAATTTATTCTGATGTTCGGAATGTAAATTGAATTGAAATAAATCCATATGGATTTATGATGTTAATTCAGCGATGTCGAATTTATAGAAATTAAATTATTCTTTTCAGAAAAGATATTGAAATTGTATTAAATTCAATATGAAACAGATTATAGGTTTATATGCATATATATACATATAATTATAAATTAAATGAGAATTGAATTCAAGTGGAAGTTGTTTGAATATATAAAATAAGGGAGTTAAATTATAAACAAAGTTTATAAATGTGATGAAGAAATTTTCATCAGATAAATTAGAAATGGATTTTTCGAAAGTGAATATGGCTTATAAAACCATATGTTAATAAACTAGAAGCTGAGATTTAATCGAGTGTTGGTATTACAAGCTGTTATCTATCTCAAGATAAAAACGTCGTCGGTCAAGGTCTGAGAGGTAAATAAAATACCCCAACTTGAACGACTTCACTATTATCAAGGGATGATATTAGTTTGTAATGGTAAATGATCTTGAATTAATTGATTTTTCCCATAAAAAGGAATTTATAATTGAAATTCGAGTATATCGAATTTATAAATAATTTAAGGCATTGGAATTGGATATAGGAGTTAAGTTTTTGATTAAATTCATAATTGAGTTATGAATGTAGTATAAAGAAATCGATGAGTTGAATAGTCTGAATTATGAAGTTAGATTTGGGATAAGAATGGAGTTGAATTATTTTATAAACAAAGATTTTAAACATTTATATTTAAATATAATTAAAACAAACTTGCCGCGGCACGGTAGTTCGAAAATTGTCGATCCAAACTGCAATTGAGTATACAGAACTCAATACAAGTCGAAATTCGATGAAACTATAAATGTTGGGACCGATTACATAATAATTTTCAAATCGAAAAGAAAATTTTGGATTTCGCCTTATAGATTTTGAGTTATGTCAAAATCAAATTTTCAGAAAAACAGCGCCATAATCGATTTAAACCATAACGATTCATTAAGTAAACTAAAATGATTTTTGTTGAATAAAAATCCGATCTTTCCAATAGTAAAAATCCAGATTTGAGTTATGGTAAGATAAAAACCTTCCATATTTATGTGTGGGTTGGTCTTACTATTACCTTTTCTTTCAAAGGATTTTTTAAAGTTAAACAAATTGGTTGGAGTTTACTCACACCAGTCCATTGACTGACCCAGAGTTTATTTTGTTTGTTTTCTTTCCTAAAATCTTGGGTGCCCAAATTTGTATGGGCAGTCAAGTGTTTCAGGCATTTATAGATACATTTGGAGGAACTTGAAGCAGGAGGCTTCACCGTTAGTTATTTAGAGTTATTTCCGTTGTATCAAATGTTATGTTGTACTCTGATATGGTATGTGTATACAAAACAGATTTGTATTTCAAAGTTATGTTATATAATATATTTTGTTCGTTCGGCTGTGAGGTTCTGTTTTGTTATTTCTGTTCTTCTTCTGTCTATTTCTATTTCTTTAATCCTAATGACTCGTATTTCTGTATTATTTGAGTTGGACATGAGTTGTACTAGTCAACTCAGATGGTATGGATTTGCGGGCCATTACAGTTGGTATCAGAGCTTAGGTTGAGCGAACACCTAGGCTTTGGTGGGGATTTACTCATTAGAGATAGGGTTAGTAGTTCCCTAGAATGAGTTGAGTATGTGTGTATATATATATATATATATATATAAGTGCAATTTGTATGTTGATATTAAAATTTGTTTTATATTTTGTTGATTGGTTTGTCAAGTGGTTTATGAACTTTGGTCGATACAGTATGATCAACTGTATCGAACGATATTTATAAACATTGAATAGAGTAATTCAACACAGTGTTGTTTTAAAATCCAGTTAAATGAAATAATTTTGCCCAAAATCATATTTTAATATAAAAGAATAATTTTTCGAAATTATTATAGTATATGGATGAGTTGGTTGTTATAATTAGATTATAAAATTAAAATGGTTATATATGACCAAATGGAATTGGTATAAGAACTTAATATACAAATGAGATGAATTAAAATTGGATTGAAACTAAAATTTGGAGTTTAAATCCCGGATGTTCGAAAAATATTTTTTAAAGTGTTATAAATTTATATAGCATTGTTTTGTAATATTTTTTGAACAAAAATAATTTTGAAATGGATTTTGAAAGTGACAAAGCACTGAACTCACTTCAGTGACTGGAAAATAATTCTGATGAAGATCGCGACATCATCAGTGTTCATTTTCGAGTTTCAAAGTGATGGATTGTTACCTTAGAAAAGTTTATGATAAAAATTTGGTTCGAAGAAACCAAGTGTTTGAAAAATTCAAATATTTGAATTTGAAATGATTATTAATATATTTATATGTTGACACACTTTTTGGTAAAAGCTGTCACACTGAATATCTGGATAGCATCGCGCTCGGATATGGAGAACGTTGTCAGAAGACAAGAAGCGATTTGGTCAAAGTCGCATCACGAACAAAGAAAGGCCTGAAACTCCTATCAGACGACCTCTTTTGGGCCCGAAAACAGCGATTACAAACCAGAGCTTTGTTTTTCTTGTAGATCTCTGAATTAGCTTCAGTTTGAGCTTTGGTTTGGCTCAATCGGACTTACAGTTTGAAAGTTATGTTCGTTTCCGTAAACTGGTGTAATCTAGCAATTTCCTAGATAAAGCAACGAAGCGTTACACGATCGGAGTATGGATCATGCACCCTCGGATTGCCCCTCATCGGATCGCCCCCCTCGGCTCGTGGTATACCTTTAGATCGCGACCCACTCGTAGTACACATGGAGACCACGACCCGATCGCCAGCACTTCACTCCAGCTCGCAACCAGACCCGGATCGTGATAGCCATATCACGATCGGACCCATGACCACGAACCGATCTCCAGACCTGCAGATACGCACACTGTTTTGACCTATTCTTAAGACTACTCCTGTTCCTACTTTTCCGGATCGGGTGCCACGTACCCCATCACGAACTGGTCTTCCAAGAAGCTCCTCTACGCCTATAAATACACCATTTAAAGGCATTTTCAAGGATCTTTTGGCTCTAACTCCTCACATCATCCACCATTGCTCTCTGCAAAACATTTTTAGCAGCAAAGGAGCCAAAATCCATATCATAACACGAGGATTTCGTGTATATTCTTATGATTTCTTACCTCTTTTCATTGTAAACACGATGATTTCGTGTATAAACCGAGAGAATTGTACTTGTAACTGTTTAGGATTTAAGAAGAGATAAAGTGGACGTAGGCTTGGTCTGAGCCGAACCACTATAAAAACTTCGTGTGTCTCCTCTTTATTTACTGTTTTCTGCATTCTGTGATCTGCAATTGGGTGTTAGGCCCAGATTTTGGTCTAACATTTTGGCGCGCCAGGAAGGGGGGCACACGACAGCCTCAATTTCTAGCTTGAAAGGAGACTCAATGGCGAACAAAAGGAAGAAGACTGGAACTTCTGCTCATGCCGATGATGCTGACGCTGAAGACACAAGGAACGAGGCAAGCCAGGAAGCTTCCTCTCATGGAGATCCTTCTGCATACTTGACCAGAGACGAGATGGACGGAGTTCTCACTGAACTGAGAGATCAGATGGCACGGCAAGATGATCTCCTCTAGAGACAACAGGAAATGATCAACCAATTCTTCGCTCGGATGGATGGAAGGCCGAGCAACGCTCAAGTCACTAGAAACGAAGCCATTGAAGCGGCTCGAGTATCACTCGGACTCGGGGGCAACCCTTCCGTTCAACAGCATCAACCATCTCATGATACACCTCTAGATCGCAATCCGGATCGTGGTGCACCACCAGGCTCACGAGCCGATCCCAGCAACTCGCTCCCGTTTGCTCAACAACAACCGGTTCGTGACCTACCACCAGGACCCAGTCGGATCACCCCTTGCTTCTCGAACCGACCCCCTCGAACCGGGTCGGGTTGCCACTGAGACGACCCCAAACCCCGTACTGACGGTGGCAAGGGTAATCCTTGGAATATAACACAAGAACAGATAATAGCAGAACAGAATTAAATAAATACACCAGATAATGAACAAAAGAATATACTGGATAAAAGTAATCCTTAGAGTTACACAGTATACAGGATCATACTTAGTAAAAATACAGTTCAGCTATATATAAATGTCTACAGCGGAAAACAAACATAATATGTACAATAGGAGCTGAACAACATAAAAAGAGATAAATGATAGAATCCATCCTCAGCTCCAGCTATCCAGAAAGAACCAGCTAAACCTGAATACAAGGCTACCCGTGTAGAAAAAGGGCACCCGAGTTTGAAAGTGAAACAAACTACGAGTCAGTCATGGGACTGGTATGAGAAATCTACTCAACACATATATAATTTGGCTAATCACAGGACCACGCCACTTTCGTGGAACGGGTTTACTCCATTGGATTGCCAGTGCTTTAAAACAAATCTTTCTTCTAAACATCGCTATGCTTTTTATAAAAATGAAGCCATTATAAGACTCAGTTCCCATCACACAATGCAACGCAAACCGGAGGATAGAGTTTTTACCTTATAACAGCCAAAATATGCTTGATACGAATAAAACAAAGGCATTTGATATTACTGCTAGTGTTTATATGTTTCGAAAACAATTTCAAATCATAACTATCAATCATAGACGACATGAGCGTCCCATGCCACTATGTCGCCAAATATATATATACAATCGAAACCGCACAGTCACGTATTTGGAAATTGGATTTCCATCATGAACCAAGGCAAAAGATAGTCCTTACCGAATTCGTGACTCTCTAGCCCGAGCCACAGGACCCAGACTCAGGTGGACCCTTGGATCGTCAGGGCCGGTCCACCGATGTGGATTAAAATGCCTGAACAATACGTTTCCCCGCCCTTTGGGGCATAAACGAGCCAACGAATGACTCCATCGGACCCGGATCGTCCGATCAAACCGAGGCGCCTCGCAACAGCAACAACCACATAGGTGAAAAGTATATAAATGTCAGGGCTGGTAGGTCACTGACACCACCCTAGCTAGAAAGAAACGCATGCCCTCCCTGAGGTCCTTCTCCCGTTTCTGGTTCATACCGGGGTGTGAGGCTCGCGATTTTACGTTATACACAAAGCTACGCAACACAGGCGGTGCTTTGATCATCACCACAAGGTTTTTCTTTTCAACAGAAGCCCTGATCACTGCATCTTAGCATGCCACACAGGCAATTCATGCCATGCGACTGATGTCCATCGATATACAACCTCTGAGCTCGTGCGTCTCAGAGAAGGGCGTTAAGCAAAAGAATAAATTCTCCGCCGCCAAACGGATGTATATTTAACAGAAATCAATCAACACAGAATAAACTCCAATGTCAGACACACAGTCCATTTACAAGTCCGTTCTGGGTCTGAACGAAACCGGAGGCACTAAATACCTCGCAAACCCATCGATCACCACGTACGTCTAGACGATCACCACTCATTATCCATATTTCGGGATGCCTCCCAATCAGGACCTCGGTTACCATCCAAACGAGGTGAAGATCTCCGGTCTTCGACCATCGTCTTCATCTTTGAATTTCAATCGTCGGTCAATTATTCGAAATGAGAATTAACTCGGCCTTTTCAAATAATTCACGTATATTTAGAATTTCAAATCAATTTATTTCAATGGTTAAATCATTCGACAACACCAATTTTGTTCTTTAATGTAATTTTCACACCAAACACATTCAACCATCAAATACCACATAAATCAAGCAAATTCAGTTTATTTCCATTCCATATCGTTTATGATATTTTATAACGATTTATCGCTATTTTTATTTATTTTAAAATAGCCAATTTATTCAAAACGACGATTCGGGCCATAACGCGGTCGTGGCACTGTTTTTCTTCAGATTTGATTTACACATATCTGAAAATCTAACCGTTGGATCTTTACAAAATTTACATCATTAGAAAGGTCTTTTCAAAACGAATCCAACGGTTCCAGTTTCGGGAAAAATCCGATGGTCGGATCTCCCGGTACAATCGTTTGAAGTTTCGATTTTAAAATACGAACTGCAGCGTCATTATTCGATTAAATATAATCATATATATATATATATATATATATATATATATATATATAATCGATTCTGGCGCTGTTTTTCTTCAGATTTGAATTAAACATTCCAGACAATCCAACCGTTGGATTTTTACAAGGTTGATGCCGTTGGAAAGATATTTCCAAGGCGAACCCGACGGTTGCGGTTTCGGGAAAAATCCAATGGTCGGATTTCCCGTACTAGTTGTTTGAAATCACAGTTTCAAAACGCGAACTGCACGGCCACGTTTTGTTTTAATTTTATTTATATTTATATATTTATATAAATATAGTTCATTCAACAATTTCAATATCGTTTTTACTTCAAATATTTCACTAACGCCTTAAAATTTTGGAAAATTTCGCCATAACCTCCTTTGTACGGGAGGGGCTGGGAAAATTCCCAAATAGCTACACGGGCGTCTCATGTCAAAAAGAAAAAGAAAAAGCCAAGCGGCTAGCCAACAGGCTCATAAAATCATCACCCAAACAAAACAGTAAATGTGTACCTATTTGTCGGGCACAAAATTTTATTCCTCTTCTCTAGCCCCTTTGCTATAACCTGTTCAATAAATACGCATGTACATATATACATTTCTTATCACTTATCATTTTTTTTATTCAACTTCATATTTGATTTCCACTTGGTTTAAAAATACCATTCATTCTAATGTTGCATGTATAGGCAAAAATCATATCATTAGCTAACTAATGAATATTTCAACTCATATATGTTTATTTGAACGAGTGGCTATTTTTAACACTTCACATTCCAACGATTCATGTATATATAATAGAAATGAGATTTTTATTGTAAAACAATTCATTTCAAAACACTATTATTCTATATAGTTTATATAGGTGATAAAAATAGGACTTTTCTTACAAAACAATCTCTTTTAAAAACGAGATTATTTTTCATATTCCATATAGTTGATAAAAGGTGATTTTTGTTATGAAACAATTTATTTCAAAATAAGAATACCATTCAACACATGAATTTCTAATCAACAAATGAATATCGATTCAACACATGACGGTTTTCTATAGTTTTTATATATAGATAAAAATGTGATTTTTATATTTAAAATGCGAATACCATTCAACACAAGAATTTCTAATCAACGAATGAATATCAATTCAACACATGAAGGTTTTCTATTCAATGAATAAATATAGTTTCAGCAAATGAAAATAATTCAAACACATGAATATTATTCGAAATTTCGGCAGCATAACGGCAGGGTAGTTAAAACCGGGACCGTCCCTAGTACGGCTCCTCGCTCTACCTTAAAACCTCGCGGTTTTTGACAATGGGAATCATGCATCTAATTCGCACGCAGGCGGCATGTATATTTTTATTTCATTTCCACAAACTAATCCTATGTGGTTTCAACCAAATATTTTTCAACCATAAACGGGTATTTTTCAACCACAATCAATCAATACCAACCACAAACAATCCCAAACAACCATTCGCTATCAATCAATTTTCACACCAATCACAATCAATAAATATCGTCCATGGTTTGTGGACGAGGGACATATATATATATATATATATATATATATATATATATATATATATATAGCAATTCAATTTTATTTCAACACATATATATTTTTCACAACGCATATATAACTTATACATCGAACATACAACTCATACAACGCTTATACATGAGATGTACAACGCTTATATAACTCATACATCGAATATATAATTTATACATCGTCGTTTTCCATATTATTTTTAAATCAGAAATCTCACATTGGGTTCCACTCCACCAAAAATAGCAGAAGGCTCAGAAAAATAAGCGGTCTCTTCTAAAATGCAGAAGACGTCCACATGGTTAAGATGTTTCCTGTTTCATCGAATTTCGTTAACGAACGAAAAAGATATGATTTTTCAAAGGTTTGCAGCACTTAAAAGTGTTATTTTCAATTGAAAAATAAACAAGCCGTATACCAGTTTTTTTCTTCGAAACTAGGTTTTCGATTTTCTCGCGAATCGATGCACGATATCACGATCCGCTAGTGCCACGCCCTTGGCCTTGGAACAGGCTTCACGGCGATGGTGGCCTCCCTCAGATCGATGGCGAGATCGGGCGGCGGCGGCGGAGGAAAGTCTCCGACTTGGGAGGCGTCTAACTCGATGCTCGTCGAACGATAGGGGGTGGGGTTGCTATGGATTGGAAGAGGAAGGAGAGGGCTCTCGAATCTGGGTGGTGGCGGGGTCGGATGTGGCCTGAGGCGGCGGCGATCTGGTCGGGAAAGTTTGAGCAGCTTCCGCCGTCGAGATCGGGGAGAGAGAATATTTGGTTTTTTTTTTAAAAAAAATGATTGGCCAGAGGGAGTTTTAAAGGGGTTTTCTGACACGACCACCAATCCAAGCCCAACGACTGTCGTCCCTAGCGTTTTACTCCCATTCCGAACACAATGGGATATGTTTCGAAGGCCCATTCGAATGTTTCAGTCAGTTTTCCTTCAAATTTTAAAATATAAAACATTCAATATTTGATTTGAACGTGCATTTCAATTTGCCAGGGCCACAAACTGATTCGAAAAATTCCAGAAAAATAAATCTAGCTATGTTTTGACGATACGGTCCCAACAAAACTAGTTTCGTCGAATTCTGAGACAGTTTGCAAAAAGGCTCATTTTTGGTCGATCCAACTTAACTACAATTGACCAAAACACATTTTCTTTTGCCATGCTCACACATTAGCTTCAAAAATTATGAAATTTGAAACCTAGCAATAACTTCACATTCCGGATCCAACAAAAGTGGTTTCGTCGAATTCCGAGGTCGTATGCAAAATGGCCAATTTCACGGGCTATATAAATTCCATAGCGACCGTTCTGAAAATTCATTCGGCCATAACTTTTGCTTTCCGCTATGAAAATTCGATTTTTCAGATTCTTTAGAAAGGTATTCACTTACAGATTTAAATATTTTTGGCTTCAATAAAATCCGGATTGTTTTGCACCCGGTACAGTCCGACAAAGTTTGAATTCAATTTTTGAAACTGCAGCGCCTTTTCAAGCCTTATTTATAATTATACTTAATTATATTCATTTTCAATTGTCGATTCAAACTAACTTTTCATTGCCATTATTTAAAATATTTATCTTAAATATTTAAAATCCATTATTTTAGCCAATTTAAAATTTTTAAATTGGTTCAGATTTTCTGGGTCGTTACAGCCACCTTCGATCCGCGATCCGCGAGCCGCGATCCCCAGGCAACAGCTCACCAACAGCTTCCATCCTCTCCTGCATTCAACGCTCTGGTAGTTTGCAACAGCTTTTTGAAGGCAATTGACTCGCTGATCTGATTCAACGCCTCTCGAGAGGCCGCACCTATCAGAATGACGTGGATGACGTCAATCATAACCCATTCACTTAGGAAATCAGGAATTCCTGCAATCCCCTGGATTTCAAACTCCCACAACTGGATCCATACAACGGCAGGACAGATCCTACCATGCACCTGATGCGCTACAAACGGCATATGGAAGTTCAGTCGGCGTCGGAAAACATCATGGCTAAGTGTTTCCCCCTCTTTCTGACTGATATAGCAGCCTTGTGGATTCGGCAGCTAGAAACGGAATTGATCAACAGCTGTAATATGTTGGTCGCTCGCTTCCTTGAACAGTTTCGGGTCCACATCGCTCGACCCAAGAACGTCATTTCACTCACTACAATCAAGCAGAGGCCCAGAGAAACTCTGCGTTCATTTCTGGAAAGATTCAACGTTGCAGCAACATCAGTTGATCGCCCTGAACAATCGATGGTACTGATGGAAGTAGTATCTGGCGTTCTGGATAACACGGAATTCAAGAAATCTTTGTACCGAAATCCACCGCGAAATCTCGGCGAATTCTACCTTGAAGCAGATAGATTTCTGCGGGAAGAAGATGCAACCTCCGAGAAGAAAGTTGTCGATGTCAACATGCTTAAAGACAGAGAACCGTATTATTCTAGAAGTGGCAAAGGAAAAGCCATCGTCAAGAATGACCGCAACACTCAGCCCCGGAGAGGGCCCAGATATGAAAAGTATACTGAGCTCATTACTTCACTTTCTGACATCTACATGGACACAAACGGTGTTGTCTCCTACCCAAAGCCTCCCAGGAGGGAGCCATCACAAAGAGAACTCGATTCTGGAAAGCACTGCATATTCCACGATATGGACGGACACAACACAAATGACTGCAGGCATCTTCGTGGTTTGATTGAGGAATGGGTTAGACGTGGAGAGCTGCCCGAGTATGTGAAACTACCAACAGACCTGCGCTGCCACCTCCTGCTCCCCGGAGAGGGAATGACCCTGGATCGAGCTCTCGTGGGCACATCATCAACTGATCTGGATTAGATCAACTTTCATTTTATGCATTTCTTAGGCTTTAAGATTAGTTTTTTCTTTCGTTAGGTTTTCCGATTGGTTGAATCGGAGTACACATGTACGGGTTTAGGACGTAGCCCCAAATCGTGCTCTGGACTCGGTGTCAAACCAATCAGGATTTGATTTGGTTTTGCATTTTGAATTGAATAAGGAAGGACTTTCCAAGCATGGATTATGTTTGGAGAATTTAAGTATCTTGTCAGGATGTGGCAGGATCCTCAACTTCAGTTAAAGTATGGCTTATACTTATTATGAAACTTTAGGTATGGATTATGCCTAGGGATGGACTATCATTTCAGGCTGTGGCAAGCGTAGCTCTATTTCAGGTCTGAGTATGGATTATACTCACTTTGGACTCCTAAGTATGGATTATACTTAGGAATGACAAATGGTCATGTCAGGATGTGACAAAAGAAATCGGGTATGGATTATACTCGGTTTGAACTCCAAGGTATGGATTATGCCCTGCAAACGATCTTGTTAGGATGTGACAAAAGAAATCGGGTATGGATTATACTCCATTTGGACTTCTGGGTATGGATTATTCCTGGACATGTTGGCCCTTGCCAGGATTTGGCAGGATGACTCAAACGTCCCTTGAGTATGGTTTATGCTCATTAGACGACGAAGCTTGGTTTACGCTTAGAAAATTTGAACAATATCGCCAGGATTTGGCACGTTTGTTTTTCCTTTATCTCTTTACAGGAATGGATTATATCTGCAGCTGGCAGACCCGGCAAGGTCATGGCATTATCGAATTTCTATGGCTTATAGATTTCTTGGACTATCCAGAACACATCTTCCTTTAACCAGCAAGATATGTTCTGGGGGGCAAACTTGTTGACACACTTTTTGGTAAAAGCTGTCACACTTAATATCTGGATAGCATTGCGCTCGGATATGGAAAACGTTGTCAGAAGACAGGAAGCGATTTGGTCAAAGTCGCATCACGAACAAAGAAAGGCCTGAAACTCCTATTAGACGACCTCTTTTGGGCCTGAAAACAGCGATTACAAAGCAAAGCTCTGTATCTCTTGTAGATCTCTGAATTAGCTTCAGTTTGATCTTTGGTTTGGCTCAATCGGACTTACAATTTGAAAGTTATGTCTATTTCCGTAAACTGGTGTAATCTGGCAATTTCCTAGATAAAGCAACAAAGCGTCACATGATCGGAGTATGGATCATGCACCCTCGGATCTCCCCTCATCGGATCGCCCCCCTCAGCTCGTGGTATACCTTCAGATCGCGACCCACTCGTAGTACACATGGAGACCATGACCCGATCGCTAGCACTTCACTCCAGCTCGCAACCAGACCTGGATCGTGATAGCTATATCACGATCCGACCCATGACCACGAACCGATCTCCATACCTGCAGACACGTGCACTGTTTTGACCTATTCTTAAGGCTACTCCTGTTCCTACTTTTCCGGATCGGGTGCCACGTACCCCATCACAAACCGGTCTTCCCAGAAGCTCCTCTATGCCTATAAATACACCATTTGAAGGCATTTCCAAGGATCTTTTGGCTCTAACTCCTCACATCTTCCACCATTGGTCTCTGCAAAACATTTTTAGCAGCAAAGGAGCCAAACTCCATATCATAACATGAGGATTTCGTGTATATTCTTATGATTTCTTACCTCTTTTCATTATAAACACGAGGATTTCGTGTATAAACCAAGAGAATTGTACTTGTAACTTCTTAGGATTTAAGAAGAGAAAAAGTGGACATAGGCTTGGTTTGAGCCGAACCACTATAAAAACTTCGTGTGTCTCCTCTTTATTTACTGTTTTCTGCATTCTGTGATCTGTGATCTACAATTGGGTGTAAGGTCCAGATTTTGGTCTAACATTATATGATTTCAAAGGAATTTGAAAAAAGATTGGGAATTTGAATTCCGGAATCTAAATTTAACTTAAGCTTAGTAAGTTAAATGATCGCAATAAATAAATTGATTTGAATGCATTTAAATGGATTTGAATGCATATAAATGAAATACAAGTTGAATGTGAATATATTCAAATGAAATGAATGTGAGTTGATGGTAAATAATTTGAATGAAGTGCTAGTTATAAGAAAGTGGGCTTTTGAAAAAGTTAACGGTTCTGTAGCATTTCTTCTGCCTTAGTAATTTCGGGATCGAAATTCTTTTAAGGGGGGAGGAATGTAACATCCCAGATTTTTCGTCGATTTATAACGAACATTTTTTTTTTTAAATATTGAATTAGAAATATAAATGAATTTTATATTGAATTTTTGATTTAATAATTAATATACGATTTAATATCGAATATATTTGATACGAATGGTAACAAGTGAATTCAGAGTTAAGACTAAACTGAAATAATTCAGTCGACTAATATAAAATTCTGTATTGAATTAGAACGATGATAATAATTTATTATTGATAAATTTAATTGTTTGAAATTGATTTATATTTTAAATCAGAATTTTATTTAAATTGTTAACTTATATTGTTCTCTTCTATATAGTTGAATTTAAAACTCAGAATTAGATCTATTAAGCTCAGAATAGCAGTATAACTTAGAGATGTCTGTTGTTAAGTAAAAATAGGGGTTCGGGGTTGAAGTTAAGGATCGCGAGATATTTTAGGGTATTATATAATATAAAATCTAAAATAAAATCAAATAAATTAAATATCCTTTTGTAATAACCCGGAAATCTGAGCCAATTTAAATTTTTTATTTTTGGCAATTTTAGTGAATTTTGAATATTTAAAATGAATTATTTTAAATAATAACGACGAGAAATTTATTTTGAATAGAATTCGAACGTATATATTTATTCGAATCGTCGTTAGAATATAAATAATTATTTATATATATAAGGAATTGAAAATGGCGTGGTAGTTCGATAATTCGATTTCAAACTTCAAATGAATGTACATGGTGCAAAATAAACCGGATTTTAGCGAAACCAAAAATATTTGAATCTATTTGAGAATATCTTTCCAACGAATCTGAAGAATCGAAATTTCATAGCGGGAATCAAAGGATAAGTCCAAATGAAAATTCAGAATAGTCGCTATGGAATTCTGGCCCTTAAAAAGCGAAATTTTGCAAACGGCCTCAGTTTTTGACAAAACCACTTTTTTTGGATCCGTGATGTAAAGTAATTGCTAGATTCCAACTTTGATAATTTTTCGAATCAATATGTGAGTGTGGCAAAGGAAAATGCGTTTGACCAGCTTCAGTTGATTTTAATCGACAGGAAAATGGCCATTTTTCAAACGGCCTCAGAATTCGATGAAACTAATTTTGTTAGGACCGTATCGTCAATACGAAGCTAGAAAATATTTTTCTGGAATTTTTCGAGTTAGTATGTGACCCCAGTAAATTGAAATGTGCGTTCAAATTTAATATATAGAGTTATATTTTGACTTTGACGAAAACTGATCGAAACGATCGAATCAGCTTACGATACATATCCCATTGTGTTCGGAATAGGGGTAATTAGCTTTGGACGACAGGCGGTGGGCTTGATTTTGAGGTCGAAATAAAAAGTCAACTTTTTTAAATAAAATAATATAAAACTCCCTCTCCCCTACCCCCTATTACCTCTCTACCCCGTCACTTTTCAGGAAAAGAATAAAAAAATGGCCGAAGCCCGATGTCGCAGCCTCGTCGCCCCGACCAACCTCCGCCGCGCCGATCTCCGGAGCACCACCTCACCTCGACACCGCCCCTCTCGATTCCCTCTCCTCTTCTACCCCCAAACAGCCACCCCGAAACCCTAGGCGTCGCCTCCCTCACCCCCTCGCGCTTCCCTCCTCACTCCACACGAACCCATCCCAAGCCCGAACCCAAAACCCACGAACGTCCCTCCCAATGTGAAACCCGCCACCCGTAGGACGCCGACGCCGCCCTCTCAGTCCGTCAGTCCGACCCCAAGACCGTCCTTCACCAAAAACTGTGAGTTTTTCTTATTTCTTTACTTTTGATTTTGATTTTTGCCGAAGAAAAATATGTTTTCTTTGCTGAAATAAATAGTGATTTTTACCTAGGACCATATACGATTTGCAAACTTAAAAGATTTAATTTTTATAAACGAAAAAGATTAGACCTTTATAGTAGGAAAGACAGAATTTTTATCGTTTGAATAACGTTATAAAAATATAATTTTTATTCGAGTAGGACGATAAAAATATGATTTTTATTAAAAAAGAAGTTAAAAATATAATTTTTATAATATAGGAAGGTTAAAAATATAATTTTTATATTATGGAAAGACTAAAAATATTATCTTTATGTAGTAGAGATAATAAAAATATATTTTCTATATAATATAGAAATAAAAATTCGATCTTTATATAAGAAGTAGAAATATAAAAATATAATCAATATATAGAAAGAAGCGTTGTAAAAATAAATGAAGTAGAAATAAAAATACGATTTTTATTTATTGAATGAAGTGATAAAAATATAGTTTTTATTATAAACAGCGTGAAGAGAACTGCATTGGAATTGCAAGCAGATCGAAAAGGATCAACAGTTCAACAACAAAGCACGGCGGAGTGGAACCCTCTGTGAGAACTTCTCACCTTTTAATATTTTTTTCTAGTTAATAATATATACTAGGATGCAGACGGTGTTTAGTAGCACCCGACACCCGTCGTCCATAGACCATGGATGGCTTGAATGCTTGTTTGCTTGATTTTGATGTGTAGTTGATTGTGTGATGTGATGTGAAATGAAATAAAATATTTTATAGTGGAAAATATTTTATAGTTAAAAATAGAATTTTTAACGTGTATTTAAAATAAATATTTGTAAACAAATCGGAGATTTGTTTATATACACCGATTTGATTGATATTGATTGGGACGATAAATTTTACACATCGCCCAACTGCACAAATAAAATCTGTGTTTGATTGATTGAAACCCCACACGGGTATTGGGATGATGTATGACATACACTAGTCGCAGTAATTAGCTGTATGTCGATCGATTGATTGACAGACTATCATAAGCGTTAAATATCTATATTTGATGCTTATATAGTGTAGAATGCACTCTGGATGATGGTTGATTATTTATCGTTGGTATTTTATACATGTGTTGTAGAAAATCCATATAACTTACATTATATGGTAATTGATTGGGCCTCATTCCAGTTTTGAAATAGAAATATTTGAAAAAGAAATATTTGAAATAGAATATTTAAAAATAGAAATATATGAAGCAATGTTGATTAGATTGACGCCATTTTGACGTGAACGATATTTATATTGATTTTATTCAATTTTCAATGTATATTGAAAGTGATTTCGAAATTTGAATTATATTGAAAATAATCGAAATTCGAATTTAATTGAAAAGAATTGAATTCAAATTGAAATTGAAAGGAATTGAATTCAAATTGAAATTGAAAAGAATTGGATTAAATTGAAATTGAAATTCGAACTAAATTGAAATGAATTGAAATTAGAATTAAATTGAAATTGAATTGAAACTGAATTGAAATCAATTTGAAATGAATTTAAAACGAATTTGTATTGGAATATTCAATTTTGATTTGAAATTGAATATGAAGTTGAAACCATTTTGAAAATGAATTTAAAACGATTTATAATGCACGTTTTGAATTGAAATCGACGAAGTATATATTATATATATAATATAATGGCTGAATAGAACGCGCCGCGCTGTGGTAGTTCGTGAATTTCGACCATTGACTTCGAATGGGTATTGTGGGAGATCTGACCGTCGGATTCTCCTAAAACCGGAACCGTTGGGTTCGTATAGAAAATAGCTTTCTAACGAATGTGAGAAATTAGAAATCATAAGGTTGGATTTGGAATTATGTCCAAATCAAATTTGGAAAAGGTCGCTGTAAGTGCAGTTCGATGGCCGTTGAGGGAAATCGACTGTACGGGCTTTGTTAAAATTATTAAAAATAGTAATAATTTTTGTAAAATCATAAGTAATGATTTGTGAAAAATTAGGATGAAAAACTCCATATTTGAAAAGATAAAAATAGATTTTTATCGAAGTGAACTAGTTTTGAACTAGAATAATAATTTATTTATTTTTGAAATAAATAAATTGAATTTGAAAAGGGTTTTGAAAGTAACCAGAATTTCCAATACTTGAATTGGAATGGATTTGAATTGAAATTGTCTTTGGAATATTTCGATGTTGGATTTAGTGATTATACAGGTATTGTTATGGAAGTTTGAAAGATATATATATATATATATATATATATATATATACATACATATCGTTATTTCCAATACGATATTTGTTGGTCGTAGAATTTGATATTGAATATAAGCCGGTGTATTTTCTATTCAGAGCCTTGTATTTAATATCAAATGTGATTTGGGTTTGTCGTGAATGGTGTCTTCATTAACATTGTTCTTAAGCCCAGTTGAGAAAAAGATTAAATCTTTTTATTTAGATTTAATGAAGTGTACCAATTAAATAATATTTAATTGGAATTGAATTGGTGTTGATTTTTGGGTTTATCGTGAACAGTGTTTTAAATAACACTTGTTCTTTAACCCGATAATTAATGGAATGTGATTTTGGGTTTATCGTGAACCGTGTTTTAAATGACACTGATTCTTTAACCCAGTTAAAGATTAAAACTAAGTGGAGTTTTAATGAATCTTTAATTAGTTTGAAAAGATCGAGAAGGGAGTATCACCAGTTTTGCTCCAGGCGATAGTTAAATATTTAATTAGATTTGAGAGTGAAATGGTAATTTAATTTACCGATAACACCATCGTATTAGATATGAAGTATGACCAGTTTTACTTTATGGGATGAATAGGTTGGGATTGGGAATAAAATAAATGATTACTTCTGTGTGGTTTGCTAATCCCGACTAGTTTGAATTGATATTCAAAGAAGATTAAAGAATAAATTTAAAGAATTTATCTTTGATAAAATTAATGGGAACCTTTCCCAAAGTTTAAGAATATTTGAATAAAAGAATATTCTGAATTGGAATGAGGCATATGTTGTGTTTGTGTAACATTTGTTTATTATGTACGCGAGTTATTCGGAAAGACCGGGTTTATCCCATTCTGAATAACTGATACGACGATAAGTCGAAGGTGAAGACGGTGGTTGAACACCGGAGGTCTTCACGTCGTCTGGATAATTACTGATGATCTTGATTGGGCTGTACACCCAAGAAGATGGAAACAGTTGGTGATCGTCCAGACGTACTTGGAGATCAATGGATATGCGCGGTACTAGGTGCCTCCGGTTTCGTTCAGACCCAGAACGAACGTGAAAATGGACTATGTGTCCTACATTGGATTTCAGTCTCTGTGATTGATTTATATTAAATATATATCTATTTGGCAGCGGAGAATTTATTCTCTTGCTTAACGCCCTTCTCTGAGACGTACGAGCTCAGGAGTTATAAATTGATGGTTATCAAACGCATGGAGTGAATTGCCTGTGTGGCATGCCTAAGTGGCAATTGATCAAGGCTTCTGTTGAAAAGCAAAGTCTTGTGGTGATGATCAAAGCACCGCCTGTGTAGCATAGCTTTGTGTAACGTGAATTCGCGAGCCTCACACCCCAGTGTGAACCAAAAACGGGAGAGGACCTCAAGGAGGACATGCGTTTCTTTCTAGCTAGAAGTGGCGTCAGTGGTTTTACACGCCCTAACGAGTTTGACTTATGTGGTTGTTGCTGTTGCGAGGCACCTCGGTTTGATCAGACGATCCGGGTCTGATGGAGTCATTCGTTGGCTCATTTACGCCCCAAAGGGCGGGGAAACGCAGTGTTCAGGAATTTTAATCCACATCGTGGACCAGCCTTGACGATCCAAGGGGCAGTTGCGGCTGTTCCTGAGGCTCGAGTTAGATAGTCTCGAATCAGTGAGGACTATCTTTTGCCACGGTTCACAGATGGAAATCCAACTTCCAATACGTGACTTTGCGGTTTTATTTGTAGAGCCTAGTATGGCGACATAGTGGGATGGGGCCCTTATGCCGTTTATGATTGATACTTATGATTTGAAGTTGTTTTGTACACTATACACTTATAATAGTATCAAATGATTTGTTTTTAACGTATCAAGCATGCTTTGGCTATTATAAGGTAAAAACCCTATCCTCCGGCTTGCGTTGCATTGTGTGATGGGACCTGTGTCTTATAATAGCTTCATTGTTCTTTATTTAGCATTACGCTGTTGTTTTATGCACTGGTATTCTTGGGAGGAAACCCGTTACGTGTTATACGGCGTGGTCCCTTGATTTACCTAACTTTAAAATAAAGATTAATAACTGTTTTAATTCTCACACCAGTCCCATGACTGACCTGGAGTTTATTGTTTTAACCTAAACTCTGGGAGCCCTTATTTGATACGGGCAGCTAGTAGTTTTGGTTTTGCAGATTTATATTCACAGGAACCTGGTTTACAGCTGGAACGATATCCGGGAATCTTTGTATCCGTGTATCTTCTTCAGTTGTATTTTGTATTATTTTCCACTGCTTTGTAATGTATTGTAATTTCTGGTATTTTCTGTTGTAATATTATTTGTTTATACTCTGTATATACTTGTATCTGATGGAATTGTTGTAATATACAATGAACTGTTCTTCCGTCTGCGTTCTATTTTGTCGTGTTCTCAAAACAATCAGGCGTTTCGACCGGTCTTGATCGGTTTAGCAACTGATTCGGATCGAGCGAAATTCCTTGTTGTTACACCTTTATTTTAATTAGTACATTAGCCGACCTAAACAATTTAATTGCGCAGCCCTATTCTCCTCGAGCAGGAAAATCTATCTCCCTCATTTAATATGAAGCAAACAAGATTTTAATGGCACTGACATCTGTTTTTGGTTCACGCCTATATAATGAACCATTCACCTTCATTATTTTCTCACATCTAAAAGCCCACGAAGTCCATTTATGTTCTCTGCCTTCTTTTCGTTTTCCCCCATTCAATCAAAACTATTGTCCATATCAAAAAAAAATCGAGACTCACGATTTTCAAACCACATGATTATTGAAGCAGGATGTCGATGTAGGCATGCTCGCGAGGTCAGAAGGAGATGGGTTTCATCGTGAGTTGCTCCGAGATTTTTAGGAGAGGACTGCGACTTAGTTAATGTTAATAGAGCACAGCGATTCCATGAAAGTACAGACTTGGTTTTGTGCGAAATTTGTGAAAGAAGAGCATTGCAAGTTAGGGAGAAATCGATGATAGGTTTGGATTCGGATTGGGAGGAAGGGATCAAAATACTGATGAATGAACTTGGCAAAATTAGAGGAGTTCGATTTGGGGAGGAAGGAGTTCGGTCTTTGGATCTGGAATGTTGCGAACAACACTCGAATGGGTGGGGTGTGGCAGTAAGGAAAAAGGAAGGGTCGGTCTGTTTTTAGGTGATGCCTGTAATAAGAAAGGATTGCATGAATTTAGCAGGCAAATTGGAAGGTAGGTATGTGATGGAATTAGAGGGGAGGCTGAAGTAATGAACCGGGGAAGATCGATGTTGGGTTGGGAGCAAATGGAATGAAATTCAATGTTGCTTGTGTCCTGGAGTGGAGCCTGAGGTCAATATTGAAGTTGGAGCTTTGGTTTTGGGTTATGGTCAGGTGGAAGAACTGTTGGTAGAGGATGGATGGTGATAACAGCAGTTCGACGATGGGAAATAAGGTAGGTGATGTTTGAATTGCAAAAAGAAATGAAGAGGGAACTTTAATTTGAAAGAAGAAGGGCATTAACGAGTGGATAAGTTATATGTTTTAATAAATAAATAAATAATTCGTAGAGTAATTTGTTTATTTATTTTAGGAAGCTAATTAAATCAAAAATTCTGTTTAATCGTCAAAATATAAATAAATAATTGTAGGTAGAGATATCATTCGAGAAAATTCATAGAAGCAACATTTTGGAATTTAACGGGATCTATTTGGATATTCGACAAAGGAAAATTGAGGCGAGTAAATCTCACTAAAAAGTTATATTTAATTTATTTTTATTGTTAAAAATAAATGGTTGGCTGTTTGAATGCATGCATGGATTATTGAATCATTTTGGTTATTATATATATTATATATTAGTTATTTAGGCTATATATATATATGTGTGTATATATATATATATATATATATGTTGGATGTTCCCGCAGTATCATTAGCGGATGATTTCCCTATGCGCCCCCATAATATATATAGTGGATGACCTTCATATCGCGATATCCTACCTTGAAGCAGGGTTGGTATTATTATTGTTGTCGATTAACATCTGTGGATGTAGGGTAACAAGTTGGAGGGATCCAACTAGATTCCTCAAATTTATTTATTATTGTATACATATTCATATATGTGTGGTGTGTTGAATTGAATTGATGTTGGTGTGTTTGGATGTTTTGAATATTACTGGCCCTAGGGGTTGATATTTAAAATTATCATAAAAAGGGATTTTTAGATCTGAAAAGGGAATTTTATTTTTCGAAATAAAATTCGAATTTCCAATAGGCTAAGAAAACATAACTTGGTTTTAATAATAAAACAAGTAGTCGAATTTTAAACAATGTTTAAGACCGAATAGAAAAATTATCGTTGGATAATTTAGAAATGGAAGCTCAAGTGTTAATTTGGAAAAGGGAACTCATTTTCCAAAAATAGAAATGGGATTTGAAATCAGAAACTTGTTTTAATATTTAAAAACAAGAAGTGTTATTTATAAACGATTTTTACAAATAAAAGAAAAGAATTTCATTGGATAATTTATTTAAATTCAAGTATGAAGTTTTAAAGGAGAACTTATTTTCCAAAGTGGAAATTAGATTTCAAATGGAATTTGAAATCGAAAACTTGCTTAAATATATAGAACAAGAAGCGAACTTTATAAACAATATTTTTAGAAAAATACTATTATTGGATAACTTGAAATTTTATTTCAAGTATGAATTTTAAAAGTGATGTTGAAATTGTTTCAAGAAGAAAACGATGGAATTTATTCCGATGTTCAGAATGTAAATTGAATTGAAATAAATCCGTATGGATTTGTGATGTGAATTCAGCGATGTCGAATTTATAGAAATTAAATTATTCTTTTCAGAAAAGATATTGAAATTGTATTAAATTTAATATGAAATGGATTATAGGTTTATATGTATATGTGTATATATAATAATAATAATAATAATAATAATAATAATAATAAATTAAATGAGAATCGAATTCAAGTGGAAGTTGTTTGAATATATAAAATAAGGGAGTTAAATTATAAACAAAGTTTATAAATGTGATGAAGAAATTCATCAGATAAATTAGAAATGGATTTTTCCAAAGTGAATATGGCTTATAAAATTATATGTTAATAAACTATAAGCTGAGATTTAATCGAGTGTTGGTATTACAAGTTGTTATCTATCTCAAGATAAAAACGTCGTCGGTCAAGGTCTGAGAGGTAAATAAAATACCCCAACTTGTACGACTTCACTATTATCAAGGGATGTCATTAGTTTGTAATGGTAAATGATGTTGAATTAACTGATTTTTCCCATAAAAAGGAATTTATAATTGAAATTCGAGTATTTCGAATTTTATAAATAATTTAAGGCATTGGAATTGGATATAGGAGTTAAGTTTTTGATTAAATTCATAACTGAGTTATGAATGTGGTATAAAGAAATCGACGAGTTGAATAATCTGAATTATGAAGTTAGATCTGGGATAGCGGGTTTAATTTATTTTAATTCATTTAAAATGGAGTTGAATTATTTTATAAACGAAGATTTTAAACGTTTATACTTAAATTATATTTAAAACGAACTCGCCGCGACGCGGTATTTCGTAAATTGTTGATCCAAACTTCAATTGAGTATACAGAACTCAATACAAGTCTGAATTCAATGAAACCAAAAACGTTGGGACCGATTACATAATAATTTTCAAATGGAAAAGAAAATTTTGGATTTCGCCTTATAGATTTTGAGTTATGTCAAAATCAAATTTTCAGAAAAACAGCGCCATAATCGCTTTAAACCATAACGATTCATTAAGTAAACTAAAATGATTTATAGTGAATAAAAATCCAATTTTTCTAATAGTAAAAATCCAGATTTGAGTTATCGAATATATACAAACTCAAGCGGATGAATGAAGTGATTTTTGAAAACAAGAAATTAGTTTTTTTTTTAACTATCAAATGATGTTTAGTAATTACTTTGAAATTAGTTAATAAGAGTTTGGCCAAGTTTAACTATGTTTAAGTAATTTGAATTGACTAATTGAATTTGGGGATCCGAATATGAAACTTGAGTTATGCTTTGGAATTTTAACATGGAAATTTTATTCATATAAGCGAATAAAAGTATGATCGAACGTGAGATGTTCAAAGTAAATTTAGAATATGCGAATAAGCTAGTTGAAAATTAAATTAGCAAATTTGATTTAAAATGATTGGATCTGTGTGAGACAAATTGGAAATGTGAATACGCATAGGTTAAACAGGTATAGGATGAGCACTGGGATGAAGAGTAGGAAGAGAATTTGAAGGTTATAATTTAAGTGCCCGACAAAAAGGTACATGTTTAATTTCCATATGAGGTTTTATGCGCCGAATCGGCAAGCCGCTTGGCTTTTTGATTTTCTTTTTGGATGGAAAGGGCCTAGAGAGACGAGTTGGGGTTTGAACTATTGACTGATACAAAGGAGGTGCTGGCAAATTTTTTTAGAAATTTGAGGAGTTAGAATATTTTTAAGAAATTTTGATAATAGAAATCGATATAATGATATATATAGAATTTGCTAAGAAAATGAATTTAATATGAAATATTAGAAAGGGCCAGTGATTGTTTGATTATTTTATGGATGTTTATTTTCCTTTGATAGTTAAATCACCGACTATCAAAGATTTTTACCATCGTTGTCGATACGGAGAGACCGGTTGGATTTAATATCCGAAAACCACTCTGTATAGGCATAGGCGTTGCGAATTAGATTATGCTGAAGATAATCGAAGACGGAGTGAAATTCAAGAGCGGTTATGTTTGTCCAATCCCAGGACAACTTGTATGGATGACTGTCTAACAGAGTATTCCTAACGGTCATATAAGACGATCTTTTCAAGGTATTACATATGGTGGCGGAGAAATTTGTTTCTCTTAGCTTTTATACCCGCAATATTTTTGGGGAAGATCAATTAGTGATTTGACGGGTTTGACGATGTGCATTCAAAGTG
The DNA here is from genome assembly GCA_030737875.1 of Allium sativum. Lineage (NCBI taxonomy): Eukaryota > Viridiplantae > Streptophyta > Magnoliopsida > Asparagales > Amaryllidaceae > Allium > Allium sativum. The sequence goes on along the minus strand of CM060923.1, from coordinate 441,304,297 downwards.
TATGGTGGCCAGATGTTCTAAAAGATAGACGTAGCCTCAAGCTTCACAACCGGGAAATGACAAAAATCGGGCAGGCAGCATGGCTATGTGGGTCGCTCCCATTAGGGTGTATAATCACTTATCTAGAGAAATTACTTTTACTTCTTTAATCTATTTCAATGCTGTCCCTTTTCGGGAAACGGTAGTTTGAGCCCAACCGTTGGTGATATACATTTGATACACTCAAGCGAAATGAGTGGTCGGTCATGTGTGGGCCGGGTTACAAGACGTTGTTGTTGAACCCAGTGTGTTCCCCTCTATAGATACACTATCGGGAGGTGGTCCCATACCTTGTCATAGTTGGAATCCCATCTCTAATAAGCGCTCTGCGGTTTTTGATTTTATATTATGTATGTGGAGCGTGAGATGCAAGCGTTCTGCTATTTGGTTATTTATTTGATTAAACATTATTATAATATCACTGGATTTTGATATCAAAAATGGTTTGGTTGTAGTAAGATAAAAACAATCTGTGTTTATGTGTGGGCTGGTCTTACTATTACCTTTTCTTTCAAATGATTTTTCAAAGTTAAACAAATTGGTTGGAGTTTACTCACACCAGTCCCATGACTGACCCAGAGTTTATTTTGTTTGTTTCCTAAACTCTTGGGTGCCCAAATTTGTACGGGAAATTAAGTGTTTCAGGCTTTTACAGATATACTTGGAGGAGCTTGAAGCAGGAAGCTTCACTGTTAGTTATTTAGAGTTATTTCCGCTGTATCAAATGTTATGTTGTACTCTGATATGGTATGTATATACAAAATAGATTTGTATTTCAAAGTTATGTTATATAATATATCTTATTCGTTCCGCTGTGAGGTTCTGTTTTGTTATTTCTGTTCTTCTTCTGTCTATTTCTATTTCTTTAACCCTAATGACTCGTATTTCTGTATTATTTGAGTTGGACGTGAGTTGTATTAGTCAGCTCAGATGGTATGGATTTGCAGGCCACTACATTTAATTTCTTTCTCTTAACAATCCGCATGGGTTGTTAGATGTTGGCTTATACTGCACGGAAAAAGTGGGTCGTTACACTTTTATAGTAATCTCTTATGCCCATCAAAAAGGTTCCACAAATCTTTAAGTAACCGCTATTATAACAGCGATACTTTGATAACAAGCACTACAAATAGTGCAAAGGGTCCGACGATCATTTGATTGTGTAGGATCCTGCGAATGAATTATATTAGAAGTCTTTGAAAATGGCATCAAAGGTAAGCATTATATGCTTTACTATGTAATACGGGATTAACCACCAGTAATGATTTATCATTTGCAATTTTATGAAAACTTAGCATCAACATGTATTATTGCCTGCTAGACATTCTTTTTGATAATGGAAGATTGGTTTATTGGTTTCCAGCTCTCGTCATTTGATTTCATGTTTAATTGAGCTGTCATTTATTTTTAGGCATCTGATTTGTTTCATATCTGAAACACGCCTTTTGGTTGTAATATATTCCATGACCTTTGCTCCATTTTATGTAAAATTTGTAAAAAATTCAACTTTATTTTAAGTTGTCTATGTTTAACCTTCGGATTACTAAAGTAATTATCTATTCAAGTTATTGGCTTAACAACTTAACTATTGCAAAAGTTGCTCTATTGGAAGAAAACTACATCCAAACAATGTTATTGGGACTAATTTCCAAATCCTCAGTGTTTTACAAGAAAATACAATAAATTCTCTAACATAATTGTAGGCAATATGTATAAAAAAATACAATAAATTCTCTAACATAATTGTAGGCAATATGTATAAAAAAATTAAATAAACCAATAATTAATATTATTCCAAACCACAATTTCCATGTTTTGACAATATTTATAAGAAGATCTAATAGATGTCATTTCAAACTCAACAATATTATAAACAGATCTAGTGACAATTGGCATATATTTTGAGATCTAATTCAAACGAGATAAACAGGCTATTATAACTTTGTATGTAAATTTCCCACTCACCTGAAAGTATCCAAATATGAAGTTTGAATAATCATTTAGGCCAGCAATTCCCAAATTCTTGTAAATCTACAATTTATCTGAATAGGGGATACTTTCAGATCTGTAGATATGCAAGAAAATAGGAAGAGAGGGGAGAATCTGATGTAGAGCATCAATTCACATTCTTTTCCATTGATTCTTGCAATCTCTTTCAATTATATATGATTTATATTTCGTTGGTTGTATATGAATATATTTTTAATTAAGAAATTTGGTTTGAAAAGAAAGAAAAATGCCAGAGCTTCCGTGCTTCCTACAGATTTGTGTGGAAAAGAATAAAGCCTTACCCCCTTCATTTATAGGATTGGGATTGGCCATGAACCGTTAGCTTTATTTTGATTAACATCCATCTGTTCTGCATGAATGACCACTAATGCTGATTAAACGATAAGTTAAATTACTTATAAATGCTAAAACAAAGGTACATTTTCGGTTAAATATTACAAAATATTTATATGTTGTATCATTGGTTGTCTCCCCGTGTTTCGGGATGTGAAACACTCCGCCTTCGTTAAGGTCACTCACAAAGGGAATGCCTTAACTTCGGTGGAGCGTTTTAGGTAAAAGATGTAGATAAATTACAAGACAGACAAATAAAGCAGCGGAAATAAAGTCATTTTATAAACAATGTGATTCAGTCAAGCTTTTACAACAATGTTTCAATCATACTTAAAAGTAATGCATAGAACTTCTGTCTTGATTCAAAAACTTCCAAGTATAAAAGAAGCATAAAAATAACAATGATATTCCCCAATAAAGCATGAACCAACCATAGCAGTGGAAGAGAGAGTCCAAAGCAATACATCGACTATCTTCGAGCTTGGAAAGAAAACTGAGCTAAGAGGTAATATTTCCTCCCTGTAACCTGGGGGGGAACGGAAGAAAAGAGGCGAAACAAACTAGGTCAGACATAAGTCTGGTAAGTCCAGTGACTATCAGCATGTCAATAGGCAAAAGCATCATGACATGAATAAACTAAATATAAGACAATACCAAGATAACATGGATAACAAGATAACCTAAGATTTGTATAAGGTAAGATAAACTGAATGCACTTCTACTCTTTCTCTGCTTCGCTACTACCTTGTTATTCTGATTTTTATATCTCTGCACCACCTAACTAGTGTCCCAACTAGTAATCTGTATAAAATGATCATATGATAACGTGATCCCAATCCCCGCAATTGTGGTAGCCTTCAGGTGTACATCTATTGTGAGGATTCCACCTCAATCTGTGTAATTTCCATGAATATGTTAGATGTACCTTTACTACCCTATCGATCGGCTCCATACTTGTGTTAATGTTTCATGTGTCTGTGTCAATCGACCCTCTCTTGCGTGTATATACCCTGTGCTGGTCCTACCATAAGGTGTATCAATCCTTATGATAGTAACCCGACACGATTCAAGATGCACAGTGTATAACTACTGGTAACCAGTGCCTGCTTTTTCCTACTCCGGAGTATGTGCACGCCCGTAATCCATCGGAACCTACACTGACGTACCCCTTGCCGCTATTTTGACCGCTTATAATCAGCCCAGTAATTGTGCCCCACCCTGCCTAGTTTTAGGGTACCTTGATACATCTATGTGGGTTACTGCTGAAATGGGTCTCCGTTACTAGGGTTTCTTACTGGTTAAGTTTGTGGGCCTATATATACAAATATTACCCACCTACACGAGACGTACTTAACCCTCCAACTGATTCAAACATGTTTAATTAACGGTTAAGTTTGTGGGCCTATATATACTAATATTACCCACCTACCCAAATTTTACTTAACCCTCCTACTTATCAAGTCAAACTGTATTATTGGTTAAGCTTGCCTTAACCCTATCCACTTTGTTCATGTAATATTGTTAAGTGTTGTCCATTCATGTTAACTTAACCTCCCCGCACATCATGTTGTATTGGTTAAGTGTTTCCTATTAACTTAACCCTGTTCATTCATCATGTTAAATTGATAAAGTATTTCTCATTAACTTAACCTCATTCGTTCATCAAGTTAAATTGGTTAAGTGTTTCTTATTAACTTAACCCAACGCGTTCATCATGCTGTATTGGTTAAGTGTCATCAGTCAATTCAAGTTAACTTAACCCACCTAATTGTCATGTTACACCGGTTAAGTGTTGCCTTCTTGTGTTAACTTAACCCTTCCACGCATCCTGTTATATTGGTTAAGTGTTGCTCTCTTGTTTTAAATTAACCCTACCCATTCATCATGTCATATTGGTTAATGGTTTCTTATTAACCTAACCCTTCTCACTTGTCTAATTAACATGTTATAACGGTTAAGTGTTCTAAATTACTTAACCTCGCCTTCCTATCTAATTAACATGTTATAATGGTTAAGTGTTCTAAAATTACGTAACCCTATCTTCTTGTCTAATCAACATGTTATAACGGTTAAGTGTTGCCTTAGTTAACTTAACCCTACCATTCTTAACATGTCTTGTTCATTAGCATTAATTGATTTATTAATGCACCAACCTCTCACATTATATCTATGTTGTTGCGTTTACTAGATGTGCCGGGCAGTTTTACACCACAACTCAATCTAACCTCGTGTTTTTCTTGGGCATGATACACTAACCTCTCACATTAGATAGGTATTGTTGCAGTTAATGGATGTGCCGGGCGGTTCTGGGCAGTTTTACACCGCAACTCAATCTAACCTCGAGTTAGGCATGTTTATCTTTTAGCATATTCACCATACATGTCCAAGTCTAGATTTTATATGCTAGTCATCCCAAATTCACAAAACTAGTCATGTTCTAATTCTCAAGTTATATCTTAACAAAATTAATTTAAAGTTATGCCCCACATATTCACTTTCAACAGATTTCAGCCGATTAGTCAGTTTAACAAATTAAACCTCACTTAAAGTTCCATTAACATATCTCGCCTAACCATAAATTAAGCCTATAAACTTACACGCCCAAAATCTTAGCCATAATTCACAATACAACACATGCCCTAAGGTTTAGTCATATTGCACCGTACAAAATATTCTCCAAAAACCCCCAATCATGATTCATAGTATAAACTACGCCAAATTATAGCCTTTAATTATAGTGTATGCCAATTTACCCAAAAATCCCAATTTAGGCATGTTCATATTTAACAGTTATCCCTATCTTACTATAGGTTTTCATGCATAATCTCCTTCTTCCAAGTCATAAACTATTATACATAATATTCCCCAATTTTTAGGTCTTAAACCACGACATGTACTATGCCTTACATGTTTACAACTCAATTTACGTCCCAAATCCCAAGTCATATGTCCATTATACTTTATGCCTCAAATCTCAAGTCATATGTTCGATACACTTTAGGTTTTAAATACAACATGTGTTATGTCCTCAAATCAGTTACAAATCCGTTATGCCCAATTATACATAATTTAATACTTTTCCAGATTTTAGCGCTGGTCATGTCTAAATCATATATTACGCCCAATTTTAGCGTTGGTCATGATCAAATCATATATTACGCCAAATATTTCCCATATATGTTCATCTCTTATGAGATTTGGCTCAGGCTCGCAGTAGCCTAGCTATAAAAACAAAAAGGGAAGAAGGAAAGAAGAGATAAAGAATGGACATAAAAATATCAATGTGATAGATCCAATGGATATAGAAAGACAGACAGAAATAGGCATAATCTCAGATTCAGATTTATTATAATGTCAGAATCACAATTAACTTTTATTTCTGAAAGTAACATGAACTTACAAATTACAGAACGATCTTGAATTCTGGGATCTGATTTCTGAATTTGATTAGCTATTCCTTTGATGTAGACTTTGATTGTTAACTTGAAAACTATAATTTGATTGATTAAGGGGGAGGCTAGGTCACTTCAGGTTTTAGCAGCATATAAGCGCTTATGTATTCGTGTGTAGAAAACAATAGGTTTTGGGGTATTTTTGTAGGTGTATAGGGAGATTTAGAGCCTTCAGATCAGTCTAAAAGTCATCATAATTGTCCAGAGCAGAAAAATACGTCACACAGCGAATCAGGGAGCGACACATCCACCAAAACACGTCGTCCAGTGATTTCGTCCAGATCTGGAAAAGGGGTCGACTCCCCTCTAGGGGGTCGACACCTATGTCGACTCCCCTATAGGGGGGTCGACTCCTATGTCGACTCCCCTTAAGGGGGTTCGACACCTATGTCGACTCCCCCTAGGGGGGTCGACACCTGTTGAGCGGGAATTTTCCTGCCCACTTCCCTTCGGCTGATTTCGAATCATAGACCTGTTTTGACTTCCGTAATTATTTTATATGTATATATATACTTCCTTTGGCGTATACAAACTTCTAAGGCTTATAACTTCTTCATACGGTGTTCGATTTACGCAAACTCGGACTCTATCTCAAGCAGAATTCCAAGACGAACGCAATGGTGTAACCCATTTCCCTTAATCCTTCTTTTAAAGATTAACTATTCTTTAATTCATTACTTTAATATCCATAGGAAGTATGGGGTGTTACATTCTCCCCTCCTTTAAAGGATTTCGTCCACAAAATCTCCAAGTCAAGGATAATGTATCCTAACATCCAACATCCATCTACTCAACCATTCAATCATAAGCATCCATTGTCCTTAAAAAGATTTCTAATGCTTTCATGATCATATGCATAGTGTGTGTACATGTCCTTATCTAATGCAAAATCAGGCGGTCTACTGATTCAGTTGACCACCTTAATGTGAATTATGTCAGTGCCATGAGTCCATCATGTATGAAATTATTCCTAATCGTACTTTATAACTTCTACATGAGTGCTCAATCATTCATACAAATGCAACACCCATATGACAACACATCAAGTTTCAGTCCACATATATACACGTATATGCATATGCAATATGAAAGCGACTGAGCCGATCTAGTACCTAGTGTGTGTGTATATGCATCCACGAGCAACCACCAGCAACCACTTGCAACCATCAATCATAACATGTTTCAAATACATGTTTACATCCATTGGTTTCTACCTAAGGATCGAGGATTGGACCGAGAGGATATAATTAATAAAGACTAGCGAATAAACTTTACAGAAAAGAGAGATCAAGGATATACCCTCAGAAAGGGTATGATGCGCATATCTAGTCTTCAGTCTTCGAAGTCGCATCTTCTTGAGCTTCCCTCCATTATGCTATGACTGTCTTAATTTCATGATTTTGTAGCTTCTTAATTTCTGTTTCCCAAATATAAGTTGGGACTCATTTCACTGTCATCTCTCGTTCCACCTCTTCTCCTTCTAGTATACTTGGGACTACAACTGCTGCTATGTCATGCTAACATTCCCAGAACTATCTCTTGAAAATAAACAGATGCTAACCATGTTACCAAGTGTATATACTAAGATGATTAGATTCTTCTTTGTCAATCTAGTAGGTGGGGCCGATACCTTCATAAAGCCCTTAATTAACTTCCTATATTAGCCCGCTAGTCCAAGAAAGCTTCTTACTTATGTTGCATTCCTTAGGACCTTCCAGTCTTGCACCGCAACTACTTTTGCGGGATCTACTGTTATCCCTTCTTTGGGCGCCACATGTCCTAGAAGTCTTCTTCTCTCCAAAAATGACATTTTTGAAGAACTTCTCCTTAAGTTGATGCACTTGGAGGGTATCCGAGACTTCCTTTAGATGCAAAGCATGTTCTTCCTCACTCCAAAATATCATCCATGCACAAGCGAAATGAACCATCCGCCTTTGTAACGAATATAACTGGAGCACCCCATTTAGAAGTACTTCGCCTTATGAACCCTTTCTCAAGTAACTCTTTTACTTGTTTACTAAGCCCTTCCTTTCCCTTGGAGTCATGTATCGTATAGGTAATGCAACTGGCTTTGCATTGTCAACTAGATATATGCGGAAGTCTATCTCGCGTTTTAGGGGATAAACCGCTAACCTGATCAAAAACATCTGCGTACTCATGGACTACTCTAACAGATCACAAATCGTCGATAGATGCATCAAGTGATTCTAGGTAGTTAAGCCTAACTGATCCCTTAAGATCGCACGAAATCTCGAGGGTATTCCCAAGGCAAGTCGAAAGTCTAACTACCCTCCTTTCACAATTACTAGCTAACCAATCATGCCTAGAATCGACCCATAGCCCATGAAACCAAAAACATAAGCATTACACTTAAACTCAATATTTAACATAGCTATTCTCAAATCCTTACAATCCAAAGATAAATGAGCCGAACCACCAACCGGATTTGAGACAAAAATGGGATCTTCTGTTATACAAGTACTACGGTGTAGAGACTCAACTATGGAAGCAGATATAAACGAATGTGAAGCGCTAAAATCAAAAGAGTACTAACAGGATGATCAAAAGAAAAACTAGACTTTTTCAACAGAAACTTTATACCTCTCTCTCAGGTACGCTGGCGGTGAGAGCATGCACTTGTCCTCCTGAAAATCTTGTCCTTTGTTCTTGGCCTTGTCCTTAATTATATGACCCGTTATACCATAATAATGACACTTCCTCTTGTCTTAGATTTTTCTATTCTTTCCTCCTTCGTGAACTAAGTCCATATCCGTGAGTTTCTTATCTTTGGGTTGTGTTCCTTAGCCAAACTCCCTTATTCTCATCTTTGCCATCCTTGTGTAACTTGTTAACAAGTCTCTTGAAAGCTGCCTCCATCGCACGGAAAATCCTACAAAGCTTGGAAGAGAATTAGCCGCATGTGAAACTACGGAGGCTATATATGGAAGTTGGGCATTTCTTCGCCCTTTGACAGGTGTCGTAGTCTCATCAAGCCTACGGAACCATGCCGCGATGAGGTTACCTACCAGAAAGCCAAGAGCCCCGGAGACCCAGTAAAGAAGGAAAACAAGGATTCAAATAGAGGATCAAAAGATAATGCATATGGTTGTAGGGAATATGCCTTTAAAACAAAACTTTTCTTTAGAAAATGCTTTTTTAAAATCGTTTTGAAAATAATTTTTCAAATCTTTTATCTGATCTAGTAACCTTCAGCTCTGATACCAAGTGAAACACCCTACCTGCGTTAAGGTCAATCACAAAGGGAATGCCTTAACTTCGTTGGAGCGTTTTAGGTAAAAGATGTAGATAAATTACAAGACAGACAAATAAAGCAGCGGAAAATAAAGTCATTTTATAAACAATGTGGTTCAGTCAAGCTTTTACAACAATGTCTCAATCATACTTAAAAATAATACATAGAACTTCTGTCTTGATTCAAAAACTTCCAAGTATAAAAGAAGCATAAAAATAACAATGATATTCCCCAAGAAAGCATGAACCAGCCATAGCAGTGGAAAAGAGAGTCCAAAGCAATACATCGACTATCCTCGAGCTCGGAAAGAAAACTGAGCTAAGAGGTAATATTTCCTCCCTGTGAACCTTAGGGGGAAACGGAAGAAAAGAGGCAAAACAAAATAGGTCAGACATAAGACTGGTAAGTCCAGTGACTTTCATCATGTCAATAGGCAAAAGCATCATGACATGAATAAACTGAATATAATACAATACCGTGATAACATGGATAACAAGATAACCTAAGATTTGTATAAGGCAAGATAAACTGAATGCACTTCTACTCTTTCTCTGCTTCGCTACTACCTTGTTATTCTGATTTTTATATCTCTGCACCACCTAACTAGTTTCCCAACTAGTAATCTGTATAAAATGATCATATGATAACGTGATCCCAATCCCCGCAATTGTGGTAGCCTTCAGGTGTACATCTATTATGAGGATTCCACCTCAATCTACGTAATTGCCATGAATATGTTAGATGTACCCTTACTACCCTATCGATCGGCTCCCTACTTGTGTTAATGTTCCATATGTCTATGTTAATCGGCCCTCTCTTGCGTGTTGATACCCTGTGCTGGCCCTACCATAAGGTGTATCAATCCTTATGATAACAACCCGACACGATTCAAGATGCACAGTGTATAACTACTGGTACCCATTTCCTGCTTTTTCCCACTCTAGAGTACGTGCACGCCCGTAATCCTTCGAAACCTACATTGACGTACCCCCTACCGCTATTTTGACCGCTTATAATCAGCCCAGTAATTGTGCCCCACCTTGCCTAGTTTCAGGGTACCTTGATACATCTATGTGGGTTACTGCTGAAATGGGTCTCCGTTACTAGGGTTTCTTACTGGTTAAGTTTGTGGGCCTATATATACAAATATTACCCACCTACACGAGATGTACTTAACCCTTCAAACATGTTTAATTAATGGTTAAGTTTGTGGGCATATATATACTAATACTACCCACCTACCCAAAGTTTACTTAACCCTCCTACTTATCAAGTCAATCTGTATTATTGGTTAAGCTTTCCTTAACCCTATCCACTTTGTTCATGTAATATTGGTTAAGTGTTGTCCATTCATGTTAACTTTACCTCCCGACACATCATGTTGTATTGGTTAAGTGTTTCCTATTAACTTAACCCTGTTCATTCATCATGTTATATTGGTTAAGTATTTCCCATTAACTTAACCTCATTCGTTCATCAAGTTAAATTGGTTAGGTGTTTCATATTAACTTAACCACACGCGTTCATCATGCTGTATTGGTTAAGTGTCATCAATCAACTCAAGTTAACTTATCCCACCCACTTGTCATGTTACACCGGTTAAGTGTTGCCTTCTTTTGTTAAATTAACCTTTCCATGCATCTTGTTATATTGGTTAAGTGTTGCTCTCTTGTTTTAACTTAACCCTACCCATTCAACATGTCATACTGGTTAAGTGTTTCTTATTAACTTAACCTTACTCACTTGTCTAATTAACATGTTATAACGGTTAAGTGTTCTAAATTTACTTAACCTCACCTTCTTATCTAATTAACACGTTATAACGGTTAATGTTCTAAATTTACTTAACCCCATCTTCTTGTCTAATTAACATGTTATAACAGTAAAGTGTTGCCTTAGTTAACTTAACCCTACCATTCTTAACATGTCTTGTTCAATAGCATTAATTGATTTATTAATGCTCCAACCTCTCAAATTAGATCTATGTTGTTGTGGTTACTGGATGTGCCGGGCGATTCCGGACAGTTTTACACCACAACTCAATCTAACCTCGGTTTTTTCTTGGGCACGATGTACTAACCTCTCACATTAGATAGGTGTTGTTGCGGTTCCTGGATGTGCCGGGCGGTTCCGGGCAGTTTTACACCGCAACTCAATCTAACCTCGGGTTAGGCATGTTTATCTTTTAGCATATTTACCATACATGTCCAAGTCTAGATTTTATATGCTAATCATCCCAAATTCACAAAAGTATTCATGGTCCAATTCTCATGTTATATCTTAACGAAGTTAATTTAATGTTATGCCCCACAAATTCACTTTGAACAGATTTCAGCCCATTAGTCAGTTTAACAAATTAAACCTCACTTAAAGTTCCATTAACATATCTCGCCTAACCATAAATTAATCCTATAAACTTACATGCCCAAAATCATGGTCATAATTCACAATACAACACGTTCCCTAAGGTTTAGTCATATTGCACCATACAAAATATTCTCCAAAACCCCCAATCATGATTCATAGTATAATCTATGCCAAATTATAGCCTTTAATTATAGTGTATGCCAATTTACCCAAAAATCCCAATTTAGGCATGTTCATATTTAACAGTTATCCCTATCTTACTATAGGTTTTCATGCATAATCTCCTTCTTCCAAGTCATAAACTATTATACATAATATTCCCCAATTTTTAGGTCTTAAACCACGACATGTACTATGCCTTACATGTTTACAACTCAATTTACGTCCCAAATCCCAAGTCATATGTCCATTATACTTTATGCCTCAAATCTCAAGTCATATGTTCGATACACTTTAGGTTTTAAATACAACATGTGTATGTCCTCAAACCAGTTACAAATCCGTTACGCCCAATTATACATAATCTAATACTTTTCTAGATTTAAGCGTTAGTCATGTCCAAATCATATATTATTCCCAATTTTAGTGTTGGTCAAGTCCAAATCATATATTACACCAATTTTTTCCCAACGTACATTCATCTCTTATGAGATTTGGCTCAGGCTCGTAGTAGCCTGGCTATAAAAACAAAAAGGGAAGAAGGAAAGAAGAGACAAAGAATGGACATAATAATATCAATGTGATAGATCCAATGGATATAGAAAGACAGATAGAAATAGGCATAATCTCAGATTCAGATTTATTACAATGTCAGAATCACAAATAACTTTTATTTCTGAAAATAACATGAACTTATAAATTACAGAACGGTCTTGAATTCTGGGATCTGATTTCTGAATTTGATTAGCTATTCCTTTGATGTAGACTTTTATTGTAAACTTGAAAACTGTAATTTGATTGATTAAGGTGGTGGCTAGGTCACTTCAGGTTTTAGCAGCATATAAGCTCTTATGAATTCGTGTGTAGAAAACAATAGGTTTAGGGTTATTTTTATAGGTGTATAGGGAGATTTAAAGCCTTTAGATCAGTCAAAAAGTCATCAGAATCGTCCAGAGCAGAAAAATACGTCACACAGCGAATCAGGGAGCGACACATCAGCCAAAACACGTCGTCCAGAGATTTTGTCCAAATCTGGAAAAGGGATCGACACCCTATAGGGGGGTCGACACCTATGTTGACTCCCCTATAGGGGGGTCGACTCCTATGTCGACTCCCCTTAAGCGGGGTTGACACCTATGTCGACTCCCCCCAGGGGGGTCGACACCTGTTGAGAGGGAATTTTCCCGCCCACTTCCCTTCGGCTGGTTTCAAATTTTAGACCTGTTTTGACTTCTGGAATTATTTTATATGTATATATATATATATATATATATATATATATATATATAATTCCTTCGGCGTATACAAACTTCTAAGGCTTATAACTTCATCATACGGTGTTCGATTTACGCAAACTCGGACTCTATCTCAAGAAGAATTCTGAGACAAACACAATGGCGCAACTCGTTTCCCTTAATTCTTCTTTTAAATATTAATTATTCTTTAATTCGTTACTTTAATATCCACAGGAAATACGAGGTGTTACAGGATGCCCCGTGTTGGGATGCCTCTTCGGAGATGTATATTACATATTTATGTTGTATTGGATTTTTCCGAACGTCCTCTGTACAAAAGAGACTCTACCGATATTTTTAAAAATTTCGGGGGTTAGAAAATTTTCTAAACAAAAATCGTATACAGAAAATATAAGACGTTAAAATTAATTCAACTGAAACACATCATGCATGCAATTAAATCGAGTGTATAAGCCACATATTGATAAAATTTATGTAGAATATAGGGTACATTAGGATTTGAATATAAGTTGTTCACTTTTCCCTATAAGAAATTGCAAGGATGCAATTTTGTTAATTGGGGAAGTCTGTAACAACCTTGTTTTTCGTTTAAACTTTATGCATGTTTAATGAAAATAAAAATGTTGAATTTGAATTCGAACGATTTGTTAATTGGATAAATGGACTAAATTTGATAAAGTAGTTTGTGACATTTTTTTTTTATATATATGATTGAAATAAATGGAAATATAATTCTTTTAGATTGAATGTTGGATTATTAAATAAATACCGAGCGTTAAAATAAAAATTATGTGAGAGCAACAAACAAATAATCGAACAAGACGTGTGTTGAATTACAACGGATGTAAAATAGTTTTAGAATTGTTAAATAATTTTATATAAATAAAAAATAAGATAATATATATTTTATGGAATAATGGATTAATAAATAAGTCAAACAAGTGTTGAATATAGTGAAGTTTGTTAATTACTTAGTTGTAAACTACAAAATGAGTTAGGTACAGTTTTGCATTAAGATTGAAATCTATTTGTGATTAAATTTAAAAGGTAAGTATAACATAACAAAAATATAATAATAATAAACATCTAACATAAGCCCATTGGAGCCGAAAATCTAGAAATGTCTTTCCTGGAGCCACTTTCAGATGTCTCTAATAACACACATGCAAAGGAAACAAAAAAAATCCCGTCTTCCCCTTTTTTTCATCTTAACCCTGAAATCAAAACGGGAAAAAAAAAAAAAGAAGGGACTGATGCACAATTTAAATTCACTGCCTATGCTGGCGATTTGGGAGGAGGCGCAGCTTAAGGCGCATGCCATGCCTGTGTTGTGGGAATTGGAAGGAGGTGACAGAGATATTAACAACGAGGGGGACCGTTGCCGCTTAGGGTGTGATGCCTGGAACAACGTGGAGATGAATCCACCAGAATTGGAGTGCGGATTTTTCTTATGTGGGGGCTGCTGTGGAGTGATTGTCGAATAGAGTGCTGGAGTTATTTTTGGCAAGGGATGCGTGAGTGGCAACCATTTCTTTTGAAATTAAAGCGCTATATCAGTAAGTTATCCCCTCACTCACATCTATGTCTTCTTCCATAATAGTTATATATGTTTGCATGTCATTATTTGATTTGATTGAATTGCTTGGATGATTGAATTGGTTGAATTGATATTGTTGTTGTCTAATTGTTTATAAGTTTAGAATTGATTGATGAATTTTATGTTGGTTTGATGTCCGTATATAGAGGGGAAGTTATCAGTTTTGTTTTTGAATTATATTTATATAAATTATTTGTTTTGATGATTGGTCTATTGAGTGTTTATAAATAAATTGAGAAACAGGTGTGTATGTATGTATATAACAGCAATAACCCAACATTTTAGATTACGAAGTATAGACTATATGATGTAATGTAATTCTAAATATTGATTTGTACATCAAATTACAAATAGGCTTAATCTAACCATGTGTATCTATGTATGTGTATATATATATATATATACTTAAGTAAATGTTAGCGTTTAAATTATTTGTTTGATCTTTATGTAAGTATGAAAAATTAATTTGATCACATGTATCTTTCAAGTTTATACCTCTAATTAATATTTTATCCTAGAATAATTCTATTTGGTTGTTTGACTACTTAAAATTTCTTACCATTACTCAGAATAAGTCAACTAAGAAGTTTCATTTTTATCATGTTATGCAATAGTTTTTGACAATATTTTACATTTTATTGGATTTATTTTTCTGTACAATATATTTTATTGTTCGCACAAATTTGTAATGAAAGTTTATGTTTCTCATATTGAACTACATTAAATATAATTTAGCTTATTTTTTTATGTATTTCGATGAATAAGAATGGGAATTAAACGATTTAACAAAAATATGTGGTATAGGACATGTGTTTTTGCTTTATCGCTTAACATCGGACTTGTATGATCGAAACCAATTTGATGTGATATTTTGAAATGTTCAAGAGGTTGCCAAGTTTTAGCAAAGACTATTGATTTGAAAACTTCTTTTTTGAGTATGCTCGATGACGAATCAATTTAGATGTGTTTTATGATTGCTGATGAAATGAGGAAATTTTGATGTTGAAACAAATTTTAACTTATGGTTAGGAATAACCTTCACGATGTTTCTTATAGTTGCCAAGGAGATGAGGCAAGTTATTTTTGATGAATTAATATTGTTTTGACATTTATGATAGATTTTACTTGTCTATGGGACGAGACAAGTCACGATGTCATCAGTACTCGTCATGAGAGTGAGAGAGAGATGAGACGAGTTGGGCATCTCTACACTCGCCAATGATATGAGGCAGTGTATATGTTTGATGATTTTTTATGATGGTTTTTCTAATGTGGCATCAACTAACGATTAGTAAACCAACAGGTGCGAACATATGGTATGGGACATACGTTAACGCTTATTTAGTTCCCGTTCAAGAAATTGAGACACATTCAAGATGTACTAGTACTATTGCCGAGTACACGATTGGAATCATCACGATGATTTTTACTATAGCCATCGTGCTGATCACGACATCTGCGACTCCAATCACCACGATGTTATTACTCGGATTTTGTGACCAAGGGCATCACGATGTTTCGGCTATAGTCATTAAAATGTTTATGGCCCTAGTCATCACAATGGATGGTACCAAGATGTAGTACTAGTCAAGATGTAAAGCACGAAAATTTTCTACGAAGATTTCACCTTTTGATGATGATGTTTAAACATGGCCTTAAGTATGAAAAATGCTACATTTATATTATGTTTGTGGTGATTTTGATCATGATTTCTTTAACCCTTATTGAGTTTGTGTGATAGATTATGATGATTTGATGTTTCTTTATGAAGTTATTGTATGGTTCTCATCCCTTATCCACTTATAAATGTCTTCAAGTGAAACCATATGCATGTTACTTATTGAATTCCCTTGAAATGGATAGATGAATCATTGATGCCTCCTTTCTTATGAATGATACGATGAATAGTATATCGTTTCGTTGACAATAACGGAGAGCTTATTACTAAGATTCTTACTACTGATAAGTTCTAGCTTGCCTGACCTGGTGTGCTTATCACTCGGGTTAGACCGTGTTGCAGGAAAAATTGGTAGCCATAAATAGTGATTTATTGCGATGTGATGTTTTGGTGTATCGCCAAGCATTGTTACATTAAATTTGAGATACTTGGAGTTGATATAGTTTCTCACATCCTCCACCGACATTCGATGATTTCTCCATGAATTTATCTATCGATGTTTGTTCTAGTATGGGGAGGATATTATGTTTTTGGTGATCAAGTGATAATTGGATTTATTTATTGATTGGCCATTTATGCATTGTGATATTCTTTTTGGTGTTGATTCTAGTATATATTTTAATGGATTTTATGAAGGATAATTATGGAATAAATAAAGCCATACCACTTTCGGTTATTATTCTTGTTTAGATAATCCAAATGTTTATATTAACTATAATGGATTTGGACATAGACTAATTTGTTTATTATTTATATAATACTCAGGTCAGACCGAGACATTTCAGGTCCAGGGACATTGAGACTAACTTGAATTTCACTGGGATTAGAGGAGTATAGTTGATTAGTATCATACTTACAACTTTGTATTGTATGAATTGATGTATGGATATTGATATGTAAAACATTAAATGTGTATAAAAATATTAAATATGATATATTTTATTTTATTTTATCGCTACGATTGACTCTATGATCTCTGTTTTCATGTATATTCTGTATTGTTCTGTTCTGGAGGCACACATGTAATTATTTTGTACCAACATTGAGTCCATAAGGGAAAGTGATATTTCAGAAATTTTAATATGTACCAGTATAAGTCCAAGAGAGCTTACACGTGTGTACCCCTATAGCCTCATTCTCTGTAATACTTGGCAGTATTACTTCGTAATACTCTTAGATAATATGGGTATAGAGGTGGGGTGTTACAACAACAAAACAACAACACCAAAACTCCTTAAACAATGGTTATAAACCATGAGATGTCTTTCTCCATGGCTAGAGCGCAAACCAATTTTTATGATCTCTGATTAACCATATCATGGTAGCAAAATCTCAATCTCGTGTTACAAACACTGATGGTGTTAATGCAGGTTTCCACATCACCACCTCTTTAAGAGAGAATTTGTAATGACAAAAGAAACCTACCACAAAACTGCTTCTCATGGAAACACACCTAATATTGTTTGAAGAAAAAATGAATAGGTGAATGTACAGAAGGTCTCCATGAGATGGCAAACAAAGACAACAAGCTAAATCGAATATGATATGGCACCAAATGATGGTTACGCTATCGATCAAGCAAAAGATTAAATTCTGCATCATGAGACAAATCTAGTCATAACTTCTCATTTATAGAACGATGTGTTAAATAGGTCACACGTCTACATAGGTAGTTCGAACCTAGATTTCCAAACTCATTACAAAATCTCATAAGCTGGTCAAGCAAAGGACCATTCAAGTGCACGTAAAACACGGATGCCCCTAAAATCTCATTGAGATTCTCTTTAGAAAAAATGTCCAAATATAGCTTTATCTCCTGGTGATGATCGCCTTTGTTAAAACCCTATCCTAACAAGATATAACAATTTCGGATGCAGCACAAACAACAACCTATTCTAAGATCCTGAAGTAACTGACCGGTGCAAGTCCAATTGCCTCGACAAATTTTCTTAGCCCTACAGCGGTGAGACCTTTTTCCTCATTCCGATCCAATAAGTGATCTCTCCCTAAGGATGAGGCTTAAATGGTGCGAGTAAGATCGGATAGCGCAGGTGGGTATTATGGACTAAGAAATGGTCGGAGAGAAGAAATTAGATCTTGCCGATCTTGGAGTACTAGTGAGGCAAGATTGATGCGTAAACTAGCGCGGGAAAAGAGGATACGAGACAAAATCAAAGAAAGAGAAGAAGGATAAGAATATGATTCGGCTAGATGAAAGAGGAAGGACGAAAGAAAGAAATTAAGGGGTGATTTGGACACAAATTTTACGGTTGAGTCCTATATCCAAGTTGTACCAAAACTCATCAACTAATTGACCGTCCTAGTATAGCACTAAACGATAAACTACCAAATGGGCTTTAGACAGAAGTTGAGCCTTGGCCTTATTAGGCCGGATTAATATACCAATCATCCCGGGTCATCTATTAAGATTAAACGTGATCCGAAAACATTTATCCTCATCACGTCGGTATCAAGGACCGTAGTTAAACTCCGAACCGTCTCCAAAGATTTATAGTCTAAATAACATTGCTACGACCACACAATGAACAAATTTAAAATAGGAAATTAGCTAGAAATCCGAAATAGGATTAAAACGGATCTTCCCCTAACTAGCTAACATAAAACTAAATGATTAGAAATCAAATACCCAAAGATCTGAACGAATGATTTCCCTTAGCCTTTTCGAAGGAAAATTTAGAACTTTCCAAAAAATGGAGTTATATTATAAACTAATGGTTTCATATTTATAAATCCAATTTACTATCACTATTATTATTTATATTCCAGTTTATATTATAAACTGAAAAATCTTTTCGAAAATGTTGGAGCTTTAAAATCTTTAGGATTAATTGCGATAATTCCAATAAACCATTAAATATATAGGGAGGTGGATACTACAAATCACAAGGAATGGATATTCATTATTCTTAAGTTTAGTGGTATATTCCTTGTCATTTCTTATTCCCTCCTTCCTACTAGTCGGATTATACTCACTAAAATTACACAAATTCCTAATAATTTTGAAACACGAATGGATAATTTAAAAACCATATCTTTATAAAACTAGGTCGTCGTAAAACCATTTTCCAAAACCGTATTTCAAAACTTAGAAAACCCATTTTTATTTTATTTTCAAATAGTTTTTTTTTAAATAAATTTTCCTCCAATACAAGGCTAAGAGCTCAAATGAAAATTTCAACAAAGGTAGATTCGAAAATTCAACGAAGTAACAACTAGATATACCTCGTAATTATATTTTCGAAATGGGTATGACATACTACTGTGAATTTTCCCATTTTGGATTGAGCAATGGTCTTAACCCGAACTACCAACGAAAACAAAACCCAGAAATCGCGACTATCTCGGTTGTAGCTAGATTATATATATATATATATATATATATATATATGTTTCCAGTCTCCCAACTCAAATCATCAGAATCCACTATATGTTGTTCTCATGCTCTTCAAGACAAGAATTCCAATTACTTTGGGGTGAGACAGAATTGGCTAGAAACCCAAACTCAAAATACATCAACTCTTAATCGCTTAAAGCCCATTTTAATATAATTAGGCCCATGACTAATTCATCGTAAAAATAAATTTAATTCGAGTATGCAAGACGAAGAAAAACAGAAAGGAAATCGAATTATGTTCTCTCATGAGTCCTAATTTAACTAATTCCTCTGATCGTTAACATATGCTTTGATACCAATTATAACACCCCACACCTTTCTCTTCTCAAATTTTGACAAAAATCAAAATTGAACACGTCCAAGCATGGAGCGTGTAAATCTCGTACCTGCAAATAAATGGGCATGAGCATAATCAAAGTACGATAAGATAACTCACAGTGGAAACGAAATAGAATAGACTAGTATTAACTCAAGTAACTACCTTTTCAAAGTAATTCACTTTGCCAATACCGAGCATGAGAGAGAACGAGAACCGAAAGCCAAACTTAAGCACCTACAAGAACTCGACCTTCTCTATAAAACCTAGGTGGTTGTAATGAGGAGGGTTCAAACAACAAGATTCTAGTGAATAGGAAATGCACAACACATATTACAATACACAGATGTACTCCATTTGGTTCAACCCAAGATGTATGCCTACCTAGGTTAGTTATTCTAGCCTAACCTTGTTAATATTTACGCGTGACTCTAACTACCCTTCCCAAGGTGGTATTTCCTAAACATGATACCAAGATAGAATGTTTGCGCATATATTTAGGAAGCCTATATACTAGAGCATGGCTGGTTATTCAGTCGAGGGTGGACCCCTAATTACGGAGTTTCTATATATATATATATATATATATATATATATATATATATATATATATCCTTCACTCATCCTTTATTATTTAATGCCTCACTATTAATGACAAATAGGGTGGATTATCCCTAAGCGCTTAAGATCCTAAGCGGATCTCTTGGTCACTTATTATTCCTCGATGACTTATTAAATGATAACATAAGTAGAGGACACTAGCTATGGGGCCCTACTAGTTAAGGCTTCCGTCATTCACGCATATACCCTTTCCCTGCTTAAGGTGAGAGAGAGAGAGAGAGGGTATTTTGTCATTTTCTATACCATCTAGATGATCTTACTAGATAACCTCCTTAGTCGCTTATTGCTTCCCATAGGATAGGTAGCCATATCTGAAGTTTTTAGTTTCCAGTTTTAAGTAGGCCCCCACACACTCACGCTATTTAAGACCCCTAAACTGAAAGACCTACTTTCAGGTGGACTCTTCAACCCTAGACGCTAAAGATCCAAGAAGCGGACTATACATGAAGGTAATTAAGTTCATACCCCATTAGCCTTTAGTACCTTTCCCTATTGGGATAAAGTAGGCTACGTCATTAAGTCCTTTCTGTTTAGTTTCTGTTCACGGAAATATTGTTCGCACATGATTTATCATCACGAGTTCCTATGGTTAATAAAGTTTTACATCATTAACCTACTAAGCCTAATTATAATTTTAATTATAAGTTCTACATTAATTAGTATAATATGGAAAGTTATATCCTCCTTACCCTAGGGTATTTATTTGATTATTTCCCTAGTTTGACTACACAACAATCATTACCCATAAATCCCCTTTTATTTCATTTATTTCTATTCATATATTTATTTCCATTTATAATCATAATGATCATATTTTCCTAAGGTAATTATAAATCCTTAATTACCATTGATTACAATCAATGCCATTTATGAGCCTAACAACTATAATTTCCCTAAGACATTAATTACAATGGAATATCCTGTTTTATCAGTCCCGAAATACCTATTTATTGTACCCCAACTGACATTACTATTTATTTATTTATTGTCTGTTACACACACACACACACAGAAACACACACACACACACACACACACACACACATATATATATATATATATATATATATATATATGTCACCAGACCCCTCACATTAGGCCGACCACTTGTGGTTGCTGGATTTGTCGGGTGGTTCTGGGCAGACTTCTACCACAAGTTGAGCTTAACCTTATGTCTTAGTGTATATGTATATATATATTTATGCACCAAATCCCTCACATTAAGTTGACCACCTGTAGATGCTGGATTTGCCAGACGATTCTGGGTAGACTTCTACCACAAGTTGAACTTAACCTCGTGTCTTAGTGCAATTATTATTTAATTCCCTAATTGGGGTTTGCAACATTAATCCTAATAAATTTTAGGAATTTTAACAATTGGGCTTAATTACCTAATTCACTTTATTTTCCCCCAATCAATGTCAGTTATTTATTTATGGTCCTATTTATAGCAATCAATTATATTAATTGCTACAATAGTCACCACAAATATATTAATTAAATATGGATTACATTTATATGTATGATTCCATAAATGAATACCTTTCAAACATTCAATATAATGTATAATATATCGATATACGTAGATTCAGATGGATAATTTGTATATATTTATAATTTGCGCGGTCAACGTAGTTATCTTTCTTTATTATTATTTATGGTTAAATTTTATAATTTGGGTTAATTAATAACCAAACAAAACTTTTTGCATTCAGTCTTGCCGAAAAGTTCCAAATCTTACAAAAAGTTTATTAGTTGTAAGTTATGCCCAATTTTGGAATGCAAATATTTCAAACTATAATAAATTTATATGTTTATGTATATTCTGGAATAGTTGATGCAAACTACGCACAAATATATATATATATATACACACTTCAATTTACACAATTTTTCCTTTTTTTAAATCTTTTTGTCATATCTCTTGGGCACTCAAAATAATGTCTTTTTGTTAAAAAAGAAGAAAACAACATATTTACAACTACTAAACCATAACCTCAACAATATTAAACCCAAATACGCATATATCTTTCTATTTATTTATTTAAAATCGCATAATTCACCATTTCATCTTCTTAATCAAAATCTCATAATTTATCTTTTTAACACCGAAACTAGAGATTTGGCAGAAAACTACATCTAAACAGTGTCATTAGGACTGATTTCCAAATCCGTGGTGTTTTACAAGAAACTAAAATATATTCTCCAACATAATTATAGGCAATATGTATAAATGATTTAAATAAACCTTCAAGTAATATTATTCCCAACCACAAATCACAATTTCCAAGTTTTGACAATATTTATAAGCAGATCTGATAGATATCATTTCAAATTCAACAATATTATAAACATATCTAATGATAATAGGCATATATTTTGAGATCTAATTAAAATGAGATAAATATGCTATTACAACTTTGTATGTAGATTTCCCATTCACCTGAAAGTATCTAAATCTGAAGTTTGAATAATCTTTTAGGCCTATAATTCCCGAATTCTTATAAATGTACAATTTATTTGAAAAGGGCATACTTTCAGATATGTAGATATGCAAGAAAATAGGAAGAGAGGGGAAAATTTGATGTAGAGTGTCAATTCACAGTCTTTTCCATTAAATCCGATAATCCCTTTAAATTCTATATGATTTGTATTTGATTTGTTGTATATGAATATATTTTTAATTAAGAAATTCGGTTTGAAGAGAAAGGAAAATGACAGAGCTTCGCTGCTGCCTATACATTCGTGTGGAAAAGAATGAGGTCATACCCCTTTATTTATAAGAGTGGAATTGGCCATGAACTGTTAGATTTATTTTAATTAACATCCGTCCATTTACATTACAATATAACAAAAAAGTTCCTCAAAACCTAGCCGTCACTGGGCTGTACAGGCTAAGAGCGGTCGACCGCTTTATACACGGGTGTCGACCGCCCTTGAGCGGTTTTTCCCAGTGAGGATTGGTTAAAGATGGAAAGATATGTATTAATTATTTTGTTTATTTATTTTTGTCTGTTTTTCATATGTCGTCCATAACTTTTCATATGGACTCCGTTTGTGAAACTCCAAACATGAAAGTTGACTAGAATTCTTAGACGAATGCATCGGTTAAAGTTTCATGGTCAAATTCCATTGTTTGTGGAAATTCCTACTTTTGACATTCTAATTAAATAACTAATCTATTGTCAAAATTCCGGGTTGTTACAGGATTGAAATATACTTATACAGAAATTGAATAATATAATTATACTCATTTCTTTACATTTCATTACATACACTTTGTATAGTATTACATTAAGGGGAGCTTTATAGTTTCTAGGATTAGTTAAAATTTCAAGATATTTTTTAACATATATTGTTTGATTTGGTTTAGATTATTGTTTTAAATGGAATAATCTAAACATAACAAGTTACATAATTAAAAGTGATGTGGTTTGACTAATTTAAAACTTGAATTTGAATTCATGGTCTGACTAAGATTTAAATTTCTTTGGTTTAATTGGATGCTTGTTTGTATAAAAAGTTTGTATTAGATTGCTTTGACTTTAACTCTTAGTCTGAATACTGTCTCAATTTTTAGTCTAATTTTACTTGATACATATTGATATTAGAACTACTTTTATACTGGATATTAGGTATTAAAATCATATTAGTCTTCGAACAATGTCTTAATTTTATGAGGAGTAGAGGAGTATTACGGTCTTGATAGTTATTTATAGTTTTTGTTGATGACAATGGGGGAGAATGATAAAATAAGGCTTAAGTTAAGGGGGAACTAGTAGTTTTAGAAGAAGTTAATGGAGTAAGATTTAGTAACTAGAGAATCAAGACATCAAGTATGAATATTTTATAAACCAAGGTTGTCATCATCAAAAGGGAGAGATTGTTAAGGAACAAGACGTTGATATAATGGTTTTGATGGCAAAAACCTTGTTTCAACTTTGTTTCAATTATTACTGTTATAAATATATACTAACAATATTTTGTAAAATACATATATGTGTACATATAGGAAATCTATGCAGGTATTTATCACTGAAGACTACACACAGTTCAGAGAATCAAGATTTAAAAATAGAAGAGTTCAAGTTTCAAGACTCATGAGTATCAAGAAATCAAGAGTTCTAGAATTACAGAGTAAATATGTCTAAACATATTGTTAAAACTCTAATTAACACTGAATTTTGGCTTCAAACTTAATTCTGATTTCAAATTCTTTTTCAAATGATTTCAAAATTATTTACTTGATTCTAAATCTTGTTTTCAAATGATTTCAAAATTACTTCTTATTTATAAACATATACATCTTTATTTTGAGAAATAGTTTAACTCCTGAAATTTATTTGTGATTCCTATTTTCAAATTTATGCTCAATAGATTTTAACTTAAGTTTTACTTACAAATTTATTACTAGTTTTATTATAATTGCTTATGTTTTCAAATTTAGATTTTTATATTAGTTTTCAATATTCATAGTTTTATATTTATACTTTTATATCATTTTGTATTTAGTTTTTAATTATTTTTATTTCTTCTTTATATAAGTTTTAAATATATTTTGCTTTAAATAAAATGTTTTAATATAATGGAATATAGTTTGTTTTAACTCAGGAATCACAACAACTTATTTTAAACTTTATTTACTTTGTTTTAAATTCATTTTTTAAATTTATACTAGCATATATAGGCGTCCTACTTTTTGTATGTCAACATACCAACGGTTATGCAGTTTTTTAAATTTTGAAAAGAAGTGTCTTTTGAATTCTAACCTTTTATGAAAGTTCGTGGCCATTGGAAAACTATAAATACCTTCCAGAATTTGAAATTTTTAATCACTTTTCATTATCTTCTTCTTCCCTAATCATACCACCATTATTCCTCTAGATTTCTTAACTTTTTGCACTTATACTCTGCCAATTTCGATAGAAATCATATCATTCTTCTTCTCTTTCAATTCTAAATCAAAATCTCCTTGAAATCCAAGTGCTAATCAAGAGTTATAGGTTGTTTGTAATCAAAGATCTCAAGATCCAGTCTGATCGAGTCAATACAATAAAAATTGATAAGAGAAGGGTGTGGTCCTTCCGTGCATAAAGTGACTAGGTGCGATTGTGTTTTGGAAATCGATTGGGTGTAAGTTGTGGCATGTAAATCAACTAAGATTCACAATACTTGGAATCAATCGGGTATGCCCTTATATCCCTAAAATAAAGGGTTGTTATTGGGTATTATGAATAAAAATCTGCATCAACCCAGCGTTTTGTGGAACTCGATGTAGGGGAGTCCCGAACTAGTATAAGATCCTGGTGTGCACTTTCCTTTTACTTCTTTTACTTTTATTTTCTGCATTCTGTGAATGATTCTATGTTTTTTAATATCTGTGATCTGCATGCTATTTTGTTTAATCCAAAAAGATTCCAAGAATTTAATAAATTCCATAAAACACTATTCTACCCCTCTAGTGTTTAATTTGCCTTAAGATCCTTAATCCGCATCTTCAACATAACTCATTCCGTTCCTCATAACGCAAATTCTTTACCGCCAGGGTTCTCACTTTTTGAGACAAATCTGGCCTAAATTTAAAGGCAAAAAGATTTACTAATATATATATATATATATATATATATATATATATATATATGTATGTATGTATGTATATGTATGTATACGCCCTTTTAAGGGACAACATCTACAGAGGCCATGGAGGTATGCTTTAACCATGGTGAGTTTTATAATTATTTAGATTTTTGATAATTTAGATTAAATTGGCAATATAATAGTTGTAGAGTTTCTATAGATTTTCTTTACAATTATATTATAGTTTATCCTAATTTTCTATAAGTTAATGGTCTTCTATAAGTTTCTTTCTGTTAAGTTATTTATGTTTTTCTAGTCGTTTTCATATAGTTATATTTTACATATATTTGAATACTATAAGATATCTTCTCAGTCTTCTTCCTTCTTTATGCGTTTGACAATAATTTTACAGTTTCTGTATTTATTTGTGGTTATGTCAAAGATGTGCCCGAAATTTGTAAATATTAGCATATTGATGATGGATTTAAAATGACTTATTTAATCCTTTTGTTTTGTGCTCATGGAAAAAAAATTAAAGTAAAATTATACAAAAGTGAATTAAAGGATTGATGCTAAATTTATAGATAATGAGCATGAGACATAAGGCTAAAATTAAAAAGGAATCGAATTGAAGTAGGTAACTATAGTAGATTTGCTATTTAGTTATGACATGGGTTATAATTGGAAAAGACCGAACATATTTGCAAAGTAGCATTATGATAATTTTTATACACACATAGAAATCATAATTGATAGATTGAACTAAACTGCAAACATAATAACATGAAGGTTATAGTTGAAAAAAAAATGACGGACATGCTAATTATTGACATGAACTTGAAATTGTGGTTAAGTTAAATATACGTGTATTGGTTATGGCCGTTCCCACATCAGTTGGTTAATTCATGAAAATAAGAGACCTAGATTAATAAGCATATTAGTTATGCTCCGTTCTGACAACATGGGGATGAGTGGGAAAAATAAATGGCCAACATGTATGCCTTAGATCATAGGGAATCTTGGCAAGGTGAAAATTTGTATATTTGTTTGCTATGACCCATGCCGAAAGCATTCCTTTTCAGGTTTATCGCCATGGTCTCATAAACGATGGATGATGGAGGTTGGATGTGCGTATGCTTATTGGGGGTAAATAAGGGGTCAACAGAGATAATATCGTGTGTAGATGTGTTCCAATGATGAAATGAGCATGCATGTGCATCGAAAACGAAAAATAAGTCATTACTGCGACCTATACTGATTTGTTATGTCTTTACTGATGGGTCGGGTTAGATAAAGCCTGAAATCCATAATGACATAAGCTACCATGTAAGGTGGTAGACAAGTAGACGATCAATGGGTTGTAGTAGGAAATTATCCTAATTATATTTACTATATTTTGTAATTGAGAAAGCGCAAATAATTAAGTAATCTTTTGAATTCGATAAACAATCGAAAAAATCTATATTCGTATGGTTCAATATATTTATTTATATATAGTCCCAGTATGTTTTACTTTGTAGTTGTGCATGAACACTTACCTTGAATGACACTAGAGCTTTTATCATGTCTATTTCCCTTTATTTATCAATCGTCCAAGTAATTATACTGCAAACCAGAATTTATGTTTAACCCACTCGTATTTCTTCCTTTTTCCTTCCCCTAGTAGAATTATAGGGTAGTGATTGACTGATACTAGCAGCTTTGGACGATTAAAGATAGAAATCTTATTTGCTTCCATTTTATGACAGCATATTTGTCATGGTCTGAATTTGTACTTGAGAGAGGAAATGTTTTATTTAGTACTCTGATTTGAACTAGGATTATGTAAGACATATTTTTTTTTATTAAAATTTGTTTTGTAAAGCATTGTTTTTTGAATATAAGTTTGTTGAAAAATAAATGTTTATGCTATTTTTATATTATGTCTATTTAACCTTAGTCTTTGTGATTAGTTCCTTTGTGCCTACAAATCTTTACATTCCTTAGTATGACCTTTACTAGAAGTACAAAGGGGAGCGAGGAGTTTTATTTGGTATCAGAGCCTAAGGCTATAAGATTCCTAAAAATTTGTTTAAAAGTCGAAGTATTTTTCCAAAGGAAAATAGATTTTCAAAACAATACGTGTTTTTAAAGGTAAAAGTTTTACAAAAATCTCTTCAAGTCCATCTTCTTTATTCATTGAGTTATCTAATATAACAACTTATATAAGATTACCTATGAATATTAAGGTCTTAGAGCCCTATAGGTTAGAGTTTTGATTTGTGGATAAACCAATTTAATCCATTATTTGTGGATTCTTTGTGAAACTAGAATTAGGAGATAAACTAGCTAATTGACCCATATTAAGTAGTGATAAAGCAGCGTTATAGGTCAAAGATTGCGAGATGACTTATGAATATCTTAAGGATTCAGGAAGGTATTATCAACTTCAAAAATAGTCAATGTGGGCACTACGCCGAGAGTGTTATAGGAAAGGTTTTGACCAAAAGAATCCAGTAATGGAAATGAGTAAAGGTTGGTAGAGAAGGTGTTATCTATCTTCTGAACTTTCTAGATCTCATATTTTATCTAATTTAGGAGGACTACATTCCTTTATCTTTGATTCACTAGTTGGGGGGTGGCTTCATGGAGCTATACACATTTATATGAGACAGACCATGTAGGGAATTTGTATTGCAGACCTATAAAAGCTATCCTTTGCAAATATAGCAAATCCCATAATGTGCATTAGTGGAACTAGTTGATTTTTTGCACTTAGGCCTTTTCCAGGCCTAGTAGTAGGAGGATCGGCATGGTTATTTATGCTAAGTTAGAATTTGAAACTAAAGATTCTGGATATAAGGAATGGTTGGGGCATTTTCGGGCATGGGTTGGCTTTAGGTCTAGATAGTTTAGCCATATAATTGGTCGTCTAGATTTTTACATCCATAGTAGAGTTTGACTGGGATGCTTATGATATGAGATTTTCGAGATAGGTAAATTTTGAAAATGGATTTGTTAGCCACATATTGGGCTATTTTTACTACAAGGGAGAGTTAACAAGCTTGGGTATGTAACGATCCAATGGGTTAATCATGTTGATTTTCTTAGTGCATCACCAAGCATTATCGGTCTGGTTCATGTTGTGCTAGACTTTCCGAATATTGGAAGAGGTTAATAGGTAACCTCCTAGAAAAGTGATTCATTTTCGAACTTATAATTATGAGAATGCTAAATCTGTAGCATACCAATAAAGCACATAAATCTAGGGGGAAAATGAGACTAGAGTTTCATATCTATGTCTGGATTCTTTTCTGGATATAGAGTGATTGATATACCATTACGAGGTGTGGATTGGATTAATGTTTAGAGTGGTTAGCTATATGGTGAGTCATCTCATATATTGGGAGGGGGTTGGTAACGTATGTGTATGCATGTTAGATGCACCCTAGGATTGACCTATGAAGAATCAGCTGAAATTGATTATGTTACATATTAGACCCATATATTGGTAGACTGAGTTTGGTACTTATGGCAGGAGCATTCTGCATGTGTTTTGAGAAAGTCATTGGACTTCAGACACAACATAAATAATTTGGGAAAAAAATTAGGGAACTCTAGAAAAGATTGGTAAGAGTACGCATTCTTGGATGAATGACATCGCTAGTCTTTGCTACGAAAAAAGATAGTTCCTTTGAGTCTATAGTGATTATAAGTAAATTGTTGTGGTAGAACCATTACTCTTTGCCTTATGTAGATAGTCTCTTTGATTATTCAGAAGAAGCCAGTTCCTCCCGTAGCAGGATTTCTTTGCTTATGGTTTCCACTAATTTTTGGGTATTGGAAAGGATTAGAGATGGATTTGTTCGTAGAACATCCAATGGATTTTAAGAGCAGTTGCAATACTTTTTGGACTTGATTGTGCCTAAGTCTAATTATTGACTTGTGTAGTGTAGCGATTGGTGAGGATTTTAGTAAGTTGGTAGGGATCTGTAGGAAACATGTTGATATAATCAAAGATAACAAGGGATAAATTTGTTATTTAGATAAGGAATTCAATACCTATAAGCACATGGTCGCAAGGACAAGTTATCTAAGAATTGCTTTTGAAGGTAAGAATTTTTCTTGGATTAGTGGATTATTATGGAAATATTATTGATAGTTTTTTTTTCAAAATACAAATTTTCTTGACCTACCTCACTGAGAAGAGTTTAACTTTAATGGATGAAAATTAAAAAGATATATTTTTTAGAGTTCTGATTAATACATTGGTATCAGTTCTTCTTAGTAACATTAGTAGAGGACCAATGTGGGTAGTTACCTTGGAATGATTACTATTAGTTTTTCAGTTTGGTTATAGGAGCGTTTCTTGTTATGAAAGGTTTGAAACTTCAATGACCATAGCTTGTTAATTTGCTGTCCTTACAAGAAACTGAACTTAAGACGATAAGGATTAATTAAGTTCAAGTGTCCGATGATTTTTTCTTGTTGTGCTCTATGTAAAAGTAAAAACACATTTGACCTTAAATTTTTTGTTTTTGGTATTAGGGTTCTTAGGTGGAAGCATTGGAAACATATGTAGCTTATACTAAAATACCTTGTAGTCTGTTAGGGTACGATCTCTAAGAATGAAGAAAACCAAGACTAAGTCTAAATATAGCAATTAGAATCTAAAAGACTTAAATCGGAAGCATACCTTTAAATTTTGACAGGATTTGAGGATGAATTTCACCATTAGTAACACTCAATGGTTGAGAGTTTGGTGTTTATAAAGGTCATGCCATTTGGGCATGAGACTAAGATCCTAAAAATTACTTTTGAAGAAAAGTACCTTATAAAGATAAGTTGATACATAATTTTAAGAATCAAGTTGTTAGAACAGATCTTTATATGACCACCAGATTGGAGTGACAAATAACATTGGCTAGTAAATAAGCGAATGAATGTTTGTATAAAAAGGGTTTAAAGATTTCAAATGGATTAATAATAGGGTGAATGATTGTATTCCAAGAAAGAATACTAAGAATGTATCAACCGTCGTCTTTAGTGGTAAGAAAGGCACGTTTATTACACCAATGCATATAAATACTCTAGTTTTTTCATTCTGAGAGGTTAACTCCTAAACCAACATGTCATTCTCTTAAAGCATTTGTAACCGCATTACCTTTCGCCAGAATATAAGAAATACCAAAATCATATGAAGTCGAAAACTTTAACGATCGGTGCTGCCGAAAATTAAATCCTTATCAGAGAAAAGATATTTCAAAGACTTATGGTCTAAGAATAAATCAAACCTTACTTTTAATAGATAATGTCTCCACATCTTCAGAGCAAACATAGCTGGCTCTAATTTAAGATTATGAATATGGTAATTCATTTCATGCGGCTTCATCTGCCGATTAGCATACGCAGTTTTCATTCTACATTAATACTGCACCTAAGCCGATACCACATGCATTGGTACATACAATCATTTCTTCATTCCTATTTTGAATAACTAGCACCAATGCACTCAACTCTTCCCTCAAAGTCAAAAGATCGTACTCGCACTCACCATTTTATTCCAACACTGAAACCAGGTTTAGGTGAAGGGGTATCGGAGCACAACCGACACAAGTGGTGAGCAAAAGTCGGACGCACTTATTTCGACATAAGAATATAGAGCCACCAAAAGAGAACGAAGGCCGGTAGATAACTAAGAAGCAAACAAACAATTACCAAAATCGGTTGATCTACCATCGATATCAGTGAAAGGATGGAATCTACTACCGAAATACAATAATAGGAATAAGCAAAAACAATAGATTATCAACGAAGCTGAGGCTCCAATAAAGATGTTATCGCTACCAACAGGATTGGTGCTGATACCGAAAGTAATCAACCAAAATTCACTACCAAAGCAGAAGAAGCAAAGCGAAGAGGTCCTAAAAGTAAACAAGTCTAGGAGCTATAAAAACTGATACCAAAAGCAGGAAGTCTAGGTATCGATACCAGAAGATGGCAGCAAACTGGTTTCGACACTGAAGCTGGCCAACTGAGAGTTGTCCCCAAAAGCATATGCCTCGACACCAAAACCCAGAACCATGGGAAAGGAGGCACGTCACCAAGCTCGGATGAAGTGTGTAACATCCCAATTCCATTAAGGTCACTCGCAAAGGGAATGCCTTAACTTCAGTGGAGCGTTTTAAGTGAATATAGAATAGAAAATCAAAACAAGACAGATATAAAGCAGTACTTGAAAATTTAAAACTTTATTTATTGCAGCAGAAGGTAAATATGTTTGGTTACATCATCAAAAACCATAAACCAAAGTCAAGTACTTAATATCCATCTTGATAAAACAAAGTACATAATCCCACTACTTCAAGTAGCCATAAAGAGAATGATAGGCTGAACTTTACTTCGGCAATCCAAATCCAAGTGCTCCCAAAGAGATCCCAATCAATCTCCACTAGTACTAGTCCCACCCTTAGAACCCGGGGGGGAGGGGGGGAAGGAAGAAAAGAGGTGGAAACAAAGGGGGTCAGACATAAAGTCTGACGAGTGCGATAACTCTAACAACATAATTATTAAAGCAATATGATAAGATATAAGCTAGAGAATAAGGTAATGACTGTGTGAACCACAAGGGTATGGCAAGGCAATTAAGAGAAACAGAGATAACGTAAATGGTGCTTCCTAATCGATATAAGATAATTACTATACTCTACCATACTGTACCATACTGTACTATACTAACACTAACTGCACCCCTACTAGTCACTCTAGAATTTTGATCCCTCTTGGCTAAATAGAACGATGACAGCTTCGTGTACTACTAGGTGTACCCACTATCCTCCACGTTTGACTGTATATCTCTAGTTGCTATCATAGGTACCCAGCGTGTACCTATCCCCACTAGATGTACCCCCTTCAATAAGTACTAATGGAGATTCTATGTACTCCTAGCTGACGTCATAGGTGCCGCCTACTCCTATCTCCACTAGGTGTACCCCCTTAATAATTATTAATAATAGTGGTAGCTTCGTGTACCCCTAGCTGACTACATAGGTGCCGTCTACTCCTATCTCCACTAGGTGTACCCACTACCCTGCCCCATTCGATCGGCTCCCTAACTCGTAGATACCCGTGCTGGCCCCATAGTTGGGTGTATCGCTCCCCAAAGTGGCAACCCGATACCACCAATAATGCACGGCTTATACCTACACGATGCAACAACGTCTTACCTACCAGCCCGGGCTCACACACGCATTTGAACTCGTTGGACTTGCGTTGCCACCGCTAACCCGGTTTGGCCTCTTACAGTCGATCCCAGTATGCGTGTTCCGTCCTCGACTTGGGCCGAGCCCACAAAGATACGAATGGGTTACTGGTTGAAACGGGCCCCCATTACTTGACACAAGCTATCCACCTAATCTTGGTCCCCTCTAGTACATCCCACTTAACCCACTTCTTATTCATGTTTCAATTACATGTTTTAAATTTGGTTAAGGGTTTCCATTAGTAATTCCACATGCCACCCAAGGCACGCACTTAACCCCTATGTCCCACTTACATGTTTTACCTTTGTTAAGTGTTACTAATTGTATTTCCTCATGCCACCCAAGGCACCCACTAGATTCTACATGCCACCCAAGGCACCCACTTAACCCCCTCATTTCCCACTACATGTTTATCTGGTTAAGTGTTTCTTAATTTATTAAGACCGTAACCTCATAAAGACCTCTCACATTAGACTGGCATTTGTGGCAGCTGGATTTGCCGGGCGGGTCCGGGTAGTCTTACACCACAAACGAGCCTAACCTCGTGTCTTTACAACTGTTACGTATTTAATTTATGCCTATGACCTCTCACATTAGACTGGCATTTGTGGCAGCTGGATTTTCCGGGCGGGTCCGGGCAGTCTTACACCACAAAAGAGCCTAACAGTGTGTCTTAGACGATTAATTACTCCTAATTAATCATTCCCCAATTTGAATTGCTTTCCCTATTCAAATTATCAATCAATTCCATATTTAACGATGTCCATAATTGACTCAATTATGTCCATCCATTTATGGTATGTAAAATCATACCAATTTTCACCACAATTATATTTTATGCCTTTTAAGGCATTTATGCTCATCTATTTATGGTATATAAATTATACCAATTTCATTACTAATTAATTTTATTCCTTAAAATTAATTACATGCCTTTTTAGGCCATTACATGCCAAATTCACAATATGTGTATATCCAGTATTATCCCCATCGTACCCCCGTCATTCGTTTGCTTAACATGACATATACATATTAGACTAACAAATAATCTAATACTAAAAAAGGAATAAACGTCACAAAGTCACATACACACAATAATAGATTTAATTTGCATCTAACCTGCTATTAAGAATTACAACATACTTGCATAGTCTTTGTATTATCAAGGATCCAAAAACCATAGATCTAAAAGGTGTGAACTTGCATGTATGAACATAGTTTTACACCCAACTAGCCTAGGTAATTATCACAAAACTTACATAAAATATGTATGTCGTTAACCTAAACATAAAGGTGTTGTCTTGCATAACTATGGATCAAATAAAAGGTGTTAACCTGAGTAAACTATGGATCCACATAAAGGTGTAAACTTGCATAACTAGGCATGTCATAGATTCAACATAAAAATGTCAACTTGAATATGGATCTAAA
Source organism: Allium sativum (assembly GCA_030737875.1). NCBI lineage: Eukaryota > Viridiplantae > Streptophyta > Magnoliopsida > Asparagales > Amaryllidaceae > Allium > Allium sativum. The sequence continues at coordinate 441,269,552 of CM060923.1, read as the reverse complement.
CTTTAAAGGTGTGAACTTGTGTGTGTATATATATATATATATATATATATATATATATATATATATATATATATATATGAATACAATTATCACTTAAACTTGCATATGAACATAATACCTATACGAACTAGCATATGTTCCACATCCATATTCGCACAAAAACTAATGTTATAAACCTAGGTGGTTGGATTATAAAAAGGGATTCATTAACACAAGTTAACATCATGCACTACTAGCATATATTTTAGATCCAAACTTACATAACATCATATACAAAACTTGCATAACATCATATGTGAAACTGGCATAACATCATATATAAAACTTGCATAACATCATATGTGAAACTGACATAACATCATATATAAAACGTGCATAACATCATATGTGAAACCGGCATAACATCATATATAAAACTTGCATAACATCATATGTGAAACTGGCCTAATATCATATATAAAACTTGCATAACATCATGTAATACGAATCAAGTTAACATATATTATTAAACATATGAATTAGATTCACAACCACAACTTATAATCCAACGTATATCACATCATAATTAATTTAGCAATTATTTTGTTAAGGTGATCGAACTCACAACTCAAAAGCGTTCTTGAGTTCTGAATTCTGATTTCTGGAGTTGAATTAGCGCTCCTTTGATGAAGATTCGTTGTTAGAGTTGAAAAGGATTGAATTTGATTTGCTTTCTTCCTCTCTAATGGGCGGCGGCTATTCTGAGTTGCAAGGTGACGGCATGGAGGCCATGAATCCAATTTTGTTTTGATTTTTGGGTTTGAGTCTATAGGTGTTTTTAGAGAGTTTAGGATTAGTTTAAGCCGTCCGATCAACCCAGAATTAATCCCAGCCAATCAGAGCAGATCAGAAACCCTAATGAGTCGGCACATAGTCACAGACAGGTCATCAATCAAATCTGCCCGAGGGGGGGGGGGCAGGTCGACCCCCAGGTCGACACTATGGTCGACTTGGTCAGGGCAGGTCGACCCCCAGGTCGACCCCTAGGTCGACCTGGCTCTGGCGGGAATTTTCCCACCTAGCCTGTTTGACTCTGAATTTTTGAAATTGAAATCTATTTTGAATTTTCTGAAACTTCCGATCGCCATAACTTCTTCATACGAAGTCCAATTCACGCAAACTCGGACTCTATCTCAACCAGAATTCCGAGACGAACACAATGGCGCAACCCGTTTCCCTTAATTCTCACATCTGAGATTAATTATTCTTTAATTTAGTTAATTTGACTATTCAAAAATCCGGGGTGTTACATTCTCCCCTCCTTAAAGGATTCCCCCCCCCCCCCCCCGAAATCTCTAAGTTAAGGAGAATGCATATCCTAACATCCAAACAATCATCAAACACGGGCATCCATTGTCCTTATAGATTCCTAATGTTGTATGAACATATGCAAGAAGTGTGTGTATATGTTCCTTATCTAATGCAAAATCAGGCGGTCTACTGATTCAGTTGACCTCCTTAATGCAAACCATGATAGTGCCATGCATCCATTATGTATGCGAAGAACCCTATCGATACATATCATTTCTACTTGTATGCACAACCATTCACCAAAATGCAACATCCATATGATGGTACAACCATTATACATCCATTTCTTAAATATGTACACACATTTATATGCAATATGCAGTATGAAGTGACTGAGCCGATCTAGTGCCTAAAGTGTGTGTATATGCATCCACGAGCAACCACTAGCAAACACTTGCATCCACTTGCATCCATCATACATAACATGTCTCAAACACATGTTTCAACCATAGGACTATCCTATCTAAAGGTCAAAGATACTAACGAGAGGACATACTAAAGATAAGTACGAGATAAGAGATAAAGGAGAAATTAAAAGACATACCCTCGAAAAGAAAAGGGTATAATGAACGCATCTTCGCTTCCGTCTCCAAAGTAGCGTTGCTCTCATCATCTCCCCATTGCACTTTGACTAGTTTGACCTCTCGATTCCTCAACTTCTTAATCTCTGACCCAAGAATGCGCGTAGGATCTCGTCGAATCATCGCATCACGCTCGATCTCCACCTCTCTAAGCAAGCTCGGCTCTACCACTTCCGCGGTCTCGTGTAAGCACTTCCTCAAATGTGATACATGGAATACGTCGTGTACACTACTAAGTCTCTCGGGCAACTCCACTCTATACGCCATCTTCCCAATCCTTTGCTTAATAGGAAACGGCCCTACGAACCTTGGTGCTAACTTCCCAACGGACCCAAAGCGAATGACGTTCCGTAATGGAGACACCTTGACAAAGACCATGTCCCCAATATCAAACTCAAGATCTGACCTCCTCTTGTCTGTATAAGATTTCTGTCTATCTTGCGCCGTCTTCATCCTCCTTCGAATCAAATCGATCATCTCCGAAGTCTCTCTAATCATATCGGGTCCAAGCAAGATCTTATCCGTAGATTCCCATCAACATGTAGGCGAACGACATGGCCGTCCGTAAAGAGCTTCGAATGGTGCCATGCCAATGCTAAACTGTAAGCTATTATTATATGAGAACTCTACAAACGGAAGATGTTCCTCCCATGTACCTCCGAAATCTAAGACACATAATCTCAATAGGTCCTCTAGAATGCGATTCACCCTCTCGGTTTGGCCGTCCGTCTGAGGATGATATGCGGTGCTCAAACATAACTGAGTCCCTAACGCCTCTTGCAAGCTCTTCCAAAACTCGCTAGTGAAGATGGGATCGTGGTCGCTCACTATGCTAGAAGGAACACCGTGCAAACGAACTATTTCTCGAATGTATACGGAGGCTAACCATGGAGCAGTCCTCTTACTCTTCACGGGAACGAAATGGGTGCTCTTAGTAAGTCTGTCTACCACGACCCAAATCCCCGTATTACCCTTCCTCGATCTTGGTAACCCGTCAACAAAGTCCATCGAAACACTTTCCCACTTCCATTGTGGGACCTCTAATGGGTGAAGCAATCCATCGGTCTTCTTTTGCTCTGCTTTTACTTGTTGGCACACTAAGCATCTAGCGACATACTCGGCCACATCCTTCTTCATGTCGGCCCAAAAGTAAACTCGTCTCATGCCCACGTACATCCTGTCCCCGCTGGGATGGATAGTCATCTTCGAACGATGTGCATCATCAAGAATGGTCTTCCTTAGGTCATCGTTTTTTTTGGTACACAAAGTCTACCATCCCTACGTAACCAACCCTTATCATCTAGGGTATACCTACGGAGATGGCTCGATGACTCCCCTCTTTTGAGCTTTTCTACTAACTCAACCAACTGTGGGTCGTCCCGCTGTGCCTCGCCAATCCGTCCCAAAAGCGTAGGTCTGACCTCAAGGACGCTAGCAAACTGGGTACAAAATCAATGGATGGTCTAAAGTCAAAGGTAGAGATAAACTCTAAGCTACGCCGCTCGACAAACAAAGGACTCAATGTCAACTTTTTCCTACTCAAGGCATCCGCCACAACGTTACCCTTGTCAGGGGTATATGCTATCTCGAAATCATAGGACGCCAAGAACTCCATCCACCATAACATATCTCCCTTCCCTAGAGACCACATGCCCTAAAATACTCACTTCTTTCCTCCAAAAATGGTATTTTGGAGAACTTAGCTTTAAGCTGGTGCACTAGTAGGGTCCCTAAGCTTTTCCTAAGATGTAGGGCATGCTCTTCTCTGCTTCTAGAGATCCCATGCAAAATCGTCACAACTATCCATCTCTCACCCAGACCCTCCTAGTCGAACTCGACATCCCCCAAGTGCAAGCCCCAAAGGACTAAACCAATATCAGACAAACACCCAAGGGATACCTCCTTCGAATTCAGACGACCTACGTGAGATGATACTAGTAAGACAGCCAACCAACTGAGCACTTGACCGACCCTGGCTGTCCTGGCCAGTCTTGCTCCAAAACCACCGCTGATTACATAACTGGCTTTGCTTAATCTATTAAGCACATACGAAAACTTATTTCGCGCCTCTGGGTAAACCCCGCACTTTATCAATGACGTCTTCATACTCACGAACCACACAAACAGACTCCCAATCATCGTTGGATGTGTCAGAAGATTCTAAGCAGCTAAGCATCACTGAACCCCTAAGGTCACAAGAAATATGAGGGTCTTTCCATAACGAATCAATAATCTAACTACCCTCCTTTCACAATCTAGGATGGCACCCCGCCTGGCTAGCCAATCCACCCCTAGAATCAAACTATAGACTGTGAAACCAAGGACCAAGGCGTTGCATTCAAATCCAACGCCCAAGATAGACACTCTCAAATCCCGACAAACCATTGAAGGATGAGCCGAACCACCAACAGGATTTGAGACTAGGATGGGATCCTTAACTAGACTAGTATTTAGGTGCAGTGTTTCAACTAACGAAGCAAATACTAACGAGTATGAAGTGCCAGAATCAAACAAAGTTCAAACAGGATGATAAAGAAAACCAAATTTCAACCTAGACGGTCCTACCCCCATCAGGTATACCAGCCGTAAGGGAATACAACTACCCTCCAGAAGATCATGTACTTTGTCCTTGCCTCCTTGGACAATCCTAAGGTGTCCTATTTCTCCAAAACAACTAGCCTTCTACTTCACATTCTCCATTACTGATCTCCCACCAAGATGAGGTTTCGTCCTTTGTTAACCAAACAGCTATTTGAACCTTCCTCCCATCATCTATCTTAAAGGCATCAACAAGCACTCCACTTCCTTGGGCTAACTTCTAGCCTGACAAACGTCTAAGTCCCTTGAAGTGGTTCTCCGTCCTTCGTACGGAAGTCCTTATTTATCTTAGAAAAATCATCTATACGCGGAGGGGGAAAAACTCAAAAAGAGAAAGAGGAAGAGATTCAAAATGGAGAATCGAAGGAAGGATATATGGCTCTTGGGGATTATGTTCTTAAAATAAACCTTTCTTTCAAAAATACTCTTCTAAAAACATATTTTTGAAAGTATTCTTTATAAAAAAATGCTTTTGAAAAATAGTTTTTTGAAATATCTGTTCTGGTAACCTTCAACTCTGATACCACGTGTAACACCCCACCTCCATTAAGGTCACTCGTAAAGGGAATGCCTTAACTTCAGTGGAGCGTTTTAAGTGAATCTAGAACAGAAAATCACAACAAGACAGATATAAAGCAGTACTTGAAAATTTAAAACTTTATTTATTGCAGCAGAAGGTAAATATGTTTGGTTACATTATCAAAAACCATAAACCAAAGTCAAGTATTTAATATCCATCTTGATAAAACAAAGTACATAATCCTACTACTTCAAGTAGCCATAAATAGAATGATAGGCTGAACTTTACTTCGGCAATCCAAATCCAAGTGCTCCCAAAGAGATCCCAATCAAGTTCCACTAGTACTAGTCCCACCCTTAGAACCTTGGGGGGGGGGGGGAAGGAAGAAAAGAGGTGGAAATAAAGGGGGTCAGACATAAAGTCTGGCGAGTACGATAACTCGAACAACATAATTATTAAAGCAATATAATAAGATATAAGCTGGAGAATAAGGTAATGACTGTGTGAACCACATGGGTATGGCAAGGCAATCAAGAGAAACAGAGATAACGTAAATGGCGCTTCCTAATCGATATAGGATAATTACTATACTCTACCGTACTGTACCATACTGTACTGTACTAACACTAACTGCACCCCTAATAGTCACTCTAGAATTTTGATCCCTCTTGGCTAAATAGAACGATGATAGCTTCGTGTACTACTAGGTGTACCCACTATCCTCCACGTTTGACTGTATATCTCTAGTTGCTATCGTAGGTACCCAGCGTGTACCTATCCCCACTAGATGTACCCCCTTCAATAAGTAATAATGGTGATTCTATGTACTCCTAGCTGACGTCATAGATGTCGCCTGCTCCTATCTCCACTAGGTGTACCCCCTTAATAATTATTAATAATAGTGGTAGCTTCGTGTACCCCTAGCTGACTACATAGGTGTCGTCTACTCCTATCTCCACTAGGTGTACCCACTACCCTGCCCCATTCGATCGGCTCCCTAACTCGTAGAAACCCGTGCTGGCCCCACAGTGGGGTGTATCACTCCCCAAAGTGGCAACCCGATACCACCAATAATGCACGGCTTATACCTACACGATGCAACAACGTCTTACCTACCAGCCCGGGCCCACACACGCATATGAACCCGTTGGACTTGCGTTGCCACCGCTAACCCGGTTTGGCCTCTTACAGTCGATCCCAGTATGCGTGTCAAGTCCTCAACTTGGGTCGAGCCTGTAACACCCCAACCCCCGCTATGATCACTCACTAATGGAATGCCATAGCATCGGTGGAGTATTTTAGTGAATATAGAACAGAAAAATTACAACAAGACAGATATAAATAGTACTTGAAATTTAAAACATCATCTCATAACAGCGGAAGTAAACATGTCTGGTTACATCATAAACCACAATAAAAGTCAAGTACAATATCCATCAAAATAAAGAAGTACATAATCCCACTCTCTCATACAATAGCCAGGACAAAAGAAAAGATAACTGGGTAACTGGAGCTTTAAATCTATCCGAGCTCCTAAAGACAGCAATCCGATCAAGCTCCACTACTGCTAGGATCCACCGTAGGACCTGAAGGTTGGGAAAAAGATAAAAACAACGGGGTCAGACATAAGTCTGAGCGAGTCCTATGACTTTAACAATACAATCATTAAAGTAACCAGAGAAGACATAAACTTGACATACGGTAATGTCTGGGGATGAGTGGCTACACTAAGCAGCTTGGTAGACTTAGGATAAACTAAGATAACTGTAAAGACGCATTTACCCACCCAAGGATAATTACTACACTGCACCACACCAGTCATTTCTACTTAAAGGTTGATCCCTCCCAAGGACTTAGAAAATCTCCCCGGTAGTCTCGTATACCCCTAGCTGACTACATAGGTGCCGTCTGCCCCTATCTCCACTAGGTGTAACCACTACTCCCAAATGATCGGCTCCCTACCGTAGATACCCGTGCCGGCCCCACAGTGGGGTGTATCACTCCCCAAAGTGGCAACCCGATATAATTAACGGTGCACGGCTTATATCTACACGATGCAACAACGTCTTACCTACCAGCCCGGGTCCACACACGCATATGAAACCCGTTGGACTTGCGTTGCCACCGCTACCCCGTTTTGGCCTCTTATAGTCAAGCCCAGTACGCGTGTCCCGTCCTCGACATGGGTCGAGCCCAATAAGATACATATGGGTTACTGGTTGAAATGGGCCCCCACAAGCTACCCACCTAAGCTTGTCCTTCATCTAGTGTAACCCACTTAACCCTTTTAATAATCATGTTCACTTACATGTTTAAAATTTGGTTAAGTCATTTAATTATATTTCAATTGCCACCCAAGGCACCCACTAGATTTCCACATGCCACCCAAGGCAACCACTAAATTTCCACATGCCACCCAAGGCACCCACTTAACCCCTCATGTCCCACTACATGCTAATATGGTTAAGTGTTTCTTAATTAATTAAGACCGTGATCTCCCATAAAGACCTCCCACATTAGACTGGCTGTTATGACCGCCTGGTTAAGCCGGTAGGGTCCGGGCAGTCTTACGTCATAACAGAGTCTAACCTCGTGTCTTTACTTTAATCACGTATTTAATTTATGGCTAAGACCTCTCACATTGGGCTGACATTTGTAGCAACCGGTTAAGCCGGTAGGGTCCGGGCAGTTTTACACTACAAATGAGTCCAACCTCGTGTCTTAGTCGATTAATTACACCTAATTAATCACCCCCATATTAATTATCTCTAATTAATATCAAGTTTTTCATAACATGGGTAGACCTAACTCAATAGGTAAATTCCCATGGGGTAGACCTAACTCAATAGGTAAATTCCCACTTATGTTAATTTATTTTTATGGTATGCTTAATCATACCCAATCATACTTTTATTAACATATTTATTAAACCCATCGTTCCCCACGTAAATCGTTCTCATTTCATAACATAATAAAGGGAAGATCCATCACAAATATCATGGGTTTAACCAAATCTTAGCATATAACTTTGTCATGGGTTAAGAGGATGTCAACTTGCATATATGAGCATATATTAACCCAACTACATTTAACCCAAACTTGCATATTATCATACACATGACTTGCATAACATGTTGCATATGAACTTGCATATTATCATATATATGACTTGCATAACATGTTGCATATGAACTTGCATGTTATCATACACATATCTTGCATAACATGTTGAACTTGCATATAAGCATTCTCAAAACTTGCATAACATGTTAAACATACACATAACTTGCATAAGCATTCACATTCTTGCATAAGCATCCACATACTTGCATAAGCATGCATAACTTGCATATCATGTTAAACTTGCATTTAAGCATACACATAACTTGCATAAGCATTCACATACTTGCATAAGCATGCATAACTTGCATATCATGTTAAACTTGCATTTAAGCATATACATAACTTACATAACATCATACACATAACTTGCATATGAACTTGCATAACTCACTTGTTAAACATGCATAAACCCACTTATTAAACATGCATAAACCCACTTGTTAAACATGCATAAACCAACTTATTAAACATGCATAAAACCTCTTATTAAATATGCATAAAAATAGGAAAACATAGAGTAGCATATCATTACAAATGATTCAAACACACTAATCCGCATTTAAGACCATAAGTCTCATTACACCCAATCTACTTACTTTAGCAATTGATGTTAAAGTGATAGAAACTCACCAAACCCAAGATTAGCAAACTTATGAAGTGGAATTAGTTGCTAAATATGAAGATGGTGATGATTAGAGATTGATTAGAGAGTGATTAGCTTGCAACTTCCTTCATAAACTAGTGGAGGCTCTCTCAAGTTTGATTTTGGCGGCATGAGGCCATCATTACTATTTTTAGTATGGATTAGGGTAGGTTTAGGGTGTATTTATAGATTAGGTGAGTGTTTTAGGCCCTTAGATTAACCCTAGGTTAGATTAGGTCTGTTAGATTTAGGAAATCTCTAGAACCCAGCCCAAGACTCAACCAAAAACCAGATTTGGTGCACCCAGATCAACAGGGCCGACACCCTGTGTCGACACCCCTGTCGACAGGGCTGTCGACATCCCTGTCGACATGCCTGTCGACACGGGGCTAGGCGGGAACTTTCCCGCCACCTCCGCTTTTGGCTCCAATTATGTTTTAAAACTGAATTTTAAATCTGTTTTTAATTTTGAATTTTCTGAAAACTTCTTTGGGCCATAACTGGGCCATACTGACTCCGATTTACAAAATTTCGGACTCTATTCTGCGTATTTTTCCGAGACGAACGTAATGACGCAGCCCGTTTCCCCCAATTCTTATATTTGAGATTATTTATTCTGCAATTAGTGAATTTTAGCATTAACCGAAATTCGGGGTGTTACATTCTCCCCTCCTTAAAGAATTTCGTCCCCGAAATCTCTAAGCTAAGGAGAATGCATATCCTACCATCCAAACAACCATCTACTCAATCCATCAAACACGGGCATCCATTGTCCTTAAAACAATTTCTAATGATGTATGAGCATATGCAAAAAGTGTGTGTATATGTTCCCTACCTAATGTATGAACATATGCAAACCATGATAGTGCCATGCATCCATTATGTATGCGAAAGAACCCTATCGACACATATAATATCTACATGAGTGCACAATCATTCACCAAAATGCATCATCCATATGATAACACAATCACTAGACATCCATAAATATAGCTTCCTACACACAATTTTATGCAATATGCAATATGAAGTGATTGAGCCGATCTAGTGCCTAGAGTGTGTGTATATGCATCCACGAGCAACCACTTGCATCCACATGCATCCACCAAACATAACATGTCTCAAACACATGTTTCAACCATAGGTTTACCCTATCTAAAGGTCAAAGGTACTAATGAGAGGACATACTAAAGATATGATAAGTAATAGACAAACGATAAAGGAGAAGTTAAAAGACTTACCCTCAAAAAGGAACGGGTACAATGAACGCATCTTTACTTCCGTTTCCCAAGTTGCGTTGCCCTCGTCTTCTCCCCATTGCACTTTGACTAGATGAACCTCTCGATTCCTCAATTTCCTAGTCTCTGACCCAAGGATGCGGGTAGGAGCTCGTCGAATAGTCGCATCACGCTCTACTTCCACTTCTTTAAGCAAGCTCGGCTCTACCACCTCTGCGGTCTCATGTAAGCACTTCCTCAAATGGGACACATGGAATACATCATGTACGCCACCAAGTCTGTCGGGCAACTCCACTCTATATGCCATCCGTCCAATTCTTTCCTTAATGGGAAATGGCCCTACGAACCTTGGTGCTAACTTCCCAACAGATCCAAAGCGAACCACATTTCGTAACGGAGACACCTTGACAAAGACCATGTCCCCAACTTCAAACTCAAGGTCCGTCCTCCTCTTGTCCGCATAAGATTTTTGCCTATCCTGCGCGGCTTTCATCCTTCTTCGAATCAAGTCAATCTTCTCAGAAGTCTCCCTAACCATATCAGGCCCAAGCAAGATCTTATCCGTAGATTCCCACCAATATGTAGGTGATCGACAAGGCCTTCCATAGAGAGCTTCGAAAGGAGCCATACCAATACTGGACTGAAAGCTGTTATTATATGCGAACTCCACCAATGGAAGATGCTCTTCCCATGTACCTCCAAAATCTAAGATACAAAGCCTCAGAAGGTCTTCTAGGACATGATTCACCCTCTCAGTCTGGCCGTCCGTCTGAGGATGATATGCGGTGCTCAGACATAATTGAGTCCCCACTACTTCTTGCAAGCTTCTCCAGAACTCGCTAGTGAAGATAGGATCTCGATCACTCACTATGCTAGAGGGTACCCCATGCAATCGAACTATCTCTCGAAGATATACTGAAGCTAGCCATGGAGCAGTCCTCTTGCTCTTCACAGGTATGAATTGGGCTCTCTTAGTAAGTCTGTCTACCACAACCCAAATTCCCGTATTACCCTTTCTTGATCTGGGTAACCCGTCAATAAAATCCATCGAGACGCTATCCCACTTCCATTGCGGAACTTCCAATGGGTGAAGCAACCCACCAGGTTTCTTTTTCTCCGCTTTCACCTATTAGCATACCAAGCACCGAGCAACATATTCAGCCACATCTTTCTTCATACCGGCCCAGAAGAAAACCCGCCTCATGTCTTGGTACATCTTGTCCCCACCGGGATGAATGGTCATCCTAGAACGGTGTGCATCATCAAGAATAGCCTTCCTCAACCCTTCATCTTGCGGTACACAAAGTCTACCGTCTCTACGCAAGCACCCCCTATCGTCTAGGGTGTACCTACTCAAATGGCTGGACGACTCCCCCCTTATGAGCTTCTCCACCAACTCAACCAACTGTGGGTCGTCCCTCTGTGCTTCTCCAATCCGCCCCAAAAGAGTAGGTCTAACCTCCAAGGAAGCTAGCAAACCGGGTACATAATCAATGGAAGGTCTGAAATCAAACATCGAGATAAATTCCTAGCTTCGTTGTTCCACGAACAATGGACTCAAGGACAACCTTTTTCTGCTCAAGGCGTCCGCTACCACGTTACCCTTGCCAGGGGTATACACTATCTCGAAATCATAGGATGCTAAGAACTCCATCCACTTTTGCTGTCTCAAATTCAAATCCTTCTGAGAAAACAAGTACTTCAACTATTTGTGGTCAGTGAACAATTCGAATCTCTCACCAAGAAGATAATGGCGCCAAATCTTAAGCGCGAAAACAATAGCGGCCAACTCTAAATCATGGGTAGGGTAATTTTTCTCATGCACTCTCAACTGCCTTCCACCATAGGCTATTATCCTTCCCTCTTGCATTAAGACTGCGCCTAGTCCTGTCCCACAAGCATCGGTATAGACAACAAATGGCTTGCTCCCATCTGGCAACACTAAAACTGGAGCGGTGGTTAAAGCTCTCTTTAACCGTCGGAACGCATCATCACAATCTACGTCCCATGCAAAAACAAGATTCTTCTTCGTTAAGCGGGTTAATGGGGCTGATATCTTCGTGAAGTCTTTGATAAACTTCCTATAGTAACCCGCCAACCCCAAGAAACTTCTTACTTCGGTAGCATTCTTCGGAACCTTCCAATCCTGAATTGATACTACCTTCGCGGGATCCACAGCTATCCCTTCCTTGGAGACCACGTGCCCCAAGAACCGCACCTCCTTCCTCCAGAAGTGACATTTAGAGAATTTAGCCTTAAGGCTATGTGCTCGAAGAGTCTTTAATACCTCCCCAAGAAGTAAGGCATGCTCTTCTTCACTCTTAGAAAATACTAAGATATCATCCACAAAGACCACCACGAATTTATTAAGGAACTCCCTGAACACCCTACTCATCAAATCAACAAAGTATGCAGGGGCGTTCTTCAACCCAAATGGCATCACCAGCCACTCATAGAAACCATCCGGAGTCCTAAAGGCAGTCTTGTCTATGCTATCCTCAGCCACCCTCAATTGATGAAACCCCGTGGCTAAGTCCAACTGAGAAAATACTGAAGCGCCAACCAACTGATCGAAGAGATCATCAATCCTCGGAAATGGGTGTCTATTCTTCTTTGTGAGCTTGTTGAGTTCTCTATAGTCTACACAAAGTCTGAGGGACCCATCCGCCTTTGTAGCAAATACTACTGGAGCACCCCACTCCGATATACTTCGTCTTATGAACCCCTTCTCAAGCAACTCCCCTACTTGCTTATGGAGTTCCCTCCTCTCACGAGGAGCCATTTGGCGCACTGGTAAAGATACAGGTTTAGCATTATCCACCAGGTATATTCGGAAGTCAATCTCCCGCTTCGGAGGTAAGCCCTTCACCTCCTCAAACACATCCGGATATTCCCGGACCACTCTAACAGATTGTAAACTCTCGACCGAAGCGTCAAGCGATTCAAGATAACTTAGCATAACAGAATCCATGGGATTACAAGAAATCTCGAGAGTGTTACTCAAGCGGGTCATGAGCCTAACAACTCTCCTTTCGCAATCAAGAACGGCACCATTACTGTATAACCAGTCCATGCCCAAAATCAACCCATAGCCCGTGAAGCCCAAAACAAAAGCATCACATCTAAACTCAATGCTAAGTATAGAAATCTTCAAACCCAAACATATCATGGACAAATAAGTGGAGCCCCCAATTGGGTTTGAAACAACCAAGGGATCATCTACCAGACTGGTGTCTAAGTGCAGTGACTCAACTAATGATGATGATGAGATAAACGAATGCGATGCGCCTGAATCAAACAATGTACGGACAGGATGATCAAATAGAAAAACCAGACTTTCAACGGAAATAGTTCTACCTCTTTCCTGAATCGGTGAAACCGCGAGCCTGTACTTGCCCCCTAGCCTGACCCGGTGCCATAAGAGCTTGCACCTGTCCTCCTGAGGTAGACCCCGTCCTTTGCCCCTTCTTAGGACAGTCTTTCACTAGATGCCCTGCTTCGCCACAGTGGAAGCAGCCAGTCTTCTTCTTGCAACAATCCTTGCTTAGGTGGCCAGGTGTCCCACAATTGAAACACTTCTTCTTCTTGCCCTTGCCACCGTTTCCTTTCCCACCTTTATTTTGCTGTTGTTGCTGAGGTCTCTTTTGATCTCCCTTCTTCTCGGGTGTCTTATTAGCATTAGGACCCTTCTCTTCTTCATGCATGAGTGCCATGTCAACTAGCTTCTCGAAGGTGGCCCCCATAGGGATATGAGTCATAGCCAACCCATGCATCGGTTCATTCAAGCCTTTCACGAACCTCAAGGCCTTCTTCTCCGGTGTATTCACCATGTCTAGGCCAAACCTTGCCAATTGATTAAACTTGTTGACATATTCCTTCACTGAGAGATTTCCTTGCTTTAGGGTCAAGAATCTTTCCATATACAAGTTTTCCTCCGCCCTTGAGAGAAACTTTGCCACAAATCTTTGCCTAAAATCCGCCCAAGAGTCAACGGGGCGTTCTCCATTAGTGACCTCCCACCAGAATGAGGCCTCTCCCTTCATTAACCAAGCAGCTAACTTGACTTTCTTCCCTTCTTCCATCTCAAAGATATCTATCAACTCTTCCACCTCCTTAAGCCAATCTCTAGCCACCACAAAAGTTTCAGATCCTTGAAAAGGTTTCCCTCCCATAGCTTTAAATTCCTTGCAAGTCTTAGCAAAAGTATCCGTGCGAGGAGGAGGGGGAGGAGGAAGATCGGGTGCTACGGTTGGTGGAGGAACATTTGCTGGACCCGCAGTGGTGGCCCTAGCCTCCATCAATCTCCTATACCATACTGGTACCGTCACACCCTCCGGAAAGTTAAGATCCTCAGCCATGCTGAAACGAAAAAGGAAAGATTCAAAACGGAGAATTCGAAGGATATAGATATGGCTATTGGGGATTACGCTTTTCTTTCAAAAACTTTTCTCTTTAAAGACATGTTTTTGAAAATATCTCTTCCAAAAATGTTTTAGAAAAATAGTTCTCTAAAAATTTTATCTGTTCTGGTAACCTTTGCTCTGATACCACGTGTAACACCCCAACCCCCGCTATGATCACTCACTAATGGAATGCCATAGCATCGGTGGAGTATTTTAGTGAATATAGAACAGAAAAATTACAACAAGACAGATATAAATAGTACTTGAAATTTAAAACATCATCTCATAACAGCGGAAGTAAACATGTCTGGTTACATCATAAACCACAATAAAAGTCAAGTACAATATCCATCAAAATAAAGAAGTACATAATCCCACTCTCTCATACAATAGCCAGGACAAAAGAAAAGATAACTGGGTAACTGGAGCTTTACATCTATCCGAGCTCCTAAAGACAGCAATCCGATCAAGCTCCACTACTGCTAGGATCCACCGTAGGACCTGAAGGTTGGGAAAAAGATAAAAACAACGGGGTCAGACATAAGTCTGAGCGAGTCCTATGACTTTAACAATACAATCATTAAAGTAACCAGAGAAGACATAAACTTGACATACGGTAATGTCTGGGGATGAGTGGCTACACTAAGCAGCTTGGTAGACTTAGGATAAACTAAGATAACTGTAAAGACGCATTTACCCACCCAAGGATAATTACTACACTGCACCACACCAGTCATTTCTACTTAAAGGTTGATCCCTCCCAAGGACTTAGAAAATCTCCCCGGTAGTCTCGTATACCCCTAGCTGACTACATAGGTGCCGTCTGCCCCTATCTCCACTAGGTGTAACCACTACTCCCAAATGATCGGCTCCCTACCGTAGATACCCGTGCCGGCCCCACAGTGGGGTGTATCACTCCCCAAAGTGGCAACCCGATATAATTAACGGTGCACGACTTATATCTACACGATGCAACAACGTCTTACCTACCAGCCCGGGTCCACACACGCATATGAAACCCGTTGGACTTGCGTTGCCACCGCTACCCCGTTTTGGCCTCTTATAGTCAAGCCCAGTACGCGTGTCCCGTCCTCGACATGGGTCGAGCCCAATAAGATACATATGGGTTACTGGTTGAAATGGGCCCCCACAAGCTACCCACCTAAGCTTGTCCTTCATCTAGTGTAACCCACTTAACCCTTTTAATAATCATGTTCACTTACATGTTTAAAATTTGGTTAAGTCATTTAATTATATTTCAATTGCCACCCAAGGCACCCACTAGATTTCCACATGCCACCCAAGGCAACCACTAAATTTCCACATGCCACCCAAGGCACCCACTTAACCCCTCATGTCCCACTACATGCTAATATGGTTAAGTGTTTCTTAATTAATTAAGACCGTGATCTCCCATAAAGACCTCCCACATTAGACTGGCTGTTATGACCGCCTGGTTAAGCCGGTAGGGTCCGGGCAGTCTTACGTCATAACAGAGTCTAACCTCGTGTCTTTACTTTAATCACGTATTTAATTTATGGCTAAGACCTCTCACATTGGGCTGACATTTGTAGCAACTGGTTAAGCCGGTAGGGTCCGGGCAGTTTTACACTACAAATGAGTCCAACCTCGTGTCTTAGTCGATTAATTACACCTAATTAATCACCCCCATATTAATTATCTCTAATTAATATCAAGTTTTTCATAACATGGGTAGACCTAACTCAATAGGTAAATTCCCATGGGGTAGACCTAACTCAATAGGTAAATTCCCACTTATGTTAATTTATTTTTATGGTATGCTTAATCATACCCAATCATACTTTTATTAACATATTTATTAAACCCATCGTTCCCCACGTAAATCGTTCTCATTTCATAACATAATAAAGGGAAGATCCATCACAAATATCATGGGTTTAACCAAATCTTAGCATATAACTTTGTCATGGGTTAAGAGGATGTCAACTTGCATATATGAGCATATATTAACCCAACTACATTTAACCCAAACTTGCATATTATCATACACATGACTTGCATAACATGTTGCATATGAACTTGCATATTATCATATATATGACTTGCATAACATGTTGCATATGAACTTGCATGTTATCATACACATATCTTGCATAACATGTTGAACTTGCATATAAGCATTCTCATAACTTGCATAACATGTTAAACATACACATAACTTGCATAAGCATTCACATTCTTGCATAAGCATCCACATACTTGCATAAGCATGCATAACTTGCATATCATGTTAAACTTGCATTTAAGCATACACATAACTTGCATAAGCATTCACATACTTGCATAAGCATGCATAACTTGCATATCATGTTAAACTTGCATTTAAGCATATACATAACTTACATAACATCATACACATAACTTGCATATGAACTTGCATAACTCACTTGTTAAACATGCATAAACCCACTTATTAAACATGCATAAACCCACTTGTTAAACATGCATAAACCAACTTATTAAACATGCATAAACCCCCTTATTAAATATGCATAAACATAGGAAAACATAGAGTAGCATATCATTACAAATGATTCAAACACACTAATCCGCATTTAAGACCATAAGTCTCATTACACCCAATCTACTTACTTTAGCAATTGATGTTAAAGTGATAGAAACTCACCAAACCCAAGATTAGCAAACTTATGAAGTGGAATTAGTTGCTAAATATGAAGATGGTGATGATTAGAGATTGATTAGAGAGTGATTAGCTTGCAACTTCCTTCATAAACTAGTGGAGGCTCTCTCAAGTTTGATTTTGGCGGCATGAGGCCATCATTACTATTTTTAGTATGGATTAGGGTAGGTTTAGGGTGTATTTATAGATTAGGTGAGTGTTTTAGGCCCTTAGATTAACCCTAGGTTAGATTAGGTCCGTTAGATTTAGGAAATCTCTAGAACCCAGCCCAAGACTCAACCAAAAACCAGATCTGGTGCACCCAGATCAACAGGGCCGACACCCTGTGTCGACACCCCTGTCGACAGGGCTGTCGACATCCCTGTCGACATGCCTGTCGACACGGGGCTAGGCGGGAACTTTCCCGCCACCTCCGCTTTTGGCTCCAATTATGTTTTAAAACTGAATTTTAAATCTGTTTTTAATTTTGAATTTTCTGAAAACTTCTTTGGGCCATAACTGGGCCATACGGACTCCGATTTACAAAATTTCGGACTCTATTCTGCGTATTTTTCCGAGACGAACGTAATGACGCAGCCCGTTTCCCCCAATTCTTAAATTTGAGATTATTTATTCTGCAATTAGTGAATTTTAGCATTAACCGAAATTCGGGGTGTTACAGAGCCCACAAAGATACGAATGGGTTACTGGTTGAAACGGGCCCCCATTACTTGACACAAGCTATCCACCTAAGCTTGGTCCCCTCTATTACATCCCACTTAACCCACTTCTTATTCATGTTTCAATTACATGTTTTAAATTTGGTTAAGGGTTTCCATTAGTGATTCCACATGCCACCCAAGGCATCCACTTAACCCCTATGTCCCACTTACATGTTTTACCTTGGTTAAGTGTTACTAATCGTATTTCCTCATGCCACCCAAGGCACCCACTAGTTTCCACATGCCACCTAAGGCACCCGCTTAACCCCCTCATGTCCCACTACATGTTTATCTGGTTAAGTGTTTCTTAATTTATTAAGACCGTAACCTCATAAAGACCTCTCACATTAGACTGGCATTTGTGGCAGCTGGATTTGCCGGGCGGGTCCGGGCAGTCTTACATCACAAACGAGCCTAACCTCGTGTCTTTACAACTATTACATATTTAATTTGTGCCTAAGACCTCTCACATTAGACTGGCATTTGTGGCAGCTGGATTTGCCGGGCGGGTCCGGGCAGTCTTACACCACAAAAGAGCCTAACCTCGTGTCTTAGACGATTAATTACTCCTAATTAATCATTCCCTAATTTGAATTACTTTACCTATTCAAATTATCAATCAATTCCATATTTAACAATGTCTATAATTGACTCAATTATGTCCATCCATTTATGGTATGTAAAATCATACCAATTTTCACCACAATTATATTTTATGCCTTTTAAGGCATTTATGCTCATCTATTTATGGTATATAAATTATACCAATTTCATTACTAATTAATTTTATTCCTTAAAATTAATTACATGCCTTTTTAGGCCATTACATGCCAAATTCACAATATGTGTATATCCAGTATTATCCCCATCGTACCCTCGTCATTCGTTCGCTTAACATGACAAATACATATTAGACTAACAAATAGTCTAATACTAAAAAAAGGAATAAACGTCACAAAGTCACATACACAAAATAATAGATCTAATTTGCATCTAACTTGCAATTAAGAATTACAACATACTTGCATAGTCTTTGTATTATCAAGGATCCAAAAATCATAGATCTAAAAGGTGTGAACTTGCGTGTATGAACATAGTTTTACACCCAACTAGCCTAGGTAATTATCACAAAACTTACATAAACTATGTATGTCGTTAACCTAAACATAAAGGTGTCATCTTGCATAACTATGGATCAAATAAAAGGTGCTAACCTGAGTAAACTATGGATCCACATAAAGGTGTAAACATGCATAACTAGGCATGTCATAGATTCAACATAAAAATGTCAACTTGAATATGGATCTAAACTTTAAAGGTGTGAACTTTTATGTATATATATGAATACAATTATCACTTAAACTTGCATATGAACATAATACCTATACGAACTAGCATATGTTCCATATCCATATTCGCATAAAAACTAATGTTATAAACCTAGTTGGTTGTATTATAAAAAGGGATTCATTAATACAAGTTAACATCATGCACTACTAGCATATATTTTAGATCTAAATTTACATAACATCATATACAAAACTTGCATAACATCATATATAAAACTTGCATAACATCATATGTGAAACTGGCATAACATCATATATAAAACTTGCATAACATCATATGTGAAACTGGCATAACATCATATATAAAACTTGCATAACATCATATGTGAAATCGGCATAACATCATATATAAAACTTGCATAACATCATATGTGAAACTGGCCTAATATCATATATAAAACTTGCATAACATCATGTAATACGAATCAAGTTAACATACATGATTAAACATATGAATTAGATTCACAACCACAACTTATAATCCAACGTATATCACATCATAATTAATTTAGCAATTATTTTGTTAAGGTGATCAAACTCACAACTCAAAAGCGGTCTTGAGTTCTGAATTCTGATTTCTAGAGTTGAATTAGCGCTCCTTTGATGAAGATTCGCTGTTAGAGTTGAAAAGGATTGAATTTGATTTGCTTTCTTCCTCTCTAATGGGTGGCGGCTATTCTGAGTTGCAAGGTGACGGCATGGAGGCCATGAATCCAATTTTGTTTTGATTTTTGGGTTTGAGTCTATAGGTGTTTTTAGAGAGTTTAGGATTAGTTTAAGCCGTCCGATCAACCCAGAATTAATCCCAGCCAATCAGAGCAGATCAGAAACCCTAATGAGTCAGCACATAGTCACAGACAGGTCATCAATCAAATCTGCCCGAGGGGGGGCGGGTCGACCCCCAATTCGACCGCTAGGTCGACCCCCAGGTCGACACTATGTCGACCTGGTCAGGGTAGGTCGACCCCCAGGTCGACCTGGCGGGAATTTTCCCTGCTAGCCAGTTTGACTCTGAATTTTTGAAATTTGAAATCTTTTTTGAATTTTCTGAAACTTCCAATCGCCATAACTTCTTCATACGAAGTCCAATTCACGCAAACTCGGACTCTATCTCAACCAGAATTCCGAGACGAACACAATGGCGCAACCGTTTCCCTTAATTCTCAAGTCTGAGATTAATTATTCTTTAATTTAGTTAATTTGACTATTCAAAAATCCGGGGTGTTACAAAGTGGAAGAGGGTATCGATACTAATTTTATTATTATCGATACATCCACCAGGAAGCACCCGAAAGTTTTTGAAGCAATATTTTCTATCGAGGCTATCGTTTGATACTGAAACCGAGAGCAGATAAGTAGGCTATCTATACCAATTTACTTGGTATAGATACACTATGTGGAGGTTGTACATGAATTATAAGTCACTATGGAACGAGACCGACATTTCGAAAGCAGAGGAGATCTGATAACAAAGATTATAAGTGGAACAAAAGCCGAAACCAGAACCGGCACCAAAAGCCACCAAGGCAGCCAGTACCCGGATTCATTACCGAACCCGAAAGCGGCTTCCGCTGAGTGTTACCAAAAGGGGCCCATTTTGCCTATAAAAAGACCCTAGTGGTCTCATTTAAAAAGATTTTTTCTTTCTCAACTCTTGTAAATATTTTCTTAGAGAGTAAACCCTAATTTGTAAATCAATTTGCGGATTTTGCTTAGAAACTTCCATGTACTCAACAAAGCGATCAATAAAGAGAGGATCAATACTTGTGAACAATTTTGTGTATGACTTAAGCCTAATTACCTAAATACCATTTTACGGGCCGTTTAGCTTTCTAACTTGCATTGAGCTTAGGAAACACTTATTCCAAGGTAATTGTTGGTTCTTGAGTCTCATAAGCATGATACTCACGTTTCGGAAGGAAGAATAACTAATTTTTGGGCTTAACACATTGATATCTAGGAAATAACGGACTAACTCAAGCTTGTAAGAACTGAGCAATCTTTAATTCCCTTAGGTCCAAATCTTTAGATCTACTTCTGGTGTTGATGAAAATATCGTTAACATTGTGGCACTAGAAAGAGGGCTCGAACCTCCGATCCTTTGGGTAAACTTACCACATTTCTGACTGTTTGTTCACTCCCGGTTTGGACTAAGCTTTGAAGAAGTATGAACATGGGTAAAGAGTCACTACAAGCACCTTCTGGATTTCAAATGGCTATAACAAGCATCAATGACCCACGAGCCGTGGAAAGGCAAAGGATTAGATTTTGGGCCTTACAAGTTAGTAACAGAAAGAAGGAAATAGAACCTTATAACCCAGACCGTTGGAGCATTAATCCTTTCCACATAGGATCGACCCCTATCTTTTCCTTAAGTGTTTCTAAATCAAAGGAGTACAACTCATTCACTCATCTGAAGGAAGCCATTCATGAAAAGGCTAGGGGAACTATAATTGAGTAAAGAACACTGGAGAAGCCCAATCAATTTACACCAAGGTGGTCAAAGAATGTTGCTAAAAGAATGAAAGCTCACTAAATCCATCGAGAATATCTACTTCCTGACCAAACATGAACTTGACTTTTGTCTATCACAAAGAATGAAGTCAAATAGGGAGGAACTTACTGCTACTATCATATAATAAATGGACATGGAAACAATCATTGCAGAGTCCTAGAAGGGATGATCATCAAGTTCTTCAATCAAGGTCAACTGTATAAAGATGTAAAGAAAACATAATCAACTATAATAATGGATTCTTTAAAGTAAAAGTGCTTATGTAGATAAGGGTATGGAAACCCTCTCAAAAAATTGGAACAACCCAAAATGGGACAAACGAATTACAATGTTTAGAAACCCTTGTCACTACCATTATGGCGAGGGCAAGGCATCTCCCGGAGGGAGGTGGGGTGTAAGCCTTCTGTCGTGGCCAAATCAGAAAAGGCTAGGTTAAAGAATCAAAAACGCCATCCTCCAATCCACGCCAAAAAATGGTCGGGGTGGAGCATCTAAATAAGAACGCCTTGCCTCTGCTCGCAAAAGAGTAAGCCCTGGCTCTGCTTGTACTAAGCACTTCGTGCCTTTGTTCGCAGAAGAGCATGCCCTACCTATACTTATGTTCCTCGTATCCTAGAAAATGGAACAAAAACCCTTATCCGTGTCTATGATGATCAGGTTAAGACACCCATTGTAGGGGGTGGAGTGTAAGCATCTATCACCTCCTATGATGGCCAGGATAAAGCATAAAAAAAGTAAGCCTTTAGTCGTGCCTACGATGTCCAGGTTAAAGCATCTATGCCCTTATCACCGCCTACATGGCCAGGGTAAGGCACCTCCTAGAGGGAGGTCGGGTAAGTCCTTGGGACCAACTTGAGAATGAGCTAGCCAAGCGCACCCGACGCACAAGCTTGGAGAATGACTAACGAAGCACGTACATCCTCTGCTTTGACAAACGAATGCCTAAAGATTGGCTAAGCACGTACATCCTCTGTTCACATCCAATCCTTAGGGAAGGGAACAAATGCTCTATAGGAGCATTCTAAGAACGCAATAGCCTCTTCTTACATAAGTATACCACATGAAGGGAATAAAAGCACGTACCACCTTTTCTTTAAAGAATAAGACTAGGATTAGCGTAAACAACAAAAAATACCCGAATCTGTGTTATGGTTCGAGACTTCTATCTAATTACCAGAAGTGGATTTATAGCCTTCTAACATTAATACCCGAACTTGGGTTTGGTTTGATACTTCTAATTATCGGAAGCAGATTTCCGGTCTTCTATTGCAAATACCCGATGCTGAGTTTGATTCAGGACTTCTATTAATTGTCAGATATAAGATTCTGGTCTTCTATCAAACAACCAAATATTATTTGGTTTCAAGATTTCTGTTTATACCAGAAGTGGATTACTGGTTTCCTGTTACAAATGCCGAACCAATATATCAGCACCAACAGCATATGCAACCTATTGTAAAAGAATTTCCCTCGTTCGGATAGTGAAGCGGGAGGGTTAGCTGACCTATCGTTGGACTTTCCTGTTGCCGGTTCCTTTGTATTATTATGAGGAGAAGACCTCAGAACAAGGGATCAGGTCAATCAATAAGACTATTGAACCTTCATCTCCAAAAGAAAGTTTATGGATCTGTACTCAAATACTTTAATTTGGGTTTAAAGACTAGAATTTTCCTTCCTAAAAAGATGGTTTACCAAACGATGCCTTAGGTGGAATCTCGAGATCTATACACTACTACCTTTCAACAAAATGACATGTAATCTCATATCTCATACAGGAAGATGTTCCAAACACAAGCATGAAGTATTTCTATTAGTCATTTTGACAAAATATAAAAGGAAAAAGGGCACATTTACCCATTACAAAGGAGTAACAATGATTATAATCCGAATAGAGGTTCATGTGAACTGATAAACTTATAATTTATATCCAATCTTTGACAAAAGGCTAATGCGCAATATTTTGTGTTAAGTCTTATGCAGGAAAATGCAGGAGAAATCATAGAAGAGGATACTCAAAACACAGCAATGATCAAACATCATGTGTTGTTCGCGCTATTTACAAATTTGCATATAAAATTACTTCGTTAACTATTAAAGTACAAAAGTTAGGCATTAAAGTACAAATCCATTAAATATTATATGCACCTTATCATTGGCTAAAGTGGGAAAAATAACGTGACGAAGCACAATGCATAAGAGTTCATTAAGTTTTTGCCTCTTTCTCATAGCCTTGTTAGGAGGGTCGAGAGGTTTACTTTGAAATTTTAGAGTCCCGTTGAAGGCTTTGCACATTTCTCACAAAGTCTTATTCTCCTTTTCTAAACCAAAAACACTCTTCTGTAAATTTTGCCTCCCTTTCTGTAATTTCTGAGTCTTGGAGGCATAATAAGTGGTATGACGCAAAATACTTTCATCACGCTCTCAATCGTAAAAATTCTTCATCTTGGCTTTAACCTTTCGGCACCACCTGCTAACAACTAACTCATTTAACCTACAAGGAGGATTTCTCAAATGAGAGTATTTCTCAAATATTGACGCTTCAGGCTCAGTCTTAAATTTAGAAAGCTCAAACACCGGCATATTAACGTTATGACCAAAACTGAACTTCCAAGCTTTGCAGCTTGCCTGCATATTATCTCGCTCAGTTTCCAGATCAGCGACCTGCCGGTGTAGCCTAGAAACTTCTTCATCAAAATCAATAGAGGGACTAGTTTTACCTCTCTCTTCAATTCGCGGATAGTTTTATCCTTGTCTTTCAATTTACCTAACAAAATAACTATTTTCTCATTTAGATGCTTAATAGTCAATCTCTGAAGTAAGATCGTTCTTCCTTGAATTGAATCAGGAAGCATTTCAAGACATTTCTTAGTTTTGCAATTATCAAAGGTCTATCCCTAGGAAAAGAGAGTGAAATTTCAAGTTGGTTTCCCTGTTTACAATAAAAGATTATATAAACCCTGATTACGAAAGATAATATATGTATCATCATGATTCACCTGAGGGTTTATTATACAAATTCATCCGAATAAAATTTTAAGCTGTTTTGGTAGTACACACATTGAAAGTTACATACTTTAGTTCTGTTTGACAGAACACTTATCGTTTATATTATATAACAATTTTACACATCGAACTCCAAGCCTTTTTAAAATCGCTTCTCGATCATCGCCCAAAAAATTTAAAGGGAGTCGAGGGTATTCCATGTAAATGTGCCTAAGATCCTTTAGAAGGTGATCCCTGGCAGGCTTATATGATGGTTTTGTTGAAAACTCCTTCCTCAACTTAGAAAATGAATATAAAGCATTCTCTGAAACAACATCATTATAAAAAATAGGTTTCTATCATGATGTGAAAGAAAATCAACAATTGTTGATAAACGTAATTATCACCCAAGACACATATCTGTAGTATCAAGTTTCACGAATATCTCCCTTGTTCACACAATGTTAGCCTTTTCAAATAATTCAGTGGCAAATCTATTTTTGTTATATTATTTAAGCTTCACTAAAGGCGAGACCCCTAAAATCAAAAGAATCAAGGATAGGCTCAATCAGCCTGAGAAGGTTGTCCTCTTTACTCATGTCAAGAGAAGCCAATCTCCTTGATGGAGGTATTTGTTAAATCCTAAGTAACAGGAGCTCTTGACGAGTAAGGGTTCGCTTCCCCATAACCTTGGGTCTTGCCTGCAAATGAGGAAGGGTTGTTATGTAACGACCCTTATTTTACATATCGAAAGATCGCAAAATATTTTTATTTAATTCCTTGAGGGTTGGGTCATTCTCATATTTTGATATGTTAGTTATGGGGATGTGAGACATGTCCATAATTTTTACAATTTTATTTGTGACAATTTTGTACCTATAGGTATGGTACATGGCATAACTTTTGACTGGGATCGAATCAAGTGCTGAGATTGGTTTCATTGAAAAGGAAGTGACGTTTCCAATCCCATAGAATGGTCACATTAAAGATTTGGTTCAACGGCTTAGGAGAAATTGTTATTTTAGTGCTACACAATTTATGTACAAGTTAACTAGTCATTAATGGGTTGATTTGGTGTGGCCCATTAGTAGAGGCTATAAATAGAGGGTTAGAGGCATGAAGAATGGTTTTATTTCTTCATTCTCTTTTCTGGTTGAGCTCGTGATCCTCCTTGCTCAATTAAATACATCTTTCCTCCATTAAAAATCTAGATCTATGCTATAAAATTGAAGATCTGCATCAAGAAAGGCTAGATGTACATCAAGAGAGAGAGAATCACATCAAATTAAGAGATCCGAAGATCGTCCTTCGCTTTCTGGATTAAAGATTAGTTGATTTCAAGCTATTTTGAAGATTTAGTGAGTAATAAGCATCTTTCACGCGGATTCAATCAAGTATATGTGTTGTTTGATTTTGTTTTCTTCATTTCAAGTTGTTTTCACCTAGATCTACATCATGTTAAGAATATTTTCATTTGAATAACCATAGGATCTAATCTATCAACCCAAATTGGTAAATTCATGTGTTAATAATATGTTTAGATCCATTTATTTGAATAAATTATTGTTTAATCATGATTGGTGATTTTTTTATGTTATTGGTGAATGAATGATTGTTCGATCATCGTTCGATTTGGTAAATAATTGTTTGGTTGGGAAAGAGTTCATTTCGAACGTTGAATTGAGACGATTTCGAGTTGGAGTTACTTGTGTTCAAACAGGAACGGATTAGATTAGCAGCACAAAAAAATGAATTGCTAGTATTTGTTTGCGATGGACCAAAAAGCATGTTTGCGACAGACCGGAAAGCATGTTTGCGACAGACCGGAAAGCATGTTTGCGATGGACTGGAAATCATGTTTTGGATGGATCGGAAAGCAAGTTTTCTGATGGATCATAATATTACTATGGGTCGAAATGTTTTTAAGTGCCATGGATTGGAATGTTTTAAGCCATAGATCAAAAGGTTTCGGTCGGATGTATCAAATGGTATCAATCTGATGGATCAGAAGGAGGAGAAGCTATGGTTGGAAGGTTTCAATCAGATGGATCAAATGGTACCAATCTAATGGATCAAAGGCTTTAGAGTGATAGAACGGCAATGCTCGTAGACGCGATGGATCGATCGTGTTTTTCATTGATGGATCATAACCGATCCATGGACATGGTGATAGCGTTTATTAAACATTATGGATTGTATGAATCGAACATGGTGGTTTGAAGGGTCGGTCAGTACAAATTAGGGACTGTAGCATTTTTGAAACCTGTAGAAAGTAGAATTAAATGCTGTAAATGGAATACCGACCACAAGTTATGATTGGCTTCGAAGTGAATTCAAGGAGGAATGTTAGAAGTGTTGTGGGACATTCATTAATCGATGAAAAGCAACAAATGTGAAGACAACTCAAGATGATTTGAGTTCGTGGATAATGGCTGCTTAAGTGTGTTTTGAGCTTATGGATAGTCGCCGGTGATGACGACTAAAGTTATGAAGGCCAAGGAGTTATCGTTGTCATTGGTTCTAGCGGACTCAAAGCAGGGGTATAATAGGGATAATTGATTTAGACTAGAGTTATGATAGCTAGAGTCATGAATGTTGATTGCTTTGCTTATATCGTCTTGTGTGGATTGTTCGACATCGAAGGAGACATCTCTTTGGTGCTTGTGTGATGTTAGTTTAGGCCTTCGGGGCTTGTGCTTGGGAGATGTTGATTTCGATTAGGATGGTCTATGCATGATAATTGATTGCTATGTCTGCTATATTTTCCTATGATTATTGTTTGTAAAAGATATCACTGTCAGATGTGGGGGAGACGGTTTATAGATGATTAACCTACCTACTCTCTTATACTTCATTGATGATGTTAGATTGTTGTTTTATCACTTGTTAAGACTGTTGTGTGACTCAAGGTTTTATGTTTCCTCTTATTACCTTGGGTTATTTATCTTGTTGAGGATGGGCAGACTGAGTAGCAGGTTATAGGTAGCAGATCTTAGTGGACGATGTTGTAGATCGACGATGAGCTGGAGGCTTGCGTATCAGTTTTCTACTATACATATTTTGCCATTTTCCGTTGTTTGATGTATTCGCTAAGTGATTTAATTGAGGCACTTTGTATAGACTCTTATGATGTATTCCAGTGATGTATGGATCTTTCTATTTGATATGAAAGTTCAAGATTCTGCTCTATTCTGCTTAACTATTATTGCCCATTGTATATGTTCTTTTATATTTTATCCTTACACTATGAGTTATGCGATAGGTCCTGCATATATTATTCTACCCCGATGATTGTCCATAGCTGTCTGGCACATCTTTTAGAGTAGTATTCCTCTTGTTAAGTGCATGAGTAATGGGCGGTCATCACATGATATCATCTTTATCATATGGCTTCCATCTCTGGGATGAGAGCCAAAGTCGTTACCGTTGTCATCATTGTCTTCATTATTATCATCAACCGCAACATCCTCCTCTTCCACTTCATCAAAATCAGAATCATCGGGCCGGTCTTCGATAAATAAAAGTCGTTGAGTTTTATCTTATCCTTCCTGGGAGCTGCAACTCCCCGCTTGGTTAACTCTATTCCTTCCATTACTATACTCCAAACAGAGGGGTTAGCAGAAGAAAATTCCATTTCAGGGAAATATTGAAAGTTGCCGGAATATGTTAGGTAGAGTGCATCTTCGTAATATTCTTGTATAACATCCTAAATGTGTTTTTTTCAAAAATGAGGGGATCCTGTTTTGGCTTCATAGACTACCCATCTCGCATTAGAAAGCACATCTTCCTTCATTTTCAATCTATTGGCATGATCAACTATCATACTCACCTGTTCATTTACGAGGTTAGAAACCTTATCAGATAAGAGATTCTTGGCCTTTCTCTCACGTTGGAGCTCTGACTCAGTCTTGCCAAGAGTTGTTTTTAGCCTTGCACGCTCCTCATCACTTTTTCCTTTGCCATAGTTAAAGCATTAGTTTTAGTCTCTAAAGAAGCCTTCTCCTCCATAATTCTATCTGTCTTGGAGGATGACGAAGAAATTACCTTTCGAAGAGAAAACCAACTCTTGGATATCTAAAAGAGAGGAGAGCCACATTAGTTTTTATACAGAAACAAAAGGAAAGAAAAAATTGGGAAGAATAGGAATATACCAAGAGCGTTTGCTTAACAAGATAATGTTGAAAACTCTGCAAGTCTGAAGAAGAACAAGGCAATGGCATGTATGAAATGTCAGTGGAGTAGAGAGCAGACTTTACAATTTCATCAAAATCAAAAGTCGATAAAGAAGACCTCATAGGAACTTCGTGATGGGGAGATGGAAATGAGGTCAACTCATGCCTCCTTAAATCCAAAGCTTCCTTAGGATTAGGCGTCAAGAAACCGACTACAAAACCACTCCTTATGGTACCTGTTTGATAAAAATCAATGTTGGTAGTAATATCGGTAGAAGCAAAAAAAGGACTAGGAGTTGGCTGCTCAATAGGCAAGGCAACAATTTCTTTATTTGGAGAAGGAGGGGTGGGAAGTTTCACCCTTGTGCCTCTTTGAAGGCATGTCATCGATAGCTAAAGAAAGTCTTTTTGTAGCTAAATCCCTAGACTGGTCCAACGAAGCCAAAGTAGTTGTCTCATTAACGCCTTGAGTTGCTGATCAAAATAAACAATGTTGTGGAAACAAGAATAAAGAACACCAAAATACAAAATAGGAACTCGGAATCAGTTCAGAAAAGTAGCTTTACCTAAAGTACCTGGGAACAAGGGGGTCAAAGAAGCAAATAAATTAGAACCTAAGATAATTGATCGAAGCCAGGAAAATGGAGAGGTGGTTGTCCCAAAGTCTTTTGTCCAAATGGAAGAAGGGCATGCTTGTGAAGGTTGTCTAAATTTAGTAAAATTGACTGCCATCCCATCTTCTCGGATGTCTTTTAAATAGATTCGTTGGCTCAGGTTTCTGCGTCAATTAAGCTACTATTCCTAGGAGTTGGACCTAAAAAGAAACAATATCAGAAAGAGCACGAAAACGACATACTCGTCATAGAGAGAGAAAAGGATTACCAGGATTAACAGAAGTGCCAGAAATACCAGGAGGACATATGATATAGAAAAATGGTTTTCCTAATCTCCTGACTTATTAATGCTACGGTTAATCAATCCTTTTGTAGGATTCGAAAGATGAATAAACGAATCCGCTTCTTTGGACCAATGAAGCAAATGAGGAAGAAGGTTAGCACTGACAAAAGGTTGACCCAACTCAATTACTAGATTCTTGAGACATAAGAGGAGAGTATATGTATTTGGTGTAAGCTGAATAGGAGCAGCTCCCAAGTGGCACTAGAATTCAGAAATAAAATCGGAAAGGAAAGAAACCTCCATGACAGATGTGAATGGTCGTGTACGCAAAAAATCCGTGTAGTGGCTTCTGAATGGTGTCTTGACTGGAGGCAGGAATGACATCCACTCCAGTTATATTAAAACTCCTGAGAATAGTATCAACTTCATTCTGGGTGTTGATGAGAGAATACTGAGGAACTAACGTTTTCTTTGCCCGAAGTCTAGCAGAGCTACTTGACTATGGTTAACCAACATTCCTCTCTCCAGACATGGTGCTGCCAGGTGATATTATTTCATAAAACACATTAGTGCAATTATCTAGTATAAGCATTTGTTCATAAGTTTAGAATTGTCATGCAAGTTCGTTCTTGCCAGAATTAAAGGTAAAAACACATGAGTCATTGGTATTAAAGCTTTGGCAAATTCACATATCATAGTGCACATTGCATATGCCTAAAAACAATTAAGTGTTGGGTGTCGATCTTGCTAACTGCCCTGATACCGAAACTGCAACACTAAAAGGGTTTGACGTTAGGGGGAGTCAAAATTATGATAATTTTGGTATCGGATTAACCGAAACCAAATGCTTAAGGATCAATACCAAAAGCTTAACTATAAAAAAGGTTTATAGTACCAATGAAATTAAAATCAAAATATTCTCCTGTCGACGCCTCAAGTTTTAGCGACATCGAAATAGTGGGGAAAACATAACCTTCGGTAATACTTTTACACTATCTTAATACCAACTACATTGAAAGCAAAGAAAAACACGGGTGTTAGTGTCCGTAAAAGCTAAGGTGAGTTGGCATCAAATTGATGACTAAATCTAGGGGTGAGCAAACGCCAGTTCGGTTCAGTTTTAGGGTAAAACCGAAACCGGAACCGAAAGACCTTGGCTTTAAAAATAACTGAAACCGTAACCGAAGCATCGGTTTTGGTTTCGGTTTCAAAACCTCGGTTTCAGTTTTTATCGGTTCGGTTTCGGTTTTAAAACTGATTTAAACAAAAAATATTATAAATTTAAACAACCATAAAAGAAATTAAAATAAATTATTTCAACGGAGTGTATTGAGACACATGGTACATAGTACAGACTAACAGACTATAAGTCACCAAAAGTAGTACAAAGCCAGGCTAGCTAGCTCTAAGTCGAAGACAAAAAAAAGAAAGAGCAGGAGCACTTCAGTGAAGCACTCTACAGTAGATCAGCAACAACTTGGAATCGTAGAAAATAGTCTACTAGTACCTCAATTTTCATCTTCAATTCAAAACATCGAAGAATGTACAAAAACAAGAAATAAACATTTTATATTAGTCTACCCCTAATTCTGTATTCAACTAAATCAAATGAGTGAAGCAGTGGCTAGTGTGTATATACTATATAATACGAAACAACTTACAGCAAGAGACAATGTGCAATATTTTACAATTCGGTTCAGTTTTGTTTTT
Organism: Allium sativum; assembly: GCA_030737875.1. NCBI lineage: Eukaryota > Viridiplantae > Streptophyta > Magnoliopsida > Asparagales > Amaryllidaceae > Allium > Allium sativum. The sequence continues at coordinate 441,238,087 of CM060923.1, read as the reverse complement.
TCGGTTCGTTTTGGACCTAAAACCGAAACCAAAATATTAGTACAGTTCGGTTTTTTGATTTTCGGTTTCGGATTTCTTCGGTTTCAGTTTTTTTCGATTCGATTTTTATCGATTTCGGTTTTTCGCTCACTCCTGACTAAATCCATCGGTGCTGAAAGAGTATCATCACCCTCACGCCAAAAGCTAAACCGTATATGTGCTAGTTTTACATTTTAGACCCTGAAAGATGTGTGGAGGGGATGAATAACCTAGACTACCAATCATTAGTGATTGCTAAAGCTATTTCGCGTATCTGAATTCATTCTTGAAACTTAGAAATCTTGGTTAATCTCGTGACTGAGCAAAGAGGATATTTTTCGAACCCTAATTTCAGTTAAATAAAATACTCACAGTGAAAATCCGATTTGAAATTCTTAAAGAACTTATGGAAATCTCGAAGAATGGTAATCTCGTTTGAGCATTGTTTCTTTCAGACGAAGAAATGAAAAGGAAGAAGAAAGAATCTTTGTACGAAAACACTTCTTAAATCTCGGCCGCACAAACAAGTGCAAATCAGGCGGGCCAGATTATGATGAAATAACCAAAGATGGGAGAACGAAGTATAGTACGAAAGTCAGAAGATTGACTTGTAAGGTTGAAAATATCCCTTCGCTAGGGGGAAATGTTACTATCGGATTCTGATAGCGAAACCAGGTTTAGGTAAGGGGGTATCGGAGCACAACCGATACAAGCGTTGAGCAAAACCCGGTAGCATTTGCTCTAATAGCAGAATATAAAGGCACAAAAAGAGAACGAAGGACAACAATCAACTCAGGAGCAAACAGAATTATCAATATCGGTTGATTTACCATCGATATCAGTGAAAGGATGAAATCTAGTATCGGAATGCAATACTTGGAATAAGCAAAAACAAGATATTATTAACAATGCCGAGGCTCCAATAAAGGTGCTATCGCTACCAACAAGATTGGTGGCAATACCCAAAACAATCAACTAAGAGTCACCAAAAAAGCAGAAGCAACAAAGAGGTCCTAAAAGAAAACAAGTCTAGGAAAAAGAAAGGCCGATACTGAAAGCAGAAAAGCTTGGTATCGATACCAGAGGATGGAAGCAAAGTCGTTTCAATACTAAAAGTGGCCAACCGATAGTTGGCTTCGAAAACATATGCCTCAACACAGAAACAAAGAACCATGGGAAAGGAGGCACGGCACCAAGCAAGGATGAAATGGAAGGGGTATCAATACTAATTTGCTTATTATCAATACTGACGCTGGGAAGCACCTTGAAGTTGTTGAGCCAAGATTTGCTATCGGGGATATCGTTTGATTCCAAAACCGAGAGCAGATAAGGAGGCAATCCAGACCAATTTACTTAGTATAGATACACTATGTGGAGACAATACCTGAATCATAAGTCAGTATGGACCGAGATTGACATTCCGAAAGCAAAGGAGATTCGATAACAAAGCTTAGAAGTGGAACGAAAGACGAAACCAGAACCACGACCGAAAGCCACCAAGATGACCGATACCCAGATTCATTGCCGAACCCAGAAGCGGCTTCCGCTGAGTGTTACCATAAAGGGGGCAATTTTTCCTATAATAAATTTATGCTTAATGGTTATAAAAATTTGGTTAAGTATGCATAATTTGATATAGCTTTTATGTAATATCTTGATCTTAGACTCCTACACACTAAGGTAAAAAGATTTATAAGATGGTCCTTTTTAAAGCGATTCACCAATTTTATTATTTTTTTGGTAAAATTCATAAATTTTTTGACAGTGATGTCATATGATTCTAAGGAAGTTTAGAAACATTTGTTATTATATGATGCCCTTTCAAATGTAGAAATTGGAACACAATATACATATATATGTATGTATGTATGTATATCTGTGTGGGGGGGGGGGGGGAGGGGGTGGCGGGGTGTGTGAGGTATGTGTTTGTGTAAGAAGTTGGATGAAACTAATAAAGAAGTGGGATCATTATATACTCTACTTGTTTATTAAATATAAACATGCAGCTCATTTTCCATATTCTTCTCTGCTTAGTTTGGTTTCTCTTTTTCGATTGCTCTCTACTCCGTTAGATGAAAGTTTTGCTTTTATATGGATGTTACCACATTCAAACAAAGGTGATGCTGATGCTTAAATGTACGTAGTTGATAAATATTTTATGGCCTACGTAAATTTATTTGGTAATTTTTCAAATAATTTATTCCTTTAGTTGGAGGCCAGTGTACCTTTTTCTAATGGTTCGACCTTAAATAATGTAAGTCGATATTTTCTTTCTGTTCATAAATCATACGAGCGTTGCGAACCATTTATTTTTGGGTACAAATTGTGAATATGATACATGTACTCTTTTGAACAAGTTACAATATTATTTTTTCTTTGCATACAACAACTAAACAGGTATTTATTTTAAGAAGGCAAATGGAGTGGATGATTCAATTGCTTGGTAGGCTGGATGAAGGGTAACTGACTTTTATTTAAAGTCTTAATACCAAATGCAGCTGTAAGCATTATATTTGTTCGACACGAAATTATGCTTATTGCAGATTCCTTAAAGGCTAAGTATGGTGATGAATAAGCAGAATACTTCAATTGCAAAGCGGTTGAAGTGAAAATTACACTTTCACATATTTTCAATTCGTGGCGCCAGCTATCTCCATGCTAACCAGGTATGTCTCGATTCTTTTGATGGTTATGTTTGGTGAATCCTAATATACATTTCCTTTTCTCATGCTCTATTTTACCACTATGGTCTGCTGCACTAATTTTTGATATGCAATCAAACATCATATTTATATCTTAATGTTATCACATATGGATAAACCGTTCACAACCATTTTGCACTGGTTTACTTGCTAATTTGCACTTTTATGGTAAAAAACACTATAGGAACCACTGTTTCTTATATACTCTGCTTCACTTTATATTTTGTCTTTGGCTATTAACACCCTTTCTTTCACTTTATATTTTGTCTTTGGCTATTAACACCCTTTCTTTTACTTTAGACCCCCAGTTATGATATAAAATTTAAAATTCCATCTTTATCCTTTACCCTTAATTAGATATATATATTTTTTAATTTGTATCTCTCTCTCTCTCTCTCTCTCTCTCTCTTTCTGTATATACATATATCATCATCATTTCCTATTAAAATTGTGAGATACAAGTTTCATAAATGAGGAATACATGTCGATGACTGTAAATCAGTACCACCTTAAGATGTTGGCTTTTATTTACAAAAATAAATTAGAAAAACCAATAACCATAACTGTATAATTACGACACTATTTTAATATTCTTTTTTCTCATATTTCCTCATGTTTAACCATTTACATTGTTATTCGATTTTGAGAGTTAGGGTTTTGAAAATTTTAAAGGAAATGAAGAAGCACTAAAATAAAAGAGAAATGAAAGAAAATTGATATAATATTAAGCATAACATCTAAATAAGTTAAGGTCAAAAATGGAATATATGGGGTGAGAAAATTAAATGGTGGGATGAGAGTTTAATTTCTGAAATCCCGATGTGGGATAAACAATTAGCGGGATGAGAATAGACATGGCCTTATACTTTTTGTTACTAAATTTTTTAATGAATATATTATGCTTTGAATAAAGGTTTCATTTGAGTGCCTCAAGTTCGTCAATATTCAACAATGATAACAATATATTGCGAATGTTGGATGAAAAAATATTTATACTAAAATCACGTATATATGTTAAAATATGCTTGTTTATTAAATTTATTAATTCACATTTAAGTTGTGGTTGAAACTTTTAGTTGAATGTACTTTCGATGATAAAAGTTACGAAGATGCTGATACTTGCTAAAAATCTTCCAACTATAATAAAATGACAAGAGTTGTTTTATTTGGGTTTTCATTCAATTATTGTTGATTATTTGAATGTTGCATTTCTCAAGTCCATACCTACCGAAACATACGTTAGGTTAGTTGGTACTTTCTGTTTATTTTGATTTTGTTTTTACACGAGGAAGATAAGTTATCCTGAAATATCTTTCTTTTATGAAATTTGATTAAGCTGATATTAAGGTTCACTCTTAATGAACTTCAATTTCACTGGTAACTTTTCTTCCTTTATGTTTGAGCTGCATGCTTTAATAAATAAGACATCATGCCTTAATACAAACAATTTATGAAACTTTCTTTCTTTAACTGTCAATCTTTCATGAACCTCAGTTAAAATTTAATTTCATATGTTTTTATTACACTTTTGATATATTACTTACTTCTCATGCATAACATTTTGACATTTCAACACAAAACCTTTGCGGTTTCGATGCCCTCTATAGGATTGCATGATTGCAATATGATTATAACTTTATGCAACATATCAGCCCCAAAAGCAAATTTACGAAATTAGTTGAGAATCATGATTTGGTTATTAATTGTGAGCCTTAGGTTTCCATTGAGTTATACATTGTGCGGTAAATGTAACTCTTTCATATGAGTCATGGTCTGTAATATAATTCCTACATGATTTTTCTCTTATTTACCTGAATTTTACTAAGATGAAACTAAAAATAATTAGATTATTATATTTCTAGCAAAATCATACATAATTATTTTTGATAATTATAATGTAGTCTTCCAGTTATTGATTATTTTGCACTTAATTATTATCTTCTTTTTGTTGAGTTGACAATGGCAAGTATGATTATACTGCACTTCTCTATTTACAGGCTTGCATCCAATCACATATTAACCTACCATACTCTTCTCTTATTAATGATTACTATATTTATAATTAATAATCTACAAAGAGGAATGATAAATGACTAGCGAAAACTGTAACAACTCAATATTTAAAATGTGCAATATGTGAAAACTACAATTTAATATTCCTTTTCTTACTACATTAAACTAAAAAGTCCATTCCTTCCTTGTTATCTATTTTGTGATGAAAAAAATGGAAATTTAAAATCGTCCCGATATCTTTTGTGTTTTGATTGTCATCTTTATGTTTGTATTTGTTTCCATTATAACTTATTCATAGTTTATATAATATTGAATATGCTTAAATTTTCAATGCATCTTTCTAATAGGACCACGCCAAATATTATCAAACTAAAGTAGAAAATTACGCACATTCTTACAATCCAAATATCTGAAGTAGTGTTAGACGAAGTAAGTTTTAATACTCTTCAATGGTTTTTGATAACTTCATTCATTCATTTTTCGAAAATGATTTGATTTATGAATCTAATAAGATTGGGACTTTCTTAAAGTAGAATTTGAATCTGTAAGAATTTGAATCTACAAGTTATCAATCGCTTATAATAATCATTGCACACAGATATCATTATCACTTTCTATTCTACTGCCAAGCGACTTTGAATCCACTTCCGTGTTCTCTTTAGATGCAGATATCTTTGTCTATTATAAAAGTGAATCCGTGACTTTGGTTCCCAAATCAATTAAAAGCTGAGACCCAAGCGCTTGCAAATTGCTTCTTCCTTGCCAAACTGACAGTCGTTGTTTGATGCCTATCTCAGAATCTGATGGTTTTTATTTTCTTTTTGTTTTTCAGTTTGGGTTTAGTAATTTCATTTGTTTCAAAAAACAAAAAAAAAAACAAAAACAAATAAATGGTTCATATGTATACTAATTCATTTATTCTCACGATCACGTTTTTTAATTTCAGATTTTCTATGCATTGGCTTTTATTTGTAAATAATTATAATTATTATAATTTGTATCAATCGGTCTGGCTTTGGATTGTGAATAGCAAAATTAATTATTGAACATGATAAGGAGGTGACAGATATCACTAATTTTATGACATGACGGTCTTATCTTGATGAAGGACCTTGAAGTAATTGATTAATACTTTTTCCTTGGTTTTAAGAATAATAATATAACATGTTCTGAAAGTTCCAAATAAGCAGTTACCTGAAATTTAAGATTAATTCTATTTTTCATTTGGTTTTTAATATCTTAAATGAATCAGGCACACAGTATTTGGTTTTGTGAGAATGAAATTTTGCTTTGGTGCTTTGAATTTGGTCCTGCATGCACTTGTACGAACATACAAACATGCACAAAGCATAATGTTGAAATTCCAATTAGGTTGGGTTAACCCCTATGGTTTTATTCGTTTAATTTAGATCGATTTATTTCAACTTTTTTTCCTGTTCTTAAAATTTAGATTAATTTGATCTACGACATGTTGAAGAGTAATCCCATTTTATCAAATATCATTACCAAAGTCGAATATGACAATATAAGGTTAAACTGATAGTCGTTGCTTGATTATAGCAATAATAAATTTACCCTTGCTTCTTTGAGTTTTATAATGTATATGTTGACATAAACTCACATGCATGACAACAACATGGTTATGCTAAAATGTATGTCTTTTTAGCTCGATGCCAGTAAGGTGTTCTTCTTTATTGTCTATTTGCTGTTTTCCCAATTCTGATCAAATGTACATTATTATAGTCTTTGTCAAGTTGAACACTTTAGCCATTTTAACATATGCCATTCTTAGGACCTTTATTTGTGGAATATAGAACAAGGCAACATTTTTTTTTTGTTGTTGTTGAAAAAACGCAATTGTGTATTGTCTCCCAAGTAATTTTGATAGTGCAACTCTAAATATTATCTAAACATTTGTTGACATGTTGAATTGCAACTATGTTTATTGGCTTTTGTATAATTATTTTGTATGCACGAATCATGGTATTTGCACTGGAGTTGATCTATACTTTACTAAATTTTTCTACATTGTATTGTCGCAAAGGTACCATGTTAACGTAAAATGGACAATCACTTAATTATAGTTAGCACTACGGTGACGGCATCTGTCTATTCTGAGATTGACACCGTAGAATTATTCCTAAAAAAAATAATTGATGTTCCTCTCGCAGCGGTTGCATAATCCTTCCTCATAGCTCACATTTTTTGGTGTCTCCAATTCTTCTACTTAATTTCTGACCCCCTCCACCATTCTTTTTCTCTATTAAATAAGATTTTGAAGGTATAAACCCTTATTATACAACCCTATATGTTCTTCATTCCACTTCCTTCCAGCTAGAATTTGCAGGTTTCTAGGAATAAATTTCAACATTTCTTTGCATTGTTAGGGTAATTTAATTTTATCCCTATCTTCAAAACCAAAACACTTGGAAGCCTTGCTATCACTTCAACAAATTCTTTGAAGCTTAATTCTGCTTTAAGAATGATCAATCTGATTAGGTTATTCTGCACATCCATTATTTGAAAAAATGGAAGATCTAAAAATTTGGTTAATGGAGTCTACAGTTAGGGAAAAAAGAAAGTTCAATAGTTATGTTATATAATTTAATCATTTATGTTTTTGTTTTTTCATTATTGCACGATTATATTGTAACTGGTGACTTCTACTTTATATTTTTCATGTAATTTTTTGTTTCTCTGCAAAATCTTTGTTCCTAGAAAGGATATTTTCTATATATTATCGTGCATTTTTATGCATTTATGTGTTAAAATGATGCATCGTCATCATAATTCTTGAAAGCCATACATCAGTATTTGATGAGCATGTGAAACAATTTGCTTTAGCAGTATATTTTTTGTTATATTGTATTAGAATAATGTTATGCAAAAATTTGCAACATAGATGCGGAAGCGCAATAAGCAGGATCTAGATTTGTCAATTGAACACCAATCTAATCTGATAGCAATTATTTTATTACATCAACAAAATAGTAAATAACTATAGCAGGGAAACAAAGAGACACAATATTTATACTGGTTCCAATATCCTCGAGATAGTGTACGTCCAGTCCAAGAGAGAGAGATTTTATTCCACATGAGAGCATTATAAGAGATTACAAAATAAGAGTTTACATATCCAAACCTCAATCAGGTTCAACAAGAAGAGACACCATTGGGGATCACTGGCTCCAGGCCAGGATGAGTTTACACTAAAGTCTACCCCTCAATATATAGCTAGTGCAAATCTATGTGAGTCATCAATTAAATTACCAACATATGGTAATAATATAATGGAGCCAAATTAGCATAACAACAAATGTGCAAACATATGAAGTAAATCAATTCTTTCTTTAACATAGATGAAAGAAATTAATCCCTTCATTTATTTCTCTACCACCTCATCAAATGCAATCAATGCATTCCCATTATAAAAATATTTACTTTCCAATCTTTGCAAATTTGTTCCAATCAATTTGTGATTTTGTATCACCAAATTTAACACTTCACCTTGATGCAAAATCGCATATCTGCAACATCCCATCTCCAAACAAATTCTCTTCACAACATAAAACTCTTCAACAGAACCTCACCTTCAATCAAAATCTCACAATGAGATAGAAACCAAAAATGAATATTTGCCAAATGGGTTCCAGCAAAGCTACCCCCCATCACACCATTGTTAACGAGCTCAGACTACGTCCCCGGCCGTCAACAAAATTGTTGCAAATATCCAAAATAACAAAGAAGGCAGACACCAACGTAATCTCAACACCACCAAGTAGGCCAAAAATAATTCTCTCAATCAAAACCATTACAAACACAAACCCACCGCCAGCCAAAGATGCATCTTCCCCTCGAGATGCACCACGCAACACTAACGGTCTAAAAGTGCTTGTAATACCACAAGGATCTCCACCTTGTGGATTTTCTGCATCGACACCCGTCTATCACTTGATCTGAGCTCCTTCCTTGATCACTCCGGATCCCTCGAGCATCATCAACGTGAAGGCCCCTGTCTAAACCACAATGATCTCTATCTTGACACCCGTCTATCACTTGACCTGAGCTTCTTTCCTGATCATCTTGGATCCTTCGAGCATCATCAACATGAAGACCCATGTCTAAAACATGATCAAAACTTCCCAAATCCAATAGTCCCTTCAACGCAGTAAACTCCATATCACGTCAAAGTTCCCAAATTGGAACACTCTTCACTCTCAACATAATCTCTTCCACCAAAGTCTCCTTTTCTCCAAAATAATAATAGCATAATCACCACTGAATCTACCAGCCTTTGTAGAAATAATTGATGCACAATTTAAAACAAATCGCCTCGCTCCGATACCAATCTGTTATGCAAATATTGCACAAATGCGGAAGCGCAATAAGCAGGATCTAGACTTGCCAATTGAACACCAATCTAATCTGATAGCAATTATTCTATTATATCAACAAAATAGTAAATAACTATAGCAGAGAAACAAAGAGACACAATATTTATACTAGTTCCACTATCCTCGAGATAGTGTACGTCCAGTCCAAGAAAGAGATTTTATTGCACATGAGAGAATTATAAGAGATTACAAAATAAGAGTTTACATATCCAAACTTCAATCAGGTTTAACAAGAAGAGACACCATTGGGGATCACTGGCTCCAGGCCAGGATGAGTTTACACTAAAGTCTACCCCTAAATATATAGCCAGTGCAAATCTATGTGAGTCATCAATTAAATTACCAACATATGGTAATAATATAATGGAGGCAAATTACCATAACAACAAATGTGCAAACATAGGAAGTAAATCAATCCTTTCTTTAACATAGATGGAAGAAATTAATCCCTTCATTTATTTCTCTACCACCTCATCAAATGCAATCAATGCATTCCCATTATAAAAATATTTACTTTCCATTCTTTGCAAATTTGTTCCAATCAATTTGTGATTTTGTATCACCAAATTTAACAAATAATAGGCTTATTAATTGACTCTGGTTCCAAATTATATAACAGTTTGGTATAATGAGCATATATAAGAAAACATGTTTGCAATTTCCAATACATAATGTGTTTGCGATGTTGGATTGTAAAAGCATCTCCAACGGAAGGAGGATTCAGCTCCTTAATTCTGGATTCAGCACAAAACAACACCCAAGAGATCTTTCAACCCTTAATATTCAACAAGAAATTACGGATCCGATTCAGAATTGAGAATACGCTGCAAGCGCCGATTAAATCGACTCGCAACGCCTCTTTTCTCAGCGCGGAAGGAGATGAAAATTTTTCACGCGCCGATTAAATCGGTGTGTAATAAGGGACTGTTGGTAAAATTTTACAAAAAAGACCTGAATATTACAAATCGTAATATTCCAACCCTGAATGCTATTAGAGATGCTAACACTGTTTAATATGTCGACTTATGAATAGTTGAGAAAATCATAGTCCAGTTGTGTTGTCCCTATTACTTTTTTATTTGTGTGAGATGTAACTGGGTGCCATCTTTTTTTTCCTTCGTATGCGTCTGTTTGTGTCTGTTTCTGCATATCCTTTCTTGGCTTCATCTGTCTATATTTTAAATCTCCTTTTATCTTTTGCTATTTCAATGTGACATACAATGCTCATTCTACTAGAATATTTCCAAAACATGAAAGACTAAATAGGTTATTAAATTTAGGATATTTTGTAGATTAAAAACATATGGTATTAATTATTTAACTAAAACAATGTTATTGCTAATATTTGGACTTGGATTTACTCATGCGTTTCTCCCTACTTTGAGGATTGATAGATGAAGTGCAATGACAAATATTAATATTAGTTTACCATCAAAGTTCATACTTTCTGTTAGAAAAAAAATGCACTTTAGCAAAAAGTACAATTTTTTTATAGAACGTGAGATTAAATACAAATTTAATTTTTGAGATAAAAAATAAAAGCAAAAGATATCAGAAACATTATCAATAAATTCTTCATGCATTGAAAACTTGCATTTTTTTTTACAAAAAAACCTTAATTTTAAACTTCCTACAACCTCATACAGAGATATCACAATTATCTTTCAATATTTTATATTTGACTTCATATATAAGAGTTAATCAAAAATCTTAAAACTATAATTAAATTTAGTGAAATATCAGTCGTTGATGTTGGGGTGACCGTTTGGTTGGTTTGGTTTATCCGATGATGAAAATTATCAAACCAAACTAAAACCGATCAAACGTAAAACCAAACCAAATCGAGCAAATTAAGTTTGGTTGGTTTTCCGATTTAACCGAACTAAAAATATTTCAGACCTTATGTTTGTAATACTAACTATAGTTTGAAGTTTTTTAATAAATATATGATTAAAATATTATTATTTATGATTCATATGCTTTTCAAAAGTAATTTTGAAACGTACGTGATGACTAAAATTTACTTGAATAACTAGACTAACCTAATATATTTATTATAACATTGATAATTTTGAAAATATAATAAAAGTTCGGTTAATTTGGTTAAGCTGGTCAAACTAAATATTTTTCCTTACCGATTACAAACCAATTTAATTTCAAATCCAAACCAAACCGACCAAATTAAATTGGTTTGGTTGGTTTATTTTGTTTAACCAAATAATGTTCACCCCTACATTGATGTGTCAAATAAATCAAAAAAATATGAAAATTTCAATATTTGCACAGTATTCATACTGACAAAAAGGTATAAAATTCATTTTGATATACAAATACATCAACCACATAATATAATTATATACTTGAGCAATGATTGCAAATTCAATTTATGATTCATCTATATCGATTTGTTGATGTGTTACATCGTAAGGTTCTTGTTTTAGCTAAAGCATCTACATTTTGAAATTTCTATGGTTGCTTACAAAACTCACCTCATTATCATATAATTTTGTACATTTATATCAATATACTTTTAATTAACCATGCAATCCTGGTATTAATTTATTTAATAAATATTTGTTAATCCATTTAATAAATCCTTAAATGTGATGGTTTTAATTTGTATATCACATTCGTATAAGAAAAAAACAGTCAAATAGATTTTTCATTTAAATATAAAGATATATAATTCAGATATCATAAATAATATACATGAATGACATTAACAAAAATGATTTATTATTCATTTATCTCTATAAATTTATCTACATTGTATAACTCTGTTTTAGTTTTCATATTTTGACATTTCTATACTTATATACAAGTTCATCGATTATTTTCAATCTTTCATGTTTAGCCATGTATTTAAATTGCTTGCGAAATCTCAGTTTTAAAATATTTGAACAATCTATCTATCAGTTGTATATGCATTCACACATACTGCACCAATTCTTCTGTCCCCATTTTCTATGTGCCCTGTCACTACAAAACGCACAGGGAATTGCGACGGCTATTAGGCGTTGGCGGCCGTCGCAAGCCGTCGCAACGTGTCGTCGCAATTTTAGTCGTCGCGATGCCAAATTGCAACGGCTTGAGCGACGGCTCCGTTGCCATTTTAGCAACAGCTGGCAACGGTAAATTTCTTACGTGGCAAGTAGTTGATTTTACCGCCAAGCCGTCGCAAACCGTTGCTAAGCGTTACAATTTGGCCGTCGCAAGCTGTCGCAACATACCAACCAAATGGGCGCCGCAAGCCGTCGCAATACTGGAAAAAAAATTTGCACTGCAAACAGCAGTTCCATTCCTTCAAGCCACACAACCACAAACCAATCCAATACCATCACATTAGCCACTATCAGACCACTATTATCCCATCAATTCGTCACCAACTCAAACCAAATGAAAAAAGAAACCAAAATTAAAACCACCATCATAAAATATCATCACATAATATCCAAAACACTATATCCATCATCATATATCGTCGTCATACACATCAAAACATACCATATCGTCATGAAAACACACCATAACGTCACCAAAATACACCATAACATCGTCAAACATACCATATCGTCATGAAAGCAAAGTATATGTACATACCTAAGCATAAACCAAAGTATATGTCATCCAAACTAATCTTCCGCCACCTCGTCGTCGTCATCGTCGTCGTCTTCGCCTCCTTCACTTGTAGCATCTCCTCCCTGCCCAGCCATAAACCCATACTCCTGAAGGTAAGTTGCAATGCGCTCATCTACGTCATGTTGCATTTGGGTTTTTCGCCAGTCCATCATTTCGTTCATCTGCTCCTGCATCCGAGCAACAGTCTCCTCCTCCATCGACCTCCTAAAAGCACTCTGAGTAGCCTGCGAAATAATTAAGTTCACATTAAATTTATTAGCTCTTGATTGTAAAATAAAACGCGTTATGTTTCCAATTCAAAACATTAATATAAAGTGCACTAATTAATACCCACAATTTATATATTTATGGCATCACATCGTTGTAAATTATTAAGTTTGTAATTTAAGTCTTACATCCTGATTACCGTATCCATATCGCCTGTTACGAGAAGGCGGCTTTATGATAGAGTCTCATATACGATCAGACTGCGCGATTGTAAGCTCCTCTTGTCCACTAGCCTGCAACACTCTAGTAGACTCTGTGTAGTACCTCTCCTACATACCAATATAATTTTAGCACCAATGTTGTAAAATTTACTTATATATTGTGATATGAACGAATATGAAACATTTTAATTCATACGGATAAGCATATTTACCATTACACCCGCACTCTTCGAATCCGCCCATTCATACGTAACATTTCCTTCCTCGTCGGTATGCTCCACCGCATGTGTACGTCTGAATACCTCTGCCATCGAAGGCTCTCTTCCGATCTTTGCATGCTGAGTAAACATACAATAATAAAATTATTGAAAATAGGAATAAATGATATACACTAAATTTTAACGTGAACATAAGCTACAAATATTTAAAATTTATACCAATTCTCTCCTATGATCTTGAAATGATTTAGAGCCACCACGGTGTAGACCAGGATTCTTTTCTCTGTTCGCTTTATTTCTGGATGCTATTTCCTATTAAATTTGATACACGATTATGTAAAATACTACAATCAATATAAATGTAAATATTTTCATTATATCTTACTTTAGCTTTTTCCGTCTGCCAGTACTGTTGAAATGCTGCCCAAACATCATCACTCATCCACAAAGGCTTTTTTCCACCTGTCTTCGCCCTTGAAATTGCCTCCCGATAATTTTTACGCATCTTCATATTCCAAATATCCAAAAAAGTGTTCATGTCATGCTCCTCAACACGGACAACGCCCTGCATATTAGATTTATTTTCAATTATTTACAGTATATCAATTTTCAACATCAAATTATTGGGCGGCATATGTCTTTTTGCAGTTTGTACAACTGCTGTAAATGCAGCTTCTGTAAGATTGAATTTTGATTTCATAGTGATGAATTCGGCGGTTACAAACAATTCGGTTCCGTTTGTACATCCTTCCCACAATGGCCTCTTAGCAGAATTCAATAAATCATAAAAAAAATTCGCTTCCGCCGTTGGTTCTTCAACATTTTCATTCTCATTGTCGCCTTGCGGACCAATGTTAGGAAACATTGATCGTGCTGCATCTTGCACCATATTTTCTATCGGATTCATCATTGTATTATCGTTCATCATTGTACTATCGTCCTCTACCACTACAGGGTCTGACGTAGGTTGAACAAGTTCTCCATGACGATCCCAAAAGTAATAATACGATACAAAACCGAATTTATACAGATGTACTTCTACTACATCTGGCTTCCAATGCTTCAGATGTTTGCACTTACTACACGGACAACGAACGTCTACGTTGCCCCGATTGTTAGATATAGCGAATCTAACAAATTTTTGGACCCCATTACAAAAATGTTTCTTTATCGACCCTTTCTTACCGGTTCGGGGTTGATACATCCAACTATGATCACGAAAATAATCGGACATTTTCCTGATTTTCAACAAATATGTTAGAAAATTCGATCGAATACTATATTAATTGAAATCTTGTATAATTTCATTTATAACTACTACATGTTTCGTTTATTACCTTTTTGCTTTGACGGCCAGTTTACCTACTTCCCATTACAAATATAATAACGCAAGTATATTTTATAAATCATTTCAGGTTAAACGGTTTTACAAAATTTCGGCAGCACTTCCCTTTGGTCCCTGTATCGTACACAAATGCGTGTACACAGGGAACAAAAAGGAAGTGCCATCGAAATTTTGTTAACCGTTTAACCTGGAATGATTTATAAAATATGCTTACGTTATTATATTTGTAACTTGTCCAAAATACTAGGAGAAATCCAACAACATTGTATCAGATGAATATAGATTTCCGTTTTGTATAAAAACGAATACCCATATAACGATCATATACAACAAATGTCGGACGGCGCCAAATTTATCTAAGGGGTTCACATAAATAGTCAAAAATACATTTAACCTAAGTTTAAATCAAAAAAACAATTCAAATGAAAAAAGCGCGCTTTATGTGCTTTGGGCTTTTTTGCGCTTTGTTAATAGGTGCGCGTTAAACTTCAAAATAGCCCCTTAATTGTGCCTTGCGCCTTTTTCCGTCTACGCTCGCGCGTTAACTACATAGCGTTTATATAATATTTTTGCCTAATTTCAATTTGTAAAATAACATGACAGTGAAAATTATGAAGTATAAATTAGTTTTAGTTAATTTTAGTTTAATGTATAAATTATGAAGTTAATGTTAATAAATTATTTTCAATTTTTGAAATACAAACTAAGCTTTCAAGTTAATTATTTAATTTCAATTCAAATTTAAGGTGTTACGTTATAAATATGTGATAATCATAATCAAGTTACTACAACAAACCAATCACGTTTACATACATGATAATCGCCGTTTTAATGCTCCTAAATCAAAGTACATATGTGATAATCAATGATTTCAACCTCCTAATCAATTCCACTTATTCCCAAATCAATGTATAACAAAAGCAACATCATATGCATCTCACAAGACAACCAATTTCATGTCCATAGACAATGAATTTACAACCCAATTTAAACATACAAATTAACCCTTAATAACTCTAAATAACCCTAATTAAACATGAAATAGAGTTTAGAAGACATACAGGCACGATTTGAGAGGATTGGAGTGGCTGAAATCGGAGCAAGGGCGAGCGACGGCGGAGAAGAGGTTTTTCTTTTTATTTGCGTTGTAGAAATGATTTGGGGAAGAAGGGGTAGCAGTTAATTATCTCGCCCCATGCAATGGTTTGCGACGGCTTGCGACGGCCGCTTTTTTTAGCCGTCGCAAGCCGTCGCCCTCCCCCGTTGCAGATTCAGCCGCTCCTTATAGTGCGTGTACCCAGCCAATCACAGCCCCCTGATTTCCGCCTTATGCAGTTAAATCCCTTAATTGTCCGGGGATTTAAATGCAAAAAAGTGGAAATAGAGAGATTTGATTGGTGGGCACACACGGGACAGGGGTGCTGAGCACAGAAGAATTGCTCTCCACACATATATCCATTCCTATGTGGAAAAACTCATATTTAATTTATTGGAGCAATAAATGTTGCTACGGTATTTTGCGTCTTTATTTAAATAGTTGAGTGGAGACTTCAAGGTGCCTCTTTGGTGGCTATATATACATCCATTCTTGGGTAGCAAACACACACACAAGATACAGGACAACAACATCAAAACTTTGTCAGTTTCTCCAAGACTTTGTGGGCTGCTTCTACTACTTTGAGATTGCCCTTTGCTAGAGTGTTTGTGCGAGATCTCTCAGCTTTTCTAAGCTCTGTTTCCCGGTGATATTTTTCACTTTTCTCGCTTTTGTTTTGATGCTGTTATTGCTAGCTATTGTTGGATAATTTGTGTATCCACTTTGTGACTTGGATTTGGATTTGTGTACCACTTCATTATCATAGTAAGAGAAGTTTGAGAGGACCCACGTCATTGGTTCCCCGGATTTTACTCTTCACATCGAAGAGGTTTTCCACGTTAAAAATTCGTGTGTTCTTACTTTATTATCATCTTTTGTTCTGTTGATTATTTGCATTAATCATTGGTGATTGTGGTGCATTTGGCTGAGTTTGTCTTTGTCATTCATAAGTATGTGGACGTATTTGAACAAGTGACTGTAGTGTGTTCGAATACAGGTATAGATGACTATAAATCAGTAAACATTACATATCAAGGGGTTAGAAAAAAATATTTTCCTGTCAACTTAGATGCTAGGACTGACTGCTGGGGTGGTCAGTAGTCCATCTTGCATGTTCGCATATAAGCAACATGGTAGCAGACATAGTTTAGTGCAGTGGATGTGAAAAAGCATGTATAATTTATTCCTTCCTTTTGATTATAATACCTATGTTTGTTTTGATGGTTCTATGGGTTGGTGAAAGCTGGTTGTACATGTCTCCAACACGAATTTAAGATTTGTACTTATCTCGAAATTAAATTTCAACCAGTTTAATGATTCCCAATTACACCTGCGAGTCGAAGTCTCTTCATGTAGTTGTAGTCTATAGGTTGAAACATTATTTGAGCAATATATTTGCTATGTTATTTCCACATCCCATTGTCTGATGGGAATTTATGTTTTTTTGAGCAATATGTTTGCAAACGCGCCACTGCAATTTTTTGCCGTAGGCAGGGAGTCTGCATATTTTAGCACCCTTATAGATACACAGTACAACAGCTGTGGAAAAGAAAATACAGAGTTAACATTTTTTGATTAGCTGAAATTTGTTCCGCGATAGAGGCTTCATTGGTACAGAACTAAGCCAGGTAATTTTATGAAAATATGGCAATTGATTTACTAGCATGTCATAATAAATCACATCTGCTGAAGCCTTTGTTTAGTGCAGATAGAAAAACATGAAATTGCGAGTTTAGTGAGGTGAAGCCACTTAATTTGCACAGGTGAAGCCATTTAATTTGCACCCGATAGTCATGTTGTTATGATTTGTGATATTTATCACATGGATATTGAAGATCAAGGTATTTTAGGATTTTTTATTTTGTGCAAATTTTAAGGAGAAAGTGATATATTCTGTGCAAGTTTCAAGGAGAGAGATTTATTTTGTGCAAGTTTTGAGGAGGATATTTCAGGATATTTTTATATCTGGAGGAAATTTAGGATCCAGAGTAAATTTCAGGAATTTCCATATATTTTCTATTTGCCTATATAAGCATGCCATTATGGATAGATTTATTTGCACTTTTGAGGGAGAAAAACTTGTTTTTGTTTTTAGGGATTGAGATATCTTCTCAATTTTAGGTCTTTCTTTGTAATAAATTGGTGGAATAATAAAGGTTTGTTTGGAGGAATTTGTTTGTTATTGTTATCCTCTTTTCTCTTTTAAAATCTAATTGTGTAGTGATCTTGCAGTTTACCATAGTAGTTGGTATCAGAGCTAGATCATCACAAAACTTAGATTGATTTTGAATTGGAAAAATTGGTTTTTGCTCCAAAAAAATATGATTTTTTATGAGAAAAATTGATTTTTTTTCTTTTTTCTGTTAGATATGATGGCGTTGTTGGTGATGACTAATTTTGATTGGGATCTGAATGCATCAAAGGTTTAGTTGATGGAGATGAGGAGAAGCCCTTAGATGTGGATGAGGGGAAGATAGAAGAAGACAAAGATGTTGGCAATTGGTTTGATTTGCCTATACCTTGGTGATTCGGTTCATGTTTTCGATAAGGGTCTTCACGCTGATGATGTTTGAGGGATCCGGAGTGATCAAAGTAAGAGCCCAGGTCAAGTGGTAGACGGATGTCGTTGTTGAATTGCAAGCACTTTTAGACCGTTGGTTGATGCACGGTGCAGCTCATGTGGTAGATGCATCTTTTGTAGGTGGTGTGTTGTGTTTGTAACTGAGGTGTGGTCATAGTCCTTTAAATCGACTGGGTGTATCTCGTTTCCCTGAAATCAAGGTTGTGGGGTGTATCTCGTTGCCCGGAAATCGAGGCTGGTTTAATTGAGAGAAGGTGTCATCGAAAGAGCTAGGTTGACTTGGTTGGTGATTGTTAGAGTGTTGATATGATTTCAGATTAAGGTGGAGCCATCACCGTAAAGCCACAAAGTCTACATGGAAGCCATTGTGGTATTACAAGCAATTTTGATAATTTTTATGTGGTGTATCTCATTAGGGAAATGCATAATTTGGGGGTGATTTTTAGAATTGTTGAGCGTTGAAGTGATTTCATATGAATGTAGAGTGTTATGATTTGTGATATTTATCACAAGTATATTGAAGATCAAGATATTTTAGGATTTTTTATTTTGTGCAAATTTTAAGGAGAGAAAGATATATTCTGTGCAAGTTTCAAGGAGAGAGATTTATTTTGTGCAAGTTTTGAGGAGGATATTGCAGGATATTTTCAGATATAAAGGAAATTTAGGATCTAGAGGAAATTTCAGGAATTTCCCTATATTTTCTATTTGCCTATATAAGCATGTTATTAGGGATAGATTTATTTGCACTTTTGAGGGAGTAAAACTTGTTTTTGTTTTTAAGGATTGTGATATCTTCTCAATTTTAGGTGTTTCTTTGTAATAAATTTGTGGAGTAATAAAAGTATTTTTGGAGGAATTTGTTTGTTATTGTTATATTCTTCTCTCTTTCAAAATCTAATTGTGTAGTGATCTTGTGAAAACTCTAACACATGTATTATAAGTCCAACAATAATTGATTATTAATAGATTCTGAAGACGAGGGTTCGTGCAATGATTAATGTAATACCTACCACTTTTGTAAATTATCAAATAATTTAAACTCTTATTTTTGCATCATGTTTCAACCCTTTGTCCTGCGCAGTTCTTTGGAGTTTATCATGTGCTGTTTTGTTGTCAATTAGCTCCTCCTACGCTTGTAGCCATGGAAGATTTAATCAGCTAATTAATGGATTTGTATAGTTTATCATGTGCTGTTTTTTTTTCTTCAAACCATACTATGTTTATTCTCACTAGTATCTCGGTTCTGCATCTGTTGTATCTTTAATTTTTGTACTTCTGTTGTATGTCCATTGCACATGCCTTTATTGCATCTTTATTTGTAAGCAGTGCATAATCTGGACATTTTTCTTCACTATCAATGAAAATTATACGATTGTGGCCAAATATGAATGGGTTTCACTGGAACAACGGTTAACATTATTCGCTGTTTCCAGGTAGGATGACCGAATAAAGCGGCGGTTAATGGGGTGATAGTTGATTAAGTTTTATCTAATCGCATGGCTTCCAGTTGTGCATCAGTGTCACAGTTTGGTTTTCCATGATCTCTGTTTGAAAGACGATCGCCTCATCTGCATTCTTCAGAGGTAATAGCTTATTTCCTATAGATGCATTTTCCTGCTGATACTTGTGGGTTACTATTGTTTAAGGCAATGCTAGCGTAGGATATTAATTTGAATTGGAGATTGCATAATTTAATCAGATAAAATGAAATAAGCAAAGATGGTAAGACACGGAGGTCACAGTAATATAGTGGTGTGCATGTCTGAGTTTGCTACTTAGTATGTCATGATTTATTTGTGACTGATTAAAGAAGTGTTTATTCCTTTAACAATGTCAGTACCTACAAACTCTACCTCTTTGGCATTTCATGTCTTTTCCTAATATATTATTATATCTATTTCATGTTTATTAACACATGTACATTACCACATCAGCTTTAATAACCACTAAATTTTCCCAATATATTAAATTAATTACTTGATTAAAAAAAATTGTACTGTTAATGTGGTACGGAAATCTTGCTTAGTAGAGTTGAATCAAATTCTGAAGAAATGATATGGCCTTCAATGAATCTGGACGTGTTACTTCTGCATAGGTGTTGGTTTTAAATTTTTCTTTACTGATAAAATAAACATCGGCCAACTTTTCTAGCCAGTAGAAGATATGATCAACAATATTCAAACTCCATTTGAACTGCAGCGCCCCACATGATTTGTGTCCTTCAGTCCTTGCCCTACATGATTTGTGTCCTCCAGTCCATGACCTACCAAGCCAACATCGCACTTCACCAGAGGGGTTCGGACCCTCCATGGACCTGTGCACTGAACATCTTTCTTTTGTGAGCATAAGATGCCCTCGCTGCATATTAACACCTTTCTTTTGTGAGCATAAGATGCCCCCTCTGCATATTAAAATACAAGACTGTTTAGATTCACTCTTCATGCTTCAGTCACTTTTCCTATTCATAGGTGGCAAATCTATGTTTTCAAAACATCATGACATTGACTAAAGTCTGGACGGAAACATTTCCTTATCTGATATGTATAATAAGGTTGTATCTTCGTATTAACCTCTAAAGCAATCGTCTACATACTGGTTTCTACTTTTTATATTAACTAGTGAGAGCTCGTGCTACGCACATTGGCGATGTGAAGTAAAGAACATGGTAATAGTTTTGTTGATTGATTTAGTTGATTAATTATGTATTTATGTAATATGGTTTTAGCTTATGATTTTGTTTTTAGTATAAATTTATGCGAGCTAGGGTAGTCCGTTGAAAGATATGTATGTTGCTGAATGGATATGGGTGGTATATAGCTGTAGAGTAAGATTATAAATCTCTTAATCGCTATGTCTTTAAGGTTACTCCATAACCAACTGGTAGAAGCAATTTTGTGGTTTATATCACAAAACTAAAATCTGTGTATTTAATTATTGGACTCATAACTGCTAATTACTATAGTATACATGGAGTGGTAACAAACAATAGGAGCTTTCTCGTGATGACATACATGATAGTGACAACAAAGGATCGTTCAGGACAGAAAGAGACAAAGCATTCTATTCAAAGTTTTCATCGACTTCAACCATAACTGCGTCCAAGGGTCGGATCTAGGGCTGTCAATGAATAACCGAAAAATCCGAAATCCGTTCGCATCCACGTCCGAAAAGCGGATAAATATCTAAAATTCGGAAAAGCGGATACGGATAGGCTTACCCGCATTCGAAAATTATCCATCCGTTTTTTTTATGATTATAGCCTAAATTATATGCATTTTAGCATAATTAAATATACTAATTTATTGTTCTGCAAAGTTAAAAGTCTACTAAACACATGTTAAATGCTCAAATTCATATATTATCATCATATTTATTTATTATTGGCTTTTTAGTAGTCAATTAGGTTGAAAAATCTTAATATTAAGATTAAAAAATTATTTATTTTCATTGATTTATCTACCGTTGGCGGTACGGATAATTATCCGATATCCGTCCGTATCCGCGAATGCGGATATCCAATATCCGAGAAAGGTTTCAAATACGAATGCGGATATGACACTATCCGCATCCGAAAGTATCCGTTTACAGCCCTAGTCTGATCTTTGTTTCAAACATCAGTTTTCACTGATGCAAAATCATAAATGCTTTCAAATAATTTTGCACAGTAGAGGAATAATACAATAACGAAACAAAATATTAAATTAAACTGCTATCCAGGCTACAACAAATGCCTAACAATTATTCAACAACGGTGCAGTTTGCATTTATTCGGCAACAGCACAATACCAAGTCTAGAAGCGTTTCTCGTATCATGATAGAAACAGAGAAACTTCCATGGACATAAATGAGGCTGAAACAATAAATGATCCTGAAAGCGGTCTTAATAAGAAAGAAATAGAGCTTGAGGAGGCAAAAAAGATGAATTGAGGGTACAGGAAATTGTCTGAAATGCGAGGAGGATCTTCATGCCATGTTAAGAGCATTGATTTCAAAAGAGAAGATTGAAATGGGTGGCGTGTTCGGATTATCTGAGTACGTGATGAAAGGCTTTAGATTTTCAGTTAATTCTTTGGTTAACAGAAGCTCAGCAGCTTGGAAAGAGCATTGGTGGCCTGGATGATTTGCACATCGGTTTCTGGCATTTCAGTGCACCGTGTGCACATATTATGCTCAGTATCATTGTCTCAACAACTGTTTTGCAACTTTGATTATGGTGTTGCCTACTTCGGTCGAGACTGAAAGATGGTTCGGCGGATCTTTCTTTTTCAAAGTGAAGTTGGTGCCTAGAGAGTGTTTATCGAGCAATCTTCTACGCCGGAATGAGATGTAAGATGTACCGGTAGCTAGTGGACTTTACATGGATGTCAAAGGCTACCTATATAGGTCAAGCTCTAAATTATAGGTTTTTTCCAGTGTTATTTTTATTTATCTTCCATTGTTTACAGGCTTGAATGGTATTTTGTTGACGATTAAGGGATTTCGTATTGCAAAGCGAGTTTATAAATGTATGTAACATGTTAATGTTATTATATGTAGTGGAGCCATATAACACAGTAATTGCTGAAAACTCAGAGCTCCAAGAGCCTTCTCTAATGGCTTCCAATTTTCAAGATCAGAATTTGAAGGCTTCTTCTTCTAAACCCTCTAATTCTAACTTTAATCCTACACTCTCTTCTATTAATCCTAAAGATAAACCACCTGATGTGAATTCAGATGGATTCCAAACCGTTAAATCCAGAAAAAGAAACCCCCTTATTCTCATATTTAATGGGCAAACTTATGTTCGAAACAATTTTTCCAAGAATTCAGGGAAAAATCAGAAAGTCCAGGCTCAAAATGGCAATAACCAGTAGTCTCAGAATCGTATCAAGAATACATTATGGAATAAACCACTCAATTACAGTGGTCCAGAAATTTCTGCGTCTCAAAAGGTTAATAGACCTTCATCAACATGGGTAAACATGGTCAAAAATGGTGGTATATTCCCTAATTTCGATCTTGAATTTATATCTCCAATGAAGATTGGAGATAAGAAGATAATTGTTGTGAAAGAAGAAGCTAATAAAAGGACCATTGCAAAATGGAGTAATTCTATAGTTGCTTACGTGGTGGGACCGAGACCCTAGTACTACCACTTCAGAAACTTTATGGAGAAAACATGGTGCCCAATAGGTTATTTCGAAATCTTCACAAGAGACAATGGATTTTTTTATTATACGATTTGCTTACAGTTCAGATTGTGAAAACGTTGTTGGGGATGGACCTTTCTTTATTGGTGGAAAATTAATTATTCTAAAGAAATGGAATAAGAACATGATTCTTGATAGGGATGTTATTTTCACTATGCCAGTTTTGATTCGTTTACTAGACTTGAACCTTCAACTCTGGGATAAAATAATTTTTAGTGCAATAGCTAGTTTAGTAGGTATTCCGTTAAAGTTAGATGAGCCTGCAACTAAAGTAACTAGACTTAGCTATGCACGAATACTTGTTGAGATTAAAGAAGATTCAGATCAGCCAAATGAAGCCCACATCACTCTTCATGATGGGGAAGCAATCATTCAGCCTATTTTATATGAAAAAATACCACCTAGATGTTTGAAATGTGTTTGTTTCGGGCATTTTACGGAAAAATGTCCTACAAAGCAAGTTTGGCAAGAAAAGTTTCCGCAAAAAGAAGTGATGGTAAATGAAAACTCTGAAATGCAAGATCCGGTTGAAATTACTTCTGATTCAAGAAATGCTTCAATGCAAGAAGAAAATGTTGCAGATGGAAAAGTGTTTTCTGAACTGGTTCAAAACATGCAAATGGATAATATTTCTCCTTCGGAAAACAATCAGAATGATCAAGGCAATATTTCAGAGAAAATTGGTTTCTTTGAAAATCTCAAGAAAATTGAAAATAAAGGTTTATCCGAGCCTTTTGTTAAAGCGGATCTTGCAATTAAAGATGCCCGAAATCAGAACAACACTTTCAAATATGTTGATTTAGCCAACGACATAACACAGCAAAATATTTCCTCTGCTGTGTCTGATGTGTCTAATGGCAAAGAAAATAACGATCAATCAAACAAAAAAGAAAACTCAGGGGATAAGTTAGCACAGTTCATGGAACCTCCCCCAGAAACCGATCCAAGTATTATTACAAACAAATCTCAAAAGGTAAAAGAGCTTAATCCTAAATCTGCACGTCTTGAGAATCTAGGGATGAATCAAGTTTCCAGCAATAACAATGATAAAATTATTGAAGATGATGCCCATTTCCTTTCCACTTCCTCTTCTCCTGCAAGCATTAAAAGGAAGAAAAAAGCAAAAAAGATGAGTATGCAAGAAATAATAGGCAATAAAGAGGGTAATTTCACTTCCAGGAAAAAATTCAAGGAAAAATACATAGTAAAGAATCCAGACCGGGAGGATCATTTGAAAATCAAATCAAAAATGTGCAAAAAGAAATGGATAAAAGTTGCAGATTTTATTGATATTTTTGATGATAATTAAGACACTACATCCATGAAGAGCCAGGACAAGGGCAATAAACTTTATTATATCCTTTATATTATATATATATTTCTTATATATATTTCTTATATATATGTATATATATATATATATATATATATATATATATATATATATCATCAATGAATACCATTGCTTGGAATGTAAGGGGTTTTAATTCCCCATAAAGAAAATTAGACTTTACTAATCTTATTGCTTCTAATAAACCAAGTATAGTTGGTATATTGGAGCATAAGATGGGTAACTCTAGTATTAGTGATTTTCATATGAGATATATGGCTAATTGGGGTATCACTGATAACATTATTATAGATGACAAAGGAAATAAATGATTCTGAAACGATAAATAGAGAAACTTCCATGGACATAAATGAGGATGAAACGATAAATGATCCTGAAAGCGGTCTTAATAAGAAATAAATAGAGCTTGAGGAGGCAAAAAGATGAATTGAGGGTACAGGAAATAGTCTAAAATGCGAGGAGGATCTTCATGCCGTGTTAAGATCATTGATTTCAAAAGAGAAGATTGAAATAGGTGGCATGTTTGGATTATCTGGGTACGTGATGAAAGGCTTTAGATTTTCAGTTAAGTCTTTGGTTAACAGAAGCTCAGGCACTTGGAAAAAGCATTGGTGGCCTGGATGATTTGCACATCGGTATTCTGGCGTTTCAGTGCACCGTGTGCACTTATTATGCTCAGTATCATTATCTCTAGAGCTATTTTTGCAACTTTGATTATGGTGTTGCCAACTTCGGTCGAGTCTGAAAGATGGTTCGGCGGATCTTTCTTTTTCAAAGCGAAGTTGGTGCCTAGAAAGGTTTATCGAGCAATCTTCTACGTCGGACTGAGATGTAAGATGTACTGGAAGCTAGTGGACTTTACATGGATTTTAAAGGCTAGCTATATAGGTCAAGCTCTAAACTATAGGTTTTTTCTAGTTTTATTTTTATTTATCTTCCATTGTTTACAGGCTTGAATGGTATTTTGTTGAGGATTAAGGGATTGCGTATTGCAAAGCGAGTTTATAAATGTATGTAACATGTTAATGTTATATGTAGAGGAGTCTTTCTTTGCCCAGTATTGTGGGGGCATGCAATTAATGATATTTTTATCCATTCCTATTATTTTGACCATATTCATGAATAAAATTATTAACAGTTTTTCTGAAAAAAACCCTTAAAAAAATGCCCTGGGAAGGTTCTTGCTTTTGCTTGCAAGCAATTGGATGATAATGTAGATAAAGTGTGCTGCTAAAAGTACTATGAAATGTGCTTCCTAACACCATGCTTAATTTAATCACTCTTATTTGTTGTATATAACGGTGTTGTATACACAATTATATGATTTTTGTTTGATGATAACAACCAAATAATATTATTTCAAATGTGTTTATTACTGTACTGTTATTTTACATCACAGACAGGGATATAATATTTATATTTAAATAAAATGCGACTGTACAGAAATTCAAATATTCACACAGCACTTGAATACAAATATTATATTTCAACATTTAAATAGTACAACTATTTGTAACTCCACTATTTAAACATACACTGAATATTGTACTTGTAAATAAACTGAATAAATTAGATAAGTTTATTTGACAACAATAAAATAATATTTTATTTCAATCAAACTTGTTTATTACATATAAACAGTACAATCTTTTTCATACACACAGCTCCTTTACTATAGAATCACTATAACACTCATACATGTCACTCTGTTTTACAATTACACTCATACATTCATTTTATACAATGACACATGTTGTCTTCTTTTTTCTGTCTTCACAGCAACTTCACTGTCAATCCAGTCATCTACACCTGTCATATACAGAAAAACACACACACACACACACACACACACACACACACACATACACAGAGTACACTGCAATTGAAATAAAAGCTGAATACATGCATATTTGAATTTTATTTTTGAAATTTTATTTTCCTTAGTTTTTCTGGTGTGTTTTCTCATCATCTTTCTGACTTGATCAGATTTTCATATTCATCAAACTGTGACTAGACAGCTTGTGACATTCACAGTGATACATTGTAAATACCACAAGGTAGACAGTATGTATATACGGTGTAGGGACAGATTTTTTTTTTTTTTTTTTTTTGGATGGCTGCATATACACATGTATATATATACATGTGTGCACTGCCTCGCCAATCCAGTGTGCAACTGAGGAGTAGCCACGTGGACCAACTCGACTCAGTGCATATATGGACAAAGCATGTAAACAAGAAATGGTCAAGCACACTACGAGCAGCAGTACACAAAGAAGCCAGCAAACATTTAAAGCAAAGATGCAATTTTAGTGAACAAACAGCAGTATGAAAAGCATGGTTTCAGCTTGCTAAAATGATTGAACAAGCCAACATGTTTTATGGGACAATACCAATCCAAGTATGAATGGTCAGTACATATATGTCCAAGGCCAAGTGTACAAGATGTTGCCAAACAGGGAAGTGATCAGTGCTATAGAACAACATCAACATATTGGTAAATGAATACAATGGCATATACAGTGGTGCATGCTAAAGTGGACATAAGGAAGCAATACAATGGAGTTTTTGTTCAGGAATGGTGCATGTATGCCATATAGGCAAACTATTTTCGAATGCATGTCTACAGTTTTCACATTCAAGTGTACAAATGCATGTTCAATGTATATATCATAGTTTGGCAAGTAATATACATTGGCAGGGTATACAACGGTGAGCATATCAAGTAGCATGGAGAGATGTATGTATGTATGTGTGTGTGTGTGTGTGTGTGTGTGTATATATATATATATATATATATATATATATATACAGCAGTTACAAATGTATACAGAGCATCACTCATGTGCAACTCAATGAACACAATAGCAATCTAGTAGGTTAACATAAGCAACACAATTCATGCATAACTCAAGTAGAGCCAAACAGAGTAGTAGAACAAGTGATGCAAGCACATGCACGCACAGGGTGTTCAAGATACATGAACAAAGCAGGCAGATTTCAAGCTACATCATTTACAAGTCAAACAAATACATGCAACAAGACAAGGCAGTTTCAAAGTGCTTGTGCACAAACAATTATCACTGTTTATACATGATGACCAAAATGCTTCACTGAACAACAATATGCATGCATAGCACAAATGATTCAACACAAAATACATGACAGTGTAGTGGAACATCCATAAGAAATTGTTCAAGATGAAGATCAACTCAGTGCTGGAGTATGAGAATTATATACAGGCAAGGACAATTCATGATAAGTATACAGTCAGCAAAGGGAAGTTCAAATTTGGCAAACTGTTTTTATTTTCCAGAAATCGACAAAGGAAAACATGCAAATATCGGGCAAGAAATCATTTCTTTTGATTATAATGTTCACGGCAGTTTTTAAATCAAGGCCAGTATCAATTCAAGGCAACATTTCTAGCATGTTTTATTTTTAGAAATCCAAATCTATTCAAGGAAACACAAGGGAAATCAATTTGAAAATCAAAGAATATCTTTCCAGTAATGATTCAATGTGTTAAGAGGGTTCCAGAAATTAAAGTGATGTTTTTGGTAAGAAAGGACAAATTGTTGTTCAAGTATTCAATCAACAATTCACGACCAAAATGATTCCCAGAAGTACACAGTAGACAACAAAGTTTTTTTTAATTGCTCAAGGCCAAAATCACGCAATAAATCACAGGATTAAAAATCGAGCAAATTATATTGTCCACATTCGTCAAGGCCGAAATTCAATCGAGGAAATCAAAACAGGAATTAACACAAAATCAGGCAAGTCGATAACAGGAAATCAACGCAAATCAGTCGAGCCATTTACGAAATCAGAGAGGTCATATTAGGGTTCGAATTACCCTATAAGTTCACACCATTGTCATCACTGGCAAGATTTTTAATTATTGAAAACAAGCATCACAATTACAAGAAAATTTCTGAATTTAAATATCTCACCTTGTTTCAAGTGTTTCGATTAATTGAGAGCTCAAGCAAATTGATCGACAAAGCCACAAAGGCTCGAGCATCAGGAAAATCCAATTTCAGTTTATCAAGTATCTCGATTTGATTTGAGGAATTGATAAAAACCCTAATCCCATTTCTTCCAGCCGCCATTTTTTTCATGAGAGAAAGCAAAGTTATCGGGCAAGACAAATATGGGTGCATCAATAATGCAAATGGACGACCTACATAATATTTATGAAGGGAGGCTTTAAATTTGTATTAGTTTTAAGGGTTTTTATTTTGTTTATTTTTATTGTATTTTTAATTCCTTTTGTATTCAATTCAAACAGTTCTAGAATCTGTAAAATCTAGGGGGAAACCAGTTAGGGTGTTAATTGGCAGTTTACTAGAGTCTGTAAAAGCTAGGGTTACTTGTTACAGGGCCGTAATCAGGGGAAAACTGATCTAGGGGATTAGATTAGTCTTGGATTTTGAGCGTAGGGTTAGTACAGGAGCAGGGAGTGCGAGTTTATAGTGTCTGTAACACCCCACACCCGCTACGGTCACTCACTAAGGGAATGCTATAACATCGGTGGAGTATTTTAAGTGAATATAGAACAGAAAAATTACAACAAGACAGATATAAGTAATACTTGAGAATTTAAAACATCATTTCATTGCAGCGGAAAGTAAAACATGTTTGGTTACACCAAAACCATAAACAAGAGTCAAGTACATAATATCCATCCTGATAAAACAAAAGTACATAATCCCACTACATAACTTAATAGCCATAATAGAAAAGATAAACTGAGCTTTACATCCACGGTCCAAGCTCCAAAAGATAGATAAAGCAGCCTGATCGAAGCCCACTAGTGCTAGGCCCACTATGATAACCAGAGGGTTGGGAAAAAGATAAAAACAACGGGGTCAGACATAAGTCTGAGCGAGTCCTATAACTTTAACAATACAATCGTTAAAGTAACCAGAGTAAGACATAAGCTTGATATACGGTAACGACTGGGGATAAATGGCTACACTAAGCAGCCAACTAGACTTAGGATGAACTAAGATAACCGTAAAGACGCATTTACCCACCCAAGGATAATTACTACACTGCACCACCCCAGATCTACCCACCCAAGGGTAATTCCTACGCTGCACCACACCAGTTCTACCCACCCAAGGGTAATTCCTACTTAAAGGTTGATCCCACTAAGTGTACTTAGTAATTTTTAATAGTAGTTTCGTGTACCCCTATCTGACTACATAGGTGCCGTCTGCCCCTATCTCCACTAGTTGTACCCACTACTCCCCAAGCGACCGGCTCCCTAACGTAGATACCCGTGCTGGCCCCACAGTGGGGTGTATCATTCCCCAAAGTGGCAACCCGATAATATCAACGGTGCACGGCTGATACCTACACGATGCAACAACGTCTTACTTACCAGCCCGGGTCCACACACGCATATGAAACCCGTTGGACTTGCGTTGCCACCGCTAACCCGTTTGGCCTCTTACAGTCAAGCCCAATATGCGTGTCCCGTCCTCGACTTGGGTCGAGCCCACAAAGATACGTTTGGGATATTGGTTGAAATGGGCCCCCACAAGCTACCCACCTAAGCTTGTCATTTCTAGTGAATCCCACTTAACCCTTTAACAATGTCCACTTACACGTTATAAATTTTGGTTAAGTCTTTTAATCATATTTTAATTGCCACTCAAGGCACCCACTAGATTTCCACTTGCCACCCAAGGCACTTACTTGATTCCCACATGCCACCCAAGGCACTTACTTAACCCTTTAATCATGTTTAATTACATGTTCCACTTTGGTTAAGTATTCTAATCGTATTTTCTATTGCCACCCAAGGCAACCCACTAGTTTCCTCATGCCACCCAAGGCACCCCGACTAGTTACTACATGCCACCCAAGGCACCCACTTAACCCCTCATGCCCCACTACATGCTAATTTGGTTAAGTGTTTCTTAATTAATTAAGATCGTAACCTTTGTAAAGACCTCTCACATTAGACTGTCTTTTATGGCAGCTGGATATGCCGGTTGGTTCCGGGCAGCCTAACACCATAACAGAGTCTAACCTCGTGTCTTTACACTTGTCACGTATTTAGTTTATGACTAAGACCTCTCACGTTGGGCCAATCATTTGTAGCCGCTGGATTTGTTGGTCGGTTCCGGGCAGTCTTATGCTACAAAAAGGGTCCAACCTCGTGTCTTAGTCGATTAATTACACCTAATTAATCACCCCCATAATTTGTATTAATTATCCCTAATTAATTACAAATATTTAAAAATATGGGTAGACCTAACTCAATAGGTAAATTCCCAATTCCATAATATGGGTAGACCTAACTTAATAGGTAAATTCCCAATTATGACCATCCACTTTATGGTATGTTTAATCATACCAACTTCACACAATTTTATGTGTTCATTAATTTTTTACCCCATCGTCCCCACGTAAATACGTTAACATGACATACTTTAAAAGAGGAGATTCATCATACACACAATGGGTTCAACTTAGCATATCATTAGCATTATCATGGGTTTAAAAGGTGTCAACTTGCATATATGACCATAAACCCAACTTGCATAAATAACCAACCCAAACTTGCATGAATCACACGTGTCATAAAGATGGTAACTTGTATAAATGTTCATGTCATAGACCTATCATAAAGGTGTCAACTTGCATACATGTCATAGGTCTAAAAGGGATGAACTTGCACATGTACTTATGTCATACAAAGGGGGTAAACTTGCATATGTATGTATGACATACAAAGGTGTAAACTTGCACATGTTACTTGCATATAATCAAACACCAAACTTGCATAACATGTTACATGTGAACTTGCATATAATCAACCACCAAACTTGCATAACATGTTACATATGAACTTGCATATAATCAACCACCAAACTTGCATAACATGTTACAAATGAACTTGCATATGTATGTATGACATACAAAGGTAAACTCGCATATGTTATGCATATCACTAATCCAAACAACTTTCATAGATTATGCATATTATAGATCCAAACTCATAGGTTAAACTTGCATGTCATGTCACTTATTTCACACATGATTCTAGCATAAAACCAAGCATTTAACTTGCATAAAACCAAAAACTTAGCATGCATAAAACCAAATACTTAGCATGCATAAAACCCACCACTTAACATGCATAAACCCAAACACTTAACTTGCATAAACATAGTGTCATCATGAATAAGTGTTAAACATAGTGATTAGCAAACTAGCATCATAACATATGACCTAAAACCCATTGATCCGCAAGCAAAACCATATGATCTCATCACATCTCATCTACTTAGTTTAGCAATTGGTTATTAAAGTGATAGAAACTCACAAACTCCAAGATTAGCTCCTTAGATAGTTGCTAGAATTGAAGTAGAGGTGGATTAGTAGTTGATTAGCTTGCAATCCTCTTCTCTAATTAGTGGAGGCTCCTTCTAAGTTGCATTTTGGCGGCATGATGGCATAGATTCTATTTTTAGTATGGATTAGGGTAGTCTTAGGGTGTATTTATAGGATTAGGTTGTGTTTTAGACCCTTAGATTAACCCTAGGTTAGTTTAGGTCCGTCAGATTTCGTCCCAAGCCCTCCAACCCAGCCCAAAACTCAACCAGGTGCACCCAGGCCAGAATCAGCCGACAGGGCAAGTCGACAGGCATGTCGACAGGCAAGTCGACAGCCCTGTCGACAGCCAAGTCGACTTGGCTGGGCGGGAGTTTTCCCGCCTGGCCCCCATTTCTGCATGTTTCGAAATTCAAATTTCCCGAAAACTTCTTTGGGCCTTAACCGGGTCATACAGACTCCGATTTACAAAATTTCGGACTCTATTTCGCGTATTTTTCCGAGACGAACACAATGACGTAACCCGTTTCCCATGGTTCTCACATCTGAGATTATTAATTCTGTAATTAGTGAATATCAGTGTTAACTGAAATTCGGGGTGTTACATTCTCCCCTCCTTAAAGGAGAATGCATATCCTACCATCCAAACAACCATCTACTCAATCCATCAACCACGGGCATCCATTGTCCTTAAAACAATTTCTGTTGATGTATGAGCATATGCAAAAAGTGTGTGTATATGTTTCCTATCTAATGTATGAACATATGCAAACCGCGGTAGTGCCATGCATCCAATATGTATGCGAAAGAACCCTATCGACACATACTATATCTACATGAGTGCACAATCATTCACCAAAATGCATCATCCATATGATAACACAACCATTATACATCCATAAATATAGCTACCTACACACAATTATATGCAATATGCAATATGAAGTGATTGAGCCGATCTAGTGTCTAGAGTGTGTGTATATGCATCCACGAGCAACCACTAGCAAACACTTGCATCCACATGCATCCATCAATCGTAACATGTCTCAAACACATGTTTCAACCATAGGTTTACCCTATCTAAAGGTCAAAGGCACTAACGAGAGGACATACTACAGATAAGATAAGTACTAGTCAAACGATAAAGGAGAAATTAAAAGGCATATCCTCAAAAGGAATGGGTATAATGAACGCATCTTCTCTTCCGTCTCTAAAGTAGCATTGCTCTCATCTTCTCCCCATTGCACTTTGACTAGTTGAACCTCTCGATTCTTCAACTTCCTAGTCTCTTACCCAAGGATGCGAGTAGGAGCTCGTCGAATCGTCTCATCACGCTCTATCTCTACTTCTTTAAGCAAGCCCGGCTCTACCACCTCAGCGGTCTCATGTAGGCACTTCCTCAAATGTGACACATGGAATACATCATGTACACCACTAAGCCTGTCGGGCAACTCCACTCTATATGCCATCTGTCCAATCCTTTCCTTTATAGGAAACGGCCCAACAACCCTTGGTGCTAACTTTCCAACAGATCCAATGCGAACCACATTCCGTAACGGAGATACCTTGATAAAACCATGTCCCCAACATCAAACTTAAGCTCTGCTTTCCTCTTGTCCGCATAAGATTTCTGTCTGTCTTGCGCCGCTTTCATCCTTCTTCGAATCAAATCAATCTTTTCCGAAGTCTTTCTAACCATATCGGGCCCAAGCAAGATCTCATCCGTAGATTCCTACCAACATGTAGGTGATCGACAAGGCCTTCCATAAAGAGCTTCGAAAGGAGCCATGCCAATACTAGACTGAAAGCTGTTATTATACGCGAACTCCACCAATGGAAGATACTCTTCCCCTGTACCTCCAAAATTCAAGATACATAGCCTCAAAAGGTCTTCTAAAATTCGATTCACCCTCTCGGTCTGGTCGTCCGTCTGAGGATGATATGCGGTACTCAAACATAACTGAGTCCCTACCGCCTCTTGCAAACTCTTCCAAAACTCGCTAGTGAAGATAGGATCTCGATCGCTCACTATACTGGAAGGTACACCATGTAATCTAACAATCTCTCGAATGTAGATTGAAGCTATCCATTGAGCAGTCCTCTTACTCTTCACGGGTATAAAATGGGCACTCTTAGTAAATTTGTCTACCCCAACCCAAATTCCCGTATTACCCTTCCTCGATCTTGGTAATCCATTGACGAAATCCATCGAGACACTATCCCACTTCCATAGCGGAACCTCCAATGGGTGAAGCAACCCACCGGGTTTCTTTTGCTCCGCTTTTACTTGTTGGCACACCAAGCATCTAGCGACATACTCGGCCGCGTCTTTCTTCATACTGGCCTAAAAGAAAACTCGCTTCATGTCTTGGTACATCTTGTCCCTACCGGGATGAATGGTCATCTTCGAACGATGTGCATCATCAAGTATAGCCTTCCTAAAACCCTCGTCTTGCGGTACACAAAGTCTACCGTCTCTACGCAACCACCCCTTACCATCTAGGGTTTACCTACTTAAATGGCTGGACGACTCCCCCTCCTCATGAGCTTCTCTACTAACTCAACCAACTGTGGGTCGTCTCGCTGTGCTCCGCCAATCCGCCCCAAAAGAGTAGGCCTAACCTCCAAGGAGGCTAGCAAACCGGGTATAAAGTCAACGGAAGGTCTAAAGTCAAACATAGAAATAAACTCTAAGCTCCGTCGTTCAACGAACAATGAACTCAAGGACAACCTTTTTCTACTTAAGGCGTCCGCTACCACGTTACCCTTGCCATGGGTATACGCTATCTCAAACTCATAGGATGCTAAGAATCCCATCCACTTTTTCTGTCCTAAGACTATGCGCTCGAAGAGTCTCCAACACTTCCCTAAGATGTAGGGCATGCTCTTCTCCACTTTTAGAGAAAACCAGGATATTACCCCATCCAAAATCATCACAACTGTCCATCTCTCACGCAGACCATCCTAGTCGAACTTGACATCCCCAAAGTGCAAGCCCCAAAGGCCTAAACCAATATTAGACAAACACCCAAGGGATATCTCCTTCGAGTTCAGACGACCTACGTGAGATGATACTAGTAAAAATGGCTAAACAGTTAAGCCTTTGACCAACTTTGGATGTTCTCGCCAGTCTCGCTCCAAAACCACCGTTTTTTCCCATAACTGGCTTTGCTCAACCTATTAAGCACACACGAAAACTCATTTCGCTCCTAGAAAAGACCAAGATGTCATTTACAAAGACCATCACAAACTTATTTAGGTACTCCCTGAACACCCTTCTCATCAAATCAACAAAGTATGCAGGGGCGTTCGTCAAACCAAATGGCATCACCAGCCCTCATAAAACCATCCGGAGTCCTAAATGTAGTCTTCTCTATACTATCCTCAGCCACTCTCAACTGATGAAACCCCGTGGCTAAGTCCAACTACGAAAACACTGAGGCGCCAACCAACTGATCAAAGAGATCATCAATCCTCGGCAATGGGTGTCTATTCTTCTTTGTGAGTTTATTTAGTTCTCTTTAGCCTACACAAAGTCTGAGGGACCCATCCGCCTTCGTGGCAAAACTACTGGAGCACCCCACTCCGATATACTTCGTCTTATGAACCCCTTCTCAAGCAAATCGCCTACTTGCTTATGGAGTTCCCTCCTCTCACGAGGAGCCATGTGGCACACTGGCCAAGATACTGGTTTGGCATTGTCTACCAGATATATTCGGAAGTCAATCTCCCGCTCCGGAGGTAAGCCCTTCACCTCCTCAAACACATCCGAGTATTCCCGGACCACTCTAACAGATCGCAAACTCTCGACCGACGTGTCAAGCGATTCTAGATAACTTAGCATAACAGATTCCATGGGATTACAAGAGATCTCGAGAGTGTTACCCAAGCGGGTCATAAGCCTAACAACTCTCCCTTCAAAATCAAGAACGGCACCCCTACTGGATAACCAGTCCATGCCCAAAACTAACCCATAGCCCGTGAAGCCCAAAAAGCATCACATCTAAACTCAACGCTAAGTATAGAAACTTTCAAACCCAAACACATCATGGAGCCCCAATTGGGTTTGAAACAACTAAGGGATCATCTATTAAACTGGTGTCTAAGTGCAGTGACTCAACTAACAATGATGAGATAAACGAACTCGATGCGTCAGAATCAAATAAAGTTCAAACCGGATAATAAAGAAATCCAAATTCCAACCTAGACGGTTATATCCCCATCTGGTACACTAGCCGTGAGGGAATACAACTACCCTCCAGGAGATTCCGTACCTTGCCCTTGCCTCATTGGACAATCCTAATAAGGTGTCCTATTCCTCCCAAAAGGATAACTACTAGCCCTCTTCTTCCCATTCTCCACTCGTACCCTCCCATCAAAATGAGGTTTCGCTCTTCATTAACCAAACAACTATTTGAGCCTTCCTCCCATCGTCTATCCAATAGGTACCTACAAGTCCTCCTCCTTCTTGAACCAACTTCTAGTCCGACTAATGTCTAAGTCCCTTGAAGTGATTTTCCATTCTTATCTATCTTAGAAAGATCATCTATACGCGGAGGGGAAACTCAAAACGAGAGAGGAAGAGATTCAAAATGGAGAATTTGAAAGATATAGATATGGCTATTGGGGATTATGCTTTTCTTTCAAAAACTTTTCTCTTAAAAGACATGTTTTTGAAAATACTCCTTTCAAAAATATTCTTAGAAAATAGTTTTTCTAAAAATTTTATCTGTTCTGGTAACCTTAAGCTCTGATACCACGTGTAACACCCCACACCCGCTACGGTCACTCACTAAGGGAATGCCATAACATCGGTGGAGTATTTTAAGTGAATATAGAACAGAAAAATTACAACAAGACAGATATAAGTAATACTTGAGAATTTAAAACATCATTTCATTGCAGCGGAAAGTAAAACATGTTTGGTTACACCAAAACCATAAACAAGAGTCAAGTACATAATATCCATCCTGATAAAACAAAAGTACATAATCCCACTACATAACTTAATAGCCATAATAGAAAAGATAAACTGAGCTTTACATCCACGGTCCAAGCTCCAAAAGATAGATAAAGCAGCCTGACCGAAGCCCACTAGTGCTAGGCCCACTCTGATAACCTGAGGGTTGGGAAAAAGATAAAAACAACGGGGTCAGACATAAGTCTGAGCGAGTCCTATAACTTTAACAATACAATCGTTAAAGTAACCAGAGTAAGACATAAGCTTGATATACGGTAACGACTGGGGATAAATGGCTACACTAAGTAGCCAACTAGACTTAGGATGAACTAAGATAACCGTAAAGACGCATTTACCCACCCAAGGATAATTACTACACTGCACCACCCCAGATCTACCCACCCAAGGGTAATTCCTACGCTGCACCACACCAGTTCTACCCACCCAAGGGTAATTCCTACTTAAAGGTTGATCCCACTAAGTGTACTTAGTAATTTTTAATAGTAGTTTCGTGTACCCCTAGCTGACTACATAGGTGCCGTCTGCCCCTATCTCCACTAGTTGTACCCACTACTCCCCAAGCGATCGGCTCCCTAACGTAGATACCCGTGCTGGCCCCACAGTGGGGTGTATCATTCCCCAAAGTGGCAACCTGATAATATCAACGATGCACGGCTTATACCTACACGATGCAACAACGTCTTACTTACCAGCCCGGGTCCACACACGCATATGAAACCCGTTGGACTTGCGTTGCCACCGCTAACCCGTTTTGGCCTCTTACAGTCAAGCCCAATATGCATGTCCCGTCCTCGACTTGGGTCGAGCCCACAAAGATACGTTTGGGATATTGGTTGAAATGGGCCCCCACAAGCTACCCACCTAAGCTTGTCATTTCTAGTGAATCCCACTTAACCCTTTAACCATGTCCACTTACACGTTATAAATTTTGGTTAAGTCTTTTAATCATATTTTAATTGCCACTCAAGGCACCCACTAGATTTCCACATGCCACCCAAGGCACTTACTTGATTCCCACATGCCACCCAAGGCACTTACTTAACCCTTTAATCATGTTTAATTACATGTTCCACTTTGGTTAAGTATTCTAATCGTATTTTCTATTGCCACCCAAGGCAACCCACTAGTTTCCTCATGCCACCCAAGGCACCCCCACTAGTTACTACATGCCACCCAAGGCACCCACTTAACCCCTAATGCCCCACTACATGCTAATTTGGTTAAGTGTTTCTTAATTAATTAAGATTGTAACCTTTGTAAAGACCTCTCACATTAGACTGTCTTTTATGGCAGCTGGATATGCCGGTTGGTTCCGGGCAGCCTTACACCATAACAGAGTCTAACCTCGTGTCTTTACACTTGTCACGTATTTAGTTTATGACTAAGACCTCTCACATTGGGCCAATCATTTGTAGCCGCTGGATTTGCCGGTCGGTTCCGGGCAGTCTTATGCTACAAAAAGGGTCCAACCTCGTGTCTTAGTCGATTAATTACACCTAATTAATCACCCCCATAATTTGTATTAATTATCCCTAATTAATTACAAATATTTAAAAATATGGGTAGACCTAACTCAATAGGTAAATTCCCAATTCCATAATATGGGTAGACCTAACTTAATAGGTAAATTCCCAATTATGTCCATCCACTTTATGGTATGTTTAATCATACCAACTTCACACAATTTTATGTGTTCGTTTATTTTTTACCCCATCGTCCCCACGTAAATACGTTAACATGACATACTTTAATAGAGGAGATTCATCATACACACAATGGGTTCAACTTAGCATATCATTAGCATTATCATGGGTTTAAAAGGTGTCAACTTGCATATATGACCATAAACCCAACTTGCATAAATAACCAACCCAAACTTGCATGAATCACATGTGTCATAAAGATGGTAACTTGCATAAATGTTCATGTCATAGACCTATCATAAAGGTGTCAACTTGCATACATGTCATAGGTCTAAAAGGGATGAACTTGCACATGTACTTATGTCATACAAAGGGGTAAACTTGCATATGTATGTATGACATACAAAGGTGTAAACTTGCACATGTTACTTGCATATAATCAAACACCAAACTTGCATAACATGTTACATGTGAACTTGCATATAATCAACCACCAAACTTGCATAACATGTTACATATGAACTTGCATATAATCAACCACCAAACTTGCATAACATGTTACATATGAACTTGCATATGTATGTATGACATACAAAGGTAAACACGCATATGTTATGCATATCACTAATCCAAACAACTTGCATAGATTATGCATATTATAGATCCAAACTCATAGGTTAAACTTGCATGTCATGTCACTTATTTCACACATGATTCTAGCATAAAACCAAGCATTTAACTTGCATAAAACCAAACACTTATCATGCATAAAACCAAATACTTAGCATGCATAAAACCCACCACTTAACATGCATAAACCCAAATACTTAGCATGCATAAAACCAAATAATTAGCATGCATAAAACCCACCACTTAACATGCATAAACCCAAACACTTAACTTGCATAAACATAGTGTCATCATTAATAAGTGTTAAACATAGTTATTAGCAAACTAGCATCATAACATATGACCTAAAACCCATTGATCCGCAAGCAAAACCATATGATCTCATCACATCTCATCTACTTAGTTTAGCAATTGGTTATTAAAGTGATAGAAACTCACAAACTCCAAGATTAGCTCCTTAGATAGTTGCTAGAATTGAAGTAGAGGTGGATTAGTAGTTGATTAGCTTGCAATCCTCTTCTCTAATTAGTGGAGGCTCCTTCTAAGTTGCATTTTGGCGGCATGATGGCATAGATTCTATTTTTAGTATGGATTAGGGTAGTCTTATGGTGTATTTATAGGATTAGGTTGTGTTTTAGACCCTTAGATTAACCCTAGGTTAGTTTAGGTCCGTCAGATTTCGTCCCAAGCCCTCCAACCCAGCCTAAAACTCAACCAGGTGCACCCAGGCCAGAATCAGCCGACAGGGCAAGTCGACAGCCCTGTCGACTGCCAAGTCGACGAGCATGTCGACAGGCAAGTCGACAGCCCTGTCGACAGCCAAGTCGACTTGGCTGGGCGGGAGTTTTCCCGCCTGGCCCCCATTTCTGCATGTTTCGAAATTCAAATTTCCCGAAAACTTCTTTGGGCCTTAACCGGGTCATACGGACTCCGATTTACAAAATTTCGGACTCTATTTCGCGTATTTTTCCGAGACGAACACAATGACGTAACCCGTTTCCCCTGGTTCTCATATCTGAGATTATTAATTCTGTAATTAGTGAATATCAGTGTTAATTGAAATTCGGGGTGTTACAGTGTCTGTAAGTGGGATCTGTTATTAACTCCTAGTAGAAACCTTAGGAATGCGGCAGTAGGCAGGATTTTGCCGAGCTAGGTATCTCTATGTGTTATTTCCTTTCGGCTTTTTATTTCTGCTGTATTCTGTGATCTGTTTATTATTTAATATCCTGTCAAATTTTGAACTCAGCGAAAAACTGTGAAAAACCCTATTCACCCCCCCTCTAGGGTTATTCTAGATCCAACAAGTCGTATTAGAGCCTGGTAATTTCATTAACCCTAGAATCATGGTTCCTAGTTGTTAGCCGATAGAGAGTCAGTCCAGTTCATCTCCAACTATTTTCGATGGAACAGATTTTTTAAACTGGAAATCCAAAATGGATTTTTATTTAAAATCTGCTAATATTAAATGTTGGGATGTTGTTATCAATGGGTTTGATAGTGTAGATATTACTTTCAATGCTCGTGCTATGAAAATTATATTTGATTATCTTAGTACTGAACAGTTTAATCTTATCGGTCATTATTTATCTGCATAGGAAATCTGGGATACTCTCACTACGAAGTATGGAAGATCTGACAACTGCAACTCAAAACCCCAAACTGTCAACTCAAATTCAGATCTATGCTTAACAGGTCGTGTAGATGAAATTTTAGATGGATCAGATGATGGAGAATCAATAGATGCTGAAGTAGAGAGTTTCACATACGAAGATTTAGTTTATATGTGTGTTGATTTAACAAAATCTATTGATAAAATCCAACTGGAAAATAAATCTCTGAAATCTAAGAATTCTGAGTTGACCAGCAAAACTGTTGATTTGGAATCACAACTTGAATATTTTAAAAATTCTTTAAATTCAGATTGCAATAATTGTTTGAAATTGGAAACCAATCTTATTCATCTCAATAGAAATATTCAAATGTTTGAAAAAGAAATTATGATCTTAAAAGGAAACAAAATTCAAATGATTTGAAGAATCCCTCAGACAGCTTTGGAAAGATCCGTTTTGAAAATTTAAACTCTGAAAATTTCAAAGTTTTTTTGAATCAAAATCGTGATGTGAAATCATTTTATAAGAATCCATCTAAACAATCCTGGACCCCAAAAAGAAATACAGTGAATTCATCAAAATTCAAACATATTTGGGTCCCTAAAGGCACTTTGGTAAATTCTGATGGGTTTCTATTCAAACAAGTTTGGGTACCGAAAGTTTGACACACAGCAATGAGTGGTAAAACAATCTTTGTTAGACCACTCAATTCTACAAACTGTTAGGTACCGGTGGAGGCTGAGGAACTGCTGTGCAAAAAGAAATTTGAAATCAAGCTGGTTTGTACTTCTGTATCATTCACAGTCCTCCAGCCAGGATTGTTGAGTTAGAGATTTATTTACTCACGTCAATTTCACGTATAACCTCTAAACTCATCTTTGTAAATATTTTTTTTTGTTTATTTCTTCTTCTACCCCTTCTTTTTTTGTTTTTGTTTTGTTTTGATTTGTCACGGCTATATCTTTATTTCTTATTCTATGCTTCTTAAACTTCCAATTGTAGAATTCATATCTTCTGGAAATTCGCTTTAGTTGAATAGAACTATGATGTTCTAATTATCTCTAGAACTTGAATTTAATCTTGTAAATATCTACAATTGTTTGAATTCATAACAGTGTTGATGCATTGATATCATATCTTGAACACTGTCATTTTGAATTCTAAACTTTTGAAGATCTGAATAATTAATGAAATTTCACACACTTATGCTGTTTTG
Organism: Allium sativum; assembly: GCA_030737875.1. Taxonomy (NCBI): domain Eukaryota; kingdom Viridiplantae; phylum Streptophyta; class Magnoliopsida; order Asparagales; family Amaryllidaceae; genus Allium; species Allium sativum. Next base: position 441,195,674 of record CM060923.1, on the reverse strand, counting down.
AGTTTCTTCCAATTCATTTTGGAAACGCTTAAAATATTATACTCATTATAGTACACTGCTTCTTATCATTCGTGATAATTTCATTGATTTTCGGATTGGCTTGAATTGCAGTGATACATCTTGAATTTCACCTTTATTCATGATTATTATGGTTGAAATTTGTTTGTTTGAAATCATCTGAAATTCTTGATATTTTGAATATCACACACCTCTTAATCCTAAAATTATCATCTTGTGTGAATGATTCATTATATCTCGAACTTGACATTGATTCAAGTGATTTCAAATAAATTATTTTTAATTTTCTGGATCATGAATACCTCCCAAATTTGATGTAAATGATCTGAAATTTCTCTTATACTTGTCAGAGATAATTTTGAAAATTATTTCAATATCTGGTCTTAAATCTCACTTTTATTTCATGATTATTTGATTTGAATATATGTTTGTTTAAAATCATTTGAAGTTATTGATTTATTGAATCACACACATATCTTGAATCTGAAATTTACATTCTAGTGTGACTGATTCACCGAATCTTAAGAGTTTCATATTTCTCAAATGATTTCAAATAAACAATATTTTTATTCATTTGATCATGAATCATCTTATGTGACCATCATCTTGACAAGTCTGATTTGAATCTGATTTTTGTGCTGCTCAAATATTGTTCTTGAATTTTTTTTTTGTGACTGCTTGGTTTGGTATCAAATATATACCATGCTCTGATAGATGAAATTAATTTGCTTGATTTGTTAACCGTGTCTGCTTGGGCTTTGTGATTAGAATTCTGTTGTCTGTAGTGTCCTTGTTCATCTCCAGTGTCGTGTTAAAATCATCGTAAATAGAGACACCAATTGGTATCTAATGTGCTGATTTTTTTTATATATTTTAATCCCTCTTGTCGCGTATAGCTCTTCATATTTCTCTTGTAATTGTTTTTCAATTTTAAGATTATTTATTGGTTATTCATTCAGAAATTGAAATCAATATCCAAATTGAACTGCATTTATAATTCATCAAAATTTTGAAATTGTGATGAATTGTGACTGCAATATATTTTACAACAAGAGATTATATTTAGATTCTCATGATGGTTGAATAGTTATTATAATATCTTTGAATTGGCGATTATTTCACGACCATCTCCTTTATCTTCCACTATTCTGTCATCCGTTATGATTTTATATTAATGTGGAGAGTTAATATTTTTTAAAATCTTTTTGGATAAACAGTGAAAATATTTGTGATGGAATTGTGGTTATATTACTATTCAGGATTAGTGATAATTGAAAATTTTCAATGATCCCGGTATAGTCGAGCATATTTCATAATATAATTAATTTAGAAATTTATTTCACATTCCATTTCTGTACTTACCACATTTCTATCATCCATTTTGGTTTTATATACCAAGGAATTTTTCTATTTAAAGCTGAAAATGATAAAATATGATTAATACATAAGTGTGTCTCTAACCTCATTTAAAAATCCAAGCTCTGGTTATGCATGGTTATGAGACAACTTATAATTTAAGCTGCGAAGGACCTCATTTAAAATCCAAACTCTGGTTATGCGTGGTCAGTGTGCTCTTAAATCAAAAGAAAAAGAAAAGAAAATAATTTAAATAAATAGAAATTAATTTGAAATTCTCCTTTGTGTATAAAAACCAGCCTATCAATCCATGTTCTAACTTGTGAAATGTGTTGAAATCTTATGACGTATTATGATTTGTTGATTGATAGGTATTGGAATTTGAGATTATACGATGTTGTCACTTAAATTGAATTATTAATTATAGTCCAATTACATCACTATTTTGTGCTTCATGTTATAAATTTTTACTGGAAAATAATTGGAATATATTCATATTTTTATAACTCTCCCCATTTATATATATTTCATAGTAAATCCGTCATTCTCTGCAATGTGAAATAAGACACTAGTTCTCAGTTTATTATGATTTTTGTTTGACGGATTGAGATTTATGATGACCGTTCTTCCTCTTAAGCTGAAATTATATTTCTAGTCATTATTCATCTGTATTTTAAATTCCGTATCCTTTTGATGATAACAAAAGGGGGAGAATGGGTTGAGATTTTGATTAATGAGTGAATATTTATAAATATTTTTAATTTTGAAAATTTAATCAATTTTCATTTTTTTTCACTCATTCACAGTTTTAGGGGGAGTTTCTGTTATAGGGGGAGCTTACAAATAGGGGGAGTTCAATATTCACTGTCAAACACATTTATTGTGATCAAAATCTTTTATTTGTTTGTCATCATCAAAAGGGGGAGATTGTTGTATATAATGGTATTGTATACACAATTATATAATTTTTGTTTAACAACCAAATAATATTATTTCAAATGTGTTTGTTACTGTACTATTATTTTACATCACAGACAGGAATATAATATTTATATTTAAATAAAATGTGACTGTATAGAAATTCAAATATTCACACAGTATTTGAATATAAATATTATATCTCAACATTTAAATAATACAACTATTTGTAACTCCACTATTTAAACATTCACTGAATATTGTACTTGTAAATAAATTGAATAAAATAGATAAGTTTGTTTGACAACAATAAAATAGTATTTTGTTTCAATCAAACTTGTTTATTACACATAAACAGTAAAATCTTTTTCATATACACAGCTCCTTTACTACAGAATCACTACAACACTCATACATGTCACTCTATTTTACAATTACACTCATACATTCAATTTATACAATGACATATGATGTCTTCTTTCTTCTTTCTTCTATCTTCATTCTTCTGTCTTCACAGCATCTTCACTGTCAGTCCAGTCATCTACACCTGTCATATACAGAAACACACATACACACACATTACACCGCAATTGAAATAAAAGATGAATATATGCAGATTTGAATTTTATTTGCCTCAGTTTTTCTGGTGTGTTTTCTCATCATCTTTCTGACTTGATCTGATTTTCATATTCATTCGACTATGTCTAAAAAACTTGTGATATTCACAGTGATACACTGTAAATACCACAAGGTAGACAGTATGTATATACGGTGCAGGGACAAAAAATATATTTTTTGGATGGCTGCATATACACACGTTTATATATATGTACACGTGTGCACTGCCTCGCCAATTCAGTGCGCAACTGAGTAGTAGCCACGTGGACCAACTCGACTCAGTGCATATATGGACAAAGCATGTAAACAGGAAATGGTCGAGCACACTACAAGCAGCAGTACACAAAGAAGGCAGCAAAAATTTAAAGAAAAGATGCAATTTTAGTGAACAAACAGCAATATGAAAAGCATGGTTTCAGCTTGCAAAAATGATTGAACAAGCCAACATGTTTTATAGGACATTACAAATCCAAGTATGAATGGTCAGTACATACATGACCAAGGCCAAGTGTACAAGATGTTGCCAAACAGGGAAGTGATCAGTGCTATAGAACAACATCAACATATTGGTAAATGAATACAATGGCATATACAGTAGTGCATGCTAAAGTGGACATAAGGAAACAATATAGTGGAGTTTTTGTTCAGGAATGGTGCATGTATGCCATACATGCAAACTATTTTCAAACGCATGTCTATAGTTTTCACATTTAAGTGTACAAATGCATGTTCAATGTATACATCATAGTTTGGCAAGTAATATACATTGGCAGGGTATACAATGGTGAGCATATCAAATAGCATGGAGAGATGTGTGTGTGTATATATATATACAGCAGTTACAAATGTATACGGAGCAACACTCATGTGCAACTCGATGAACACAACAACAATCTAATGGGTTAACATAAGCAATGCAATTCATGCATAACTCAAGTGGAGCCGAACAGAGCAGTAGAACAAGTGATGCTAGCACATGCATACACAGGGTGTTCAAGAATACATGAACAAAGAAGGCATGCAGATTTCAGGCTATAGCATTTACAAGTCAATCAAATACATGCAACAAGACAAGGCAGTTTCAAAGTGCTGGTGTACAAAAAATTGTCACAGTTTATAAATGGTGACCAAAATGCTTCACTGAACAACAATATGTATGCATAGCACAAATGATTCAACACAAAATACATGACAGTGTAGTGGAGCAGCCATAAGCAATTGTTCAAGATGAAGATCAACTCAGTGCTGGAGTATGAGAATGATATACAGGCAAGGACAATTCATGATAAGTATAGAGTCAGCAAAGTCAAACTATTTTTATTTTCTAGAAATCGACAAAGGCAAGCATGCAAATATCGGGCAAGAAATCATTTCTTTTGATTTCAATGTTCACGACAGTTTTTAAATCAAGGCCAGTATCAATTCAAGGCAACATTTCTAGCATGTTTTATTTTCAGAAATCCAAATCTATTCAAGGCAACACAAGGGAAATCAATTTGAAAATCAAAGAATATCTTTCCAGTAATGATTCAATGTGTTAAGAGGGTTCTAGAAATTAAAGTGATGTTTTTTGCAAGAAATAACAAATTGTTTTTCAAGTATTCAATCAACAATTCATGGCAAAAAAGATTCCCGGAAATACACAACAGACAACAAAGTTTTTTAAATTGCTCAAGGCCAAAATCACGCAATAAATCAGTATTAAAGGTCGTGCAAATTATATTGTCCACATTCATCAAGGTCGAAATTCAATCGAGGAAATCAAAACAGGAATTAACACAAAATCAGGCAAGTCTATAACAGGAAATCAACGCAAATCAGTCGAGCCATTTATGAAATCAGAGAGGTCATATTAGGGTTCGAATTACCCTATAAGTTAACACCATTTTCATCACTGGAATGATTTTTAATTATTGAAACCAAGCATCACAATTTCAAGAAGTCGAAATTCAATCGAGGGAATCAAAACAGGAATTAACACAAAATCAGGCAAGTCGATAACAGGAAATCAACGCAAATCAGTTGAGCCATTTATGAAATCAGAGAGGTCATATTAGGGTTCGAATTACCCTATAAGTTAACACCATTTTCATCACTGGAAGGATTTTTAATTATTGAAACCAAGCATCACAATTTCAAGAAAAAAAATCTAAATTTAAATATCTCACCTTGTTTCAAGAGTTTCGATTAAGGGAGAGCTCAAGCAAATCGATCGACAAAGCCACAAAGACTCGAGCATCAGAAAAATCCAATTTCAATTTATCAAGTATCTCGATTCGATTTGAGGAATTGATAAAAACCCTAATCCCATTTCTTCCAGCCGCCATTTTTTTCATGAGAGAAAGCAAAGTGATTGGGGCAAGACAAATATGGGTGCATCAATAATGCAAATGGCCAGCCTACATAATATTTGTGAAGGGAGGCTTTAAATTTGTCTTAGTTTTAAGGGTTTTTATTTTGTTTAATTTTATTGTATTTTTAATTCCTTTTGTATTCGATTCAAACAGTTCTACAATCTGTAAAATCTAGGGTGAAACCAGTTAGGGTGTTAACTGGCAGTTTACTAGAGTCTGTAAAAACTAGGGTTACTGGTTACAGGGTCGTAATCAGGGGAAAACTGATCTAGGGGATTAGATCAGTCTATGGTTTTGAGCGTAGGGTTAGTACAAGAGCAGGGAGTGCGAGTTTACAGTGTCTGTAAGAAGGATCTGTTATTAACTCCTAGTAGAAACCTTTGGAATACAGCAGTAGGCAGGATTTTACGAAGCTAGGTATCTTTGTGTTTTATTTCCTTTCTGCTTTTTATTTCTGCTGTATTCTGTGATCTGTTTATTATTTAATATCCTGTCAGATTTTTAACTCAGCGAAAAACTGTGAGATACCCTATTCACCCCGCTCTAGGGTTATTCTAGATCCAACATTTTTAATTTAATGTACTTCCTAACACCGGTTTTATTCATCCACTCAATCCCTAATCATCGGATGTATTCCGTCTCCCGCCATTAGTTCAAAACGTAAACCTTATTTCTTCTTATCATCTTATCTCAATCGATGTAATATTAACGTCGACCTGATTTGCTTTCTAACGTGGTCCGCCATCTACTTCTTCCCCATTTGATTCCTCTTAAACCCTAATTATCAGTTTTATTGTAATTCGAGGAAACTTATTTTAGTAATCATTACTGTTGGATTTCTTAGCAATGAAGGGCGAAAACTTACACACGAACGAAGATCTCGCGAATAGCCAATGTTCTAATGAAGAAGATGAGGTTATTTATCTTAAATTATTTTTGTATAGTTAGGTGCCTATTTTTTATTTCATGGTGGCCAGAGGCATATATATATATAGGAAGGATGGTGATGTTTAGTTATGGTGTTAGGAAACAAATTTCAGGGTGCTTTTAGCAACAGACTAGATAAATTTTGTTGCCGTGGGTTGCCTAAATCAGAATAATTTCCATAGATAATTAACAATCGTATTTAATCTACTGCAGGTAAGTCTTAGATCTATTCTCAAAACTCAAACTTATCATTTGGATCAAAATTTAGTATGAGTCAAAAATATAAATGAGTGCTCTACTTAGGCAAAACAACACTCTTTTTTGAAAATTTCCAATTTTCCATATTCTATATTGTACAACTTCACAGCATGCTTCCGTGATAAGATACACAGAACAGATGGCTATAAGTGGTTAGTCTGTGCATGCCGTGAAATTTCTAAAAGCAATTTCACGACAGTTTTTCATATTTGTACCAAATATGTTATGCAGGTATTATATTTTACGATGACTTACCCATATTAATAATATCATATAGGCGGTTTGAATATTGATCTTATATTCTGTTAATTCCTAGTGCATTTTCTAACTTATATGGAAATTCTTCAATACTTTATTTGACTTTGGGTTCACTATTTATATGTGGGTAAGTATTTAGTCGACGGTCCTTTCATACTTATTGCATAATCCTTCCTTTTGCTTACATGTTCTGGTTTAAAAAAAAGAATCTGGTATGTTCCTTTGTTTCTGCGTCAAGTGATGGAAAGAAATGTTCCTTTTTTTGTGTTAAGTGGTGGAAAGAAACTGATTACATGAGAAACCAGCTGGTAATTCAATCCGTAATTTCAAAAGGAACTTCACATTTTTTTACAATGGTGTTTTGATTGGTTCTATGTCGGGGTTTGGCGCGCTGCATTGCTTGTTGTGTCAGTAATATTCCTTTGCATTGTTTTCCTTCTTTCAAGGAGTATGTGAAAATCACGTTAAAGTTGGAAATTAAACAACCTCCTATTTTTGCTTTTGTTTCCAACTGCGCTTTTCATATACGATTTTCTTGATTTAGGCAACTTGAATTTTTACCTTCATGAATAGCCATGAAGGATGGAGAGCAACCATTAAAGTGGACTACAGGAATGAGGATTGCACTAGGGCCAGGTGCGGTCTATTCACGCGTGCATTCTCAAGAAAAAATGGAATATTGTTGGATGGGAAAATACCATTTATATCACTACATAACTATAAAATTAACATATCAATTTGGCTAAGGAGTAGAGATGACTGGCTAAGGAGTAGTGATGACTATCTCCGGTCGACCATACCGACCCGAACCTTGGGCTTCATTCTAAGACGACCCCAAACCCCGTACTAATGGCGGCAAGGGTAATCCTTGGAATATAACACAGAAACAGATAATAGTAGGACAAAATTAAATAAATACACCCGATAATGAACAATAGAATATACTGGATAAAAGTAATCATCAGAGTTACACAGTATACAGGATCTTACTTAGTAAAAATACAGTTCAGCTATACATAAATGTCTACAGTGGAAATAAACAAAATATGTACAATAGGAGCTGAACAGCATAAAAAGAGATAAATAACAGAATCCATCTTCAGCTCCAGCTATCCAGAAAGAACCAGCTAAACCTGAATACAAGGCTGCCCATGTAGAAAAAGGGGCGCCCGAGTTTGAAAGTGAAACAAACTACGAGTCAGTCATGGGACTGGTATGAGAAATCTATTCAACACATATATAATATGGCTAATCACAGGACCACGCCACTTTCGTGGAACGGGTTTACTCCATTGGATTGCCAGTGCTTTAAAACAAATCTTTCTTTTAAACATCGCTATGCTTTTTATAAAAATGAAGCCATTATAAGACTCAGTTCCCATCACACAATGCAACGCAAACCGGAGGATAGAGTTTTACCTTATAATGGCCAAATTATGATTGATACGAATAAAACAAAGGCATTTGATATTATTACTAGTGTTTATACGCTTTGAAAACAATTTCAAATCATAACTATAAATCATAGACGACATGGGTACCATATATTACGTCGCCATATATATATACAATCAAAATCGCACGATGTCGTATTTGGAAATTGGATTTCCTTCATGAACCAAGGCAAAAGATAGTCCTTACCGAATTCGAGACAATCTAGCCCATGTCTCAGGCAAGTACTCAGTCAAGCCCTTGGAGCGACAGGGTCGGTCCACCGATGTGGATTAAAATGCCTGAACAATACGTTTCCCCGCCCTTTGGGGCGTAAACGAGCCAACGAATGACTCCATCGGACGGGGATCGTCCGATCAAACCGAGGCGCCTCGCAACAGCAACAACCACATAGGTGAAAAGTATATAAATGTCAGGGCTGGTAGGTCACTGACACCACCCTAGCAAAAAAGAAACGGATGCCCTCCCTGAGGTCCTTCTCCCGTTTCTGGTTCATACCGCGGTGTGAGGCTCGCGATTTTACGTTATACACAAAGCTACGCCACACCGGTGGTGCTTTGATCATCACCACAAGACTTTGCTTTTCAACAGAAGCCTTGATCACTGCATCTTAGCATGCCATACAGGCAATTCATGCCATGCGACTGATGTCCATCGATATACAACCTCTGAGCTTGTGCGTCTCAGAGAAGGGCGTTAAGCAAAAGAATAAATTCTCCGCCGCCAAACAGATATATATTTAACAGAGATCAATCAACACAGAATAAAATAAAATGTAAGACACACAGTCCATTTACAAGTCCGTTCTGGGTCTGAACGAAACCGGATGCACTAAATACCTCGCAAACCCATCGATCACCACGTACGTCTGGACAATCACCACTCATTATCCATATTTCGGGATGCCTCCCAATCAGGACCTCGGTTACCATCCAAACGAGGTGAAGATCTCCGGTCTTCGACCACCGTCTTCATCTTCGAATTTCAATCATCGGTCAATTATTTGAAATGAGAATTAACTCGGCCTTTTCAAATAATTCACGTATATTTAGAATTTCAAATCAATTTATTTCAATGGTTAAATCATTCGACAACACCAATTTTGTTCTTTAATATAATTTTCACACCAAACACATTCAACAATCAAATACCACATAAATCGAGCAAATTCAGTTTATTTCCATTCCATATTGTTTATGGAATTTTATAACGATTTATCGCTATTTTTATTTATTTTGAAATAGCCAATTTATTCAAAACGACGCTTCGGGCTATAACGCGGCCGTGGCGCTGTTTTTCTTCAGATTTGATTTACACATATCTGAAAATCTAACCATTGGATCTTCAAAAAATTTACATCATTAGAAAAGTCTTTTCAAAACGAATCCAACGGTTCCAGTTTCGGGAAATTCCAACGGTCGGATCTCCCGGTACAATCGTTTGAAGTTTCGATTTCAAAATACGAACTGCATCGTCGTTATTCGATTAAATATATATATATATATATATATATATAAATATAATCGTTTCTGGCGCTGTTTTTCTTCAGATTTGAATTAAACATTCCAGACAATCCAACCGTTGAATTTTTACAAAGTTGGTGCCGTTGGAAAGATAATTCCTAGGCGAACCCGACGGTGGCGGTTTCGGGAAAATCCAATGGTCGGATTTCCCGCACTAGTTGTTTGAAATCACGGTTTCAAAACACGAACTGCACGGCCACGTTTCGTTTTAATTTTATTTATATAAATATAGTTCATTCAACAATTTCAATATCGTTTTCACTTCAAATATTTCACTAACGCCTTTAAATTCTGGAAAATTTCGCCATAACCTCCTTTGTACGGGAGGGGTTGGGAAAATTCCCAAATAGCCACACGGGCGTCTCATGTCAAAAAGAAAAAGCCAAGCGGCTAGCCAACAGGCTCATAAAATCATCACCCAAACAAAACAGTAAATGCGTACCTATTTGTCGGGCACAAAATTTTATTCCTCTTCTCTAGCCCCTTTGCTATAACCTGTTCAATAAATATGCATGTACATATATATAGTTCTTATCACTTATCATTTTCTATTCAACTTCATATTTGATTCCATTTGGTTTAAAAACACCATTCATTCTAATGTTGCATGTATAGGCAAAAATCATATCATTAGCTAATTAATGAATATTTCAACTCGTATATATTTATTTGAACGAGTGGCTATTTTTAACACTTCACATTTCAACAATTCATGTATATAATAAAAATGTGATTTTTATTGTAAAACAATTTATTTCAAAATATGAATACCTTTCAACACATGAATTTCTAATCAACAAATGAATATCAATTCAACACATGAAGGTTTTCTATAGTTTCTATGTATAGATAAAAATGTGATTTTTATATTTAAAACACGAATACCATTCAACACATGAATTTATAATCAACGAATGAATATCGATTTAACACATGAAGGTTTTCTATAGTTTCTATATATAGATAAAAATGTGATTTTTATATTGAAAACACGAATACCATTCAACACATGAATTTCTAATCAACGAATGAATATCGATTCAACACGTGAAGGTTTTCTATAGTTTCTATATATAGATAAAAATGTGATTTTTATATTTAAAACACGAATACCATTCAACACATGAATTTCTAATCAACGAATGAATATCGATTCAACACATGAAGGTTTTCTATTCAAAGAATAAATATAGTTTCGGCAAATGAAAATAATTCAAACACATGAATATTTTTCAAAATTCTGGCAGCATAACGGCAGGGTAGTTAAAACCGGGACCGTCCGTAGTAAGGCTCCTCGCTCTACCTTAAAACCTCACGGTTTTTGACAATGGGAATCATGCTTCTAGTTCGCACGCAGGCGGCATGTATATATTTATTTCATTTCCACAAACTAATCCTATGTGCTTTCAACCAAATATTTCTCAACCACAAATGGGTATTTTTCAACCACAATCAATCAATATCAACCACAAACAATCCTAAACAACCATTCGCTATCAATCAATTTTCACACCAATCACAATCAATAAATATCGTCCATGGTTTGTGGACGAGGGGCGTATATATATATATTTATATTTATATATAGCAATTCACTTCTATTTCAACACATATATAATTTTTACAACACATATATAACTTATACATCAAACATACAACTTATACAACGCTTATACAAGAGGTGTACAACGTTATATAACTCATACATCGACTATATAATTTATACATCGTCGTTTTCCATATCGTTTATAAATTAGAAATCTCACATTGGGTTCCACTCCACCAAAAATAGCAGAAGGCTCAGAAAAATATGCGGTCTCTTCTAAAATGTAGAAGGCGTCCACACGGTCACGATGTTTCCTGTTTCATCGAATTTCGTTAACGAATGAAAAAGATACGATTATAAAAAGGTTTGCAACACTAAAAAGTGTTTAAACAATATAAAGGAATTACATTTATATGCTGTTCAAAACTAGGTCGAAGAAATTCGCGAAATCCGGGAAGAACTGGGATGATTGGTGGCTGCAGCGTCATAGAGGGAGGTGAGGGCTGTAGATCAGTGGTGGTTTGAGGGGGTATGGTGGTCTGTAGCGGCGGCGGCGGCGTCAGGAAGGTCGGATCTTTGGACGGCCGTGTCTGGCGATCGGGGCGTCGATGGAGGCGGAGCTGGTGTCGGATTTGAAGAGGAGGGGGAGGCAGTTCGAGTGGATGTGGTGGCGGCGGCTCTGGCGGCCTGTAGCGGCGGCGGCGGAGGAGAGAAGGGGGGAAGCCTTTATCGCCGTCGATCGGGGGGGGGGGGAGGGGAGGGGGTCTGAGGTTTTTTTTTCTTCCTATATTCTGATTGGTCGGTGGGTCTTTAAAGGGGTTTTCTGACACGACCACCAATTGAAACCCAACGACTGTCGTCCCTAGCGTTTTACCCCCATTCCGAACACAATGGGATATGTTTCGAAGGCCCATTCGAATGTTTCAATCAGTTTTCCTTCAAATTAAAATATAAAATATTCAATATTTAATTTGAACGTACATTTCAATTTGCCAGGGCCACAAACTGATTCGAAAAATTCCAGAAAAATAAATCTAGCTATGTTTTGATGATACGGTCCCAACAAAACTTGTTTCGTCGAATTCTGAGACCGTTTGCAAAAAGGCCCATTTTTGGTCGATCCAATTTAACTGTAATTGACCAAAACACATTTTCCTTTGCCACGCTCACGTATTAGCTTCAAAAATTATGAAATTTGAAACCTAGCAATAACTTCACATCCCGGATCCAACAAAAGTGGTTTCGTCGAATTCCGAGGTCGTATGCAAAATGGCCAATTTCACGGGCTATATAAAATCCATAGCGACCCTTCTGAAAATTCATTCGGCCATAACTTTTGCTTTCCACTATGAAAATTCGATTTTTCAGATTCGTTAGAAAGGTATTCACTAACATATTTAAATATTTTTGGTTTTACTAAAATCTGTTTTGTTTTGCACCCGGTACAGTCCGACAAAGTTTGAATTCAATTTTTGAAACTGCAGCGCCATTTCGGGCCTTGTTTATAATTATAATTAATTATATTCGTTTTCAATTGTCGATTGAACTCACTTTTCATCTCTATTATTTAAAATATTTATTTTAAATATTTAAAATCTATTATTTTAGCCAATTTAAAAATTTTAAATTGGTTCAGATTTTCTGGGTCGTTACAATCTCCCCCACTTAAAACTTTTCGTCCCCGAAAAGGAACAAAGTCGAAAGTGGTTTGATAAATCTACAATCACACAACACAACAACCAATCCAATTGTTTTCAACCTTTCAAAAATATACTAATCAATTTCTATACTCCTTTTAAAATCATTCAGACTATAGAATTTAAAGTGCACATCCATGGAAAGAAAATAACAACTGAGTAGAGAATTAAATGGTAATGCAAAGTAGGGTAAATGTACCTTGCACCAGAGTCAATCAGAGATATCCACTCGGCATCTAGGATAAGCTTTCTGAATGCTCTCCTCAGTTTCCCAAGTACAATCTCGCGGATCTCCACTCCATTGCACTTTGACTAAGTGAACCTTCTTGTTCCTTAGCTCTTTGGTTTCTTTGCCGATAATCTTTAGCGGCTCTCTTCTCACAGCTAATTCTGGAGTAATTTCAATATCCTGCTGAGCTGCTTCTTCGACGATCAAGTCTGGATCATGAACGTGCTTTCGAAGTTGAGATATGTGAAATACATCATGAACTCCAGGCAACCAGTCAGGCAATTTGACCCTATAAGCGAGAGTTCCAATCCGTTCCAGAATAGGAAACGGACCAATGAATTTGGGCGCCAATTTTCCAGTTTTACCGAACCGGATAACTCCTCTCATCGGCGATACTTTCAAATATACTTAGTCGCCAACAGCAAATATCTCTTCTTCTTCTATCGGCATAGCTCTTTTGTCGGCTTTGAGCGACGAGTAATCGCTTCTTGATAAAATCGACTTTGTCGGCAGCTTCTCGTATCATATCAGGACCCAACACAAGTCTATTTCAAGGTTCGACCCAACAAGCAGGAGATCGGCACGGTCTACCATACAATGCTTCGAATGGCGACATTGTCAGACTCACCTGGTAGCTGTTGTTATAAGAGATTTCAGCCAAATGCAGATGGTCCTCCCATGATCCACCGAAATCTATAACACAAGCCCGCAATAGATCTTCTAAAATACGATTCACCCTCTCAGTCTCACCGTCTGTTTGAGGATGATAAGCGGTGCTCAAGTTCAACTTCGTTCCTAGTTCGACTTGAAATGCTTCCCAGAATTTGCTAGTGAATATTGTATCTCTATCACTGACTATACTGAGCGGCACTCCATGTAGTCTAACTATTTCCCTGAAGTATATCTGCGCCAGACTCTGAGCAGTTCTGTTTGATCTGACAGGTATGAAATGGGCGGTCTTCATGAAGCAATCTACGATCACCCAAATACTGTCATTCCCTTTTCTGGTTCTGGGCTGACCATCAATGAAATCCATAGAGATATGCTCCCACTTCCAACCAAGAACTTCTAGCGGTTGTAACAATCCTGCCAATTTATGTTGGTCGCTCTTGACTAGTTGGCAAGTAGGGCATCTGCTAACATATAAGGAAATGTCCCTTTTCATCGACTTCCACCAGGAAGTGCGTTTGATGTCATTATACATTTTTCTTACTCCTGGATGGATACTGAGTTTTGACTTGTGGCATTCATCCAGTACTTCCTTTTAAAGGTCAGGAATGTTAGGGACACAGATTCGACCTTTGAGCCTTAAAATCCCATCATTACCTACTTGAAAACTCGAGGGCTCGCCTTGTTGAATTATCTCTCTGATCTTTTGAATGAAGTGATCATCCTCCTGAAGAGCAGATATTTTATCTAGCAATGAAGTCGTGATAATAAAACTGGTGATCATCTCATTCTTTCGGCTTAATGCATCGGCCACGACATTGGCTTTCCCTGGAGTGTATATAATTTCAAAATCGTATGCTGCAAGGAACTCTAGTCAACGTTGCTGCCTCAGATTCAAGTCCTTCTGAGTGAACAGATACTTTAACGACTGGTGATCTGTAAACAGTTCAAATCTCTCACCCAGTAGATAGTGCCTCCAGATTTTCAAAGCGAATACGATCGCCAATAACTCAAGATCATGAGTGACGTAGTTTTTCTCGTGCGGCTTCAACTGACGGCTAGCATAAGCAATCACTTGACCCCTTTGCATTAACACTGCGCCAAGGCCTTCTCTAGAAGCATCAGTCCAGACTTTCAAATCCTGGTTGCCATCGATGATGGTTAACACTGGAGCAGTCGTTAGTCTTAATTTTAGCTCTTCAAAAGCCTCCTCACTTTCGAGAGTCCATTTGAATTTAGAGTGCTTATTTGTAAGCTTTGTTAAATGACCAGATATCTTCAAAAAGTTTTTAACGAACTTCCGGTAATAGCTAGCCAATCCGAGAAAACTGCGGACTTCAGTGGGGGTGCTAGGCTGCTTCCAGTTTTGAATAGCTGTGATTTTGCTTGGATCCATAGCAATTCCTTCTTTCGATACGACGTGGCCCAGAAATTTCACTTCATCTTGCCAGAATATACATTTGGAAAACTTTGCGTTCAATACATTCCTTCTGAGGATTTCTAACACTTGTTCCAAATGTTTTTCATGTTCGGCCTTTGATTTAGAGAAGATTAGAATATCGTCAATGAAAACCAGAACAAATTTATTCAAAACCCCTCTAAACACCCTATTCATCAGATCGACGAAGTAGGCTGGAGCGTTACATAAGCCGAACGGCATTACTAACCACTCGTAGAATAAGTCGGGACCTCTGAATGCTGACATTGGAACACACTCTTCGGCAATTCGAAGTTGATGGAAGCCTGTAGCTAGGTCCATTCGTGAAAATACTTGTGCTCCATTTAATCGATCCAACAAATCATCAATCCGCGGCAATGGATATTTGTTCTTTATCGTCTGTTTGTTCAGATCACGATAATCCACACATAGACATAGAGTACCGTCAGATTTTGGGACAAACACCACTGCTGCCCCCAATCAGAGAAACTAGGCCTGATCAGACCTTTCCATACTAGCTGTCGTGTTTGATTGTCTAATTCCTCTTTCTCTTTCAAGGACGTTCTTCGAATAGCATGAACTACCGGCCTTGCATTGGGAATCAAAGCGATCTTGAAATCTATTTCTCTCTACGGAGGTAAGCGAACAACTTCTTCGAACACATCTGCATAGTTCTTGACGATTGGAATGTCTTTGATGAGATCAGGAATATTCTCTATGACTTCTGGGATATTTTCTATTTGAGCTGGAGAAACATCGAGAGCTGACCAGAAATCTTTTCTATTTGAAGTCGGGCCTTCACATGGTATGGTTATATAATTCCCCGATTGGGTCCTCGCTTTAACCACTCTCTCGGCGCATCTAACCTCAGCTTCATATTTGGTTAGCCAATCCAACCCCAATATAAGATCAAACTCATCAAAATTCATGACGATAGAGATAGTAGGGAATTTATAGCAGGAAAAAGAGACAGGCACCCCACAAACCCAACTGAGATCGATGGGACCCCAACTGGATTTCGGACTGTCATTGGTTTTTTGAGCTTCTTCAATCTCAAATCCAACTTCTTGACTGCACTCTTTGCAATAAAGCTTCGTGACGCGCCTGTGTCAAACAGTACTTTAACTGGAATGTTCTTGACATTGAGCGTGCCTCCTAAAACATCAGACCTTCCTTGACTATCTGAGGGCTCAGAAGTTTCTGCTAATTCATTTATATGTACTGCCTCAGATTTCTTTGAGAGTTGACACTCCCGTGCAAGATGACCTGCTTGACGACACTTATGGCATTTCCTCTCGCCATGTGTGTTCTTTTGCCTCTTCGTAGGTTTGGATCCGCTCTTTCCTTGCTTCTTTAAAGATCTGCAATTTCCTTGCAAATGCCCTTGTATATTGCAGTTGTTTCATATGGCGGTCGTTACCGGTTGTTTTCCTGATCTGGCCCTTTTCTGATTGGTTCTAGGCTCCTTACTGACCTCAGACATCGTACTGGCCTCAGGACAATCAGTTACTGATTCAACCTTATCGCTAGAACTGACTTCTTCTTCACCGCGCAACATACCTTTCCTATCGAGATCTTCATACAGATAAGCCATATAAATCATTTCTGAGAAAGGAAGCTTCACATTCCTCATCACACTGTTCTGATATTTTCTTTGAAGTCCGTGAATAAATCTAAGATTCTTCCTCTTTGGGTCTTGGATTAGATGAGGAGCAAAGTGAGAAAGTTCATTGAATTTCTTATGATATTCTGGA
The DNA here is from genome assembly GCA_030737875.1 of Allium sativum. Taxonomy (NCBI): domain Eukaryota; kingdom Viridiplantae; phylum Streptophyta; class Magnoliopsida; order Asparagales; family Amaryllidaceae; genus Allium; species Allium sativum. The sequence continues at coordinate 441,178,659 of CM060923.1, read as the reverse complement.
ATGGTCATATCACCTTGTATCAAATAAGAAAATTCATCATATAATCGCTCGGTTGCTTCGGGAGGAGTAAATCTTTCTAAGAAAATCACTTTGAATCTGTCCCAGGTGATATCACCTTCTGGATTATCTTTAATAACTGAATCCCACCAAAACAAAGCTTCTTCTTTGAGTGCCCAAGATGCCAGTAATCTTTTCTGATCGTCTCACAGCTTTAAACCCTCAAAGATTTTATCTGCAGAACGAATCCAAGCTTGTGTTTCCATAATGGACTCTTTGCCTAAGAATGGCGATCCACCCAGATTTCGAAATCTCTTGAATAGAACTTCTATATCTGATTCTGGCTGTGGGAGCACAGCTGGCTCATTAGCTGGTCGAACCATACGATTATTTCTTCTGTTCCTGTCACTCATTTTCTAGTGCGTCTGCAATTAGCAGACAAAGTGTCAGGTCAACAGAAAAGATATTTCAAAATATAGAGACAAATACTTGAATGTAAATGTGTCTATCGAGGTGTAATTTCATTCTGCTTTACTCATACTAGGATATTGCTGATCCTATCTGTATAGAGTTACCCGTCCTAGAACACTACTGGTTCTATTTCTGACGAGTTCGTTCAAATGTTATATTCCAGAACTAAGTTTAACCAAAGCTCTGATACCAAATGAGACGACCCCAAACCCCGTACTGACGGCGGCAAGGGTAATCCTTGGAATATAACACAGAAACAGATAATAGCAGGACAAAATTAAATAAATACACCCGATAATGAACAATAGAATATACTGGATAAAAGTAATCATCAGAGTTACACAGTATACAGGATCTTACTTAGTAAAAATACAGTTCAGCTATACATAAATGTCTACAGCGGAAATAAACAAAATATGTACAATAGGAGCTGAACAACATAAAAAGAGATAAATAATAGAATCCATCTTCAGCTCCAGCTATCCAGAAAGAACCAGCTAAATCTGAATACAAGGCTGCCCGTGTAGAAAAAGGGGCACCCGAGTTTGAAAGTGAAACAAACTACGAGTCAGTCATGGGACTGGTATGAGAAATCTATTCAACACATATATAATATGGCTAATCACAGGACCACGCCACTTTCGTGGAACGGGTTTACTCCATTGGATTGCCAGTGCTTTAAAACAAATCTTTCTTTTAAACATCGCTATGCTTTTTATAAAAATGAAGCCATTATAAGACTCAGTTCCCATCACATAATGCAACGCAAACCGGAGGATAGATTTTACCTTATAATGGCCAAATTATGATTGATACGAATAAAACAAAGGCATTTGATAGTATTACTTGTGTTTATACGCTTTAAAAACAATTTCAAATCATAACTATCAATCATAGACGACATGGGTACCATATATCATGTCGCCATATATATATACAATCAAAACCGCACGATGTCGTATTTGGAAATTGGATTTCCGTCATGAACCAAGGCAAAAGATAGTCCTTACCGAATTCGAGACAATCTAGCCCATGTCTCAGGCATGTACTCAGTCAAGCCCTTGGAGCAACAGGGCCGGTCCACCGATGTAGATTAAAATGCCTGAACAATACGTTTCCCCGCCTTTTGGGGCGTAAACGAGCCAACGAATGACTTCATCGTACCGGGATCGTCCGATCAAACCGAGGCGCCTCGCAACAGCAACAACCACATAGGTGAAAAGTATATAAATGTTAGGGCTGGTAGGTCACTGACACCACCCTAGCTAGAAAGAAACGCATGCCCTCCCTGAGGTCCTTCTCCCGTTTCTGGTTCATACCGGGGTGTGAGGCTCGCGATTTTACGTTATACACAAAGCTACGCCACACCGGCAGTGCTTTGATCATCACCACAAGACTTTGCTTTTCAACAGAAGACCTGATCACTGCATCTTAGCATGCCACACAGGCAATTCATGCCATGCGACTGATGTCCATCGATATACAACCTCTCAGCTCGTGCGTCTCAGAGAAGGGCATTAAGCAAAAGAATAAATTCTCCGCCGCCAAACAGATGTATATTTAACAGAGATAAATCAACACAGAATAAAATCCAATGTCAGACACACAGTCCATTTACAAGTCCGTTCTGGGTCTGAACGAAACCGGAAGCACTAAATACCTCGCAAACCCATCGATCACCACGTACGTCTGGACGATCACCACTCATTATCCATATTTCGGGATGCCTCCCAATCAGGACCTCGGTTACCATCCAAACGAGGTGAAGATCTCCGGTCTTCGACCACCATCTTCATCTTCGAATTTCAATCGTCGGTCAATTATTTGAAATGAGAATTAACTCGGCCTTTTCAAATAATTCACGTATATTTAGAATTTCAAATCAATTTATTTCAATGGTTAAATCATTCGACAACACCAATTTTGTTCTTTAATGTAATTTTCACACCAAACACATTCAACCATCAAATACCACATAAATCGAGCAAATTCAGTTTATTTCCATTCCATATTGTTTTTGGTATTTTATATCGATTTATCGCTATTTTTATTTATTTTGAAATAGCCAATTTATTCAAAACGACGCTTCGGGCCATAACGCGGCCGTGGCGCTGTTTTTCTTCAAATTTGATTTACACATATCTGAAAATCTAACCGTTGGATCTTCAAAAAATTTACATCATTAGAAAGGTCTTTTCAAAACGAATCCAACGGTTCCAGTTTCGGGAAATTCCGACGGTCGGATCTCCCGGTACAATCGTTTGAAGTTTCGATTTCAAAATACGAACTGCAGCGTCGTTATTCGATTAAATATAATTATATATATATATATATATAATCGTTTCTGGCGTTGTTTTTCTTCAGATTTGAATTAAACATTCCAGTCAATCCAACCGTTGGATATTTACAAAGTTGGTGCCGTTGGAAAAATATTTCCAAGGCGAACCCGACGGTGGCGGTTTCGGGAAAATCCAATGGTCGGATTTCCTGCACTAGTTGTTTGAAATCACGGTTTCAAAACACGAACTGCACGACCATGTTTCATTTTAATTTTATTTATATTTATATATTTATATAAATATAGTTCATTCAACAATTTCAATATTGTTTTCACTTCAAATATTTCACTAACGCCTTTAAATTCTGGAAAATTTCGCCATAAGCTCCTTTGTACGGGAGGGGCTGGGAAAATTCCCAAATAGCCACATGGGCGTCTCATGTCAAAAAGAAAAAGAAAAAGCCAAGCAGCTAGCCAACAGGCTCATAAAATCATCACCCAAACAAAACAGTAAATGTGTAACTATTTGTCGGGCACAAAATTTTATTCCTCTTCTCTAGCCCCTTTGCTATAACCTGTTCAATAAATATGCATGTACATATATATAGTTCTTATCCCTTATCATTTTCTATTCAACTTCATATTTGATTCCATTTGGTTTAAAAACACCATTCATTCTAATGTTGCATGTATAGGCAAAAATCATATCATTAGCTAATTAATGAATATTTCAACTCGTATATATTTATTTGAACGAGTGGCTGTTTTTAACACTTCACATTTCAACAATTCATGTATGTAATAAAAATGTGATTTTTATTGTAAAACAATTTATTTCAAAATATGAATACCTTTCAACACATGAATTTCTAATCAACGAATGAATATCAATTCAACACATGAAGGTTTTCTATAGTTTCTATATATAGATAAAAATGTGATTTTTATATTTAAAACACGAATACCATTCAACACATGAATTTCTAATCAACGAATGAATATCGATTCAACACATGAAGGTTTTCTATAGTTTCTATATATAGATAAAAATGTGATTTTTATATTTAAAACACGAATACCATTCAACACATGAATTTCTAATCAACGAATGAATATCGATTCAACACATGAAGGTTCTCTATAGTTTCTATATATAGATAAAAATGTGATTTTTATATTTAAAACACGAATACCATTCAACACATGAATTTCTAATCAACGATTGAATATCGATTCAACACATGATGGTTTTCTATTCAATGAATAAATATAGTTTCGGCAAATGAAAATAATTCAAACACATGAATATTATTCAAAATTTCAGCAGCATAACGGCAGGTAGTTAAAACCGGGACCGTCCCTAGTACGGCTCCTCGCTCTACCTTAAAACCTCGCAGTTTTTGACAATGGCAATCATGCATCTAGTTCGCACGCAGGCGGCATGTATATATTTATTTCATTTCCACAAACTAATCCTATGTGCTTTCAACCAAATATTTCTCAACCACAAATGTGTGTTTTTCAACCACAATCAATCAATATCAACCACAAACAATCCCAAACAACCATTCGCTATCAATCAATTTTCACACCAATCACAATCAATAAATATCGTCCATGGTTTGTGGACGAGGGGCGTATATATATATATATATATATATATATATATTTATATATAGCAATTCACTTCTATTTCAACACATATATAATTTTTACAACGCATATATAACTTATACATCGAACATACAACTTATACAACGCTTATACAAGAGGTGTACAACGCTTATATAACTCATACATCGACTATATAATTTATACATCGTCGTTTTCCATATCGTTTATAAATTAGAAATCTCACATTGGGTTCCACTCCACCAAAAATAGTAGAAGGCTCAGAAAAATATGCGGTCTCTTCTAAAATGTAGAAGGCGTCCACACGGTCACGATGTTTCCCGTTTCATCGAATTTCGTTAACGAATGAAAAAGATACGATTTTAAAAAGGTTTGCAACACTAAAAAGTGTTTAAACAATATAAAGGAATTACCTTTATATGCTGTTCAAAACAAGGTCGAAGAAATTCGCGAAATCCGGGAAGAACTGGGATGATCGGTGGCTGCAGCGTCGTAGAGGGAGGTGAGGGCTGTAGATCGGTGGTGGTTTGAGGGGGTAAGGTGGTCTGTAGCGGCGGCAGCGGCGTCAGGAAGGTCGGATCTTTGGACGGCCGTGTCAGGCGATCGGGGCGTCGATGGAGGCGGTGCTGGTGTCGGATTTGAAGAGGAGGGGGAGGCGGTTCGAGTGGATGTTGTGGCAGCGGCTTTGGTGGCCTGTAGCGGCGGCGGCGGAGGACAGAAGGGGGGAAGCCTTTATCGCCACCGATCAGGGGGGGGGGGGAGGTATGAGGATTTTTTTATTTTTTTTCCTAAATTCTGATTGGTCGGTGGGTCTTTAAAGGGGTTTTCTGACACGACCACCAATTGAAACCCAACGACTGTCGTCCCTAGCGTTTTACCCCCATTCCGAACACAATGGGATATGTTTCGAAGGCCCATTCGAATGTTTCAGTCAGTTTTCCTTCAAATTAAAATATAAAATATTCAATATTTAATTTGAACGTACATTTCAATTTGCCAGGGCCACAAACTGATTCAAAAAATTCCAGAAAATAAATCTAGCTATGTTTTGACGATACGGTCCTAACAAAACATGTTTCGTCGAATTCTGAGACCGTTTGCAAAAAGGCCCATTTTTGGTCGATCCAATTTAACTGTAATTGACCAAAACACATTTTCCTTTGCCACGCTCACGTATTAGCTTCAAAAATTATGAAATTTGAAACCTAGCAATAACTTCACATCCCGGATCCAACAAAAGTGGTTTCGTCGAATTCCGAGGTCGTATGCAAAATGGCCAATTTCACGGGCTATATAAAATCCATAGCGACCCTTCTGAAAATTCATTCGGCCATAACTTTTGCTTTCCACTATGAAAATTCGATTTTTCAGATTCGTTAGAAAGGTATTCACTAACAGATTTAAATATTTTTGGTTTCACTAAAATCCGTTTTGGTTTGCACCCGGTACAGTCCGACAAATTTTGAATTCAATTTTTGAAACTGCAGCGCCATTTCAGGCCTTGTTTATAATTATAATTAATTATATTCGTTTTCAATTGTCGATTCAACTCACTTTTCATCTCTATTATTTAAAATATTTATTTTAAATATTTAAAATCTATTATTTTAGCCAATTTAAAGATTTTAAATTGGTTCAGATTTTCTGGGTCTTTACACATTCCGACAATTATTAACTCAGTCAACTCCTGACCAATTCCAACTCCATGATTTCTGTATCGGATGCCACCTATTGACCACGTTTTAGGAAAAGCAGTCACATGTCAAGATTATAGTCGCGACATGCTCAAGTCTCAAGAACATCATTGATAAACGTAAAGCTAATTGGTCGAAGTCGCGACGTTTTCAGGAAATGTTGGAAATATCGTCGATTCCTGAATCGTCATTATTGAATTGGAAAAATTGTTTTAAATTTGGAAAATCCGACATGGTAAAAACACGTGATTGACTTGGTTCAATCAACTCAAAATCCTTGATCACGGTTGTGGTTTGGTCACGTGGCAAAATTCGTTAAGGCAAAATATTTGGATTTCGGTAAATTCTGGTTTCGTACACTCAAAAGTACCTAGTTGGCATGACACGATTAAGGAAAAATGACTCTATGCCTTGGTTTGGCGAAAATTTGCCTAGCAAATCCTTGGATCTGGCATGCTAAAATCTAGTGATCAACAAATGAAAATCACCCAAAAACACTAGTCTTTGTTGGGCGACTAGGCTTCACCGCATGGACTTGGCATTTGGTAAATTTTGCATCCCTGGTTCACGATGCGAAATCCCGTGATCAAATCAATGTGAAATTGCATGCGCAATTCAGGGGACTGGATGCGAAATCTCGGATCAGGGTGTAGGATGTGAAGGATCTGGCGAGCCGAGATACGATTCTGGGCTATGGAGTGGGGATGCGGAATCCTTTGGTAGGCTCGACAAAGTGCTGGATATAAAATTCCTGAGTCCGAGGAGATGGATTGGGATGCGAAACCTTGGCTTAGGTGAAGATGCGAAATGACAAAAGGAAATTTGGCAAGGCTGTTTTCACGAATGGATCACTCGATTTTTCCTGAGCAACACAGGCTTGACAAGCTATTTTGGGCATTTGAAATTGCACAGCTTCGGGATGCGATTTTTTGGATACAACATGGTTTTTTGGATTTCTTTTCGGGATGTCAATTTTGCACCCCTTCGGTATAAAAAATTTGAGTTGATGCCTCCAAATCTCACTTATAAATATCCCTTCACTTGACATTCTAAGGGGTCGACACTTTTGGACTTCTACTACAATTCGAGTTGCGGGACTGGAGCTCTATGGCCTTGTTAATGGCTATCATCGTCATCTTCATGGCTTTTGGACATTTCTTGGACTTATAAACATTTTCCTACAACTTTTGAACATTCAATTGGACTTTTGGCTTACTTTTGGATGTATTTGCATACACTTGGACATTGTTGCTCCTACCAACACACTTTGGATCAACAAAGAAGAAGAAAGGCATTTTTGCCCAAAGTTTAGAATTAACAAGCTATTTGTTATTATATTGTATAACTTTGTACACTCAAATTTTCTGAACTTGTACAACCATTGTAATCGATAAATTTATGATTATTTACTACAAATTGGACTAAAGAGTTATTGCCAAAACATTATAAAAGTTGTGCATTCCTTTTCATTTCTCGTACTCTGAGTATTTGGATTGCAAGTTCACTGCTAAACTTACACTTAAGGGTTCACATGTGCAAATAACCAATTTTCCATGTCAATACTTTGGCGCGCTAGGTAGGGGCGCGCAACTTCGACTTTGGTTCTTGGATTTGATCTCGGATTTGGTTTTCATTTCAACTTTGGTTCAGTTTTCGGATTTGACTTTGTTTCAGAAACAAACTTTGCCTGCTTTTCCTCATGGTTAAGTGCAAGAAGCTCGATGCTATTGCAGAGGCTCAAGGTACTGGAGGCGAAGGATGTCAAGAACTTTCTTCGATTGGGAATCCCTCGAACTTTGTCATCCGAGAGGATGTGGATGAGATAGTCAATAGTTTAGCCATGGATTCGAACGCTCGACTCGAGCGACATGAGGAAATGTTGACTACTTTCTCGCTCGGATTGAGGCTAGACTTGGATGTACCGGAAGGGCGACATGCCAAATAGATATTATTAGGACAGGTACTAGATTTCCGCAAGCTACGACTCGGGACTTGGGGGAAACCCTGCATGCTAATATGCAAGATGACTCCAACCTCCGGACCAGTGTCGTTACCGCAACATTCGAGGGCACCCCTAATCCTGACGTCGCTCGAGCCTTTGACGCTTTGGTTGGTCAAGTCATGGGCACCGACATTGGTAATGTGTCTCAAGCGCCTTTGCACACAACTTTGGATGGTAGCACTCCCACTGTTAAGGGAGTAAGGATTGTGCTCGATGTGGCTCCTTTGGTGGGAATCCAGCTGGATATTCTTCTTGCTAATCAACTGATTCCTAACATAGACCTAAAAACTAGGCACACCAGTGTCACATTGGATAACTTGAATCAATTGCTCTCTTTTTGTAATGGATCTCAAATTGCAGATGTTATTCATTGGTTTACTCCAGGCAGTGCATCTTCTTCGGATACGCATTGTGTTACTTGCAGTCCGTTCTCTTTGGATATTAGGAATTCTCGTAACCCACCGGACTCTAAATTGTCGGTGTTGGAGGCTTATGATGGTTGGAAGGATCCATGTGCTCACTTAATGCACTATGTACGTCATATGGAAGTTCTCCCTACTTTGGAAAGTGTCATGGCAAAGAGTTTCCACTTTACTTGACATACATTGCTGCCATATGGTCCAAGCAGTAGGAAGCAGATTTATTAAATCTTGGAACGCATTGGTTGGGAAGTTCGTTGAGCAGTTCAGAGTTCACATTGCTTATCCTAAAAGTGATGACTCTAACAGAAGTCTGGCAAAGCTCTGTGTAAATTCTTGAAAAGGTTTAATGTTGGAGTGGTTTCAGTCGATAGACCCAATCCATCCATGGTTTTGATGACCGTAGTCTCTGGTGTTTTGGATAAGTCAGACTTCAAAACTTCATTGCATTGGGACCCACCAAGGGATCTTGGTGCGCTCTATTTTTAAGCGGAAAGGTTTCTTCGGGAAGAGGATGCGAGAACTGATAAAAAAGTTCTTGAGGCTAATGCGGTTAAGGGTGGGACACCGTTCAATTTCGATAAAGCAAAAGATTCTAGTACAAGTAAACCTCCTTCGGAAATGATTGTAGCATAGCTTGGAAGCAACCTAATTTCCCATCTTATTCAGAACTTACTCACACCCTCAAAGAGATTTACTTGGAAGTTCACCCCACTACTCCTTTCAAAAAGCCGCTCGCAAGGGAGTCGAAAAAATGAGAAAATGATACTAGTCAGTTGTGACGATCCCAAAATCCGAGGGGCGGTATTAAGGATAATCATTAGGAAATAACACATTAATCATCATAGCAGAGTACAGATAATAGCAGAAACAATAAATAAAATAAATTTTACATGGATATGACAGCGGAATCACAACATGTAGGAATATCAGAATAGCATAACGTGGGATATACTTAGTAAAAAGAAAGGGAAGTGATCAGTCATCATCGCCAGAGGCGGAATACATACATGCAGTGACATAATAAGAGTATCAGTCTACATCGCCGAAGGCGGAATACATATACATATAGTGAGAAATACGGAAAGTAAATCAGTCTGCATCGCCAGTGGCGGAATCATAACATAAATACAGGAATGGCGGAAAATATCTAAGTCATCCCTACGAAGTCAGCCTCGCCATGAGCCAAAAGTGCATGCTATGCAGCAGTGCAGAACCAAAAACCACCTGTCACCTGTGTACTAGGCTGCCCGTGTGAAAATAAGGGCACCCGCGTTTGCAAAGTGAAACAAACAACGAGTCAGTCATGGGGACTGGTATGAGGAATCTATTTAACAGTTAAACAACAGTAATAGCAAATCATAGGACCACGCCACTTTCGCGGAACGGGTTTACTCCAGTGATTGCTAGTGCATTTAAAACAAGGTAAATTCTTTTAAAACAACGCAATGCTTTTAGAAAGAATGAAGCTATTATAAGACTCAGGTCCCATCACACAATGCAACGCAAGCCGGAGGATAGAGTTTTACCTTATAATAGCCAAATATGCTTGATACGTATAAAGCAAAGTCATTTGATATTATTACTAGTGCATATATGTTTTAAAGCGAATAGCATCATAAATATCAATCATAGGCGGCATAGCTACCATCTACTATGTCTCCATACTAGTTCTACAATCAAATCCGTTATCTCGTATTGGAAATTGGATTTCCGTCATGAGTCGAGGCAAGGGGCAAGCTCCTCTCCGCTTCGAGACACTCTAGCAAATGCCTCAGGACTACGCACACTGGGTAACCCCTGGATCGGCTGGGCCGGTCCTCTCTTACGTTTGAGGATTGGCAATTCCTGAACACACGTTTCCCGGTCCTTACAGACCTATAATCGAGGCGCCTCGCATTCCAACAACCACAAAGGTGAAAAGTAGATATATATGTCAGGGCTGGTAAGTCACTGACACCACCATAGCTAGAAAGAAACGTCGTGCTCTCCCAGCGGCCCGTATCCCGTTTTTAACTCATACCGAGGTGTGAGGTTCGCGAATCTACGAAATACACAAAGCTAGGCCACGTAGACCTTGCTTTGATCATCATCCACAAGACTTTGCTTTGCAACAGAAGCCTTGATCATAGCATCTTGGCATGCCACATAGGCAGTCCACTCCATACGATTGATTTCCATCGATATATAACCTCTAAGCTCGTACGTCTCAGAGAAGGGCATTAAGCAAGAGAATAAATTCTCCGCCGCCAAACAGATATATATTTAACAAAGATCAATCAATATAGAACAAAATCCAATGTCAGACACACAGTCCATTTACAAGTCCGTCCTGGGTCTGAACGAAACCGGAGGCGTCAAATTCCTCGTATATCCGTCCAATCAACATATACGTTCAGACGGCTACTACTTCCGTCCCTTTCCGGTAGCTACTCCGGTTAGGAACCTCAGTAGCGCCCATCCAACCGATACGAAGATCGTCGGTCTTGAATCGTCTTTGCATTTTCCAATTCGAATCGCTCGATGAATTATTTGAAATGAGGGTTAGCTCGGCCTGTTCAAATAATTCACATCATTAGAATTTAAATCGATTCTTTATATGGTTATATTATTCGACATCCATCTTTCAGTTATTTAATGTTATTTTCATGTCATACACATACAACCATCAAATATCAAACAATTCAAGCCCACTTGGTTTATTTGCAACCTATGTTGCTTATAATATTTATAACGATTTTTCGCCATTTTTATTTATTTAAAAATGGCCATATTTAATTAAACGACGTTTCAGGTCGCTTCGTGTCACTGGCGCTGTTTTTCCCTTAATTTGTTTTACACATATCGGAAAATCTAACCGTTGGATCTTCACAAATTTTACATCATTAGGAAGGTCTTTTCAAAACGAATCCAACGATTCCAGTTTTGGGAAAATCCGACGGTCGGATCTTCCACACTAACCATTTGAAGTTACGATTTCAATTCACGAACTGCAGCGTCGTTATTCGATTAAATTTAATTATATTTATATATATATATATAAATATAATCGTTTCTGGCGCTGTTTTTCCTTAATTTTGAATTAAACATTACAGACAATCCAACCGTTGGATTTTTACAAGGTTGGTGCCGTTGGAAAGATTATTCCAAGGCGAACCCGACAGTTGAGGTTTCGGGAAAATCCAATGGTCGGATTCCCCGCACTAGTCGTTTGAAATCACGGTTTCAAAATACGAACTGCATGGCCACGTTTCGTTTAATTCTATTTATATTTATATATTTATATAAATATAGTTCATTCAATGATTTCTATATCGTTTTCACTTCAAATATTTTTCTAACACCCTAAAATTTTTGAAAATTTCGCCATAACCTCCCCTGCACCGGGAGCATCAGGAAATCGCAAATAGCGTTCCCGGTCCTTCTAATCTCAAAAAGAAAAAGAAAAAGCCAAGCGGCTAGCCAACAGGCTCATAAAATCATCACCCAAACAAAGCAGTAAATGTGTACCTATTTGTCGGGCACAAATTTTATTCCTCTTCTCTAGCCCCTTTGCTATAACCTGTTCAATAAATATGCAGGTACATATATATACAGTTCTTATCATTTATCATTTTCTATTCAACTTCATATTTGATTTCCGTTTGGTTTAAAGACACCATTTATTCTAATGTTACATACATAGGTGCAAATCATTTCATTGGCTAATTAATGAATATTTCAACTCATATATGTTTATTTTGAACAAGTGGCGATTTTTAACACTTCACATTTCAACGATTAATGCATACAATAAAAATGTGATTTTTTATTGTAAAACAATCCATTTCAAAACACTATTCTTCTATACAGTTCAAGTTGGTGATAAAAATGGGATTTTTATCATAAAACAATTTCTTTTAAGACGAGATTATTTTACACAGTTCATATAGTCGATAAAGGGTGATTTTTATTATCGAACAGTTTATTTCAAAATATGAATACCATTCAACACATGAATTTCTAATCAACGGATGAATATCAATTCAACACATGAATGTTTTCTATAGTTTCTATATATAGATAAAAATGTGATTTTTATTATCGAACAATCTATTTCAAAATATGAATACCATTCAACACATGAATTTCTAATCAACGAATGAATATCAATTCAACACATGAATGTTTTCTATAGTTTCTATATATAGATAAAAATGTGATTTTTATTATCGAACAATTTATTTCAAAATATGAATACCATTCAACACATGAATTTCTAATCAACGAATGAATATCAATTCAACACATGAATGTTTTCTATAGTTTCTATATATAGATAAAAATGTGATTTTTATTATCGAACCGTTTATTTCAAAATATGAATACCATTCAACACATGAATTTCTAATCAACGAATGAATATCAATTCAACACATGAATGTTTTCTATAATTTCTATATATAGATAAAAATGTGATTTTTATTATCGAACCGTTTATTTCAAAATATGAATACCATTCAACACATGAATTTCTAATCAACGAATGAATATCAATTCAACACATGAATGTTTTCTATAGTTTCTATATATAGATAAAAATGTGATTTTTATTATCGAACCGTTTATTTCAAAATATGAATACCATTCAACACATGAATTTCTAATCAACGAATGAATATCAATTCAACACATGAATGTTTTCTATAGTTTCTATATATAGATAAAAATGTGATTTTTATTATCGAACCGTTTATTTCAAAATATGAATACCATTTAACACATGAATTTCTAATCAACGAATGAATATCAATTCAACACATGAATGTTTTCTATACAATGAATAAATATAGTTTAAGCATATGGAAATAATTCAAACACAAGAATATTATTCAAAATTTCGGCAGCATAACGGCAGGGTAGTTACACCGGCACCGTCCCTAGTACGGCTCCTCGCTCTACCTTAAAACCTCGCGGTTTTTGACAATGGGAATCATGCATCTAGTTCGCACGCAGGCGGCATGTTTATTTTTATTTCATTTCCACAAACTAATCCTATGTGGTTTCAACCAAATATTTCTCAACCACAAATGGGTATTTTTCAACCGCAATCAACCAATATCAATCACAAACAATCCCAAAATATCAATCAATTTTCACAACAATTTCAACCAATAAATATCGTCCATGGTTTGTGGACGAGGGGCGTATATATATATATATATATATATATATATATATATATATATATAGATATATAGATATTTGTATATAGCAATTCACTTTCATTTTCAACATATATAATATTTATATAAAAAGAAGTTGAAGAGTGAGAAATCCTCACCAATAGCTATCCAATAACACGATTTTTCCTTAATAGAAACCTTCGCCTATTTCGCCTTCTTGTTGCTTTCGTTGCCTGTATTCTCTACATAGGTAAAAATCGAATTTTTACTATGTTATTCAATATATAAAGATTGCATTTTGACTTCGCTATTAAATATAAAGATTATATTTTTATTATTCTTATGATGTAAAAATTATATTTTAATTATTTTTAAAAATATAAAAATCGTGTCTTGCTCCTTCTACATAATAAAAATCCCGTCTTTTCACTTTTTTTTTAAAATATGATCTTTATTTTTGCAAGTACAAATCTTTTTCTACTAAAAGATTAAACCTTTTCCTATTTCAAAGTTTAAACTTTTTTTCTATCTCAAAGTTTAAACTCTTTTTCTATTTTAAACCTTAAAATAAAATCAGTTCTCTTTTCCTTTTCAAATCAGTTTTTATATCATTTAAAATCCAGTTTTTATATCATTTAAAAATCCAGTTTTTAAATTTTTAAATCAGTTTTTAAAATCTTTAATCATTTAAAAAGAATCAGTTTTAAAATTCTAAAAAAAAATCAGTTTATAATTCTTTTTAAATCAGTTTATAATTTCTAAAAAAAAATCAGTTTTTGCTCTTTAAAAAAATCAGTTTTTGCTCTTTAAAAAAAATCAGTTTTTATGCAACCTTAAAAAATCAGTTTTTAAAAAATCCTAAAAATCAGTTTTTATATTCGTATAAATCAGTTTTTAAATTCATATAAATCAGTTTTTAAATTCATATAAATCAGTTTTAAACAACTTTAAAAAAAACAGTTTTTAAATTCGAAAATAAAAATAAAAATAAAATAAAATTGCTCACCGCAGATTTCGAAGTGGAGGGAAGAAGAAGGAGTGTCGGCGGCTCGTGGTGGTGGTGCTCGGTGGTTCAGGGAGGTGCGGCGGCTTCGATTTGCGTCGCGACTGGGGGGGGTGTTCGAGGGTTTCGTCGGTTTCGCTGGAAGGAGGAGGTCGGGCGGTGGGGGCTTCGGCAAAGTCTTCGTCGGCGGGTTCGAGGGTAAGGCGGCGGCGATAGGTTAGGTTTTTTTTTTATTTTATTATGTTTTCTGGTAAATGAATCGGGGCGGGGGGGGGGGGGGGGGCAATGAAGAAGAAAAGGAGGGAAGATATGTTTTTTTTATTATTTAATTATTTAATTTTGCAAAAGGGTTGACTTTTACATACGACCTCGAAACGAGGCCTACCGCCTGTCGTCCATAGCGTTTTACCCCCATTCCGAACACAATGGGATATGCATCGTAAGCTGGTTTGATCGTTACAATCAGTTTCCGTTGAATTTACATTTAAATCCTTATATTGAATTTTAAACGTACATTTCAAATTACCGGGGTCACATACTAACTAGAAAAATTCCAGAAAAATATTTTCTAGTTTCGTATTGACGATACGGTCCTAACAAAACTAGTTTCGTCGAATTCTGAGACCGTTTGAAAAATGGCCAATTTCCAGTCGATTAAATTCAACAAAAACTGGTCAAACGCGTTTTCCTTTGCCACGCTCACATATTGATTCGAAAAATTATGAAATTTGAAATCTAGCAATAGTTTGACATCCCGGACCCAACAAAAGTGGTTTCGTCGAATTCCGAGGCCATATGCAAAATATCAATTTTCCAGGCCTATATATTCTATATACCGACTCTTCTGAAAATTCATTCGGCCATAACTTTTGATTTCCGTTATGAAACTTCGATTCTTCAGATTCGTTAGAAAGGTATTGACTAACAGATTTAAATATCTTTGGTCTCACTAAAATCCGTTATATTTTCCATCCTGCACCGTCAGACTTAGTTTGTATTCAAAATTTCAAACGGCCATATTATACACAATTCTATATTTTATGGAAATAGGCTATTTTAATCATTCAAATTTCTTGTTAATAACCTAATTTAAAAATTTTAAACTGGTTCACATTTTCCGAGTTATTACAATCTCCCCCACTTAAAACTTTTCGTCCTCGAAAAGGAAATAATAGTTAAGCAGGAAATAAAACGTAAATGCAAAGTATTGTAAAGGTACCTTGAACCGGAGTTAGTCAGAGATGTCCACTCTGCATTTGGGATAGGCTTGTTTAATGCTTTCCTCAGTTTCCCAAGTACAGTCTCTAGGATCACTACTCCACTGCACTTTGACTGAATGGATCTTTTTCCTCCTTAGCTCTCTGGTTTCTTTGCCAACTATTTTTAATGGATCTCTCTTGAGTGCTAATTCTGGAGTTATGTCAATATCCTGTTGTGCTGCTTCTTCCACAACAAGATCTGGATCATGAACATGTTTTCTGAGTTGAGATACGTGGAACACATTATGAATACCAGGCAACCAATTAGGTAATGATACCCTATATGCAAGAGTTCCAATCCTTCAAGTATAGGAAAGGGACCAATAAATCTCGGTGCCAACTTCCCAGTCTTGCCAAATCTGATTACTCCTCGCATTGGAGAAACTCTTAAATAAACATAATCGCCAACGGAAAACGATATATCCCTTCTTCTTGCATCAGCATAACTTTTCTGTCGGCTCTGTGCGGTTTTTAATCGCTTCTTAATGGAATCGACTTTATCCGATGCTTCTCGAATCATATCGGGCCCTAACACAAGTCTGTTGCCAGGTTCTACCCAACATGCGGGAGATCTGCACGGTCTACCGTATAGTGCTTCAAATGGGGACATTCCCAAACTTGCTTGATAGCTATTGTTGTAAGAGAATTCTGCTAAATGTAAATGATCTTCCCATGAGCCTCCAAAATCAATAACGCAAGCCCGCAGCAAATCTTCTAAAATTCTATTCACCCGCTCAGTTTGGCCGTCTGTCTGAGGGTGATAAGAAGTGCTTAGATTTAATTTGGTTCCCAATTCTTCTTGGAATGCTTCCCAGAATTTGCTAGTGAACAGGGGATCTCTATCGCTAACTATACTGAGCGGTACTCCATGAAGTTTAACAATTTCTTTGAAGTAAATCTGTGCCAGACTTTGAGCCGTTCTGTTGGATCGGACAGGTATAAAATGGGCAGTCTTCGTGAAGCGATCTACGATTACCCATATACTGTCGTTTCCTTTTCTAGTCCGAGGCAGGCCATCAATGAAATCCATCGAAATTTGTTCCCACTTCCATCGTGGAATTTCTAAAGGTTGCAATAACCCAGCCAATTTCTGCTGATCACTCTTAACTAGCTGACAAGTGGGGCATCTGCTAACATATAATGAGATATCTCTTTTCATAGCTCTCCACCAGAATGTGCGTTTGATATCGTTATACATTTTGCTCACACCGGGATGGATACTTAATTTGGATTTGTGGCACTCATCAAGTATTTCTCTTCTGAGCTCGGGAAGGTTTGGGATGCAAATTCTACCCTTTAATCTTAGAACTCCCTTGTCATCGAGTCTAAAACTTGTGGATTCACCTCCTTTGACTCTTTGACTGATTCTTTGAATAAATTCATCGTCTTTCTGAAGAGTCGAGATCCTGTCTATTAATGAAGACGCGATGACAAAACTGGCGATGATTTCATTTTTTCTGCTGAGCGCATCTGCTACAACATTGGCTTTCCCTGGAGTGTATATAATTTCAAAATCGTATGCTGCAAGGAATTCTAACCAACGCTGTTGCCTCAGGTTTAGATCTTTCTGGGTGAAAAGGTATTTCAAGGATTGATGATCGGTAAATAGTTCGAATTTCTCGCCCAATAGATAATGCCTCCAGATTCTTAAAGCAAACACGATAGCTAATAACTCAAGATCATGAGTAGCATAGTTTCTTTCATGTGGCTTTAGTTGACGGCTGGCATAAGCGATCACTTGGCCTTTTTGCATTAACACTGCGCCTAGCCCTCTAATAGAAGCATCTGTCCATACTGTCAAGTCTTGGTTACCTTCTATTATTGTCAATACCGGAGCGGTTGTCAACTTCAGTTTCAGCTCCTGGAAAGCTTCTTCACATTCGGGAGTCCATTTGAATTTCTCATGCTTCTTTGTAAGCTTTGTCAGTACTCCTGATATCTTTGAAAAATCCTGAACGAATTTCCGATAGTAACTAGCTAACCCAAGGAAACTTCGAACTTCAGTGGGTGTAGTAGGTTGTTTCCAGTTCTGAATCGCTGTAATTTTGCTTGGGTCTACAGCAATTCCTTCTTTTGATACGACGTGGCCAAGGAATTTAACTTCATTCTGCCAGAAGACTCACTTAGAAAATTTAGCTTTCAAGACATTTCTTCTCATAATTTTCAACACTTGTTCTAAATGTTTTGCATGTTCTTCTACCGATTTAGAGTAGATTAGAATGTCATCGATGAAGACTAGAACAAATTTATTCAACACGCCTCGAAACACTCTGTTCATAAGATCAACGAAGTATGCCGGAGCGTTGCACAAACCGAACGGCATTACTAACCATTCGTAAAATAAATCGGGACCCCTGAAGGCTGTCAAAGGAACACAGTCTTCGGCTATACGCAATTGGTGGAAACCTGTAGCTAGGTCCATTCTGGAGAATACGGTTGCTCCATTTAATTGATCTAACAGATCGTCTATTCGGGGCAAAGGATATTTGTTCTTCAGTGTTTGTTTATTGAGATCCCGGTAATCAACGCAAAGTCTTAGAGTACCGTCTGATTTAGGGACAAATACTACTGCGGCTCCCCATGCTGAAAAGCTTGGTCTGATCAGACCTTTCCAAAGTAATTCTCGGGTTTGGCTAATTAGCTCTTCTTTTTCTTTCGGGGCCATTCTTCTTATGGGATGGACTACCGGTCGAGCATTCGGAATTAGATCAATTCTAAATTCAATTTCTCTTTGCGGCGGTAAGTTCTCTACTTCTTCAAACACATCCGCGTAGTTTTTCACGACCGGTATCTTTTCTATTGAAGGGGGAGTAATTTCTAAAGAAGACCAAAATTCTGTTCTATTAATTTCTGAACCGAGACATGGTATAGTGATATGCCCCGATTTTGTTTCAACTTTCACAATTCTTTCGGCACATCTAACTTCGGCCTTATATTTTGTCAACCAGTCAAGTCCCAATATCATATCAAATTCGGAAAGGTCCATGACAATCGAATCAAAAGGAAATCGGTATCGAGAAAAGGAAATAGGCACTTTACAATATATACCGAGACTAACAGAACCTCCTATCGGGTTTTGAACTTTAATTGGTTCCTTTAGAATTCTTTGTTTCAATTTTAACTTGTGAACAATATTACCAGAAATAAAGCTACGTGATGCACCAGTATCAAAAAGTACAGAAACAGGAATATTTTTGATAGTAAGGGTACCTCCGAAGACATCGGGTTTACCTGATCCATCGGTGGTAGCTGGCGGGGTATTCCCGTCATAAACATGGGCCACTTGTGCGCTCTTCTTCAAAGGACAATTCTTGCTATAGTGCCCCTTCTTGTGGCAATTGTAGCATTCAGCTGCGTCACTGGCCCTTGGCTTCTTTGGGGCTTTGCATACATTAGAGAAATGACCGGGCTTCCCGCAATTGTAGCAGTTTCCTTTCGGGATCTTTGCGGGTTTTTGAGTAGCGGCCGCGGTAATGCTAGATTCGGGTTGGTCGGTTGAAGTCTTGCGCTTATTCCCTGCTTGGCTCTTAGCGCGGTCTTGGCTAGCATGCCTCTCATCCATGTCCTCATAGTTGCAAGCCATCTCTACGAGTTCTGTAAAAGAGAGTTTGATGTTGCTCATAGCTCTATCATGGTATTTGCGCTTCAGCCCAAAAATGAATCTCTTATTCTTCGCTTTGTCAGTCAAAACCAACTCTGGGGCATAGCGCGATAGCTGAGTGAACTTATTCAGATAGTCTTGAATAGAGAGGTCTCCCTGCTGGAGATTAGCAAATTGCTCCCGCATCCTCTCAAGAGCTTGTTCTGGCACAAACTTCTCATTGAATAAAGTCTTGAACTGCTCCCAAGTCCGGATAGTACCAGCTACATCCCCAGAAGTAATGGCATCCCACCACAGCTCTGCCTCTTCCTGAAGGAGCCAAATGCCAAGTCGGGCTTTGTTGTTAGTTCCCATGCCCATACCTTCGAAGATTTTCTCATAGGTTTTCAGCCAAGCTATAGCTTCGGTCACTGTGCCAGTGCCAGTAAAAGGTTTCCCTCCAAGATTTCTGTATCTCTTTGTCACTTTATCCAACTCAAAGTCTTCTGGTGCTGGTGGCTGAATAATAGGGATCTCTACGGCTACGGGGATATTCCCCCGTCCTCCTGCTGCATCTCCTCGGCCTCCACGGCCTCCTCTAGCTGCTGCTGCTCGTGTAGCCATCTAAGAGAACTGTATAAGCAAGAAAAGAGTCAAGCTCACAGATTTGATAATTTTCATAAATGATAAAGCAAGGAAATACAAGGAAAGATAATGATGATGTACTGATCAAATTGTTTTGCTAATCTGTTTAGCTCATTCTAGGATATTGCTAATCCTATCTCTAATGAGCTTCTCGCATTAGAACACTACTGATTCTATTCTGACGAGGTGTTTAATGTGTTAGATCCCGGATGTAAGGTTAACCAAAGCTCTGATACCAACTGTGACGATCCCAAAATCCGAGGGGCGGTATTAAGGATAATCATTAGGAAATAACACATTAATCATCATAGCAGAGTACAGATAATAGCAGAAACAATAAATAAAATAAATTTTACATGGATATGACAGCGGAATCACAACATGTAGGAATATCAGAATAGCATAACGTGGGATATACTTAGTAAAAAGAAAGGGAAGTGATCAGTCATCATCGCCAGAGGCGGAATACATACATGCAGTGACATAATAAGAGTATCAGTCTACATCGCCGAAGGCGGAATACATATACATATAGTGAGAAATACGGAAAGTAAATCAGTCTGCATCGCCAGTGGCGGAATCATAACATAAATACAGGAATGGCGGAAAATATCTAAGTCATCCCTACGAAGTCAGCCTCGCCATGAGCCAAAAGTGCATGCTATGCAGCAGTGCAGAACCAAAAACCACCTGTCACCTGTGTACTAGGCTGCCCGTGTGAAAATAAGGGCACCCGCGTTTGCAAAGTGAAACAAACAACGAGTCAGTCATGGGGACTGGTATGAGGAATCTATTTAACAGTTAAACAACAGTAATAGCAAATCATAGGACCACGCCACTTTCGCGGAACGGGTTTACTCCAGTGATTGCTAGTGCATTTAAAACAAGGTAAATTCTTTTAAAACAACGCAATTCTTTTAGAAAGAATGAAGCTATTATAAGACTCAGGTCCCATCACACAATGCAACGCAAGCCGGAGGATAGAGTTTTACCTTATAATAGCCAAATATGCTTGATACGTATAAAGCAAAGTCATTTGATATTATTACTAGTGCATATATGTTTTAAAGCGAATAGCATCATAAATATCAATCATAGGCGGCATAGCTACCATCTACTATGTCTCCATACTAGTTCTACAATCAAATCCGTTATCTCGTATTGGAAATTGGATTTTCGTCATGAGTCGAGGCAAGGGGCAAGCTCCTCTCCGCTTCGAGACACTCTAGCAAATGCCTCAGGACTACGCACACTGGGTAACCCCTGGATCGGTTGGGCCGGTCCTCTCTTACGTTTGAGGATTGGCAATTCCTGAACACACGTTTCCCGGTCCTTACAGACCTATAATCGAGGCGCCTCGCATTCCAACAACCACAAAGGTGAAAAGTAGATATATATGTCAGGGCTGGTAAGTCACTGACACCACCATAGCTAGAAAGAAACGTCGTGCTCTCCCAGCGGCCCGTATCCCGTTTTTAACTCATACCGAGGTGTGAGGTTCGCGAATCTACGAAATACACAAAGCTAGGCCATGTAGACCTTGCTTTGATCATCATCCACAAGACTTTGCTTTGCAACAGAAGCCTTGATCACAGCATCTTGGCATGCCACATAGGCAGTCCACTCCATACGATTGATTTCCATCGATATATAACCTCTAAGCTCGTACGTCTCAGAGAAGGGCGTTAAGCAAGAGAATAAATTCTCCGCCGCCAAACAGATATATATTTAACAGAGATCAATCAATATAGAACAAAATCCAATGTCAGACACACAGTCCATTTACAAGTCCGTCCTGGGTCTGAACGAAACCGGAGGCGTCAAATTCCTCGTATATCCGTCCAATCAACATATACGTTCAGACGGCTACTACTTCCGTCCCTTTCCGGTAGCTACTCCGGTTAGGAACCTCAGTAGCGCCCATCCAACCGATACGAAGATCGTCGGTCTTGAATCGTCTTTGCATTTTCCAATTCGAATCGCTCGATGAATTATTTGAAATGAGGTTTAGCTCGGCCTGTTCAAATAATTCACGTCATTAGAATTTAAATCGATTCTTTATATGGTTATATTATTCGACATCCATCTTTCAGTTATTTAATGTTATTTTCATGTCATACACATACAACCATCAAATATCAAACAATTCAAGCCCACTTGGTTTATTTGCAACCTATGTTGCTTATAATATTTATAACGATTTTTCGCCATTTTTATTTATTTAAAAATGGACATATTTAATTAAACGACGTTTCAGGTCGCTTCGTGTCACTGGCGCTGTTTTTCCCTTAATTTGTTTTACACATATCGGAAAATCTAACCGTTGGATCTTCACAAATTTTACATCATTAGGAAGGTCTTTTCAAAACGAATCCAACGATTCCAGTTTTGGGAAAATCCGACGGTCGGATCTTCCACACTAACCATTTGAAGTTACGATTTCAATTCACGAACTGCAGCGTCGTTATTTGATTAAATTTAATTATATTTATATATATATATATATAAATATAATCGTTTCTGGTGCTGTTTTTCCTTAATTTTGAATTAAACATTCCAGACAATCCAACCGTTGGATTTTTACAAGGTTGGTGCCGTTGGAAAGATTATTCCAAGGCGAACCCGACGGTTGAGGTTTCGGGAAAATCCAATGGTCGGATTCCCCGCACTAGTCGTTTGAAATCACGGTTTCAAAATACGAACTGCACGGCCACGTTTCGTTTAATTCTATTTATATTTATATATTTATATAAATATAGTTCATTCAATGATTTCTATA
The DNA here is from genome assembly GCA_030737875.1 of Allium sativum. Lineage (NCBI taxonomy): Eukaryota > Viridiplantae > Streptophyta > Magnoliopsida > Asparagales > Amaryllidaceae > Allium > Allium sativum. The sequence goes on along the minus strand of CM060923.1, from coordinate 441,155,735 downwards.
TCGTTTTCACTTCAAATATTTTTCTAACACCCTAAAATTTTGGAAAATTTCGCCATAACCTCCCCTGCACCGGGAGCATCGGGAAATCGCAAATAGCATTCCCGGTCCTTCTAATCTCAAAAAGAAAAAGAAAAAGCCAAGCGGCTAGCCAACAGGCTCATAAAATCATCACCCAAACAAAGCAGTAAATGTGTACCTATTTGTCGGGCACAAATTTTATTCCTCTTCTCTAGCCCCTTTGCTATAACCTGTTCAATAAATATGCAGGTACATATATATACAGTTCTTATCATTTATCATTTTCTATTCAACTTCATATTTGATTTCCGTTTGGTTTAAAGACACCATTTATTCTAATGTTACATACATAGGTGCAAATCATTTCATTGGCTAATTAATGAATATTTCAACTCATATATGTTTATTTTGAACAAGTGGCTATTTTTAACACTTCACATTTCAATGATTAATGCATACAATAAAAATGTGATTTTTTATTGTAAAACAATCCATTTCAAAACACTATTCTTCTATACAGTTCAAGTTGGTGATAAAAATGGGATTTTTATCATAAAACAATTTCTTTTAAGACGAGATTATTTTACACAGTTCATATAGTCGATAAAGGGTGATTTTTATTATCGAACAGTTTATTTCAAAATATGAATACCATTCAACACATGAATTTCTAATCAACGGATGAATATCAATTCAACACATGAATGTTTTCTATAGTTTCTATATATAGATAAAAATGTGATTTTTATTATCGAACAATCTATTTCAAAATATGAATACCATTCAACACATGAATTTCTAATCAACGAATGAATATCAATTCAACACATGAATGTTTTCTATAGTTTCTATAAATAGATAAAAATGTGATTTTTATTATCGAACAATTTATTTCAAAATATGAATACCATTCAACACATGAATTTCTAATCAACGAATGAATATCAATTCAGCACATGAATGTTTTCTATAGTTTCTATATATAGATAAAATTGTGATTTTTATTATCGAACCGTTTATTTCAAAATATGAATACCATTCAACACATGAATTTCTAATCAACGAATGAATATCAATTCAACACATGAATGTTTTCTATAGTTTCTATATATAGATAAAAATGTGATTTTTATTATCGAACCGTTTATTTCAAAATATGAATACCATTCAACACATGAATTTCTAATCAACGAATGAATATCAATTCAACACATGAATGTTTTCTATACAATGAATAAATATAGTTTAAGCATATGAAAATAATTCAAACACAAGAATATTATTCAAAATTTCGGCAGCATAACGGCAGGGTAGTTACACCGGCACCGTCCCTAGTACGGCTCCTCGCTCTACCTTAAAACCTCGCGGTTTTTGACATTGGGAATCATGCATCTAGTTCGCACGCAGGCGACATGTTTATTTTATTTCATTTCCACAAACTAATCCTATGTGGTTTCAACCAAATATTTCTCAACCACAAATGGGTATTTTTCAACCGCAATCAACCAATATCAATCACAAACAATCCCAAAATATCAATCAATTTTCACAACAATTTCAACCAATAAATATCGTCCATGGTTTGTGGACGAGGGGCGTATATATATATATATATATATATATATATATATATATATATATATATAGATATTTATATATAGCAATTCACTTTCATTTTCAACATATATAATATTTATATAAAAAGAAGTTGAAGAGTGAGAAATCCTCACCAATAGCTATCCAATAACACGATTTTTCCTTAATAGAAACCTTCGCCTATTTCGCCTTCTTGTTGCTTTCGTTGCCTGTATTCTCTACATAGGTAAAAATCGAATTTTTACTATGTTATTCAATATATAAAGATTGCATTTTGACTTCGCTATTAAATATAAAGATTATATTTTTATTATTCTTATGATGTAAAAATTATATTTTAATTATTTTTAAAAATATAAAAATCGTGTCTTGCTCCTTCTACATAATAAAAATCCCGTCTTTTCTCTTTTTTTTTAAAATATGATCTTTATTTTTGCAAGTACAAATCTTTTTCTACTAAAAGATTAAACCTTTTCCTATTTCAAAGTTTAAACTTTTTTTCTATCTCAAAGTTTAAACTCTTTTTCTATTTTAAACCTTAAAATAAAATCAGTTCTCTTTTCCTTTTCAAATCAGTTTTTATATCATTTAAAAATCCAGTTTTTATATCATTTAAAAATCCAGTTTTTAAATTTTTAAATCAGTTTTTAAAATCTTTAATCATTTAAAAAGAATCGGTTTTAAAATTCTAAAAAAAAAATCAGTTTATAATTCTTTTTAAATCAGTTTATAATTTCTAAAAAAAAAATCAGTTTTTGCTCTTTAAAAAAATCAGTTTTTGCTCTTTAAAAAAAATCAGTTTTTATGCAACCTTAAAAAATCAGTTTTTAAAAAATCCTAAAAATCAGTTTTAAAAAAATCCTAAAAATCAGTTTTTATATTCGTATAAATCAGTTTTTAAATTCATATAAATCAGTTTTTAAATTCATATAAATCAGTTTTAAACAACTTAAAAAAAAACAGTTTTTAAATTCGAAAATAAAAATAAAAATAAAATAAAATTGCTCACCGCAGATTTCGAAGTGGAGGGAAGAAGAAGGAGCGTCGGCGGCTCGTGGTGGTGGTGCTCGGTGGTTCAGGGAGGTGCGGCGGCTTCGATTTGCGTCGCGACTGGGGGGGGTGTTCGAGGGTTTCGTCGGTTTCGCTGGAAGGAGGAGGTCGGGCGGTGGGGGCTTCGGCGAAGTCTTCGTCGGCGGGTTCGAGGGTAAGGCGGCGGCGATAGGTTAGGTTTTTTTTTATTTTATTATGTTTTCTGGTAAATGAATCGGGGGGGGGGGGGGGCAATGAAGAAGAAAAGGAGGGAAGATATGTTTTTTTTATTATTTAATTATTTAATTTTGCAAAAGGGTTGACTTTTACATACGACCTCGAAACGAGGCCTACCGCCTGTCGTCCATAGCGTTTTACCCCCATTCCGAACACAATGGGATATGCATTGTAAGCTGGTTTGATCGTTACAATCAGTTTCCGTTGAATTTACATTTAAATCCTTATATTGAATTTTAAACGTACATTTCAAATTACCGGGGTCACATACTAACTAGAAAAATTCCAGAAAAATATTTTCTAGTTTCGTATTGACGATACGGTCCTAACAAAACTAGTTTCGTCGAATTCTGAGACCGTTTGAAAAATGGCCAATTTCCAGTCGATTAAATTCAACAAAAACTGGTCAAACGCGTTTTCCTTTGCCACGCTCACATATTGATTCGAAAAATTATGAAATTTGAAATCTAGCAATAGTTTGACATCCCGGACCCAACAAAAGTGGTTTCGTCGAATTCCGAGGCCATATGCAAAATATCAATTTTCCAGGCCTATATATTCTATATACCGACTCTTCTGAAAATTCATTCGGCCATAACTTTTGATTCCCGTTATGAAACTTTGATTCTTCAGATTCGTTAGAAAGGTATTGACTAACAGATTTAAATATCTTTGGTCTCACTAAAATCCGTTATATTTTCCATCCTGCATCGTCAGACTTAGTTTGTATTCAAAATTTCAAACGGCCATATTATACACAATTCTATATTTTATGGAAATAGGCTATTTTAATCATTCAAATTTCTTGTTAATAACCTAATTTAAAAATTTTAAACTGGTTCACATTTTCCGGGTTATTACATCAGTATTGCTTGTTTCATGATCTCGATGGTCATAATACAAATGATTGTCGACATCTTCGGGATATGACCGAGGAGCGTGTCAGACACAGCAAGCTAACACGATTTTCTCGGGCTGTGGTGCCAGGTAAGGCACAACCCCCTCATGCTACTTAGGATAGGCATGTGTCGAGATCTCACACCGGCGACATAATTATCAACTTATCTTAGTTTTGGCTCTGGGGTCTCGGATTCAGGGCTCCTGGACATCAGTATCTTTTGGCATGCGGTTTCTTGTCTTTTGGCATTTTGGATACTTCAGTTACTTGGCTTTTGGTTTTGTTTGGGTTTCTGGATTTTGGTCTTAGATTTATGGTATCTTGGTTCTGGCTCTTGCTTGTTCTTTGGTTTCTTGGTTTTGGTCATCTTTAGCTTCCTGGATTTTGGTTTTTTGGCTCTCGATACTTTTCGCTCTTTGGTTATTTGTCTTTTGGATTTATGGATTTTGGATGACAATCTACCCACTTATGTCTTTTTCTGGTTCTTGGTTTTCTGTCATTTGGCTTTCTTGGATTCATCGGTTTATGGTTTGGTTTTGGCTTCTTCTGAATATTCGGGCTTCGTCCTATGGTTTCGGCTTTATAGGCTACGACCTTCTAGATGTATATTTTTGGCTTTTTGGCCGTAGATGATTTAGTCTACCTACCCATGTATGAGAGCTATTATAATCGCTAGGCATGCTCTTTGCTCGACAATACACCATCGCCCTCTTGAATATTAATAAAATGGAATTGTTTTGGTTTTTCTTGGTCTTCTTGCTTCTACAGGGTCGCCTTGAACTATTCTAACTTTTCTTGGTCATCTTGATTCAGCAATGCCATCAAGACCGCCTTGAAAACTTTGGCTTTTCTTGGTTGTTTTGCTTCGGTAAGACCGCCTTGAACTATTCTGACTATTCTTGGTCGTCTTTCCCCCATAAGCTGCCTTGAACTCTCTTTGGTTTTTGAGCCGAAGTGGTTAGTTCGCTTACCCATGCATGGGAACATTCATCCCTAGGCATGCTCTTTGGGAACGATGAACCACTCAGTCTCCTTCACAAATGAATTTGAAATAAAAATGGCTAAATCCGCATATCCGTGAACGAGAAAAGGCATCCCTAGGCATGCTCTTTACGGATGATAAACCGCCAAGTTTTCCTTTAGTTTTACTAATAACTTCAAAGTTTTATAACCTTAATAAAAATTACTTCATTTTGTCGGATGCCAGTTGCGAAATAAGGAAATATAAAATCGAATTGCGAAATCTGAGGACTTCGGTCCACAGCTTTTGGCTATTCTCGGTGGACTTGCCTCGGTAGGTCCACCTTGAACTCTTCTGGCTATTCTTGGTCATAGTGCCCTGAACTTACCTAATTATCTAGGTATTTGGTTATTAGTTACTTTGGATTTTTTGATTTTAGGATATTCCAATTTATTGGCTATGGTTATTGTTAACGATATTTGCGTTAACATCCGAACTAGGATGAACAATGCATATACTTAGTATGTTGATGCAAGAGTGATCTAAAGGTCTTTGGAATGCAGCTTCGAATCAGTGCTCTTAAAAAAATCCACCGTTTCCTAGGCATCAAAACCTTAAGTTCGAAGATTAGTTACTCTTCCCTCATGAGGTGATCATCACGCTTACGAGACTACAAAGTTAGTGACAACCTCGGAAAATGATTTTACAAGTTAAATCAGACCGAAACTTTATGCGGCAATCACCTTTAGTCCCAAGATAAAATAATATGCATTGTTCTAAGAGAAAATAGACTAATTCCTCACAACACTTGGGTTGTTTCCATGCCATAACAGTTAATGGCTTATATTATACTTCCACATCGAACCAGCCCAAAAGGGGGCCTTGGTTGCGTCAGTTATCAAGCCACAAGTTCACAGCAGGTACCCTTCTGAGGTTGAGTTGCATTAGGCTTACTGCGAAAGAGCTAATTCATTCAATATCGGCTCGGAAGGGGAAAAGCCTCGGTTTAACTCAGGACCTTCCCTTCTGCGAAGGAGTCGTGATTAACTCTTTCATAAGAAAAGTTAGCGTTAACTCCATGTCTAATCATTATAAACACAATATGATTATCAAATCGGGAAATGATTAAGTCTCGGACTTCTCCTTTTTATTAATTGTGGATATATTACAATAGTTGATGAAATCCCCAATTTGATTTGGAAGTTAGGGTTTAATCTTGAAAGAAAAGGAACAAGATTGAGAAATGAGAAATCATTCTCAAAAATGCGACCTCTAGGGTCATATTTATAGACAAATCGGGACCTCTTTTGTCATTGGATCAGCAGATGCCCCTGTTGGCTGCTTTTCCTTTCGGTTTCGGATATATTGGCTCTCTCGTCCGCTCTTTAAGCCTTGTTTATTGCCTTTAGGGTGTCGCTCTTGTCTCTTGGAAAGATGGTCTCGTTCTTTGGATCTTCCCTTTGACGTTATTTTTCCTTCTTTGTATTGATACCAAGCTTGTCGATATGAATAACTTTAGGAAAGGCTTTCGGCTTTCGGTTAAGGTCTTCCGATCATGAGCTCTCGGTCTTGCGATTAATTCTTCATGGAGTTTGTCTCCGCGCTTTAAGTGTGTTGTTTGGGAACCGCCACCCCTTCTAGTGCAGAGATTAAGTGAATGAGTGTTGATGGCTTACGTTCTCTTTGGAAGCTTTGACTTGCATTTCGGTGGATCCTTGAAGTAGGCTTCGGCTTTCAGGTAGGGCACCTCCTGTTCTTTATTGGTTAATTGCTAAAGTTGCCTCTCAGTTGCCATCAAAGTAGGGTCCCGGTAGTTGGCTTCTAGGTAGATTCCTCATGTTTTCACTACACCAAAACAACAAATTTGACACATCAGGATGTGGAGGTTTGATATGGCTTTAAGCCATATCAAATTTGCAACAGCTCATAACCGTATCAAGTGGTGCTCCCGTTTCTTATAACTTCCTTTGTAATCCACACCATCTCCAATGGCTTAAATCTAACCCTACGCCTTCAACAACGCAGATCAGTTCCTTTTGATACGGATTTGAGTATCAAGTCCGCATATTTTCGCTTCTCTAGTTTTCCCCCGCTATTTTTCATTTCTCCAAATCCCTATATCAAAAGTTGATAGATTCCAGAAGGTTATTCAAAACGATTATTCATGTCATAAAGCGATTACTCGAACATTTCTAAGGTTTAGCTGATGGCTCTTCTAATTCTAGTTATGGTTGCTCGCTGTCCTCTGATTTTGGCCCTAATCGACGACTTTTGGATTGTTTCTTGGTGAATTTGCAGGTGATGATCTTTCTCGCCATTTGTAGTTTTAGTTTTGATTTCCATTTATGGCTATTTTTTTAGTTATTTTTTTTAAGTTTTTAGAAATAGGGAATGAGGGAAAAAACACTTCTTTGTGAGCTTTTGTAGAAATACGAAATATACAACTCTGCCGATTTTGCAGTTGATGTTTGTTGTGTCTTAGCTGCACTTTAATTTCAACCTAAAATGTCTTGATTAAATTTTTACTGTATATTCTAAAGGTCTTGGGTTTGTGATTTATAAAAGTGTATGTAATTCGGTTTTGATTTTCAAGTTCATGCCGACGTTTGGTTTTGATTTTCAAAATTCATGTCTAAATTTAGTCGACTGGAATAAGAAAAAGAAGGGAAACTAACAAAATTTACTTGTGTTATTACAGCCTTACATTATGTAAGTTACGAGACATATAATTTTTGAATCTTTGTAACCTGGTATTGACTTTTGCAGTTTATTCATGGTATGCTTGTAGTACATGAGTGATTTATAAATAAACTATTCATATTCGAAAATTCCATTGATTCAGGTGCAAATGGGTTTCTACTCTACTTATGGTATAGAACTGAAATAAAATAATTTTTGCTGTTATTGAATCATGTTTTTTCAGATATTTAAGGGTACGAATTTTGATTTTATGTTTATATATATGGTATGATAATTCGACCTGCGATCTCTTCTATAATTATGTCTTTAAGGCGGAATTCCACAAAAACATCTTAGCATTTTTGAATCACTTTTCTTAGCCGAGATGATAGAAACAAAATTCATTTGCTAAAGAAAGGTGCAAGTGATAGTTTTCTCTTGAAATATTTTCTAAATTTTCTAACTTAATTTGTGAGTTGCCGCTCACTATGTCCGTCGCCTTCCTTTCTCAGACCAGACCTATGACCCTTGCAAAATAAGCCCAAACTAATTTAGATTTGTAAACAAATGCGTTCTAGAAGAATCTTGATATTCGAATTCATATAATGCTGCATGTTTATATACAAACTGTCAGCATATTCCAACTTGCTATGCATCAGGCAAAACATTATGCTTATTTAAGAGTTTATGGACATGTAATCACATATCTGAACCAGATGTGGATAAGGACCCTTATGTTCCAAAACATGTTTAACAGAAAAGAAGAATTGTGGAAAACTTAGTGTTACTAAAAAAACAAAGCGTATTTACAATCAAACTAGCAGGTGTTATATGAAAGGATAGCTTTTACCCTAAAAACCTTAGGAGCATGCACATGTTAAAAGAAGATATTTTTGGAATGGTGTTTTTGCCAAACCATGTGTTAATACTATAAATTCTGTGGAACTGCGGCTCATATATGAAATACAAGAATTCAGCGTCTGCGTTAACTGGTTAACATCAATCAATCCCTTGATAAATTCAGTGATGCTCGTGGTTGAATTGCGACTCAAAGGTGAGACGTGATCTGATTGTTGCTTATTATTGAAGAATTATTTACTAATGCTACTGCGTTTTGAGCAGAATATGGTTATTCAAGGATAGGTCGCTTGATTTGAAATATTTAGATGCGATTTGAGATTCAATTGAAGATTCTGAGCTTGGATTTGCTAAATTAATTCAGGTAAGATCTCTACAAAAGTCATTTGCCTGTGTTGATGTTGAATAGTAAGTTGTTGGTGACTAGGTAATATTGATGTTGTTGTAGTTGTTTATGATGTAAACCAGATCGGTAATCTTCTTAAGGAAGGAGCTATTCTGGAGATGGATATTACATTCAGTTTTTCTTCTTTTAATTATGGTTTATTTATGATCCTAAGTTGTTTATAACATTGGTAGCCTCTAATTTTCATTGCAGTTGTTTGGTGAAGAATCGAGAACACCATAAATACCAGCTTGCACTGGATATAGTTTGACAGATGTTCTTAAAGTTTTTATCGAATTGGGTGCTAACATCGATGCTTACGAATATAGTAAACATTCTTTAGACCCTTTGTCTTCTAGTTTGTTATTAATGTATATATGGCTAATAGTTGCCTTTTAAGTATAAACTAACTTGAGGATAACATGCACTCAATATTGGATATCTTTGCTGAGATTTCCTACTTGACTAAGCTACCGTTCTTTCTCCATGCGAACAAAGTCAACAACTTAAATTTTTCACAAGGACAATTGCATATCTTTAGATGCTAGTAAATTTTAGCAATGCATTACTCTTTACCCGAATCAAAGAATTTTAGTACTACCTGCTTAATTGTCGATGTGTATTGCTCAAACAATAATAGTTATAGCCATTAAAATTTCGAACCTTGTCCTGTATAGTAGCTATAGAACATCTTTTCATTTAAGTGCTCTCTGATTTTGCATCTACTATACAAAAAGTTGCAAAAATAATTTGATATTGTTTGGGCATAATATTTTTAGTACAATGTGACAGTGCTTGCTACATGGATGAGGCTGAAATATAAACATATTGCTATTGGCGCACTTGCTTCCTCTGCTCCTATATTGCAATTTGAAGACATTGTTCCTCCTGAGACTTTCTATGACATTGTCTCCAATGATTTTAAAGTTCGTACATGCATTAGCTTCTACACTTTGCACTTGATTCTTATTTGAGTTTCACTTCAGCTGTTTTTAATTGTTTAAAGTTACTTTTTTTATTTCAGCGTAAAAGCTTATCCTGTTTTGATTCTATTAAAAAGTCTTGGAGTAAGTTGGATGTTGTAGGACAAACGCATGATAGCCTAACACACTTGAGAAAAAAGTTCCGGTTATGCCAGTAAGACAAACTTTTTCTTAAGTTCAATTTCGAGATATATCTTAAATTTTATTTTTGTACAAATCCATAAAACTAGACGTCTATTTTATTACGGATAAACTAAAATTTGGAAGGGATTAAGATCACTGAAATGTCAGACAAGCGCTTTGTCCAAGTGATTTTGTTACATTGGGTCAGTGGTTATGCAGAGAATATTTTGGAACATATATTGACATTGCCAGTCTAATTTGATCATCTCAAGAAAGTTCAGAAAACATATGATATTTAAAATTTTCAAATCACTTTCTCTTTCCAAATGTGAACTGTGCATTTTATTTCCATCATACAGTCTGTGAACGCATTTAGCACTATTATGCTAAAGTCACTCATTTTATTATTATCATTACAGAATCCAGCTAGGGCAACCTGCAACCGTGAAGGTGGCAGCCAATTTGGTTAGATTATTGTCATTTCAAAACAAGGTAAGCCATCCTTATCTTTTTTACAATTTAGCGACTTTTTTTTACAGTACCAAGGTTTTGGATATAAGCATCTGCTTATTATATTTTGATTTAATGGTGCTCATGTAGTACCTGTGATGTCCCTGAGATGTATTTCTTACCCCTTTCAGACTTACATTTTTCCACTAATTTGTCTTATTCATGACCACAAATTGACCGACCATGTTGATTTTTGGATAACTGTCCTGTCATATCGCGAAAACTAGCAAATTTTCTTTTGACTTGCAATATTGAGCATTATGTGGGATATTACATGTTTCCTCCCATCTATGGGTGATATCAACTGCTGGTGGTTTACTTGTTTGGAATAAAGTTTTTCTATTCTTTAGATTAAAATGCTGGTGGTTAAGAGTGATTCAGATTATATACCTAGATAGGGAAACTGATTGGATTTAAAATTGAATTTAAACGCTCAACTGCACTTAAGTCATAGTAAAAAAATATACATCATAGGAAATAAGTTGCTCAATCGGTGGTCCTATGATTTAATAGAATTAAGATGATTACCGTTTTGTTTCAGTAAGATCTTTTATGTTTTAAAAAAAAAATCATATCAACCAGATTGCCTTTATGAGCCTAATAGCTAAAATTTTCCTTTTTCTTTTTTGTTGTTTTTCCTATTTACTATAAGATGTAAATGACAATATATTCATGTGTTCATTGTTTGAGAAACAACTTTTTGGAGAATTTCAGTAATTTTCTAAATAATAGATTAAAAAAATTCCCAGCAAATTATTATTGTGGGTTCAATTTATGACAAATTACAAATAGGAAAAATATTTTTGGAAAAGCAACGCAACCAATTAAAACTGTCAGACCATTGTTATTTAGTTGTACCGTCACTTTTAATCCAAGTAGAAATAACCACTGTAGTTAAGATGCATACCTTGGTGCATGTAAAGCTTGACTTATGCGCCTTCTAGCACTTTAGAGCACAATGTATGCCTAGGTGCCAACAAATGATAGAAAACTGGATGGCACAATGTCTTAGAGGAAACACAATTTGGCTTACTTTGAAAGAGATTGTATCTTATACAATTTTTTATTTATTTTTAAAACTGTCTTAGACTTTAATCAGAGGATTTTGTACCTTATTATTTTGTTGTTGTGTTGAACTCATTATTTTCATTCTTAGGATTACATGTATTTGCAGTATTTAATGTTCAACTTCAAAGTTTATTAGCAGTATCAAACTGTTGCAATATTTGTCGAAAATGCTGAAAGCGGTGTTCAAAGTTGTAGGATGCAAGCTTTTTTATGTTTTTCGTCATGACTACTTGGTAAAGAAATTGTAATGGAAGTAGATTTCATATAAATAAAATAAAATAAAAAGTTAAGATATTAGATGCTTATAATATCAAGGTGAACTGAGTATATCAATAAAACAAATTTTACTAAAACTGAGAACAAACTAGGTAACCTTGGGAAGGCAGCAGATATGTGAAATTAGATGTTAAGAGCGGGATTAAAATTTGATACTAATATTGTATTTAGTTTTTAACTTCATGTAGTGTATCAATCCATTTTATTCTTTTCCATGACCGCATTTGACATCCATGGTTGGTTGTATCCAAAAACCCTATATATGAGTATATTACAAACATTTAATTTATTGTCAAAGTTTCACCCTATTATTTTGTTTTCTTAAGTATTAGTTTGCGTACTTACATGGATTTTTTGAGACCATTGCTTCTACTTTGCTAAAAAAATTAAAAGGTATTTGAGAACATGTTTATCTTGACTATAATTGTTTCTTGTTACCCTCTGTCTCTTTTTGGCATCAAAATTTGCATTTTAATTCCATAATTGTGGCAGTAGAGATGCCAACTGTAACGACCCGGGTTTTCGCGATCCTGGTTATCGACATAAACTCAATGTCGACTATCCAAGCATCCGAAATACTAGATAGTTAATGAAAGAAAATAGAGGGTGAGAATAGATAAGATAGAAAATCAGAATAGAAGAAGAAGATCACAACAACAGAATCAGAGTAACACGAATCTCACAGCGGAACGAATAAAATATAACATAACTTTGAAATAAAATCAGTATTCAATAACATTTATAAGAGTACAACACTTACAACACTGGGGAAATAAACAATTACTATAAAATCCTGAAGCCACCTTCTCCAAGCTCTCATTATATCTGTAAAATCCTGACTACTTGACTGCCCGTACAAAATTGGGCACCCAAGAGTTTAGGGAAAACAAAACAAAATAAACTCTAGGTCAGTCATGTGACTGGTGTGAGTAAATTCCAACCATTTGTTTAACTTTTAAAATTCTTTTAAAAGAAAGGAAAATTGTAAGATCGATCCACACATAAACACGGATGGTTTTTACCTTACGACTACTCAAAATATTCTTTAGATCACAACTCTTCTAATATTATAATAATGTCTAAATCAAGTAAATAACAATCTAGTAGAACGCTTTCATCTCACGTTCTACATATATAATATACAATCAAAAACCACAGACTCTTATTGGGTAATGGATTTCCAACTATGACAAGGTATGGAACCACCTTCCGATCAGTGTACTTTAGAAGCGATACACTGGAGTTCAATAAGAACATCTTGTAACTCGGCCACACATGACCGGCCATTCATTTCGCTTGAATGTTACGAATATATTATCACCTTACTATTGGTATACAACATAACCGTTCCTGGGAGATACAGAATTGAAGGAAATAACAAATATGAATATTCTCTAGATGGTGACAATATACCCTAATTGGGTGCGAACCACTTAGCCATGCTGCCTGCCCGATTTATGTCATTTACTAGTTGATGAGGCTTTAGGTCATAACGTATCTTTTAACATACCACTGCTTTATTTACTTTGAATGCCACATCGTCATACCCATCAAATCACAAATTGATTTCCCCAAAAATACCATGGGTATAAGCTAAGAGAAACGAATTCCTCCGCCACCAATGTAAATACTTTTGAAATGATCAACTTATGCGATCTACCAGATATACTCTGTCAGACATTCCTCTATTCAAGTTGTCCTGGGACTGGACAACCCGAAGGCACTATTCTTTAAATCCATCTTAGGAAATTTCTACCTAGGATTTACTGAACAGCCCTTGCATAACTCCGTCTTCAATTATCTTTATCATATTTGATTCGCAATGCTAATGCCATACGGAGTGGTTTTTCAGATAATATATCTGATCCCGGTCTCTCCGTATTGACAACGGAAATGGTCAAAATCTTTGATAGTCAGTGATTTAACTATCAAAAGAAAACATGTGTACAAACAACGGTCGTATTCCCAAATGGAAATCTTACCAATCAATCATCATTTCATTTCCCAATTTTCCATTTATCGTTTCCATATATTCATAAATTCCTTATTTTCTAAAATTAGAAAATATACGTTATTAACTTTGGAAAACGTTTCCATTTCTGATTCACGCATCAATATCTTCCCACCTCTATCAATCTCTAACTGTAACTAGTAAGAGAACAACTTCCCAAGTATAAACCCCGAAGGCCGAAACCAACATTAGATCGATACCCAGAAAGCCATTCAACTCAACTAATTTCCCTTCAGTTTCTAATTTCAGTAATTCAATTTAAATTCCTAATTCAAACCCCAAATTCCTTTATAATATTTTATTTGCAAAATATTTACTTTAATCTAATTTTTAACATAGAATGTGAATAACATGTCTATATATAATCAAACATTTTGATTTCGTATTTTAAAAACAATATCCCAAATCCAATTTCTTTTCATACTTCTATTTATAGAATTTTCATATAAAAACTTATTTTATACTTCTAACACTAAAATCTCATTTAATTCCCTTTACAAAATGCTAAGTTCAAATTCCATTAAAAACATCGGTATTAAAACCGATTTTCACTCCTCTATATAAATTCAGATTTATATATCCATTTTACCCAATGACTAATATTTTATTTGATTTATAAACATCGTTTTTTAATTTATCTTTCAATTTATATATGTTAAAACAGATTTTTATTTAATATTTACTTTAAATCCATTTCTTGTTATACCCGTGTGCGAAGCACGGGTGTAAATCTTCCTAATGTAAAATTCTCCTTTAATAAAATTCTTTCCATTTTACAAATATTTCATTTTATAAAATTATCTCCATTTTATAATTATTTACTTTTTATAAAATTCTTTCCATTTTATAATTATTTCCTTTTTATAAAATTCTTTCCATTTTATAATTATTTCCTTTTTATAATTTTATTTACTTTCCAAATAAATATTCCTTTTAATTATATTTATTTACTATAAATATTTCATTTTCAAAATACACTTTGAAAATTCCCTTTTTACATTCCAGTATTTCTTGTGGTATTTAAAATACCAATTAAACAGACCAGTGTCATCAAAATCAATCACAAGTTTTATATCACATCATATATCACAATATATGAAAACAAACAATATTATAAATATTGAGGAATCCAGTTGGATTCCTCCAACCTGTTTCCTTGCATCCACAGATGTTAAAAAATATAAATAACATCGATTTCATTTCAATATGAAATATTCTGATAAACAAAATCAATATTTGATTTTATATATATATATATATATATATATATATATATATATATATCGTTATCTATAATCTCAACCAATAAATCAGCATTTCAACCAAACAAACAACACACAACAATCAACCATCATTTATCAATTCTAAAAATACGTTATAAAGATATAATTAGGTAGAGTTAGTGAGATTTACTCACATTGGACGATCATCGTTAAATAAAGATAACTGTCAGTTGATTCAGATAGACAATTTATTTCGCTGTAAATTGTAACGAGCTCCAATTCACTCACAGTAGGTTCCATAGTGAAGCCTTCGTCCATACGATCCCAGCGGATCCTGTTTTTGTTAAATTTCGATAACGTATGATCAAGTTATAATATTTATAGTTTAATACACACATTTAATTTAAATTTAATTAGTTAATCCTTTTGGGCCTTACCCCTTTTTAATTTCCCGGCCCATCACCAAATTCAAACCACCCGCTCTAAACAGATCCGCTTCCCCTTCCTTCTCCAACTCCATATAAAGTGTATCCTCCTTATACACCACTTCCATACTTTTTGCTTCAACCTTTTTTCTCTACTTCATGATAAACCATGTAAAATCACATGAACCCCCTCATACAAATCGCATCTACCCTAATCCACTGTTTAACACCGAATCATGCGTGAAGACCTTCTTCCCCCTCAACGAACAGACTATGCTCCTCCCTCCCAGTAAAAAGAAACAAACCGCAATTCCCATTCTTTCAAGTACAAGTTGTGCCCTAATAAATTTGAAAACCTTAATCCAGTTCAAATCTAAATTAGGCCACGCCTAATTCTCCTTCACGATTAAAGAAACTCGTAACTCACTTTCTTCTCCTTAGCCATTTTCGAATCCTTCTTCCGACCTCACAACTTCATTTCTTCTTGATATCGAACCCAAAGACCATCGGAGTTTGTCTCTTCAGCATCTCCATCCTCCTACGTCCTCAACAAACAACTCATGGCTTCCCATCAAAGTGGATTCATCGGCACTCTTCACGCACAGTCTACTGTTCATGCGACATTTTTTTCACCATTCCACTTAAAATTTTGTCTACAAACTCGATTTCCTACCACAAACCTAATACTAGTATTTGTTTTTTCCGTTGATGTTCCAATACTTCACAATTTCCAACCCTAGTCGCGAAAGCTTATTTTTAGAAAAATAGAATTAGTTCGAGCTGCTTGAAACGCATGCCAGAACGAAGAGGAACATGTCGGGATTCCAAATAAATTTGTTTCATGAATTTAGGAATTTTATTTACATTTATATGAATTTATGAAGCTAAGATATTTTAGTTTTGGAGAAGAACTATGGCGGCTTGGAATTGTTTCGTTGTTGACCAGGAATGAAATGAAATTAGGTTAGAAAGGAGGGTAGTGGTATTTATAGAAGATTTAAATAATTTTATATTCAAATATTATATTTATATATAATCAACCGCTATTTGTTTTGCTATTTAAAAATTCGTGTGATCACAGACAACATCCAAAAATCATGAAAATGGGCATGTAGCTACAGTTCGACATTACGGACCCAATGAAACTTGTTTCGTCAAATTCCGAGTCCGTTTGCTCACACAACGTATTTTTAAAGTCAAATTATTGAGTATTTTTCACATTAAAAATCCTACGGCTACATACTAATTCCAAAAATCACGAAAATTGAAATCTAACAATAATTTAATATTCCAGATCCAACAAAATTAGTTTCGTCGGAAACGGAGTTCGTTTACAAAACTTGCTATTTTTAAAGCTTTAAATAAACCCATTTAAATATAAATATATTTAAAAATAATTAAATTAGATATTAATAAATTAATATTATCGTATATATTCACAATAGAATACCATACAACTCCAGAATATTCCTACCTGAATTTATAAATCGATATCTTAAATCCAGTGTTAAACCGATACTCAATTTATATTAAAAATCCTTTTATAATATAAATAAATCGTTATAAGTTATAAAGGAATTCCATTGCGACTATTTGAAAATTTGATTTGGACATAAATCAAAATCTACCCAATGAAATCTCTATTTTTCTCTTCCATTAGAAAAATATACATCACCAGCTTCGAATGTTTCTTGTTTCACAGAAATCCGATTTAAGACGGATTCTGTATATTCATTTAAAGTTCAAATCGCCAAATTACGAACTGTCGTGCCATTTCGAGATCGATTATAATTGTAATAAAATTTATATGTTCCAATATCGTTTATAAACGAATTCGTTATTATAATTCGAATCCGAACTGAACCAAATCTCTTATACTATCCAATTCACACAATATTGCAAATTCTACTATTTCCGACTATTTCAGAAATTAAATACATTACTCTATTATTTAATTTAATTAAATATTCACTATTATTTAATTTAAACCATTTAATTACACAATAATTATTTAAATAATTAAATAAAATTAATTTTTAAATCGTAAAAAATTTGGGTCGTTACATTTTTCTCCCCTTAAAATAATTTCGTCCTCGAAATTGCTAAGGTAGAAAACAAATCCTATTAACTGGGTTAAAAATTATTTGTTTACTTCTTAACTTTAGTTTCAACTGAACCAATTAATTTTAAATTAAAATATTAATTTATTTCGATAAATGAAAATTTTCAAAAATTCTGAAAATTTTCTAACACCTTATATTTTCGAAAAATTTCGCCAACACCTCCTTTGTACGGCTCAATCAGTACAACTACAATTCGCCTCTTTGGGCCTTCTCCCATCCAAAAGAAAATCAAACAGCCAAGCGGCTTGCCGATTTGGCTCATCAAAATATCATACCCAATAAAATAAACTTGTACATTTTTGTCGGGCATACAACTCTGCCACTTTAATCTTCTATTAATTCAGCATATATCCATTCATTCCTAATCGATCTGCAATTAATTTATCCTCAAAACCAAATCACTCACCTATCCAAGCCGAATTATATTTCAAACTCAAACCCACTCTTGATTCCAACCTCTTAACTTACAAATCCAATACCAGTTCAAATTCCTATTAAATTTATTTTTAATTCAAACTGTCTCTACCTGGGAGTTTTTAAACAGCTTAGTCTTTAAAACCAAATATCACTTTTCGGACTTCAAACAACTTGTTCTCAAAACAATTCAAAACAAAACCCTTGGTAGTAATTCGTCACTTAGAACCCAAAAATGAACACTGATGATGTCTGGATCATCATCGGAATTATTTTCCAACGACCGAAGTGAGTTCATTACTATATCACTTTTCAAAACCATTTCTAACCATTTCCATTTTGAAATACATTCAAAATATTATTCACAATGCATGTAAACAATTTAAAATCTCCCAGGATTTTAAAATTCTCATATATCAATTCCAAATCCATCTACAAACACCTTTCCAAATTTCCAGGGTTTTAATTTCAGTTCAAATTTAAATTCATATTTAATTCATTTCGTAACACTTATACGAATTTTGGTTGGTTATTTACATAACTGTTTCAATTATAATCTTATCTGATTATAATCACAATAAACACATCCAATAAACGATAATACTTCAAATATTAATCATCCTTTTATATCAAAATATAATTTGGATAAGATTATTTCATTTACCCTTTTTTTTCAAACCATACTGTGTCGGTCCATCGTATTCAAGTGTTTATAAACTCCTACCGTTACAGTGGATCAAACTGATCGACAAGAACTCACAAAAGACTCAACCAATAAATCATCATAATATAAAACAATTTTTATAAAATCTACAAGTAGGCTC
Organism: Allium sativum; assembly: GCA_030737875.1. Classification (NCBI taxonomy): domain Eukaryota; kingdom Viridiplantae; phylum Streptophyta; class Magnoliopsida; order Asparagales; family Amaryllidaceae; genus Allium; species Allium sativum. The sequence goes on along the minus strand of CM060923.1, from coordinate 441,137,094 downwards.
TCTCGTATATATACACTCAACTCAATCCAGGGTATTGTTAACCCCATCTCTACCGAGTCACGCCATAGAGCCAAGGTAATTACTTAACCTTCAGCTCTGATACCACTGTAACGACCCGGGTTTTAGCGATCCTAGTTATCGACATAAACTCAATGTCGACTATCTAAGCATCGGAAATACTGGATAGTTAATGAAAGAAAATAGAGGGTGAGAATAGATAAGATAGAAAACTAGAATAGAAGAAGAAGATCACAACAACAGAATCAGAGTAACACGAATCTCTTAGCGGTATGAATAAAATATAACATAACTTTGAAATAAAACCAGTATATGTATACAATAACATTTATCAGAGTACAACACTTGCAACAGATCGGAAATAAACAATTGCTATAAAATCCCGAAGCCTCCTGCTCCAAGCTCTCAGTATATCTGTAAAATCCTGACTACTTGACTGCCCGTACAAAATTAGGCACCCAAGAGTTCAGGGAAAACAAAACAAAATAAACTATGGGTCAGTCATGTGACTTGTAACGCCCCGTAATTCTATTAATATTAATATTTACAAATTAAAGAATAACTAATCTCAGACGTGAGAATTGTGGGAAACGGGTTACGCCATTGTGTTCGTCTCGGAATTCTGGTCGAAATAGATCCGAGTTTGCATGAATTGGAGTTCGTATGAAGAAGTTATGGTCATCGGAAGTTTCAGAAAATTTAAAACAGCTCGCAGGAAATTTAAAATTCAAACAGAAAGTGCAGAAGCAGGCTGGGCGGGAAAAATTCCCGCCCAGGCAGGTCGACTGGGGAGTCGACACTAGTGTCGGCCTCCCCCCCCCCCCCCCCCCCGGGTCGACTACCATGTCGACCTGCCCCCCCAGGTCGACTACAGTGTCGACCTAGTCAGTCGGTTAGGGTTTTGGCCGAGCCTGTTTTTGACTGAGTGATGACCCATTAGGGTTTTGACCTAATCTGGTTGGCTGGGATTAGTTCTATGTTGATCTGACGGTCTAAAATAAATCCTAACTCTATAAATACCTAGGTAGTCTCTTGTAACGGCCCAGATTTTTTGACCATTTAGTTATTATTTAAAAATGTTTTTTTTATTTTGGAATTCTAAATGGTTTAATTTCAATAATTTTGAATATTTTATGTTATTCCGAAATGGTAGAAATTTAGTGGATCTGCAATATAATGTGAACTGGCAGTATAAAAGGATAAATTTTTAATTTAAAATAGTACGTTTACAAAGGATGTAGTAGCTAACGAACTCGGATTTCGATGAAATCAGTTTCATTAAATCCGAAATGATGAAATTAGGTAACCAACCAAGTTACGTCAAAAATGGCATCCGTATGTGGAAAAGAAAAAAATAAAAGGCCAAAATTTGAACTAAATTTTGACAGTAATTGGAATTTGCTAATGCTAACGGCAAAACTGGAACCTGTGACCTATCCAGAAAAATTCTAAACATAGGATATTAGCTATATATGAAATCTGGGAAAATCCTATAACGGATATAGAAAGTTATTAAGGAAACAAAATTTAAATAAATTATTTGAAAATCTAAACGAACTCCGATTTTTGATTTGAATACATAGGATTGAAGTACGTTAAAAACCGGACCAGATGGTGGAAGAATTTCTGAAAACCGTTATCGTTTGATACTCCAACATGAGACCGGAAGGTGTTGAAACTAACACAAAACACTATTTTGAATTTGAATTTAAATTATTTGAAAGTTCAAACAAAATTCAAAATTGATATATTTTTATATAGTATTGAAGAGCAAGAAAGATTGAACAACATGGTTGAAAAAGATTTTGGATAAGGTATCAATAACTAAGTCAAATTAACGTCCGAATAGGGTTGAGAAAACACACTTTACTATTCATAAATTATTAAATTTATTTATAATTTAGTTAATTTAAGGATTAATCATAGCCATCCATTTTCGACCGTTGGATTCGCGCCACCTCAGCAATCCATGTGACTCCTTCGGCTATAAATAGCCCCCCCCCCTTTCATTTTAAACTCACTCCTCCTCCTCCTCTTTCAAGCTTTGGCAATGGCAGAAATAATAATAAAATAATAGAAAATAGGGAAAAGGAAGGAAGGGAGAAAGGAGGGCAAGACGGGGAGCTAGGGACTCTTAGGCAGAGGCTTGGGCTTCACGGGGTAAGTTTTTAAATAATATTTATTTATTTATTTATTTGTGTAATATATATATATATATATTATAATTAAAATAGAATTTGTAAAAATAAATATCAGAACATTCTAAGGGTGACAGAGAGGATAGTGTCTAAGGCTTGAGTTTGGAAAATATAGTTTCCTGCTCTCCCTGGCTATCCCTAACTGATCCGACGGATGTGATGATTAATTTAAATTTAAATTTAAAATTTTATTTGAATTTAATTTGAATTTAAAACATACCAGGGGCATTTTCGTAATTTTTAACCATAAATTTTAAAAGCTTATAACTTTTTCAAAACAAGTCGGATTTCCACGAAACAAGGACCGTCGGATTCTTATCGAAAAATACTTTAAAATGAGTGGAAGCAGATTTTTGATCCGGGTTAAAATTTTTAAGTTATAATTAAATGAATATTTTTAAATATTTTATTTGAAAATTAAATTTAATTAATATTAAAATGATTTTTCAATTTTAAAAAAAATTGGATATGGCTAGAGATGGGAAAGTATGATTTTTTAGAAGGGCAGGGAAGGTAATTTGGCTAATAACGCAATTAGAAATTAATTAAGATAAAAATAATTTAATTAATTTAATTAAATATATATTCATTTAAATTAGGTAAATATTGTAAATAGCATAACTTTTGCATACATTAACGAAATTTAACGAAACAGGATCCGTTGGGATCGTATGGACGAGCACTACGCAATGGAACTGACCGCAAGTGGATTGGAGCTCGTTTGGATTTATGGTGAAATTTAACGTCTGAACCAAATCAATGACCGATTATCGTTATTCAACGATAAACCGTCCAAGGTGAGTAAATCTCACTAACTCTGAACACTTTATATTTTTATAAAGTATATTTAGAACTGATAATTATTGGTTGAATTGCTGAGTGTTGATTGTTTGGTTGAACTGCTAGTCAATTGATTGAAAATACCGATATAGTTATATATATCGTTAACCGATGTTGATTTTGTTTATCAGAATACCTCATATTGAAATGAAATTGATGTGAATTATATTGTGTAACATCTGTGGATGCAGGGAAACAGGTCGGAGGAATCCAACTGGATTCCTCAACATTTATTTACCGTTTTTCATATATTCTGATATATGATGTGTTATATCATCTGTTGTTGAACATGTGTGTTTGGATGATGATTGAACCTTTTGATTTGGTATTTTTATACCATAAGTGATACTAGAAAGTGAAAAGGGATTTTCAAAGTTTATTTTGAAAATAAATTATTTATATAAAATCAATAGATTTTATATATAAAAGGAAGAGAATTTCATGAGAGAAAATGATTATAGAATCAAAGCATTTGTAAAAAAAACAAATATTGGTGAAATCAAATAGAAGGGAAAATATTGGTGAAATCAAATAGAAGGAAAATATTTGTGAAACGATTACAAATAGAAATAAAAAGGTAAACATTCGTAAAAGTATTTACAAATGGAATTGAAAAGGGAATATTCATGTAGGGAATAAAGAAAAGTTGACAGAAGTAATTATTTGTTAAATAAATAGAAAAGTTAAAAGAAATATTTATTTATTGAATAAATAGAAAAGTTAAAGGGAATATTTATTTGTTAAATAAATAGAAGCGAAAAGAGAATGGTTATTTGTTGAGTAAACGAATAGAAAAAGAATCTATTCAAGGGAAGTAATTCAAAGGAATTATTCCAAAGGAATTATTCAAAACAGAAAAGTCAAGGGATTAATTCAAAAGAGTTAATCAACTAGAGTTAAACAGTTGGAGTTAAACTGTAGAGTTAAACAGTTGGAGTTAAACTGTTAGAGTTAAACAGTTGGAGTTAAACTGTTAGAGTTAAACCGTTGAAGTTAAACTGTTAGAGTTAAACAGTTGGAGTTAAACTGTAGAGTTAAACAGTTGGAGTTAAACTGTTAGAGTTAAACAGTTGGAGTTAAACTGTTAGAGTTAAACCGTTGAAGTTAAACTGTCAGAGTTAAACCGTAAAGTTAAACAGTTATAGTTAGTTAGTTAGAGTTAACCAGTTAGAGTTATTCAGTTAGAGTTATCCAGTTAGAGTTATTCAGTTAGAATTAACCAGTTAGAGTTAATCAGTTAGAGTTAATCGTTTTGAGTCAAATCGAACTAGAGTTATTCAAATATAGTAATCGAATAAGGGTTAATTGAATATAAGTTATTCAATTAGAATTGATCGAATCTAATTATTCGAGATAGAGTTAAAAATAGACAAAGTTATTTAAGGATGAATTTCCATTTAGCACGACTGCTAGCGTAATTCGCAGGGCTGCAGATAGCCTACGGCGGTCGGATGTTTCCTGAGGAAATCAGGCGTAACCATTGTGATCGCTGCGATCTAGAGTCAAGCAAATGGTGTTAAATCAAATAGTAATTAATCAATAGAAGTTAATTAAGTCGAGTTAGTCGAGTATTAGTAAATTAAGTAGGGTTAGTCAAAAAGGGAATTAATCGAATATCACCTATTCGAAGTAGAGTTATCGAATATAGTTTATTCGAGAAGAGTAATCGAATATAGTTCGTTCGAAGTGTGTTAAATCGAATATAGTTATTCGAAGGAGAGAATTATCGAATATGCTTTATTCGAAGTGAGATTTTTCGAATATTAGTTATTCGAAGAAAAGGATTACGAATATTAGTTATTCGAACAGGGGAATCAAATATAGTTTATTCGAAAGAGAATTATCGGATAGTGATTATTCGAGAGTGAATCATACATGGAAATTCGATTATATCGAATCAAGGGAAGTAATGTTTACTTTCGATTTCAAATCAAGTTTTAATTATCTGTTAATAAAGTAGTTGGTTGTTTATTTATCCAAATTAAGATATGGAAATATATTTAAGTTAACATATTTTGAAAGCATGGGATTATAACATTTATAGTTATAATCAAATGATTCAGTAAAGGAAGTGGATTCATAAATAGAATCCGAGAGTTCGCAAGGAAGTTTCTTAAAGATTAATGTTTGAACATTGTCTATTTCGAAGTTAGAAATGTTGTTCAGTTAAGGTCTGAGAGGTAATTATACCCCAACTTGATTGACTTCGTTTTTAACTAAGAAGTGGATAAGGTTCGAGAGTGAAAGGGGTTAAGTGAATTTAGTTAATGAGCGAAATGGTTGGTGTTGGCATAGCGATGTTTATTCAAACATCAGTTTAAACCTAATGAAGGAGATTTGGAAATGTCTTCCAAATGAAAATCAGAAATGTTTTCTGAATATAGAAAATGAGAAATGGAATTGTTTTCCATTGTTAATAACGTATATTTTCTAAATATAGTAAATAAGAAATATAGGAAAACAAGAATAAGGAAAAGGGTAAATTTATGATAATTTGATGATGAATGATGATTGATCGATAGAATTTCCATCTGGAAATAATATTGTTGTTCGCACACCGATATGTTTTTATTTGATAGTTAAATCACCGACTATCAAAGTTTTGACCATTTTAACGTTGTTAATATGGAGAGACCGGTCGGATTATTATCCAGAGAACCACTCCGTATTGGCATAAGCGTTGCGAATCAAGTATGCTGAATATATTGAAGACGGAGTTATGCAAGGGCTATCCTATTTACAGAATAGTGCCTTCGGTTTGTTCAGTCCTAGGACAAACGTGAATGGACGAATGTCTGACAGAGTATATTCAAAGGATCGCGTAAGTTGATCTCTTCAAACGTACTTACGTTTGGTGGCGGAGGAATTCGTTTCTCTTAGCTGTATACCCGTGGTATTTTTGGTGAAATCAATTTGTGATTTGGCGGGTATGACGATGTGGCATTCAAAGTAATGGAGGTGGGATCTGTCAAAAGATACGTTATGACCTCAAGCCTCATCCACCGGGAAATGACAAAAATCGGGCAGGCAGCATGGCTATGTGGGTCGCACCCATTAGGATGTATGATCACCTATCTAGAGAAATTCCTTTTGTTCTTAAATCTATCGATGCTGTCCCTTATCGGGAGACGGTTGCTGATCCCAACCGTTGGTGGTATACATTCGATACACTCAAGCGAAATGAGTGGTCGGTCATGTGTGGGCCGGGTTGCAAGATGTTCTTGTTGAACCCAGTGTATTTGCCTCTAGAGATACGCGTTCGGAATGTGGTCCCATACCTTGTCAAGTTGGAATCCAATCTCCAATAAGTGCCTGCGAGTTTGATTGTATATTATATATGTAGAGCGTGAGATGAAAGCGTTCTACTATATTTTAATTACTTGTGATTAGACAATATTATAATATCAGATAATATATGATTTCCAAAGTGTTTTGGGTTATCGTAAGGTAAAAACCGTCCGTGTTTATGTGTGGATTGGTCTTACGATTATCTTTTCTTTCGAAAGGATTTTGAAAGTTAAACCAAATGATTTGAGTTTACTCACACCAGTCCCATGACTGACCCAGAGTTTATTTTGTTTTGTTTTCCCTAAACTCTTGGGTGCCCAAATTTGTACGGGCAGTCAAGTAGTCAGGATTTACAGGTATGCTTGAAGAGCTTGGAGCAGGAGGCTTCAAGATTTTTCTAGCTATTGATTATTCCGCTGTGATGAAAGTGTTGTACTCTGATAATGGTATGATATACATATACTACTTTGATTTCAAGATATGTTGTCTATTATATTTTATTCGTTCCGCTGTGAGATTCGTGTTACTCTGATGTTGTTGTGTTCTTCTTCTTCTTCTGTTCTAATTTTCTATCTTATCTATCCTCACCCTCTAATTTCTTTCTTGGACTATCCGGTAATTTCGACTTTTGATTGTTCGATAGGTGTTATATATCGGATAACCATGGTCGCTTTTTCCCGGGTCGTTACAGTGGTATCAGAGCAAAGGTTAAGCATTACCTTGGCTCTGTGGCGTGATTCAGTAGAGATGGGGTTAGTAATACCCTAAACTGAGTTTGAGTGTATATATACGAGTGAACGTATTTGTTATTTGATATAAAATGATTTTATATTGTGGAGATTTATTGGTTGAGTTGTTTATGAATTCTGGTCGATCAGTTTGATCCACTGTATCGATAGGGGTTTCTAAACGCTTGAATACGATGAACCGACACAGTATGTTTTGAAAAAGGGTGAATGAAATAATTTTACCCAAATTATATTTTGATATAAGCAAAGTGTATTGAATTTATTATAGTATATTGAATGTGTTGGTTGTGATTATAATCGAATAAGATTATAAAATGTGAAATGGTTATGTAAATAACAAATCAAAATTCATATTAGTGAAATATATGAAATCAGATGAATTAAATCTGAATTTAAGTTCAGAATTGGAATTAAAATTGCTAAAATTTGAATAAGCGTTGTAAATGGAATTAAATTGAAGATATGTGAATTTTAAAATCCTGGGAGATTTTAAATTTGTTACAAGCATTAAAAAGGGATATTTTGAAATGAATTTCAAAATGAAAATGTTTAAAAATGGGTTTTGAAAGTGCTATAGTATTGAACTCACTTCGATAGCTGGAAAATAAATTCCGATGTTGATCCGGACATCATCGGTGTTCATTTTCGAGTTTGTAAGTGACAGATTACTACCAAAGATTTTGTTTTTGAATTGTTTTGAGAAACCAAGTTGTTTTGATATTCCAAAGGGATATTTGATTTTTGGAAAAGGCAAAGCTATTTGAAACTCCCAGGTAAGATTGTTTGAAATAAACACAAATTAAATAGAAATTTGTGAAAGCAAATTTGAAATTGAGTTGAAGCCAGTTCAGTGGAAATTGAGTTGAATTGAAATAAAATGGTATCAAGTAGAATTGGACTGGATTAGAGATAATCTGGGATAGAAATGGATGGTCGAGCAAGAAATTTGAATTGAGATTGGAATTGCAGTTTGATTGAAATTTGGCTTGGTTATAAGCGGATGGTCGTGCTGAAGATAAAAGTGATTTGGAATTTGATTGGGATGATAGTGGTATATGCTAAATTGGTAGCAGAATTGAATGCCGACAAAAAGGTACACGTACATATTCATATGAGTTGGATGAGATTTATGAGCCTGTTTGGCAAGCCACTTGGCTGTTTGATTTTCTTTTGGGTTGAAGAAGGCCTAGAGAGGCGAGTTGGAGTTTGAGCTATTGACCAGTACAAAGGAGATGCTGGCGAAATTTTTCAGAAATTTCGAATGTTAGAAAATTTTCATAATTTTCATAATTTTCGTTTATAGAAATAAATTAACAAATTAATTAGAATTAATTGGTTTAGTGAAACCGGAGTAAATAAATAATTTTAACCTAGTTATAAAGTTCAATTTTCTACCTTAGCAATTTCGAGGACGAAATTATTTTAAGGGGGAAAGAATGTAACGGCCCAGATTTTTTGACCATTTAGTTATTATTTAAAAATGTTTTTTTTATTTTGGAATTCTAAATGGTTTAATTTCAATAATTTTGAATATTTTATGTTATTCCGAAATGGTAGAAATTTAGTGGATCTGCAATATAATGTGAACTGGCAGTATAAAAGGATAAATTTTTAATTTAAAATAGTACGTTTACAAAGGATGTAGTAGCTAACGAACTCGGATTTCGATGAAATCAGTTTCATTAAATCCGAAATGATGAAATTAGGTAACCAACCAAGTTACGTCAAAAAGGGCATCCGTATGTGGAAAAGAAAAAAATAAAAGGCCAAAATTTGAACTAAATTTTGACAGTAATTGGAATTTGCTAATGCTAACGGCAAAACTGGAACCTGTGACCTATCCAGAAAAATTCTAAACATAGGATATTAGCTATATATGAAATCTGGGAAAATCCTATAACGGATATAGAAAGTTATTAAGGAAACAAAATTTAAATAAATTATTTGAAAATCTAAACGAACTCCGATTTTTGATTTGAATACATAGGATTGAAGTACGTTAAAAACCGGACCAGATGGTGGAAGAATTTCTGAAAACCGTTATCGTTTGATACTCCAACATGAGACCGGAAGGTGTTGAAACTAACACAAAACACTATTTTGAATTTGAATTTAAATTATTTGAAAGTTCAAACAAAATTCAAAATTGATATATTTTTATATAGTATTGAAGAGCAAGAAAGATTGAACAACATGGTTGAAAAAGATTTTGGATAAGGTATCAATAACTAAGTCAAATTAACGTCCGAATAGGGTTGAGAAAACACACTTTACTATTCATAAATTATTAAATTTATTTATAATTTAATTAATTTAAGGATTAATCCTAGCCATCCATTTTCGACCGTTGGATTCGCGCCACCTCAGCAATCCATGTGACTCCTTCGGCTATAAATAGCCCCCCCCCCTTTCATTTTAAACTCACTCCTCCTCCTCCTCTTTCAAGCTTTGGCAATGGCAGAAATAATAATAAAATAATAGAAAATAGGGAAAAGGAAGGAAGGGAGAAAGGAGGGCAAGACGGGGAGCTAGGGACTCTTAGGCAGAGGCTTGGGCTTCACGGGGTAAGTTTTTAAATAATATTTATTTATTTATTTATTTGTGTAATATATATATATATTATAATTAAAATAGAATTTGTAAAAATAAATATCAGAACATTCTAAGGGTGACAGAGAGGATAGTGTCTAAGGCTTGAGTTTGGAAAATATAGTTTCCTGCTCTCCCTGGCTATCCCTAACTGATCCGACGGATGGAATGATTAATTTAAATTTAAATTTAAAATTTTATTTGAATTTAATTTGAATTTAAAACAGACCAGGGGCATTTTCGTAATTTTTAACCATAAATTTTAAAAGCTTATAACTTTTTCAAAACAAGTCGGATTTCCACGAAACAAGGACCGTCGGATTCTTATCGAAAAATACTTTAAAATGAGTGGAAGCAGATTTTTGATCCGGGTTAAAATTTTTAAGTTATAATTAAATGAATATTTTTAAATATTTTATTTGAAAATTAAATTTAATTAATATTAAAATGATTTTTCAATTTTAAAAAAAATTGGATATGGCTAGAGATGGGAAAGTATGATTTTTTAGAAGGGCAGGGAAGGTAATTTGGCTAATAACGCAATTAGAAATTAATTAAGATAAAAATAATTTAATTAATTTAATTAAATATATATTCATTTAAATTAGGTAAATATTGTAAATAGCATAACTTTTGCATACATTAACGAAATTTAACGAAACAGGATCCGTTGGGATCGTATGGACGAGCACTACGCAATGGAACTGACCGCAAGTGGATTGGAGCTCGTTTGGATTTATGGTGAAATTTAACGTCTGAACCAAATCAATGACCGATTATCGTTATTCAACGATAAACCGTCCAAGGTGAGTAAATCTCACTAACTCTGAACACTTTATATTTTTATAAAGTATATTTAGAACTGATAATTATTGGTTGAATTGCTGAGTGTTGATTGTTTGGTTGAACTGCTAGTCAATTGATTGAAAATACCGATATAGTTATATATATCGTTAACCGATGTTGATTTTGTTTATCAGAATACCTCATATTGAAATGAAATTGATGTGAATTATATTGTGTAACATCTGTGGATGCAGGGAAACAGGTCGGAGGAATCCAACTGGATTCCTCAACATTTATTTACCGTTTTTCATATATTCTGATATATGATGTGTTATATCATCTGTTGTTGAACCTGTGTGTTTGGATGATGATTGAACCTTTTGATTTGGTATTTTTATACCATAAGTGATACTAGAAAGTGAAAAGGGATTTTCAAAGTTTATTTTGAAAATAAATTATTTATATAAAATCAATAGATTTTATATATAAAAGGAAGAGAATTTCATGAGAGAAAATGATTATAGAATCAAAGCATTTGTAAAAAAAACAAATATTGGTGAAATCAAATAGAAGGGAAAATATTGGTGAAATCAAATAGAAGGAAAATATTTGTGAAACGATTACAAATAGAAATAAAAAGGGAAACATTCGTAAAAGTATTTACAAATGGAATTGAAAAGGGAATATTCATGTAGAGAATAAAGAAAAGTTGACAGAAGTAATTATTTGTTAAATAAATAGAAAAGTTAAAAGAAATATTTATTTATTGGATAAATAGAAAAGTTAAAGGGAATATTTATTTGTTAAATAAATAGAAGCGAAAAGAGAATGGTTATTTGTTGAGTAAACGAATAGAAAAAGAATCTATTCAAGGGAAGTAATTCAAAGGAATTATTCCAAAGGAATTATTCAAAAGAGAAAAGTCAAAGGGATTAATTCAAAAGAGTTAATCAACTAGAGTTAAACAGTTGGAGTTAAACTGTAGAGTTAAACAGTTGGAGTTAAACTGTTAGAGTTAAACAGTTGGAGTTAAACTGTTAGAGTTAAACCGTTGAAGTTAAACTGTTAGAGTTAAACAGTTGGAGTTAAACTGTAGAGTTAAACAGTTGGAGTTAAACTGTTAGAGTTAAACAGTTGGAGTTAAACTGTTAGAGTTAAACCGTTGAAGTTAAACTGTCAGAGTAAAACCGTAAAGTTAAACAGTTAGAGTTAGTTAGTTAGAGTTAACCAGTTAGAGTTATTCAGTTAGAGTTATCCAGTTAGAGTTATTCAGTTAGAATTAACCAGTTAGAGTTAATCAGTTAGAGTTAATCGTTTTGAGTCAAATCGAACTAGAGTTATTCAAATATAGTAATCGAATAAGGGTTAATTGAATATAAGTTATTCAATTAGAATTGATCGAATCTAATTTTTCGAGATGGAGTTAAAAATAGACAAAGTTATTTAAGGATGAATTTCCATTTAGCACGACTGCTAGCGTAATTCGCAGGGCTGCAGATAGCCTACGGCGGTCGGATGTTTCCTGAGGGAATCAGGCGTAACCATTGTGATCGCTGCGATCTAGAGTCAAGCAAATGGTGTTAAATCAAATAGTAATTAATCAATAGAAGTTAATTAAGTCGAGTTAGTCGAGTATTAGTAAATTAAGTAGGGTTAGTCAAAAAGGGAATTAATCGAATATCACCTATTCGAAGTAGAGTTATCGAATATAGTTTATTCGAGAAGAGTAATCGAATATAGTTCGTTCGAAGTGTGTTAAATCGAATATAGTTATTCGAAGGAGAGAATTATCGAATATGGTTTATTCGAAGTGAGATTTTTCGAATATTAGTTATTCGAAGAAAAGGATTACGAATATTAGTTATTCGAACAGGGGAATCGAATATAGTTTATTCGAAAGAGAATTATCGGATAGTGATTATTCGAGAGTGAATCATACATGGAAATTCGATTATATCGAATCAAGGGAAGTAATGTTTACTTTCGATTTCAAATCAAGTTTTAATTATCTGTTAATAAAGTAGTTGGTTGTTTATTTATCCAAATTAAGATATGGAAATATATTTAAGTTAACATATTTTGAAAGCATGGGATTATAACATTTATAGTTATAATCAAATGATTCAGTAAAGGAAGTGGATTCATAAATAGAATCCGAGAGTTCGCAAGGAAGTTTCTTAAAGATTAATGTTTGAACATTGTCTATTTCGAAGTTAGAAATGTTGTTCAGTTAAGGTCTGAGAGGTAATTATACCCCAACTTGATTGACTTCGTTTTTAACTAAGAAGTGGATAAGGTTCGAGAGTGAAAGGGGTTAAGTGAATTTAGTTAATGAGCGAAATGGTTGGTGTTGGCATAGCGATGTTTATTCAAACATCAGTTTAAACCTAATGAAGGAGATTTGGAAATGTCTTCCAAATGAAAATCAGAAATGTTTTCTGAATATAGAAAATGAGAAATGGAATTGTTTTCCATTGTTAATAACGTATATTTTCTAAATATAGTAAATAAGAAATATAGGAAAACAAGAATAAGGAAAAGGGTAAATTTATGATAATTTGATGATGAATGATGATTGATCGATAGAATTTCCATCTGGAAATAATATCGTTGTTCGCACACCGATATGTTTTTATTTGATAGTTAAATCACCGACTATCAAAGTTTTGACCATTTTAACATTGTTAATATGGAGAGACCGGTCGGATTATTATCCAGAGAACCACTCCGTATTGGCATAAGCGTTGCGAATCAAGTATGCTGAATATATTGAAGACGGAGTTATGCAAGGGCTATCCTATTTACAGAATAGTGCCTTCGGTTTGTTCAGTCCCAGGACAAACGTGAATGGACGAATGTCTGACAGAGTATATTCAAAGGATCGCGTAAGTTGATCTCTTCAAACATACTTACGTTTGGTGGCGGAGGAATTCGTTTCTCTTAGCTGTATACCCGTGGTATTTTTGGTGAAATCAATTTGTGATTTGGCGGGTATGACGATGTGGCATTCAAAGTAATGGAGGTGGGATCTGTCAAAAGATACGTTATGACCTCAAGCCTCATCCACCGGGAAATGACAAAAATCGGGCAGGCAGCATGGCTATGTGGGTCGCACCCATTAGGATGTATGATCACCTATCTAGAGAAATTCCTTTTGTTCTTAAATCTATCGATGCTGTCCCTTATCGGGAGACGGTTGCTGATCCCAACCGTTGGTGGTATACATTCGATACACTCAAGCGAAATGAGTGGTCGGTCATGTGTGGGCCGGGTTGTAAGATGTTCTTGTTGAACCCAGTGTATTTGCCTCTAGAGATACGCGTTCGGAAGGTGGTCCCATACCTTGTCAAGTTGGAATCCAATCTCCAATAAGTGCCTGCGAGTTTGATTGTATATTATATATGTAGAGCGTGAGATGAAAGCGTTCTACTATATTTTAATTACTTGTGATTAGACAATATTATAATATCAGATAATATATGATTTCCAAAGTGTTTTGGGTTATCGTAAGGTAAAAACCGTCCGTGTTTATGTGTGGATTGGTCTTACGATTATCTTTTCTTTCGAAAGGATTTTGAAAGTTAAACCAAATGATTTGAGTTTACTCACACCAGTCCCATGACTGACCCAGAGTTTATTTTGTTTTGTTTTCCCTAAACTCTTGGGTGCCCAAATTTGTATGGGCAGTCAAGTAGTCAGGATTTACAGGTATGCTTGAAGAGCTTGGAGCAGGAGGCTTCAAGATTTTTCTAGCTATTGATTATTCCGCTGTGATGAAAGTGTTGTACTCTGATAATGGTATGATATACATATACTACTTTGATTTCAAGATATGTTGTCTATTATATTTTATTCGTTCCGCTGTGAGATTCGTGTTACTCTGATGTTGTTGTGTTCTTCTTCTTCTTCTGTTCTAATTTTCTATCTTATCTATCCTCACCCTCTAATTTCTTTCTTGGACTATCCGGTAATTTCGACTTTTGATTGTTCGATAGGTGTTATATATCGGATAACCATGGTCGCTTTTTCCCGGGTCGTTACAGTGGTATCAGAGCAAAGGTTAAGCATTACCTTGGCTCTGTGGCGTGATTCAGTAGAGATGGGGTTAGTAATACCCTAAACTGAGTTTGAGTGTATATATACGAGTGAACGTATTTGTTATTTGATATAAAATGATTTTATATTGTGGAGATTTATTGGTTGAGTTGTTTATGAATTCTGGTCGATCAGTTTGATCCACTGTATCGATAGGGGTTTCTAAACGCTTGAATACGATGAACCGACACAGTATGTTTTGAAAAAGGGTGAATGAAATAATTTTACCCAAATTATATTTTGATATAAGCAAAGTGTATTGAATTTATTATAGTATATTGAATGTGTTGGTTGTGATTATAATCGAATAAGATTATAAAATGTGAAATGGTTATGTAAATAACAAATCAAAATTCATATTAGTGAAATATATGAAATCAGATGAATTAAATCTGAATTTAAGTTCAGAATTGGAATTAAAATTGCTAAAATTTGAATAAGCGTTGTAAATGGAATTAAATTGAAGATATGTGAATTTTAAAATCCTGGGAGATTTTAAATTTGTTACAAGCATTATAAAGGGATATTTTGAAATGAATTTCAAAATGAAAATGTTTAAAAATGGGTTTTGAAAGTGCTATAGTATTGAACTCACTTCGATAGCTGGAAAATAAATTCCGATGTTGATCCGAACATCATCGGTGTTCATTTTCGAGTTTGTAAGTGACAGATTACTACCAAAGATTTTGTTTTTGAATTGTTTTGAGAAACCAAGTTGTTTTGATATTCCAAAGGGATATTTGATTTTTGGAAAAGGCAAAGCTATTTGAAACTCCCAGGTAAGATTGTTTGAAATAAACACAAATTAAATAGAAATTTGTGAAAGCAAATTTGAAATTGAGTTGAAGCCAGTTCAGTGGAAATTGAGTTGAATTGAAATAAAATGGTATCAAGTAGAATTGGACTGGATTAGAGATAATCAGGGATAGAAATGGATGGTCGAGCAAGAAATTTGAATTGAGATTGGAATTGCAGTTTGATTGAAATTTGGCTTGGTTATAAGCGGATGGTCGTGCTGAAGACCCCCAATTCCCCCCAAAATAGAACGCCCCCTTCTTACCTGCTGATCGCCGCTGCTTCTTCTTCTTCCTCCACTCCTCCTCCCTCCGATTCCCCCTTCAGCCCACTGTAAGTTTAGTTCCTTTTTTTTGTTTTTTTGTTTTTTTAATTTAAAGTAGTTAAAAATATGATTTATATATATGTTGTAGCGAAGAGAAGATAGGATCTTTATTTTAGAAAAGATTCGATTTTGAAAATAGAAAAGAATAAATTTTTAGAAGTGAAAAGAATAAATTTTTAAAGGAGAAAAGATCGGATTTTTAGAAGTATAAAGGATTGTTTTCCGAATTAGATAAAAATGTGATTTTTATTCTATGTATAAAATATAATTTTTATACAGTAGAGAGTATAAAAATTAAATCTTTATATTTGAAAAGGCGAAATCTTTATTTATAACAAAGGCGAAATCTTTATATTTGAAAAGGCGAAATCTTTATTTATAACAAAGGCGAAATCTTTATTTATAACAAAGGCGAAATCTTTATGTAGAGAATAGCATGATAAAAATAGAATTTTTATCTATATAATAGCGATGTAAAAATAGATTTTTTATCTATATAATAGCGATGTAAAAATAGAATTTTTATCTATATAATAGCGATGTAAAAATAGAATTTTTATCAACATAATAGCGATGTAAAAATAGAATTTTTATCTATATAATAGCGAAGTAAAAATTCGATTTTTATATATTGAATAGCAAAGTAAAAATTCGATTTTCATATATTGAATAGCAAAGTAAAAATTCGATTTTTATATATAAAGCGAAGTAAAAATTCGATTTTTATATATTGAATAGCAAAGTAAAAATTCGATTTTTATATATTGAATAGCGAAGTAAAAATTCGAATTTTTATATATTGAATAGCAAAGTAAAAATTCTATTTTTATATATGTAGTGACTACGGGCAACGAAAGTGACAAAAGGCGAGAACAACGAGGACTTCTACATAAGAAGAGTCGTGGTATTGGATTAGCTATCGGTGAGAATTTCTCACTCTTCAATTTCTTTTTCTAGTTATATATATATATATATATATATATATATATATACTAGGATGCAGACGATGCTTTGTAGCTCCCGACACCCGTCATCCACAGACCATGGATGGCTTGTATGCTTGTTTGATGTGTGGTGAAATTTGTTTGTGTTGTTGATGTGAAATCCATAATAAAATGTAGATGGTTGAAGTAAATTAATTATCGTTAAAAATATAATTTTTAACGTGAATATGAATATAGTGAAAGTGAATAAATAAATATTTATAAACAGATCGGCCGATTTGTTTATATGCACTGATTTGACTGATATTGATTGGAATGATAAATTTCACACATCGCTCAGCTGCACGAATAAAAATATGTGTTTGTTGATTTGAAACCCCACACGGGTGTTGGGATGATATTTGGCGTACACTAATCCCAATTAATTGATTGTATTTCGATCGATTGGACGACAGACTGTGTAAGCGTCGATTATTTATATTTGATGCTTATGCAGTTGTGTGGTGCACCTTGGATGATGGTTGATTGTTTATCATTGCTATTATATACATGTGTCGTATGCAATCCATATAATTAACATTATATGGCGATTGATTGGGCCTCATTCCAAACGGGAAAATAATGAATATTATAAAAGAAAAATTCATGTGTTGAATATAAAAATTGTAACAACCCCGCCAATTTGACCGCTTCAAATTGGTATTTAAACCAACTTAAAACGTCCAAACTGACGGAGCGTATTTAGCTTACAGAGTTTAGAAACAGAATCAACACAGAGAATACAGAATAATAAATAATACAGTGTGAGATATAAAAAAAATAAAACTTTCATTTATAAATCATGATTTTTGAATACAAGGATTTTTCTACAGCGGAAAATAAAATATACTTTGAATACAAGAAAATCTTTACTGTATAAATCTTCAGAGCACGCCAGCTTGGAATCCCCATCTTCGTCGATCTTCGAATCCTGACTGAAATCTTTAAATCTGGAATGCTCAGGGTCTGACTCGAGCATTCCATGCAAAAAACATAAAATACTCGAGTCAGGATTTATCATAGTTCACGTAAATTAACTTCAATGTAAATTGAAGTATAATAGAAATTCCTAACTTCCAAAATATACACAATTGTGATTGTTGTGTAGTATGTCTATATCAGTTCTATATCAGATTTGGTTTATGATTTTTAACAAGTACTGAACGGGGGCAAACAATGGTGCATAACCACTAAGTTTCGGGTTACCAAATATGTAGCAGAAATTTCAATAAGCATGGAAACCAGCAAGGCCCAGTATAGTATTTTTGCCAAAATGGTGCTGCATATATTAGTATTAACAAAAAGGTGGTGTACATGCTTCTGGTTTCAACACCAGACTATTTCCGCCCAAATGACAAACCGATTTTCAGTGTGTTGGCAAAAATGGAGTACCACAGTTTTTCAGGTAATTAATTAAAAAAAAAACGTAGGCAAGTGATCAACTAGATGGCAGCCGATAAATTATGGTCGAGTGAACAACTATGTGGCATTAGACAAAACATGGTAATACACAGAATGAATGTATTCAAAGTGCCGAAACAATGCAGGCTGAATGTATCTATATGGTTCGATGCAAACAGATGCACCCCAATGTATGTAAAACAGACATTTACATTTGTGGACAAATATGTGTACATTTAGCCTAATATCCAAACAACATGTGGCTGTTTTAAAAGCCATGATGTACATATAAAAATATTTCGTGTATGCAACAGTACCTATTTTTAAGGCATGATGTATAAAAACATGTCATGCATCAACAGTAGGCACCTTTTTAAAACCATGATGCTCATGTATAAAAATGCAACAGTGAACCCTTTATAAAAAGAAATGCAACAGCAAACCGTTTAAGGCCATGGATTTCATGTAAAAAGGAACAACAGCCAACCAGTTTAAACCCAACAACGGCAACTATATATCCTCATGTATCCAACGAATGGAGCAGCATAATGGGTGACCAAATGTGACAAAAATTGCAGCAAACAGTGGACCAAATTCAAGGGGTATTTTATTCCAACAAGACAGAAATAAAAGTCCTATTGGACCTTATGTAACTGGAAAAGAACTTCATGAGTAAGTGACCCTATGTGCTTCGTTTTTACATCATGCAGGCTTCCCGTACTATATGATATTTAAATCATTTGACCTTAAGTTTCAAATTTTTTTTTTTTTTTTTTTTTTGGTGTAGGGTACCCTTTCTTTCAAACTGTTAAAACAACTACTGTCACAAGAATAGGCGAGATGCTAATCAAGAGTACAAAATCAAGGGCCATGTATTCCAAGCTACAAACAGGGTATAAGTTTAAAGAGCACTTGCAAATTGAGATTTTCTGGCAAAAACGTGTGTACATAAAGTTGAGCAATATTACTACTTAAAGGTGTGACACGGCCTTAACAAGTAAACAGCATTTCCAATGATAATAGCCATTCATAAATCCAAACAACCAGTTATTTCCCTAACATACATGCAATTTCAATTTGGCTTACAAATGAAAACATGTCCAAGCATGGTATGAGATTAAGGCATATAGTGACACAGTGGATCCATGCACACAGTGGATTTACAGCAATGAAATAGCATCTCAAGAGTGTGTATGTATGTCTGCCTTAGTATGGAGCTATAGAAAGTGTGTAATGTATTCATGTAAAGTGCATGTTGGAGTGAGTGCACACTACTTTCAGTTCTTGCATGTGTGATGTAAAATCTTGTGGGGTATGTATACGTTTTAGATATCAGAATAGCGCATAAATGTGCTTATATGTTCATTTTTATTGAAAGAATAAGCCGCTGCAAGGAGCAACAGTAGTCACCACATCGAAAAATATATATATATATATATATATATATATTTGTTTTTACTTTTCACTGTTCAGACATGCCGGTTAATTGTAGAATTCTCAAGGAGAACATATCACATAGGTCCATGATCTCAACCCCCTTAGTATAAATTGAGATATGTGCTTATAAATCTCCTTTACTATTCTCAGTAAATCAACCCTACAATGTATTAATCCAAACAATAAACCTAATAATCTTTCCAGATTTCGCAAGTGATATGAGTTGAAATTTGACATTGGACCACAATACACTAGTCTCATAGAGCTTAGTAACCATAACCAGATTCATGTATTTCAGGAACTTTTCAACAAATTCGATGGTACTGGAAAGGAATAGATTTCGCATTTCAAAGTGTTGCCAGAAATTCAAACAATCAATTTGCAGATGCATATTAACGCAACAAATCAGACAGTCAATCACGCACAAACTAACCAACAAAGCACACACAATTTAACTATTATAGCTCAATTTAAAATCGAGTTGAAATTCACTTGAACAAATGATTAATCGTGAGTGATTTCTCACCTTAAATGGTCGGAGCAAGCAATTACAGTGGTGGTGCGAACATAGACTATTCTGGAAACCGAAAGGAAGTGCTGCAATGTTGGTCCTTGCGGTGGTGGCTGCAGCTAGCATCGGCTATGGCAGCTGATTCGAAAAGGATGGATTTTTAATTTAGGAATAGCAATCTCGGTTAGGGATTTGGGGAAACGATTTAATTTAGGGCCGAGGAGGGTGGCTTTGGATTTTCCGATCGCCAGAAGGAGGAGGAAGCCATCAATTTAGGGAAGAACGTAATTTGACTTGGGGAAAAAGGAATTAGTTTCAGTGGAGGCCATAAAAAGTTGAAAAGGGGAAGAATGGTTTTGCTGGAGAAATTTGGGAAGGAGCGGATTAATTTATAAAGGTGGAATCCGTGGGAGCCAAGTAAAAGAAATTCCGTGGCATCCAAGGAATTGAGATAGGCTAAATTTGGACGGGTGGTTTCTGAGTACGAACTTACTTGGTGCTGAGGAAAAAGAAAAATTTGTGAACCCTTAGTAAGTTAATTTCTACCGCAATTTACGTTACACATTTTATTTTGTTTTCATCACAACAAACTCCAACCGCTACGAAACTTAACGTGCTACTACGTTTTCACATTTTGAATCAAATAAAATTATTCTGGTTATAAACCGGCTTCATATGTATACAACGTTATTTTAATTTATTGGTTCACTGATCTTATTCTGTTAGTTCACTAGTAATTCCGTTCGTTTCCAAATTTTGAATCGTTACATTTAATTTCTTTATATGCACTCCAATACACACATATCTAAGCCATTACCCACATATCTAAACAAATGAAATCTCCAACGTCAATAACCAATTACATTCTTAAATCGAAGTTTAAATCCATTTTAAACATCAACAAAAAAAATCAATTTAAATTTTCAAAAATAAATATTTGATTTTCAATCAAACATCCTGAATTAATATTGAGTCCAATTCAACTTAGAATCATATATTCGATTTTCAATTTCTAATCAGAGTATTAATATAAAATTGATTATTCAAATTAAATCTATAATAAATCTCACATTCTAGTAGTTGAAATTTCTGGGTCGTTACATTCTTCCCCCCTTTAAAACTTTTCGTCCTCGAAAAGGAGAGATCGTTATAGTTGTACAAATTTATACTTTCAATTTTCATATCTGTGTGAGATTCTTCCATAACTAATTTAAATATCGATATTAAGCTATCGACCTTCTTTGTTTATCTGCCACATTCAATTAACTTGATAACCCAAATTTCTTTCCAAAACCAATCCCCTTTAAATTTTCAATCTCTGCATAATTTGGATTTATACATCTCAAACTATTCCAAACTTCATTATAATATCATTTGTTAACGATACTCATTCATCGTTGCAGCTGTAATGGGCCTAGGCTTTGCAATCATCAATCCAATCTTTTTACCTTGTTACTTTTAATCCATTTAATTCTTCTCAATACTCATTTCAGAGTGTAATTATCATTTCTTTTTCAAGTTACCAATTGTCTACTTGAAAATTTTCCAAGATCAAAAATCTTTTATAATACGAATTTTATGTAGAAAATATTCGTATATAATTGAAAATAATTCGAAAATCTCTCTTCTTAACTTACTTAAATTATTGTTTCAAAAATACTTGATAACTCGAAATTTGACAAGTATATTGTCGTTCTTACAGATGTTTGGCATACGCTGGCCAGGCGCACGACTAAAATCTCCAAGAGCTAAATATCCTTGCTTCAACTCCCAGTGAAAATATTTCAAAATTTCCTTTGAAACGGATACGGAAAGTACCAATGTAATATCGATATGTTGATTGTTCATGAATCGCAGATACACAATGGTTTCGTCTGGATCCCCCAGAAAACATCCGTATCCGTAGGAAATCACTTCCCTGCGAATTCCGTCATGGACAGATCAACAGAAGAAATTTATGAATCAACAGAGAAGCTGAGGTCACTGAGCGTTAACTGCTCTATCTCAGAGTCACAAAACAATCATGGAATTATGAAGATACAGACACATCAGGTCACGGAGATCAATCAAGTCACGAAGACTAACTGCTGCATCAACAGGTGGCTCACTATCAATAAGATATCTCAAATACTGTGGACCGCAGGTACACAATGGTTACGCCTGAGTCCCCCAGGAAACATCTATACCCGTAAGCTTTCACAGCTCTGCGGATTACGCCCTTACATTCGACTGTAGATCGCAGCAGTCACAATGGTTACGCTTGGTTCCCCCAAGAAACATCCGTCCGCCGTAGGCTATCTGCAGCCCTGCGAATTCCGCTACACGGTCGAATTCCAACGACTCTAGATCGCAGCGATCACAATGGTTACACCTGATTCCCTCAAGAAACATCCGACCGCCGTAGGCTATCTGCAGCCCTGCGAATTACGCTAGCAGTCGTACTCAATGGCAACTCATGAGTTTTATGTCCGGACAACCTACTTCCACCAGCAGCATATCTCAACCAAGCTCGAAATTCAAGAGAAGGAGGGTACTTTCCTTATCTTTACTTTGAAAAACATACCATATTATATACATATAGTATTTTATTTCATAAACCATACTTATGTCATTTGCATAAGATTTTCTTTCCAAATCATATTTCAAACATCTCGTCTTATATAAATTCCGTTATATAAGATTTTATCTAAATCGATTACCTTTCAAATCAATAGTTCTCGACTTCGCTATATTTTTATACACTTCTTATATAAGTTCTGAAAATTTCTATATCCACTATCTCACATCGAGCATCCTCAAATCTCCATTCAATTTCAGTTTCGATCTCTTATCCAATTCAGATATCTAATATTTCCTTTAACTCGAATTTATGAATCTATTGGTTATAACCAATTCTTCTTCCAAACCTCTAATTAAAAATTCATCACTTCAGTCATAACTTTATCCTCTCAAAATTCCATATTTTTTCCCACAAATTTTTCTTCATGCATTATCACTCCTTCACGTCCACACCTCGACTATCAATTAGCAAGCGAACAATTCCCTAAGTATCAACCCCGAAGGCCGAAACCAACATCAGATCAATACTCAGAAAACTATTCAACTTAACTAATCTTTAGTCAGTTTCTAAATTCCTTAACTCCACTCCTTAATTTCTTATCAATCATTGTTTACGAAATTCTCGGATTCAATTTACAATTCCACTTCTCTTTACGTTCTGCCCTCCTTCGTCTTCGACGTAGCTCTTTGTTCTTCAGTTCTTGTTATTCTAAATTATGTTAACCTCTCACTATCCTTTGAAAATATTTCCAATTGTTCTATTCATTTTCTCCATTCTTAAAAATCATTTATTGTCACCGAAAAATATTTCCATATATTCACAAAGCTTTATTTTCTATCGAGAATATACTTTATTCTTGCAACATCTCTAAATTTGTTAGTTTGATTTAAACAAATGTTAAATAAAACATCGTCATCTCTTCACTTAACCCTTTTTATTTGAATTTTCATCAACTTATATTCTTAACAAAATTCATCGTTTTCTTCTTTGAAATGATTTCAAATTTCCTTTTTCTATTCAAATTGAATTCTCATTTACAATCAACTTCAGTTAGCTTTGATTTCTAAAATTCACGCTTAACGAAATTAATTCGTTGATTCTCTCCTATCTATCCTAGATACCATCCGATGATGGATTCTAGATTCAAATCCTAAGGGAACTTATTGAAGAATAATTCTCGCAAACCTGGATTCGAAGACTTCTGAAGAACGGGGATTCCGAACAAAATTTTAAATCTCAAAATAAATTTTTATTTCCGCTGTATTAATTTCAAAAGAGTAATTTATATATTATTTCCAAAAAATTCCTTTCTGAAAATTTACTTTGAAATTATTTTCATTTTCAAAATTTTAAATTTCGAAAACTTTTTATTTTTGGAAATCGTTTTTTTTTTTTTTAGAGTCGATTCTATTTCAAACTCGATAAGCTACGCTTTGAATAAACCAAAGCTCTGATACCACTGTAACAACCCCGCCAATTTGACCGCTTCAAATTGGTATTTAAACCAACTTAAAACGTCCAAACTGACGGAGCGTATTTAGCTTACAGAGTTTAGAAACAGAATCAACACAGAGAATACAGAATAATAAATAATACAGTGTGAGATATAAAAAAAATAAAACTTTCATTTATAAATCATGATTTTTGAATACAAGGATTTTTCTACAGCGGAAAATAAAATATACTTTGAATACAAGAAAATCTTTACTGTATAAATCTTCAGAGCACGCCAGCTTGGAATCCCCATCTTCGTCGATCTTCGAATCCTGACTGAAATCTTTAAATCTGGAATGCTCAGGGTCTGACTCGAGCATTCCATGCAAAAAAACATAAAATACTCGAGTCAGGATTTATCATAGTTCACGTAAATTAACTTCAATGTAAATTGAAGTATAATAGAAATTCCTAACTTCCAAAATATACACAATTGTGATTGTTGTGTAGTATGTCTATATCAGTTCTATATCAGATTTGGTTTATGATTTTTAACAAGTACTGAACGGGGGCAAACAATGGTGCATAACCACTAAGTTTCGGGTTACCAAATATGTAGCAGAAATTTCAATAAGCATGGAAACCAGCAAGGCCCAGTATAGTATTTTTGCCAAAATGGTGCTGCATATATTAGTATTAACAAAAAGGTGGTGTACATGCTTCTGGTTTCAACACCAGACTATTTCCGCCCAAATGACAAACCGATTTTCAGTGTGTTGGCAAAAATGGAGTACCACAGTTTTTCAGGTAATTAATTAAAAAAAAAACGTAGGCAAGTGATCAACTAGATGGCAGCCGATAAATTATGGTCGAGTGAACAACTATGTGGCATTAGACAAAACATGGTAATACACAGAATGAATGTATTCAAAGTGCCGAAACAATGCAGGCTGAATGTATCTATATGGTTCGATGCAAACAGATGCACCCCAATGTATGTAAAACAGACATTTACATTTGTGGACAAATATGTGTACATTTAGCCTAATATCCAAACAACATGTGGCTGTTTTAAAAGCCATGATGTACATATAAAAATATTTCGTGTATGCAACAGTACCTATTTTTAAGGCATGATGTATAAAAACATGTCATGCATCAACAGTAGGCACCTTTTTAAAACCATGATGCTCATGTATAAAAATGCAACAGTGAACCCTTTATAAAAAGAAATGCAACAGCAAACCGTTTAAGGCCATGGATTTCATGTAAAAAGGAACAACAGCCAACCAGTTTAAACCCAACAACGGCAACTATATATCCTCATGTATCCAACGAATGGAGCAGCATAATGGGTGACCAAATGTGACAAAAATTGCAGCAAACAGTGGACCAAATTCAAGGGGTATTTTATTCCAACAAGACAGAAATAAAAGTCCTATTGGACCTTATGTAACTGGAAAAGAACTTCATGAGTAAGTGACCCTATGTGCTTCGTTTTTACATCATGCAGGCTTCCCGTACTATATGATATTTAAATCATTTGACCTTAAGTTTCAAATTTTTTTTTTTTTTTTTTTTTTTTTGGTGTAGGGTACCCTTTCTTTCAAACTGTTAAAACAACTACTGTCACAAGAATAGGCGAGATGCTAATCAAGAGTACAAAATCAAGGGCCATGTATTCCAAGCTACAAACAGGGTATAAGTTTAAAGAGCACTTGCAAATTGAGATTTTCTGGCAAAAACGTGTGTACATAAAGTTGAGCAATATTACTACTTAAAGGTGTGACACGGCCTTAACAAGTAAACAGCATTTCCAATGATAATAGCCATTCATAAATCCAAACAACCAGTTATTTCCCTAACATACATGCAATTTCAATTTGGCTTACAAATGAAAACATGTCCAAGCATGGTATGAGATTAAGGCATATAGTGACACAGTGGATCCATGCACACAGTGGATTTACAGCAATGAAATAGCATCTCAAGAGTGTGTATGTATGTCTGCCTTAGTATGGAGCTATAGAAAGTGTGTAATGTATTCATGTAAAGTGCATGTTGGAGTGAGTGCACACTACTTTCAGTTCTTGCATGTGTGATGTAAAATCTTGTGGGGTATGTATACGTTTTAGATATCAGAATAGCGCATAAATGTGCTTATATGTTCATTTTTATTGAAAGAATAAGCCGCTGCAAGGAGCAACAGTAGTCACCACATCGAAAAATATATATATATATATATATATATATTTGTTTTTACTTTTCACTGTTCAGACATGCCGGTTAATTGTAGAATTCTCAAGGAGAACATATCACATAGGTCCATGATCTCAACCCCCTTAGTATAAATTGAGATATGTGCTTATAAATCTCCTTTACTATTCTCAGTAAATCAACCCTACAATGTATTAATCCAAACAATAAACCTAATAATCTTTCCAGATTTCGCAAGTGATATGAGTTGAAATTTGACATTGGACCACAATACACTAGTCTCATAGAGCTTAGTAACCATAACCAGATTCATGTATTTCAGGAACTTTTCAACAAATTCGATGGTACTGGAAAGGAATAGATTTCGCATTTCAAAGTGTTGCCAGAAATTCAAACAATCAATTTGCAGATGCATATTAACGCAACAAATCAGACAGTCAATCACGCACAAACTAACCAACAAAGCACACACAATTTAACTATTATAGCTCAATTTAAAATCGAGTTGAAATTCACTTGAACAAATGATTAATCGTGAGTGATTTCTCACCTTAAATGGTCGGAGCAAGCAATTACAGTGGTGGTGCGAACATAGACTATTCTGGAAACCGAAAGGAAGTGCTGCAATGTTGGTCCTTGCGGTGGTGGCTGCAGCTAGCATCGGCTATGGCAGCTGATTCGAAAAGGATGGATTTTTAATTTAGGAATAGCAATCTCGGTTAGGGATTTGGGGAAACGATTTAATTTAGGGCCGAGGAGGGTGGCTTTGGATTTTCCGATCGCCAGAAGGAGGAGGAAGCCATCAATTTAGGGAAGAACGTAATTTGACTTGGGGAAAAAGGAATTAGTTTCAGTGGAGGCCATAAAAAGTTGAAAAGGGGAAGAATGGTTTTGCTGGAGAAATTTGGGAAGGAGCGGATTAATTTATAAAGGTGGAATCCGTGGGAGCCAAGTAAAAGAAATTCCGTGGCATCCAAGGAATTGAGATAGGCTAAATTTGGACGGGTGGTTTCTGAGTACGAACTTACTTGGTGCTGAGGAAAAAGAAAAATTTGTGAACCCTTAGTAAGTTAATTTCTACCGCAATTTACGTTACACATTTTATTTTGTTTTCATCACAACAAACTCCAACCGCTACGAAACTTAACGTGCTACTACGTTTTCACATTTTGAATCAAATAAAATTATTCTGGTTATAAACCGGCTTCATATGTATACAACGTTATTTTAATTTATTGGTTCACTGATCTTATTCTGTTAGTTCACTAGTAATTCCGTTCGTTTCCAAATTTTGAATCGTTACATTTAATTTCTTTATATGCACTCCAATACACACATATCTAAGCCATTACCCACATATCTAAACAAATGAAATCTCCAACGTCAATAACCAATTACATTCTTAAATCGAAGTTTAAATCCATTTTAAACATCAACAAAAAAAATCAATTTAAATTTTCAAAAATAAATATTTGATTTTCAATCAAACATCCTGAATTAATATTGAGTCCAATTCAACTTAGAATCATATATTCGATTTTCAATTTCTAATCAGAGTATTAATATAAAATTGATTATTCAAATTAAATCTATAATAAATCTCACATTCTAGTAGTTGAAATTTCTGGGTCGTTACAAAAATAGTCATATGTTGACGATGTTCATGTGTTGAAACTATTCATGTGTTGAGTAAAATATTTTAAAAATAAAATTTACATCTTCATCATATTTAAAATTAGAACTACTTCACGGTGGAGTCTAATTAAAATCAAACGATAGATACCATAGTTTTATAAAATATTTTACTTAACAAAAATAGTGATGTGTTGACAGTACTCATGTGTTGAGATTAGTCGTGCGTCGAAAGAAATATAGATTCATGTGTTGAATGGAATAAATATTCATTTGTTCAATAGAATAAAGAAGTGTTTGAAAAATATAAAGCCGTGTTGATTAGAGATGCGCTATTTTGGACGTGAACGATATTTATATCGATTTTATTTGTTTTATAATGAATATTGAAAAGTGATTTCAAAATTTAATATTTTGAAATGAAATTCAAATTAATTAGATTAAAATTGAAATTGAAATTTTATTGAATCAATTTGAAATGAATTCGAATCGAATAGAAAATGAATTCGATTGGAATTGAATAGAAAGTGAATTTGAATTCGAATTGAATAGAAATGAATTCAAATTGAATTAAATTGAAATTGAATTAAAAACGAATTGAAATCGTTTTGAATGAAATTTAAAATGAAAAATCAATTGGAAATGAATTCGAATTGAATTAAATAGAAGGTAAATTCAAATTGAATTGAATTGAAACGAATTAGAATTTGAATTGAATTGAAACGAATTTGAATTCGAATTAAATAAAATTGAAATGAATTCGAATTAAATTGAAATCAAATCGATTTGAAATTGAAGATGAAGTTGAAATTGTTTTTGAAACGAATTTAAAACGATTTATAAAATACGTTTTAAAAAGGAAATCGACATAATATATATATATATAATATATATATATATATATATATATATATATATATATATATATATATATATATATATATATAATGGCCTGAATAGAACGCGCCGCGCCGCGGCAGTTCGCGAATTTCGACCATTGACTTTGAATTGACGTTGCCGGAGATCCGACCGTCGGATTCTCCTAAAACCAGATCCGTTGGGTTCGTATCGAAAAGAGCTTTCCAATGAATATTAGAAATTTGAAATCTAACAGTGGGATGTGAAATTATGTCCAAATCAAATTTGGAAAAGGTCGTTGTAAGTGCAGTTCGATGGCTGTTGATGGAAATCGACTGTACGGGCCTTGATAAATTTTTTAAAAATATCAATAATTTGTGTAAAATCATAATATGTGAATTGGAAAGAACTGGGATGTAAAATTCCAAAATTGAAAAGATAAAAATAGATTTTTATCGAAATGAACTAGTTTTGAACTAGAATTAAAATCAATTTATTTTTGAAATTAATAAATTGAATTCGAAAGTGATTTTAAAAATAGTCAATATTCCTAATACGTGGATTGGACTGGAGTTGAATCGAAATTATCTTCGGAATATTTCGATGTTGGATTTCGTGACTATACAGATATTGTTATGGGAATTTGAAAGATATATTTTATATTGTTATTTCCAATACGATATTTGTTGGTTTTAGAATTTGATATTGAATATAAGCCGGTATATTTTCTATTCAGAGCCTTGTTTTTGATATCAAATGTGATTTGGGTTTATCATGAATCGTGTTTTAGATGACATTGGTTCTTTAACCCAGTTAAAGGCAGGACGTTGATTTTTGAAAAGATTAAAACTAAGTGGAGTTTTAATGAATCTTTAATTAGATCAAAAATGTGAATTGATAATTTAAATTATCAAATCTGAAAGGTGATCGAGAATGGAGTGCCACCAGTTTTGCTCCAAAGCGATAGTTAAATCTTTAATTAGATTTGAACGTGAAATGGTAAATAATTTTACCGATAACACCGTGGTGTTAGGAATGGAGTATCACCAGTTTTGCTCCATGGGATATATAGGTTGGTATTGGGAAATAAAATAAATAATTACTTCGGTGTGGTTCGCTAATCCCAACTAGTTTGAAATGATATCCAAAGGAAGATTAAAGAATAAATTTAGAAGAATTTATCTTGGATAAAATTAATGGGAACCTTTCCCTAAGAATGTGATTTTGTGAATAAAAGAATATTCTGAATAGGAATGAGGCGTTTGTTGTGTTTGTGTAACATTCGTTTATTATATACGTGGGTTATTCAGAAAGGCCGGGTTTATACCCCTTCTGAATAACCGATTCTACGAGATGTCGAAGATGAAGACGGTGGTTGAAGACCGGAAGTCTTCACATCGTTTCGGTGATTACTGATTATCTTGATTGGGCTGTACACCTAGGATGAGGGAAACAGTTGGTGATCGTCCAGACGTACTAAGAGATGGATGGATATGCGAGGAAAGTGCCTCCGGTTTCGTTCAGACCCAGAACGAACTTGTAAATGGATTGTATGTCTGACATTGGATTTTATTCCGTGTTGATTGATCTCTATTAAATATACATCTATTTGGCGGCGGAGAATTTATTCTCTTGCTTAACACCCTTATCTGAGACGTACGAGCTCAGAGGTTGTATATCGATGGACATCAGTCGCATGGAGTGAATTGCCAGTGTGGCACGCGTAAGTGGCAATTGATCAAGGCTTCTGTTGAAAAGCAAAGTCTTGTGGTTTATGATCAAAGCACGGCCTGTGTGGCGCAGCTTTGTGTATAGCGTGAATTCGCGAGCCTCACACCTTGGTATGAGTCAAAAACGAGATAGTGACTGCAGGGAGAGCACGACGTTTCTTTCTAGCTAAGGTGGTGTCAGTGACCTACCAGCCCTGACATTTATATACTTTTCACCTGTGTGGTTTTCGGATACGAGGCGCCTCGGATATAGGTCTGTAAGGACAGGGAAACATGTGTTCAGGAATAATTAATCCTCAAAAGTAAGAGAGGACCGGCCCTGAAGATCCAAGGATCATAGTGCGGTCCTGGGACATTTGATAGAGTGTCTCGAACGCGGAGAGGAGCTTGCCCCTTGCCTCGACTCATGACGGAAATCCAATTTCCAATACGTGATATTGCGGTTTTAATTGTAGAACTAGTACGGTGACATGATAGATGGTACCCATGCCGCCTATGATTGATATTTATGATTTGAATTGTTTTGACACTATACACCTATAATAGTATCAAATGATTTGTTTAAAACGTACCAAGCATGTTTGGCTATTATAAGGGAAAACCCTATCCTCCGGCTTGCGTTGCATTGTGTGATGGGACCTGGGTCTTATAATAGCTTCATTTTTCCAAAGAGCATTGCGTTGTTTTGTTATATGCACTAGTACTCTTGGGAGGAAACCCGTTCCGTGTTATACGGCGTGGTCCCTTGAATTACACTCTTTTAAAGTAAAGTTTTAAATAACTGTTTTAGTTCTCACACCAGTCACATGACTGACCTGGAGTTTATTGTTTTAACCTAAACTCTGGGTGCCCTTATTTTCGACACGGGTAGCTAGTAGTTTTGGTTTTGCAGATTTATATTCACAGGATCCTGATTTACAGCTGAAACGATGCTCGGAAAGCTCTGTATCCGTGTATTACTTTCAGTTGTGTTTTGTATATTTTTCCGCTGCTATGTAATTTATTGTAATCTCTGATATTTGTTGAATGTAATTTATTCATTTATACTCTGTATATTCTTGTATCTGATGGAATTGTTGTAATATACAATGAAATGTTCTTCCGTCTGCGTCCCGATTTGTCCTGTTCTCAAAACGATCAGGGGTTTCGAACGGTCTTTGTCGGTTTAACGATCGATTCAGATCGAGCGAAATTCCTTGCCGTTACAGTTGGTATCGGAGCTTTGGTTTACAGAGCTCGAGAACAAGACACATTAGAACCAAACGAAAGAATTCATCAGATATTGGATTAGTAATATCCAATTAGAATGACTCGTTAGAGATAGGATCAGTAGTATCCTAGAATGAGTGTGAAGAGTATATTTTTCAAATGAAAAAAATTTTGTTTTGAAAATTTAAATCGCTTTATACGTATTTGAATATTTATTTATTTTGAATTTGGACAATCGAGTATATAAAGATTTCGCGTATACGCGTCATGAACGTATAGTCGAAGTTTTAATATACTGGATAGATATAGAGTCACATTCTAGACACCCAGGGATAATTCTGATGATGTGGCCACATCATCAGTATTTATATTCGAGTGACGAAGGTGTGATATCTATATATTTCCATTAGATTGGTGTGAGAACCAAAACTAATATAGATAGATTTATTGTTGTGAATTGGCATCAAAAACGTGATTTTTGTATATGCATCAAAATTATGAATTTGAAACTCTAATTCACTAATTGATTGATGTTTGTGTTGGTTGTTTATTTGTTTGATGATTTTGAACCATTTAGCCTAATTGAATCACATATTGAATTGTATTGAAAATTGGTTGCATTTGCTTGCATATACATGTACTTACATTGAACAGGTCATAGCAAGGGGGCTAGAGCAGAGAATAAAATTTGTTTGCCCGACAAATAGGTACATGTTTACTATAATTTACTGTTTTGTTTGGGTGATGATGATTTTATGAGCCGATTGGCTAGACGCTTGGCTTTTTCTTTTTCTTTTTGAGATCAGAAGGCCTATATGGCAATTTCGGGATTTTCCCGTGGCTCCCGATGCAGGGGAGGTTATGGCGAAATTTTTCGAAAATTTAGGGTGTTAGCCAAATTTTTGAAGAATTTGAAAATTCTCAGAAACAGAAAAGTTGGAGAATGGAAGCCAGATTGAACGTAGAGTTGATTAATCAAACCACTTTCGACTTTGTTCCTTTTCGGGGACGAAAAGTTTTAAGTGGGGGAGATTGTAACAACCCGAAAATCTGGGCCAGTTTAAATTTTTTATTTTGGCAATTTTAGCGAATTTTGATTATTTAAAATGAATTATTTTAAATAAAATCGACGAGAAATTTATTTTGAATGGAATTCGAACGTATATATTATATACGTCGTCGTTAGGATATAATAATTATATATAATTATAAATAGAATTGAAAATGGCGCGGTAGTTCGATAATTCGATTTCAAACTTCAATTGAATGTACCGGGTGCAAAACAAACCGGATTTTAGTGAAACCAAAAATAATAGGATCTATTTGATGATATCATTCCAACGAATCCAACAAATCGAGACTTCATAACGGGAATCAAAAGATATGTCCAGTTGAAAATTCTGAATAGTCGCTATGGAATTCAGGCCCTTAGAAATGAGAATTTTGCAAACGACCACGGATTTCGACTGAACCACTTTTGTTGGATCCGTGATGTCAAGTTATTGCTAGATTCCAAATTTCATAATTTTTCGAATCAATATGTGAGCGTGGCAAAAGAAAACGTGTTTGACCAATTTCAGTTGATTTTAATCGACTGGAAAATGGCCATTTTTCCAACGGTCTCCGAATTTGACGGAACTAGTTTTGTTAGGACCGTATCGTCAATACGAAGCTAGAAAATATTTTTCTGGAATTTTTCTAGTTAGTACGTGACCCCAGTGAATTGAAATGCGTGTTCAAATTCAATATATAGAGTTATATTTTGATTTTAACAGAAACTGATCGAAACGGTCGAATCAGCTTACGATACATATACCATTGTGTTTGGAATGAGGGTAAAACGCTATGAACAACAGGCGGTGGGCCTCGTTTAGAGGTCGAAATTAAAAGTACCTTTTTGGAATTAAATAATTAAATAAAAAAATCACTCCTCTCCTTAACCGTTCAGGCCCCCCCTGATTACATTTCAAAGAAGAAAAAAAAAGGGGGAAACCCCAGTGGAGCCGTCGCTCCACCAGGCAGGGCGCCGCACCGCCCTAGGCCGCCGCCGCTCCTCCCCGAGCTCTGCCGCCTTCCTCTCCTCTTCTTCCTCCTCTTCCTCTCTTCTCCTCCGCAGCCAAGACCCCCAATTCCCCCCAAAATAGAACGCTCCCTCCTTACCTGCTAACCGCCACTGCTTCTTCTTCTTCCTCCACTCCTCCTCCCTTCGATTCCCCCTTCAGCCCACTGTAAGTTTAGTTCTTTTTTTTTAAAAATTTAAAGTAGTTAATAATATGATTTGTATATATGTTCTAGCGAAGAGAAGATAGGATCTTTATTTTAGAAAAGATTCGATTTTGAAAATAAAAAAGAATAAATTTTTAGAAGTGAAAAGAATAAATTTTTAAAAGAGAAAAGATCGGATTTTTAGAAGTATAAAGGATTGTTTTCCGAATTAGATAAAAAATGTGATTTTTATTCTATGTATAAAATATAATTTTTATATAGTAGAGAGTATAAAAATTAAATCTTTATATTTGAAAAGGCGAAATCTTTATATTTGAAAAGGCGAAATCTTTATATTTGAAAAGGCGAAATCTTTATTTATAACAAAGGCGAAATCTTTATTTATAACAAAGGCGAAATCTTTATATTTGAAATGGCAAAATCTTTATTTATAACGAAGGCGAAATCTTTATGTAGAGAATAGCATGATAAAAATAGAATTTTTATCTATATAATAGCGATGCAAAAATAGAATTTTTATCTATATAATAGCGATGTAAAAATAGAATTTTTATCTATATAATAGCGATGTAAAAATAGAATTTTTATCTATATAATAGCGATGCAAAAATAGAATTTTTATCTATATAATAGCGAAGTAAAAATTCAATTTTTATATATTGAATAGCAAAGTAAAAATTCGATTTTTATATATTGAATAGCAAAGAAAAAATTCGATTTTTATATATAATAGCGAAGTAAAAATTCGATTTTTATTTATTGAATAGCAAAGTAAAAATTCGATTTTTATATATTGAATAGCGAAGTAAAAATTCGAATTTTTATATATTGGATAGCAAAGTAAAAATTCGATTTTTATATATGTAGTGGCTACGGGCAACGAAAGTGACAATAGGCGAGAACAACGAGGACTTCTACATAAGAAGAGTCGTGGTATTGGATTAGCTATCGGTGAGAATTTCTCACTCTTCAATTTCTTTTTCTAGTTATATATATATAATAGGATGCAGACGGTGCTTAGTAGCACCCGACATCCGTCATCCACAGACCATGGATGGCTTATATGCTTGTTTGATGTGTGGTGAAATTTGTTTGTGTTGTTGATGTGAAATCCATAATAAAATGTAGATGGTTGAAATAAATTAATTATCGTTAAAAATATAATTTTTAACGTGAATATGAATATAGTGAAAGTGAATAAATAAATTTTTATAAACAGATCGGCCGATTTGTTTATATGCACTAATTTGACTAATATTGATTGGGATGATAAATTTCACACATCGCCCAACTGCACGAATAAAAATATGTGTTTGTTGATTTGAAACCCCACACGGGTGTTGGGATGATATTTGGCATACACTAATCCCAATTAATTAATTGTATGTCGATCGATTGGTCGACAGACTGTGTAAGCGTTGATTATTTATATTTGATGCTTATGCAGTTGTGTGGTGCACCTTGGATGATGGTTGATTGTTTATCATTGCTATTATATACATGTGTCGTATGGAATCCATATAATTAACATTATAAGGTGATTGATTGAGCCTCATTCCAATCGGGAAAATAATGAACATTATAAAAGAAAAATTCATGTGTTTAATATAAAAATAGTCATGTGTTGACGATGTTCATGTGTTGAAACTATTCATGTGTTGAGTAAAATATTTTAAAAATAAAATTTACATCTTCATCATATTTAAAATTAAAACTACTTCACGGTGGAGTCTAATTAAAATCAAACGATAGATACCATAGTTTTATAAAATATTTTACATAACAAAAATAGTGATGTGTTGACAGTACTCATGTGTTGAGATTAGTCGTGTGTAAAAAGAAATATAGATTCATGTGTTGAATGAAATAAATATTCATTTATTAAATAGAATAAAGAAGTGTTTGAAAAATATAAAGCCGTGTTGATTAGAGATGCGCTATTTTAAACGTGAACGATATTTATATCGATTTTATTCGTTTTATAATGAATATTGAAAAGTGATTTCAAAATTTAATATTTTGAAATGAAATTCAAATTAAATTAGATTAAAATTCAAATTGAAATTTTATTGAATCAATTTGAAATGAATTCAAATCGAATAGAAAATGAATTCGATTCGAATTGAACAGAAAGTGAATTTGAATTCGAATTGAATAGAAATGAATTCAAACTGAATTAAATTGAAATTGAATTAAAAACGAATTGAAATTGTTTTGAATGAAATTTAAAACGAACTGAAATTGAATTGAAATCAATTTGAAATGAATTCGAATTGAATTAAATAGCAGGTAAATTCAAATTGAATTGAATTGAAACGAATTAGAATTGAATTGAAACGAATTTGAATTCGAATTAAATAAAATTGAAATGAATTAGAATTAAATTGAAATCAAATTGATTTGAAATTGAAGATGAAGTTGAAATTGTTTTTGAAACAAATTTAAAACGATTTATAAAATATGTTTTAAAAGGAAATCGACGAAATATATATATATATATATATAATATATATTATATATATATAATGACCTGAATAGAACGCGCCGCGCCGCGGCAGTTCGCGAATTTCGACCATTGACTTCGAATTGACGTTGCGGGAGATCCAACCGTCGGATTCTCCTAAAACTGGAACCATTGGATTCATATCGAAATGAGCTTTCCAATGAATATTAGAAATTTTAAATCTAACGGTGGGATGTGGAATTATGTCCAAATCAAATTTGGAAAAGGTCGCTGTAAGTGCAGTTCGATGGCCGTTGATGGAAATCGACTGTACGGGCCTTGATAAAATTATTAAAAATATCAATAATTTGTGTAAAATCATAATATGTGATTTGGAAAGAACTGGGATGTAAAATTCCACATTTGAAAAGATAAAAATAGATTTTTATCGAAATGAACTAGTTTTGAACTAGAATTAAAATCAATTAATTTTTGAAATAAATAAATTGAATTCGAAAGTGATTTTAAAAATAGTCAATATTCCTAATACGTGGATTGGACTGGAGTTGAATCGAAATTATCTTCGGAATATTTCGATGTTGGATTTCGTGACTATACAGATATTGTTATGGGAATTTGAAAGATATATTTTATATCGTTATTTCCAATACCGTATTTGTTGGTTTCAGAATTTGATATTGAATATAAGCCGGTATATTTTCTATTCAGAGCCTTGTATTTAATATCAAATGTGATTTGGGTTTATCGTGAATCGTGTTTTAGATGACATTGGTTCTTTAACCCAGTTAAAGGCAGGACGTTGATTTTTGAAAAGATTAAAACTAAGTGGAGTTTTAATGAATCTTTAATTAGATTAAAAATGTGAATTGATAATTTAAATTATCAAATCTGAAAGGTGATCGAGAATGAAGTGCCACCAGTTTTGCTCCAAAGCGATAGTTAAATCTTTAATTAGATTTGAACGCGAAATGGTAATTAATTTTACCGATAACACCGTGGTGTTAGGAATGGAGTATCACCAGTTTTGCTCCATGGGATATATAGGTTGGGATTGGGAAATAAAATAAATAATTACTTCGGTGTGGTTCGCTAATCCCGACTAGTTTGAAATGATATCCAAAGGAAGATTAAAGAATAAATTTAGAAGAATTTATCTTGGATAAAATTAATGGGAACCTTTCCCTAAGAATGTGATTTTGTGAATAAAAGAATATTCTGAATAGGAATGAGGCGTTTGTTGTGTTTGTGTAACATTCGTTTATTATATACATGGGTTATACAGAAAGGCCGGGTTTATACCCATTCTGAATAACCGATTCGACGAGATGTCGTAGATGAAGAAGGTGGTTGACGGTCGGAAGTCTTCACATCATTTGGGTGATTACTGATGATCTTGATTGGGCTGTACACCCAGGATGAGGGAAACAGTTGGTGATGTTCCAGACGTTCTTGGAGATGGATGGATATGCAAGGAATGTGCCTCCGGTTTCGTTCAGACCCAGAACGAACTTGTAAATGGATTGTGTGTCTGACATTGGATTTTATTCCGTGTTGATTGATCTCTATTAAATATACATCTGTTTGGCGGCGGAGAATTTATTCTCTTGCTTAACGCCCTTCTCTGAGACGTACGAGCTCAGAGGTTGTATATCTATGGACATCAGTCGCATGGAGTGAATTGCCAGTGTGGTACGCGTAAGTGGCAATTGATCAAGGCTTCTGTTGAAAAGCAAAGTCTTGTGGTTGATGATCAAAGCACGGCCTGTGTCTCACAGCTTTGTGTATAGCGTAAATTCGCGAGCCTCACACCTCGGTATGAGTCAAAAACGGGATAGTGATTGCAGGGAGAGCACGACGTTTCTTTCTAGCTAAGGTGGTGTCAGTGACCTACCAGCCCTGACATTTATATACTTTTCACCTGTGTGGTTGTTGGATACGAGACGCCTCGGATATAGGTCTGTAAGGACCGGGAAACGTGTGTTCAGGAATAATTAATCCTCAAAAGTAAGAGAGGACCGGCCCTGAAGATCCAAGGATCAAGTGCGGTCCTGGGACATTTGATAGAGTGTCTCGAACGCGGAGAGGAGCTTGCCCCTTGCCTCGACTCATGACGGAAATCCAATTTCCAATACGTGATATTGCGGTTTTAATTTTAGAACTAGTACTACGACATGATAGATGGTACCCAATCGCTTATGATTGATATTTATGATTTGAATTGTTTTGACACTATACACCTATAATAGTATCAAATGATTTGTTTAAAACGTACCAAGCATGTTTGGCTATTATAAGGGAAAACCCTATCCTCCAGCTTGCGTTGCATTGTGTGATGGGACCTGGGTCTTATAATAGCTTCATTTTTTCAAAGAGCATTGTGTTGTTTTATTATATTTACTAGTATTCTTGGGAGGAAACTCGTTCCGTGTTATACGGCGTGGTCCCTTGAATTACTCTCTTTTAAAGTAAAGTTTTAAATAACTGTTTTAGTTCTCACACCAGTCACATGACTGACCTGGAGTTTATTGTTTTAACCTAAACTCTGGGTGCCCTTATTTTCAACTCGGGTAGCTAGTAGTTTTGGTTTTGCAGATTTATATTCACAGGAACCTGATTTACAACTGGAACGATGCTCGGAAAGCTCTGTATCCGTGTATTACATTCAGTTGTGTTTTGTATATTTTTCCGCTGCTATGTAATTTATTGTAATCTATGATATTTGTTGAACGTAATTTATTCATTTATACTCTGTATATTCTTGTATCTGATGGGATTGTTGTAGTATACAATGAAATGTTCTTCCGTCTGCGTCCCGATTTGTCCTGTTCTCAAAACGATCAGGGGTTTCGAACGGTCTTTGTCGGTTTAACGATCGATTCAGATCGAGCGAAATTCCTTGCCGTTACATTATTGCCTATGCTAATTAGTTCATTAACATGTTAATCAAATCATAATATTGATACTATTTGGGTTATGTTGATCTATATGACAAGTCACATATGCAAGTTTAGGTTGATTAGTCAAAGTTATGAACATATGCCATGCCATCTATTATGACATCTAGGATTGTGCTATGACATATGTGAAATTCTATGCTAGTTCACACCATCATTATGTTGCCTAAAACCCCCTATGCAAGTTCATACATAAATTTGGGTTATGATCATATCATGTAAATTGTGACATTTAACAAGTTGACACCATTAGATCCTTAACATGTGTAGTTTATGCAAGTTTCACCCCTATTATGATTAGATTCATTTTAATTGTCTATATGTTGTGATAATTTATTTTTGTGCTATAAGTTAGACTATTCGAGTCTAACCTATATTCTGCGTTGAATAAGCGAATGTATAAACGTGGCGTAGGGGTAATATTAAGGATTTAATATTAAGATGTTGGGGTGCAATTGATATGATTTTGCATGCCATGAATGGATGGCCATAATTGAGTCAATTATGGACATCATTAAAATTGGAAGTAATTAATAATTTGAATAGGGAATTATTAAAACTGGGGTAAAAGATTATAAGTGATAATCAATGCTTAGGACACGAGGTTGGACTCGTTTGTGACGTAAACCCGCCCGGACCCGCCCGACAAATCCAGTGGTCACAAATGTCAGCCCAATGTGAGAGATCCTAGGCCTAAACTAAAGCATAACAGTTGTAAAGACACGAGGTTAGACTCTTTTATGGTGTAAGACTGCCCGGACCCGCCCGGCAAATCCAGCTGCCATAAATGCCAGTCTAAAGTGAGAGGTCTTTATGAGGTTATGGCCTGAATGAATTAAGAAATACTTAACCAGATAAACATGTAAGGTGGGACATGGGGGTTAAGTAGGTGCCTTGGGTGGCATGAGGAATCTAGTGGGTGCCCTTAGTGGCATGTGAAATATGATTAGTAAGACTTAACCAAACACACATGTAAATGAACATGACTAAGAGGGTTAAGTGGGATATACTAATGGTGACAAGCTTAGGTGGGTAGCTTGTGGGGGCCCATTTCAACCAGTATCCCAAACGTATCTTTGTGGCTCGACCTAAGTCGAGGACGGGACACGCATGCTGGGTTTGACTATAAGAGGCCAAAACGGGGAGCGGTGGCAACGCAAGTCCAGCGGGTTTCATATGCGTGTGTGGACCCGGGCTGGTAGGTAAAACGTTGTTGCATCGTGTAGGTATAAGCCGTGCATTCTCAATTGTATCGGGTTGCCACTTTAGGGGAGTGATACACCCCACTGTGGGGCCAGCACGGGTATCTACGAGTAGGGAGCCGATCGAAAGTGGGTAGTGGGTACACCTAGTGGAGATAGGGGCAGACGGCACCTATGTAGTCAGCTAGGGGTACGCAAGGCTATTTATATAGTTTCTGTGTGAAGCAAGTGGGATCAACCTTTAGGGTGACTGGTGCGGTGCAGTGTAGTAATGTGCGGTACAGTGTAGTAATTATTCGTTAGTAATTAGGTATGCCTTTAACGTCATCTTTAACGTTATCTTTATCTTCTTTCCATACCCAATAGTTCATAGACATTTCCTTATTTTCCAGCTTATGCCTTAGTCTAGTTACTTTGATAATAGTATTGTTAGAATTATCATACTCGCCAGACTTTATGTCTGACCCCCTCCATTTCTATCCTTTTCCCCCTCCAGGTCCTCAGGTTGGGCCCAGCTCTAGTGGAGTTTGATTGGATTGCTTCATATCTCTTTGGGAAGCTTGGACCGTTGAAGTAAAGTCCAGCTTGTTATCTTCTTTAATGGCTATTTGTGTAATGGGATTATGTATTTTGTTTATGAAGATGGATATTGTACTTGACTCTGATTTATTGTTTTTAAGGTGTAATAAACATGTTTAATTTCCGCTGCAATAAAATGAAGTTTTAGATTTCCAAGTACTACTTATTATCTGTCTTGTTGTAACTTTTCTGTTCTATATTCACTTAAAACCTCCATGGAAGTTAATGCATTCCCTTTGTGAGTGACATTAATGGACGTGGGGTGTTACACGTGGTATCAGAGCTTAAGGTTACCAGAACAGATAATTTTTTTTCTAAAGTATTTTTGGAAGAAGTGTTTTCAAAAACATGTTTTAATGAAAAATTTAAAGAGGAAAGTTTTTAAGAAAAACATAATCCCCAATAGCCATATATCTTTATCTTTCGAATTCTCCA
Source organism: Allium sativum (assembly GCA_030737875.1). Lineage (NCBI taxonomy): Eukaryota > Viridiplantae > Streptophyta > Magnoliopsida > Asparagales > Amaryllidaceae > Allium > Allium sativum. Next base: position 441,095,579 of record CM060923.1, on the reverse strand, counting down.
TTTTGAATCTTTCCTTTTTCGTTTCAGCATGGCTGAAGATCTTAACCTACCTGACGGTGTAACGATACCAGGATGGTATAGGAAGTTATTAGAGGCTAGGGCCGCTGCAGGTTCAGCTAATGTTCCTCCACCACCAGTTGCACCCGTTCCTTCTCCTCCTCCTCGCGTGGATACTTTTGCAAAGACGTGCAAGGAATTTAAGGCTATGGGTGGAAAACCTTTTCAAGGGTCAGAAACGTTTGTGGAAGCTAGAGATTTGCTTAAGGAGGTGGAAGAATTGCTAGAAATCTTTGAAGTAGAAGAAGGGAGGAAAGTTCGTTTAGCAGCTTGGTTGATGAAGGGAGAGGCCTCGTATTGGTGGAAGGTCACTAATGGGGAGCATCCTGTTGATTCTTGGGCGGATTTCAGATGTAGGTTCAAGGCGAAGTTTCTCTCGAGGGCGGAAGAAAATCCATATATGGAAAGGTTCTTGACATTGAAGCAAGGAAGCTCATCAGTGAAAGAATATGTTAACAAATTTAATTAGTTAGCAAGGTTTGGCTTGGACTTAATGAACACGCCGGAGAAGAAGGCGCTGAGGTTCGTTAATGGCTTGAATGAACCATTGCAAGGGTTGGCTATGACCCACATCCCTATGAGGGTCACCTTTGAGAAGCTAGTAGAAATGGCGCTCATGCACGAGGAGAAAAGCGCTAATGCTAATAAGGCACCCGAGAAGAAAGGGGATCAGAAGCAACCACAACAGCAAAGCAAGAAGGGTGGTAAAGATAATAATGGCAAGGGAAAGAAGAAATGCTTTAACCATGGGACACCAGGCCATCTCAGCAAGGATTGCCGAAAGAAAAAGAAGACTGGCTGTTTTCATTGTGGTGAAGCGGGACATCTAGTAAAGGACTGCCCAAAGAAGGGGTAGAGGGCAGGGTCTACCTCTGGAGGACAGGTGCAGACTCTTATGGCACTAGGGCAGGCAAGGGGACAAGTTCAGGCTCTCGCGGTCCCACCGCTGCAAGAACGAGGTAGAACCATTTCTGTTGAAAGCTTAGTTTTTCTGTTTGATCATCCTGTTTGTACCTTATTTGACTCGGGCGCATCGCATTCGTTTATCTCTACATCATTAGTTGAATCACTACACTTAAACACCAGTTTAGTAGAGGATCCCCTAGTTGTTTCGAATCCAATTGGGGGCTCAGCTTATTTGTCCATGATGTATTTGGATTTGAAAATTTCTATACTTAGCGTTGAGTTTCGATGTGATGCTTATGTGTTGGGCTTCACGGGCTATGGGCTAATTTTAGGAATGGATTGGTTATCCAAAAATGGGGCCGTACTTGATTGTGAAAGGAGAGTAGTTAGGCTCATGACTCGCCTTGGCAACACTCTCGAAATCTTTTGTAATCCCATAGATTCCGTTATGCTAAGTTATTTAGAATCGCTTGACGCGTCGGTGGAAAATCTACGATCTATTAGATTGGTCCGAGAATATTCGGATGTGTTTGAGGAGGTGAAGGGCTTGCCTCCGAAGCGGGAGATAGATTCTCAAATATATCTTGTGGATAATGTGAAACCAGTATCTTTGCCGGTACGCCACATGGATCCACGTGAATGGAGGGAACTCGATAAGCAAGTGAAGGAGTTTCTTGAGAAGGGGTTCATAAGACGAAGTATATCGGAGTGGGGTGCTCCAGTAGTATTTGCCACGAAGGCGGATGGGTCCCTTAGACTTTGTGTGGACTATAGAGAACTTAATAAGCTTACTAAGAAGAATAGACACCCACTGCCGAGGATTGACGATCTCTTCGATCAGTTAGTTGGCGCCTTAGTGTTTTCACAGTTGGACTTAGCCACTGGTTTCCATCAGTTGAGAGTGGCTGAGGATAGCATTGACAAGACTGCCTTTAGGACTCCGGACGGTTTCTATGAATGGCTAGTGATGCCCTTCGGGTTGACAAACGCCCCAGCATACTTTGTTGATTTGATGAGTAGGGTGTTTAGGGAGTACCTTAACAAATTTGTGGTGGTCTTTGTAGACGACATCTTGGTCTTTTCTAAGGATGAAGAAGAGCATGCCCTACATCTTAGGGAAGTGTTGGAGACCCTACGAGCGCATAACCTTAAAGCTAAATTTTCTAAGTGTCACTTATGGAGGAAGGAAGTACGATTCTTAGGGCACGTGGTTTCCAAAGAAGGGATAGCAGTGGATCCCGCGAAGGTGGTGGCCATCCAAGATTGGAAGGTCCCTAAAAATGCTACCGAAGTAAGAAGTTTCTTGGGGTTGGCTGGCTACTACAGGAAGTTTATCAAAGACTTCGCAAAGACATCAGCTCCATTGACACGCTTGACGAAGAAGAACCTACTTTTCACATGGGACGTAGATTGTGATGATGTGTTCCAACGTTTGAAGAGAGCTTTGACCTTAGCCCAAGTTTTACTATTGCCAGACGGGAGTAAGCCATTTACTGTTTATACTGACGCTTGTGGGACAGGACTAGGCGCAGTCTTAATGCGAGAGGGTAGGGTAATAGCCTATGGTAGAAGGCAGTTGAGAGCGCATGAGAAAAATTACCCTACACATGACTTAGAATTGGCCGCTATTGTTTTCGCGCTTAAGTCTTGGCGTCATTATCTTCTTGGCGAGAGATTCGAATTATTCACCGACCACAAATCTTTAAAATACTTATTGTCTCAGAAGGACTTGAACTTAAGGCAGCAAAGGTGGATGGAGTTCTTAGCGTCCTACGACTTCGAAATAGCCTATACCCCTGGAAAGGATAACGTAGTGGCAGATGCCTTAAGTAGAAAAAGATTATCCTTAAGTCCTTTGTTTGTTGAGCGGCGAAGCTTAGAATTCATTTCGATGTTTTACTTTAGACCTTCCGTTGACTTTGTACCCGGTTTGCTAGCATCCTTGGAGGTCAGTCCTACGCTTTTGGGACAGATTGGGGAGGCCCAGCGAGACGACCCACAGTTGGTTGAGTTAGTAGAAAAGCTCAAAGGGGGGAGGGAGTCATCAAGCCATCTCCGTAGGTATACCCTAGATGATATGGGTTGGTTACATAGGGATGGTAGACTTTGTGTACTAAAAGATGATGACCTAAGGAAGACTATTCTTGACGAAGCACATCGTTCGAAGATGACCATTCATCCCGACGGGGACAAGATGTACAAAGACATGAAGCGAGTTTTCTTTTGGGCCGGTATGAAGAGGGACGTGGCCGATTATGTCGCTAGATGCTTGGTGTGCTAACAAGTAAAAGCGGAGCAAAAGAAACCCGGTGGGTTGCTTCACCCATTGGAGGTTCCACTATGGAAGTGGGAAAGTGTCTCGATGGACTTTGTGGATGGATTACCGTGATCAAGGAAGGGTAATACGGGGATTTGGTTTATAGTAGATAGACTTACTAAGAGCGCCCATTTTATTCCCGTAAAGAGTAAGAGGACTGCTCCATGGTTAGCTTCTGTATATGTCCGAGAAATAGTTCGGTTGCACGGTGTTCCTTCTAGCATAGTGAGCGACCGCGATCCTATTTTCACTAGCGAATTTTGGAGAAGCTTACAAGAGGCGGTAGGGGCTCAGTTATTTTTGAGCACCGCATATCATCCTCAGACGGACGACCAAACCGAGAGGGTGAATCATATTCTAGAGGACCTATTGAGGCTATGTATCCTAGACTTTGGGGGTACATGGGAAGAGCATCTTCCATTAGTGGAGTTCGCATATAATAATAGCTTTCAGTCTAGCATTGGCATGGCACCTTTCGAAGCTCTTTATGGACGACCTTGTCGTTCACCTACATGTTGGTGGGAATCTATGGACAAGATCTTACTTGGGCCCGATATGATTAGAGAGACTTCGGAGAAGATCGACTTGATTCGAAGGAGGATGAAAGCAGCGCAAGATAGGCAGAAATCTTATGCGCATAAGAGGAGGACAGATCTCGAGTTTAAAGTTGGGGACATGGTCTTTGTCAAAGTGTCTCCATTACGAAACGTAGTTCGCTTTGGGTCCGTTGGGAAGTTAGCACCAAGGTTTGTAGGGTCGTTTCCAATTAAGGAGAAGATTGGACATATGGCTTATAGAGTAGAGTTGCCAGAGAGACTTAGTGGTGTACATGACGTATTCCATGTATCACATTTGAGGAAGTACTTGCACGAGACCACAGAGGTGATAGAGCCGAACTTTCTTAGAGAGGTGGAGATAGAGTATGATGCGATGATTCGACGAGCTCCTACGCGCATTCTTGGGTCAGAGATTAAGAAGATGAGAAATCGAGAGGTCAGACTAGTCAAAGTGCAATGGGGAGATGATGAGAGCAACGCTACTTGGGAGACAGAAGAGAAGATGCGTTCGTGATACCCTTTTCTTTTTGAGGGTATATCTTTTAATTTCTCCTTTATCGCTTAGCTTGTACTTATCTTATCTTTAGTATATCCTCTCGATAGTATCTTTGACCTTTAGTTAGGATAATGCTATGGTTGAAACATGTGTTTGAGACATGTTATTATGATGGATGCAAAGTGGATGCAAGTGTTTGCTAGTGGTTGCTCGTGGACGCATATACACACACTGTTAGGCACAAGATCGGCTCAATCACTTCATATTGCATATTGCATATAAATGGATTTATTTAGTAAAATGGATGTATAAGGATTTGTTTTTATCATATGGATGTTGCACTCTGATGATGATTGTGCACGCATATAGAAATAATATGTAGCATTAAGGAACTTTTGCATACATAATGGACGCATGGCACTATCATGTTTTGCATTAAGGAGGTCAACTGAATCAGTGGACCGCCTGATTTTGCATTAGATATGGACATATACACACACTGTGCATTTAAACATGAAAGCATTAGATGTAACACCCCACACCCGCTAAGGTCACTCACTAAGGGAATGCCTTAACTTCGGTGGAGTATTTTAAGTGAATATAGAACAGAAAAATTACAACAGACAGATATAAGTAATACTTGAAATTTAAAAACATCATTTCATTGCAGCAGAAGGTAAACATGTTTGGTTACATATCAAAAACCAACAAGAGTAAAGTACAAAATATCCATCTCGTTAAAACATAATTACATAATCCCACTACATACTAATAGCCATAATAGAAAGGATAACCGAGCTTTACTTCAAGAGTTCAAGCTCCAAAAGATAGATAAAGCAATCTGAATCAAAGCCCACTAGTGCTAGGCCCACTCTGTTAACCTGAGGGTTGGGAAAAATATAAAAACAACGGGGTCAGACATAAGTCTGAGTGAGCCATATAACTTTAACAATACAATCATTAAAGTAATTAGGGTATGATATAAACCTGGTACGGTACGACTGGGGATAAATGACTACACTAAGCAGCCAACTAGACTTAGGATGAACTAAGATAACGGTAAAGACGCGCCTATCCACCCAAGGATAAATACTACACTGCACCCCCCAGATCTACCCACCCAAGGGTAAATTTCTAACTGCACCACACCAGTCATTCCTACTTAATGGTTGATCCCTCCTAAGGACTTAGAAAAATTTACCCAGTAGTTTCGTGTACCCCTAGCTGACTACATAGGTGCCGTCTGCCCCTATCTCCACTAGGTGTACCCTGTACTTAGTAATCTTAATAGTAGTCTCTTATACCCCTAGCTGACTACATAGGTGCCGTCTTCCCCTATCTCCAATAGGTGTACCCACTACTCCCATTCGATCGGCTCCCTAACGTAGATACCCGTGCTGGCCCCACAGTGGGGTGTATCACTCCCCAAAGTGGCAACCTGATACAATCAATCGTGCACGGCTTATACCTACACGATGCAACAACGTCTTACCTACCAGCCCGGGTCCACACACGCATATGAAACCCGTTGGACTTTCGTTTCCACCACTAACCCGTTTTTGGCCTCTTATAGTCAAACCCAGTACGCGTGTCCCGTCCTCGACATGGGTCGAACCCAATAAGATACATATGGGTTACTGGTTGAAATGGGCCCCCACAAGCTACCCACCTAAGCTTGTCATTTTATCTAGTGCATCCCACTTAACCCTTTTCTAATAATCATGTCCACTTACATGTTTAAGGTTTGGTTAAGTCATCTAATCATATTTCAATTGCCACTCAAGGCATCCACTAGATTTCCTCATGCCACCCAAGGCACTTACTTGATTTCCACATGCCACCCAAGGCGCTTACTTAACCCTTTAATCATGTTTGATTACATGTTCCACTTTGGTTAAGTATTCTAATCTTATCTTCTATTGCCACCCAAGGCAACCATTAGATTTTCCCCATGCCACCCAAGGCACTTACTTAACCCTTTAATCAAGTTTAATTACATGTTCCACTTTGGTTAAGTATTCTAATCGTATTTTCTATTGCCACCCAAGGCAACCATTAGATTTTCCCCATGCCACCCAAGGCACTTACTTAACCCTTTAATCATGTTTAATTACATGTTCCACTTTTGTTAAGTATTCTAATCGTATTTTCTATTGCCACCCAAGGCAACCATTAGATTTTCCCCATGCCACCCAAGGCACTTACTTAACCCTTTAATCATGTTTAATTACATGTTCCACTTTGATTAAGTATTCTAATCGTATTTTCTATTGCCACCCAAGGCAACCACTAGGTTTTTCCACATGCCACCCAAGGCACTTACTGGATTTCCACATGCCACCCAAGGCACCCACTTAACCCCTCATGCCCCACTACATGCTTATCTGGTTAAGTGTTTCTTAATTGATTAAGAACGTAACCGTTGTAAAGACCTCTCACATTAGACTATCTTTTATGGCAGCTGGATTTGCCGGTCGGTTCCGGGCAGCCTTACGCCATAACCGAGTCTAACCTCGTGTCTTTACACTTGTCACGTATTTAGTTTGTGCCTAAGACCTCTCACATTGGGCCAATCATTTGTAGCCACTGGATTTGCCGGTCGGTTCCGGGCAGTCTTATGCTACAAAAGGGTCCAACCTCGTGTCTTAGTCGATTAATTACACCTAATTAATCACCCCCATAATTTGTATTAATTATCCCTAATTAATTACAAATTTAACGATGTACATAATTGACTCAATTATGTCCATCCACTTTATGGTATGCATAATCATACCAACTTCATTTCATTAACATGAATATTAACCCCAACGTTCCCCACGTAATTCGCTAACATGACATACTTAAAAGGGAAGATTCATCACACATACAATGGGTTCAACTTTCATAACATTAGCATCAACATGGGTTTAAAAGGTGTCAACATGCATATAGCATCAAACCCAACTAGCATAAATAATCAACCCAAACTTGCATGAATCACATATGTCATAAAGAGGTTAACTTGCATAGGTTACTTATGTCATCCAAAGGGGTAAACTTGCATATGTATGTATGACATACAAAGGGGTTAACTTGCATATGTATGCATATCATACAAAGGTGTAAACTTGTACATGTTACTTGCATATAATCAAACACCAAACTTGCATAACATGTCATATATGAACTTACATATAATCAAACACCAACTTGCATACATATCATATATGAACTTGCATATAATCAAACACCAAACTTGCATAACATATCATGTATGAACTTGCATATAATCATACACCAAACTTGCATAACATATCATGTATGAACTTGCATATAATCATAAACTTGCATAACATATCATGTATGAACTTGCATATAATCATACACCAAACTTGCATAATCTTGGTGTCATAATGGATCAATGTTTATCATAGCAGTTTGCATAACTAGCATCATGAACACATAGCCTAACACTTGCATAACTTGCATAACATCATGATCATATAGCATATAGCTTGCATAACTTGCATAACATCATGAACATGTAGCATATGACTTGCATAACTTGCATAACATCATGAACATGTAGCATATGACTTGCATAACTTGCATAACATCATGATCACATATCACATAACTTGCATAACTTGCATAACATCACAAACACATAGCATATGATAACATAATCTTGCACTGATCCACATTCATAGCCATAACCTCATTATATCCTATCATAATCATTTCAACAATTGGTTATTAAGGCTACAGAAAACTCACAACTTGTTGATTAGCACTCCTAAGAAGAAGATTAAGTTGCTAGAGTTGATTAGAAGTTGATTTGAGAAGCTATCTTCCTCTTTAATTTGATGGAGGCTCCTTCAAGTTGCATTTTGACGGCATAACGACGTTGTCTCCAATTTTAGTATGAATTAGGGTAGTCTTAGGGTGTATTTATAGAGTAGTTAAGTGTTTTAGGCCATTAGATTAACCCTAAATCAGATTATAGCCGTCAGATCTCGTCCTAGCCACCAAAACACAGCCCAAAAGCCAAACCGATGCACCCAGGTCACCTGGGCTCGACCAGGGAGGTCGACCCCCAGGTCGACACTAGGGTCGACACCCTAGTCGACCTAGTGGGCAGGTCGACACCCCTGTCGACCCCCAGGTCGACTCTCTGAGTCTGGCGTGAATTTTCCCGCCACTTCTGAAATTTGAAATCTGTTTCGTTTTCTGATTTTTCGTGAAACTTCTAAAGGCCCTATCTCGGACATACGGACTCCGATTCACGAAATTTCGGACTCTATTTCGCGTATTTTTCCGAGACGAACGCAATGGCATATCCCATTTCCCCTGATTCAGATTTTAAAATTTAATTCTGCCCTGTTTTATATTATAGCAAGTTATTCAACATACGGGGTGTTACATTCTCCCCTACTTAAAGGATTTCGTCCCCGAAATCTCTAAGTCAAGAAGAACGTATCCTACCATCCAAACAACCATCTACTCAAACTATCAAACACTGGCATCCATTGTCCTTAAAATTTCTAATGCTGTATGAACATATGCAAAGAGTGTGTGTATATGTTCCCTGTCTAATGCAAAATTAGGCGGTCTACCGATTCAGTTGACCTCCTTAATGCAAACCATGATAGTGCCATGCATCCAATATGTATGCGAAAGAACCTTATTGACACATACTATTTCTACATGAGTGCACAATAATTCACCAAAATGCATCATCCATATGATAGCACAACCATTATACATCCATTAATATAGCTACCTACACATAATTATATGCAATATGCAATATGAAGTGATTGAGCCGATCTAGTGCCTAGAGTGTGTGTATATGCATCCACGAGCAACCACTAGCAACCACTTGCATCCACTCGCATCCATCAATCATAACATGTCTCAAACACATGTTTCAACCATAGGTTTACCCTATCTAAAGGTCAAAGACACTAATGAGAGGACATACTAAAGATAAGATAAGTACTAGACAAACGATAAAGGGGAAGTTAAAAGACATACCCTCAAAAAGGAATGGGTACAATGAACGCATCTTCGCTTCTGTCTCCCTAGTAGCATTGCTCTCATCTTCTCCCCGTTACTCTTTGACTAGTCGAACCTCTCTGTTTCTCAACTTCCTAATCTCTGACCCAAGGATGCGGGTAGGAGCTCGTCGAATAGTCGGATCACGCTCTACCTCCACCTCTCTAAGCAAGCTCGGCTCTACCACCTCTACGGTCTCATGTAGGCACTTCCTCAAATGTGACATATGGAATACGTCATGTTCCCCATGCAACTGAATTATCTCTCGAAGATAAACCGAAGCTAGCCATGGAGCAGTCCTCTTGCTCTTCATGGGTATGAAATGGGCACTCTTAGTAAGTCTGTCTACCACAACCCAAATTCCCGTGTTACCCTTCTTCGACCTAGGTAACCCATCAACAAAATCCATCGAGACGCCATCCAACTTCCATTGCGGAACTTCCAATGGGTGAAGCAACCCACCAGGTTTCTTTTGCTCCGCTTTCACTTGTTGGCACACTAAGCATCTAGCGACATACTCGGCCACATCTTTCTTCATACCGGCCCAAAAGAAAACTCGCTTCATGTCTTGGTACATCTTGTCCCCACCGGGATGAATGGTCATCTTCGAACGATGCGCATCATAAAGTATAGCCTTCCTCAAACCCTCGTCTTGCGGTACACAAAGTCTACCGTCTCTACGTAACCACCCCCTATCGTATAGGGAGTACCTACTCAAATGGCTGGACGATTCCCCCTATTGAGCCTCTCTACTAACTCAACCAACTGTGGGTCGTCCCGCTGTGCCTCGCCAAGCCGTCCCAAAAGAGTAGGTCTGACCTCTAAGGATGCTAGCAAACCGGGTACAAAGTCAATGGAAAGTCTAAAATCAAACATCGAGATAAATTCCAAGCTTCGTCGATCCACGAACAATGGACTCAAGGACAACCTTTTTCTGCTCAAGGCGTCCGCCACCACGTTACCCTTGCCAGGGGTATACGCTATCTCGAAATCATAGGATGCTAAGAATTCCATCCACCTTTGTTGTCTTAAGACTATGCGCTCGCTGAATCCCCAACACTTCCCTAAGATGTAAGGCATGCTTTTCTTCACTTCTAGAGAAAACCAGGATATTCTCCCATGCAAAAATCTTCACAACTATCCATCTCTCACGCAGACCATCCTAGTCGAACTCGACATCCCCCAAGTGCAAGCCCCAAAGGCCTAAACCAATATCAGACAAACACCCATGGGATACCTCCTTACAATTCAGACGACCTACGTGAGATGATACTAGTAAAACGGCTAAATAATTAAGCACTTATCCAACTCTGGATGTCCTTGCCAGTCTCGTTCCAAAACCACCGTTGATCAAATAACTGGCTTTGCTTAACATACATATGAAAACTTATTTCGCTCTTAGAAAAGACCAAGATGTCATCCACAAAGACCACTACGAAGTTATTTAGGTACTCCCTGAACACCCTACTCATCAAATCAACAAAGTATGCGGGGCGTTCGTCAAACCAAATGGCATCACAAGCCACTCCTAGAAACCATCCGGAGTCCTAAAGGCGGTCTTCTCTATACTATCCTCAGTCACTCCCAACTGATGAAACCCCGTGGCCAAGTCCAACTGCGAAAACACTGAGGCGCCAACCAATCTGATCAAAGAGATCCTCAATCCTCGGCAATGGGTGTCAATTCTTCTTTGTGAGCTTGTTGGGTTCTCTATAGTCTACACAAAGTCTGAGGGACCCATCCGCCTTCGTGGCAAAAACTACTGGAGCACCCCACTCCGATATACTTCGTCTTATGAACCCCTTCTCAAGCAACTCCCCTACTTGCTTATGGAGTTCCCTCCTCTCACGAGGAGCCATGTGGCGCACTGGTAAAGATACTGGCTTAGCATTGTCCACCAGATATATTCGGAAGTCTATCTCCCACCTCAGAGGTAAGCCCTTCACCTCCTCAAACACATCCGAGTATTCCCGGACCACTCTAACAGATCGCAAACTCTCGACTGAAGTGTCAAGCGATTCAAGATAACTTAGCATAACAGAATCTATGGGATTATTAGAGGTCTCGAGAGTGTTCCCCAAGCAGGTCATGAGCCTAACAACTCTCCTTTCGCAATCAAGGACGGCACCATTACTGGATAACCAGTCCATGCCCAAATTCAACCCATAGCCCGTGAAGCCCAAAAGCATTACATCTAAACTCAACGCTAAGCATATAAATCTTCAAACCCAAACATGTCATGGACAAATAAGTGGAGCCCCCAATTGGGTTTGAAACAACCAAGGGATCATCTACTAGACTGGTGTCTAAGTGCAGTGACTCAACTAATGATGATGAGATAAATGAATGCGATGCGCCAAAGTTGAATAAAGTTCAAACAGGATAATCGAGAGAACCAAATTTCAACCTAGACGATCCTACCCCTATCAGGTATACCGGCCGTGAGGGAATACATCTACCCTCCAAAAGATCCTGTACTTTGTCCTTACCTCTTTGGATAATCCCAATATGTTGTCCTATTTCTCCAAAACAACTAGCCTTCTCCTTCACATTCTCCTTCCATGACCTCCCACCACGATCAGGTTTCGTCCTTTATTTACCTAATAGCTATTTGAACCTTCCTCCCTCGTCCATCTTAAAGGTACCCATATGCCCTCCACCTCCTTGGACTACCTTCTTAGCCCGACAAACTACTTAGTCCCTTGAAGTGGTTCTTCTGTCCTTCATACGGAAGTCCTTATTTATCTTAAAAAGACATCTATACGCGGAGGGGAAATTCAAAAAGAGAAAGAGGAAGAGATTCAAAACGGAGAATCCGAAGGATAAAGATATGGCTATTGGGGATTATGCTTTTCTTTCAAAAACTTTTCTCTTAAAAGACATGTTTTTGAAAATACTTCTTCCAAAAATGATTTTACAAAAATAGTTTTCTAAAAATTTTATCTGTTCTGGTAACCTTGAGCTCTGATACCACGTGTAACACCCCACACCCGCTAAGGTCACTCACTAAGGGAATGCCTTAACTTCGGTGGAGTATTTTAAGTGAATATAGAACAGAAAAATTACAACAGACAGATATAAGTAATACTTGAAATTTAAAAACATCATTTCATTGCAGCAGAAGGTAAACATGTTTGGTTACATATCAAAAACCAACAAGAGTCAAGTACAAAATATCCATCTCGTTAAAACATAAGTACATAATCCCACTACATATTAATAGCCATAATAGAAAGGATAACCGAGCTTTACTTCAAGAATCCAAGCTCCAAAAGATAGATAAAGCAATCTGAATCAAAGCCCACTAGTGCTAGGCCCACTCTGATAACCTGAGAGTTGGGAAAAATATAAAAACAACGGGGTCAGACATAAGTCTGAGTGAGCCCTATAACTTTAACAATACAATCATTAAAGTAATTAGGGTATGATATAAACCTGGTATGGTACGACTGGGGATAAATGACTACACTAAGCAGCCAACTAGACTTAGGATGAACTAAGATAACGGTAAAGACGCGCCTATCCACCCAAGGATAATTACTACACTGCACCCCCCAGATCTACCCACCCAAGGGTAAATTTCTAACTGCACCACACCAGTCTTCCTACTAAAAGGTTGATCCCTCCCAAGGACTTAGAAAAAATTACCCAGTAGTTTCGCGTACCCTTAGCTGACTACATAGGTGCCGTCTGCCCCTATCTCCACTAGGTGTACCCTGTACTTAGTAATCTTAATAGTAGTCTCTTGTACCCCTAGCTGACTAAATAGGTGTCGTCTGCCCCTATCTCCACTAGGTGTACCCACTACTCCCATTCGATCGGCTCCCTAACGTAGATACCCGTGCTGGCCCCACAGTGGGGTGTATCACTCCCCAAAGTGGCAACCCGATACAATCAATGGTGCACGGCTTATACCTACACGATGCAACAACGTCTTACCTACCATCCCGGGTCCACACACGCATATGAAACCGTTGGACTTGCGTTGCCACCGCTAACCCGTTTTTGGCCTCTTATAGTCAAATCCAGTACGTGTGTCCCGTCCTCGACATGGGTCGAGCCCAATAAGATACATATGGGTTACTGGTTGAAATGGGCCCCCACAAGCTACCCACCTAAGCTTGTCATTTTATCTAGTGCATCCCACTTAACCCTTTTCTAATAATCATGTCCACTTACATGTTTAAGGTTTGGTTAAGTCATCTAATCATATTTCAATTGCCACTCAAGGCACCTGCTAGATTTCCTCATGCCACCCAAGGCACTTACTTGATTTCCACATGCCACCCAAGGCACTTACTTAACCCTTTAATCATGTTTGATTACATGTTCCACTTTGGTTAAGTATTCTAATCTTATCTTCTATTGCCACCCAAGGCAACCATTAGATATTCCCCATGCCACGCAAGGCACTTACTTAACCCTTTAATCATGTTTAATTACATGATCCACTTTGGTTAAGTATTCTAATCGTATTTTCTTTTGCCACCCAAGGCAACCATTAGATTTTCCCCATGCCACCCAAGGCACTTACTTAACCCTTTAATCATGTTTAATAACATGTTCCACTTTGGTTAAGTATTCTAATCGTATTTTCTATTGCCACCCAAGGCAACCATTAGATTTTCCCCATGCCACCCAAGGCACTTACTTAACCCTTTAATCATGTTTAATTACATGTTCCACTTTGGTTAAGTATTCTAATCGTATTTTCTATTGCCACCTAAGGCAACCACTAGGTTTTTCCATATGCCACCCAAGGCACTTACTGGATTTCCACATGCCACCCAAGGCACCCACTTAACCCCTCATGCCCCACTACATGCTTATCTGGTTAAGTGTTTCTTAATTGATTAAGAACGTAACCGTTGTAAAGACCTCTCACATTAGACTATCTTTTATGGCAGCTGGATTTGCCGGTCGGTTCCGGGCAGCCTTACGCCATAACCGAGTCTAACCTCGTGTCTTTACACTTGTCACGTATTTAGTTTGTGCCTAAGACCTCTCACATTGGGCCAATCATTTGTAGCCGCTGGATTTGCCGGTCGGTTCCGGGCAGTCTTATGCTACAAAAGGGTCCAACCTCGTGTCTTAGTCGATTAATTACACCTAATTAATCACCCCCATAATTTGTATTAATTATCCCTTATTAATTACAAATTTAACGATGTATATAATTGACTCAATTATGTCCATCCACTTTATGGTATGTGTTAGATCAAAATTTGGACTAACACCCAAATTGTTCTGAATCTTATAGAGTTTCAACTGAAGAATGAGGAAAAAGAAAATAACACACAAAATTTATAGTGGTTCGGCGTTAACGAGCCTACGTCCACTTTATATATTATTGATTATACTTTGAATGTCGGTACAATCAAGGATTTCTCTCTAGCTAACTTTTACAATTATTATTTCTCTCAGTAATTAAGTAGCTTGACAATAATGGCGGATTCAGTACTCAGTATTGCCAAAAAGATCGCAAAAAATGCCAAGCTCCGGGCTATTTATAGCTGATTTTGTCAGGCGGGTCGTGGTAACACGTGGCACGAATCCCGAGAACGTCGGATCGCATCGCCACCGTCGAGGAAATAGTCAAATTAGCCGTTGTGGACAGGTGTCGTGATCCCCTTGAAAATCGGATCGTGCAGATGGGGAGAATCAGTCAAAATGACGATTAGGGACACGTGTCGCTAGATCCGTGCATCTCGGATCGCTGAGGACTAGCTCATGCTTGAACGAGTCAGAGGGTTCGCCATGAATCAAGGGATCGGATCGGTCTAATCTGGGCAACAATATAGGTTCGGATCGAGTCGCATAGAGGTTTTGCTCCGCTGATGGAATGGGGGCGATCCGTCGAGACGCGATCCGATGGTGGGTGAGTCGATAGTGTGCGATCCGTTCCTTCATGTTCTTCGAGAACGTGGTTTCATGCTTTCCTCTTATGAATGATCCTGGGTGGCTTGGTCAAAAAGCTAGCCAACATTTTGCCCCCTCGAAGTATGTTTTATCGATGATGGAACGTGCTTCGAAACTATAGAATCGTCTTTTCACAGTGAGTCGCGAATCAGTGAACAATTCTCTTTCTGGGATTTTTCAGATTCTTCATTACTGAATTTATCGATTCGGATCGCGGGCTCGAGTCGTAGTTCGTTAGCACGACATTCGTTTCGTTCTTTGGTGTGCACTTGGGCCTCGGAATGAAACGGGCTCCTCCTCGAATCGTGGTGGGCTTTTGGTTCGCGGCCCGCCTATTTTCGTGGATCGAATAGGACAAAGAAGGGGAGACAAACGGTCGCCCTTTTGCCTTTATAAGTCGACCCCCCCTCTTCACTTTCTTCCTTCTTTTTTCTGTCGTATCGTTTCGCCTGCATTGTTGAGGAACGAAACCTAGTTTTTCAAACCTTCAAAAATCCGACCACTTTCCCAATTTTTAGAAAGGTAATTCCACCGAAATCACCCTTATTCATAAGCGCTGTTGTTTTATGAATTTTTTCGACTGGTTTGAGGGAGAAACGATGGAATTTTGCGATTTTCTGGGGGAACCAGCGAGGCGCCATGGCTGATGGACGTAGAGGTTGGAGTTCGGAAATGAGAAGGAGAGGAGGAAGACGAAGGAGGAAGGAGAAGAGGGAAGGTCGGTTCGGATCGTGGGCAAGGAGAGGAAAGGAAGAGGATGAAGGCGAGTGGCGAGACGGAGGGTCATGGTGACGGCAGAAGCGCGTATCGTGGGGGGCTGCAACGATTTGGCAAAGACCCCGATCACTTAATTTCACGATCCGTGAAGGGGCGATCCCTTTGCCCTGCGATTCGAAGGGGGCGATCCCTCTACCCTGGATCCGAAGGAGAGCGATCCCTCTACATGGCGATCCGACTTGTAGTTCACGATCCAAAGAAATTTCAAACTTTAAACGATGCCTTGTCACCATAAAATTCTGAACAGTTAGGCTAGGGCCTTGATGTTGGACTTTCTGGACTGAATGACCACATGACTGCATATGACGACTAATATTTTGATGATCTTGATAGCTTTCACGCTTTATTTTTAATGCACACACAAGCACACACACCGGCACTTGCACACACGGGGGACGGGTAGTATTAATCTCATTGTTCATGTTTTCTCGTCCTAGCAGTAATGTCGAATAATCTATCTTCTTCAAGATCCGCAACAGAAGCGGAATCCGAGGTTCCTGAGCAATACAACCCCGAGATTTCTCCAATTAATCCAGGAGGTGAAGATTCTGGATTTGAGTATAAGGCCACGGAATTAGATCCGTCCGAAAGTACTTCATCTAGCGAAGAGTCTGAGATAGATGGGCGAGCTCCCGACGAGATTCCTGGCGCGCTCGGAATAGATAAATTTTTTGATTCTTTAGCATCTAAGCTCGACGACATAAAGCTTAAAAGAATCTGCTTGAGACATGGGATTCCTTGGGATGATGTCTTGACACCCGGAAGCGAAGATAGACCCCACCTAGCTCCGGAAGGTTATATGGCAATCAGTCGAACCATGTGCTTGGTAGGAGCCATTCCTCCGTTTCCTCCGATCGCCATCGAAACTTTAAGATGACTGGGTATTGCTCCGATGCAGCTTCATCCTAACGCCTACGCATCTCTATACACCTTATATGTTGCATACGCGGAGATCCTACACGCCGAACTTAAATTCAGAGATTTGGCATTCTTCTTTCTTTTCAAGCACCGTTCTTCGGCAACTCCAAATTTCTCTTTCTTTGAATCAGTGGCGAATCGGAAGGTTCTGTATGATGGATATAGCAATATAGGGGATCCTAAATCTGATTTGTTTTATATAAAGTAACAGGCCGGATGCTCAAGAAGATGGCTCAAATCAAGTAAACTTTAAGCTTTTAATCGAATATCTTGTTCAAGAAGTCTAGGCGTTAACATTCTTCCGCCTTTTTCTTTGTCTTAAACAGATCACGTCTTCCCGAAAACGGAGGGTCCACTATACAACAATCGATTGTCCATTCTTTTACAAAGCAGATCCAACTTTCTAAGGATCAAAAAATGCATTACTGATGACAATCTTCATAAGCATCGTCTTCTGGATAGAAGATTTGGACTTAGCACTGGCGGCAGACCTTATAAGTACTTGCCCCCAACGGAGGGAGAGGGAACTTCGCAAGCGGTAGAAACAACTAAGTTTCGCAAGAGTCCTTTTCCGATAGTCATCCAAGACGATGAGGACCTGAACATATACAGAAGGGATGAGGCCCACGGTGACAAGTCTAAGGAAATCCCAATTTCTACTCCAATCGAAACCGCTGCTCCCGATGATTTGACAGAAGAGAAGTTATTTGCCGAGCTGAGCAAAATTCCTCTGCCTGATGATGTATATACAGAGAGGGACTTTGAAGGGGAGCCATTCTTCCTTGGTTCTGAGGAGGCCATCGCTCCAACTAGAGAACAAGAAACTAGTCAGATGAGCCTGTCTTCAGGCCCGGGTCTGTTAGGGGGAATTATATGGGATGCACAAATCACACACACTATCTGGCCCTGCACTCTTATAGCGTCAGTATTCAAGGTTTTAACATGCTCTTTTCTTTTTTGCAGGCAAGATGTCCCACAGGCGATCCTATTCTTATCGTTCCCTGCATGAGGGCACACCCAGTCTTCATCCGGGTACTGAGCGTTCTCACGGCCCTTCTCACAGGCCGACTTCCTCGCAACCCCGATCTCCACCAAAATCGACTTCTGCCAAGCCTTCCAGTTATCCAGTAGTTCCTACAGGGGGGAAGAAACTTCCTAAAGAGTTAACTCCTCCAAAGAGTGCACCTTCCCACAGCCGGTCGTCAAAAAGGCATCACGAATCTAAAGATAAGGGCAAGGATCCATCCAAAGAGTCTGAAAAGGAGAGGAGTGACTTCGTCCCTTCCAGCCAGCCAGAGTTGGCTGCCGCCGGGTCACGGGATTACATGCATGGTCCCGAGATTCAAGGTAGGCTGGAAAAGCTGCGAGAACAATTCCCAGACATATTCTTTGACCGGATGACATTTGTTCCAGCCTTGGAACCGGTCCCCAAGAACTGGGATAGAGAAGTTGTCGGGCACATCCGCCATGTTGCCAGGTAATATGAGATGATGAAAAAACATGCAGTTAACCTTTCAGAAGTCATCCGATCGCTTGAAATAGAAGCACACAGATCTAAGGCGAAACTTGAAAACAACGAAAGGGCCAGGACAAAAATGGAGAAGGACCTGGAAGATGCTCAATCCCAGCTTGCTTTAGCACGGAGGGACGCTGAAAATTATAAGATTGAATTAGAGAATGCTAAGCAGCGCTTTCATTCGGAACTTGACTCCAATAGCCAAGAGAAAATGGCCTTAAAGATGGAGGATGAAGATCTCAAAATGGCCAACATTGAGTTGAAAACAGCTCAAGGCTATTTCGAATCTGAGAGAGCTGCTTGGGAAGCAGAAAGAGCAAGTTTGAAAGAAAGTTTGGCTTTGGCTAAAGCGGAAACGCTGACTTTGAATGATCAAGTCGCAGACGCAGAGAGACGGGCAGCTCTCGCCGAACAGAATGTTGATAGTGCCATCGAGATGGCCACTGCTTCTAACAACAAGCTCCTCGAAAGAGAGAAGGAGATCGAGGGGTTTGAAGAGATGATTTTCGACTTCCTTGGCCAGGTTCTCAAAACTTGCAACATCTCGTGGATCCCGGATTACCACGTTACTTTAGCAAATTTATGGGATGCCATTGTTGAGGGTGAAAAGTAGAGATTGGAGGTCGAAGAAATTAATGAGGATGAGTTGATGAAGAGCATCTTAAGGGATAATGAGCCTGAGGACCTGGCAGAGGGTCGTCGTCTGATTTTAGCGGAGATGGAAAAGGAAAGGGCCCTGGCAAAGGGTAAAGGCAATGCTGACGAGGGTTCGAGTTCAGCTGTGGAGCCCAAGACCTCCGGGGTTGAGGAATACCATCCCGATGATCCATTAATCCCTTTGGGTCTAACTCCCGTGGTCATCAGAGCCTCTGCAACTACTCAAGAGGGAGCATCTGCTGAAGGTATCTCTCTCTTTTCCCCACAATTTGTCAAAGCAATTGTGAATTGTCGTCGCCTGGTAGAACAACCAATTGAATTAGTAATGTGTGTTCCTCCTGATACAGGTGGCGAGCCCATCGACAAGGGTGCTGAAAAAGAAAAAGAAGTGGAGAAGGAGGCTGTCTCACAAGGTGCCGGTATTGATATATCAAAATAGGCTGAGGTCTCAACAGCAGAGAAAAGCATCCCGGCACCTAGCACTGACGTTCCCAAGGATGCTGAGACCATCGAGGCTTTGAAAGACATGGATGGGCACCATGTAGAGGATGAGGAAGACATTATCGGCGCCAAAAAAGCCGACGATGATGACGACGAAACCTTGGCCAGCCGAAAGGCTAGGCAGGAGAAAGAGATGGCTTCGAAGAAGGTGGGAGATGAGGCTTTGGACATAGTCCCCCTTGCAGAATTCGATCCCAAAACTGGGATGATTGTGAAAATCCAGCCCAAATCCATCAGCCGACAGCTTCATTTTGCAAATCCCGATGACTTCCCGGCTTCCCTTTCTGATAGAAGGAAGAGAAAAGAGGTGGAAGAGGAGTCTTCAGAAGAGTTTGATGTTCCTCTCATAGACAAAGGAAGAGGAAGAAAGGGGATCCGTCTGATGCCGACAAGGCGAAGCTGGAGAGACAGAAGCAAGAGAAGAGGCCAAAGCGCAAATAGGATATTGTTGCTTGTTGATATTTTGTCTTTTAGGTTTTCCACTGGCCAGGAAGTGTAATTGTGAGACTGGCCCTCACTTCCCTTTCTAGGTTGTTTTTTACTCAGTAGATTTGTGGTACATAAATGAAAGTTTATCTCTTTTTGCATCATCGTGTACCTGTATTCAAATAAACTTTCCATGTTTAGTCATAGGCCATCTAATTACAAATCAGTCAAACAACAGAAAGAAAAGTTTTTGTGCTGCGTTGCTGTATTAAAGTTCAGTATATGTATATGAGTATATGTGCCCCCAATCAGTTGTTATCATAGCGCCTGACTGGGGTTTACTAAGGATTGGTTAGTATTGTCGGCAGGTTGCCCCGTATTTCTGAATATGGGGGACTTAGAAGATTTCATAGGATAATTGTTCTTGTGGTACCGAATTTCTGGCACCTTTCTTAGTGCTTAATCACAGACTTCTTTATACTCTCCTGACGGTTGCCAAGGTTAGAGTTTGAATTCAGTAGTTTAGTCGGTCCCCGATCCTTCAGCAGGGAAGAAGTTCTTTCTCAGCGCTCAATCAGAGACGCTTTTATACTCTCTCTCTCTCTTTGGAGAGTTAGAGTTCGAGCTCAGCGATTAATTCGCTCCCCGATCCTTCAGCGGGGAAGGAGCTCTTTCTCAACGCTCAATCGGAGACGCTTTTATACTCTCTCTCTCTCTGGAGAGTTAGAGTTCGAGCTCAGCAATTAATTCGCTCCCCGATCCTTCAGCGGGGAAGGAGCTCTTTCTCAGCACTCAATCGGAGACACTTTTATACTCTCTCTCTCTCTCTCTGGAGAGTTAGAGTTCGAGCTCAGCGATTAATTCGCTCCCCGATCCTTCAGCGGGGAAGGAGCTCTTTCTCAGCGCTCAATCAGAGACGCTTTTATATTCTCCTGGCGGTCGCCAAGGTTAGACTTTTGCTCAGGCCGCTCCGATCATGGTACACCGTCATGCCTTGTGGACGTCATCTTTGCGTTCTTTATACTCTCTCTCTACTCTGGAGAGTCAGATTCACGGATCAAGCAGTTTGCAATCCTGCATGCTCATCAAACTCGTCCTAGGTTTACATTTTAATCCAAGCTTCGAGGATTAAACCCAGTCGGACAAGCAGTTGGAGCATTTGCCAAGGCTTTGAGTTCCTCCGAACAGTCTACGGGAGGAACAGTTGGCACCAGACTTTGGTTACCTGCATTATTCACGCCGATTTCCATAAAAATAAACAGGCAGATAAATAAGGATGCAATAAAGGTAAATGACACACAATATTTTTATAGTGGTTCAGTCGAATCATGACCTACGTCCACTTTATAATTTTTTGCTTCAAGGAATCAAACTATTCTAGGCTAATCGTGCCTTATACATGGTTTTCAACAAAAGAACAGATTTGAAACTTTTATGCTAAGTATGGTCGTAAATGTTGGGCATTCCACACTCTGGGGATTTCCCTTCCATCTACGGTTGCCAGCTTGAAGGTTCCATTATCAAGCTTGTTCAGAATGGAGTACGGTCCTTCCCACTTCGCTCCCATATGAGTTGGGGGTGGAAAGACACGTTTCAGAACCAAGTCTCCGGGTTCCCAGGTTCGGGCTCGAACCTTTTTGTTGTAATATCGAGCGATCTGTTGCTTGCATCTCAAGGCGCGTAGGTCCGCCTCATCCCTCTTTTCTTCGATCATATCTAGGGACTCAAGGAGCAATTCATTATTGGTCATCGGATCATAATAAGTCACCCGGTGAGAAGGTACCTTTATTTCAACCGGGATGAATGCTTCCGTTCCAAAAGCAAGGGAGAACGGGGTATGTCCTGTTGCCGATTTATATGTTGTCCTATAGGCCCATAGTGCCAAGGGCAATTCATCAGCCCACATGGCTCTAACCCGCTTCAGTCTTCTTTTGAGAATAGACTTAATCACTTTATTCGCCGCTTCGACTTGTCCGTTCGATTGCGGGTGCGCCACAGAGGTGTATCGATTCTCAATGTGGTATTTTTGGCAGAAGTTTCTGAATTCAGCGCTATCGAATTGAGTTCCGTTATCTGTTATTATAATCTTTGGAATCCCAAATCGACAGATGATGTTTCTCACGATAAAGTTGATCACTCGTTTGGTTGTGATCGTAGTTAGTGGCTCAGCCTCGACCCACTTAGTGAAATAATCCACGGCCACAATAGCGAACTTTGCTCCGCCCCTTGCTATGGGGAGACTTCCAATGATATCAATTCCCCACATAGCAAAAGGCCATGGGCTCATCATTGTTTTTAACTGGTTAGGAGGTGCTCTAGGTATTTTTTAAAATCTCTGGCACGCATCACACCGTCGTGCGTATCTGGCCGCATCCTTGTTTATGGTAGGCCAGAAATAACCATGCCGCAACACCTTCTTTGCCAATGTTTGCCCTCCAGTGTGGTCGCCGCATTCGCCTTCGTGTACCTCCTGCAGCACACGCTCGATGTCATCGTGAGCTATGCACCGGAGGAGGGGCATTGAAAATCCTTGTCTGTAAAGAACTCCGCCCTGCAGAACGTATCGTGCAGCTTTACGAATTACCTTACGCCTCTCGCTTTTCTTGGTCGGAAGCGCTCCATTCATCAAGAAATTCTTTAGAGGGGTCATCCACGACTCCCATTCTGGTTCCGTCTCTAGTGTTAGATCGATTTCCATTTGATCTATACTAGGGAACCGAAGTACTTCAACGGGGGCTAGCCCGATCGTTTCAGGATCGTCGGAACTAGCCATCTTTGCCAACTTATCCGCCTGCTGATTTTCTGATCGCGGAATGTCAGATATGCTGTAGTGATCAAAATCGTTCAGCAACTCCTTCACTTTCTTCAAGTATAAAGTTAATCTTGCACTTTTAGCTTGGAATTTCCCAGTAACCTAGTTTACAACTAACTTGGAGTCGCAGAAGATGTTCAGCTTTGTGACCTCTAATTCCTTTGCGATCCTTAATCCGGCTATCAGAGCTTCGTATTCAGAATCGTTGTTAGTGGCATGAAACTCCATCCGAATTGCATAGGTTATCAATCGTTTCTCGGGAGTTTCAAGCACTATTCCAGCGCCGGATCTTTCGTCATTCCTAGCGCCATCAGTATACAATCCCCAGGCATTTGGATCGAGAAGTAACTTTGAAGGATCAACTTCTTCGTTTTCTATATCTTCCTCAAGGACAGTGAACTCTGCTATGAAGTCGGCTATCACTTGCCCCCGAATTGACCGTCTGGGCTGAAAGTTCAAATCAAATTGACTTAACTCAATATTCCATTTGAGTAACCTTCCAGATGCCTCTGGTCTCTGTAGGACTTGCTTGAGCGGGTGATCGGTGTATACGGTAATAGGATGCGCCTAGAAATAATGTCGAAGCTTTCTGGAGGCGATCAGTAAACTATACGCCAACTTTTCTATCCTTGGGTAATTACGCTCTGCTGCCGTTAATTTTTTGCTCACGTAATACACAGGTCTTTGGACCTTATCCTCTTCTCTAACCAACGCTGAGCTGATTGCATGGGAGGACACTACCAGATACACGAATAAGTCCTCGTGATCCATTGGCTTAGATAATATCGGAGGTTTCTCCAGGTGCCTGAGTAAATTCTGAAACGCTTCTATGCAGTCGGGTGTCCATTTGAAGTGTCGTTTCCCCCGCTTTATTAATTCGAAGAATGGGATGCATTTATCCGTAGCCCTGGAGATAAATCTGCTTAGTGCGGCCACTTTCCCTGCAAGGCTTTGTACATCCTTAATTTGCCTAGGTTCCTGAATGTCTCTGATCGCCGCGATCTGGTCTGGATTAATCTCAATCCCATGGGAACTGACGATGAATCCTAAGAATTTTCCTGAGGCAAACACCGAATGAACATTTAGTTGGGTTGAGTTTCATTCCGTACTTTTGAAGATTGCCGAACATCTCTGCCAAGTCAGTAGTGTGTTGGGAAGATTGCTTGGACTTAACCAACATATCGTCGACGTATACTTCCATGGTTTTCTCGATCTGGTTATAAAACATTCTGTTGACTAAACGTTGATATGTAGCGCCCGCATTCTTCAAGCCAAAGGGCATAACCACATAACAATATAATCCCAGATCCGTGATAAAACTAGTGTGTTCTTGATCTGGAACATGCATCGGAATCTGGTTATATCCTGAATAAGCATCCATAAATGAGAGAAGCTCATGACCCGCCGTCGAGTCTACCAACTGGTCAATCCGGGGTAACGGGAAACTATCTTTTGGACAGGCTTTGTTCAGATCTGAGAAGTCGATACACGTTCGCCACTTCCCGTTGGCCTTCTTTACCAGGACTGGATTCGAAATCCAGTCTGGGTAGGTCGAGTCTCTGATAAATCCATTACTCTTTATCTTTCCAACTTCTTCTTTCAAGGCAGCGGACCTCTCTGGGCCCAACATTCGCCTTTTTTGCTTTACCGGAGGATGTTTAGGGTCAATGCTTAATGAATGGCTCATGATTGATGGGGATATCCCACACATGTCCGCGTGGGTCCAAGCAAATACATCCAAGTTGTTTTTTAAGAAATCCGTTAATTCTTTATCGAGATTCGGATTTAACTGGGATCCAATCTTAAGTACCTTCTCCGGGTCACTGTCATCGATCGGTACATCCACAGTTGTCTCGTTGGGAGTCGCCATTCTGCCCCCGGGTTCTTGATCCTCTCTGGGATCTATATCCTTGGGCAATTCTCTGGGCGACTCTCCAACGACTATCCCCTTTAGTTGCTATAAGGTCTCCGCCCCCGTAGGGGGAGAAGCGCCTTTAGTTTCAATGTCCCCTCCATTGCGAAGTAACTTTAGTTCGGCAACATAACATGCTCGCGCAGCAACCTGATCTCCTCTGACGATACCAATGCCAGCTTCTATGGGGAATTTCAATAAGAAGCACCAAGGGGCTATACAGGCTCTAAACTTTGCGAGGGCCGGTCGGCCCAAGAAGGTATTGTAGGGCGATTCAACGTCCAAAACCACGAAGGGAAGGATTCTCACTCTCTGGCATTCTCCTTCCCCAAGCGTAACCGGTAACTCTACATAACCCATTAGAGCGGTAGATGCTCCGTTGAATCCACGGATCCATCCTTGACAAGGCTTCAAGTCTTTTATTTCGAGGTTCATCTGGTCAAATGTCCTTTTGAAAAGAATGTTGACGGAACTCCCGTTGTCCACCAAAACCTTATGAACAGTGGCTGGTCCAATAGGTACTGTAATTACAAATGGATCTTCAGTCGGAGCATGGACTCCAATGCTTTCTCGTTCTCGGAAAACGACATCGTCGGTCATCATCTTCTGTTGCTTCACCGGGATATTGTCCTCGGGGTTACTACACTCCCCTACCTCGAGGTGTTGTTTGGCTGCATTGACATATTGATCCAATGCCTTGGAACTATGCCCGGCAAGATAAAGTCCTCCGATTACGGTATTGATAACAATGTTCTTTCCCTTCTGCTGGGCAGTTGGCCAACAGCAAGTTGATTCTGGTTCTGATTTGGAGCCTGTACTGCTTGCCCCCTGTCTCTGGGTGTTACTCTGTATTCACCTAATTTTCCTTCGCGAAGCAGCCTTTCGACTACATCTCTTAGGTGACGGCATTCATTTGTCGAATGGCCGTGAATCTGATGAAAGAGACAAAACTTCCCCGTTTCACGTTCATTCTCCGTCGACTCTCTGGGAGGTGACCTCTTATTCTGGAGGACATTGTAAGAATCCATGAAGATGTTTTCCAGAGTATCATTTAGTGGCGTATAACTCTCAAAGGCCCTGGGACGAGTCCTTCTCTGGGAGTCGTTCCCTCGGTTCCTCTTCCGGTTGTTGCCATTACTATTATTATCATTGTTCCCCGACTGACGACCACCCTGATTCCGATTTCCAACATTAACTTCGACCTTCCCTGAGCTGTCTCCTGTCTGCTTAATGGCGACATTACTCTGGATTTCCTCCTTATCGGCCGTTTTTGCCTTTCGGTTAGCATATACTTCTTCCCGGCGCAAGTGTACGTTGGCTTTTTCGTAGAATAATTCTCGAGTATGGGGTGGCTTGCCTGCCAGGTATCTCCCGAATTCAGTGTCTTTATCTACTCCGTCAATCAGTGCTGCAACAACGGTTTGTTCATGGGGATCTTTAACTTCAGTAGCGGCCAAATTGAAACGGTCTAGGTACACCCTCAAACTCTCGCCTGGTCGCTGCTTGACAAGGAACAGGTCAATCACACTTTTTGTTTTTTGTGCATAGATACGGAATTGTTCTACGAACTTCTCACTCAACTCCCTGAAGCTAGAAATTGATCTTGCTGGCAAGCGAGTAAACCATAACAATGCTACATCCTCTAGGAATATGGGAAATGCTTTGCACTTGACAGCGTCAGAAGCTGCGGCAGTGGTCATTGACCAAGAGTATCTCATTAGATGCTGGACGGGATTAGACCTGCCCGCGTATTGGTTCATCTGTGGCATGTTGAAACGCCTTGGGAAAGTGGCATCCAAAATATCATCAGTGAAAGAGGTGTGACTGCGGTCGATTCCCCAATCTTCGTTCCGTTGTCCACGGCTATCTGCCAGAATCTGATGGATCATGGCTGCAACATTTGCACTGGTCAGCGGAGGTTCAGGGTCAGTGCCTCTGGCTCGGCGGGGTTCTCTAATCTCTCTTCCGGGAGCAGTCACAAAATCCGGGGCTCGGATAGGGCTCCGTTTCCCCCTGTTACCATGAGCATGTGCGCGGCGACGGGGCTGAGGTAGTCTGTTATGTACAGGACTGTCCACATCTCGAGTCCTGGGAGTTGTGGCTTGATCGTTCACATTACGGTCTGAGGGCCCCGCCCCCAGTGCTTCTTCTTCCCTTGATGGCAGGGTTCCGAACCGAAGCTGCTCTATGTTTTCGGCTCTCTCATACGGTCGTCGCGGAGGTCTCGGCGATTCCTCAGACGAAGAAGAATATCCTGGAGTGAGTGGACGAACCGGCGGCGTCCTTTGCCTTACGAGCTCATCAAGCCTTCTATCCATAGCAGTCAAATTTTGTCGTAGGACGGAGCTTTCCTGCCTTTGGGCAGCCAATTCATCAAACAGCCTCTCCCACATTTCGGAAAAGCGAGAGAAATCCCCCTTAGTAACGGGAGCAGCAGGATCATATTGATCATCATCACTTTCTCTTATGCGCAAAGAGCTTGAGCCAGGTCGAGCGGAGGGGCCAGGACGGTAGGAGCGAGCCATAGGCTCCTTTCCAGGTCGAGTTGTAGTCTGATCATCAATTCGAATCGCTGTGGTTCGAGGATGGCGGCTCATAACGCCCCCTTGAGATCGATTCGCGGTCGCGGTGCGTGGAGGATTCGAGACGTTGCCTCGGGATCGAGTAACAACCCCTTCAGCAGTCCGGATCGCCTCGTTCTCGTCGACTTGGAGCGTGGCGTCTTCATCGGATCGGTTCGCCCCCTGCGCTCCACGATCCAGAGTCTTCCCGTTGCCTAGCTCGTGCACACTTTTTCAATTGTTTCATTGGTTTGCGAAGCTCGTGCTTCCTTAGATCTTTTTCCAGCCATAATATCCGAATCGCTGGAATCTTCAAAGAAGTGAATAGTGAAACTTTAGGATCTTTTTCTCAGTGAAAGCACCAAAATGTTAGATCAAAATTTGGACCTAACACCCAAATTGTTCTGAATCTTATAGAGTTTCAACTGAAGAATGAGGAAAAAGAAAATAACACACAAAATTTATAGTGGTTCGGCGTTAACGAGCCTACGTCCACTTTATATATTATTGATTATACTTTGAATGTCGGTACAATCAAGGATTTCTCTCTAGCTAACTTTTACAATTATTATTTCTCTCAGTAATTAAGTAGCTTGACAATAATGGCGGATTCAGTACTCAGTATTGCCAAAAAGATCGCAAAAAATGCCAAGCTCCGGGCTATTTATAGCTGATTTTGTCAGGCGGGTCGTGGTAACACGTGGCACGAATCCCGAGAACGTCGGATCGCATCGCCACCGTCGAGGAAATAGTCAAATTAGCCGTTGTGGACAGGTGTCGTGATCCCCTTGAAAATCGGATCGTGCAGATGGGGAGAATCAGTCAAAATGACGGTTAGGGACACGTGTCGCTAGATCCGTGCGTCTCGGATCGCTGAAGACTAGCTCATGCTTGAACGAGTCAGAGGTTTCGCCATGCATCAGGGGATCGGATCGGTCTAATCTGGGCAAAAATATTGGTTCGGATCGAGTCGCATAGAGATTTCGCTCTGCTGATGGAATGGGGGCGATCCGTCGAGACGCGACCGATGGTGGGCGAGTCGATAGTGTGTGACCCGTTCCTTCATGTTCTTAGAGAACGTGGTTTCATGCTTTCCTCTTATGAATGATCCTGGGTGGCTTGGTCAAAAAGCTAGCCAACAGTATGCATAATCATACCAACTTCATTTCATTAACATGAATATTAACCCCATCGTTCCCCACGTAATTCGCTAACATGACATACTTAAAAGGGAAGATTCATCACACATACAATGGGTTCAACTTGCATAACATTAGCATCAACATGGGTTTAAAAGGTGTCAACATGCATATAGCATCAAACCCAACTAGCATAAATAATCAACCCAAACTTGCATGAATCACATATGTCATAAAGAGGTTAACTTGCATAGGTTACTTATGTCATCCAAAGGGGTAAACTTGCATATGTATGTATGACATACAAAGGGGTTAACTTGCATATGTATGCATATCATACAAAGGTGTAAACTTGTACATGTTACTTGCATATAATCAAACACCAAACTTGCATAACATGTCATATATGAACTTGCATATAATCAAGCACCAACTTGCATACATATCATATATGAACTAGCATATAATCAAACACCAAACTTGCATATCATATCATGTATGAACTTGCATATAATCATACACCAAACTTGCATAACATATCATGTATGAACTTGCATATATTCATACACCAAACTTGCATAATCATGGTGTCATAATGGATCAATGTTTATCATAGCAATTTGCATAACTAGCATCATGAACACATAGCCTAACACTTGCATAACTTGCATAACATCATGATCATATAGCATATAGCTTGCATAACTTGCATAACATCATGAACATGTAGCATATGACTTGCATAACTTGCATAACATCATGAACATGTAGCATATGACTTGCATAACTTGCATAACATCATGATCACATATCACATAACTTGCATAACTTGCATAACATCACAAACACATAGCATATGATAACATAATCTTGCATTGATCCACATTCATAGCCATAACCTCATTATATCCTATCATAATCATTTCAACAATTGGTTATTAAAGCTATAGAAAACTCACAACTTGTTGATTAGCACTCCTTAGAAGAAGATTAAGTTGCTAGAGTTGATTAGAAGTTGATTTGAGAAGCTATCTTCCTCTTTAATTTGATGGAGGCTCCTTCAAGTTGCATTTTGACGGCATAACGACGTTGTCTCCAATTTTATTATGAATTAGTGTAGTCTTAGGGTGTATTTATAGAGTAGTTAAGTGCTTTAGGCCATTAGATTAACCCTAAATCAGATTATAGCCGTCTAATCTCGTCCTAGCCACCAAAACACAGCCCAAAAGCCAAACCGATGTACCTAGGTCACCTGGGCTCGACCGGGGTGGTCGACCCCCAGGTCGACACTAGGGTCGACACCCTAGTCTACCTAGTGGGCAGGTCGACACCCCTGTCGACCCCCAGGTCGACTCCCTGAGTCTGGCGGGAATTTTCCCGCCACTTCTGAAATTTGAAATCTGTTTCGTTTTCTGATTTTTCGTGAAACTTCTAAAGGACCTATCTCGGACATAAAGACTCCAATTCACGAAATTTCGGACTCTATTTCGCGTATTTTTCCGAGACGAACGCAATGGCATAGTCCGTTTCCCCTGATTCAGATTTTAAAATTTAATTCTGCCCTGTTTTATATTATAGCAAGTTATTCAACATACGGGGTGTTACATTCTCCCCTACGTAAAGGATTTCGTCCCCGAAATCTCTAAGTCAAGAACGTACCCTACCATTCAAACAACCATCTACTCAAACCATCAAACACTGACATCCATTGTCCTTAAAATTTCTAATGCTGTATGAACATATGCAAAGAGTGTGTGTATATGTTCCCTGTCTAATGCAAAATTAGGCGGTCTACTGATTCAGTTGACCTCCTTAATGCAAACCATGATAGTGCCATACATCCAATATGTATGCGAAAGAACCTTATCGACACATACTATTTCTACATGAGTGCACAATCATTCACCAAAATGCATCATCCATATGATAGCACAACCATTATACATCCATTAATATAGCTACCTACACACAATTATATGCAATATGCAATATGAAGTGATTGAGCCGATCTAGTGCCTAGAGTGTGTGTATATGCATCCACGAGCAACCACTAGCAACCACTTGCATCCACTCGCATCCATCAATCATAACATGTCTCAAACACATGTTTCAACCATAGGTTTACCCTATCTAAAGGTCAAAGATACTAATGAGAGGACATACTAAAGATAAGATAAGTACTAGACAAACGATAAAGGAGAAGTTAAAAGACATACCCTCAAAAAGGAATGGGTACAATGAACGCATCTTCGCTTCTGTCTCCCAAGTAGCATTGCTCTCATCTTCTCCCCATTGCTCTTTGACTAGTCGAACCTCTCTGTTTCTCAACTTCCTAATCTCTGACCCAAGGATGCGGGTAGGAGCTCGTCAAATAGTCGGATCACGCTCTACCTCCACCTCTCTAAGCAAGCTCGGCTCTACCACCTCTACGGTCTCATGTAGGCACTTCCTCAAATGTGACATATGGAATACGTCATGTTCCCCATGCAACTGAATTATCTCTCAAAGATAAACCGAAGCTAGCCATGGAGCAGTCCTCTTGCTCTTCACGGGTATGAAATGGGCACTCTTAGTAAGTCTGTCTACCGCAACCCAAATTCCCGTGTTACCCTTCTTCGACCTAGGTAACCCATCAATAAAATCCATCGAGACGCCATCCCACTTCCATTGCGGAACTTCCAATGGGTGAAGCAACCTACCAGGTTTCTTTTGCTCCGCTTTCAGTTGTTGGCACACCAAGCATCTAGTTACATACTCGGCCACATCTTTCTTCATACCGGCCCAAAAGAAAACTCGCTTCATGTCTTGGTACATCTTGTCCCCACCGGGATGAATGGTCATCTTCGAACGATGCGCATCATCAAGTATAGCCTTCCTCAAACCCTCGTCTTGCGGTACACAAAGTCTACCGTCTCTACGCAACCACCCCCTATCGTATAGGGAGTACCTACTCAAATGGCTGGACGACTCCCCCCTATTGAGCCTCTCTACTAACTCAACCAATTGTGGGTCGTCCCGCTGTGCCTCGCCAAGCCGTCCCAAAAGATTAGGTCTGACCTCTAAGGATGCTAGCAAACCGGGTACAAAGTCAACGGAAAGTCTAAAATCAAAGATCGAGATAAATTCCAAGCTTCGTCGTTCCACGAACAATGGACTAAAGGACAACCTTTTTTTGCTCAAGGCGTCCGCCACCACGTTACCCTTGCCAGGGGTATACGCTATCTCGAAATCATAGGATGCTAAGAATTCCATCCACCTTTATTGTCTTAAGACTATGCGCTCGCAGAGTCCCCAACACTTCCCTAAGATGTAAGGCATGCTTTTCTTCACTTCTAGAGAAAACCAGGATATTCTCCCATGCAAAAATCGTCACAACTATCCATCTCTCACGTAGACCATCCTAGTCGAACTCGACATCCCCCAAGTGCAAGCCCCAAAGGCCTAAACCAATATCAGACAAACACCCATGTGATACCTCCTTACAATTCAGGCGACCTACGTGAGATGATACCAGTAAAACGGCTAAATAATTAAGCACTTATCCAACTCTGGATGTCCTTGCCAGTCTCGTTCCAAAACCACCGTTGATCAAATAACTGGCTTTGCTTAACCTACATTTGAAAACTTATTTCGCTCTTAGAAAAGACCAAGATGTCATCCACAAAGACCACTACGAAGTTATTTAGGTACTCCCTGAACACCCTACTCATCAAATCAACAAAGTATGCGGGGCGTTCGTCAAACCAAATGGCATCACAAGCCACTCCTAGAAACCATCCGGAGTCCTAAAGGCGGTCTTCTCTATACTATCCTCAGTCACTCCCAACTGATGAAACCCCATGGCCAAGTCCAACTGCGAAAACACTGAGGCGCCAACCAATCTGATCAAAGAGATCCTGAATCCTCGGCAATGGGTGTCAATTCTTCTTTGTGAGCTTGTTGGGTTCTCTATAGTCTACACAAAGTCTGAGGGACCCATCCGCCTTTGTGGCAAAAACTACTGGAGCACCCCACTCCGATATACTTCGTCTTATGAACCCCTTCTCAAGCAACTCCCCTACTTGCTTATGGAGTTCCGTCCTCTCACGAGGAGCCATGTGGCGCACTGGTAAATATACTGGCTTAGCATTGTCCACCAGATATATTCAGAAGTCTATCTCCCGCCTCGGAGGTAAGCCCTTCACCTCCTCAAACACATCCGAGTATTCCCGGACCACTCTAACAGATCGCAAACTCTCGACTGAAGTGTCAAGCTATTCAAGATAACTTAGCATAACAGAATCTATGGGATTACTAGAGGTCACGAGAGTGTTCCCCAAGCGGGTCATGAGCCTAACAACTCTCCTTTCGCAATCAAGGACGGCACCATTACTGGATAACCAGTCCATGCCCAAAATCAACCCATAGCCCATGAAGCCCAAAAGCATCACATCTAAACACAACGCTAAGCATATAAATCTTCAAACCCAAACATGTCATGGACAAATAAGTGGAGCCCCAAATTGGGTTTGAAACAACCAAGGGATCATCTACTAGACTGGTGTCTAAGTGTAGTGACTCAACTAATGATGATGAGATAAACGAATGCGATGCGCCAAAGTCAAATAAAGTTCGAACAGGATAATCGAGAGAAACAAATTTCTACCTAGACGGTCCTACCCCCATCAGGTATACCGGCCATGAGGGAATACATCTACCCTCCAAAAGATCCTGTACTTTGTCCTTACCTCTTTGGACAGTCCCAATAAGTTGTCCTATTTCTCCAAAACAACTAGCCTTCTCCTTCACATTCTCCTTCCGTGACCTCCCACCATGATGAGGTTTCGTCCTTTATTTACCTAATAGCTATTTGAACCTTCCTCCCTCGTCCATCTTAAAGGTACCCATAAGCCCTCCACCTCCTTGGACTACCTTCTTAGCCCGACAAACTTCTTAGTCCCTTGAAGTGGTTCTTCTGTCCTTCATACGGAAGTCCTTATTTATCTTAAAAAGACATCTATACGCGGAGGGGAAATTCAAAAAGAGAAAGAGGAAGAGATTCAAAACAGAGAATCCGAAGGATAAAGATATGGCTATTGGGGATTATGCTTTTCTTTCAAAAACTTTTCTCTTAAAAGACATGTTTTTGAAAATACTTCTTCCAAAAATGTTTTTAGAAAAATAGTTTTCTAAAAATTTTATCTGTTCTGGTAACCTTGAGCTCTGATACCACGTGTAACACCCCACACCCGCTAAGGTCACTCACTAAGGGAATGCCTTAACTTCGGTGGAGTATTTTAAGTGAATATAGAACAGAAAAATTACAACAGACATATATAAGTAGTACTTGAAATTTAAAAACATCATTTCATTGCAACAGAAGGTAAACATGTTTGGTTACATATCAAAACCCAACAAGAGTCAAGTACAAAATATCCATCTCGTTAAAACATAAGTACATAATCCCACTACATACTAATAGCCATAATAGAAAGGATAACCGAGCTTTACTTCAAGAGTCCAAGCTCCAAAAGATAGATAAAGCAATCTGAATCAATGCCCACTAGTGTTAGGCCCACTCTGATAACCTGAGGGTTGGGAAAAATATAAAAACAACGGGGTCAGACATAAGTCTGAGTGAGCCCTATAACTTTAACAATACAATCATTAAAGTAATTAGGGTATGATATAAACCTGGTACGGTACGACTGGGGATAAATGACTACACTAAGCAGCCAACTAGACTTAGGATGAACTAAGATAACGGTAAAGATGCGCCTATCCACCCAAGGATAAATACTACATTGCACCCCCCAGATCTACCTACCCAAGGATAAATTTCTAACTGCACCACACTTGTCATTCCTACTTAAAGGTTGATCCCTCCCAAGGACTTAGAAAAATTTACCCAGTAGTTTCTTGTACCCCTAGCTGACTACATAGGTGCCGTCTGCCCCTATCTCCACTAGGTGTACCCTGTACTTAGTAATCTTAATAGTAGTCTCTTGTAACCCTAGCTGACTACATAGGTGTCGTCTGCCCCTATCTCCACTAGGTGTACCGCTACTCCCATTCGATCGGCTCCCTAACTTAGATACCCGTGCTGGCCCCACAGTGGGGTGTATCACTCCCCAAAGTGGCAACCCGATACAATCAATGGTGCATGGCTTATACCTACACGATGCAACAACGTCTTACCTACCAGCCCGGGTCCACACATGCATATGAAACCCGTTGGACTTGCGTTGCCACCACTAACCCGTTTTTGGCCTCTTATAGTCAAACCCAGTACGCGTGTCCCATCCTCGACATGGGTCGAGCCCAATAAGATACATATGGGTTACTGGTTGAAATGGGCCCACAACAAGCTACCCACCTAAGCTTGTCATTTTATTTAGTGCATCCCACTTAACCCTTTTCTAATAATTATGTCCACTTACATGTTTAAGGTTTGGTTAAGTCATTTAATCATATTTCGATTGCCACTCAAGGCACCGACTAGATTTCCTCATGCCACCCAAGGCACTTACTTGATTTCCACATGCCACCCAAGGCACTTACTTAACCCTTTAATCATGTTTGATTACATGTTCCACTTTGGTTAAGTATTCTAATCTTATCTTCTATTGCCACCCAAGGCAACCATTAGATTTTCCCCATGCCACCCAAGGCACTTACTTAACCCTTTAATCATGTTTAATTACATGTTCCACTTTGGTTAAGTATTCTAATCGTATTTTCTATTGCCACCCAAGGAAACCATTATATTTTCCCCATGCCACACAAGGCACTTACTTAACACTTTAATCATGTTTAATTACATGTTCCACTTTGGTTAAGTATTCTAATCGTATTTTCTATTGCCACCCAAGGCAACCATTAGATTTTCCCCATGCCACCCAAGGCACTTACTTAACCCTTTAATCATGTTTAATTACATGTTCCACTTTGGTTAAGTATTCTAATCGTATTTTCTATTGCCACCCAAGGCAACCACTAGGTTTTTCCACATGCCAGCCAAGGCACTTACTGGATTTCCACATGCCACCCAAGGCACCCACTTAACCCCTCATGACCCACTACATGCTTATCTGGTTAAGTGTTTCTTAATTGATTAAGAACGTAACCGTTGTAAAGACCTCTCACATTAGACTATCTTTTATGGCAACTGGATTTGCCGGTCGGTTCCGGGCAGCATTACGCCATAACCGAGTCTAACCTCGTGTCTTTACACTTGTCACGTATTTAGTTTGTGCCTAAGACCTCTCACATTGGGCCAATCATTTGTAGCCGCTGGATTTGTCGGTCGGTTCCGGGCAGTCTTATGCTACAAAAGGGTCCAACCTCGTGTCTTAGTCGATTAATTACACCTAATTAATCACCCCCATAATTTGTATTAATTATCCCTAATTAATTACAAATTTAACGATGTACATAATTGACTCAATTATGTCCATCCACTTTATGGTATGCATAATCATACCAACTTCATTTCATTAACATGAATATTAACCCCATCGTTCCCCACGTAATTCGCTAACATGACATACTTAAAAGGGAAGATTCATCACACATACAATGGGTTCAACTTGCATAACATTAGCATCAACATGTGTTTAAAAGGTGTCAACATGCATATAGCATCAAACCCAACTAGCATAAATAATCAACCCAAACTTGCATGAATCACATATGTCATAAAGAGGTTAACTTGCATAGGTTACTTATGTCATCCAAAGGGGTAAACTTGCATATGTATGTAAGACATACAAAGGGGTTAACTTGCATATGTATGCATATCATACAAAGGTGTAAACTTGTACATGTTACTTGCATATAATCAAACACCAAACTTGAATAACATGTCATATATGAACTTGCATATAATCAAACACCAACTTGCATACATATCATATATGAACTTGCATATAATCAAACACCAAACTTGCATAACATATCATGTATGAACTTGCATATAATCATACACCAAACTTGCATAACATATCATGTATGAACTTGCATATAATCATACACCAAACTTGCATAACATATCATGTATGAACTTGCATATAATCATACACCAAACTTGCATAATCATGGTGTCATAATGGATCAATGTTTATCATAGCAATTTGCATAACTAGCATCATGAACACATAGCCTAACACTTGCATAACTTGTGTAACATCATGATCATATAGCATATAGCTTGCATAACTTGCATAACATCATGAACATGTTGCATATGACTTGCATAACTTGCATAACATCATGAACATGTAGCATATGACTTGCATAACTTGCATAACATCAGGATCACATATCACATAACTTGCATAACTTGCATAACATCACAAACACATAGCATATGATAACATAATCTTGCATTGATCCACATTCATAGCCATAACCTCATTATATCCTATCATATTCATTTCAACAATTGGTTATTAAGGCTATAGAAAACTCACAACTTGTTGATTAGCACTCCTAAGAAGAAGATTAAGTTGCTAGAGTTGATTAGAAGTTGATTTGAGAAGCTATCTTCCTCTTTAATTTGATGGAGGCTCCTTCAAGTTGCATTTTGACGGCATAACGACGTTGTCTCCAATTTTAGTATGAATTAGGGTAGTCGTAGGGTGTATTTATAGAGTAGTTAAGTGTTTTAGGCCATTAGATTAACCCTAAATCAGATTATAGCCGTCAGATCTCGTCCTAGCCAGCAAAACACAGCCCAAAAGCCAAACCGATGCACCCAGGTCACCTGGGCTCGACCAGGGAGGTCGACCCCCAGGTCAACCCTAGGGTCGACACCCTAGTCGACTTGGTGGGCAGGTCGACACCCCTGTCGACCCCCAGGTCGACTCCCTGAGTCTGGCGGGAATTTTGCCGCCACTTCTAAAATTTGAAATCTGTTTCGTTTTCTGATTTTTCGTGAAACTTCTAAAGGCCCTAT
Organism: Allium sativum; assembly: GCA_030737875.1. Classification (NCBI taxonomy): domain Eukaryota; kingdom Viridiplantae; phylum Streptophyta; class Magnoliopsida; order Asparagales; family Amaryllidaceae; genus Allium; species Allium sativum. The sequence goes on along the minus strand of CM060923.1, from coordinate 441,058,133 downwards.
CTCGGACATACGGACTCCGATTCACGAAATTTCAGACTCTATTTCGCGTATTTTTCCGAGACGAACGCAATGGCATAGCGCGTTTCCCCTGATTCAGATTTTAAAATTTAATTCTGCCCTGTTTTATATTATAGCAAGTTATTCAACATACGGGGTGTTACATTAGAAGTCTATAAGGACAATGGATGCATGTGTTTGATGGTTGAGTAGATTGTTGTTTGGATGTTAGGATATACATTCTTCTTAACTTGAAGATTTCGAGGACGAAATCCTCTAAGGAGGGGAGAATGTAACACCCCGTAATTCTGTTAATATTAATATTTACAAATTAAAGAATAACTAATCTCAGACGTGAGAATTGTGGGAAACGGGTTGCGCCAATGTGTACGTCTCGGAATTCTGGTCGAAATAGAGTCCGAGTTTGCATGAATTGGACTTCGTATGAAGAAGTTATGGCCATCGGAAGTTTCAGAAAATTTGAAACAGCTCGCAGGAAATTTAGAATTCAAACTGAAAGTGCAGAAGCGGGCTGGGCGGGAAAAATTCCCGCCTAGGCAGGTCGACTGGGGAGTCGACACTAGTGTCGACCTCCCCCCCAGGTCGACTACCATGTCGACCTGCCCCCCCAGGTCGACTACAGTGTCGACCTGGTCAGTCGGCTAGGGTTTTGGCTGAGCCTGTTTTTAACTGAGTGATGACCCACTAGGGTTTTGACCTAATCTGGTTGGCTGGGATTGGTTCTGTGTTGATCTGACGGTCTAAAATAAATCCGAGCTCTATAAATAACTAGGTAGTCTCTCACCCTAATTCATATGAAAAATAGAATAACTACCATCATACAGCCGCCATGGAATTCAGTGGAGCCGCCGCCAACTAAGAAGGAAGAAAAGCTAATCAAAACCTAATTCTACTCAACTCTAAAGCAAATCTAGGCTATCTTTCTCTTCTAAATTGTGAGTATGATGATCTTGACAAGATTATTATTAAACTAATTTGATTGAGTCATGAATGGATTATAATTGAATGATGTGGATTATCATATATGTTGTTGTAAACCCTTTTCTGTCATGTATGTTATAAATCCTATGCTATGTGGTGATGATATCCTATATGTTGTAAATTATGCTATGATGATGTTATGTATGTTGAGAGTTTCTATGCTAAATTGTGATAAATCATACATGCTTTAAAGTCATGATGTTATTGCCTATGCTAATTAGTTCATGTTAACCAAATCATAATGTTGATACTATTTGGGTTATGTTGATCTATATGACAAGTTACATATGCAAGTTTAGGTTGATTAGTAAAAGTTATGAACATATGCCATGACATCTATTATGACATCTAGGATTGTGCTATGACATATGTGAAATTCTATGCTAGTTCACACCATCATTATGTTGCCTAAAACCCCCTATGCAAGTTCATACATAAATTTGGGTTATGATCATATCATGTAAATTGTGACATTTAACAAGTTGACACCTTTAGATCCTTAACATGTGTAGTTTATGCAAGTTTCACCCCTTTTATGATTAGATTCATTTTAGTTGTCTATATGTTGTGATAATTTATTTTTGTGCTATAAGTTAGACTATTCGAGTCTAACGTATATTCTGCGTTGAATAAGCGAACGTATAAATGTGGGGTAGGGGTAATATTAAGGATTTAATATTAAGATGTTGGGGTGCAATTTTATGAATTTGCATGCCATGAATGGTTGGCCATAATTGAGTCAATTATGGACATCATTAAAATTGGAAGTAATTAATAATTTGAATAGGGAATTATTAAAACTGGGGTAAAAGATTATAAGTGATAATCAATGATTAGGACACGAGGTTGGACTCGTTTGTGACGTAAACTTGCCCGGACCCGCCTGGCAAATCCAGTGGTCACAAATGTCAGCCCAATGTGAGAGGTCCTAGGCCTAAACTAAAGCATAACAGTTGTAAAGACACGAGGTTAGACTCTTTTATGGTGTAAGACTGCCCGGACCCGCCCGACAAATCCAGCTACCATAAATGCCAGTCTAATGTGAGAGGTCTTTATGAGGTTATGGCCTAAATGAATTAAGAAATACTTAACCAGATAAACATGTAAGGTGGGACATGGGGGTTAAGTAGGTGCCTTGGGTGGCATGAGGAATCTAGTGGGTGCCGTTAGTGGCATGTGAAATACGATTAGTAAGACTTAACCAAACACACATGTAAATGAACATGACTAAGAGGGTTAAGTGGGATATACTAATGGTGACAAGCTTAGGTGGGTAGCTTGTGGGGGCCCATTTCAACCAGTATCCCAAACGTATCTTTGTGGATCGACCCAAGTCGAGGACGGGACACGCATGCTGGGTTTGACTATAAGAGGCCAAAACGGGGAGCGGTGGCAACGCAAGTCCAACGGGTTTCATATGCGTGTGTGGACCCGGGCTGGTAGGTAAGACGTTGTTGCATCGTGTAGGTATAAGCCGTGCATTCTCAGTTGTACCGGGTTGCCACTTTAGGGGAGTGATACACCCCACTGTGGGGCTAGCACGGGTATCTTCGAGTAGGGAGCCGATCGAAAGTGGGTAGTGGGGTACACCTAGTGGAGATAGGGGCAGACGACACCTATGTAGTCAGCTAGGGGTACGCAAGGCTATTTATATAGTTTCTGTGTGAAGCAAGTGGGATCAACCTTTAGGGTGACTGGTGCGGTGCAGTGTAGTAATGTGCAACGCAGTGTAGTAATGTGCAATGCAGTGTAGTAATTATTCGTTAGTAATTAGGTATGCCTTTAACGTCATCTTTAACGTTATCTTTATCTTCTTTCCATACCCAATAGTTCATAGACATTTCCTTATTTTCCAGCTTATGCCTTAGTCTAGTTACTTTGATAATAGTATTGTTAGAATTATCATACTCACCAGACTTTATGTCTGACCCCCTCCATTTCTATCCTTTTTCGCCCTCTAGGTCCTCAGGTTGGGCCCAGCTCTAGTGGGGTTTGATTGGATTGCTTTATATCTCTTTGGAAAGCTTGGACCGTTGAAGTAAAGTCCAGCTTGTTATCTTCTTTAATGGCTATTTGTGTAATGGGATTATGTATTTTGTTTATGAAGATGGATATTGTACTTGACTCTGATTTATGGTTTTTAAGGTGTAATAAACATGTTTAATTTCCGCTGCAATAAAATTAAGTTTAAGATTTCCAAGTACTACTTATTATCTGTCTTGTTGTAATTTTTCTGTTCTATATTCACTTAAAACCTCCATGGAAGTTAATGCATTCCCTTTGTGAGTGACATTAATGGACGTGGGGTGTTACATGACTGGTATGAGTAAATTCCAACCATTTGTTTAACTTTTAAAATTCTATTAAAAGAAAGGAAAATTGTAAGACCGATCCACACATAAACACGGATGGTTTTTACCTTACGACTAGTCAAAATATTCTTTATATCACAACTTTTATGATATTATAATAATGTCAAAATCAAGTAAATAACAATCTAGTAGAACGCTTTCGTTTCATGTTCTACATATATAATATACAATCAAAAACCGCATACTCTTATTGGGTAATGGATTTCCAACTATGACAAGGTATGGAACCACCTTCCGATTAGTGTACTCTAGAAGCGATACACTTGTGTTCAATAAGAACATCTTATAACTCGGCCACACATGACTGGCCATTAATTTTGCTTGAATGTTCTGAATATATTGTCACCTTATGGCTGGTATACCAACATAACCATTCCTGGGAGATACAGAATTGAAAGAAGTAACAAATATGAATATTCTCTAGCTAGTGACAATATACCCTAATTGGGTGCAGCTCACTTAGCCATGCTGCCTGCCCGATTTCTTTCATTTCCCAGTTGATGAGGCTTGAGGTCATAACGTATCTTTTAATAGATCACTCCTTTATTTACTTTGAATGCCACATCATCATACCCGTCAAATCACAAATTGATTTCCCCAAAAATACCATGGGTATATGCTAAGAGAAACGAAATCCTCCGCCACCAATGTAAATACGTTTGAAACGATCAACTTACGCAATCTACCAGATATACTCTGTCAGATATTCCTCTATTCATGTTGTCCTGGGATTGGACAACCCGAAGGCACTATTCTGTAAATTGATCTTAGGCAATTTCTACCTAGGATTTACTGAACAGCCTTTGTATAACTCCATCTTCAATTATCTTCGTCATATTTGATTCGCAACGCTAATGCCTTACGGAGTGGTTTTTCAGATAATATGTCTGATCACGGTCTCTCCGTATTGACAACGGAAATGGTCAAAATCTTTGATAGTTGGTGATTTAACTATCAAAGGAAAACATGTGTACAAACAATGGTCGTATTCCCAAATGGAAATCATACTGATCAATCATCATTTCATTTCCCAATTTCCCATTTATCATTTCCATATATTCATAAATTCCTTATTTTCTAAAATTAGAAAATGTACGTTATTAACTTTGGAAAACGTTTTCATTTCTCATTCACGCATCAATATCCTCCCACCTCTACCAGTCTCTAACCGTAAACCGGTAAGAGAACAACTTCCCAAGTATAAACCCCGAAGGCCGAAACCAACATCAGATCAATACCTAGAAAGCCATTCAACTCAACTAATTTCCAGTCAGTTTCTAATTTCAATAATTCTATTTAAATTCCTAATTCAACACCCAAATTCCTTTATAATATTTTATTTGCAAAATATTTACTTTAATCCAATTTTTCACATAGAATGTGAATAACATGTCTATATATAATCAAACAGTTCGATTTCGTATTTTAAAAACAATATCCCAAATCCAATTTCTTTTCATACTTATATTTATAGAACTTTCGTATAAAAACTTATTTTGTACTTCTAACACTAAAATCTCATTTAATTCCATTTAAAAAATGCTAAGTTCAAATTCCATTAAAAACATCGGTGTTAAAACCGATTTTCACTCCTCTATATAAATTCAGATTTATATATCCATATTATCCAATGATAAATATTTTATTTAATTTATAAACATTGTTTACAAATTTATCTTTCCAATTTATATATGTTAAAACAAATTTTTATTTAATATCTACTTTAAATCCATATCATGTTATACCAGTGTGCGAAGCACGGGTGTAAATCTTCCTAATGTAAAATTCTCCTTTTATAAAATTCTTTCCATTTTACAATTATTTCCTTTTTATAAAATTCTTTCCATTTTATAATTATTTCCTTAATATAAAATTCTTTCTATTTTATAATTATTTGCTTTTTATAATTATATTTACTTTCCAAATAAATTTTCCTTTAAATTTTTTTATTTCCTATAAATATTTCATTTTCAAAATACATTTTGAAAATTCCCTATTTACATTCCAGTATTTCTTATGGTATTTAAAATACCAATTAAACATACCAATGTCATCAAAATCAATCGCAGATTTTATATCACATCATATATCACAATATATGAAAACAAAAGTATTATAAATATTGAGGAATCCAGTTGGATTCCTCCAACCTGTTTCCCTGCATCCACAGATGTTAAAAAAATATAAATAACATCGATTTCATTTCAATATGAAACATTTTAATAAACAGAATCAATATTTGATTAATGATTTTTATATATATACACATATATATATATCGTTATCTATAATTTCTACTAATAAATCAGTAATTCAAACAAACAAACAACACACAACAATCAATCATCATTTATCAATTCTAAAAATACGTTATAAAATCATAAATGGGTAGAGTTAGTGAGATTTACTCACATTGGACGATCATCGTTAAATAACGGTAACTGTCAGTTGATTCAGACAAACAATTTATTTCGCTATAAATTGTAACGAGCTTCAATTCACTCGCAGTCAGTTTCATCGTGAAGCTTACGTCCATACGATCCCAACGGATCCTTTTTTGTTAAATTTCAATAATGTATGATCAAGTTATAATATTTATAGTTTAATACACACATTTAATTTAAATTTAATTAGTTAAGCCTTTTGGGCCTTACCCCTTTTTAATTTCCCAGCCCATCACCAAATTCAAACCACCCGCTCTAAACAGATCTGCTTCCCCATCCTTTTCCAACTCAAGATAAACCATATCCTCCTTATACACCACTTCCAGACTTTTTGCTTCAACCCTTTTTTCTCTACTTCATGATAAACCATGTAAAATTCACATGAACCCCCTCATACAAGTCGCATCTACCATAATCCACTGTTTAACACTGAATCATGCGTGAAGACCTTCTTCCCCCTAAACAAATAGACTATGCTCCTCCCTCCAAGTAAAAAGAAACAAACTGCAATTCCCATTCTTTCAAGTACAAGTTGCGCCCTGATTAATGAACTAAATATTGATAAATTTGAAAACCTTAATCCAGTTCAAATCTAAATTAGGCCGCGCCTGATTCTCCTTCACGATTAAAGAAATCCGTAACTCACCTGCTTCTCCTCAGCCATCTTCGAATCCTTCTTCCGACCTCACAACTTCATTTCTTTACGATATCGAACCCAAAGACCACCGAAGTTTGTCTATTCAGCATCTCCATCCTCCTACGTCCTCAACAAGCAACTCACGGCTTCTCTTCAAAGTGGATTCATCAGCACTCGTCACACATAGTCTACTGTTCATGCGACATTTTTTTCACCATTCCACTTCATATTTCGTCTACAAACTCGATTTCCTACCACAAACCTAGTACTAGTATTTGTTTTGTCTATTGATGCTCCAATACTTCACCATTTCCAACCCTTATCACGAAAGCTTATTTTCAGAAAAATAAAATTAGTTCGAGCTGCTTGAAACGCATGCTAGAACGAAGAGGAACATGTCGGGACTCCAAATAAATTTATTTCATGAATTTAGGAATTTTATTTACATTTATATGAATTTATGAAGCTACGATATTTTAGTTTTGGAGAAGAACTGTGGCGGCTTGGAATTGTTTCGCTGTTGACCAGGAATGAAATGAAATTAGGTTAGAAAGGAGGGTAATGGTATTTATAGGAGATTTAAATAATTTTATATTAGAATATCACATTTATTTATAATCAACCACTATTTGTTTTGCTGTTTAAAAATTCGCGTAATCACAGACAACATCAAAAAATCATGAAAATGGGCATGTAGCTACAGTTCGACATTACGGACCCAATGAAACTTGTTTCGTCGAATTCCGAGTCCATTTGCTCACACAGCGTATTTTTGAAGTCAAATTATTGACTATTTTTCACATTAAAAATCCGTACGGCCACATACTGATTCCAAAAATTATGAAAATTGAAATCTAACAATAATTTATTGTTCCAAATCCAACAAAATTAGTTTAGTCGAAAACGGAATTTGTTTGCAAAACTAGCTATTTTTAAAGCTCTAAAATAACCCAGTTAAATATAAATATATTTAAAAATAATTAAATTAAATATTAATAAATTAATATTATCGTATATATTCTCAATAGAATACCATACAGCTCCAGAATATTCCTATTTGAATTTATAACTCGATATCTCAAATCCAGTGTTAAATCGATACCCAATTTATATCAAAAATCCTTTTATAATATAAATAAATCGTTATAAATTATAAAGGAATTCCATAGCGACTATTTGAAAATTTGATTTCGACATAAATCAAAATCTACCCAACAAAATCTCTATTTTTCTCTTCCATTAGAAAAATATACTTCACCAGCTTCGAACGTTTCTTATTTCACAAAAATCCGATTTAGAACGGATTCCGTATATTCATTTAAAGTTTGAATCGCCAAATTACAAACTACCGCACCATTTCGAGCTCGATTATAATTATAATATAATTTATACGTTCCAATATCGTTTATACACGAATTCGTTATTATAATTCGAATCCGAACTGAACCAAATCTCTTACACTATCCAATTCACATAATATTGCCAATTCTACTATTTTCGACTATTTCATAAATTAAATATATTACTCTATTATTTAATTAAATTAAATATTCATTATTATTTAATTTAAACCATTTAATTTCCCAATAATTATTTAAATAATTAAATAAAATTAATCTTTAAATCCTAAAAAATACGGGTCGTTACACCAACATAGATATACAATGCAAAAGAAAAAATAGCTGGTGTCTATTAAATCACAAGTCTAAAGAATTAGTTCGTTTATTATCCCATTAATTGTGACATCTCCTTATGCATAACACACCGCTTATTGTATGCCATACATGTAAATTTTCCATTATTTTGTGTTAAATGTACAATATACATCCCAACGAAAAGATTGACAAGTGATTTAAAGCTTGTGAGTACTCTCATCATAAGGGTATCACTTGTATATAAAAAAAAAGGAAAAAAGAAAGAAAGGTTCAAAGATTTATTGCCTCTGAGCTTGAATGTATAATCTAAATTATTTAATTAGACATATCAATCTATGGACATTAGTAAAATGCATACTATATGAGGCACAGTTTGCTTTGAATAAAATTTATAAAAACTTAACAAAGTTATACAAGTTTTACAAAAAATTAACCTATTTTACTGAGTAACAAAAACTTATGTGTATTATATGTTTCATCATATTACTGAGTTACTTAAACAACATGTTTGAAAGAAATAAAAGATAAAGATCGTAACACATCTAGTACCTAACAGTGCTGGCGAATAAAACGTATGTGCTACTAGTTATATTAAAACATTAATCTTGACTGGATAACCTTATATATTAACTAACTTGTTCATAGGTCACTGAAAATATATTTTTGTACCAGTTATATTTACTTAAATTAATTTCCTCAACTGCAGATGGGTTTGTTATACAATGAATTGCTTTATAAAGTGTCGTTGAAATAACGGTTGATTGGAAAAAAGAAGAAAGAGATATGCTATGGAAAAATATAATAAAATTAATATTTTTTGATAATATGTTGAAGTTTTGATAGCTGTTCATCTATTTGAATTTCGAAATTAGATGTTTTATTCTAGAAATTCATAATATAGATGGTTGAATTTGACAGGTACCAATAACCGGTTTGAAGACGCCTTTCCGCGATGACTTGTTGAAGCATGTAGCTGAGGATGTTTTAAAGCGGACGCGGGTTAATAAAACATTTCGATTGATTGACATTAAATGTTATCCATCATTTATTAAGCTTCAGCAAAAAAATTATACCATATAATATATATATATACTGCAGGATCGGTTAGCAATAACAGGTTACAAGGAAGCTAGGTTGTTGAAAGAGGCGGCCGAGATGGTAACTACTGGTAATAGATTTCATTCGCATTTTCCTTATTTGTTATGCTCTTATTGATAGTAATTCAACGTTATGTATGCCTAAAAGGCTGGTAAAGATCAAATATACTTATCCAAAAATGACTTGATCATATCCTACAGAGATGGTGTTTCTGCTTTGGGCCATTTGATAATAAATGTGCATTCAAGTTTTAGGAAAATACCATGATAAAATTAATACAAGGACCTAGCATATTATTTAGCATTTTATAAGCAACACCCTTCTGTGCTAAGTTGTGTTCAATCTTGACATTAACATGGTTGCATGTTCCCCTGAGATTTCTAAACAGAGGGAAGTAGACAGTAGAAATCAAACATTACAGGGGGAAATAGGCATTTATGTTGCCTGGGTGCCATCTTCTTTTCTAACTTAATATCATATGTAATTATGCCTGTACGCATCATATTTGCACCCAGACAAGTTACCTATGATTTATCACTGGCTACACTACCCATATAAATGCACAAATATAAACTCAAATATAAATGCACAAGCAACCTTATTAATACACATAGCCTTAAGGCTAATAGCTTAAGGTATCACGCCTGAGTTTACCAACTCAGTTTGAAACTGAGTTTGCAAACTCAGTTCCATCTGAATTCGTAAACTCGGTTTCGAACTGAGTTTGTAAACTCAGTTTCGAACTAAGTTTATAAACTTAGTTTCGAACTGAGTTAAACTCATGATACCATGACATTAGAACTTACATCTGTAAATAGTGGGATTCAATAAATATCAGCATGTGCCTTATGGATATTTAATTAATGAAGAAGTTGATTTACAATTGGTCATTCTATTTTGCAATACAACTATTTGTAATGGGTAGGCAGCAAAATTTGGTTGAAGCAGCAACAATTCGGCTGAAAAGCTTTTGATCAATGCTGTGAGCTATATTTTTCATGTGTACATTGGTACATTTAAATACTTGGTAATGATACATTTAAATATTTGGCAATGATCAATGCTTAGGCAAATTGTATTCTATATAAGCAAAACAATTTTGTTTAGACTGTCTATATGTATTGATTAAGAATCATGTGTAAAATATATTGTATAAATTTGTAGTCTATCATACTTTCTACTTTGCTGTAATGAAGCAGCTAATTATATTTTTACTTTTTTTAAATAATTCGATACGGCTCATGGCCGTATCTAATTTGAAAATTGATATGGTCATGAGTTGTATCTCATTATTAATTAGATACGACCATGAGCCGTATCAATTTGAAAATTAGATACGGCTCAAAGCCGTATCAATCCATGAATTTGATATGGTTTTAAGCCATATCAATCTATGAATTTGGCACGGGTTAAGCCCGTATCAAAATAACAAAGACGCCATTTTTTGATACGGCCCAGAGCACTGCCAAATCGATTTAGATACGGACATGAGCACTGTCTAATTGGCATTTTTGATGTAGTGTTTCGGCTCTTGTGCTTTTAGTGCTTGGTTTTTGCTTTCAGATTGTTCTTTTTCGCTTGTGACGGTCCGATGCCTCTTCACCGTCAGCCTATCTCGGTATTAACTTTGGTAATAACATTTGTCGCCTTCCTTATGAAGGGGTGTTTTCGACTTTTCAAGTCAAACTTCTTCTCTGCGTCTCTACCGCATTTCCCTGTATGAATTTCAAGAACCGACATCTATGTTAGCCTTTCCATGGTTCCTATAATTTGTTGCATATGTATTAGATTGGATATCGCTCAGGATTGAGCTTTAATAATGTATTAACTCTTTATCTATGGGTTTCATGCCTATTCATACTTCTTATTCTATTAGAGAACAAGGGAGAGGGTTTAGTAAGCTCCCTGATTATTGAGTGCAAGTGAATTCCACTCTTGATGTTGAATTTCGTAATGAAGTGTCCATGATATCACCTTTGTGGTGAGTTGCAAAATATAAAATGGTAGGATGAAAAACCCATATTCAGATGCTCATGACGAAAAGACATAACTTTACTTTATAAAAATGGAAAGAAGTCTTAATCCATCACGTATTTTGATAGTAAAGATCGAAAATTAGAAGCTCACTTCCAATAGGAATCTGGGACTGACCCAAATTTAGGTACTAAAGATTAGAGACCAGAAAACCTGTAACACCCCACCTTTATACCCATATTATCCAAGAGAATTACTTAGTAATACCATCAGATAATATGGATAATGAGGCTGTAGGGGTACACACGTGCAAATTCTCTTGGACTAACACTGGTACGTATTAAATTTTTTGAAATATCACTTACTATTACGTACTCAATGTCATTACAAAAAAATTACACGTGTGCCACCAGGACAAAACAATACAGAATATACATAAATACAGAGATCACAAAGTCAATCACATCAATAAATATAATGTATAATATTTAACATTTTATACACATTTATTTATTACACATCAATATTTATACATAAATCCATACAATAAACGGTAATAAATGCTATATTAAGCTACTATACTCTTCTAAGGCCTATAAATACAAGCTGGTCTCAAGGTCCTACAACTGTAATGTCTCGGTCTAACCCGAGTATTATATAGATAATAAACGGATCAGTCTATGTTAAAATCCATTATAGTTAATATAAAATGCTTGGGTGCCTAAACTTGAGAGATCATCCAAGACGTAAATTTAATCATTAGAAACTCTTTAACCAAAGTGTTAAGAAGGTGAAACTCTATTGGAATGGAATAGACTACATTCATAGATTACAAACGAAGGGCACATAATGGACCTACTTACTAACACAAGGCTCAGTGATTCATTGTGCACGTATGACAAATGTTATCAAAGTTTCCAAAATCATCAAAAATCATCATATAACTCAAATGAGTCAAGTGTCATGTAAGAAGCATCAAATTCCAACATAGAAAATTTCAAAATGTTTATGTGCACTTAAAATCCAACAATCACCTCAATGAATGATCGTAAAGATCAAGTCACAAAATAAACATCATCCCAATATGGATCCCACAGAAATAAATATGCATGTGCAGTCACATGATAATATAGCTCCCCCCGAGCTTAGCTCAGCACTTATACGTATTCAAGTTAGGCGCCCATCACTACGACCCCTGTAACAACCCGGAAAAGCTGAACCAATTTAAAAATTTTTAATTGGCTAATTTGGTGAATTTAAAATATTTAAAATAAATATTTTAAATAATAACAACGAAAAGTAAGTTTGAATTGACGTTTGAAAATAAATATAATTAATTCTAATTATAAACAAGGCCTGAAATGGCGCGGTAGTTTCAAAATTTGAATTCAAACTTTGATTGACTATACCGGGTGCAAATTAAAACGGATTTTAGTGAAACCAAAAATATTTAAATCTGTTAGTGAATATCTTTCTAACGATTCTGAAAAATCGAAGTTTCATAGCGGGAAGCAAAAGTTATGGCTAAATGAATTTTCAGAAAGGTCGCTATAGAGTTTATATAGCCCTTGAAAATGGCCATTTTGCAAACGACCTCGGAATTCGACGAAACCACTTTTGTTATATCCAGGAAGTTAAATTATTGCTAGGTTTCAAATTTCATAATTTTTGAAGCTAGTATGTGAGCGTAGCAAGGGAAAATGTGTTTGGTCGATTTCTATTAGATTGGATCGACCAAAAAGGGCCATTTTTCAAACGGTCTCTGAATTCAATGAAACTAGTTATGTTGGGACCGTATCGTCAAAACATAGCTAGATTTATTTTTCGGGAATTTTTAGAATCAGTATGTGGCCCCGACAAATTGAAATGTGCGTTCAAATTAAATATTGAATGTTTTATATTTTAATTTGAAGGAAAACTGACTGAAACAGTCGAATGGGCCTACGAAACATATCCCATTGTGTTTGGAAGGGGGTATTTAGCTAGGAACAACAGTCGTTGGGTTTGGATTGGAGCTCGTGTATGAAAGAGGGTATTTTTGGATTTCTTTAAATTTATAAATATAAAAAAATACTATTGGTCAACGCCTATTCTCTCTCCCCGATTATTGCTCCAGCGCACGGCGGAAAAGCTTCATTTCTTCCTCCCTCATTTTCTCCTCCCACACTCAACGAAACCCACCCCTCCTTTGGAGATTTTTGTAGTGCTATCAACGAGCTTCAAATCCATACCACCTGCTCCCCGTCTCGTCGCGTATTTGAAGAGAACCGTGGATAGGAAGTTCGGAGCTTTGAAGCTCCGCCGTGGCCACGTCAGACCACCGAAGTGGACCCCACTTCAGGCGCATGTGCGCCTCTCGAGGCTCAACAACGTGGTGAAGTTCGATCGTCCTATCGATTCACGGATTTCACGAAAAATCAAAACCTAGTTTTGAACAGATTTTTGAAAGGTATGGCTGTAAATTATTTAAACTATTTAATAGTAGTTTAAAGCGCTACGGATTTTGATTTCACTATAAAAATCATATCTTTTTCGTTTCTAGATGAAATTCAGTGAAACAAGAGACACTGGACTCGTGTGGACGTCTTCTACATTCTATAAGAGACCGCATATTATTCTGAGCCTTCTGCTATTTTTGGTGGAGTGGAACCTGATGTGAGATTTCTAAATTATAAACGATATAGAAAACGACGATACATAAATTATATAGTCGATGTATGAGTTATATAAGCGTTGTACACCTCTTGTATAAGCATTGTATAAGTTGTACGTTCGATATATAAGTTATATATGCATTGTAAAAAATTATATATGTGTTGAAATAGAAGTGAAATGCTTATATATATATATATATATATATATATATATATATATATATATATATATATATATACGCCCCTCGTCTACAAACCATGGACGATATTTATTGGTTGTGATTGATGTGAAAATTGGTTGATAGCGAATGGTTGATTTGAATTGTTTGTGGTTGAAATTGATTGATTGTGGTTGAAAAATACCCGTTTGTGGTTAAGAATTATTTGGTTGAAACCACATAGAATTAGTTTGTGGAAAAGAAAGAAAAAAATATATACATGCTGCCTACGTGCGAACTAGATGCATGAAATCCCCATTGTCAAAAGCTGCGAGGCTTTAAGGTAGAGCAAGGAGCCGTACTAGGGACGGCCCCGGTTTTAACTACCCTGTCGTTATGCTACCGAAATTTTGAATAATATTCATGTGTTAGAATTATTTTCATGTGTTGAAACTATATTCATGTGTTGAATAGAAATTCATTCGTTGAATAGAAATTCATGTGTTGAATGAATGGTATTCATGTTTTAAATAAATTATTTTAACAATAAAATTCACATTTTTATTTTATATATACGAACTATAGAAACCATTCATGTGTTGAATAGAAATTCATTCGTTGAATAGAAATTCATGTGTTGAATGGTATTCGTGTTTTAAATAAATTGTTTTAACAATAAAAATCACATTTTTATTTTATATATACGAACTATAGAAAACCTTCATGTGTTGAATAGAAATTCATTCGTTGAATAGAAATTCATGTGTTGAATGGTATTCGTGTTTTAATAAATTGTTTTAACAATAAAAATCACATTTTTATTTTATATATACGAACTATAGAAAACCTTCATGTGTTGAATAGAAATTCATTCGTTGAATAGAAATTCATGTGTTGAATGGTATTTGTGTTTTAAAGAAATTGTTTTAACAATAAAAATCATATTGTTATCATTTATATGAACTATATAAAATAATCGTGTTTTGAAAAAATTGTTTTATAATAAAAAACATATTGTTATCATCTATATGAACTATATAAAATAGTCGTGTTTTGAAATAAATAGTTTTACGATGAAAATCACATTTTTATTGTATACATGAATTGTTAAAAATAGTGAAGTGTTGAAATAAAAGTCGGTTGGATAAAAATATCATATTTATCAAATATATGAAAAGAATATCGTTTTGAAATCAAGGAATATATTATATTTATATATACATATAAATATAATTAAAATAAATCGAATAACGAAGCTGTAGTTTGTGTTTTGAAACCGTGATTTCAAACGATTAGTGTGGGAGATCCGACCATCAGATTTTCCCGAAACCGAAACCATTGGGTTCACTTTGGAAATATCTTTCCAACGACACCAACTTTGTAAAGATCCAATGGTTGGATTGTATGGAATGTTTAATTCAAATCTGAAGAAAAACAGCGCCAGAATCGATTATATATATATATATATATATATATATATATATATATAATTAAATTAAATCGAATAACGACGCTGCAGTTCGTATTTTGAAATCGAAAATTCAAACGAGTGTACCGGGAGATCCGACCGTCGGATTTTCCCAAAATAGGAACCGTTGGATTTGTTTTGAAAAGATCTTTCTAATGATATTAAATTTGTGAAGATCCAACGGTTAGATTTTCAGATATGTGTAAATCAAATCTAAAGAAAAACAGCGCCACGACCGCGTTATGGCCTGAAGCGTCGTTTGAATAAATTAGCTATTTTTAAATAAATAAAAATAGCGATAAATCGTTATAAAATATTATAAACGATATGGAATGTAAAATTTAGAAACTAACTGAAGGTTAACTAAGTCGAATAGTTTCCTGGATTTTGATCTGATGTTGGTTTCGGCCTTCGGGGTTAATCTTTGGAGAATCGTTCTCTTACTGATTTACGGTTAGCGACTAATGAATTGGAATAAGGCGTATGTTGTGTTTGTGTAGCACTGGTTTATTATATACGCGAGTTGCTCAGAAAGACCGGGTTTATCCCATTCTGAATAACTGAATCGACGATAAGAAATCGAAGAAGAAGACGGTGGTCGAAGACCGGAGATCTTCACCTCGTTTGGATGGTAACTGATGTCCTAATTGGGAGGCATCCCAAAATATGAATAATGAGTGGTGATCGTCCAGACGTACATGGAGATCGATGGGTATGATAGGTATATAGTGCCTCCGGTTTCATTAAGACCCATAACGGACTTGCAAATCGACTGTGTTCTGACATTGCAATTCATTCTGTGTGATTAGTAGCCATTAGATGCGTGGTGTGAATTGCCTGTGTGGCATGCTAAGATGTAGTGATCAGGGCTTCTGTTGAAAAGCAAAGCCTTGTGGTTGATGATCAAAGCACCGCCTGTGTGGCGTAGCTTTGTGTATAACGTGAATTCGCGAACCTCACACCCCGGTATGAACCAGAAACGGGAGAGGACCTCAGGGAGGACATGCGTTTCTTTCTAGTTAGAGGTGGTGTCAGTGCTTGAACTGGCTGACATTTATATTATTTTCACCTATGTGGTTGTTGCTGTTGCGAAGCGCCTCGGTTATATCGGTCGATCCGGGACTGATGGAGTCATTCGTTGGCTCACTTACGCCCCAAAGGGCGGGGAAACGTAGTGTTCAGGAATTTTAATCCTCATCGGTAGACCGGCCCTGTCGCTCCAAAGGCTTGACTGAGTACTTGCCTGAGGCTCGGGCTAGAGAGTCTCAAATTCGGTAAGGACTATACTTTGCCTTGGTTCATGACGAAATTCAATTTCCAACTACGACACCGTGCGGTTTTGATTGTATATATATATATGGCGACATGATATATGGTACCCATGCCGTCTATGATTGATAGTTATGATTGAAATTGTTTTCGAAACATATAAACACTAGTAATAATATCAAATGCTTTTGTTTTATTCGTATCAAGCATATTTTGGCCATTATAAGGTAAAACTCTATCCTCCGGTTTGCGTTGCATTGTGTGATGGGAACTGAGTTTTATAATGGCTTCATTGTTATAAAAAGCATTGCGATGTTTAAAAGATTTACTTGTTTTAAAGCACTGGCAATCCAGTGGAGTAAACCCGGTCCGCGAAAGTGGCGTGGTCCTGTGATTAGCCATATTATAAATGTGTTAAGTAGATTTCTCACACCAGTCCCATGACTGACTCGTAGTTTGTTTCACTTGCAAACTCGGGTGCCCCTTTTTCTACACGGGTAACCTTGTATTCCGGTTTTAGCTGGCTCTTTCTGGATAGCTGGAGCTGAAGATGGATTCTATCATTTATCTCTTTTTATGCTGTTCAGATCCTATTGTACATATTATGTTTGTTTTCCGCTGTAGGCATTTATGTATAGCTGAACTGTATTTGTACTAAGTATGATCCTGTATATTGTGTAACTCTGATGATTTCGTTTATCCAGTATTCTTTGTTCATTATCTGGTGTATTTATTTAATTCTGTTCTGTTATTATCTGTTTATGTGTTATATTCCAAAGATTACCCTTGTCACCGTCGTACGGGGTTTTGGGGTCGTCACAACATGGTATCAGAGCTTTGGTTAAGCTTAGTGCTGGAATATAACATATTAACGAACTCGTCAGAAATAGAACCAGTAGTGTTTTAGGATGAATATCACATTACAGATAGGATCAGTAATATCCTAGTATGAGTATAGCAGAATGAAATACGCCCAATAGGCACATTTACATTTAAGTATATGTTTCTATGCTCCAAAATATCTTTTTTGTTAACCTGACACTTGATCTGCTATTTGTAGAAGTACTAGAAAATAAGTGTCAGAAACAGAAAGAATGCAGAACCAGATATTGAGGCCCTATTAATTAAGTATCGAAATATGGGTGGAATACCATTCTCGGGCGAAGAATCTATTATGAAAACACAAGCTTGGATTCGATCTGCTGAGAAAATCTTTGATGGTTTAAAGCTGAGAGATGACCAGAAAAGATTACTGGCATCTGGGGCACTCAAAGACGAAGCTTTGTTCTGGTGGGATTCAATTATTAAGGATAATCCAGAAGGTGATATCACCTGGGATAGATTCAAAGTGATTTTCCTGGAAAGATTTACTCCTCCAGAAGCAAATGAGTGGTTATGTGATGAACTCTCTTATCTGATACAAGGAGATATGAACATTCCTGAATATCATAAGAGATTCAATGAACTTTCTCATTTTGCCCCTCAACTGATTCAAGATCCAAAGAGGAAGAATCTGAGGTTCATTCATGGCCTACAAAGAAAATATCAGAATAGTGTAATGAGGAATGTGAAGCTTCCTTTTTCTGAAATGATATACACAACTTACCAGTATGAGGATCTCGACAAGAAAGGTATGTTGCGTTACGAAGAGGAAGTCAGTTCTAGTAATAAAGATGAGTCTGAAACTGATCGTCCTGAGGTCAATACGATGTCTGAGGTCAGTAAGAAGCCCAGTGCCAAGAGAAAAAGGGCTAATTCTGAGAAGGAACCAGTAACGACAGTTTTATGCAATAACTGTAATAGGCAAGGACATCTGTTGATAAGTTGCAGATCTCTAAAGAAACAAATAAAGAGTGGATCTAAACCCACTAAGAAGCAAAAGAACCCACATGGGGAAAGGAGATGCCATAAGTGCCACCAAGCAGGTCATAATGCACGGGAGTGCCAACTCTCAAAGAAATTTGAAGCAGTACATATAAATAAAGTAGCAGAAACTTCTGAGCCCTCAGCTAGTCAGGGAAGGTCTGATGTTTTGGAAGGCACGCTCAATGTCAAAAACATTCGGGTTAAAGTACTTTTTGATACAGGCGCATCGCGAAGCTTTATTGCAAAGAATGCAGTTAAGAAGCTAGATTTGAATTTGAAGAAGCTCAAAGAACCCATCACTGTCCATAATCTGGTTGGAAGTTCTCTCGATCTTAGCTGGATTTGTGCGGTGCCTGTCTCTTTTTCCTGTTATAAGTTCCCTACTATCTCTATCATCATGAATTTTACTGAATTCTATCTTATTTTGGGATTGTATTGGTTAACCAAATACGAGGCAGAGGTTAGATGCGCCGAGAGGGTTGTTAAGGCAAAGGCCCAATCATGGAATTATATAACCATACCATGTGAAGGCCCGAATTCAAATAGAAAAGACTTTTGGTCAGCTCTAGATGTTTCTCCTGCTCAAATAGAAAATATCCCTGTAGTCACAGAGAATATTCTGGACCTCATCAAAGATATTCTCGTCGTAAAGAATTATGCAGACGTGTTCGAAGAAGTTGTCAGCTTACCTCCGTAGAGAGAAATTGATTTCAAAATTGCTTTAATCCCGAATGCAAGGAGTGCACGCTATTCGGAGAATGACTCTAAAGGAGAAAGAAGAACTAGACAATCAAACTCGACAGCTTGTATGGAAGGGTCTGATCAGGTCTAGTTTCTCTGATTAGGGGGCAGCAGTGGTGTTTGTCCCAAAGCCTGACGGTACTCTGCGACTATGTGTGGATTATCGTGACTTGAATAAGCAGACAATAAACAATAAATATCCATTGCCGAGAATCGATGATTTATTGGATCGTCTGAATGGAGCACAAGTATTTTCAAGGATGGACCTAGCTACAGGTTTCTATCAGCTTCGTATTACCGAAGAGTGTGTTCCTATGACAACATTCAGAGGTCCAGGCTTATTCTATGAATGGTTAGTAATGTCGTTCGACTTATGTAATGCTCCAGCTTATTTTGTCGATTGGATGAATAGAGTGTTCATAGGAGTCTTGAATAAGTTTGTTCTGGTTTTTATTGATGATATTCTAATCTTCTCTAAGTCAAAGGCCGAACATGAAAAACATTTGGAGCAGGTTCTAGAAATTCTGAGAAGGAATGTATCAAAAGACAAACTTTCCAAATGTATATTCTGGCAAGACGAAGTGAAGTTTCTTGGCCACGTTGTATCAAAAGAAGGAATTGCTGTGGATCCAAGTAAAATCACAGCAATTCAAAACTAGAAACAGCCTAGAACTCCCACAGAAGTCCGAAATTTTCTTGGATTGGCTAGTTATTACCGGAAGTTCGTTAAAGATTTTACGAAGATATCTAGTCACTTAACAAAGCTTACAAAGAAGCACTCAAAATTCAAGTGGACTCCATAATGTGAGGAGGCTTTTGAGGAGCTAAAGTTAAGATTAACAACTGCTCCAGTGCTAACCATTATCGACGGCAATTAGGATTTAAAAGTTTGGACAGATGCCTCTAGAGAAGGCCTTGGTGCAGTATTAATGCAAAGAGGTCAGGTTGTTGCTTATGCTAGCCGTCAGCTGAAGCCATATGAAAAGAACTACGTTACTCATGATCTTGAGTTGTTGGCTATAGTATTTGCTTTGAAAATCTGGAGACACTATCTTCTGGGTGAGAAATTCGAACTGTTTACAGATCACCAGTCGCTAAAGTATCTGTTCACCCAGAAAGTCTTGAATCTGAGGCAGCAACGTTGGCTATAGTTCCTTGCAGCATACGATTTTGAGATTCTATACACTCTAGGGAAAGCCAATGTCGTGGCCGATGCGCTAAGCCGAAAGAATGTAATGATCGCCAGTTTTATTATTACGACTTCCTTGATCGACAAAATATCTATTCTCCAGATGGATGATCACTTCATTCAGAAGATCAAAGAGATAATTCAGAAAGGCGAGCCCTCGAGTTTTCTGGTTATAATGAGGGGATTCTAAGGCTAAAGGGTCGAATTTGTGTTCCTAACATTTCTGAGCTCCGAAAGAAAGTCCTGGATGAGTGCCACATGTCAAAACTTAGTATACATCCAGGAGTAAGCAAAATGTATAATGACATCAAATGCACTTTCTGGTGGAGATCGATGTGGAGGGACATTTCTTTATATGTTAGCTGATGCCCTACTTGCCAGCTAGTCAAAAGTGACCAACAGAAACTGGCCGGATTGTTGCAACCGCTGGACGTTCCAGGTTGGAGGTGGGAACATATTTCCATGGACTTCATAGATGGTTTTCCCAGAACTAGGAAAGGAAATGACAGTATTTGGTTGATCGTAGCTCGCTTCACGTAGACCGCCCATTTCATACCTATCAGATCGAACAGAACTGCTGAAAGTCTGGCGCAGATTTATTACAAGGAAATTGTTATGCTGCATGGAGTGCCGATCAGTATAGTTAGTGACAGAGATCCAATATTTACTAGCAAATTCTGGGAGGCATTTCAAGTAGAACTAGGAACGAAGCTGAACTTAAGCACCGCTTATCATCCTCAAATAGATGGTCAGACTGAGAGGGTGAATCGTATTTTAGAAGATCTATTGCGGGCTTGTGTTCTAGACTTTGGTGGATCATGGGAAGACCATTTACATTTGGCTGAATTCTCATATAACAACAGCTACCAGGCGAGCCTGACAATGTCCCCATTCGAAGCATTGTATGGTAGACCGTGCCGATCTCCTGCTTGTTGGGTCGAACCTGGTAATAGACTTGTATTGGGACCTGATATGATCCGTGAGGCTGCGGACAAAGTCGATTTCGTTAAGAAACAATTACTCGCCGCTCAAAGCCAACAGAAGAGCTATGCCGATAAGAGAAGAAGATATATATCATTTGGTGTTGGCGACTATGTATATTTGAAAGTATCCCCATGAGAGGAGTTATCCGGTTCGGTAAAACAGGGAAATTGGTGCCCAAATTCATTGGTCCGTTTCCTAACCTTGAAGGGATTGGGACTCTCGCTTATATAATTCAATTTCCTGATTGGTTGCCTGGAGTGCATGATGTATTTCACGTATCTCAACTTCGAAAGCACGTTCATGATCCAGACTTGATCGTGGAAGAAGCAGCACAACAGGATATTGAAATTACTCCAGAAGTGGCTGTGAGAAGAGAGCCGCTAAAGATTATCGGCAAAGAAACCAAAGAACTGAAGGTTCACTTAGTCAAAGTGAAATGGAGTGGAGATCAGCGAGATTATACTAGGGAAATTAAGGAGAGCATTCAGAAAGCCTACCCTAAGTGTCGAGTAGATATCTCTGATTGACTCCGGTGCAAGGTACATTTACCATACTTTTCATTACCATTTAGTTCTCTACTTTGTTGTTATTTTCTTTTCATGGATGTGCACTTTTAGTTCTATAGTCTGGTTAGTTTAAAAGAGTATATGAGTCAATTAGTATATTTTTGAAAAGTTAAAAACAAATTGATTGTTGTTTGTGTTGTGTGATAGTAGATATGATTAATTAAATTATTAGAACGATAGTTAATTTAATCAATAAGAGAATGAATGGTAGAATTTATTCGATTAAATCACACATTGAACTGAGTTAAAAATAGATAGAAATATATACATGTGCATTATATATGTTTCAACAGGTAAATGGATTAGCTGTTGAGTAAAGAATTTATTTGCGTGCCCGACAAATAGGTAAACCTTAATGAGTTGGATGCGAAATATTATTATATCAACTCCTGTGAATGCCATTGGATGCGGAGTGCTGGTTATTCTGTGTGTAATAATAAACGTCGCCATAGGATAGTAACAATTAATTTTGACCTACACTACATGGCATACTTCTCGAAGATAGGCATACTTCATCATATACCACATAAGCAGTAGGAGCTTGTGTGACGAGGTGGAAGATTTACCATACGAGCGAGAGGCTTGTATGGCGATGACCATATATTACAGGTTGAACTAATGACTGATATGGACCATATAAAATGTAACGGTAAATTGCCAGAATAACAAAAACCCCACACGGGTCTGGAGTTGACAATAATCACGTCTCTTCAGTTATTAGATACGGCACATGGATTATTTATTTTCCACACGGGACGAGGTGACAAGAATTTATTCTCTGGAGTAATTAAAAATACACACTCCCTCAGGCTTAGACAGGGTGACGAAAATTTATTCTACGAAGTTATTATCTATACACGCTCCCCTGTAAACACCAGAATATATCACTATAAATATGTGTATGCTTTATAGGATTTATTGGGTACCTAATACAGCCCAATAAATTTCCAAACCCCTCCCCGTACAAAGGAGATTATGGCGAAATTTTTCGAAAATTTAGTGTGTTAGCCAAATTTTTGAAGAATTTGAAAATTCTCATAAACTGAAAAGTTGGGGAATGGAAGCCAGATGGAAAGTAGAGTTGATTAATCAAGCCACTTTCGACTTTGTTCCTTTTCGGGGACGAAAAGTTTTAAGTGGGGGAGATTGTAACAACCCGGAAAAGCTGAACCAATTTAAAATTTTTAAATTGGCTAATTTGGTGAATTAAAAATATTTAAAATAAATATTTTAAATAATAACGACGAAAAGTAAGTTTGAATCGACGTTTGAAAATAAATATAATTCATTCTAATTATAAACAAGGCCTGAAATGGCGTGGTAGTTTCAAAATTTGAATTCAAATTTTGACTGACTGTACCGAGTGCAAATTAAAACGGATTTTAGTGAGACAAAAAATATTTAAATCTGTTAGTGAATATCTTTCTAATGAATCTGAAAAATCAAAGTTTCGTAGCGGGAAGCAAAAGTTATAGCTAAATGAATTTTCAGAAAGGTCGCTATAGAGTTTATATAGCCCGTGAAAATGGCCATTTTGCAAACGACCTCGGAATTCGACGAAACCACTTTTGTTGGATCCGGGATGTTAAATTATTGCTAGTTTTCAAATTTCATAATTTTTGAAGCTAGTATGTGAGCGTGGCAAGGGAAAATGTGTTTGGTCGATTTCTATTAAATTGGATCGACCAGAAAAGGGCCATTTTTCAAATGATCTTAGAATTCGACGAAACTAGTTTTGTTGGGACTGTATCGTCAAAACATAGCTAGATTTATTTTTCGGGAATTTTTAGAATCAGTATGTGGCCCCGGCAAATTGATATGTGCGTTCAAATTAAATATTGAATGTTTTATATTTTAATTTGAAGGAAAACGGACTGAAACAGTCGAATGGGCCTACGAAACATATCCCATTGTGTTCAGAAGGGGGTATTTAGCTAGGAACGACAGTCGTTGGGTTTGGATTGGAGCTCGTGTGTGAAAGAGGGTATTTTTGGATTTTTTAAAATTTATAAATATAAAAAATACTACTGGTCAACGCCTATTTTCTCTCCCCGATTATTGCTCCAATGCACGACGGAAAAGCTTCATTTCTTCCTCCCACGTTTTCTCCTCCCACACTCAACGAAGCCCACCCCTCCTTTGAAGATTTTTGTAGTGTTATCAACGATCTTCAAATCCATACCACCTGCTCCCCGTCTCGTCGCGTATTTGAAGAGAACCGTGGATGGGAAGTTCTGAGCTTTGAAGCTCCGCCGTGGCCATGTCAGACCACCGAAGTGGACCCTACTTCAGGCGCACGTGCGCCTCTTGAGGCTCGACAACGTGGTGAAGTTCGATCGTCCTATCGATTCACGGATTTCACGAAAAATAAAACCTAGTTTTGAACAGATTTTTGAAAGGTATGGCTGTAAATTATTTAAACACTTAATAGCAGTTTAAAGCGCTACGGTTTTTGATTTCACTGTAAAAATCATATCTTTTTCGTTTCTAGACGAAATTCAGTGAAACAAGAGACAGTGGACTCGTGTGGACGTCTTCTACATTCTAGAAGAGAATGCATATTTTTCTGAGCCTTCTGCTATTTTTGGTGGAGTGGAACCCAATGTGAGATTTCTAAATTATAAACGATATGGAAAATGACGATGTGTAAATTATATAGTCGATGTATGAGTTATATAAGCGTTGTACACCTCTTGAATAAGAGTTGTATAAGTTGTACGTTCGATATATAAGTTATATATGCGTTGTAAAAAATTATATATGTGTTGAAATAGAAGTGAATCGCTTATATATATATATATATATATATATATATATATATATATATATATATATATATATATATATATATATATACATGCCCCTCTTCCACAAACCATGGACGATATTTATTGGTTGTGATTGATGTGAAAATTGGTTGATAGCGAACGGTTGTTTGAATTGTTTGTGGTTGAAATTGATTGATTGTGGTTGAAAAATATCCGTTTGTGGTTGAGAATTATTTTGTTAAAACCACATAGGATTAGTTTGTGGAAAAGAAAGAAAAAAATATATACATGCCGCCTGCGTGTGAACTAGATGCATGAAATCCCCAATGTCAAAAGCTGCGAGGCTTTAAGGTAGAGCGAGGAGCCGTACTAGGGACGGCCCCGGTTTTAACTACCCTGCCGTTATGCTGCCGAAATTTTGAATAATATTCATGTGTTAGATTTATTTTCATGTGTTGAAACTATATTCGTGTGTTGAATAGAAATTCATTCGTTGAATAGAAATTCAAGTGTAGAATGGTATTCGTGTTTTAAATAAATTCTTTTAACAATAAAAATCACAATTTTATTTTATATAAATGAACTATAGAAACCATTCATGTGTTGAATAGAAATTCATTCGTTGATTAGAAATTCATGTGTTGAATGGTATTCATGTTTTAAATAAATTGTTTTAACAATAAAAATCAAATTTTTATTTTATAAATACGAACTATAGAAAACCTTCATGTGTTGAATAGAAATTCATTCGTTGAATAGAAATTCATGTGTTGAATGGTATTCGTGTTTTAAATAAATTGTTTTAACAATAAAAATTACATTTTTATTTTATATAAACGAACTATAGAAAACCTTCATGTGTTGAATAGAAATTCATTCGGTGAATAGAAATTCATGGGTTGAATGGTATTCATGTTTTAAAGAAATTGTTTTAACAATAAAAATCATATTGTTATCATCTATATGAACTATATAAAATAATTGTGTTTTGAAAGAAATTGTTTTATAATAAAAAATCATATTTTTATCATCTATATGAACTATATAAAATAGTCGTGTTTTGAAATAAATAGTTTTACGAATAAAATCACATTTTTATTATATACACGAATTGTTAAAAATAGTGAAGTTTTGAAATAAAAGTCGGTTGGATAAAAATATCATTTTTATAAAATATATGAAAAGAATATCACTTTGAAATCGAGGAATAGATTATATATATATATATATATATAAAATTAAAATAAATCGAATAACGAAGTTGTAGTTCTTGTTTTGAAACCGTGATTTCAAACGATTATTGCGGGAGATCCGACCATTGGATTTTCCCGAAACCGAAACCGTTGGGTTCGCTTTGGAAATATCTTTCCAACGACACCAACTTTGTAAAGATCCAACGGTTGGATTGTCTGGAATGTTTAATTCAAATCTGAAGAAAAACAGCACCAAAATTGATTATATATATATATATATATAATTAAGTTAAATCGAATAACGACACTGCAGTTCGTATTTTGAAATCGAAACTTCAAACGAGTGTACCGGGAGATCCGACCGTCGGATTTTCCCAAAACAGGAACCGTTGGATTCGTTTTGAAAAGATCTTTCTAATGATATAAAATTTGTGAAGATCCAATGGTTAGATTTTCAGATATGTGTAAATAAAATCTGAAGAAAAACAGCGCCACAACTGCGTTATGGCGTGAAGCGTCGTTTGAATAAATTAGCTATTTTTAAATAACTAAAAATAGCGATAAATCGTTATAAAATATTATAAACAATATGGAATATGAAATTTAGTAACTAACTTAATTTTAGCTAAGTCGAATGGTTTCCTGGATTTTGATCTGATGTTGGTTTCGTCCTTCGGGGTTAATATTTGGGGAATCGTTCTCTTACTGATTTACGGTAAGTGACTAATGAATTGGAATAAGGCGTATGTTGTGTTTGTGTAGAACTGGTTTATTATATATGCGAGTTGCTTAGAAATACCGGGTTTATCCCATTTCGAATAACTGAATCGACGATAAGAAATTGAAGATGAATACGGTGGTCGAAGACCGGAGGTCTTCACCTCGTTTGGATGGTAACTGATGTCCTGATTGGGAGGCATCCCGAAATATGGATAATGAGTGGTGATCGTCCAGATGTACATGGAGAACGATGGGTATGCGAGGTATATAGTGCCTCCGGTTTCGTTCAGACCTAGAACGGACTTGCAAATGGACTGTGTGTCTGACATTGGAATTCATTCTGTGTGATTGATAGCCATCAGTTGCATGGTGTGAATTGCCTGTGTGGCATGCTAAGATGCAGTGATCAGGGCTTCTGTTGAAAAGAAAAGCCTTGTGGTTGATGATCAAAGCACCGCCTGTGTGGCATAGGTTTGTGTATAACGTGAATTCGCGAACCTCACTGTAACACCCCACCTCCGCCAGTACCACTCTTGCAAGGGCACTGACTTTGGAGGGGCGTTTGAATCAGGTAAACATGCATAATGATATATCAAGGCAGAACAAGAACATATGTATATATAAACAGAGTAAATAACATAGAGAAAACAGCGGAAGATTTAAACCATTTCAAAACAAGTCTGGTACAATATAATATCAATTTTCCAAATAAACAAGTCTAGATACAACAACATCATCTGAAAACAGTAATACATAAGTGCTATCCCCAAAATACGTGAGAACCATAGCTAGCTTCATGTAGAAAGCGTACATGAGCTGAAATCCCACAAGCAAGCAATCCAAAATCCAAGCTAGGCTCCTGTATTCCCTCCCTGAGAACCTGGGGGGGGGGGGGGGGGGGAGGGGGGAACGGAAGAGAAGAGGCGAAAGAAAACAGGTCAGTCAAAAAGACTGAGTAAGCCCTACTACAATCAATGTAAACTGGTAAAGTTAACTGGCATGAGCAGCAGGGATGAACATAAGGATACTAGCATGATGATTAACTAACAGGGTAGATAAAGGTGTCATCGCATAATCAGGATTAAGGTTTTGCACCACAGGTGTACTAGAAAACTAACGTGACTTGAACAAACAAGTATTGATCCCTTGGCCCAAGCTTTGGCCCAATAACATGAAGTGACCCCAATACGAGGTCCAAAGTGTAAGATCTCCAGGCCCAAGTTTGGCCCAACATCATGAATGACCCAAACCAAGGTCCAACTAGCACGGTCTAGTCGATCGGCTCCCTATGAGCCTATCTCGTCAAGTGTCTGTGTCATACGGCCCAACTACGAAGTGTAGCTAAACTGTGCTAGGTCCACCCTAGGGCGTATCAAGTCCTAGGGTGTCAACCACCGACACAAACCAAGCACGCACAGTTTAAACCTACTGGTGCCCGTGCCTGCTTTTTCAACTCCGGACCATGTGCACGATCATGGCCCGCCTGAACCCACACCGGCGCACCTACTCAGCCGTCGTTTGGTCGCTTACATGGCATCCCAGTAATCGTGCCCCTCCCCAGCCTAGTCCCTACGGTATCATGATACATCCAAGAGGGTTACTGGTGCAAAGGACCACGTAACTAGGGTTTCCTTAATGGGTTAAACGTGGTTAACCCAACTCATTCAAGTACCAAGTTGGTTAAGTGTACCCAAGGTTCATGACTTAACCCTACCAACCCATCGTGTTTAATTGGTTAAGCATTCAAGTGGTCCATGACTTAACCCTACCATGTAGCATTAGTTAATTTAATGCACCCAACCTCTCACATTAGACCTTGTTGTGGTTACTAGTTAGGCCGGACGGGTCCGGGTAGGTTTACACCACAACTTAGTCTAACCTCGGGTCTCACGTGCAACATGACCAACTACTCACATTGGGTCCTATTGCTTGTAGCCACTAGTTATGCCGGTCGGTTCCGGGTAGGTTTATGCTACAAGCTCAACCCAACCTCGAGTTGGCCATTCTCATGTCATGTCCATCACATTACAAGTTTTCAAGCAATTGGGTAGACCTAACTTAATAGGTAAATTCCCAATGGGTAGACCTAACTTAATAGGTAAATTCCCAAGCTTATGTTTTTATGTCTTTTAAGTTTACCCAACCCCAAACGTAATCCCATCGCTTACATATCGCAATATCGCATAAAGGATAGAAAGAGGGAACTTGGCATAATCATGACATAAAGGTGTTGGAGCCACAAGTTAAACATGGTGGCATATGGGACAAAGATGTGATCATAAACTTGCATATCTTGTTATCAACTTGCAAAATATTCATAAGCATGCATAACATCATTTTAACTTGCATAGTGTTCATATGCATACATAACATGGTTTCAACTTGCATAAAGTTCATATGCATGCATAACATCATTTTAACTTGCATAGTGTTCATATGCATGCATAACATGATAGCATGAACAAAATGTTCAACCCAAACTTGCATAACATACTTGCATACCATAACATGACATACTTGCCTATAAACTTGCATATTACAAATAAACTTGCATATCAACTTGCATATTACAACATGATAAACTTGCATATCAACTTACATAACATATGACAACTTGCATATCAAACTTGCATACAAAACTTGCATAACATATGACAACTTGCATATCATACTTGCATAATAAAACTTGCATGACATATGACAACTTGCATATCATACTTGCATAATAAAACTTGCATGACATATGACAACTTGCATATCAAACTTGCATACAAAACTTGCATAGCATATGACAACTTGCATATCATACTTGCATAATAAAACTTGCATGACATATGACAACATGCATATCATACTTGCATAATAAAACTTGCATGACATATGACAACTTGCATATCAAACTTGCATACAAAACTTGCATAGCATATGACAACTTGCATATCATACTTGCATAATAAAACTTGCATGACATATGACAACTTGCATATCATACTTGCATAATAAAACTTGCATGACATATGACAACTTGCATATCAAACTTGCATACAAAACTTGCATGACACATCATAGGAAACTTGCATAACACATCATAGAAAACTTGCATATCATACATTTAACTTTAAAGTTCAAGTATGAAAGGAATAGGGCTTACAATGCTTATGCGGACTCAAATGAGTTTAGCAAATGAAAGAAACCCCTTATGCAACTAATTAAACCCCAAAAATGCAAGCAAACTTGATCAAAACTCTCCCTTTAAGATGCCAATAGAGAAACAAGACTTGAATGCAAGCTAATGATGATCATACAAGTCTAAAAACACTTGTATGCATGGAAAATCACTTAGGAATTGATTTAGGAATTGTATGAAGAGAGTGGAGGCCATGAGAGGTTTGATTTTGACATAGTTTAGTTGCTAGAATGAATAATGAATGATTTAGGGTAGGTTAGGGACTTATTTATAGATTAGGCTAGTGATTTAGACCATAGGATTAAACCCTAGTTCTCATCTCAACCCTCCAAATCGAATCTGGCCCCCAAGCTCAACACATTCTCAAAAAGGGTGCACTAGGAAGACCTGGGCGTCTGAGCCAAGTCGACAGCCAAGTCGACAGGGCTGTCGACCTGGTCTGACCCAGTCGACTCCCAAGTCGACAGGGCTGTCGACTTGGGTACTGTGGCGGGAATTTTCCCGCCTGGCCCAACTGGCCCAATTTTTCCAATTTCAGGTTTGAATTTGAAATCTGTTTTTACCTTGGAATTTTCTGAAAACTTCGTTGGGCCTTGATCGGGTCATACGAACTCCGATTTTCGAAAACTCGGACTCTATTTCGCGTATTTTTCCGAGACAAACGCAATGGCATATCCCGTTTCCCTTGATTCAGATTTTAGAATTAAATTCTGCCTCGATTTACGTTATAACAGGTTATTGAAAATACGGGTTGTTACATTCTCCCCTCCTTAAAGGATTTTGTCCCCGAAATCTTCAAGTTAGGAAGAACGTATCCTACCATCCAACATCCATCTACTCAAAACATCATCCACGAGCAATCATTGTCCTTACAAGATTCTAAATGCTGGATGAACATATGCAAAGGTGTGTGTATATGTACTTATCTAATGCGAATATCATCAATGCAAATTATGTTAGTGAAATGAATCCATATGTATGCAATTCCTAACATAATGTATATCATCTATATGTGTGCACATAACATACACCCATATGCAACATCCATGTGATAACACACAATTTTCATGCATGAATAAGCATAAACACTCATGCATATGCAATATGAGGAGTGCGTTAGCCGATCTAGTGCCTAATCGTGTATAATGCATCCACGAGTAACCACTTGCAAACACTTGCAACCACTTGCAACCATCAAGCATAACATGTTTCAAACACATGTTTCAACCAAAGGGTTTCTACCTAAGATTCTCATGACAAGATTAACACGATAAACTAGATAAACAAGACAAACATGGATAGCAAAAGATGTGCTAAAGAGATCGGGAGGATAAGCAAGATATACTCCTTTTGGATTACAAGAAATCCTTTCCTAACCCAACCCATGTTCCATAAAAGCCCAAAAAGGTTTAGTCAACCTAACGGACCCCTTCAAACACTGACATGTATTACTAGCCAATAAGCCATACCTCCCGACAGAAGTAGGACCGAAAATGGGACCGAGAGGATATACATAAAAAGATAATATGCGAGTAAGTTCCACAGGAAAACAAGGATCAAGGATATGCTCTTAAAAAGAGATATGATGCGCGTATCTAGCATTCAGTCTTCTAAGTCACATTTCCTTGAGCTTAACTCCACTGTGCTTTGACCGTCTTTTTCTTACTCTTCTATTATTCTTGGATTAAACATAACCATGACCTCATGGATTCGTGCAAGCTCTCCAAAATTCACTAGTGAATCCTGGATCTCGTCTACTTACTATAAAGTATTCCACGCAGCAGAACTTTTCTTGGAAATACCAATCCATGTTGCCAATTGCTCTTACCAACAGGATTTTCTATAACTCATGCTTGAACGAAATGGGTCATCCGCCTGCGAATGGTAGGCTGTACTTAGATTCAGTTGCTTGCCCATGACTTCCCGTAGACTATCTCAAAACTTGACTGGTGAAGATTGAGTCGTGGTTACCAACTATACTTTACGGAACCTCGTGCAACCGCTTTATTTCTTGAAAGTAAACTGTCGTTAGCTATGATGCAATCCTTTCCCTCTTTACCGGAGTGAAATGAGCACTCTTCGTGAGTCTACCTACTATGACCCACATGCTCGTATTCCCTTTGCCTTCATCTAGGCAGTCCATCCACGAAATCCTTCGTGACGCTTTACTACTTCCATTGTGGGGACCTCCAATGGATGTAATAGCCCACCGGTCTTTTTATGACTTGGCCTTTAACCTGTTGGCCCAACATGCACCTTGGGACAAACTCGGCCACTTCCCTGTGTGATGTGCATCTTCAAGAGCCTTCTTTCTCTCATTGCGTCCTAGCTATCCCTTGTCATCTATAGCGAGGTGTCTTAACATCTCGCCTCGAATCAACTTGTCCATGATCTCGACTAACTGCGGGTCTTCTTTCTGTGAAGTCCCTACTTGATCCAGAAGTGTAGGTCTAAGCTCAAGGGACGCTAACTAACCAATTAAACTGAGAGAACTTCTTACTTCAATTGTCCTCGTCGGAGCTTTCCGGTCTTGAACCGCGACCATTTTAGCGGGATCCACCGCTAAGCCTTGCTTAGAAACTATGTGCCCAAGAAATCTAACTCCTTTTTCTCCAAAATAACATTTGGAGGACTTGGCTTTCAACTGATGCGCTCCGAGCGTATCCATCACCTCCACGAGATGCCTTGCGTGCTCTTCCTTATCCTTAGAGAAGATCAGAATATCATCTCCGAAAACCACGACAAACTTGTTCAAGAACTCCCTGAACATCCTACTCATCAAGTCCACGAAATATGCGGGTGCATTAGTCAAACCGAATGGCATGACCAGCCGTTCTTAAGAATCTATCTGGAGTTATGAACGCAGCTTTGTCTATACTATCCTCAGCTACTCTGAGCTGATGGAATCCAGTAGCAAGATCAAGAGAGAACAGATGTTCCTACAAGCTGATCAATCGGATCATCGATCCTTGGTAATGCTTGTCTATTCTTCTTGTTCAACTCACGATAATCAACACACGGGCGAAGCGAACTGTCCACATTAGTAGCGAATACTACTAGAGCACCTTCCTCGGAAATGCTTCATCGAATGGAGTTCTTCTCAAGCAACTCCTTCACTTGCTTACTTAGCTCCCGTCTCACGGGACCATGTGCCTTACCGGCCACATAACTGGCTTGGCATTATCAACCAGATAAATGCGGAAATCTATCTCTCGTTTAGGGGTAACCCCCTTCACTTCACCCAAGATATCAGGATATTCTCGGACCACCCTCACCGATTGCAAACTATCGATAGACGAGTCGAGGGATTTAAGATAACACAACATGACGAGACTCATAGGGTTACTAGAAATTCCTAGGGTATTACCGAGGCGAGTCATGAGCCTCACAACCCTATGCTCAAAAATCAAGAATGGCTCCAAAACTGGACAACCAATCCATGGTCAAAATCAACTCATACCCCATGAAACCGAGAATACAAGCATCACACAAGAACTCTACACTAGAGATAGAGTTTTTCAAATCCACGTAGATAATAGACAAGTGGGAGAAAACCCCAATTGGATTTGAACCACACACGGGATCATAAACTAGACTAGTACTCAGGTGCAAACTTTCAACTAGATCAGATGAAATAAGCTACGCGATGCACCAAAATCAACAAGGTATGAACGTGAAAATCAGAAATGTATACAAGGCTTTCAACAGAAATACTACCTCGATCGGGAACTGGAGCAGCATTGAGAGCATGAACTTGCCCTCTCGAAGGTCCAGCACGCTGAGTCTGACCCTGGCCTTGCCCTTGCTTCTTCGGGCAATCCTTACTGAAATGTCCAGTCTCACCGCAGAAAAAGCATTCACCATTATTCCTTTTTCTCTTCCTACAATCCTTACTAAGATGCCCAACTGAACCGCAATAATGGCACTTCCTCTTGTTGTTCTTGCCCTTGTTCTTGTTCTTATTGCCTTGACTGCTCTGACCGCTTGGATTACCCTGATTTCCTTTCCACTAGGAATCAGTCTTCTTGGCTTGAGTATCATTCATCTTGATCTCCTCCTTGTCACTCCTACTCTCTTCATTAAGTAGGGCCATATTCACCAAACTCTCAAAAGTTGCCCCCAAGGGTATATGAGTCATGGCCAAACCATGTAATGGCTCGTTTAATCCTAGAGCAAAGTATAGGGCCTTCTTCTGAGCTGTGTTAACTAAGTCTAAACCGACCCGAGCCAGTTGATTAAACTGATCTATGTATTCCCTAATAGTCATGTCCTCTTGCCTCAGTGATAGGAACCTTAGTCCAAACTTTCCCCGACAGTCTTCCCAAGTCTCAATTGGCCTAGTAACCGTGGTGACCACCCACCAACATGCAGCTTCTTCCTTAAACAACCACACTGCTAATAAAACCTTCCTACGGTCATCTATATTAAAGAAGGTAAAAAGATCTTCGGTTTCTTTCAACCAATTTCTGGCCTCTACATATGTCTCCGTTCCAATGAAATTCTTGCAACCCAACGCCTTAAAGTTCTTACAAATCTCCGCGAAATCCTCTTGTGGATGATGAGGGGGAGGAGGAACATTAACTACTGGAGGAGGGGGAACATCAGCGGGGCCGACTTCGGTCGCCCTAGCCTCAAAAAGTCTCCTATACCAAAAAGGTACGCGTACTCCCTCCGGAATGGCAAAGTTATTGGCCATACTGAAAACGAAGAAAGAAAATAGATTCAAAATGGAGAAAAACGAAGGGATTTTGCTAATGGCTTTTTGGGGAATAGCCTTTAAAATAAACTAGACTTTTCTTCGGAAAATACTTTATACTTAGTTTTGAAAATAGTTTTCCAAAAGTTTTCTAAAAAAAAAAACCTTTTTGTTCCTTCTCGTAAACCATATGCTCTGATACCAAATGTAACACCACACCTCCGCCAGTACCACTCTTGCAAGGGCACTGACTTTGGAGGGGCGTTTGAATCAGGTAAACATGCATAATGATATATCAAGGCAGAACAAGAACATATGTATATATGTAAACAGAGTAAATAACATAGAGAAAACAGCGGAAGATTTAAACCATTTCAAAACAAGTCTAGTACAATATAATATCAATTTTCCAAATAAACAAGTCTAGATACAACAACATCATCTGAAAACAGAAATACATAAGTGCTATCCCCAAAATACGTGAGAACCATAGCTAGCTTCATGTAGAAAGCGTACATGAGCTGAAATCCCACAAGCAAGCAATCCAAAATCCAAGCTAGGCTCCTGTATTCCCTCCTTGAGAACCTGGGGGGGATACGGAAGAGAAGAGGCAAAAGAAAACAGGTCAGTCAAAAAGACTGAGTAAGCCCTACTACAATCAATGTAAACTGGTAAAGTTAACTGGCATGAGCAGCAAGGATGAACTTAAGGATACTAGCATGATGATTAACTAACAGGGTAGATAAAGGTGTCATCGCATAATCAGGATTAAGGTTTTGCACCACAGGTGTACTAGCAAACTAACGTGACTTGAACAAACAAGTATTGATCCCTTGGCCCAAGCTTTGGCCCAATAACATGAAGTGACCCCAATACGAGGTCCAAAGTGTAAGATCTCCAGGCCCAAGTTTGGCCCAACATCATGAATGACCCAAACCAAGGTCCAACTAGCACGGTCTAGTCGATCGGCTCCCTATAAGCCTATCTCGTCAAGTGTCTGTGTCATAAGGCCCAATTACGAAGTGTAGCTAAACTGTGCTAGGTCCACCCTAGGGCGTATCAAGTCCTAGGGTGTCAACCACCGACACAAACCAAGCACGCACAGTTTAAACCTACTGGTGCCCGTGCCTGCTTTTTCAACTTCGGACCATGTGCACGATCATGGCCCGCCTGAACCCACACCGGCGCACCTACTCAGCCGTCGTTTGGTTGCTTACATGGCATCCCAGTAATCGTGCCCCTGCCTAGGGTATCATGATACATCCAAGAGGGTTACTGGTGCAAAGGACCACGTAACTAGGGTTTCCTTAATGGGTTAAACGTGGTTAACCCAACTCATTCAAGTACCAAGTTGGTTAAGTGTACCCAAGATTCATGACTTAACCCTACCAACCCATCGTGTTTAATTGGTTAAGCATTCAAGCGGTCCATGACTTAACCCTACCATGTAGCATTAGTTAATTTAATGCACCCAACCTCTCACATTAGACCTTGTTGTGGTTACTAGTTAGGCCGGGCGGGTCCGGGTAGGTTTACACCACAACTTAGTCTAACCTCGGGTCTCACGTGCAACATGACCAACTACTCACATTGGGTCCTATTGCTTGTAGCCACTAGTTAAGCCGGTCGGTTCCGGGTAGGTTTA
Source organism: Allium sativum (assembly GCA_030737875.1). Lineage (NCBI taxonomy): Eukaryota > Viridiplantae > Streptophyta > Magnoliopsida > Asparagales > Amaryllidaceae > Allium > Allium sativum. Next base: position 441,021,850 of record CM060923.1, on the reverse strand, counting down.
TGCTACAAGCTCAACCCAACCTCGAGTTGGCCATTCTCATGTCATGTCCATCACATTACAAGTTTTCAAGCAATTGGGTAGACCTAACTTAATAGGTAAATTCCCAATGGGTAGACCTAACTTAATAGGTAAATTCCCAAGCTTATGTTTTTATGTCTTTTAAGTTTACCCAACCCCAAACGTAATCCCATCGCTTACATATCGCAATATCGCATAAAGGATAGAAAGAGGGAACTTGGCATAATCATGACATAAAGGTGTTGGAGCCACAAGTTAAACATGGTGGCATATGGGACAAAGATGTGATCATAAACTTGCATATCTTGTTATCAACTTGCAAAATATTCATAAGCATGCATAACATCATTTTAACTTGCATAGTGTTCATATGCATACATAACATGGTTTCAACTTGCATAAAGTTCATATGCATGCATAACATCATTTTAACTTGCATAGTGTTCATATGCATGCATAACATGATAGCATGAACAAAATGTTCAACCCAAACTTGCATAACATACTTGCATACCATAACATGACATACTTTCCTATAAACTTGCATATTACAACATGATAAACTTGCATATCAACTTACATAACATATGACAACTTGCATATCAAACTTGCATACAAAACTTGCATAACATATGACAACTTGCATATCATACTTGCATTGACATATGACAACTTGCATATCATACTTGCATAATAAAACTTGCATGACATATGACAACTTGCATATCAAACTTGCATACAAAACTTGCATAGCATATGACAACTTGCATATCATACTTGCATAATAAAACTTGCATGACATATGACAACATGCATATCATACTTGCATAATAAAACTTGCATGACATATGACAACTTGCATATCAAACTTGCATACAAAACTTGCATAGCATATGACAACTTGCATATCATACTTGCATAATAAAACTTGCATGACATATGACAACTTGCATATAATACTTGCATAATAAAACTTGCATGACATATGACAACTTGCATATCAAACTTGCATACAAAACTTGCATGACACATCATAGGAAACTTGCATAACACATCAAAGAAAACTTGCATATCATACATTTAACTTTAAAGTTCAAGTATGAAAGGAATAGGGCTTACAATGCTTATGCGGACTCAAATGAGTTTAGCAAATGTAAGAAACCCCTTATGCAACTAATTAAACCCCAAAAATGCAAGCAAACTTGATCAAAACTCTCCCTTTAAGATGCCAATAGAGAAACAAGACTTGAATGCAAGCTAATGATGATCATACAAGTCTAAAAACACTTGTATGCATGGAAAATCACTTAGGAATTGATTTAGGAATTGTATGAAGAGAGTGGAGGCCATGAGAGGTTTGATTTTGACATAGTTTAGTTGCTAGAATGAATAATGAATGATTTAGGGTAGGTTAGGGTCTTATTTATAGATTAGGCTAGTGATTTAGACCACAGGATTAAACCCTAGTTCTCATCTCAACCCTCCAAATCGAATCTGGCCCCCAAGCTCAACACATTCTCAAAAAGGGTGCACTAGGCAGACCTGGGCGTCTGAGCCAAGTCGACAGCCAAGTCGACAGGGCTGTCGACCTGGTCTGACCCAGTCGACTCCCAAGTCGACAGGGCTGTCGACTTGGGTACTATGGCGGGAATTTTCCCGCCTGGCCCAACTGGCCCAATTTTTCCAAGTTCAGGTTTGAATTTGAAATCTGTTTTTACCTTGGAATTTTCTGAAAACTTCGTTGGGCCTTGATCGGGTCATACGAACTCCGATTTTCGAAAACTCGAAATCTATTTCGCGTATTTTTCCGAGACGAACGCAATGGCATAGCCCGTTTCCCTTGATTCAGATTTTAGAATTAAATTCTGCCTCGATTTACGTTATAACAGGTTATTGAAAATACGGGTTGTTACACTCACACCCTGGTATGAACGAGAAACGGGAGAGGACCTCAGGGAGGACATGCGTTTCTTTCTAGTTATAGGTGGTGTCGGTGCTTGAACGGGATGACATTTATATTATTTCACCTATGTGGTTATTGTTGTTTCAAGGCGCCTCGGTTATATCGGTCGATCCGGGACCGATGGAGTCATTCGTTGGCTCACTTACGCCCCAAAGGGCGGGGAAACGCAGTGTTCAGGAATTTTAATCCACATCGGTGGACCGGCCCTGTCGCTCCAAAGGCTTGACTGAGTACTTGCCAGAGGCTCAGGCTAGAGAGTCTCGAAGTCGGTGAGGACTATCCTTTGCCTTGGTTTATGACGGAAATCCAATTTCCAAATAGGACACCATGCGGTTTTGATTGTATATATATATTTGCGACATGATATACGGTACCCATGCTGTCTATGATTGATAGTTATGATTGAAATTGTTTTCGAAACATATAAACACTAGGAATAATATCAAATGCTTTTGTTTTATTCGTATCAAGCATATTTTGGCCATTATAAGGTAAAACTCTGTCCTCCGTTTTGCATTGCATTGTGTGATGGGAACAGAGTACTATAATGGCTTCATTTTTATAAAAAGCATTGCGATGTTTAAAAGATTTACTTGTTTTAAAGCACTGGAAATCCAATGGAGTAAACTCGTTCCGCGAAAGTGGCGTGGTTCTGTGATTAGCCATATTATAAATGTGTTAAGTAGATTTCTCACATTAGTCCCATAACTGACTCGTAGTTTGTTTCACTTGCAAACTCGGGTGCCCCTTTTTCTACACGGGCAACCTTGTATTCAGGTTTTAGCTGGCTCTTTCTTGATAGCTGTAGCTGAAGATGGATTCTATCATTTATCTCTTTTTATGTTGTTCAGCTCCTATTGTACATATTATGTTTGTTTTCCGCGGTAGACATTTATGTATAGCTGAACTGTATTTGTACTAAGTATGATCCTGTATACTGTGTAATTCTGATGATTTTGTTTATCCAGTATTATTTGTTCATTATCTGGTGTATTTATTTAATTCTGTTCTGCTATTATCTGTTTATGTGTTATATTCCAAAGATTACCCTTGACACTGTCGTACGGGGTTTTGGGGTCGTCACAACCCCCCTAATCGAGTATATCTTGACCCCCCCGGTCGTAGATGTAACTCCTTCCGAGTCCCGGCTTCCCTCCGAAGCAAAGTACTAGCTTATCAAAACACAATATGCGTCATTGAATCATAGTCAGTAAACCAAGTAGTGGTAATAGTGTGTCCCATACCACACATTCTCACTTCTGGTTCACGAGCTACTTATCAACTTCGCAATGGAAAACACATAAATATCACAAAATGGCTTCAATTAGACAGGATTGGAATTTAACCAAGCTCGTATAATACTTTTACCCTTCAATACTCTATGTAACAAGTCCAATGAATAACCAGGATACTGATACCGAAAGTCTCATACCAGACGGTTTCACCTAACTGTTTATTCAAATTTCTCATTACATAGAATATAATTTTATAAATCATTTAAAAGGTATCATAACTATATCATTTTTAAATCATAAATCAAATCAAAATCAACAGTGAATCGTTCAAAAATGGGAAAACGCGAATAAATACCAAGTCATGACACAATTCTTCATAACATTCCTTGAAGTGTATTTTACATTAGCGGAGTAATATTCATATATATAAATATATAAAAATTCATTTTCATTAACAGAATCTTTTGCTACAATGGCTATAATAGTTTTATATTGAAAATATTTTAAGATATTTCTTATTTTACCATAATGTGTATTTGTCAAAGAACTTAATATAATTTAACTATGGCGCGACTTTATATGGTTAAGCAGGTCAAGTCGAATTGTTCTAAATATTAATTTCCCAAACGAGGAACAAAACTTAATAAAATTCATATGATCAATTTAGTTTAATATATTTGTACATTTCTTGAAATAAAAATAAAAATAAAAATATTTAAGTGGATTATATACATGCATATATTTGGATGAATTTAACCTACCTATGAATTGACCCACAAATCATTATTAGAATTTGCGTTATATGGTTTAATATACAATTCTCAATCTAGAATTTTGTGACATCGTCATCTATATTTATTTATTTACATGTGTCTTTTCTCATATTACTTAAGACTATATATTTACTCAATCATCAAAATAAACAGGTTTTATGACTTAAAATTTTAACAAATTTGATAGCATCCCCTCTTTATTTTAATCATTCAACTAACACAAAATCCCTCAATCAATCCAAATTCATAAACATTAATGCCTTATAACAACCACATCAATCAAACGAACAATTCAATCATTTCTAACAATTCAAAATCACAACCAATCACCCAAGCTATTTGTGACAGCCCGCCTCGCCCAGCCGACATTTCCCTGAAATGCGTTGTATAGATGTCCAACCAGCACGGGACGGTTACCAAAGAAAGGAAAAGAAAGGAATTCAAACTAAAATGGAACCCGTAGAATGTCTCACAGTGCATGGAATAAAATATAATAATAACATATTTGGCATAAAATAGGCGAGACAGTGTATAAGCTGAAAATAAACCAACATAGCAGCGGAAAATCCAAAATACAGCTTATGTTCCACATCATCATTATTACAACTTTTCAAAACTGTCTCTAAAGAAAAATAAAGGAAAGGTACACTACTAATGCCCAAAGTAGTGACCAGCAGTGACACAGGGAAAATGTATGTAGATAATACGTGGGAGCCTCCTGCTCGTCTCCGGTACACCTACTCATGCATACCACCTAACCTGTCTCTAGTCTGCCCGTTTAAGAGCACCCAGAGTAATAAGAAGAGACATAAAACTTTGGGTCAGACAAAAGTCTGGTATGAGAGATAAGTAGCAAAACAGAACAATTACAGGTATACTACACCATACCTGAACCTGCAACCAAAGAGTTAGCACAACAAGATGTACGATACTCTAAGGTGACACTAACATATGGTGTAAAGATACGGGGAAGGGGTGTGCATGTCATAGTGATGTCAAACAATCAAGCATAGCGATCATCCTCACATCTCTCACTCAGTGCGTAAAGGATACAATATCCACTACTTTGACCACCCAAATCCTTGCTATGATCACTCTGCCCTATGGAGTCATGGCGACCCCACTGCACTGATCCATATCCACTAGTCCTTGCTATGTCCACTCTGCCCTAGGAAGTCATGACAACTTCACTGCACTGGCTCATAGCCTTGCTACGATCACTCTGCCCCATGGAGTAATGACTACTCCACTACACTGATCCGCAGCCTAACATCCGTCCCTTGGTGGTGAGTCAAAGTTATGGACGTCGATAACCCCTTAGCACACGTCCCACAGCAAAGCCCAACTCATGAAGTTAACTCGTTGGTTCCCAACTCGATCCTGAGTACAAACTTCCCATTTGGACTAACTTTGCATCTTGGGTTTTAGTCTTCTCCGGATCGGTTCAGCTCTTCACTTCACTTTGCTTCGAATCGTGCTCCTTGAGGTGGTTCGGTTTGTGATACACGGTGTTCACCCGTTCGGTTCGTGGAGCTTCTGTTCATGGCCACCAGGTGGTTCGGATCGGACTACTCCATACAGGTCAGGTCGTGATGACCCCATCGGTTCAGATCAGATTCCTCCCTTCGAATCAGTTTGTGCATGCCAACTTCCCCAGGTCGATTCGTGATGTCTTCACTCAAGCGGTTCAGGACGGTTTCCATCATCATGAGTGGGTCGGGTCATGAGCTTCAGGTGCGAGTGGACTAGTTTGTGCCTCTAGGCTTCATGGCTCCACCAGCGGTTCGTGAGAAGGGCTTCACGAATGGGTTGGTTCGTCCTCCACCAATCCGATCGGGTTCGGTCAAAATCCGACACTGTTTCCTTCAACTTTCCAGTGACTGTTTTGCGCCACACGACGGCGTTTTCGACCAATCTAACTATTCTAAACAATCATAAAACATTCCAAATAGTCATAGCACATGTATAATCAACCATAAACACCAAAACAACAATCTAATGTGTTAAAATGGATCAAACATACCCAAAAACCCAGAATTTCCCCTTAATCATGTTTAAGCACAACTAATGGTAGGATTAACAAAACTTAACCAAATTAACCCAAATTTCTAACATAGGCATAAAATGATATTTTATAATTTTACTAATTTTTCCAGATTTTTCTGAGCCATTATTTCGTTAATTATCAGTAATCACCCCTTAATTAGCCGTAATTAGTGAAAAATAATGCAAATCACTCACCTTAGCCACAAATAAACTCAGATCTGAAACTTTTGACAAAATGGTTCAGATTCCAATCCACTCCAGCAGCTCTACCTCGATTTTTGTGCTAATTCGCTTTGATTTGATGTAGATTTGGCTAAATTAGCGATTAAAAGGTGATTTGAGGTGTTTTAGCAAGTAGAGGCCATTGCTAGGGTTCAAAGTTGTAAATGGCAGCTAGGAAATGAAATAAAAACTGATTACTAACTCATCTCAGCCCTCCATAACCCTAATCCCGAAATGGGTTATGGGTCCTCTTACTAATCACCCTAATTAGGCCCGGTTAAGCAATTTTTCACCTTCTAAACCTTGTTTCAGCCATATCTCCCAAATGGTGAGTCCATTTGGCTAATTTGACCACTCTACGGAAAGGTAAACCATTATACGTATCTAATGAAAGTTGTTTCAGGTCAAAAATCCTTACCAATCAAAAGTTATGGCCGAAACAAGATCAATTAGGGGCAAAATGGTCATTTAAAAATTGGCAAAAATCATGAACATGGGAAATGACCCTAATAGTTGTTCCCCAAAGTTACACGACTATACGACCTCATATGAAAAAGAAATAAATATTCTTCGATCCTTCGGTACGTAGAATGCGGGTCGTTACATTCTCCCCTCTTAAGAAATTTCTCCCCCGAAATTCCTTATCCAAGAACATACAAAGGAACCCGCATGCCTACCAACCATTCACAACAATCAAACATACAAAACAAACAAAACAAACTTATCCTAGCATGCGGAAAGTCTAAATCAAAATGAAAACCTTACCCGGTAAAGAGTTCTGGATACGTCTCCCTAAGGCACTCCTCTGACCTTGACTAGATTCACCGCTTTCCTTCGAAGTTTCTTCATATCGTGCTCGACAATACGAATTGGCTTGCGATTTCCAACCGCCCCGAGTTCTACTTAGACATCATCCAACTGATCAGGTGAAATAGTCATATCGGGGTCATGCACAAATTTCCTTAACCGGGAAACATGAAATACGTTGTGAACTCACGCCATCTTGTCTGGTAATTCAACTTTATACGCCAAATTCCCAACTTGTTCAAGAACTGGGTATGGACCAACAAATCTTGGTGCCAACTTTTCTCTCCTGCCAAATCGAATAACATTCTTTAATGGAGAGATCTTGACAAATACTAAGTCACCTACGGAGAATTTCAACTCCTTCTATCAGCATAACTCTTCTGCCTATCTTGGGCAGCCTTCATTCGCTGTTGAATGATCTTGATCTTGTTTGAGGTTTCTCTTATCACATCTGGCCCAAGCACAAATTTCTCACCAGTTTCTAACCAACATGACGGTGAGTTGCACGGTCTTCCGTACAAAGCTTCAAATGGAGCCATACCAATATTGGATTGGTAGCTATTATTATTGGCGAACTCAACCAAATGCAAATGGTCATCCCATGATCCCCCAAAGTCCAATATACAAGCTGGCAAAAGATCCTCTAATACACGATTTACCCTCTCTGTTTGACCGTCTGTTTGAGAATGATACGCAGTACTGAGAAATAATTTTGACCCTAGAGCCTCTTGTAAGCTCTTCCAAAACCCACTAGTAAACAATGGTTCTTGGTCACTCATAATGCTTTTCGGTACTCCATGGAATCTCACTACCAATTTCATATACAGTTCTGCCAACTTAGCTGCTGTTCTATTTGATTTGATCGGTACGAACCTTGCACTTTTAATCAATCGATCTATGATTACCCAAGTACTATCATGGTCTGATCTAGTCTTTGGTAAATTGTCGATGAAATCCATCGAGACTTGTCCCATTTCCATTCGGGAATTTCCAATGGCTGCAACAAACCACTAGGCTTCTTTTGCTCAGCTTTAACTAGCTAGCAATTCATGCACTTGGATATAAACTTCCCAACGTCTCTTTTCATCCCTTCCCAGTAGTAGGTCTGCTTCATGTCTCGATACATTTTGTTACCACCAGGTTGTATAGTCAGTTTTGAGTAATGACATTCTCAAAGCACTTCGTCTCTCAATCCATTAACATTGGGCACAACTAGTCTTCCATTCTTTCTAAGCCATTCATCGCGATCAAGCCCATACTTTTTCATCCCTTCGTCGATACCCATCTCTAACTTAGAGATGACTTCCAATAGGTTAGGATCGTCCCTCTGACTGGAACCAATCCGCTCAATCAAAATAGGTCTGATCGTCAAACTTGCTAATACTTCTAAATCCAATTCGCACTTTGGTCTGAAATCATACCCTGCGATATACTCCAGTTGCTTCCATTCAAAAAACATAGCCCCTATACTGGCATGTCTCTTACTCAAGGCATCAGCTACCGCATTGCCCTTTCCTGGTGTATATGTGATGTCGAAATCATAGGAAGCCAAGAATTCTACCCATTTTTCCATCTAAGACTTAGATCCTTCTGAGAGAAGAGATACTTCAATGATTTATGATCAATAAACAACTCGAATCTTTCTCCCAAGAGATAATGTCTCCACATCTTCAATGCGAATATGATCGCTGCCAATTCCAAATCGTAGGTAGGGTATCTTTTCTCATGCGGTTTCAGTTGCCGACTTGCATAAGCTGCAACCCTACCTCCTTGCATCAATACAACACCTAGTCCGGTACCACATGCATCCACGTATACTATCATCTCTTCATTTCTTTTAGGAATGACTAACACTGGTGCACACGTTAACTTTTCTTTTAGATTCTTGAATGCATTCTTGCACTTTTCGTCCCAGGCAAAAGCTTGATTCTTCTCGGTCAACTGAGTCTATGGTGCTGCTATCTTGGAGAAGTCTTGGATAAATTTACGATAATATCCGGCTAATCCCAAGAAACTTCTTACGTCTGTTGCATTCTTGGGCGTTCTAACGACCCGTATTTTGACGATCTTGGTTATCTGATATACAACACATAACAAACATCCAAGGATCGAAAAATAACCGAATAGTTAATGAAAGAGGTTAGAGGGTGGGAATAGATAAGATAGAACATATAGAATAGAAGAAGAAGAAGAAGAACATCATAATCAGAGTAAACACGAATCTCACAGCGGAACGAATAAAATATAACATAACTTTTGAAATACAAACAATATATGTATACAATAACATTTTAGAGTACAACACTTACAACAACAGCGGAAATAAATAATAGCTATATAATCCTGAAGCCTCCTGCTCCAAGCTCTCCAAGTGCATCTGTAAAATCCCGACTACTTGACTGCCCGTACAAATTTAGGCACCCAAGAGTTTAGGGAAAACAAAACAAAATAAACTCTGGGTCAATCATGGGACAGGTGTGAGTAAAACAGTTTTAAACAGTTTGAACAAGTAAACGATATCTCATAAGACCACGCCGTATAACGGATCGGGGTTTTTCCCTTATGAGAATCAAAAATATCTTTATATCAAAAACCTTTTGATATTATAATAATGTCTATCAACCACAATATAATAATCATCTAGCAGAAACGCTTTCATCTCACGTTCTACATATATGGTATACAATCAAAACCGCAAGCACATATTGGGTAATGGATTTCCAACTATGACAAGGTATGAACCACCTTTCGCTAGTGTACCTCTAGAGAGGAATACACTGGGTTCAACAAGAACATCTTGCAACCCGGCCACACATGATCGACCACTCATTTCGCTCAAGTGTATCGAATGTATATCACCAATGGTTGGGATCAGCAACCGTTTCCCGAATGGGACAGCATCAACAATAGATTTTTATAAGTAAATGAAACTCTAGATCAGGTGATTATACACCCTAATAGGTGCGACCTACATAGCCATGCTGCCTGGCCGATTTTTGTTATTTACCGGATGTGAGGCTAGAAGCTACGCTTATTTTTTACATGCCTCATCTTCATTCACTTAGAATGTCACATCGTCATACCCGCCAAATCACAAATTGGTTTATCCAAAAATAACACGGGTATACAGCTAAGAGAAACGAATTCCTCCGCCACCAAACGTGAATACGTTTGAATAGATCAACTTACGCGATCTATTAGATATACTCTGTCATACATTCTTCCATACAGGTCATCCTGGGACTGGACAAGCCGAAGGCACTATTCAGTACATCCATTTTAGGCAATTGTTAACTAAGATTTATACAACAGCCCTTGCACTTTACTCCGTCTTCAATATATTCAGCGTACTTGATTCGCAATGCTTATGCCAATACGGAGTGGTTCTTCGGATAATAATCCAACCGGTCTCTCTATCAACGTTAAAATGGTCAAAACTTTGATAGTCTGTGATTTAACTATCAAAGAAAAACACGTGTGCGAACAACGATATTATTTCCAGATGGAAATTATATCGATCAATCATCATTTAATATATATATATATATATATATATTCACATTTCCTTATTTTCTATGTTTAGAAAATATATGTTATTAACACTGGAAAACATTTCCATTGTTTATTTACATATCACTATCATTCCACAACTATCAGACCCTGATTGTAAACTAGTATGAGAACAATTCCCTAAGTATTAATCCCGAAGGCCGAAAACAACATCAGATAGACACTTAGAAAACCATTCAATTTACTAATATCTAGTCAGTTTCTAATTTTGCTTAACTCTATTTGATTTACTCTGTTCGATTAACTCCTTTCGATTAACTGATTCGATTAACTCCTTTATTTATTTTCCAAATAAATAATCCTTTATTCTATTTATTTGTAAATAGATAATCCTTTATTCTATTTATTTGTAAATGGTTTACAAATATTTCTCTTTCTATTTGTTTTAGCAAATATCTTCCTTTGTATTTTTTTTACAAATAATTCCTTTATATTTGTTCTACAAATAATTTCCTTTATATTTGTTTTACAAATAATTTCCTTTTTAACTCTTTTAATTTTATAATTATTTCCTTATATAAAATCCTTTTTCTTTTTATATATAAAATCCATTGATTTTATATAGATAATTTACTTTCAAAAATACACTTTTGAAAATCCTCCTTTCTACATCCCAGTATTTCTTATGGTATCTAAAATACCAAATCACAATGATCGATATCATTTAAACACACATAATCATCAACATATTATATATCACATCATATATTACGATATATGAAAACAGTAAAATAAATGTTGGGGAATCCAGTTGGATTCCTCCAACCTGTTTCCTTGCATCCACAGACGTTACACAATATAATCAACATCACTTTCAGTTCAATATGAAATATTCTGTTAACAGAATAAATATACAAATATTTAATGGTTTTTATATATATAATTTCCACTAACTGTCTAGCAGTTCAATCAATCAGTCAACACATGGTCAATCAGCCAATTTTTAACAGTTCTAAAAATAAAACATGAAAATATAAACTGTTCAGAGTTAGTGAGATTTACTCGCATTGGCAGTTCATCATTAAATAATGATAAACTGCTTGTTTGATTTGAATCAAACAATTTATTTCGCCATAAATTCGAACGAGCTTCAATCTACTCGCAGTCAGTTCCAGTGCGTAGCCGTCGCCCATACGATCCGAACATATCCGACCGTTCGTGACTCTGATATCGTATGGCCAAGATATAACATTACGAAGTTAATACACATTGAACTTTAATTTAAACAAAACCCATTTATATTTAAATGGGCCTCACATGTTTGCTCAAGCCCATTACCTTCCAACCCGTACCGCTCCCTGTTTCCTCCTTCTTCACCGAATTGTTCGATCTCCTGGAACCAAAGAAACACAGACTTTTTTCCCCAAATCCTCAAATCCAATCGCCACTATTCCTTCTACATAAATTCAATGTAAAATCACCATTATCATCTTCATCTCACTCTCCATCTACTCAAATCAAAAAGGATGAACTCGACAGATCCCTGGTATTTGCGACGACGAGCTGCTACAGGGATATCCACGACAAGAATTGAACCGCACTTCACAAAAATTCTGCCAACCACCACGGTTTTCCATCACGAGTTCGAAACCAACACTCGATTTGTGAATTAATGCCTCAACATCGCAAAACCCGTAACCCTAGAACCCACGGAAAAACTCAAGTACCAGAAGTAACATCGAACACCAGAAAATGGGTATGAGGTTGAAGTTTACATCAACACAAACTCATCTGTATACTCTATACGATTTATAACTTTTTGTTTTGATCTCTATAAATTTTTGAAGCTCGAAATAGCTTACTGGAGGAAACAAAAATATCACGGCGGGGTTTTTCTTGTGTTGACCAAATGAGAAAATAGAATTAGGTTTAGGTTTTGAAATGGTATTATATAGGAAAAATAAATTATTTTTATATTCCATTATTTAATTTATATTTAAGCATACGCTGTTTATATATGTCCTCTAAAATTCCTGTGGTCACATACAATACCCAAAAATCACGAAATTGGTCATGCAGCTACAGTTCGACATTACGGTCCCAACGAAACTGGTTTCGTTGAATTCCGACTCCGTTTGTTCACACAGCGTATTTTTAACCGTCAGAATATCGACTGTTTTTCACTCTAAAAATCCATACGGCCACACAGTGACCCCAAAAATCAAGGAACTTGGAATCTAACAATAATTTGATGTTGCGGATCCAACAAAAATAATTACGTCGAATTCCGACTTCGTTTGCAAAAGTGGCTATTTTTAAAGCCCTAAATAACCCTTTTAAATATATAAATATATTTAAAAGTAATTAAATTTAATATTTAAAAATAAATATTATCGTATATATTCACAACAGAATATCATACAGCTCTAGAATATTCCTATATGAATTTCTAGCTTGATATTTCAAATCCCGATTAAATCGATATTCGATTTATAATGAAATTCCTTTTTAAAATGTAAATAAATTATAAAGGAATTCCACAGCGAATTTTCTAAAATTTGATTTGGACATAAATCAAAATCTACACGACGAAATCCTGATTTTTCTCTTCCACTAGAAAAATATACTTCACCAGCTCCTAACGTTTCTTGTTTCACAGAAATCCGATTTAAAACGGCTTCTGTATATTCGTTTAAAGTTCAAATCGCCAAATCGCGAACTGCCGCGCCATTTCAGGCTCGATTATATTTATAATATAATTTATACGTTCAACCATCGTTAACTAAATATATTCGTTATCGTAATTAAATTCTAAGCTGAATTACATACTTTAAATTTACCGATTCACACCATATCACCATTTCAACCAATTCTGATTATTTTAGAATTAAATATATTATTTAATTCTTATTTTAATTAAATATTCACTATTATTTAATTCAACGACCATTAAATCCTCTAAATCACAATTTTAAATAATTAAATAACTTAATTATTATATCGCTGAAAAGGTGGGTCATTACAGGCGTAGACCAATCTTGTACCATAGCCGCCTTCGCAGGATCCACAGTAATACCATTCTCTGAAACAACATGGCCCAAGAATCTCACTTCCCTCCTCCAGAAGTGACACTTAGAAAACTTTGCTTTCAATTGGTGTTTTCTCAACACCTCCATCACTATCCTCAAATGTTCCTTGTGTTCTTCCTCTGTCCTTGAATAAACCAAGATATCATCCACGAACACAAGAACAAACTTATTCAATTGATCTCTGAATACCCTATTCATAAGATCCACAAAATATGCTGGTGCATTGGTCAACCCAAATGGCATGACCAACCACTCATAGAATCCAAACGGCGTCCGAAAGGTCGTTTTAGCTATACTCTCAGCTTCTACCAAAAGCTAGTGAAAACCTGTCGCGAGATCCAACTGGGAGAACATTCTCGCGTCACTCAACTAATCAAACAAATCATCTATCCGCGGTTGTGGAAACTTATTCTTCCTCGTCACCTTATTCTACTCGCGGTAGTCCACACACGATCGAAGGGAACCAACTGCCTTGGTAGCAAACATAACTGGTGCTCCCCACTCGGAGACACTTCTTTGGATAAATCCCTTCTTCAGAAGATCGCTCACTTGCACCCCGAGCTCTCGCTGCTCCCTTGGTGCCACACGACGAAGTGCCATCACTATGGGTCTGACACCTTTCACTAAATCAATCTGAAACTCAATCTCTCGGTGTGGTGGAAGTCCGGCTACTTCCTCGAAGACGTCCGGATACTGGCTAGCCACGGGCACATCTGACAAATCATCATCCGCGATGTCGAGGGAATTTAGAAAACTAGTCATTACCTCATCACTAGGTAGACCACCAAGCACTACCCTCTGCCCACCATCCGCTCTAACTGTCACCAAAAAGCCCTCACAGTCTACCACCATCCCCATATCTTTGGAGCCAATCGACTCAAAATAATGTCAAACACAGTAAAGCCCAAAACAAAGCAATAACAAGCAAACATTGTAACGACCAGCATTCTACGCATCGCAGAATCGTAGGATATTTATTTATTTCACATACGAAGTCGTATGGTCATGTAACTTTAGGAGACGACTATCGAGGTCATTTCCCATGTTCATGATTTTTGCCGATTTTTAAATGACCGTTTTGCCACTAGCTGATCTTGTTTTGATCATAACTTTTGACTAGAAAGGAATTTTGACCTGAAACCACTTCCATTGGCTCCAGATGATGGTTTACAATTCCGTAGAGTGGTCACACTAGCCAAACGGACTTACCATTTGGGAGATATGGCTGAAACAAGTTTCAAATAGTGAAAAACAGCTTAATTGGGCTTAACCGGATGATTAACAGCTAGGTCCAATGGGGGATTTCGGGATTAGAGGTATTTGAGGGCTGCTAGGTTTAGGATTTCGGTTTTTCACTCATTTTCCAGCCGCCACAAACCCTCTCTTCAACCTAACAATGGGCTCCAACATCTAAATACACCTCTAATCACTTCTTAATCAAGTTTTGGCTTAAACTACATCAAATTAAGGAGAAAAGCACCAAAGCAAGATTAGAGCTGCTGTGTTGCATTGGGAACAACACCAAACAGAGATTCATTTCAGATTTGGCATTTTATTTGTGGCCAAGGTGACTGATTTGCATAGTTCCTCACTAATTATGGTTAATTTAGGGTAATTAGTGATAATTAGCGAATTTATACACATTAAAAATCTGGAAAAAATATTTATAAATTTGAAAATAATGTTTTAGACCTCTGTTAGAAATTTGGATTAATTTGGTTAAGTTTTGCTAATCATATCATTAGTTTTGCTTAAACATGCTTAAGGGAAAATATGGGATTTTAGCTATGTTTGATCCAACTTACCTGCTATGGTTGTTGTTTTGATGTTTATGGTCGATTCTCTATGTTTCTATGACCGTATGGTACGTTTTGTGATTGATTAGAACTGTTAGATTGGTCGAAAACGCCGTCGTATGGCGTAAAATAGTCGCTGGAAAGCCACAGGAAATGTGCAGAGTTTCAAACCGGACCGGATCGGATTATTGGGCTCGGATCGGATAGGAGAACCAGGCAAGTGGACTCGATTCAGATTGGAACATAGCATAAAGGGCTTGGCGAGAAGGAAAGCCATTTGCTTAGAATTGGAGTTGGGCAAGGGATCGGATCGGAGGGACCAAAAGGATGGGATCAGATCGGGCGAATGAAGAAGGATGGAATCGGATCGGGCGAACGAAGAGGGATGGGATCGGATCAGGATATCTAAGAGGGAGCAACCACCGAACCGAACCAGGAGGCAACCACCGAGCTGCACCCAGGTAGAGGGCATCCAAACCGAACCGAGCTAGAAGGGGAACATCCTAACCGAACCGCACCCAGGAGCATACTAAGAAGTATTGGACCGAACCGAACCGATGAGGACTGGAGCACTATGCATATTCGAACCGAACCGGGTGAGTGCTATTACTACTACGCGACGACTTTTTTGAAGACCAACTCCAATTCTCCCAAAACCCGAGATGCAAAGGAAGTCCAAATAGGAAGTAGGGCTCAGGATCCAGTCGGGAACCAACGAGTTAACTTCATGAGTTGGGCTTTGCTGCGGGACGTGTGCTAAGGGGTTGTCGATGTCTATAACTTTGGGTCACTATGTGTATGGAGTACGTGAACGGATTTAGGGCCACAGTGGCCTAGGTACGACTAAAGAGCTATAGACCAATGAAGTGCGGTCATTTGTAAAGATTTGGTCATGACTCCATGGGGTAAGCTTGGTAGTAGCAGTAGTTGTACAAGTCGAACTTCGTCACTACTTCGATGGGTCTAGTGATTGACAGTGGTGGACATCGTATGCTTTACGCACTGAGTGAGAGATGTGAGGATGGTTACTATGGTTGATTTGTTTGCCATCATTATGACATGCACACCCCCACCCCCCGTTATCTCTACACCATCTGTTCAGTGGCACCTTAGAGTATTGTACGATATGTAGTGCTAACTCTTTGGTTAAAGGTCCAGGTTCAGGTATTGTTTAGTATGTCTGTTATTGTTCTGTTTAGCTGCTTATCGCTCATACCAGACTTTTTGTCTGACCCAGAGTTTTATGTCTCTTCTTATTACTCTAGGTGCTCTCACGAGCAGACTAGAGACAGGTTAGGTGGTATGCACGAGTAGCTGTACCGGAGACGAGCAAGAGGCTTCCACGTATGACACACATATATAGATACTCTCCCTGTGTTGCTGCGGTCACTACTTTGGGCATTAGTGGTGTACCTTTCTTTCTTTTGTTTAAAGACAGTAATTTGGAAATTTGTAATAAGCTGTATTTGGATTTCCGCTGCTCTAATGATGATGTTGATGTTGGTTTTAGTTATCATCTTTTGCACTGTCTCACCTGTTTTATGTCAAGTGTATTATTATTATATTTTGTTCCATGCGCTGTGAGACATTCTACAGGTTTTCGATTAGTTCATTCTCTTCTTTCCTTTCTTTGGCCACCGTTCCGTGCTAGTCGGGCATGTGTACAGCGCACTTTTGGAGGAATTGCTGGCTGGTGCGGGGCGGGCCGTCACACTTGGTATCAGAGCTCTAGGTTGCGTAGTTAACCTAGGGAAAGACACCAGGGAGAGATAATACGTATTTGAGAGCGCGTATTGATTATTTTTGTTTTCAAAAGCTATATATATATACATACTATTAGTATAGCTAAGGATGAAGTCGCACTGCACTAGCACCACTATGGAGATGGTTAATCGTCTTCTCTTTACAGATTGAACGATGAGCCGATACGCAAGAGGTGCCGGTAGAGGAGCCAATAATGGGAATGTTGCTGACATGAGGACGATGTTTACTGACCTTATGAGGGAGATGCTTAGGGATGTGCAGAGGGCAGCTCCCAATGTTGCTAATGGTGGTGGTCCAATAGTGCAGGCGCCTAGGGCCGATTTCACCAAGCTGAACAGGGATTATACTAGTCTTGGTGGGAAGCCGTTCCACGGAACGGAGTCGACTACGGGTGTTCAGGATTGGTTTGATAGCTGCGAGCGTATCTTCGAAGATTTGGGTATCGAGGATGCGATGAAGAGAAGGCTAGCATCCCATCAGCTGCAAAGATGGGCAATGAATTGGTGGAATGCTATAAAGGCAGCTACTCCCGAGGATTAGATTACTTGGGATTAGTTTGAGGTTCGCTTTAGCAATAAGTTCATTCCAGCTTCTCAGAAGTCAGTACTGTTTAAGAAGTTCTTGGAGCTAAAGAAAAATGGCAGAGCTGTCTCGGAGTATATTGCTGAGTTCGATACCTTATCGAAATATGGGTTATCTCTTATTGATATTGCCAAGAAGAAGAATGAGAAGTTCATAACTGGCTTGGATGGATACTTAGGGGAAAGGCTTATTAACCACATCGATGAGACGTTTGAATCTATTGTGGGGAAGGCTTTAAGATCGGAATGTCTTTACCCTAAGTCGAAGACTGAGGTTGCATCTGCGGAGGAGCCAAAGCCGCAAGCAAGTGGTGGAGGCAAGAGTGATTCTCAGAATAAGAGGAAGCAGAACCAGAATTAGGATGGCCAAAAAAAGAATAAGAAAGATGTTGAGTGCTTCAGCTGTGGTAAGAAGGGCCATTATGCTAGTAATTGTCGGGCTAAGCCAGCGGATAGGAAGTGCTTCAACTGTGGCCAAGTGGGACATCACAAGGACAAGTGTCCGCAACCCCCTAAAGAAAAGAAGATGGTGAAAGCATATGCCCTTAATGCTATTCCTTCTTCGTCGAATGCCCCAACTGCGGCGGAGAAGGGAAAGAATGTCGTTATTCAAGGTATGCTTTCTGTTTATGATGTTCCTATTAGAGTTTTGTTTGATACCGGAGCTTCCAGTTCTTTCATATCTAGTGACCTGGTAGATAGGTTGGCATTGGAGCCCGAGATTGTCGATAGACCTTTAGTAGTGACGAACCCGATTGGTGGTTCGACTAACCTTAGCATGATTTGTCATAATGTGGTCTTATCGAGTCATGGATGCTTGTTTGGTTGTGATTGCTTTGTTTTGGGCTTTACTGGGTTTGGCATTATTTTGGGAGTCGATTGGCTCCAAAGATACGGGGTGGTGGTAGACTGTGAGGGCTTTTTGGTGATAGCTAGAATGGATGATGGGCGGAGGGTAGTTTTTGGTGGTCTACCCGGTGATGGGGTAATGGCTAGTTTTCTGAATTCCCTCGACATCCTACATAGTGAGTTGTCAGGTTTGCCCGTGGTTGGCCAGTATCCGGACATCTTCGAGGAAGTGACCGGGCTTCCACCACACCGAGAGATTGAGTTCCATATAGATTTAGTGAAAGATGCCAGACCTATAGTGATGCCACTTCGTCGTATGGCACCAAGGGAGCAGCGAGAGCTCGGGGTGCAAGTCAGCAATCTTTTGAAGAAGGGATTTATCAGAAGGAGTGTTTCTAAATGGGGAGCACCAGTTGTGTTTGCTACCAAGGCGGATGGTTCCCTTCGTTTATGTGTAGACTACCGCGAGTTGAATAAAGTGATGAGGAAGAACAAATATCCTCTACCGTGGATAGGTGATTTGTTTGATTAGTTGAGTGGCGCGAGAGTATTCTCTCAGTTGGATCTCGCGACAGGTTTTCATCAGCTTAGAGTGGAAGTTGAGAGTATAGCTAAAACGGCATTTCGGACGCCTTCTGGATTTTATGAATGGTTGGTCATGCCATTTGTGTTGACCAATGCACCAACATATTTTGTGGATCTTATGAGTAGGGTATTCAGAGATCAATTGAATAAGTTTGTTCTTGTGTTCGTGGAAGATATACTTGTTTATTCGAGGATAGAGGAAGAACACAAGGAACATTTGAGGATAGTGATGGAGGTGTTGAGAAAACACCAATTAAAAGCAAAGTTTTCTAAGTGTCACTTCTGGAGAAGGGAAGTGAGATTCTTGGGCCATGTTGTCTCAGAAAATGGTATCGCCGTGGACCCTGCGAAGGTGGCTACGGTACAAGATTGGTCTACGCCCAAGAATGCGACAGACATAAGAAGTTTCTTAGGGTTAGATGGATATTATCGTTAGTTTATCCAAGACTTCTGCAAGATAGCAGCAACGTTGACTCAGTCGACCAAGAAGAATCAAGCTTTCGTCTGGGACGAAAAGTGCGAGGATGCATTCAAGAGTCTAAAGGAAAAGTTGACATGTGCACTAGTGTTAGTCATTCCTAAGGGGAATGAAGAGATGACGGTATATACAGATGCATGTAGTACCGGACTAGGTGTTGTACTGATGCAAGGAGGTAGGGTTGTAGCCTATGCAAGCCGGCAACTGAAACCGCATGAGAAAAGATACCCTACCCATGATTTGGAACTGGCAGCGATCGTGTTCGCACTGAAGATGTGGAGATGTTATCTCTTGGGAGAAAGATTCGAGTTGTTTACCGATCATAAATCGTTAAAGTATCTCTTCTCTCAGAAAGATCTAAATCTTCGGCAGCAAAGATGGTTAGAATTCTTGGCTTCCTATGATTTCGACATCGCATACACACTAGGAAAGGGCAATGCGGTGGCTGATGCATTAAGTAGAAGACATGCCAGTTTAGGGGCTATGTTTCTTGAATGGAAACAACTGGAGTACATCACTGGGTATGATTTCAGACCAAAGTGCGAATTGGATCAAGGAATGTTAGCAAGTTTGACGATCAGACCCACTTTGATTAAGCGGATTGGTTCCAGTCAGAGGAACGATCCTAACCTATTGGAAATCATCTCAACGTTAGAGATGGGAATCGACGGAGAGATGATCAAGTATGGGCTTGATCGAGATGGATGGCTTAGAAAGAATGGAAGACTAGTTGTACCCAATATAAATGGATTGAGAGATGAAGTGCTTAGAGAATGTCATCACTCAAAACTGACTATAAACCCCGCTGGTAACATGATGTACTGAGACATGAGGCAGACCTACTACTGGGAAGGGATGAAAAGAGATGTTGCGAAATTTATATCCAAATGCATGAATTGCCAGCTAGTTAAAGCTGAGCAAAAGAAGCCTAGTGGTTTGTTACAACCATTAGAAATTCCAGATTGGAAATGGGAACAAGTGTCAATGGATTTCATTGATGGGTTACCAAGGACTAGATCGGGCCATGATAGCATTTGGATGATTGTGGATCGATTGACTAAGAGTGCAAGGTTTATACCCGTCAAGTCAAACAGGACGGCAGCTAAGTTAGCGGAACTGTATATAAAGCGGGTAGTGAGATTTCATGGAATACCCAAAGGCATTGTGAGTGACCGAGATCCGTTGTTCACTAGTGGATTTTGGAAGAGCTTACAAGAGGCGTTAGGATCAGAACTACATCTCAGTACCGCGTATCATCCTCCAACCGACGGACAGACAGAGAGGGTGAATCGTATATTAGAAGACCTTTTGAGAGCCTGCGTATTGGATTTTGGTGGATCATGGGATGACCATTTGCATCTAGTAGAGTTTGCATATAATAATAGTTATCAATCCAGTATCGGTATGGCTCCATTTGAAGCTTTGTACGGAAGAACGTGCAACTCACCATCATGTTGGTTGGAGACCGGTGAGAAATATGTGCTTGGACCAGAAGTAATAAGAGAAACATCAGACAAGATAAAGGTTATCCAACAGCGAATGAAGGCTGCCCAAGATAGGCAGAAGAGTCATGCTGATAAGAGGAGGAGAGAATTAAAGTTCTCCATTGACGACTTGGTGTTTGTCAAGATTTCTCCATTGAAGAGCGTGATACGATTCGGCAGGAGAGGCAAGCAAGCACCAAGATTTGTTGGTCCATTCCCAGTTCTTGAGCAAATTGGGAATTTGGCATACAAAGTTGAATTACCAAAGAAGATGGCAGGAGTTCATAATGTATTTCATGTTTCCCAGTTAAGGAAGTTCGTGCACGACCCAGATGTGACTATTTCACCTGATCAATTGGATGATATCGAAGTTGAACTCGAGGCGATTGGGAACCGCAAGCTTATGTGTATTGTTGGGAACGATACGAAGCAACTTCGAAGGAAAGCGGTGAATCTAGTCAAAGTTTAGTGCGGCGAGGATGAGAATATCTGTACTTGGGAGACAGAGGAGAGCATTAGGAAGACTTATCCAGAACTCTTCGCCTGGTAAGATTTCAATTTCGGTTTAGTTTTTCCGCATGCTTGGATAGGCTTGTTTTGTTTGTTTTGCATGTTTGATTGTTGTTTGTGGCTGATAGGCATGCGGGATCCTTCGCATGTTTTGGGTTAAGGAATTTCGGGGATGAAATTTCTTAAGGGGGTGAGAGTGTAACGACCCGCATTTTACGCATTGCAGGATCGTAGGATATTTATTTCTTTCACATACGAAGTCGTATGGTCATGTAACTTTGGGAGACGACCATCGGGGTCATTTCCCCATGTTCATGATTTTTGCCGATTTTTAAATGACCGTTTTGCCCCTAGTTGATCTTGTTTTGACCATAACTTTTGACTAGAAAGGTATTTTGACCTAACACCACTTCCATTGGCTCCGGATGATGGTTTACAATTCCGTAGAGTTGTCACATTAGCCAAAAGGACTTACCGTTTGGGAGATATGGCTGAAACAAGTTTCAAATAGTGAAAAACAGCTTAATTGGGCTTAACCGGGTGATTAACAGCTAGGCCCAATGGGGGATTTCGGGATTAGAGGTATTTGAGGGCTGCTAGGGTTAGGATTTCGGGTTTTCACTCATTTTCCAGCCACCACAAACCCTCTCTTCAACCTAACAATGGCCTCCAACATCTAAATACACCTCTAATCACTTCTTAATCAAGTTTTGGCTTAAACTACATCAAATTAAAGAGAGAAAGCACCAAAGCAAGGTTAGAGCTGCTGTGTTGCATTGGGAACAACACCAAATAGAGATTTATTTCAGATTTGGCATTTTATTTGCGGCCAAGGTGAGTGATTTGCATAGTTCCTCACTAATTATGGTTTATTAAGGGTAATTAGTGATAATTAGTGAATTTATACACGTTAAAAATCTGGAAAAAATATTTATAAATTCGAAAATAATGTTTTAGACCTCTGTTAGAAATTTGGATTAATTTGGTTAAGTTTTGCTAATCATATCATTAGTTTTGCTTAAACATGCTTAACGGAAAATATGAGATTTTAGCTAGGTTTGATCCAATTTACCTGCTATAGTTGTTGTTTTGATGTTTATGGTTGATTCTTATGTTGCTATGACCGTTTGGTATGTTTTGTGATTGATTAGAACTGTTAGATTGGTCGAAAACGTCGTCTTATGGCGTAAAACAGTCGCTGGAAAGCCGTAGGAAATGTGCAGGGTTTCAAACCGGACCGGATCGGATTATTGGGCTCGGATCGGATAAGAGAACCAGGCAAGTGGACTCGATTCGGATTGGAACTTAGCATAAAGGGCTTGGCGAGAAGGAAGGCCATTTGCTTAGAATTGGAGTTGGGCAGGGGATCGGAGGGACCAAAAGGATGAGATCGGATTGGGCGAATGAAGAAGGATGGGATCGGATCGGGCGAACGAAGAGGGATGGGATCAGATCGGGATATCTAGGAGGGAGCAACCAACGAACCAAACCAGGAGGAAACCACCGAGCCGCACCCAGGCAGAGGGCATCCGAACCGAACCGAGCTAGAAGGGGAACATCCTAACTGAACCGCACCCAGAAGCATACTAAGAAGTATTGGACCGAACCGAACCGATGAGGACTGGAGCACTATGCATATTCGAACCGAACCGGGCGAGTGCTATTACTACTACGCGACGACTTTTCTGAAGACCAACTCCAATTCGACCAAAACCCGAGATGCAAAGGAAGTCCAAATAGGAAGTAGAGCTCAGGATCCAGTCGAGAACCAACGAGTTAACTTCATGAGTTGGGCTTTGCTGCGGGACGTGTGCTAAGGGGTTGTCGATGTTTATAACTTTAGATCACTATGTGTAGGGAGTACGTGAACGGATTCAGGGCCACAGTGGCCTAGGTACGACTAAAGAGCTATAGACCAATGAAGTGGGGTCATTTGTAAAGATTTGGTCATGACTCCGTGGGGTAAGCTTGGTAGTAGTAGATGTTGTATGTTTGCGAACAAATTATACAATTGTAAACAACTGTAAAATCCGTTCGGCTTTCCTAAACAACAAGGATTGTGGTAGAGGGTGTCGAACTCTAGGACCAAAAATATTTAAATTAGTAAATCCAATCAAGTTATTCCAGGAATTTGATTGATTGAAAACACAGAAAATAACAACAATTAAATAAAAAAGATAGATTTATATAATTAAAGAAAACAATTAGGGAGTGATGACTTAAATTAGATTAATATTCATCAACAGCCAAACAGATTAATCAGATCTAATTCATGTTTCTGTCACAAACATGAATCAACGATAATTAGGTTTCTAGAAACAAATATGTGAATAACAACAAGTATAGCCTATGCAGGAGCTAAGCTCTTAAACAACCATAGGCTATCAGGACATATTCTCTATTTTATTTCTAAAATCCTAAAAGTTAGATCTAAATCTGATAAGCGTTAGATCGAACACAAATATACCCTGTGAAGGAGCATAACTCTTAAACGACACAGAGTATGAAGGTTCAGATCTAACCCTTAGTTCAGATCTTGATCTACATACATGAGGTTCTAATCTCTTTGGCTATGTGATTCATATTGAATCATATCTATTAGCGTCATCACCCCCTAATCAAAGGGGATTAGCTAGACCTAGCTAAAGAAGAAGAGAAGCAGATACTAAATAACATAAACATAAATAACATAAAATAACAACTGAGAGAAAGGAAGAAGAGTTTTATTCCAAGAAGAGAATTACAGAATAAAACTAAGTGTGTTTTTACATGAATAAGATACAAGGTATTTATAGTTGTATTGGCCAAGGCTACTTGGCAAATTCCACAATGTGGGACAAAAATCCCTTTTTTAAAATAACACATTAATCAAATAGCTCAGTGTGAACGCATGCAGCGCATGTATGAAAAGACTTGCAAATTACATGATATAGGACAAAAAACTTAGCCCAATTAGCAACTAGACCAATGTGAATGCATGCAGATGTCATGGAAAATAGGTTGCGGGCTTCAACTCCAATTGACTTGAGAATGAATAACAACTCCAAGTGATCGTTATGGAAAAGCATTGAATCTTGTCTTTGAAATATGCAGCAGAAGGCGATTGAATAGCAACTTTTCCTTAGGCCTTCAAGCTTTAATCCAGCTCTAAAATTCAACACTCTTCTCGCACAAATTCTTTAAGCTTTTCAACAATTAAGTGCGTTAATCCATTCATCAAAAATAATCTGTAAACACAACTATAAATGCACAATATCAAGTATTTAAAAGATAAAATAAGATAAATATGCGGATAAAATATACACATTTACGTGTATATCAAATACCCCACACTTATCTTTTTATTCGTCCTCGAATAAACTAAACTAAGATATGTCACACTTTCGTAGGAAACACGATTGCATTTAGCGTATGCAACAAGCCGTTAAACCTCTAGGTGTCCCTAGTAGGACGAGTGTTGTCTCGTGAGGGTTTTCAGCGGATACTACCCAAAAAATCCCAAGCGCCTTGTGTACACGGATTAATCAAACAATATATTTAAGGTCTTTCATATTCCAAGGATTTCACCTAACTTCAATAATAACGGTTTAGCCCCAAATTGTCCATCCCATAATTAGTGCAAAAATGAATAAAAAATTTCAAGCTGAATCGTAATTCCTTGATAACACTGTAATTGTCCTGAAGGTTAAGATCGTGGTGTCAATTAAAGTTCTACACATTGACAATGTGCACCCAATCATTTCTTTATTCTTCTTCTTTTTTTTAATAATTTTGCACCAATGTAGCTGTAATGTATTGGATATGAGTTATGCATAGATGAAGGAAAAATTTTGTAAGTTCTAAAAATATTCTAGATAAGAGGGCAAGTGTATTAGTTAAACTTCAGGTTACAAAAGATAAAGTAATACTAAGGCACATATGAACATTTTTATTTCCTTTCATCTCCTCTACTACAATCCTCGCATCCAAGTACAGTATGATGGATGTGGATGGAATGGAAATTATAGTCAAGAATGATGAATGACTATTTTATTCTGAGAGACTCTCTCTTTATTTCTTTTTTTTTCTTTTTTCTTTTTTTTTTTTTCTTTTTTTTCTTTTTTTACTTTCTTTTTTTCTTTTTCTTTCTTTCTTTTTTCTTTTTTGCATGATGAATGGTGAGTGAAGATGGAATGGAATGATACCATACATTATTTCATTTGATTCCTCCTCTACTAAACCAACACTTCATGAAAGGAAAGTTTTGTGCCCTAGTTACTCTACTTCTACACCCCTAATTCAACACACAAGTCTGGATTGATGTTATACAAAAAGCTGAAAGGAATGATAAGAAAAGTTTCGTAAGGTAGATAACCCATATAAAATAAGATGTGGTATATGGTTATCCTACCTTAAAACAAGTACGGTGTGGGTTGTGTAATATTGGTATAAAAAGTGATGTTTTTGACCTTTAAACAAAGGTTCTTGAGTATACCAATATAAGATAAACTTGTCGAAACATGGATGTAAATCGACTAAAACTTGGGTTTGAATAATGTGGGGTATCGAAGAAGAACGCTACAATGAGTCATTTCTCCTTAATTGGGCCAAGTGGATTTTAGAACTTACGATTTTGAAAATTTGAGTGAAAAGAAAATATTATGCATGAAAACGAACTCAGAAAATCCAATCAAATGTAAGTGCAAAATCATTATTATTTGATATTTTTTTGATTTTTTTTACTTGCACATTCTAACATGTATAACAAAGGTTGACAAACTTACTCCAGAACACGACTAACATTTGCACAGTCTCAAGCTAGCATCTTAAAAAGACGCATTACGACTCAATGAATGAATAATGTTCATTTCCATCATCCAACAATTCAACTTATCAAACAAGAACCAAGGTGTTATTTATGAATTTAAGTTAATCCTTGTTCAATGAATGACCTAGTTCATAAAATTTGATTGTTGATGTAATGTAAATTCCCCCCGCACTTGAGTGTGACTGTGTCCTCACAGTCGTTAATCAGACATATTTTAGTGAAAGGGAAATAAAATAAGATTGTCAGTACGGCTTACCGGGTACACATGCAGAAAATACGCAGTCATCGAGTAGATGAACCTGTCCACAATGGACCAATGGATCAGCCTCATTAAGATTATGAGACACAGCTAAAGCAAAGAAAACCAAATCATAAAGGATTTTATATTACGTACTAGATTTGGAAAAACAAATCTTGTTTTTTTAGAAGTTTGAGTTGTTGATTTTAAAATTTTGAGCTTACAATTGATCCTAAAACCAAAGTGAATTTCTGTAGCAGCTAAAGAGAGGTCATCGAGCTGGGGTTCAGTAAAAGTTTAAAAAACAAAATTTGATTTGTTTAGATGATGTATAAATTGAGTGACGTGCACATCACTCTTACCCCCACACTTGTTTTGAGATTTTTTTTTCAGTTTTGCTTTGGTATTTGAAATTTTGTTCACTAAAGGTTTATTCAAAAACCTAAAGTCAAAACCAAACAAATGAATTTTCAGTAAATTTCAAAATTGTATTTTCTCAAAAACAGCGTTATTCCAAAAAGAGTTCATATATTGCAGAAATTTATCATTGAAAAACAAGTGATCATAGTGAGGTTCAGTTGAAACGATCAAGTCGCAAGGAGTTTCAACAATTTCAGAAAAATCATCATCATGTTTGAGATCACATTCAACAGTCCCATTGTTTTCAACCTCAAGAATTTCAAAGTTTTCAAATGTTTCATTTTCAATTTCAGACCCAACAACATTATCGTCAATCAGCTCAAGAAGTTTTTGCTCATCAAAGTCGTCCTCACCTAAACAATTGTTAACAACTTCGTCATTTCTTTAAAGTTGACAGTCTAAAGTCCGTTCGGCTTTCCTAAACAACAAGGATTGTTATAGAGGGTGTCGAACTCTAGGACCAAAAATATTTAAATTAGTAAATCCAATCAAGTTATTCCAAGAATTTGATTGATTGAAAACACAGAAAATAACAGAAATTAAATAAAAAAGAGAGATTTATATAATTAAAGAAAACAATTAGGGAGTGATGACATAAATTAGATTAATATTCGTCAATAGCCAAACAGATTAATCAGATCTAATTCATGTTTCTGTCACAAACATGAACCAACGATAATTAGGTTTCTAGAAACAAATATGTGAATAACAACAAGTATAGCCTATCCAGGAGTTGAGCTCTTAAACAACCATAGGCTATCAGGACAGATTTACTATTTTATTTCTAAAATCCTAAAAGTTAGATCTAAATCTGATAAGCGTTAGATCGAACACGAATATACCCTGTAAAGGAGCATAGCTCTTAAACGACATAGAGTATGAAGGTTCAGATCTAACCCTTATTTCAGATCTAGATCTACATACATGAGGTTCTAATCTCTTTGGCTATGTGATTCATATTGAATCATATCTATTAGCGTCATCACCCCCTAATCAAAGTGGATTAGCTAGACATAGCTAAAGAAGAAGAGAAGCAGAAACTAAATAACAAAAAATAACAACTGAGAGAAAGGAAGAAGAGTTTTATTCCAAGAAGAGAATTACAGAATAAAACTAAGTGTGTTTTTACATGAATAAGATACAAGGTATTTATAGTTGTATTGGCCAAGGCTACTTGGAAAATTCCACAATGTGGGACAAAAACCCCTTTTCAAAATAACACATTAATCAAATAGCTCAGTGTGAATGCATGCAGCGCATGAATGGGAAGCCTTGCAAATTACATGATATGGGACAAATAACTTAGCCCAATTCGCATCTGGACCAATGTAAATGCATGCAGATGCCATGGAAAATAGGTTGCGGGCTTCAACTCCAATTGACTTGAGAATGAATAACAACTCCAAGTGATCGTTATGGAAAAGCATTGAATCTTGTCTTTGAAATATGCAGCAGAAGGCGATTGAATAGCAACTTATCTTCAGGTCTTCTAGCTTTAATCCAGCTCTAAAATTCAACACTCTTCTCACACAAATTCTTCAAGCTTTTCAACAATTAAGTACGTTAATCCATTCATCAAAAATAATCTATAAATACAACTATAAATGCTCAATATCAAGTATTTAAAAGATAAATATGCGGATAAAATATACACATTTACGTGTATATCATTGTACAAGTCAAACTCCGTCACTACTTCGATGGGTCTAGTGATTGACAGAGGTGGACATCGTATGCTTTACGCACTGAGTGAGAGATGTGAGGATGGTTGCTATTGTTGATTTGTTTGCCGTCATTTTGACATGCACAACCCCACCCCCCCGTTATCTCTACGCCATCTGT
The DNA here is from genome assembly GCA_030737875.1 of Allium sativum. NCBI lineage: Eukaryota > Viridiplantae > Streptophyta > Magnoliopsida > Asparagales > Amaryllidaceae > Allium > Allium sativum. The sequence goes on along the minus strand of CM060923.1, from coordinate 440,992,833 downwards.
TCAGTGGCACCTTAGAGTATTGTACGGTATGTAGTGCTAACTCTTTGGTTACAGGTCCAGGTTCAGGTATGGTTTAGTATACTGTTATTGTTCTGTTTAGCTGCTTATCGCGCATACTAGACTTTTTGTCTGACCCAGAGTTTTATGTCTCTTCTTATTACTCTGGGTGCTCTCACGAGCAGACAAGAGACAGGTTAGGTGGTATGCACGAGTAGCTATACCGGAGACGAGCCGGAGGCTTCCACGTATGACACATATATATAGATACTCTCCATGTGTTGCTGCGGTCACTACTTTAGGCATTAGAAATGTGCCTTTCTTTCTTTTGTTTAGAGACAGTAATTTGGAAAATTGTAATAAGATGTATTTGGATTTCCGTTGCTCTGATGATGATGTTGATGTTGGTTTTAGTTATCAGCTTATGCACTGTCTCACCTATTTTATGTCAAGTATATTATTATTATATTTTGTTCCATGCTCTGTGAGACATTATACAGGTTTTCGATTAGTTCATTCTCTTCTTTCCTTTCTTTGGCGACCGTTCCGTGCTAGTCGGGCATGTGTACAGCGCACTTTTGGAGGAAATATCGGCTAGTGCGGGACGGGCCGTCACAAACATACATCCATGATTCGATAAGACCACATTACGACAAATCATACTAAGGCTAGTTGAACCACCAATCGGGTTCATCACAGCTAAAGGTCTATCGACTGTCTCGGGTTCCAATCCCGACCTATCTACAGGTCCTAGATATGAAGGAACGGAAAGCCCCGATATCAAACAATACTCGAGCAGGAACATCATAAATGGAAAGCATACCTTGAATGACGACATTCTTTCCTTTCTCTGCCATAGTTGGGGCGTTTGACGAAGAAGGAACAACATCTATAGCATATGCTTTCACAATATGCTTCTCTTGGGGGGTTGCGGACATTTATCTTTGTGATGTCCCACTTGGCCGTAGTTGAAGCACTTCTTATCCGCTGGCTTTACCCGACATTCTTTAGTATAATGGCCCTTCTTGCCACAGCTAAAGCACTCAACATCTTTCTTATTTTTCTTCTTCTGACCATCCTTGGTCTGATTCTGCTTTCTCTTATTCTGGGAACCATTCTTGCCTCCACCACTTGCTTGCGGCTTTGGCTGACTTAGGATATAGACTCTCTGATCTCGAAGCTTTCCCCACAATCAATTCAAACGTCTCATTGATGTGGTTAATAAGCCTTTTCCCCAAGTTTCCATCCAAACCAGTTATAAACTTCTCGTTCTTCTTCTCGGCAGTATCTATAAGGGATAATCCATACGATAAAGTATCGAACTCAGCAATATATTCCGAGACTGCCCTACCATTCTGCTTAAGCTCCAAGAACTTCCTAAACAATTCTGATTTTTGAGCAGCGGGGATAAACTTTTCACTGAATCGGGCCTTAAACTGATCCCATGTAACTTGATCCTCTGGAGTAGCTGCCTTAATAGCATTCCACCAATTCATCGCCCGTCCTTCCAGCTGACGGGATGCTAGCTTTCTCTTCATCACATCCTCGATACCCAAGTCTTCGAAGATGCGCTCACAGCTATCAAGCCAATCCTGAACTTCTGTAGCCGATTCTGTTCCATGGAACGGCTTCCCACCAAGACTAGTGTAGTCTTTTCAGAGCTTGGCGAAATCGGCCCTAGGCGCCTGCACCGCTGCACCACCACCATTAGCAGCATTATGAACTGCTCCTTGCACATCTCTAAGCATCTCTCTCATGAAGTCAGCGAACATCGTCCTCATATCAGGAGCATTCCCATTATTAGCTCGTCTACCAGTACCCCTCGTATGTCGGCTCATCGTTCAATTTGTTAGGAGAAAATGATTAACCAAGTAAAGACCCGCATTGGCAGAGGTATTATAATTAATTTATTTGATTATACGAATGGTGAATTAAAGGATTTAATGGTCGTGGAATTAAATAACTGGGAATATTTAATTAAAATAATAAATTAAATAATATATTTAATTCAAAAATAATCAAAAAATATTGGGAATCACAATATTCTGTGAACGGGGTCGTCGCTTAGATTTAATTCAGCTTAGAGTTGAATTATATTGACGAATATATTCAATTGACGTCAGTTTGAACGTATAATTATATTATAATTAAAATCGAGCTTGAAATGGCGCTGTAGTTCGCGATTTGGCAATTTGAACTTCAACTGAATGTATAGGATTCGTTTTAAGTCGGATTTCTGTGAAACAAGAAACGTGTGGAGCTGGTGGAGCATATCTTTCTAGTGGAAGAGGAAAATCGGAATTTCGTCATGTAGATTTTGATTCACATCCAAATCAAATTTTGAAATAGTCGCTATAGAATCATTTATCGACTATATCGGTTTATTCGATATAACTAGAGATCGGGTTTGAATTTAGACAAGGTTATTTTGGGAAGTAGTGATAATTTAATTTTTAGAATTTTATGGTAATTTTTAATTAATTTAATAAGCAACTTTTTATTTGGAGTATTTGGCACCCTGTATCGACATTTCGAGGTTTCACAATATGAGTCCCTCTACCGGTATTATTACATTTTTGGGACCAGAGCACGTCACTCATTTAAATGGTATCTTTGTTTCTATCCATAGCAGTCCCTACATGAACAGGATATTTCATAGTACGGTACACTATGTTTTTAACTTGAAACAAACTAAACTGAATGGTTAACTGGTCAAACGAACTCGAAATCCAATGAAACAAGTTTCATACGAAACCTTAGGAAGAGGTCTAGTGAAATGTCAAGGCCTCATATTTTGAGGATTTTTTCTGTAATTTTTATGAATTAATGCTTGGTATTTTTCTTCGATATTTTCTAAAGGATTTTCGCAAATGGTGTCGGAATCCGACGAAACCTGTCCCATTGGATCCGGAATATTTTTCTATGCTAGGAATAGCTTAGTTCGCCAAAAACAGACATCGTATGAGGTTATATTTCCGCAAGGCTTCACGTGTAAGCTTTAAAATATAATAAAATAAGAAAAATATCTCCATCCCTTTCACTATAAGTACCCACGTTAGCATCTCCTTACAACCTAATTCTCTGGAGCTCAAAAACAAGCCGCCACCCAAAACTGAAGTTTCACCACTTCAGAAATTCACACAAAAATCTAGAAATCGAGCTGAATATATATTTGAGTTCCTACAATCTTCCTCTTCACTTTCGTGATGGTTTTGTTGGGTTCGCTGGAAACAGGAAACGCCTGAAGCGGATTAAAGGTCTAGAGACATTATTGATCGGAGAAGGAAGCTTAGGTGGTTCTGGAGGGGCCATCAAGGAGGGGTCCGGTCATTGGGGAGAGCGGATGTTTATACAACAATGGTAGAGTTTCTTAAGTTTTGTTTACTGAAGTGGATCGCACTTCACTATAGCCGACGGTGCTGCTTGGAAATATGCGAGGTATGGACTGCTTCTCATAGGTGGTGGTGGTTGTTTTCGGTTGTCTGCATGAAGAATGAAGAGGCGCCAGCACTTGTACTGGAAGAGGAGAGGCGAGTTTACTTGAATGGGCGTGGGGGTTATAGTGTTTAAAATGAGGACTGTTAAACGTGATTTGTATGGAGGGGGGGACGTCATGTGCTTGCGGATGAGTATGGGAAGGAGTAAGTGATGAAGGATGGGAGTATATACGTGAGCACGACATAATGAAATGGAAAGGGTGAAGTTTAACGGTGTGGGAATGGCGTGGGTACCTGTTGTCACAAATGGAGAAGGGAATTCAAAAGAGCTGAGATCGAATTACCTCTTTGTAGTAGGGTTGAATGGATAATGGGATGAGAAGGTTTTCGGTGATTTTAGTTTTGATTTATAGTGAAGAATGGAGGAGTGGTTATTGTTGAAGGTCACGGTAATGGGGATGACGGTTGCTCCTGAACGGTGGAAGAAGAAAGGTAGCAATAGTGGATTTTAAAAGGGTAGTTGGGCCGGATCCTATATGGTAAGCCCAATAAGGAAATTAAATTAAGTTTAATTCATATTAAATAGCATTTAAACTTGTAAACTTTATATCTCGGTCATACGAAATCAGATTGATGAACCGTAAGTTGCGTTGGGATCATATGGACGGACACTACACCATGGAGCTGACTGGGATGAATCCGAGCTCGTTACAATTTATGGCGAAATAAATTGTCCGACTGAATCAAATAACGCAAACCGTTATTTAACGGCTAACGCGCCAATGTGAGTAAAACTCACCAATTCTGAACAGTTTATAATTTCATGTTGTATTTTTAGAGCTATTGGAAATTGTCTGATTGACTATGTGTTGACTGTTGATTGAACTGCTAGACAGTTAATGAAATATTATATGTATATAATATATAAACAGTTAGATAGTTATATATATTGATTCTGTTTATTAGAATAATTCATATTGAACTGAAAGTGATGATAATCATGTTGTGTAACATCTGTGGATGAAGGGAAACAGGTTGGAGGGATCCGACTAGATTCCTCAACAGTTATTTTATTGTTTTTCATATATTTTAATATATGATGTGAATTACAACTTGTTGTTGATTGTGTGTGTATGGACAAGATTAGACAACGTAATTTGATACGTTAAAATACCATAACATACCGGAACGTTGATAAGGGAATTTTCAAAGTGTTAGGGCAAATAAAATATTTATAAATGGAATATTTATAAATAAGAAATATTTATAAATTGGAATATTTATAAATAGGAGATATTTAAAGGGGAAATAATTTCAAACAATTTTCTCTTTGAATGGAAAGGCCTGGGTGGCGGTTTGGAGATTTTCCCGATTCTTCCGTTACAAAGGAGGTTATGGCGAATTTTTCCGGGAGTTTAAAGAGTTAGAATATATTTGATTATCAAATATAAAGGGTAATATATTTGTAAATCAAATATAAAGGGTAATATATTTGTAAATCAAAAATAAAGGGTAATATATTTGTAAATCAAATATAAGGGGAATATATTTGTAAATCAAATATAAGGGAAATATATTTGTAAAACAAATAAAAAGGGAAAAAAATATTTGTAAAACATTTACAAATGAAATTGAAAAGAAAATATTTGTAAAACCATTTACAAATAGGATTTAAAAGGAGATATTTGTAAAACAGTTACAAATAGATTAAATGGGATTATTTATTTATTTAGGGAATAAATAAAAGAAAAAGGATTTATTTATTTAAGTAATAAATAAGATTAAAGGGAGATATTTATTTGTTAAATAAATAGGATTAAATCAAAGGGATATTTATTTGATAAATAAATAGAATTAAACCAAAGGAATACTTAGGAAATGAATAGAAATGGAAATCTGTCCTAATAGATAAATAGAAATGATTTATTTATAAATAATAGTTTATAAATTAAATTAAATATTTATCATTCGATAAATGGAATATATAAGTCTGAACTTATATAGGGAAGAGATATTGGTTTTAACATCAATAGGTTTAAATAGAATGGATACACAACATTTGTATAAGTGAAGTAACATCATTAAAGAGAACATTTATAAAGTGCAGAGCCGTTACTAAAAATAAATCTTTATAAATGAATAAACGTTATCAAATAGGGTTACTCGAATAAGAGAAATCGATTAGAATTAGAGTTAACCAATTAGAATTAACCAACTAGAGTTAATCAAATAGAATTCTTCAAATGGAGTTAAATCGAATATTTGTTATTCGATAGGAGTTAAATCAAGTTAAGCTGAATAAGTCGAGTTAATCAGTTAGGGTTGACCAGTTAGATTTAACCAGTTAGAGTTAGAGTCAAACAAATAGAGTAATCAAATTGAGTTAATCAATTAGAGTTAGTCGAAAAGGAGTTATCGATTATTAGTTAATCGAAGGAATTATCGATTATTAGTTTAATCGAAGGGGTTATCGAATATAGTTTATTCGAAGGAGTTATCGATTTTTAGTTAATCGAAGGAATTATCGATTATTAGTTTAATCAAAGGGGTTATCGAATATAGTTTATTCAAAGGAGTTATCGAATTTAGTTATTCGATGGGGTTAATCGATATTAGCTAAATCAAATGAGTAAATCGAATATAGTTTATTCGAATAGAATTAAAGGGAGTTATCGAATATTAGTTATTCGAATCGAGTTAAAATGAGTTGATCGAATTTAGTTTATTCAAAAAGAATTAAAAGAGTAAATCGATTAGAGTTAAACAAATAGAGATTAAAGGATTTTCGAATATAGTTTATTCGAAAGGAGTTACGTAAGGAAGTGTTAAAATGTTAAAAGATGAACTTACCTATTTTGAGATTTGAAATGTTGTTCAGTTAAGGTCTGAGAGGTAGCTATACCCCAACTTGATTGAGTGCGTTTTTAATTTAGAAATGGTTAAGGTTCGAGTGTGAAATGGTTAAGTGAATTTAGTAAATAAGTATAGTGGTGAGTGGTCGTCGCGATGTTGATGTAAACACCTGTTTAAATCCAAGTAAAGAAGATTTGGAAATGTTTTCCAAATAGAATCAGAGACGAATCAATTATATTGAAATATGAAATATGAATATATATATATATATATATGATTGATGATTGATTGATAGAATTTCCATCTGGAAATAATATCGTTGTTTGCACACCTATTTTTCTTTGATGGTTAAATCACAGACCATCGAAGTTTTGACCATTTTAACGTTGTTAATATGGTTGGATTATTATCCAAAGAACCACTCTGTATTGGCATAAGCGTTGCGAATCATATATGCCAAAGATAATTGAAGACGGAGTAAAAATTGCAAGGGCTATTGTATAAGTCTTAGATAACAGTGCCTAAGATGGATGTACTGGATAGCGCCTTCGGTTTGTCCAGTCCCAAGACAACTTGTATGGATGAATGTCTGACAGAGTATATCCAATGGATCACGTAATTTGATCTGTTCAAACGTATTCACGTTTGGTGGCAGAGGAATTTGTTTCTCTAAGCTGTATACCCATGTTATTTTTGGATAAATCAATTTGTGATTTGGCGGGCATGATGATGTGACATTATAAGTGAATGAGGATGACTTGTGTTGATGAATGTCTGACAGAGTATTTCCAAAGAGGTCACGTACATCGATTTCTTCAACCGTACCAAGAGTGGAAGCGGAGAAGGAAACTTCTTTTAGCTGACACGTAATGTATGGTTGTAGACGTCAATTAGTGATTATCGATGGATCTGACAATGTGGCATTCGAAGTGAATCTGATGTGGTGATAAAGCGTAGCTTCTAGCCTCATCAACCGGTAAATGACAAAAATCGGGCAGGCAGCATGGCTAAGTCGGTCGCACGGAAGTAGGGTGTATAATCACCTATCTAGAGAATATTCATTTGTTTCATAAATCTATCAATGTTGTCCCATATATATACAGGAACGGTTGCTGATCCCAACCGTTGGTGATGTACATTCGATATACTCAAGCGAAATGAGTGGTCGGTCATGTGTGGCTGAGTTACAAGATGTTCTTGTTGAACTCCAGTGTATCGTTCCTAGAGTGCACTGATCGGAAGTTGGTTCCATACCTTGTCATAGTTGGAAATCCATTATCCAATATGTGCTTGCGATTTTGATTGTATACTATATATGTAGAACGTGAGATGAAAGCGTTTCTGCTAGTTGATATCTATTTGTACATAGACATTATTATAATATCAAAAGGTTTTTGATATAAAGATATTTTGGATTCTCATAAGGGAAAAACCCATTCCGTTCTATGGCGTGGTCTTATGAGATATCGTTTACTTGTTCATATGCCTGTTTAAACTGTTTTACTCACACCAGTCCCATGACTGACCCGGAGTTTACTTTGTTGTTGTCCCTAAACTCTTGGGTGCCTAAATTTGTACGGGCAGTCAAGTAGTCAGGATTGGATCATATAGCTATAGTTTATTTCCGCTGTGTTGTAAGTGCTGTACTCTGATAAGTGCTATTGTATACATATTTTATATAAAATCGTTTTATATTGTGGAGATTCATTGGCTGAGTTGTTTATGAGTTCTGGTGGATCAGTTTGATCCACTGTATCGGTAGGAGTAAATAAACACTTGAATACGATGGACCGACACAGTATGGATATGTGATATATTATCATATATAGGATGTGTTGGTAGTAATTATAATCAGATACGATTATAAAATGTGAAATGGTTATATATAACCAATCAGAACTTATACAAGTGAATTATATGAAATTGAAATGAATTAAATCTAAATTTAGATCGGAATTGGAATTTAAAATCCCAGAAATGGGAAAGGTGTTTGTAAATGAATCTGGATTTAATATATGTAAATTTTAAGATCCTGGGAGATTTTTAATTTGTTTACAACATTGTAAAAGGATATTTTGACAGTGATTTCAAAATGGAAATATTCAGAAATGGTTTTGAAAAGTGATATAGTATTGAACTCACTTTGATAGCTGGAAAATAGATTCCGATGTTGATCATGACATCATCAGTGTCCATTTTCGAGTATGTAAGTGACGGATTACTACCAAGGATTTTGTTTTGAATTTGTTTTGGGAAAATAAGTTAGGTTGAATTTCAAAAAGGAAAATTTGATTTTTGAAAGAGGTAAACTGTTTAAAAACTTCCAGGAAGAAAGGGTTGTTTGAATTTAAACAAATTAAAGTAAAATTTGTAAAATCCAATAGAATTGAGATTGAATTAAAAGCCAGTAAGTGAAAATCATTTGAAATAGATTAGTGTCAAGTAGAATTAGACTTGATTAGAGATAATATGGAATTATATTGGACTGGTGAGTTATGGATTTGAAATCAAGAATAGTGCTTGAGTTTGAAATGATATTTGGCTTAGATAAGAGAATGGGTGTCTTGAGGATAAATTGGTCAGAGTTTGATTTGACTAATATTGGTATATGCTGAGTTGATAGCGTATGGAAGTGATAGAGTTGATATGCCCGACAAAAAGGTACAAGTTTATATTCGATATAAGCATGAGATTTATGAGCCGAATTGGCAAGGCGCTTGGCTGTTTGATTTTCTTTTGGGTTGGAGAAGGCCTAGAGAGGCAAGTTGGAGTTTTATCGATAGTGCTGTACAAAGGAGGTTATGGCGAAATTTTTTGAAAATTTAAAGTGTTAGAAAATTTTCAGAATTTTTGAAAATTTAGTTAGTCGAAAGGAATTAATATTTTAATCGATATTAATTGGTTCAGTTGAAATCAGAAACAAGGGGTAAACAAATCTTAGGAATTCCAATAGATAGGGTCGTCCTCTAACTTAGCAATTTCGAGGACGAAATTATTTTAAGTGGGGAAGAATGTAATGACCCGCATTGGCAGAGGTATTATAATTAATTTATTTGATTATATGAATGGTGAATTAAAGGATTTAATGGTCGTGGAATTAAATAACTGGGAATATTTAATTAAAATAATAAATCAAATAATATATTTAATTCAAAAATAATCAAAAAATATTGGGAATCACAATATTCTGTGAATGGGGTCATCCCTTAGATTTAATTCAGCTTAGAGTTGAATTATATTGATGAATATATTCAATCGACGTCATTTTGAATGTATAATTATATTATAATTAAAATCGAGCTTGAAATGGCGCTGCAGTTCGCGATTTGGCGATTTGAACTTCAACTTAATGTACATGATTCGTTTTAAGCCGGATTTCTGTGAAACAAGAAACGTGTGGAGCTGGTGGAGCATATCTTTCTAGTGGAAGAGGAAAATCGGGATTTCGTCGTGTAGATTTTGATTCACATCCAGATCAAATTTTGAAATAGTCGCTATAGAATCATTTATCGACCGTATCAGTTTATTCGATATAACTAGAGATCGGGTTTGAATTTAGACAAGGTTCTTTTGGGAAGTAGTGATAATTTAATTTTTAGAATTTTATGGTAATTTTTAATTAATTTAATAAGCAACTTTTTATTTGGAGTATTTGGCACCCTGTATCGACATTTCGGGGTTTCACGATATGAGTCCCTCTACCGGTATTATTACATTTTTGGGACCAGAGCACGTCACTCATTTAAATGGTATCTTTGTTTCTGTCCATAGCAGTCCCTACGTGAACAGGATATTTCATAGTACGGTACACTATGTTTTTAACTTGAAACAAACTAAACTGAATGGTTAACTGGTCAAACGAACTCGAAATCCAACGAAAAAAGTTTCATACGAAACCTTAGGAAGAGGTCTAGTGAAATGTCAAGGCCTCATATTTTTAGGATTTTTTCTGTAATTTTTATGAATTAATGCTCGGTGTTTTTCATCGATATTTTCTAAAGGATTTTCGCAAACGGTGTCGGAATCCGACGAAACCTGTCCCATTGGATCCGGAATATTTTTCTATGCTCGGAATAGCTTAGTTTGCCAAAAAAAGATATCGTATGAGGTTATATTTCCGCAAGACTTCACGTGTAAGTTTTAGAATATAATAAAATAAGAAAAATATCTCCATCCCGTTCACTATAAGTACCCTCGTTAGCATCTCCTTACAACCTAATTCTCTGGAGCACAAAAACAAGCCGCCACCCAAAACTAAAGTTTCACCACTTCAGAAATTCACACAAAAATGTAGAAATCGAGCTGAATATATATTTGAGTTCCTACAATCTTCCTCTTCACTTTCGTGATGGTTTTGTTGGGATCGCTGGAAACAGGCAATGCCTGAAGCGGATTAAAGGTCTAGAGACATTATTGATCGGAGAAGGAAGCTTAGGTGGTTCTGGAGGGGCCATCAAGGAGGGGTCCGGTCATTGGGGAGAGCGGATGTTTATAAAACAATGGTGGAGTTTCTTAAGTTTTGTTTACTGAAGTGGATCGCACTTCACTGTAGCCGACGGTGCTGCTTGGAAATATGCGAGGTATGGACTGCTTCTCATAGGTGGTGGTGGTTGTTTTCGGTTGTCTGCATGAAGAATGAAGAGGCGCCAGCACTTGTACTGGAAGAGGAGAGGCGAGTTTACTTGAATGGGCGTGGGGGTTATAGTGTTTAAAATGAGGACTGTTAAACGTGATTTGTATGGAGGGGGGGACGTCATGTGCTTGCGGATGAGTATGGGAAGGAGTAAGTGATGAAGGATGGGAGTATATACGTGAGCACGACATAATGAAATGGAAAGGGTGAAGTTTAACGGTGTGGGAATGGCGTGGTTACCTGCTGTCGCAAATGGAGAAGGGAATTCAAAAAAGCTGAGATCGAATTGCCTCTTTGTAGTAGGGTTGAATGGATAATGGGATGAGAAGGTTTTCGGCGATTTTAGTTTTGATTTATAGTGAAGAATGGAGGAGCGGTTGTCGGTGAAGGTCACGGTAATGGGGATGACGGTTGCTCCTGAATGGTGGAAGAAGAAAGGTAGCAGTAGTGGATTTTAAAAGGGTAGTTGGGCCGGATCCTATATGGTAAGCCCAATAAGGAAATTAAATTAAGTTTAATTCATATTAAATAGCATTTAAACTTGTAACCTTTATATCTCGGTCATACGAAATCAGATTGACGAACCGTAAGTTGCGTTGGGATCGTATGAACAGACACTACACCATGGAGCTGACTGGGACTGAATCCGAGCTAATTATAATTTATGGCGAAATAAATTGTCCGACTGAATTAAATAACGCAAACCGTTATTTAATGGCTAACGCGCCAATGTGAGTAAAACTCACCAATTCTGAACAGTTTATAATTTCATGTTGTATTTTTAGAACTGTTAGAAATTGTCTTATTGACTGTGTGTTGACTGTTGACTGAAATGCTAGTCAGTTAATGAAATATTATATATATATATATATATAATATATAAACAGTTAGATAGTTATATATATTGATTCTGTTTATCAGAATAATTCATATTGAACTGAAAGTGATGATAATCATGTTGTGTAACATCTGCGGATGCAGGGAAACAGGTTGGAGGGATCCGACTGGATTCCACAATAGTTATTTTATTGTTTTTCACATATTTTAATATATGATGTGAATTACAACTTGTTGTTGATTGTGTGTGTATGGACGAGATTAGACATCGTAATTTGATACGTTAAAATACCATAACATACTAGAATGTTGATAAGGGAATTTTCAAAGTGTTAGGGAAAATAAAATATTTATAAATGGAATATTTATAAATAAGAAATATTTATAAATTGGAATATTTATAAATAGGAGATATTTAAAGGGGAAATAATTTCAAACAATTTTCTCTTTGAATGGAAAGGCCTGGGTGGCGGTTTGGAGATTTTCCCGATTCTTCCGTTACAAAGGTGGTTATGGCGATTTTTTCCGGGAGTTTAAAGAGTTAGAATATATTTGATTATCAAATATAAAGGGTAATATATTTGTAAATCAAATATAAAGGGTAATATATTTGTAAATAAAAAATAAAGGGTAATATATTTGTAAATCAAATATAAGGGGAATATATTTGTAAATCAAATATAAGGGGAATATATTTGTAAAACAAATAAAAAGGGAAAAAAAATTGTAAAACATTTACAAATGAAATTGAAAAGAAAATATTTGTAAAACCATTTACAAATAGGATTTAAAAGGAGATACTTGTAAAACAGTTACAAATAGATTAAATGGGATTATTTATTTATTTAGGGAATAAATAACAGAAAAAGGATTTATTTATTTAGGGAATAAATAAGATTAAAAGGATATATTTATTTGTTAAATAAATAGGATTAAATCAAAGGGATATTTATTTGATAAATAAATAGAATTAAACCAAAGGAATACTTAGGAAATGAATAGAAATGGAAATCTGTTCTAATAGATAAATAGAAAAGATTTATTTATATATAATAGTTTATAAATTAAATTAAATATTTATCATTCGATAAATGGAATATATAAGTCTGAACTAATATAGAGAAGAGATATTGGTTTTAACATCAATAGGTTTAAATAGAATGGATACACAACACTTGTATAAGTGAAGTAACATCATTAAAGAGAACATTTATAAAGTGCAGAACTGTTACTAAAAATAAATCTTTATAAATGAATAAACATTATCAAATAGGGGTACTCGAATAAGAGAAATCGTTTAGAATTAGAGTTAACCAATTAGAATTAACCAACTAGAGTTAATCAAATAGAATTATTCAAATGGAGTTAAATCGAATATTTGTTATTCGATAGGAGTTAAATCAAGTTAAGCTGAATAAGTCGAGTTAATCAGTTAGGGTTGACCAGTTAGATTTAACCAGTTAGAGTTAGAGTCAAACAAATAGAGTAATCAAATTGAGTTAATCAATTAGAGTTAGTCGAAAAGGAGTTATCGATTATTAGTTAATCGAAGGAATTATCGAATATAGTTTATTCGAAGGAGTTATCGATTTTTAGTTAATCGAAGGAATTATCGATTATTAGTTTAATCGAAGGGGTTATCGAATATAGTTTATTCGAAGGAGTTATCGATTTTTAGTTAATCGAAGGAATTATCGATTATTAGTTTAATCCAAGGGGTTATCGAATATAGTTTATTCGTAGGAGTTATCGAATTTAGTTATTCGATGGGGTTAATCGATATTAGTTAAATCAAATGAGTAAATCGAATATAGTTTATTCGAAAAGAATTAAAGGGAGTTATCGAATATTAGTTATTCGAATCGAGTTAAAATGAGCTGATCGAATTTAGTTTATTCAAAAAGAATTAAAAGAGTAAATCGATTAGAGTTAAACAAATAGAGATTAAAGGATTTTCGAATATAGTTTATTCGAAAGGAGTTACGTAAGGAAGTGTTAAAAAGTTAAAAGATGAACTTACCTATTTCGAGATTTGAAATGTTGTTCAGTTAAGGTCTGAGAGGTAGCTATACCCCAACTTGATTGACTGCGTTTTTAATTTAGAAATGGTTAAGGCTCGAGAGTGAAATGGTTAAGTGAATTTAGTAAATAAGTATAGTGGTGAGTGGTCGTCGCGATGTTGATTTAAACACCTGTTTAAATCCAAGTAAAGAAGATTTGGAAATGTTTTCCAAATAGAATCAGAGACGAATCAATAATATTGGAATATGAAATACAAATATATATATATATATACATAATTGATGATTGATTGATAGAATTTCCATCTGGAAATAATATCGTTGTTTGCACACCTGTTTTTCTTTGATGGTTAAATCACAGACCATCGAAGTTTTGACCATTTTAACGTTGTTAATATGGAGAGACCGGTTGGATTATTATCCAAAGAACCACTCTGTATTGGCATAAGCGTTGCGAATCATATATGCCAAAGATAATTGAAGACAAAGTAAAAATTGCAAGGGCTATTGTATAAGTCTTAGATAACAGTGCCTAAGATGGATGCACTAGATAGTGCCTTCGGTTTGTCCAGTCCCAGGACAACTTGTATGGATGAATGTCTGATAGAGTATATCCAATGGATCGCGTAAGTTGATCTGTTCAAACGTATTCACGTTTGGTTGCAGAGGAATTCGTTTCTCTAAGCTGTATACCCGTGTTATTTTTGGATAAATCAATTTGTGATTTGGCGGGTATGACGATGTGACATTCTAAGTGAAAGAGGATGACTTGTGTTGATGAATGTCTGACAGAGTATTTCCAGAGAGGTCACGTACATCGATTTCTTTAACCGTACCAAGAGTGGAAGCGGAGAAGGAAACTTCTTTTAGCTGACACGTAATGTATGGTTGTAGACGTCAATTAGTGATTTTCAATGGATCTGACAATTTGGTATTCGAAGTGAATCTTGTGTGGTGATAAAGCATAGCTTCTAGCCTCATCAACAGGTAAATGACAAAAATCGGGCAGGCAGCATGGCTAAGTCGGTCGCACCGAAGTAGGGTGTATAATCACCTATCTAGAGAATATTCATTTGTTTCTTAAATCTATCAATGTTGTCCCATATATATACGGGAACGGTTGCTGATCCCAACCGTTGGTGATGTACATTCGATACACTCAAGCGAAATGAGTGGTCGGTCATGTGTGGCTGAGTTACAAGATGTTCTTGTTGAATTCCAGTGTATCTTTCCTAGAGTACACTGATCGGAAGGTGGTTCCATACCTTGTCATAGTTGGAAATCCATTATCGAATACGTGCTTGCGATTTTGATTGTATACTACATATGTAGAACGTGAGATGAAAGCGTTTTTGCTAGTTGATATCTATTTGTACATAGACATTATTATAACATCAAAAGGTTTTTGATATAAAGATATTTTGGATTCTCATAAGGGAAAAACCCGTTCCGTTCTGCGGCATGGTCTTATGAGATATCGTTTACTTGTTCATATACCTGTTTAAACTGTTTTACTCACACCAGTCCCATGACTGACCCGGAGTTTACTTTGTTGTTTTCCCTAAACTCTTGGGTGCCTAAATTTGTACGGGCAGTCAATTAGTCGGGATTTACAGATATATTTGAAGAGCTGGAGCAGGAGGCTTCTGGATCATATAGCTATAGTTTATTTCCGCTATGTTGTAAGTGCTGTACTCTGATAAGTGCTTTTGTATACATAACTGTTATATTTCAAAGTTATGTTATATATTATATGTTATTCGTTCCGCTTTGAGGTTCGTGTTACTCTGATGTTGTGTTCTTATTCTTCTTCTATTCTAAGTTTCTATCTTATCTATCCTCACCCTCTAATTTATTTCATTAACTACCAGGATTTTTCGATGTTTTGGTTATCGACATCGAGTTTATGTCGATAACCAAAGTCGCTCAAAATCCGGGTCATTACAAACCATCTCTTCAGTGGTACCAGTGCAGTGCGACTCCATCCTTAGATATACTAATAGTATATATATATATATATATAACTTTTGAAAACCAAAATAGTCACAAATACGCGCTCTCATATATGTATACAATCTCTCCATGGTGTCTTACCCTAGGTTAACTACGCAACCTAGAGCTCTGATACCAAATGTGATGGCCCGCCCAGCACCAGCCGACATTTCCCAAAAATGCACTGTATAGATGTCCAACCAGCACGGGACGGTCACCAAAGAAAGGAAAAGAAAGGAATTCGAACTAACAAGGAACCTGTAGAATGTCTCACAGCGCATGGAATAAAATATAATAATAACATATTTGACATAAAACAGGCGAGACAATGTATAAGCTGAAAACTAAACCAACATAGCAGGGGAAAATCCAAAATACAGCTTATGTTCCACATCATCATTATTACAACTTTTAAAATATGTCTCTAAAGCAAATTAAAGGAAAGGTACACTACTAATGCCCAAAGTAGTGACCAACAACGACACAGGGAGAATATATGTAGATAATACGTAGGAGCCTCCTGCTCGTCTCCAGTACACCTACTTGTGCATACCACCTAACCTGTCTCTAGTCTGCCCGTTGAAGAGCACCCAGAGTAATAAGAAGAGACATAATACTCCGGGTCAGATAAAAGTCTGGTATGAGCGATAAGCAGCAAAATAGAAAAATAACAGGTATACTAAACCATACCTGAACCTGCAACCAAAGAGTTAGCACAACAGGATGTTTGATACTCTAAGGTGACACTAACATATGGTGTAACGATACGGGGGAGGGGTGTGTATGTCATAGTGATGTCAAACGATCAAGCATAGCGATCATCCTCACATCTCTTACTCAGTGCGTAAAGCATACGATATCCACTACTTTGACCACCCAAATCCTTGCTATGATCACTCTGCCCCATGGAGTCATGGTGACTCCACTGCACTGATCCATAGCCACTAGTCCTTGCTATGTCCACTCTGACCCCATGAAGTCATGACAACTTCACTGCACTAGCTCAGAGCCTTGCTACGGTCACTCTGCCCCGATGGAGTAATGACTACTCCACTGCACTGATGCGTAGCCTAACATCCGTCCCCTGGTGGTAGTCAAAGTTATGGACGTCGATAACCCCTTAGCACACGTCCCGCTGCAAATCCCGACTCATGAAGTTAACTCGTTGGTTCCCAACTGGATCCTCAGTACAAACTTCCCATTGGGACTACCTTTTCATCTCGGCTTTTGGTCTTCTCCGGATCGGTTTGGCTCTTCACTTCGCTTCGAATCGTGCTCGTTGAGGTGGTTCGGTTCGTGATACACGTTGTTCACCCGTTCGGTTCTTGGAGCTTCTGTTTTGTGGCCACCAGGTGGTTCGGATTGGACTACTCCATATAGGTCAGGTCGTGATGACCCCATTGGTATGGATCGGATTCCTCCCTTCGAATCAGTTCGTGCATGCCAACTTCCCCAGGTCGGTTCGTGATGTCTTCACTCGAGCGGTTCGAGTCGGTTTCCATCATCACGAGCGGGTCGGGTTGTGAGCTTCAGGTGCGAGTGGAATGGTTCGTGTCTCCAGGCTTTATGGCTCCAAAAACGGTTCATGAGAAAGGCTTTACGAATGGGTCGGTTCGTCCTCCACCGATCTGATCCGGTTCGATCAAAATCCTGCACTGTTTCCTACAACTTTCCAACGATTGTTTTACACCACAGGACGGCGTTTTCGACCAATCTAACTGTTCTAAACAATCGTAAAACATTCCAAACAGTCATAGCACATGTATAATCAACCATAAACACCAAAACAACAACTAATGTGTTAAAATGGATCAAACATACCTAAAAACCCATATTTTCCCCTTAATCAAGCACAACTAATGGCAGATTAACAAAACTTAACCAAACTAACCCAAATTTCTAATAGAGGCATAAAATGATGTTTTAAAATTTTACAAATTTTTCTAGATTTTTTTGAGCCATAATTTCGTTAATTATCACTAATCACCCCCAATTAGCCGTAATTAGTGAAAAATAATGCAAATCACTCACCTTAGCCACAAATAAACCCAGATTTGAAACTTTTGGATAAAATGGTTCAGATTCCAATACACTCCAGCAGCTCTACCTCAATTTTTGTGCTAATCCGCTTTGATTTGATATAGATTTGGCTTAATTAGCGATTAGAAGGTATTTGGGGTATTTTAGCAAGGGGAGGCCATTGCTAGGGTTCAAAGGTTGTAAGTGACAGCTAGGAAATGAAATAAAACCTAATTTACTAACTCATCTCAGCTCTCCCATAACTCTAATCCCGAAATAGGTTATGGGCCTTCTTACTAATCAAACTAGTTAGGCCCGGTTAAGCTATTTTTCACCTTCTAAACCTTGTTTCAGCCATATCTCCCAAACAGTGAGTCCGTTTGGCTAATGTGACCACTCTACGGAAAGGTAAGCAATCATCCGGATCTAATGGAAGTGGTTTCAAGTCAAAATTCCTTACCAATCAAATTTATGGCCGAAACAAGATCAGCTAGGGGCAAAACGGTCATTTAAAAATGGCAAAAATCATGAACATGGGAAATGGCCCCATTAGTTGTTCCCCAAAGTTACACAACTATACGACCTCATATGAAAAAGAAATAAATATTCTACAATCCTTCGATACTTAGAATGCGGGTCGTTACACTATTTAATTAGAACTAAAGGTGATATGTATATATATTTATATAACTAGAATGGATATAAACGTAGATGTGAGCGAGGGGAAACACACCTGAACAACGCTTGAACGGACTAATTCGTATCTGCAACGCTGTCTTTCAACTCATGCATAAGATGCTCCTTAACCATTGTTGTCTCAATCGAACAACAGCTTCACTGCTTCCTACAAAGCCACACATCACCTCTCATTCCACTTCGATCAGCTCAGCCCCAAGGATACACTCGCATCTTTCTTCTTGCTCCACTAGGCCTCTTCATCACATGGCCTAATTCCACTTGCGTCAAATCTCGTACCGTCCAATCGAGTGTGAGCTCGATGCTCCTGAATGTCACAATAAACCCCAGTCGCAACTTTGAAGTCGCCTCCTCTCTTCGCTTGGACATGCTTGCGTCCTTCATTGGTGAGCGCGATTCAATTTTTTTCCATGAGGAGGATTAGGGATTCAAACGAGAATAGGAAAGTAACGAGGATTCCTCCCGATAAGGGGTGATGCGGCTTCTAGAGTATGGTAGAAATTGATTGGTGTAGA
Source organism: Allium sativum (assembly GCA_030737875.1). Taxonomy (NCBI): domain Eukaryota; kingdom Viridiplantae; phylum Streptophyta; class Magnoliopsida; order Asparagales; family Amaryllidaceae; genus Allium; species Allium sativum. The sequence goes on along the minus strand of CM060923.1, from coordinate 440,973,833 downwards.
CCTGGGCATTAAACTAAGATTTATTTGAGCCTAATTTTCCATAGTCTAATTTTAATCAAGTCTCAAATGTTTAACTATAATTTTAATTCTCAAATTATTCCCACTACGTTGTAAATTTATTTACATCATGTTTCATGGATTAAAATTTTAGTAATTGATAATTTATATAATTCAACGCTCGGCAATTCATTCTATAATCTAGTACTCGTTATGCAATAATAATAAAAAATTCAACTTAAATTATATATATATATATAATTACTTAATATCACCAAAAGTCTTATTTAGTTTAATATACTAGTTAGCAAAACCATCATAATTCAAATTTAAAGCTTCTATATTGATTAACTCACCTAAAATTTTATCAGAAAAACAGTGTTGTTATAGACTTCCTCCCTTAATAAAATTACATCCTCGCAATTTCTTATAGAGAAAAGTAAACAACTTACATTCTAATCCTTATGTACTATGTATATTCTAGGGTTGTTACCGTAATGGTTACTATTACCGTTTGGCAAATACTGTTACTGTACTGTAATTACTGGTAAACCAGAATTGCTTACTATTACCATTACCGAGAGACTGGTATACCGCTATTTTGGTAACCGTTACACTGGTAATGGCAAATTATCGTTTGTCTATCAAAGTATATATCTTGACATGTTTTTTGTACATGGTGCATCTTTATTATGTTATATATAATGTTAGTTAATAAAAAACATAAATGAGAAAAAAATAAGTGTACTTAGAATTATTTTACTTGATTATTGAATTAAATATAGTCATTTATTTGGTTCTAAATGCATGTGATTAACCATATCAGATGAATATATATATGTTTTAAATTTATTGGTAATATTACCGTTACTACTGGTATTGAAGAAATGTTACCGATAATTTACCGTTAAAAATGGTAAATTTACCGATGTCATACCGTTTTAACTGGTATACCGATTTCAATCAAAAATGGTTAACGATCAACTAGTAATGGTAAGGTAATGGTAAATTTACTGTTACCATAACAGCCTTAGTATATCCTACATAAATTGCTTCAATATATGGTTTATACACTCGATTCAATTGCATGCACAATTTGTTTTAATTGGATTATCTTTAATGTCTTATGTTTATATACACGATTTTAGTTTAGGAAAATTTTCTGTGTTTTGAACTGTTTGAAAAATAAAAAATTCGGCAGAGTCTCCTTTGTACGGAGGACGTTTCGGAAAATCCGAATAAATATAAACATAAAATATACATCTCCGAAGAGGATCCGAACACGGGGAAACCCGAAAAACGGGAAACAAGACATAACACAATATAGGACTATCTTGTAGTATTTAATCCAATAGCATACCTTTTAATTAGCATTTTAAACAATATTTCTTAGTATAAAGCATGCAAATATGAGTAAACACTCTCTGCAGGTCCGCTCAGGAAAAATGCCTGTCACCAAGGTCTATCCAAATCATTTTGTATTTGGTGAGAATTAAGCATACTCAGACGTTTTCTAAAAGTTAATTTCAATGCTTGTTTAACCTTTTAGCTAAGCAGCTACAATTTTAACTCACTACTAAACACTATCCAATTATATATATAGTTATTACTTTTATTCAATTTCAAATGAACAACTAATCTTGCCTAATAAATTCTTAAAAGATATACGCACAGGTATGTATGGTTTCTTTGCGAAGTAGTATACTTCCCTAAACACTGTTTGAAACGACCCAAACTCGCCCTTACGGGAAAGCCCGGATTGAGTTGAGAACACGACAAATCAGAACACAAATAGAAGAACATTTCATTGCTATTACAACAATTACATCAGAGTTAAGAATATGATAGAGTACGAATAAATAATATACATCAGAAAAATATCAGAGATTAAAATACATTACATAGCAGAGGAAAAATAATACATAACACAACTGGAAGGCATAAACGGATACAGAGCTTTCCAAATATAGTTCGGGCTGTAAATCCAGGATCCTGTGAATATAATATCTGTAAAAACCAAAACTACTAGTTGCCCGTGTGGAAAATAGGGGCACCCAGAGTTTAGGTTAAAACAATAAGCTTCAGAACAGTCATGTGACTAGTGTGAAAACTAAAATATTTATTTAAAACTTTACTTAAAAATAGAGTAAATCAAGGGACCACGTCGTATAACACGGAACGGGTTTACCCCCTAGAATACCGGTGCATAAAACAATTTATAGACAACACAATGTTTTTTGAAAAATGAAGCTATTATAAGACTCAGGTCCCATCACACAATGCAACGCAAGCCAGAGGAAAGAGTTTTACCTTATCATAGCCAAACATGCTTGGTATGTTTAAAAAAAAATCATTTTGATATTACTATAAGCGCATAGTGTATCAAACAACTTCAAATATAAATGTATCAATCATAGACGGCATGAGCGCCCCATCCCACTATGTCGCCATACTAGGCTCTACAATCAAAACCAAAATGTCACGTATTGGAAATTGGATACCATTTATGGGTCGAGGCATGGGATCATCCTCGCCGGCTTCGAGACACTCTAGCAAATGCCTCAGGGTTCGGACGCTGGCGAACCCTTGGATCTTCAGGGCCGGTCCACACTTAGAGGATTAGTTATACCTGAACACACGTTTCCCATTCCTATCGGACCTATCCATCGCCCCCGTAGTGACCGATATATCCGAGGCGCCTCGCTATCCATCATCCGCATAGGCAATATCTATTGTAGTAGACCAATTGCAACAGACCCGCGCCTGTTGGTATAACCGAGGTTGCAAAAAATTCACTACATTTTTGTCCTGTTGTAATAAGATGTTGCGGTATACTTTTTGCAACAGGCTTTTGCTGTTGCAACAGATCCTTTAGCAACAATACATGCCCGTTGTAATAGATTTATAAATCTATAAAAAAAATTACAGCTTATAGATACTATATATTAAATGTATTCGTTTTAGTATTAGTGTATATCACAAAATGAAATAAACAAATAAAAAATTTATTTTAACAAAGTTTTAGTGGAATAGACAATTAGAACAAAAATTTCTACAATTTTCATACACCATTCATGTATAACAATTTCTTCTCTCACACAACACATTTCTTTTGAATAGAGTGTTTTCTAATCATATTTCTACTTTATCATACATATACTATAACAAGAAAATAAATATCATCGGTTCATTACAACAAATCTGCAGTTCATGCTCCATGTTTGTTGTCGATCATGAACATGCACCAACCAGTGTTAGCAATACATAATCATATATGAATATCATAACCTGCAAAGGCAAAAGGCAAAAGGCAAAACAATTCGTAAGACAATGAAGTGTCTACCAAGCAAGCTACCAGAAATTCCAGCAGTAAAGTAAATTAGAACAAAGGTCATTAAACAATAGTGGATACAATACACGATGCTAAAACTAATAATAGTGGATATAAATGTACTGCCGAATTTCTCAAATCATTAAACAATTATACTTACTTGAAAAAGCTGGAGCTTGTAGTTAATAATTTCAGAAGCCAGATACCATCGTTAATTTCTTCTTCTCTTATCAATCTTCGTCCACTCAGCCTACCAAAAAAAAACCATCTTATTCAAAGAAACATACAATTGAAATTAAATAACAAAAACTATGTAGTAAATACACCATCTCATTATTCAAAGAAAAAAACCACGGTCCAACAGCAGGTAGTGAAACTAATCTGCTCTGAATTCAGTAGCAGTAGCATACTTGCTTTCAACTACACTAAAAGGACGATATCTAGAAAGCATTACATATCCTTCAATGCATACATATCACAACCAAACTCTTCTAATTGTTGATGACTTTGTCATAAGTAGCATTAAGACAGCTTTCTTCTAAAAACAATAAAATTTAGTTTACATATTTTAAGGGGATGATGTCGCTTTTCCGTACTTTTGGATCTTAAAGATAGATAATTCACAGCCCAAAACTGAATAATAAAGAGCAACAAATAAACAAAAATAGAACATATAAAAGGATGGCCTAAGTTACTCCTTTTTTCTCAAATTTTCATGCACAGTTTCTCCACTTCAGCAGGCTCCACAGCAATAACAGCAGGTGACACGAAGAACCATGTCTTTTGCCGCAAATCCTATGAATAAGCATGGGCAATTTATTTTAGATGTTTTGCAGGATGTCCAAAAAATTGAAATCAAGAAGTTGGCCATGGCAATTTAGCATATGTTGACCATATAGAACTTATATATATATTTTTAACAATTTATTATAGAGTTATTGTCATCCATCAAATAAACGAATCTGTTTGTTTTCAATCTTCTTAGTGCAAAAATACTGTAAGCTTTAATGGTTGTGCAAAAATTAATTTAGTTTTGAAAATCATATTTTGTAAAGGAACTTATAGGTATCTTGACATATCTCATTGCATCATGTTGATGTAGTTTCAGTTACATCATAGTGATGAGCTTAAATATGCATCATGGTGGAAGGCCCGTGTAAATGAACTCCTTTGCTCATGATTGTTGATTGGTTTTCTACTGAACGGATTATGGATTTAGGAAGAGAAAAAGGTGTTAGCGGCGATATATAATTTGTTGTATTGGCAGTGGATATTTTCAAGTTATAGGGAGAATATAGGCGAGAATTTGATATTTGAATAAGCAAATGAATTTTGTAAGTTCAAGACTGATTTTAGTTGCAAGAACAAGATAAACTGAAGGTATAACAATGTAGGTGACAAAGCATTAGTCCGAATCTAAGTGCAAAAAAGGAAAATATCAAACAATTAACAACAAAACAATGACAGAGTTAAAAAAACAATGACAGAACCAAAGAACAACGGCGTTGAACTGAAAAGAGGGAAGTAAATTGTATTCCAATCCCAGCCACTGAACAAAAATCTTTAAGCCTCTATATTTGTACATTTCCTATCCGATATAACTTGTACTCAATTAACTAAGACAACGGTGTTAAACAACAATTACTTGCTTAATAATGGAAAAGAAACTGGAAACCCTACCTTATCAGCAAGCACCTTACTACACTTCCTCACTGCCTCCATAGCGACCGCAACGACATATGTACCTGTAACTAGCTTCCTTGAATTTTACTCCTTAAACTATCAAACTCCATCCCAATCTCAGCTCACCAAATTACCAAAGAAATAAACGACCATCACAGTACTTCCTCTGCAAATCACAATCCATATCGTCATTAGAACACAACCAAATATCTAACTAAATAATCAATGCTTCCAAGCACTAAGCCGCATACTTTTTATTACCTCCATTGTCTTCGTCGGCAGTGTCTCCATCAGCGGGTTCGACAAGAGGAGATCTGCCCTAGCGAGCTCGAGAAGAGAGCTCTTCCTCGGCAACTTCTCCATCAATGAGCCCGATATGAATTTTTTTGGACAAAAAATCGCAAATTTTCGTTATTTAAATAAAATCACTATTTTAATAAACGTAGAGTGCGATAATAAATTTAGGGGAGAAGTGGAAGCAAGATAAGCGATGGGAAACTAAAAATTAGGGTTTTCGTTTGTAGAGATCAGGTGAGAATTGGAAGCGGGTATTTGATTTTGGGGTCAATTATGAAGCGGGAAACGAAAAATTGAAGCGGGATTGGTAAATTCGTGGGCTCCTCAAGAAAAACAGAAGCGGGATTAATTGATGTAGATTCACATGTATTTCACCTGTCAAATTCACATAAACCCAGTCCCCTTTACATGGGGTTGTAATTATTAACAATTTTAATTTAAAAATAATTATTAACAATTTTAAATTAACTTTTTATTATACAATGATTTGTAATTAATTATGACTAATATTTGATAGTACAATTTAATAATTAGATTTTGATATTTATTTAATTCTTAAGAACCATTAATCAATATCTTTTTTAATAATTCATTAATATTTAATAAGCAAAAGTTATACTACTTATCGATTATAATAATGATTAAGCATAAATGACTAAAAATTAAGTATGTATTATTACTTATGCATTATTGTTTGAAACTATCAATAAATTAGTTAAGTATTAAGTATTAATAATTAATTGTACGATATTATTAATTATTAAAAATAATTATAAACTATTACTTTATAATTATAAAAAATAATTATAGACTATTAAAATATTACTTATATATTATTAAAAACATTAGTTATAAATCACAATATAATATTAAAATAATTTAAAATTGTTAACCATTATTTATGAATTATCGATTGTAATAAATTATAAAATAATATAGTTAGTATACATCATTATTTATACCTTATTACTAGAAATTATCAATTACTTACTTATGCAATACTGATTATTAAAATAATTATAAACAATTAATTGTTAAAAAAATATGATTTTATTTTAAATACGGCTTATTCAAAATTAATTATTAATTATATAACAGTAATTATTAGTTATTAAAATTTATCTAATTATTTGTTATTTATTACCTCATGACTATAATTGAATATTAAATATTAAATGTTAATCATTATGTATATGTTATTAATGAATAATAATATCAATTAACTAATTATTACATATTTAGTTTTAATTATTAAAACTCGTTAAAAATAAGTTTACTGCAATTGAAGAGGAAAAATAATTTTTTCGCAACTGGCGAAAAGACATAGTTGTTAAACATATATTTTTTGCAATGGATAACCAAAGGTAGTTGCTTAAAGTGTGTTTTTTGCAACAGGCATGGAAGTATAGTTGCTAAAAGTAAGTTTTTCGCAACGGGCATGGAAGCGCAGTTGCTAAAAATCTGTTTTCGCAACTAGCTGAAAATGTCAGCTGTTAAATCACATATATTGCAACTGTTAAGAAACGTCAATTGCTAAGTATCATTTATTGCAACATATGTCGCCCATTGCAAATAACCAGTTGCAATAGGGTATTTTTCTTGTAGTGTCCATACCATGACACCACCCATAGCTAGAAAAAAAACTTCGTGCACTCCCTGCAGTCACGATCCCGTATTTGACTCATATCAAGGTGCTAGACTCGCGAATTAACGCTATACACGAAGTTATGCCATTTAAGGTCGTGCTTTGATCATCAACAACAAGACTCTGCTTTTCAACAGAAGCCTTGATCACTGCATCTCTGCATGCCACACTGACCAACAACGCCATACAACTAATGTCTATCGATATATAACCTCTAAGCTCGTATGTCTCAGAGAAGGGCGTTAAGCAAGAGAATAAATTCTCTGTCGCCAAACAGATATAAGTTTAATAGAAATCAATCAACACAGAATGAAATCCAATGTCAGACACACATCCATTTCTAAGTTCGTTATGGGTATAAACGAAACTGAAGGCACCTTATTCCTCATCCCATATGTCCAATACAGGAGAGAGGTCCTCGCATAACCATCGATCTCCAAGTACGTCTGAACGATCACAACTTATTACCTTGTCTTGGGTGTACAGCCCAATCAAGACATCGGTAATCATCCAAATGATGTGAAGATCTCTGGTCTTCAACCACCGTCTTCATCATCGAATTATCGTCGAATCGGTTATTCAGAATGGGTATAAACCCAGCCTTTCCGAATAACTCGCGTATATTGTAATCAATTGATATAAACAAACAACGTACGCCTTATTCCAATCCAGAATATTCTTTTATTCAAATATTCTTTTCAGAATTTAAACCAAATTATGGTTTTCCAAACTAGTTGGGATTAGCGAACCTTATCGAAGTGATCATTTATTTTATTTCCAAATCCCAACCTATTCGTCCCATGGAGCAAAACTGGTAATACTCCATACCTAACACAACAGTGTTATCGGTAAAATTAATTACCCTTTCACGTCTAATTAAAGATTTAGCTGTTGCTTGGAGCAAAACTGGTGATACTCCATTTTCGATCATTTCATAAATTTGATAATTTAAATTATCAAATTTACATTTTAATCGTTTTAAAGATTCATTAAAACTCTGCTTAGTTTTAATTCTGTCTTTATCTGGGTTAAAGAACTAATGTCATTTAAAACAGAGTTCACGATAAACACAAAATCACATTCCATTATCTATGGAATTTTCACGGAAAACAGATCAATATATATAATCGATATAAATTTTCGTATCCGACTAATAATATAAATGGAATAACGATAAAGCCTTTTAAATTCCATATATATTAACAGTCTTCCTCCACAAAAGCTCACTTCGATTATTACCAAATCGAATTCCATTCCATTCCAATTTATTTTATTAAATTGGAAAACTTTACTTTGGAAAATTTTCCATTAAAACTTAATTAAAAGATTTATAAATTCCAAATAACATTTCACGGTTAACCGGGTTAAAGAATGAGTGTTATTTAAAGCACAGTTCACGATAAACCCAAAAATCCAATTTGATATTAAATATAAGGCTCTGAATAGAAATTTTATCGGCTTATATTCAATATCAAATTCTAAAACCGACACATATCGTATGGGGAATAACGATATGTATCTATCTTCCAAATTCCTGCACAATATCCGTATAATCATGGAATCTAATATCGAAATATCCCGAAGATGATTTCTATTCAAATCCATTACAATTCATATATTGGAAAATTTTGGTTAGATTAAAACCACTCACAAATCCAATTTATTTATTTAAAAACGTTGGATTATCTTTCTAGTTAATAACTAGTTCATTTTGATAAAAATATATTTTTATCTTTACAAACGTGGCATTTTTCATCCACGTTCTTTCCAAATCATTTATTATGATTTTACACAAATTACTAATATTTTTAACAATTTTATCAAGGCCCGTACAGTCGGTTTCCAATAACGGCCACCGATCTGCATACATAACAACCTTTTCCCAAATTTTATTTGGACATAATTCCAAATCCAACTATTCAAATTTGAATCTCTTTTATTCATTGGAAATCTCTTTTCGATACGAACCCAATGGTTCCAGTTTCGGGAGAATCCGACGGTCGGATCTCCCGTAATGTCAATTTGAAGTCAATGTTTGAAATTCGAGAACGGTCGCGACGCGGCACGTTCTATTCAAGCTATATATATATATATATAATTTTCAATTTCCGTTCAAAACGTATTTTATAAATTCTTTTTAAAACGGTTCCCACTTCCATTTCAATTTTAAATCAAAACTGAATATTCCATATCATTAATATATAAATGATAATATTTTCAAAATATCTGATTTTGAAATCATTTCCTTTTCGATATTCATTATAAAAATGAGTAGAATCGATATAAATATCGTTCGCGTTAAAATGGCGCATATCTAATCAATACGGCTTCACATATTCCAATATTTTCATGTCCATCCAAGATCGGACATCAAATTAACATTTTAATCCTTTACGGAATATTATTTTTAAAATATTGTTTAAATATTTTATTCAACACATGAATATTTTCAATGGTTTATACCTTCAATAAAAATGATATTTTAATTGTTTAAATATTTTATTCAATACATGAATATTTTATTCAACACATGAATATTTTTAATCCTTTTCTAAATATTATTTTAAAATATTCGTTATTTTCCAAATTAGAATGAGACCCAATCAATAACTATATATTGTTATTTATATGGATTCCATTCAATACATGTATATAATAACAATGATAAACAATCGTCCATCATTCAAAGTGCATTACATAACTGCATAAGCATTAAGTATAAATAATCAATGCTTACAACAATCTGTCAACCAATCGATTGACATGCAACTAAACAATTGGGATTAATGTACATTAATTATCATCCCAATACCCGTGTGGGGTTTCAATCAACAAACATTGAATTTTTTTATGTAGTTGGGCGATGTGTAAAATTTATCGTCCCAATCACTGTCAGTTAAATGGGTGTACATGAACAAACAGTCCGATTTGTAAATGAATATTTATTTTCATTACAGGAGAATTTTATGCCGCTCATATATACGTTAAAAATTATATTTTTAACGATTAAATATTTATTTCAACACATGAATATTTTATATTGTTCATACATTCAATAAAATGATATTTTTATTGTTCAAACATTTTATTCAACACATGAATATTTTATATAGTTCATATACACATTACAAATGACATTTTTAATGAATAAATCTTTATTTTGGAAAATTTCGGCATTATAACGGGGCAATATTAAAACTGGGGTGATGTCTAACATTACCCTGCTCCTGATACTGGCTCGTGCCATACAAAATCAACAATCACAATCAATACACCTCAATACAATCAATTTTCAACACAACCAAATTTCTACAATACAATCCAAACAAACAAACAACCATGGTTTGAACAAATAAAATAGTGTGAGGTGCTACTAAACACCGCTTGCATCCTATTATATATTTTACTGTAAAATAATTAGAGTGAGAAAGTTTTCTCACTTTGGGATCCACTCCACCGTGCTTTTCTGACGTTCTTGTAGGATCTCAATTAACCCTAGAGGGGGGGGGGGGTGAATAGGGTTTATTGAAAATTAGATAAACTTTAAAATAATAAATTGCAGGAAGAAAAAAAATCACATACAGAAAATACCCAGCTTCGGCAAAACTTTGCCTACTGCTGCGTTCAAGGTTTCTACTAGGAATTATAAACAATCTCTTCGCTTACAGACTCTTGTAAACTAGCGACCTTCGCTCCCGACTGTTTAAACCCTACGCTCAAGACCTTGACACAATTCAATCCGTTAAGTTGTGATTTTTCCAACTACAAACACTAGTAGTTATTGACTTTAAGGAATGAAATTTGAATTTTTAAACAAAAAAACAAAAAGAAAATAAAACCCTAGGAGTTTAAATGTTTAGGGTTATCCCCTTTTTAACATAAGAGAAAAAAAAGGCGGCTCCCTTATTTTATTGCTCCACTGCTTTACTTTGTTTAGCCCAAGCTTCCTTTGTCTCTTTCTGGAAATAGAAATGGCGGCTTAAAAAACTAGGGTTTCTCTGAAAGCGCTAAATCGAGATCGCTGGTTGATGAAAATCAGTTTTCTGTTGCTCGGTTCTTCTTAGCTTCAATCTCTGGCGGCTTGTATCTTCTTCAATCGAATTTATAGGCTCTGATTTGGATTCTAGCTTTTCTCGATTTCTGGTATGGGTTTTACTATACGATTTTATGCTTTAGTTGTACTTGATCTTCGATGATATGAAACCAGTGACGAATTGGTGTATTTATAGGATTAAAATCCTAGATATATGCTCTGATTTCGTATAAGACTTGGTCTGATATTTTCGTGAATTTAAGACTTGAATTTTTTTTTGGAATTCTGGAGGTTTCTTCGAATTTAAACTTGAGTTTATTTGCATAAATCTTGGGCTTGAAGTCTTCGGCTACTCTGGAGATTTCTTTGATTACTTCTGGAATTTCATATCCTTTTTCATTTGACTTTGTCAACATGATTTTTAAAACTGGAATTTTGCTTCCTTGGATTAACTTCTTCACAAAAAAAACTGATACGAACAGATGCCTTGATTACACTTGTGATTGCCGAATTTTCTGGAATACTTTTGCATGAATCTTTGTTTTTCCTGATCCCCCTTTTGTATTGCTTCGAACAAACTTATTTGGCCAATGCTTGTAAACAAATTTGAACTGATGCTTTATAATTATATACGAACAGATACTACTCTGATTATACTTGTGCTTTTTACATGTCCTACTTGTTGATGTTCAAACTTGTATGCACTGTTTGTTTGACTCTGGATCGACCATTATAAACCTTCCAGCAACTTTTGAATATATTTTTTTCTGCTGATTAAAAACTGACAGATGTTATACTTGATTTGCCAAAACTTTAACAGAATTACCCAATCATTTTTATACTGCTTCATAAAAATATGATACGATCACGCCTTTTCTTTGAAGTACTTGTTTGATAAGAACAGCTACTATATTTTGATTGAGATGAATGTTGAGCTGATGCAACTTGAATTGTTTGTACCCCGAGCAGACTTGTGTTCGAGCTATTTGTTTTGTTGCTGTGATAAATTGTCATATATGCTCGTATTAGGCTATCATTTGATTTGCCTTGACCAAATTGTTTTCTCCATAGCTTGACCTGTGCACTTGTACTTCAGCATGCATGTTGGTACTTGCTGTTTTGTTGTCTACTTTAGTATCTTTGGAAACTGTTGAACCATGTCTCGACCATATTCATGCTGTTGCCATTAACCACACTTATTGAACTGATCTTAAATTTGTGCATCATCACTCATCTATGCACATGCATATTTTTCTTGTCATACTTATTTTACTGCTGTGCCATGTTGCTTCGGCCATTCTTCTTGTATTTTTCTTGTCATACTTTGTTGTTTGTGTACATGAACAGTCTTGTATTTGAGTTATTTTCCTTGCCAATTTCTGATCATGTATGAGTTGCTCACTGCTTTGCACTGAAACGAGACAGTCCATGTGGCTACTCCTCAGTCGTACACTGATCGGCGAGGTAGTGCACACGTGTATGTATATGCACGTGTGTACATGCAGCCATCAGACGAATTTTTTTTCTGTTCCTGCATATCAGTCAAATTCTAGAAAAACGATGAGAAACACACCGTAATTCTGAGGCAAATAAAATTTAAAAATAAATTTTTATTTGCTTTTATTCTATTTTATTTTTGTTGCAGTCTACTGTGTGTTCTTCTTGTGACAGGTATGAAGACAGGACTTGACTGAAGGCTGTGAAGACAGAAGATGGACGACAGAAGACAGTAAAAAAAACAGTGTCAATGTATGAAAGTGTTTGTATATGTGAGTGTAAATATAGTTGTATAGAGTGAGTGACAGAGTTGTATGAATGAAATGTAGTATGTCAAATAGTGGAGTAAAAAGATGTACTTTTTGATATTGAAATAAAATATTTTTATTTAAATAAAATACTATGTGATTGTTCAAATTTCTGTACAATTTTTTTTTAATTTAAATAGAAATACTATATTTCTGTTTGTTGTGTAGTAAATCAGTGCATTTACAAACACATTCAATAATAAAATATATTTGATTGTTATCATCAAACAAAAATCATATAATTGTGTATACAACACTGTTATATACAACAATCTCCCCCTTTTGATGATGACAAACAAATAAAAGATTTTGAATGTGTGAATGTGTTTGAAACGTGAAGTATGTTACTCCCCCTATCTGTATGCTCCCCCTACAACTAAGCTTCCCTTATTGATGCATAGATTTGAAAATTTTGAAATGAATTAATCAAACCCAAATTTCAAAATATTCTATAAATGTTTACTCATCCATCAAAATCTTGACCATTCTCCCCCTTTTGTTATCATCAAAAGAATAGCAGAAATTAAAACAGTGATGAATATAAACTAGAAATATAAATTCAGATCAAGAGGATAATATATCGTAAATCTCATTGAATCAAACAAAAATCATAATATTCTTGGAATCAGAGACAAATTTCACTTTCAGAATGAATGGATCTACTATGGATTTTATAGAATTAGGAGAGTTCAATAAAAATTGAATATTTGAATATAAATTTTAAAGATTTTAAATATGCTTAAAAATGTGTTAAGCACTTGCTAACCACGCATAGCCCAAAGGTCTTTTAAATGGGGTTAGTAGTAACTTAACTTTATCCTCTCTAATGAGTTCCATCCATGCACAGCCCAAAGGTCTTTTAAGTGAGAATGGAAGCACATAGAGGTTAAGGTAATTCACCCACGCATGACCGCGAGGACTTTTAAATGGGAGTGAGTACCAAGGATAAATTATTATTATTATTATTATTATTATTTATTTATTTATTTTTAAATTTCAAGAATAATTAGAACTCTCCAAATTAAATAAAACCATGATGAATGACAGAAGTATGGTAGATATAGAAGATGGTCGTAAAATAAGCTCTAATTCAAAAATATTATAAAATCTGTCCAATCATCATGAGATTTAAAAATATTTCCTCATGATAAAAAAAAATATTCTAGTAAATACTCATCACAATTCCAAGATCTGACATAATTTCAACGAGTTCCAAAATAGTTCAAATGATCAATCATTTAACTTTTGAATAACCATTTAAGAATTTTTTTTAAAAAAAATGGATAATGATCAATCAATTTCTATAATTCCCAAATCTAAGCGTAGTCGTGAAAATCTATCTTCGGGAAGAGGTTTTGTAAAAATATCAGCAAGTTGACAGTCAGTTGAAATAAACTCAATACAAATATCTTCTCGTGAAATGTGGTCTCTAATAAAATGGTGTCTCACATCTATGTGTTTACTGCATGAATGGTGAACAGGATTATTAGACAAGTCTATAGCACTTTTACTGTCACATTTTAGTGGTACTTTTTTATAAATTAAACCAAAGTCTGAAAGAGTTTGCATCCTTCATAGTATTTGTGCACAACAACTTCCTAAAGCAATGTATTCAGCCTCAGTTGTGGATAAAGCAACACAATTTTGTTTTCGACTTGACCATGAGACTAGCGAATGTCCTAGCATAAAACAAGTCCCACTAGTGCTTTTTCTATCAACAAGGGATCCAGCATAATCAGCATCAGAATATCCAATTAATTCAAAATTATTGCATGCGGGGTACCATAAACCAAATTTGTGTGTGTGCAAGAGATATCTTAATATTCTTTTTGTGGCTTTTAAATGAGATTCTTTTGGATTAGATTGAAAGCGTGCACATAAACAAACAACAATCATAATATCTGGCCTAGATGCAGTGAGATAAAGAAGTGAACCAATTATTCCACGATATTTTTTCTGATCAACTTCAACTCCTTTCTCGTCTTTGTCAAGCTTGGTTGAAGGACTCATCGGTGTTCTGAGTGGTTTTGCATTTTCTAGTCCAAATCTTTTCAGCAATTCAGCAATGTATTTTGTTTGTGATATGAAAATACCCTTGATGCTTTGTTTGATTCGAAATCCAAGAAAGTACTTTAATTCACCTACTAAGCTCATTTCGAATTTATCCTGCATGAGTTTTTCAAATTTCTCACACAAACAATCATTAGTAGCACCATATATAATATCATCAACATAAATTTGGACTATTAAAAAATCATCACCTTCATGTAATAGAAACAATGTAGTGTCAGCACTGCCCTTTTTAAAACCTTTTTCCAAAAGATATGCACTTAAACAATCGTACCAAGCTCTAGGAGCTTGTTTAAGACCATATAATGCTTTTTCAAGTTTAAATACATGATTTGGAAATTCATGATTTTCAAAACCGGGGGGTTGTTCCACAAAAACTTCTTCTTTTAATTCTCCATTTAAAAACGCACTTTTTACGTCCATTTGTTTAAGTTTGAAACCTTTGTAACATGCAAAACTGAGCAAAATTCTAATGGCTTCTAACCTAGCTACTGGTGCAAATGTCTCATCAAAATCAATGCCTTCAATTTGATTATATCCTTTTGCAACCAACCTAGCTTTGTTTCTAATTAAATTTCCGGATTCATCAAGCTTATTTTTGAACACCCATTTAGTTCCTACTACTGGATAGTCATTTGGTCTAGGAACTAATTTCCAAACTTTATTTCGTTCAAATTGATTAAGTTCTTCTTGCATCGCTAAAATCCAACTTTCATCACTAAGTGCAACTTCAACATTTTTAGGTTCTGTTTCAGAGATAAAACAGCTATGAATACAAAAAGCACAGATATCTTTATTAAATGATGAACGAGTTCGTATACCTGCCGTTGGATTTCCTATTACCAATTCTGGAGAATGGTTGACTTTGAATTTCAACTTTTCAACTTCAAATGTTTGTTTTGTTGAATCATCACTCCCAGTCATCTCTTTGCTATTTTCTTTTCCACCCTCATATGTAATTCCCTCATCGTTTTTCTCTTTGTCTACTATATCCAGATCTGATTCGTCAAATTTCACATTTATGGTTTCAACAATAGTTTTCGATCGTTTGTTGAAGATTCGGTAAGCCTTGCTTCTTGAAGAGTAACCCATGAAAATTCCCTCATCGGCCTTTGATTCAAACTTACCAAGATGATCACCTGTATTAAGAAGATAACAAGGGCATCCAAAAACTCTAAAATATGAAATGTTAGGCTTTCTATCAAACCACAATTCATAGGATGTTTTGTTAAGTATTGGTCTAATCATTACTCTGTTCATTACATGGCAGGATGTATTAACTGCCTCTGCCCAAAAAATCAAAGGCAAATTATATTCACTTATCATAGATCTAGCCAATTCCTGTAATGTACGATTTTTCCTTTCGACTACCCCATTTTGTTGGGGTGTTCGAGGAGCAGAAAATTCGTGTTTAAAACCATTCTCTTCGCAATACTTTTCAAAATCCAAATTTTCAAATTCACCACCGTGATCACTTCTTAAAGTTTTTATTGAAACACCTTTTTCATTTTGAACGAGTTTTGCAAACTTTGAAAAGTAATCAAAAGTTTCGGATTTTTTGGCTAGAAAATAAACCCATGTAAATCTAGAATAATCATCAACCAATACATAACAATAACGTTTACCATTTAAGCTAGCAATTTCATTTGGTCCAAATAAATCCATGTGAATCAATTCAAGTACCCAGTTAGTACTAACAATGTTTTTGGGACGAAATGATGAACGACTGAATTTTCCGATAGAACATGATTTACACACTTTATTATTTTTATATTTCTGATGTGGTAGTCCTCTTACCAATTCTTTTGATTCAAGTTTTTTCAAGAGACTCATACTAGCATGACCCAATCTCCTATGCCATAAGAAAACTTCTTCATCCGTAGCTACTAAACATCGTGAGAGAGTCAAATCATCAAATGAAATCGTATAAACATTTCCTTTTCTTTTTCCCGTGAACACAATACTGTTTGTGGATTTTTCAATAATTTTGCAAGATTCATTATCAAATATCACACTCATTCCTTTGTCACATAGTTGGCTTATGGAAATGAGATTATGATGCAGGTTTTCAACAAATAAAACATCAGTTAAGGAGAAAATACTATTACCTACTTTACCTTTACCAATAATTTTGCACTTTCTGTTATCGCCCATTATCACACTTCCTCCTTTATGTTTTTCAAGGCTAAGGAACTTTAATTTATCTCCTGTCATATGTTTGGAACAACCTGAATCCAAATACCATTCTTGTTGTTCCTTAGCCCGCCAACATACCTACACATGAGAAGAAGAGAATGACCTAGAGAAACCCATAGGTCTAATAAAATTAGTAACTGAAAAATTTTGATTTTGAACAATAGATCCTTTTGGAATCCAAATTTGTTTGTTCTTATCAAATCCAAATCTACTACAATTACTTGTAGACCCTTTTGGAACCCAAATTTGTATGAATTTTTTATTATTGTTCCTATTTTGACATTTTTCATAGCTATGTCCAATTTTTCCACATTTTATACATTTAGGAAAAACACTTCCACCTTTTGCATTATCATTCATATTAATATGTGTTTTCCCAAATCCTAATCCTTTCTTATTATTAGCATATAATTGATTTCCAAGCAGCATCCTAAATGACTTTTCCCCTTTTGAAAACTTTCTTAAAGCTATTTCAAGATTTTTTATTTTGGTTTTAAGTGCTGCATTTTCATTTACAACAGAAGTGCATCTGTTGATGAAATTCTTTCTTTTTGTGTCATCACTTTCTTTTAAAGCCAAGTACTCCTTTTTTAATTTCTCAAACTTTGCTTCAAATTCTGTTTGCTCTTGTTTTAAAAACTTGCAGTTTTCACAATCAAGGTTTGTTACTTTTTTAAGCTCAGTTTCTAACCTATTGTTTTCGTGAACTAATTTTAACCTATCGGATTTTAATTTCTTAACTTTTAGCCCAAGAGAATCAACGGTTTTGGTAAGATCATGACACATTAAAATTAAATCTTTATAAGAGTAATTTGGTACCTCAGTGGAATCCTCTTCACTAATTTCTGAATCTGACTGTGCCATAAGACACAAAATGGCTTCCTCTTTATTGCTGTCAGAGTCTTCTTCTTCTCCTTCTTCGTCATCCCATGTAGCTGCAAAAGCTTTCTTTTTCTTCTTCTTCTTCTTTCTGTCTTTCTGAAGTAGTGGACAATTTGGTTTGATATGGCCTGGTTTATTGCAGTTGTAGCATATCACTTCATCGTCTGAATTGTCTGAATTGTCTGAATTCTTGGATTTGTTGGATTTTGAATTCTTCTTTCGTGACTTGTATTTTTTGTTAGACCACTTTTTAAGAACCATTACCAATTCTTCAATGGGACTCTTAGCTTCATCATTACTTTCAACAGTGCTGTTTAGAGCGATTGTCTTTTTCTTTGATTCTGACTCATCGCGTCCTTCTTTGGCTTTTAGCTCCATTTCATAAGCGATCAAGTTTCCAATCAATTCTTCTATTTTCAACTTATTTAGATCTTTTGATTCTTGTATGGCAGTTACTTTAGCTTCGAAATTCATTGGCAGTACTCTCAGTATCTTGCGTATTAATTCTACTTCAGTGTAGACTTTACGAAGAGCCCTTGCATTATAAATCAGTGTGGAAAATCGACCATACATCTCTTTTATATCTTCGTCTTTCCGCATTGTGAAGTTTTCATATTCGTTGCAGAATAGTGTGAGACGAGATTCCTTGACTTGAGATGTTCCTTCATGTGTAACTTCCAAAGTATGCCAAATTTCCTGCGCAGTTGAACAGTGAGATATACGGTTAAACTCAGTTTTATCAAGAGCACAAATCAAAGCGTTCATTGCTTTGGCATCAGTTGAGAATAATTTTTTATCATTAGCATCCCACTTATCTTTTGGCTTAGGAATTTCAATATCATTAATAATCGTAACGGGAGGTTTGTAGCCTGTCTCAACAATATCCCATACATCATAATCGACAGAACTTAAGTAAATTTTCATCCTAGCTTTCCTATAGGCATAATCGGTTCCATTAAACATTGGTGGCCTAGCTATGGACTGACCCTCAGAAAAAGCGTTATTTTACAAATTCATGACTCTAGAGTTAAAAATACCTGCTCTGATACCACTTGTCGGATCTAAATTAACCCTAGAGGGGGGGTGAATAGGGTTTATTGAAAATTAGATAAACTTTAAAATAATAAATTGCAGGAAGAAAAAAAATCACACACAGAAAGTACCCAACTTCGGCAAAACTGTGCCTACTGCTGCATTCAAGGTTTCTACTAGGAATTATAAACAATCTCTTCGCTTACAGACTCTTGTAAACTAGCGACCTTCGCTCCCGACTGTTTAAACCCTACGCTCAAGACCTTGACACAATTCAATCCGTTAAGTTGTGATTTTTCCAACTACAAACACTAGTAGTTATTGACTTTAAGGAATGAAATTTGAATTTTTAAACAAAAAAACAAAAAGAAAATAAAACCCTAGGAGTTTAAATGTTTAGGGTTATCCCCTTTTTAACATAAGAGAAAAAAAAGGCGGCTCCCTTATTTTATTGCTCCACCGCTTTACTTTGTTTAGCCCAAGCTTCCTTTGTCTCTTTCTGGAAATAGAAATGGCAGCTTAAAAAACTAGGGTTTCTCTGAAAGCGCTAAATCGAGATCGCTGGTTGATGAAAATCAGTTTTCTGTTGCTCGATTCTTCTTAGCTTCAATCTCTGGCGGCTTGTATCTTCTTCGATCGAATTTGTAGGCTCTGATTTGGATTCTAGCTTTTCTCGATTTCTGGTATGGTTTTTACTATACGATTTTATGCTTTAGTTGTACTTGATCTTCGATGATATGAAACCAGTGATGAATTGGTGTATTTATAGGATTAAAATCCTAGATATATGCTCTGATTTCGTATAAGACTCGGTCTGATATTTTCGTGAATTTTGGACTTGAATTTTTTTTGGAATTCTGGAGGTTTCTTCGAATTTAAACTTGAGTATATTTTCATAAATCTTGGGCTTGAAGTCTTCGGCTACTCTGGAGATTTCTTTGATTACTTCTGGAATTTCATATCCTTTTTCATTTGACTTTGTCAACATGATTTTTAAAACTGGAATTTTGCTTCCTTGGATTAACTTCTTCATAAAGAAAACTGATACGAACAGATGCCTTGATTACACTTGTGATTGCCGAATTTTATGGAATACTTTTGCATGAATCTTTGTTTTTCCTGATCCCCCTTTTGTATTGCTTCGAACAAACTTATTTGGCCAATGCTTGTAAACAGATTTGAACTGATGCTTTATAATTATATACGAACAGATACTACTCTGATTATACTTGTGCTTTTTACATGTCCTACTTGTTGATGTTCAAACTTGTATGCACTGTTTGTTTGACTCTGGATCGACCATTATAAACATTCCAGCAACTTTTGAATATATTTTTTTCTGCTGATTAAAAACTGACAGATGTTATACTTGATTTGCCAAAACTTTAACAGAATTACCCAATCATTTTTATACTGCTTCACAAAAATATTATACGATCACGCCTTTTCTTTGAAGTACTTGTTTGATAAGAACAGCTACTATATTTTGATTGAGATGAATGTTGAGCTGATGCTACTTGAATTGTTTGTACCCGAGCAGACTTGTGTTCGAGCTATTTGTTTTGTTGCTGTGATAAATTGTCATATATGCTCATATTAGGCTATCATTTGATTTGCCTTGACCAAATTGTTTTCTCCATAGCTTGACCTGTGCACTTGTACTTCAGCATGCATGTTGGTACTTGCTGTTTTGTTGTCTACTTTAGTATCTTTGGAAACTGCTGAACCATGTCTCGACCATATTCATGCTGTTGCCATTAACCACACTTATTGAACTGATCTTAAATTTGTGCATCATCACTCATCTATGTACATGCTTATTTTTCTTGTCATACTTATTTTGCTGCTGTGCCATGTTGCTTCGGCCATTCTTCTTGTATTTTTCTTGTCATACTTTGTTGTTTGTGTACATGCACAGTCTTGTATTTGAGTTATTTTCCTTGCCAATTTCTGATCATATATGAGTTGCTCACTGATTTGCACTGAAACGAGACGGTCCATGTGGCTACTCCTCAGTCGTACACTGATCGGCGAGGCAGTGCACACGTGTATGTATATGCACGTGTGTACATGCAGCCATCAGACGATTTTTTTTTTCTGTTCCTGCATATCAGTCAAAGTCTAGAAAAATGATGAGAAACACACCGTAATTCTGAGGAAAATAAAATTTAAAAATAAATTTTTATTTGCTTTTATTCTATTTTATTTTTGTTGCAGTCTACTGTGTGTTCTTCTTGTGACAGGTATGAAGACAGGACTTGACTGAAGGCTGTGAAGACAGAAGATGGACGATAGAAGACAGTAAAAAAAAAACAGTGTCAATGTATGAAAGTGTTTGTATATGTGAATGTAAATGTAGTTGTATAGAGTGAGTGACACAGTTGTATGAATGAAATGTAGTATGTCAAATAGTGGAGTAAAAAGATGTACTTTTTGATATTGAAATAAAATATTTTTATTTAAATAAAATACTGTGTGATTGTTCAAATTTCTGTACAGTTTTTTTTTAATTTAAATAGAAATACTATATTTCTGTTTGTTGTGTAGTAAATCAGTGCATTTACAAACACATTCAATAATAAAATATATTTGGTTGTTATCATCAAACAAAAATCATATAATTGTGTATACAACACTGTTATATACAACAGTTCTGATTCGTTGTTCTAATCCCAGACTTTGCAAACAAGCTCTAATCTTCTTTCCATCTTTTTTAGTAGTGTAAGCACGCTATTCTGGACAACTTTTGCCTAATGGACTTTTCTCCAAATATGCTCCATTTCGCTGGAATTCCCGAAAGTACACGATTTGACAGCAGACTTTACGCGCGTTTTCCATAGAACTCCGCAATCTAAAATAGGACTTCCATATATCCAAATCGAAGAGAAAATCGTGCTCTTCAAGTTTTATATTGTGGAGTTTTGTCCAGAAGTGCTCAGATTGGAAGTTATGGGCTGAAGAGCATCACGGTGTTAATTGCAATTACAGAAATTAATAAAAATTGGATTTTTATACTTTGTGGGGCCTATAGGCGGCGCTAGTGGCCGAGGAGGAGAGGTGGGTGCTACTGAGGGGTCGGGGGTGCTGTAGCGTCGGAGGTGGCGGCGCTAGGGGGCCTGGCAGTGGAGGTTTGGGGGATAAATGGGCTAGGGTTTCGGTTTAAGGAAAGAGAGACAAGGGGGGTAGCTGGGGAGGTGGCGGCACCGTCATCGGAGGTGGGTGAGGGGTCGCGGCGGTCACGCAGGCGGAGGGAGGCGATGGGCAACTGGGATTGGGGATCGCGAATTTTTTTATTTTTTTATTAACCGTTGAACTGAAGGAGAGATGGGGGGAATATATATAAATATATAATTATATTATTTTAATTTTCCAGAAAGTTGAATTTTTATTGGAACTCCAATTCGAAGCCAATGACTCTCGCCCCTAGCTAAATACCCCCATTCCAGACACAATGGGATATGTACCATAAGATAATTTGATTGTTTAGATCAATTTTCATTAAAATTAAAATATAAATTAATTTAACGTTCAAAATTGATTTCAATGCATATTTTAATTTACCAGGGCCACATACTGACTCCAAAAATTCCCGAAAAATAAGTCTAGCTATGTTTTGGCGATACGGTCGTAACAAAACTAATTTCTTCGAATTTGGAGACCGTTTGTGTGACGACCCCAAATCCCGTACGGACGGCGGCAAGGGTAATCCTTGGAATATAACACAGAAACCGATAACAAAAGAACAGAAATAAATAAATACACCAGATAAAGAACAAATAATACATTGGATAAACAATAATCATCAGAGTTACACAGTATACAGGATCATACTTAGTACAAATACAGTTCAGCTATACATAAATGTCGACAGCGGAAAACAAACATAATATGTACAATAGGAGTTGAACATCATAAAAAGAGATAAATGATAGAATCCATCTTCAGCTCCAGCTATCCAGAAAGAGCCCGCTAAAACCGGAATACAAGGCTGCTCGTGTAGAAAAAGGGGCACCCGAGTTCGCAAGTGAAACAAACTACGAGTCAGACATGGGACTGGTATGAGAAATCTACTTAACACATTATACAATATGGCTAATCACACGACCACGCCACTTTCGTGGAACGGGTTTACTCCATTGGATTGCCAGTTCTTTAAAACAAATCATTCTTTTAAACATCGCAATGCTTTTTATAAAAATGAAGCCCTTATAAGACTCAATTCCCATCACACAATGCAACGCAAACCGGAGGATAGAGTTTTTACCTTATAATGGCCAAAATATGCTAGATATGAATAAAAAAAAGCATTTGATATTATAACTAGTGTTTATATGTTTCAAAAACAATTTCGAATCATAAGTATCAATCATAGACGACATTAATGCCCCATACCACTATGTCGCCATATATAGGTATACAATCAAAACCGCACAATCACGTATTTGGAAATTGGATTTCCGTCATGAACCAAGGCAAAAGATAGTCCTTACCGACTTCGAGACAATCTAGCCCATGTCTCAGGCACGGCCGTAACCATACCTTGGATCGTCAGGGCCGGTCCACACGAAGTGGATTATAATGCCTGAACAATGCGTCCCTCCGCCCTTTGGGGCGTAAATAAGCCAACGAATTACTCTATTGGTCCCGGATCGACCGATATAACCGAGGCGCCTCGCAATAGTAACAAACACATAAGTCAAACTCATCAGGGCGTGTAAAACCACTAACGCCACTTCTAGCTAGAAAGAAAACGCACGTCCCCCCTGAGGTCCTCTCCCGTTTTTGGTTCATACCGGGGTGTGAGGCTCGCGAATTCACGTTATACACAAAGCTACGCCACACAGGCGGTGCTTTGATCATTACCACAAGGCTTTGCTTTTCAACAGAAGCCTTGATCACTGCGTCTTAGCATGCTACATAGGCAATTCACACCATGCAACTGATGGCTATCAATCACACAGAATAAATTCCAATGTCAGACACACCGTCCATTTGCAAGTCCGTTCTGGGTCTGAACAAAACAAAGGCACTATACACCTCGCAAACCCTTCGATCTCCACGTACGCCTGGACGATCACCACTCATTATCCATATTTCGGGATGCCTCCCAATCAGGACATCAGTTACCATCCAAACGAGGTAAAGATCTCCGGTCTTCGACCACCATCTTCATCTTCGATTTCTTATCGTCGATTCGGTTATTCAAAATGGGATAAACCCGGTCTTTTTGAGCAACTCGCGTATATAATAAACAAGTGCAACACAAACACACATATGCATCATTTCAATTCACTAGTCGCTAACGGTAAATCAGTAAGAGAACGATTTCCCAAATATTAACCCCGAAGGCCGAAACCAACATCAGATCAACACCCAAGTAATCATTCGACTTAGCCAACCTTCAGTTAGTTTCTAAATTTCACATCCATATCGTTTATAATATTTTATATCGATTTATCGCTATTTTTATTTATTTTAAAATAGCCAATTTATTCAAAACGACGCTTCAGGCCATAACGCGGCCGTGGCGCTGTTTTTCTTCATATTTGATTTACACATATCTGAAAATCTAACCGTTGGATCTTCACAAAATTTACATCATTAGAAAGATCTTTTCAAAACGAATCCAACGGTTCTAGTTTCGGGAAAATCCGACGGTCGGATCTCCCGGTATAATCGTTTGAAGTTTTGATTTCGAAATACGAACTGCAGCGTCGTTATTCGATTTAATATATATATATATATATATATAATCGATTCTGGCGCTGTTTTTCTTTAGATTTGAATTAAACATTCCAGACAATCCAACCGTTGGATTTTTACAAAGTTGGTGCCGTTGGAAAGATATTTCCAAAGCGAACCCAACGGCTGTGGTTTTGGGAAAATCCGATGGTCGGATCTTCCGCACTAATCGTTTGAAATCACGGTTTCAAAACATGAACTGTAGCTTCGTTATTCGATATATTTTAATTATATTTATATATATATATATAAATATAATCGATTCTTCGATTTCAAAACTATAAGCTTTTAATACATTTGATAAAATGATATTTTTATCCAACTGTCTTCTATTTCAACACTTCACTATTTTTAACAATTCATGTATATCATAAAAATATGTTTTTTATTGTTAAACAATTTATTTCAAAATACAACTATATTATATAGTTCATATAGATGATAAAAATATGATTTTTATTATAAAACAATTTATTTCAAAACACGACTATTTTATATAGTTCATATAGATGATAAAAATATGATTTTGATTATAAAACAATTTATTTCAAAACACGAATACCATTTAACACATGAATTTCTATTCAACGAATGAATTTCAATTCAACACATGAAGGTTTTCTATAGTTTATATATATAGACAAAAAGTTGATTTTTATATTTAAAACACGAATACCATTCAACACATGAATTCTATTCAACGAATGACTTTCAATTCAACACATGAAGGTTTTCTATAGTTTATATATATTGATAAAAATGTGATTTTTATATTTAAAACACGAATACCATTCAACACATGAATTCTATTCAACGAATGAATTTCAATTCAACACATGAAGGTTTTCTATAGTTTATATATGTAGATAAAAAGGTGATTTTTATATTTAAAACACAAATACCATTCAACACTTGAATTCTATTCAACAAATGAATTTCAATTCAACACATGAAGGTCTTCTATAGTTTATATATATAAAGTAATAAAAATGTGATTTTTATTGCAAAACATTTTATTTCAAAACATGAATGTCATTCAATAGATGAATTTCTATTCAACACACGAATATAGTTTCAACGCATGAAAATAATTCTAACACATGAATATTATTCAAAATTTCGCAGCATAACGGCAGGGTAGTTAAAACCGGGGCCGTCCCTAGTACGGCTCCTCGCTCTACCTAAATGCCTCGCAGCTTTTGACAATGGGGAGTAATGCATCTAGTTCGCACGCAGGCAGCATGTATATTTTTTTTCATTTCCACAAACTAATCCTATGTGGTTTCAACCAAATATTTCACAACCACAAATGGGTATTTTTCAACCACAATCAATCAATTCCAACCACAAACAATTTCAATCAACCATTCGCTATCGATCAATTTTCACACCAATCACAACCAATAAATATCGTCCATGGTTTTTGGACGAAGGGCGTATATATATATATATATATATATAGCATTTCACTTCTATTTCAACGCATATATAATTTTTACAGTGCATATATAACTTATACATCGAACGTACAACTTATACAACGCTTATACATGAGGTGTACAACGCTTATATAACCCATACATTGACTATATTATTTATACATCATCGTTTTCCATTTCTCTTATAAATTAGAAATCTCACATTGGGTTCCACTCCACCAAAAATAGCAGAAGGCTCAGAAAAATATGCGGTCTCTTCTAGAATGTAGAGGACGTCCTCACGGTCTCAATGCCTCCTGTTTCATCGAATTTCGTCAACACATGAAAAAGATATGATTTTTCAAATCTTGGAACACTATAAAGTGTTTAAATCATATAAAGAAATCACCTTCATCGTTGTTTCAAACAAGGGTTTGAATTTTTCGTGAAATCCGAGCGGTATTGGGATGATCGGAGGTGATGACGTGGAAGAGGGGAGGAGAGGGGAGTCGACGCAGGGTGGTTTGGTGATGATCGGTGATCGGAATAACCTGTGACGACGGTGGGAACTTGGCGACTTCTTGGCCACGATTCTGGTGATGGAGGTGACGGGGGAGGTCGAGCTTGGGTCGTATTTGAAGAGGAGGGGGAGGCGCTTCGAGTCCGGGTGGTGGCGCGGCTTGAAGATGGCTGTGGCGGCGGCGATGTGGTCAGAAAGGGGCGAAGTGGAGAGTCGTCGATCAGGGGGGTTTCGGAAGAAAGAACGGGGAGAGAGAAGGATGGTGTGTCGAGATGTGATTGGGCCAGGGTTTTATATTAAATTTTTAATTTAATTATTTCCAAAAATGCCCTTTTCTCCCACGAACTCCAATTCCAGCCCAACGACTGTCGTCCCTAGCGTTTTACCCCCATTCCGAACATAATGGGATGTGTTTCGTAGGCCCATTCGACTATTTCAGTTAGTTTTCCTTCAATTAAAATATAAAACATTCAATATTTAATTTGAACGTACATTTTAATTTGCCAGGGCCACAAACTGATTCGAAAAATTCCAGAAAAATAAATCTGGCTATGTTTTGACGATACGGTCCCAACAAAACTAGTTTCGTCGAATTCTAAGACCATTTGCAAAAAGGCCCATTTCTGGTCGATCCAATTTAACTATAATTGATCAAAACACATTTTCCTTTGCCACGCTCACATACTAGCTTCTAAAATTATGAAATTTGAAATCTAGCAATAACTTCACATCCCGTATCTAACAAAAGTGGTTTCGTCGAATCCGAGGTCGTTTGCAAAATGGCCAATTTCACGGGCTGTATAAATTCCATAGCGACCTTTCTGAAAATTCATTTGGCCATAACTTTTGCTTTCCGCTATGAAACTTCAATTTTTCAGATTCGTTAGAAAGGTATTCACTAACAGATTTAAATATTTTCGGTTTTACTCAAATCCATTTTGTTTTGCACCCGGTACAGTCAGACGAAGTTTGAAATGAAAATTTGAAACTGCCGCGCCATTTCAGGCCTTGTTTATAATAAGAATTAATTATATTTGTTTTCAAACGTCGATTCAAACTCACTTTTCATTGCTATTATTTAAAATATTTATTTTAAATATTTAAAATCCACTATTTTAGCCAATTTAAAATTTTTAAATTGGTTCAGATTTTCCGGGTCGTTACAATCTCCCCCACTTAAAACTTTTCGTCCCCGAAAAGGAACAAAGTCAAAAGTGGTTTGATTAATCAACTCTACGTTCAATCTGGCTTCCATTCTCCAACTTTTCAGTTTCTGAGAATTTTCAAATTCTTCAAAAATTTGGCTAACACCCGGAATTTTCGAAAAATTTCGCCATAACCTCCTTTGTAGGGGGAGGGGTTTGGAAATTTATTAGGCCGTATTAGGTACCCAATAAATCCTATAAAGCATACACATATTTATAGTGATATATTCTGGTGTTTACAGGGGAGCGTATATAGATAATAACTCCAGAGAATAAATTCTCGTCACCCTGTCTAAGCCTGAGGGAGTGTGTATTTTTAATTGCTCCAGAGGATAAATCCTCGTCACCTCGTCCAGTGTGGGAAATAAATAGTCCATGTGCCGTATCTAATGACTAGAGAGACATGATTATTGCCAACTCCAGACCCGTGTGGGGTTTTTATTAATCTGGCAATTTATCATTATAATTTTATATGGTCATATCAGTCATCAGTTCAACCTGTAATATATAGTCCATAACTGTCATCAGTTCAAACTGTAATATATAGTCATCGCCATACAAGCCTCTCGCTCGTATGGTAAATCTTCAACCTCGTCACACAAGCTCTAAATGCTTGTGTGGTATATGATGAAGTATGCCCATCTTCAAGAAGTATGCCATGTAGTGTAGTTCAAATTTAATTGTTACTATCCTATGGAAACATTTATTAATTACACACAGAACAACCAGCACTCCGCATCCAATGGCATTCACAGGAGTTGATATAATAATAAAATTGCGCATCCAACTCATTAAGGTTTACCTATTTGTCGGGCACGCAAATAATTTCTTTACTCAGCAGTTATCCATTGACCTGTTCAAACATATATAGTACACATGTATATATTTCTATCTATTTTCATATCAGTTCATTGTGTGATATAATCGGATAAATTCTACCATTCATTCTCTTATTGATTAAATTAACTATCGTTCTAATAATTTAATTAATCAAATATTCTATCACACAATGCAAACAACAACAAATTGTTTTTTTTTTAACTTTTCAAATATATACCTTTTATATATTCAAAAATCATATTTCTAAAACCAAACTAGGTATATAATCACAAATACGTTATTTATAAACATATAACTCTCGACTCGTTCTGGGGCATTTCTGACCCTATCTCAAACGAGTTATTCTGATTCTGCTTTACTCATACTAGGATATTATTGATCCTATCTGTAATGAATTACCTGTCCTAGAACACTACTGGTTCTATCTATGACGAGTTCGTTAATGTGTTATATACTAGAGCTAAGCTTAATAAAAGCTCTGATACCACGTTGTGACGACCGCAAATCCCGTACGGACGACGGCAAGGGTAATCCTTGGAATATAACACAGAAACCGATAACAGCAGAACAGAAATAAATAAATACACCAGATAAAGAACAAATAATACACTGGATAAACAATAATCATCAGAGTTACACAGTATACAGGATTGTACTTAGTACAAATACAGTTCAGCTATACATAAATGTCGACAGCGGAAAACAAACATAATATGTACAATAGGAGCTGAACAGCATAAAAAGAAATAAATGATAGAATCCATCTTCAGCTCCAGCTATCCAGAAAGAGCCCGCTAAAACCTGAATACAAGGCTGCCCGTGTAGAAAATGGGGCACCCGAGTTTGCAAGTGAAACAAACTACGAGTCAGACATGGAACTGGTATGAGAAATCTATTTAACACATTATACAATATGGCTAATCACAGGACCACGCCACTTTCGTGGAACGGGTTTACTCCATTGGATTGCCAGTGCTTTAAAACAAATCATTCTTTTAAATATCGTAATGCTTTTTATAAAAATGAAGCCCTTATAAGACTCAATTCCCATCACACAATGCAACGCAAACCGGAGGATAGAGTTTTTACCTTATAATGGCCGAAATATGCTTGATACGAATAAAACAAAAGCATTTGATATTATAACTAGTGTTTATATGTTTCAAAAACAATTTCGAATCATAAGTATCAATCATAGACGGCATTAATGCCCCATACCACTATGTCGCCATATATAGGTATACAATCAAAACCTCACAATCACGTATTTGGAAATTAGATTTCCGTCATGAACCAAGGCAAAAGATAGTCCTTATCGACTTCGAGACAATCTAGCCCATGTCTCAGGCATAGTCGCAACCGTACCTTGGATCGTCAGGGCCGGTCCACACGAAGTGGATTATAATGCCTGAACAATGCGTCCCTCCGCCCTTTGGGGCGTAAATGAGCCAACGAATGACTCCATCGGTCCTGGATCGACCGATATAACCGAGGTGCCTCGCAACAGTAACAACCACATAAGTCAAACTCGTCAAGGCGTGTAAAACCACTGACGCCACTTCTAGCAAGAAAGAAAACGCACATCCCCCCTGAGGTCCTCTCCTATTTCTGGTTCATACCGGGGTGTGAGGCTCGCGAATTCACGTTATACACAAAGCTACGCCACACAGGCGGTGATTTGATCATTACCACAAGACTTTGCTTTTCAACAGAAGCCTTGATCACTGCGTCTTAGCATGCCACACAGGCAATTCACATCATGCAACTGATGGCTATCAATCATACTCCAATGTCAGACACACCGTCCATTTGCAAGTCCGTTCTGGGTCTGAATGAAACCGGAGGCACTATATACCTTGCAAACCCTTCGATCTCCACGTACGCCTGGACGATCACCACTCATTATCCATATTTCGGGATGCCTCCCAATCAGGACATCAGTTACCATCCAAACGAGGTGAAGATCTCTGGTCTTCGACCACCATCTTCATCTTCGATTTCTTATCGTCGATTCAGTTATTTAGAATGGGATAAACCCGTTCTTTCTGAGCAACCCGCATATATAATAAACAAGTGCAACACAAACACACATACGCATCATTTCAATTCATTAGTCGCTAACCGTAAATCAGTAAGAGAACGATTTCCTACATATTAACCCCGAAGGCCGAAATCAACATCAGATCAACACCCAAGAAACCATTCGACTTAGCCGACCTCCAGTTAGTTTCTAAATTTCACACCCATATCGTTTATAATATTTTATAACGATTTATCGCTATTTTTATTTATTTTAAAATAGCCAATTTATTCAAAACGACGCTTCGGGCCATAACGAGGCCGTGGCGCTGTTTTTCTTCTGATTTGATTTACACATATCAGAAAATATAACCATTGGATCTTCACAAAGTTTACATCATTAGAAAGATCTTTTCGAAACGAATCCAATGGTTCCAGTTTTGGGAAAATCCGATGGTCAGATCTCCCGGTATAATCGTTTGAAGTTTCGATTTCGAAATACGAACTACAGTGTCGTTATTCGATTTAATATATTTATATTTATATATGTATATAAATATAATCGATTATGGCGCTGTTTTTCTTTAGATTTGAATTAAACATTCCAGACAATCCAACCGATGGATTTTTACAAAGTTTGTGCCGTTGGAAAGATATTTCCAAAGCGAACCCAACGGTTGCGGTTTCGGGAAAATCCGATGGTCGGATATCCCGCACTAATCATTTGAAATCACGGTTTCAAAACACGAACTGCAGCTTCGTTATTCGACATATTTTAATTATATTTATATATATATAAATATAATCGATTCTTCGATTTCAAAACTATAAGCTTTTCATACATTTGATAAAAATGATATTTTTATCCAACTGTCTTCTATGTCAACACTTCACTATTTTTAACAATTTATGTATATCATAAAAATATGATTTTTATTGTTAAACAATTTATTTCAAAACACAACTATTTTATATAGTTCATATAGATGATAAAAATATGATTTTTATTATAAAACAATTTATTTCAAAACACGACTATTTTATATAGCTCATATAGATGATAAAAATATGATTTTTATTATAAAACAATTTATTTCAAAACACGAATACCATTCAACACATGAATTTCTATTCAACGAATGAATTTCAATTCAACACATGAAGGTTTTCTATAGTTTATATATATAGACAAAAAGGTGATTTTTATATTTAAAACACGAATACCATTCAACACATGAATTCTATTCAACGAATGACTTTCAATTCAACACATGAAGGTTTTCTATAGTTTATATATATCGATAAAAAGGTGATTTTTATATTTAAAACACGAATACCATTCAACACATGAATTCTATTCAACAAATGAATTTCAATTCAACACATGAAGGTTTTCTATAGTTTATATATGTAGATAAAAAGGTGATTTTTATATTTAAAACACGAATACCATTCAACACTTGAATTCTATTCAACAAATGAATTTCAATTCAACACATGAAGGTCTTCTATAGTTTATATATATAAAGTAATAAAAATGTGATTTTTATTGCAAAACAATTTATTTCAAAACATGAATGTCATTCAATAGATGAATTTCTGTTCAACACACGAATATAGTTTCAACGCATGAAAATAATTCTAACACATGAATATTATTCAAAATTTCGGCAGCATAACGGCAGGGTAGTTAAAACCGGGGCCGTCCCTAGTACGGCTCCTCGCTCTACCTTAATGCCTCGTAGCTTTTGACAATGGGGAATAATGCATCTAGTTCGCACGCAGGCGGCATGTATATTTTTTTTCATTTCCACAAACTAATCCTATGTGGTTTCAACCAAATATTTCACAACCACAAATGGGTATTTTTCAACCACAATCAATCAATTCCAACCACAAACAATTTCAATCAACCATTCGCTATCAATCAATTTTCACACTAATCACAACCAATAAATATCGTCCATGGTTTGTGGACGAGGGGCGTATATATATTTATTTATTTATATATAGCATTTCACTTCTATTTCAACACATATATAATTTTTACAATGCATATATAACTTATACATCGAACGTACAACTTATACAACGCTTATACATGAGGTGTACAACGCTTATATAACCCATACATCGACTATATAATTTATACATCGTCGTTTTCCATTTCGTTTATAAATTAGAAATCTCACATTGGGTTCCACTCCACCAAAAATAGCAGAAGGCTCAGAAAAATATGCGGTCTCTTCTAGAATGTAGAGGACATCCTCACGGTCCCGGTGCCTCCTGTTTCATCGAATTTCGTCGACACATGAAAAAGATATGATTTTTCAAAGCTTGGAACATTATAAAGTGTTTAAATCATATAAAGAAATCACCTTCATCATTGGTTCAAACAAGGGTTTGAATTTTTCACGAAATCCGAGCGATATTGGGATGATCGGAGGTGATGACGTGGAAGAGGTTGGAGAGGGGAGTCGGCGCAGGGTGGTTTGGTGATGATTGGTGGTCGGAATCACCTGCGGCGACGGTAGGAAGTTGGCGACTTCTTGGCCTCGATTCTGGCGATGGAGGTGACGGGGGAGGTCGAGCTTGGGTCAGATTTGAAAAGGAGGAGGAGGCGCTTCGAGTCCGGGTGGTGGCGCGGCTTGAAGATGGCCGTGGCGGCAGCGATGTGGTAAGAAATGGGCGAAGTCGAGAGTCGTCGATCAGGGGGGTTTCAGAAGAAAGAACGGGGAGAGAGAAGGATGGTGTGTCGAGATGTGATTGGGCCAGGGTTTTATATTAAATTTCTAATTTAATTATTTCCAAAAATGACCTTTTCTCCCATGAACTTCAATTCCAACCCAACGACTGTCATCCCTAGCGTTTTACCACCATTCCGAACACAACGGGATGTGTTTCGTAGGCCCATTCGACTATTTCAGTCAGTTTTCCTTCAATTTAAAATATGAAACATTCAATATTTAATTTGAACGTACATTTCAATTTGCCAGGGCCACAAACTGATTCGAAAAATTCTAGAAAATTAATCTGGCTATGTTTTGACGGTACGGTCCCAACAAATCTAGTTTCGTCGAATTCTGAGACCATTTGCAAAAAGGCCCATTTCTGGTCGATCCAATTTAACTGTAATTGATCAAAACACGTTTTCCTTTGCCACGCTCACATACTAGCTTCAAAAATTATGAAATTTGAAACCTAGCAATAACTTTACATCCCAGATCCAACAAAAGTGGTTTCGTCGAATTCCGAGGTTGTTTGCAAAATGGCCAATTTCACGGGCTATATAAATTCCATAGCGACCTTTCTGAAAATTCATTTGGCCATAACTTTTGCTTTCCGCTATGAAACTTCGATTTTTAATATTCTTTAGAAAGGTATTAACTAACAGATTTAAATATTTTTGGTTTTACTCAAATCCGTTTTGTTTTGCACCCGGTACAGTTAGACGAAGTTTGAAATGAAAATTTGAAACAGCCGCGCCATTTCAGGCCTTGTTTATAATTAGAATTAATTATATTCTTTTTCAAACGTCGATTCAAACTCACTTTTCATTGCTATTATTTAAAATATTTATTTTAAATATTTAAAATCCACTATTTTAGCCAATTTAAAAAAATTTAATTAGTTCAGATTTTCTGGGTCGTTACAGTTTGAAAAGTGGCCATTTCCTGGTCGATCCAATACAACTGAAATTGAAAAAACATGTTTTATTTTGCCACACTCACATATTAATTCCAAAAATTATGAAAATTGGAATATAGCAATAATTTGACATTCTGGATCCAACAAAAGTGGTTTCATCGGAAATGGAGGTCATTTGCAAAATGGCTATTTTTAAGGGTTATATATTATTTTAAATATATATAAATTCCATAGCAACTATTTTAAATTTTAAACTGGACATAACTTTCAATTTATATTATGAAATCTTAGTTTTTTACATTCGTTAGAAAGATATAGTTAAACAAATTCATACGTTTCTGGTTTTACTGAAATCAGATTTATATTGAATTTTATACATTTAGTTGAAATTTAAAATCGAATTTTCAAACTACCACGCCATTTCAAACTCCTTTTATAATTAAATTAAATATATATTTTCTGAATTCGATTTAAAATAAATTTTTTGTCTTTATTATTTAAAATAAATCATTTTAAATATTCAAAATCCATCAAAATAGCTAAAATAAAAAATTTAAATTGGTTCTGAAAATCCGGGTTGTTACAATCTCCCCCACTTAAAATCTTTTCATCCTTGAAAAGGAACGGAGCTGAAAGTTGTTTAGCCAACCAACTCAACTTTCATTCTGGCTTTCATTCTTCAACTTTTCAGCTTCTAAGAATTTTCTAGTTTCTCAAAAATTTGGCTAACACCTTAAATTTTCGAAAAATTTCGCCATAACCTCTTTTGTACGAGGAGACCTTTAAAACCACAACTTTCCTCACATGGCCCTCATCAATCCAAAAGAAAAAGAAAAGGCCAAGAGGCTAGCCAATCGGCTCATAAAATCATCAAAATCCAAGAAATACAGTAAACATGTACCTATTTGTCGGGCATACAATTTTATTCCTCTTCTTAGCTTCCATGCCATGACCTATTCATTATATATACATGTACATATATGCAATTGCAATCAATTTTCAATTTAATTCAACCATTAAATTTTATTTGGCTTTACTATTCAAAATTTTAATTAACCACACCAATAATCACCCAACACAATCAGCAATCAATTAATTGATTAGCTTTTCAAAAATATACTTTTATATATATTCAAAAAAAATCATGTTTTTGATGCCAATTTACAACAATAAACCTTATCTAAGTTTTGGTTCTCACACCAGTCAATTGGAAATATATAGATACTGATGATGTAGCCATCATCATCAGAATCATCTCCGGGCGACTAGAGTGTGATTCTATATCTATCCAGTATATTTGAGACTTCGCATGTACGTTCGCGACATGTATATGCAAAATCTTTATATACTTGATTGTCCAAATTCAATATAAAATAAATATTCAAATACTAATAATTGATATAAATTCGAAATTAAATTTTTTATCATTCTTACTTTTATAAATAATACTCTTCCAACTCATTCAAGGATACTACTAATCCCATCTCTAACGAGTCGTTCTTATTGGATGTTACTAATCCAGTCTCTGATGAATTCTTTTGTTTGGTTCTAATGTGTCTTGTTCTCGAGCTATGTAAACCAAAGCTCTGATACCAAACTGAAATGACCCAAACACGCCCTTATGGGAAAGGCCAGATTGAGTTGAGAACACGACTAATCAGAACGCAAATAGAAGAACATTTCTTTGCTATTACAACAATTACATCAGGGTACAAGAATATGACAGAGTATGAATAAATAATATACATCAAAAAAATATCAGAGATTAAAATACATTACATAGCAGCGGAAAAATAATACATAACACAACTGGAAGGCATACACGGATACAGAGCTTTCCGAATATAGTTCCAGCTGTAAGTCCAGGATCCTGTGAATATAATATCTACAAAAACCAAAACTACTAGCTGCCCGTGTGGAAAATAGGGGCACCAAGAGCTTAGGTTAAAACAATAACTCCAGGTCAGTCATGGGACTGGTGTGAGAACTAAAACAGTTGTTAAAACTTTAATTATAAATAGAGTAAATCAAGGGACTACGCCGT
Organism: Allium sativum; assembly: GCA_030737875.1. Taxonomy (NCBI): domain Eukaryota; kingdom Viridiplantae; phylum Streptophyta; class Magnoliopsida; order Asparagales; family Amaryllidaceae; genus Allium; species Allium sativum. The sequence goes on along the minus strand of CM060923.1, from coordinate 440,937,426 downwards.
ATAACACTGAACGGGTTTTCTCCCAAGAACACCAATGCATAAAACAAACAGCGCAATTCTTTTTGGAAAAATAAAGCTATTATAAGACTCAGGTCCCATCACACAATGCAACGCTACCCGGAGGATAGAGTTTTACCTTATAATAGGCAAACGTGCTTGGTACGTTTAAAAGAAATCATTTTGATATTACTATAAGTGCATAGTGTATCAAACAACTTCAAATATAAATGTATCAATCATAGACGGCATGAGCGCCCCATCCCACTATGTCGCCAAACTAGGCTCTACAATCAAAACTGAAATGTCACATATTGGAAACTGGATTCCATCTATGAGTCGAGGCAAGGGATCATCCTCATCGGCTTCGAGACACTCTAGCAAATGCCCTAGGGTTCGGGTGCAGGCGAACCCTTGGATCTTCAGGGTCGGTCCACACTTAGCGGATTAGTTATACCTAAACACACGTTTCCCGGTCCTATCAGACCTATCCATCGACCCCGTAGTGACCAATATATCGTAGGCGCCTCACTATCTATCATCCGCATACGTAAAAAAATATAAATGTTTGGGCTCCATACCATGACACCACCCATAGCTAGAAAGAAACGTCGTGCACTCCCTGCAGTCACGATCCCATTTTTGACTCATACCGAGGTGTGAGGCTCGCAAATTAACACTATACACAAAGCTATGCCTTTTAAAGCCATGCTTTGATCATCAACCATAAGACTCTGCTTTTCAACAGAAGCCTTGATCACTACATCTCTGCATGCCACACTGATAAACCATACCATGCAACCAATGTCTATCGATATATAACCTCTAAGCTCGTACTCTCAGAAAAGGGCGTTAAGCAAGAGAATAAATTCTCTACCGCCAAATAGATATATGTTTAATAGAAATCAATCAACATAGAATGAAATCCAATGTCAGGAAGACATCCATTTATAAGTTCGTTCTGGGTTTGAACGAAACCGAAGGCACCTTATTCCTTGTCCCATATGTCCGATGCAGGAGAGAGGTCCTCGCATATCCATCGATCTCCAAGTACGTTTGGATGATCACCACTTATTACGTTGTCTCGGGTGTACAGCCCAATCAGGACACTAGTAATCATCCAAACAATGTCAAGATCTCTGGAACCACCATCTTCATCGTCGACTTATCATCGAATCGGTTATTCAGAATGAGTATAAAGCTGGCCTTTCCAAATAACCCACATATATTATAATCAAGTGATATAAACACACAACATATGCCTCATTCCAATCCAGAATACTCCTTTATTCAAATATATTTTTCAGAATTTAAACCAAATTAAGGTTTTCCAAACTAGTCGGGATTAGAGAACCTTATCGAAGTAATCATTCATTTTATTTCCCAATCCCAACGTATTCATCCCATGGAGCAAAACTGGTAACACTCCATACCCATCACCACGGTGTTATCGGTAAAATTAATTAACCTTTCACGTTCAAATCTAATTAAAGATTTAACTATCGCTTGGAGAAAAACTGGTAATACTCCATTTTCGATCATTCCACAAATTTGATAATTTAAATTATCACATTCACATTTCAATCTATTTAAAGATTCATTAAAACTCTGCTTAGTTTTAATCATGTCTTTATCTAGGTTAAAGAACTAATGTCATTTAAAACACAGTTCACGATAAATCCAAAATCACATTCCATTATCTATGGAATCTTCATGGAAAACAGATCAATATATATATATATATATATAATGGATACAAATTTCCGTATTCGACTAATAATATAATTGGATTAACGACAAAGCCTTTTAAATTCCATATATATTAACAGTCTTCCTCCACAAAAGCTCACTTCGATTATTACCAAATCGAATTCCATTCCATTCCAATTTATTTTATGAAATTGGAAAACTTTACTTTGGAAAAATTTCCATTAAATCTGAATTAAAAGATTTATGAATTCCAAATCACATTTCACGGTTGATCGGGTTAAAGAACAAGTGTTATTTAAAACACAGTTCATGATAAACCCAAAAATCCAATTTGATATTAAATATAAGGCTCTAAACAGAAATTTTGTCGGCTTATATTCAATATCAAATTCTGAAACCGACACATATCATATGGGGAATAACGATATGTATCTATCTTCCAATTTTATCTACAATATCCATATAGTCACGGAATCCAATATCGAAATATCCCGTAGATGATTTCTATTCAAATCCATTCCAATTCATATATTGGAAAATTCTGGTTAGATTAAAACCATTCACAAATCCAATTTATTTATTTAAAAACATTGGCTTACCTTTCTAGTTAATAACTAGTTCATTTTGATAAAAATATCTTTTCATCTTTACAAACGTGGAATTTTTCATCCACATTCTTTACAAATCATTTATTATGATTTTACACAAATTACTAATGTTTTTAACAATTTTATCAAGGCCCGTACAGTCGGTTTCCAATAACGGCCACCGTACTGCATACGTAGTGACCTTTTCCCAAATTTGATTTGGACATAATTCCAAATCCAAATGTTCAAATTTGAATCTCTTATATTCATTGGAAAGCTCTTTTTGATACGAACCCAATGGTTCCAGTTTTGAGAGATTCCAACGGTCGGGTCTCCCGTAATGTCAATTCGAAGTCACTGTTTGAAATTCGCGAACGGTTGCGGCGCGGCTCGTTCTATCCACCCCATTAATATATAATATACATATATATATATAATTTTCAATTTCCATTCAAAACGTATTTTATTAATTCGTTTTAAAACGATTCCAACTTCCATTTCAATTTTAAGTCAAAACTGAAAATTCCATATCATTAATATATAAATGATAATACTTTCAAAATATCTGATTTTGGAATCATTTCCTTTTCGATATTCATTATAAAAATGATTAAAATCGATATAAATATCATTCGCGTTAAAATGGCGCATATCTAATCAATACGGCTTCACATATTCCAATATTTTCGTGTCCATCCAAAATCGGCATCAAATTCACATTTTAATCCTTTACGAAATATTATTTTTAAATTATTTTTTAAATATTTTATTCAACACATGAATATTTTTAATGGTTTATACCTTCAATAAAAATGATATTTTTATTGTTTAAATATTTTATTCAACATATGAATATTTTTAATCCTTTTCTTAATATTATTTTAAAATATTCGTTATTTTCCAAATTGGAATGAGACCCAATCAACTACCATATAGTGTTATTTGTATGGATTCCATACAACACATGTATATAATAACAATGATAAACAATCATCCATCATCCAAAGTGCATTACACAACTGCATAAGCATTAAGTTCAAATAATCAACACTTACAACAGTCTGTCAACCAATCGATTGACATACAACTAAACAATTGGGATTAGTGTACATCAATTATCATCCCAATACCCGTATGGGGTTTCAATCAACAAACACTGAATTATATTTGGGCGGTTGGGCGATATGTAAAATTTATCGTCCCAATCACTATCAGTTAAATGGGTGCACATAAACAAATCGTCTGATTTGTAAATGAATATTTATTTTCATTACAGGAGGATTTTATGCCAATCATATATACATTAAAAATTATATTTTTAATGATAAAATATTTATTTCAACACATGAATATTTTATATTGTTGATACATTCAATAAAAATGAAATTTTTATTTTTCAAACATTTTATTCAACACATGAATATTTTATATAGTTCATATACAAATTAAAAATTACATTTTTAATGAACAAATATTTATTTCATAAGATTTCGGCATTATAACGATGCGAAATTAAAATCGGAGTAATGTCTAGCATTACCACTCTCTTGATACTGGTTCGCGCCATACAAAATCAATAATCACAATCAATACACCTCAATACAATTAATTTTCAACACAACCAATGTAACACCCCACCTCCGCCAATGCCACTCTTGCAAGTACACTGTCTTTGGAGGGGCGTTAAACGAGGTAAACATGCATGCAGATATCACAAGACAGAACATATAAGTAAAACAGAGTAAATAAAGCAGCGGATAAAACTACAATTTCAAAACCATAGTCAAGTTACATCAAAGTATTGTCATTATTTTCCAACTACTACAAGTCTAGAAAACATAAACTGAAAACTGGAAATAACATAAAGTAACTATCCCCAAAGTAGAATAAATCCATAGCATGCCCAAGTCCAAACCGTACATGAGCTATCCAGAAAAGCAGCTAAAGATCCAAGCTGGGTACCAGTGTTCCCACCCTGTAAACCTGAGGGGGGGGGGACGGAAGAAATGAGGCGAAAGAAAACGGGTCAGTCAAAAAGACTGGTAAGCCCTACCTACTATTAGTATAAAAACTAATAAAGTTAACTGGACATGTAAAGCAGAGATGAAACATAGGGTGATAACTGGCATGGTGAAAAGTTAACAAGATAGATCAAATGTGGCATCGCATATACAAGGTCAATTTGCACCAGGTGCGTACTAGTATTCCAATCCATGTCAAGTATAAACAAGAAATGATCCCTTGGCCCACTGTTGGCCCAACATCATGAGGTGACCTAAATCAAGGTCCAACTACTCGGTCTAGTCGATCGGCTCCCTATAAGCCTAACTCGTCGTGTATCGGTGTCATACGGCTTAATCATGGAATGTAGTTAACTGTGCAAGGTCCACCCCAGGGTGTATCCAGCCCTAAGGTGTAAACCACAGACACATTTCAAGCACGCATAGTCTAAACCTACTGGTGCCCATGTTCAACTCCGGACTTAATGTGCACGACCATGGTCCGCCTGAACAACCGGTGCACCCTTCAGCCGTCTCTTTTGGTCTCTTATAACCAGTCCAGTAATCGTGCCCCACGCTAGCCTAGTCCACGGTACCCATGATACTTCCAAGTGGTTTAATGCTGAAAAGGACCACGTAACTAGGATTTCAAGCGGGTTAAGTGTGGTTAACCCTATCCTAACCATGTATTGAGTTGGTCAAGTGTATTCAAGCAATTCATGACTTAACCCTATCAATACATCGGGTTTAATTGGTTAAGTATATTCAAGTAGTCCATGACTTAACCCTACCAATCCATCGTGTTTAATTGGTTAAGTATTCAAGTAGTCCATGACTTAACCCTACCAATCCATCGTGTTTAATTGGTTAAGTATTCAAGTAGTCCATGACTTAACCCTACCATGTGGCATTAATTAACTTAATGCACCCCAACCTCTCACATTAGACTTTGTTGTGGTTACTAGTTAAGCCGGGCGGGTCCGGGTAGCTTTACACCACAACCTAGTCTAACCTCGGGTTTTAAGTGCGATATGACCAACTACTCACATTGGGTCCTATTGTTTGTAGCCACTAGTTAAGCCGGTCGGTTCCGGGTAGATTTATGCTACAAACTCAACCCAACCTCGAGTTGGCCACTTTCATGTTTTCTACATGTCATGTCCACGTTCGTGTTTTCAAGCATAAACACATGTCAAACTTTCATGTCATATTTTCAAGTCATGTTTTCATGTTATTTAAGTTTGCCCAACTACCCATAACGTATTCCCATCGCACGTAAATTCGCATCAACGCAAGTAGATCAAAGGGAGAACATAACAATATGACAAGGTGGGCATAAGATGGCAAAGTCTATCACAAGTTAAACATGGTGATATTTGAGGCCGAAAGGGGTTCAGCATACTAGCATATGGCCTCAACATGTATGATAGCATAAAAGGTGACTTGGTCTCAAACATATAAAATAGCATAAGGGTGATTCGGCCACTAGCATGCATAATAGCATAAGGGTGATTTGGCCACAAGCATGCACAATAGCATAAGGGTGATTTGGCCACAAGCATGCATAATAGCATAAGGGTGATTTGGCCACAAGCATGCATAATAGCATTAGGGTGGTTTGGCCACAAGCATATTAAGGAACATGAGGGGTTAAGGTTTGGCCACAAGTTAAACATGGTGGCATATGAGGCAAATGTGTTCATAAACTTGCATATTACATTATAAGCCTCAAAACATGCATGATATCAAACTTTAGCAAATAGGTGAAACATGATCATAAATGATATAGGATGATAGCTAGTGATTCGCATATAACATCATATGCAAGATAACATAAGGTTTATGAGAGTTTCTATGTTGCTTTATGCAAAATTTCAAATCAAAGCTCATAGCTTTCTATGCACAAAGTCAAGGTGATAGCTTTACAACCATGCATAGAATAAATCTATGCATAACATGATAGAATCAAAGCACAAATCATACTTAGGCCCAAACTCAAACTTGCAAGATGTCATATTTAACTTCATAGTTAGAATCTAAGAGTAGAATAGGGCTTACAATGCTATGAAGACCTATGAAATAAAATAAGATTGAGACGAAGCCACTAGCAACTCTAAAAACCCCAAATGAATACAAGCTCCACGTTGTCTTGAGAAACAAGAAGCTCCTTTGATTTGTATGAAGAAAGATCCTTGTTTTGATGAAGAAAGGTGGCTCTTTTACTAGCTTAGGACACTCAAACTTTCATGAAGAGGGTGGAGGCCATGTTATGAAGATGGAGGCCATGATCAAGAAACATTTTGGCATAGTTTAGTTGTAGGAATGATTAATGAGGGTTTAGGCTAGGTCTTAGGGTCTTTTTATAGAAGATTAGGTTAGTTTAGGCCATAGGATTAACCCTAGTTCAGATCTGAGCCATTAAAATCCGTCACCAGCCCTAAAGCATGTCTTGAGGAACAATTCAGGTGCACCCAGGCCAGACTGGCCGACCACCCAAGTCGACAGGGGTGTCGACTGGGCAGTCGACACCACCTGGGGTGTGTTGACTCCCAAGTCGACTCCCCAGTCGACTTGGGGGTGGCGGGAATTTTTCCCACCTCTTCTGCTTGGCTGAATTTGAATTCTGAATTCAAATTTGAACTTGTTTTTGAACTTGAAATTTTCTGAAAACTTTGACGGGTCATAACTTGGTCATACGGACTCCGATTTTCGAAAACTCGGACTCTATTTCGCGTATTTTTCCGATACGAACGCAATGGCACAACCGGTTTCCCTTGATTCGGATTTTATCATTTAATTCTGCCTTGGTTTATGTTATTACATGTTATTTAAAAATACGAGTTGTTACATAATTTCCATAATACAATCCAAATAGACAAACAACCATGGTTTGTACAAATAAAATAGTGTTAGGTGTTATTAAACACTGTCTGCATCCTAGTATATATTTTACTATAAAATAATTAGAGTAAGAAGGTGTTCTCACTTTGGGATCCACTCCGCCGTGCTTTTCTAATGTTCTGATTTGCTGTTTTGATCCCAGACTTTGCAAACAAGCTCTAATCTTCTTTCCATCTTTTTTTCCAGCGTAAGCGCGCCATTCTGGACAACTTTCGCCTAATGGACTTTTCTCCGAAAATGCTCCATTTCGCCAGAATTCGCGTAAGTACACGATTTGGACAGTAGACTTTACGCGCATTTTCCGAACAACTCCACAATCCAAAAAAGGACTTCCATATACCCAAACCGAAGAGATGACCGTTCTCTTCGATTTTGGTATTGTGGAATTTTGGCCAGAAGTGCTCGGATTGGAAGTTATGGGCTGAAGAGCGTCAGGTTGTTAATTTCAAATACAAAAATTAATAAAAATTCAATTTTCATAGTTTGTGGGGCCTATAGGCGGCGCTAGTGGCTGAGGAGGGGCAGCGGTTGTTGCTGAGAGGTCATGGGTGGTGCAACGTCGGAGGTGGCGACGCTAGGGGGCCTGGCGGCGGCGGTTTGGGGGATAAACGGGCTAGGATTTCGGTTTTAGGAAAGAGAGAGGAGGGAGGGGTGGCTGGGGAGGTGGAGGCGCCGTCATCGGCGGTGTAGCGAGGGGTCGCGATGGTCGCGCAGGCGGCGGTTGTTGATGGGTGACGGAGATTGGGAATCGCGGTTTTCTTTTTGTTTTTTTTAACTAACCGTTAACCTGAAGGAGAGATGGGGGGATATATATAAATATATAATTATATCATTTTAATTTCCCAAAAAGTTGATTTTTTATTTGAACTCTAATTCGAACCCAACGATTATCGCCTCCAGCTAAATACCCTCATTTCAGACACAATGGGATATGTCCGTAAGCCAATTCGACTGTTTCGATTAGTTTTCGTTAAAATAAAAATATAAATTAATTTAACATTCAAAATTTATTTCAACATGCATTTTAATTTACCGGGGCCACATACTGACTCCAAAAGTTCCCGAAAAATAAGTCTAGCTATGTTTTGACGATACAGTCCTAACAAAACTAATTTGGTCGAATTTGGAGACCGTGTGAAAAATGGCCATTTTCTGGTCGATCCAATTCAACTAAAATTGACAAAACACGTTTTCTTCTGCCACGCTGACATATTAATTCCAAAAATTATGAAAATTGGAATATAGCAATAATTTGGCATTCCAGATCCAAGAAAGGTGGTTTCGTCGGAAATGGAGATTGTTTGCAAAATGGCTATTTTTAAGGGCTATATATTATTTAAAATATATATAAATTCCGTAATGACTATTTTAAATTTTAAACTGGACATAACTTTCAATTTATGTTACGAAATCTCAGTTTTTCACATTCGTTAGAAAGATATAATTAAACAGATTCAAACATTTCTGGTTTACTGAAACCCGATTTATATTGAATTCTATACATTCAATTGAAATTTAAAATCGAATAACACATTCACTACTCCATACAAAGCCATACATCACCTCTCATTTCGCTCTGATCATCTCAGCCCCACGGATACACTCACATCTTTCTTCTTGCTCCACTAGGCCTCCTCGTAACATGGCCTAGTTCCACTTGCACCGAATCTCGCACCGTCCAGTCGAGCGTGAGATCGATGCTCCCGATTGTCACATTAAACACTAGTCGCAACTTTAAAGTCGCCTCCTCTGTTCGCTTAGACGTACTTGCATCCTTCAACGGTGAGCGCTATTCGATCTTTTTTTCTCTTTCCGTGAGGAGGATTAGGCATTCAAATGAGAATAGAAAAGTAACAAGGATCCCCCCCTCAAGAAAAAAAGAGGATAGGTTCTGGTTTGCTTAACGTGATGCCAATAAGGGGTGATGCGGCTTCTAGAGTATGGTAAAAATTGATTGGTGTGGACATGGGCTTTGAACTAAGATTGATTTGAGCCTAATTTTCTATAATCTAATTTTAATCAAGTCTCAAGTGTTTAACTATAATTTTAATTCTCAAATTATTCCTGCTATGTTGTAGATTTATTTACATCCTGTTTCATGGATTAAAATTTTAGTAATTGATAATTAATTTAATTCATTGGTCGGTATTTCATTCTATAATCCAATATTCGTTATCCAGTAATATATAAAAAAATCCTACTTAAGTTATATATACGTATATATATATATATATATATATATATATATATATATATATATATATATATAATGTAATTACTCAATATCACCAACAGTCTTATTTAGTTTAATATACTTGTTATCAAAACCATCATAATTCAAATTTAAAGCTTCTATATTGATTAACTCACCTAAAATTTTATCAAAAAACAGGGTTGTTACAAATCCCCTTTGTAGTAATGATTGAATTCCCAAACTAACCCAGATTTGGGTGATTTAAGATTGTAGTCCAGAAATCCACTTCTGGTAATAATAGAATTCCTAAACTAACCCAGATTCGGGTATTTAAGAGTCTAAGACTGAAGACCAGAAATCCACGTCTGGTATTAATAGAATTCCCAAACTAACCCAAATTCGGGTATTTATGATAAGACCGAAAATCCACCTTCGGTGGTAATTAAGGCCTAAACTGACATAGATTTGTGTTATTAAGATAGGAGCAGAAATCCTCTTCCAGCAATAATTGAGATCCAAACCACCCCCGATTCGGGTATTTAAGATAGGGAACCAGAGGCTACTTCTGGTACTAGTTTTGCTACCCTTTTTAGGTGTGGTTTATGAAGCAGAGGATGTATGTGCTTCCTGAGCCACTCTTTGGGCTTTTATTGTCAAAGCAGATGATGTACGTGCTTCATTAGCCACTCTCTGAGCATGTGCGTACGGCGTGCTTAGCTAGCTTATCCACAAGCAGGGCCCAAGAACTTACCTGACCTCCCTTCAGGAGGCGTCTTATCCTGACCATTGTAGGTGATTGTAATAACCCAACATTTTCCCTAAGCATATATAAGCAAGTTTACTGATAAACCCTTGATATATATATATATATATATATATATATAAGATATTTGTATAGGTGGCTATGCAAGGGTTCATAGCGAATGTGTAGGGTACACAACTGATATTAGTATAGTGCTTAATTAAATAGAGTATTTTCTTAAATAATATGCACGGTTGAATAAAATATTCATATTTCGATTTCCGACTTGTGTGCACATGCTTTGGGAAATGTGTGTGTTCAATAAACACATATAAGAACCTATGAGTAGTATTTAATTGATACACGTTTGAAAATGGCAGAACCTCCTCCTTCTCACATACCTACTCTTTCCTTCGCTCGCCCCCTATCTCCACCGCTCACCCAACTCTCCTACACGTTTGTGTCATCCTCCTCGCTTGACACAGATTCACTACCTATTCATCACTTCCCTGGTGAACTCAACTATGCCCACGTTTCCACTCAACCGCAAAATATCTTAACTTCAGCTCATAGCCACCCAAAACTTTCCTACGCTCAGGTCGTGGCGTCGAGAGCTAAGCTGCCACCCAACCTCCTTTAAAACATAGAAGAATTATTCCACCGTTGAAATCAGTTCAAGAAACTTTTAAAATTTTCAAATCGGAGAGAAGATGCCTCAAGTGTGCCGATCGTGGACTCGTGGCAAGGAAATGTAGGAACGCTGTGATATGCTATTATTGCTCTTTTTTGGACATGCTTGTTCGCAGTGTCCCAAGAGAAACCCATCCACTTCTCGAGCTAAAAACACTGTGTTGAATCGTCCCAAGGCTACACAATCTTCAAATAGTCACTTGCCACCTAGCCTGCAAAACCTGAGCGAAGGGTCCCACCAGTCTACTCAAATTTCTAATCGTTATCATGACCCTAATTTCACTAATTCAAAATTAAAACCCTCCATCACTTCGAAAGAAAATTCACTTCCTTCACCAGAGCACTCATCCACTATTCCTCAAAAATTTCCTCTCTTCCTAGAAATGGCCGATACATATCTTTGCTTGACAGCAACGATCATGGACGGAGTCTGGTCCATTAAAATGCTGTAACAAATCCTCACTTCAAACTTCAGACAATAATATGTATGGCCAATCTGGCATATCTCTGATAACTCCTTTCTTATCCATATCCCAAATGCAAACACCAAAGATCATGCCTTGCAGCTTAAAATTCTTAATAAAGAGGATGGGATTGTCCTTCTCCAACAGGCAACTCCCCTCGAAGAGACACCTGAACCCACCCTTGAAGAAGAAATTTGGGAAAGAATCAGTGGCTTTCCAGAATTTCTTAAGGAGGACACAAAAGCCATTCAAGAAGCTCTAAAACCAATGGGGAGATACATTCATGCTGATTTGTGTGATTGGTCCTTTGTTGGCCATCGTTACTTACGTGTCAAGACGCAGTTTTATGAAGGTATTTCAACCCCTTGTACTTTTATTGCTCATCTTAAAAATCTTGCAGTAAAGCTGAAGATTGAGCGCTGGCCACATGCTCATCCCTGTTAGCGTCCGGAGACTCTCCTGTTAGGAATCGACTACGAGTACGATGGATTTATTTTATAACCTTTGGTTCAGCAAGTGGATAACATGGAAATAGATAGGTATGATGTGATGTCTGATGAAGCAATGAGACAGGTGCCGAAAGCACTAGATGATCGTCAACATGACCTAGTTCTCCTTGGGCAACACAACGAGGGAGTAAAAGTGCCGAGGCGGGATCCATTTGCTGACCTAGATATCTCTACTCCTCTCCCACAGCAACTACCAACTCAGCACGAACAAGATCAGCCTATCTAGGGGCAGCAGGAAGAGCAAGGTTCCTCTTCCCCTGGCTTATCATCAGCGTCAATCAGAAGGAGTGTAAGGATCAACAGGGCTCATTCACTGCCTCCAGGAGCTTCGGGTAGCTACTTTGAACCCATTTTTTTTCTTTAGCTAATAAAGTATTAAATAAAAAATTGGCTAAATATATGGGTGTTAGTTTGCATGACAAACACTACACTGCCATGCAAACCCTAGAACAGCAGCGCACTAACCTCTCTAAATGAAGATAGTCACGTGGAATATCAGGGGGTTGGGGGATCCCAAAAAAAAATCACGCTGTCAATCTCATCATTTCCCTGCTTCATATCGATATCTTATTTTTACAAGAAACTAAAATCTCTAATCCACCCACTTCTCTCATTCGTCGAATTTGTGGACCTCTCTTATTTGGTTGGACACATGTTAATGCTTTTGACACTCGTGGAGGTTTGATTACAACTTGGAATGAGCACGTGCGGTCATTCTTACACTCGTTTTATTCACCATCTGTCTTACACGTGTCTCTTCGACACATTTCCTCAAGCAACATTTTCCACTTCACAAATGTTTATGCCCCTAATAATCCTAATGAAAGAATTGAAACATGGCGATATTGTCACAATCTATATCAGTTTATAAATGATCCATGGATAATTGGTGGTGACTTTAACACGACTCGATCCCTTCTTGATCGTAACTATGGAAATATGTCCTCTGACTCTTCTCAATTTAATGCTTTTATCCAATCTTGCTCCCTCATTGAACCACTGATCAACAACCGCCGATACACTTGGTCAAACAGAAGAGAATCCCCCTCTTTAGCAAAACTAGATCATTTTTTCTTCAATCTTAACCGGGAAGATCTTTTCCCTATGTCTTTAGTAATTGGTCTTGCCACCACCATCTCCGATCACTGTCCAATTCTTCTTGATACGTGCTCAAATACCCCTATTAATCGTCCATTCAGATTTGAATGCCTTTGGTTGCTGGAACCTTCCTTTAATAACTTTATCATGCAAATCTGGAACCAACTACCTAATCATCAATCTCCCATTATTAGAATGATAAGCTAGCTTCATTGCTTAAGAAAATTTATTCGACCCTGGGCTAAAGATTTTTGGAACTCTCTAAAAACTCGCATTGCATCCACACGGGATGCCATTCTCAATTTAAATATAATTGGAGAACACCGACCTTTGTTTGAAGATGAACGTCATAATCTAAAAAAATTTGAGTTAGAACTTGATAGACTAATCCAACAGGAGGAGCTTGGTTGGAAACAATGATCAAAAGCAAAATGGATTAATGAGGGAGATAAAAATACTGCTTATTTTCATAGAATTGCTAATAGCCATCATCGCTCTTCCTTCATTCCAAAAATCATCCACAACAACACTTCATTCACTGACTCAAAAGACATCTGCCACCATTTTACCAATTACTATAGAGACATTCTCAGTTCATTACCTCCCTCGTCTCCTGACATAAACTGGCATCACTTGTACTCTAACCCCTCTCCAGTTGCCATTGATCACCCTTTCTCTGAAGAGGAAATTTGGAAAGCCTTAAGTGAAATGGCAAATGACAAAGCCCCTGTGCCTGATGGCTTTGGCCCAGTTTTCTTCAAGCACTTTTGGCCCACATTAAAAACAGATATCATTGAAATGTGCTCTGAATTCTATTATAATCCTTCATCCATTGCTAAGCTAAATTATGCAAACATCATCTTCATCCAAAATTCACAGGTGCTAACAATATACCTTCTTTCAGATCCATTAGTCTTCTCAACACTACATTCAAAATCATCACTAAAATCTTAGCCTCCAGGCTCCAGAACCACATTGACTCCTTAATTGATTCTGACCAATCAGCATTCATCAAAGGCAGAAACATACTTGACTATGTTGCTGCTACCCAAGAGGTCATCTCCTTCTGCCACACTTCAAACACCCCAGGTGTCCTTTTCAAACTTGATGTTTCAAAGGCATTTGACTCAATAAACTGGGACTTCACTATCTCCCTTATGTACCATAGAGGATTCCACTTAAAATGGTGTAACTGGATCAAAGCAATTCTCCACACTAGTATTTCCACAATATATATCAATGGCGAATTCGGTGGGAAAATTAGATCTAGAAGAGGCTTAAGACAAGGTGACCCCCTTTCACCTCTTCTCTTTGTCCTAATCGCAGATGTCTTTAACCAAATGATCAAACAATCATTATCTCACAATATTTTCTCAGGCATATCACTGCCTAACTCAAATATTCGAACAACTTGTCTACAATTTGTAGATGACACTATTCTCTTTACCGCTCCAAGTCCCTCTAACATTCGTTGCCATAAAATTCTCCTCTCTACTCTTTTGAATTAATTTTAGGACTATCCATCAATTTCAACAAAATCTCTCTTATAATGTTGGGCAATTGCACTCATCTGGGCCTTATAATTGCTGAATGTCTTAACTGTAAGCTCGATTCATTCCCAATTACTTATTTGGGTATTCCAATTCGTCCTACCAAACTTCATGAATCAGATTGGTTACCCCTCATTTCTAAGATTGAAAACAGACTTACAAGTTGGAAAGCTAACTTATTATCATCAGCAGGCCGTCTTATACTTGTTAAGCACGTCCTCACATCCCTTCCAACCTATTGGATGTCTTTCTACAAACTCCCAGTTTGGGTTATCAACAAAATCGACTCAATTCGAAGTTCTTTTCTTTAGAATGGTGCAAATTGAAAAAACTAATCAATTGGCAAACTGTTTTCCTTCCTCTATCTCATGGTGGCCTTGGTATTAATAACCTCTCTGCCTTCAACATGGCACTTCTTGCTAAATGGTTATGGCGCAGCCTCGCTCCAGGCCAATTTATTTGAAAAAACTAGATCCTTCATCGATTGTACCAATCAAACCCCTTTCTGATTCTTCACTTTAATCCATCATTTAAGCCCTCGCCATTCTAGAAAGGAGTGCTATCTATCATCCCTAGAATAAAAACGATCTTCCATGTTAAAGGCAATAATGGTGATTCTTGTCTATTTTGGATGGATATATGGAATGAACAGATCCCCTTTTCCACTCTATTCCTTAACCTTGCATCATTAAACCAATAAAACCCACTATCAGTTGCAGCATCCCATTCTCTGGGCCCATTGGGCTTCTTACCTCCCACTTATATTGGGATTGAATCTCTAAACGAGCTTATATGCATTGTTTATACTCTTAACTCAACCCAATTCAATATCGGACCTGATAAACTCTTATGGGCCTTGGGATCCAATTTTTTAGTTCAGCATGCTACAAATTCCTTATCCACCCAGGTCGATGTTTCACTTTCTCCCGTGTTTGGCATTTTCACCTTCCCCCTCGTGTCATTTTCTTTCAATGGCTCCTTATCCACAGCCACATTAACACCAAAGATCGCCTGCATCGTTTTTGCGACAACATAGACCCCTCTTGCGTCCTCTTTAATAATCATATTGAATCCCTCACTCATCTCTTCTTCGAATGCGATTTTTCATATTCTGTCTGGGCAGTTATCAGCTCCTTCTTTCTTGGCTTCATACCTTCAATCCACTCGTTCTTTGAATATTGGCAGCATAATCCCCCTGACCCCATTCTAGATTCTTTAGTGGCTTTCTTTGCCTGGAGTAATTGGCTAGAACGCAACACCTACATCTTCGGCAGAACTAAGAAACTCCTGATGGGTATTTGTCATCACATCTTGCATCTTTTTGATTCTTGGACAGGATCATCCAGACCCACTCGCTTCAGGCTCTCCCTGCCATTGCCTCAGTCTCCAGGATCGTAGGAAAGTAGCACCCAACTCCCGCTTTGATTCCTACTGTAGTCTAGTATTATCTGATATGATAGTTTTTGGCTTGTTGTCTCTTGTTATATACTTTGTTCTAAACAATCTGATGTACATTATTTATTCTGCACTTTGCTTGTACTAGCTTTATTGGCCTTCTTGGCCTAAACCCCTATGCTACTGGCTGGGCCTGTCAACCAGGTATATTTCTAATTATGTACTATTATGCGTAATCGGCTGTGTAGTTCCACACTACACACCCGTCTTCCTCAAAAAAAAAACCTATGAGTAAAGAGGTAAACAGGCTGCATAAATATATGGGCTAAGAGTCATTTGAAATATGCATAGAAATCCTTCAAATAAGTGGGAAGATAATATCATGAAAATAGTATGATCAATAGAGATTAAAGTGGAAATTAATAAATAATACTTTGCAGGAAAAAGTAAGCCAACATGGCTTGTAGAACATATATCTGTATACCAAAAAGAAGAAAGGAAAGATGGTTATAAACTTGAGTGTCTTATATGCGAATATAACCATTTTTAGTGTAGGGTAAATTTGACATTTCCTAAATAAGGAAACCTTAACTAGTTTCCGGAATAACTAGTATAAAACTAGGTTGCCTAGGCTAACTTATTTCCTCTTAGAAAAATTAATCAAAGGAGTAAAAGAGTGCAACAATAGCTAGAAGGACTAGGGCAAGCTAGAGAGCAGGGATCTAAAGAAGCAATTTATAGGTGAGTATACGCTATTTTATGAAGACACTAAGTCCTAGAGAAAGGCAGCCATTTCTGAGTATAAATATATATTGGTTTTGTTTTCAGTTATATGTATGATATCAAATTAGCATAATATTGGTTGTTGTGTTTAAAAAATTTCTTTGTATGAGTAATAATAAATAAAATGGATTGAAAGCTTGGGGTTAAGAACCATGGACCAGGGGGTCACAAGCTCATGTCTAACTCTATATACACATAAAGAATGATGAAGAGGGGCAATTTTTGTACATATGTGTTGATTCTCTTGCATCGAATGAATAAAGAAATTTTTTCTGAAGATAGTAGCGTGTGTGTGTGTATATATATATATATTGGAATGTATAACTTGATCCTAGCTTTAACTTTGGTGCGGTTGACTAGGTATTTATTTACATTTGCATGAATGCTAGTTTAATGGTTACACTCAGTTCATATGTACATATATATATGTTGAACTTTCATGATATGTGCATAAGTAAGCCTTGTTGGAAGATTAAAATGTATGGGGATATAGATAAATAACCAATTAAATAAGTGTTAAATAGGGAATATAATAGAGGGATAAACACGTGAATTACCAAAAAGTTATTGGATGGTTCGGGAACCATGTATACATTGATCTATTTGCTTCCAAAGAGGAAATCAGGCTTGCAAATGGCTTGTAAAAGCCGCGTAGGCCTTTGTGTGTTTGGGAAACACAATGTGCATATATGTGTTCAACGTACGAAGAAATATGACCTATAGAAATTAGGATGGTGTAATCTGGAAATGTAATACTTGACAAACATTAAGGGGTGGATGACATGGGATGCATCAGATGGTTTGTTAATGATAGTTTGTTATTTTACATTGCATTTGGTTGTATGCATGTTTTATTCAGGAACTCAGGGAGATATTCCTGGTATGAATATTAAGAAGTATTGAATATACTCTTGTGAAGATATTGATATCTGAACCAACCACTCAATATATATGCATTCCTGACATTGTTTACTTGAGTAAAATAGTGTATTCTCACACCAAAACCAAAGTCTGACCCTATTTGCTGTTGGCATTAATGGGGTGTCTTTATAAATATGGGAAAATCTATGATGCTTGTGCATGAAATGAAGTAGCTTAGTAGAATGCTTGGAACTAAGAATTAAATACTGGAAAGAATAAAAGTGTTAAGGGTGTATGCTACTAGATGATTATTAAGTTTTAAATGTTTAAGCGTTTGCTTGCTTAAAGAACTTACATTAGAAAGTAGCTAATTCATCTATATGAATAGCCATGAAAATGTAATGCATCTGATCTACTTTGATTCTTTGATATGTTAATGCGGAAATGCTTGAAATTATTATGTAATTAAGTCCGAAAACTATAGGTTTATTAAGTCAGAAAACTATAGGTTTATCTGTTCGAGATAGTATGAAATGGTTAAGCAGTATTGAAATTTTAACCAATGCATGGCTGTAAAATTAGAAGCATGTCTTTTGTGTGCAGATATATGCCTTATATATGTAATCATCAATGTAACACCCCACATCCATTAATGTCACTCACAAAGGGAATGCATTAACTTCCATGGAGGTTTTAAGTGGATATAGAACAGAAAAATTACAACAAGACAGATAATAAGTAGTACTTGGAAATCTAAAACTTCATGTTATTGCAGCGGAAATTAAACATGTTTGTTACATCATAAAACCATAAATCAGAGTCAAGTACAATATCCATCTTCATAAAACAAAATACATAACCCCATTACACAAATAGCCATAAAAGAAGATAACAAGCTGGACTTTAATTCAACGGTCCAAGCTTTCCAAAGAGAGATGAAGCAATCCAATCAAACTCCACTAGAGCTGGGCCCAACCTGAGGACCTTGAGGGGGAAAAAGGATAGAAATGGAGGGGTCAGATATAAAGTCTGGCGAGTATGATAATTCTAACAATACTACTATCAAAATAACTAGACTAAGGCATAAGCTGAAAGACAAGTAAATGTCTATGCACTATTAGGTATGGAATGAGCAGATAAAGGTAACGTTAAAGATACGTTAAAGGCACACCTAATTACTAACGAATAATTACTACACTGCACCGCACATTACTACACTGCACCGCACCAGTCACCCTAAAGGATGATCCCACTTGCTATAAATAGCCTTGCGTACCCCTAGCTGACTACATAGGTGCCGTCTGCCCCTATCTCCACTAGGTGTACCCCACTACCCACTTTCGATCGGCTCCCTACTCGTAGATACCCGTGCTGGCCCCACAGTGGGGTGTATCACTCCCCTAAAGTGGCAACCAGGTACAACTTGAGAATGCACGGCTTATACCTACACGATGCAACAACGTCTTACCTACCAGCCCGGGTCCACACACGCATATGAAACCCGTTGGACTTGCGTCGCCACCGCTACCCCGTTTTGGCCTCTTATAGTCAAGCCCAGTATGCTTGTCCCGTCCTCGACATGGGTCGAGCCCACAAAGATAAGTTTGGGATACTGGTTGAAATGGGCCCCCACAAGCTACCCACCTAAGCTTGTCACCACTAGTATATCCCACTTAACCCTCTTAGTCATGTTCATTTACATGTGTATTTGGTTAAGTCTTACTAATCGTATTTCACATGCCACTAAGGGCACCCACTAGTCTCCTCGTGCCACCCAAGGCACTTACTTAACCCCCATGTCCCCCTTACATGTTTATCTGATTAAGTATTTCTTAATTCATTCAGGCCATAACCTCATAAAGACCTCTCACATTAGACTGGCATTTATGGCAGCTGGATTTGCCGGGCGGGTCCGGGCAGTCTTACACCATAAAAGAGTCTAACCTCGTGTCTTTACAACTGTTATGCTTTAGTTTAGGCCTAGGACCTCTCACATTGGGCTGACATTTGTGACCACTGGATTTGCCGGGCGGGTCCGGGCAGGTTTACGTCACAAACGAGTCCAACCTCATGTCCTAAGCATTGATTATCACTTATAATCTTTTACCCCTGTTTTAATAATTCCCTATCCAAATTATTAATTAAGTCCACTTTTATTGATGTCCATAATTGACTCAATTATGGTCATCCACTCATGGCATGCAAAATCATATCAATTGCACCCCAACTTCTTATTATTAAATCCTTAATATTACCCCTACCCCACGTTTATACGTTCGCTTATTCAACGCATAATATACGCTAGACTTGGATAGTCTAACACATAGCAAAAAGATAAATTATCACAACATATAGAGAAATAAAGTAAATCTAATCACAATAGGGGTGAACTTGCATAAACTACACATGTTAAGGATCTAAAGGTGTCAACTTGTTAAATGTCACAATTTACATGATATGATCATAACCCAAATTTATGTATAAACTTGCATATGGGGTTTTAGACAACATAATGATGGTGTGAACTGGCATAGAATTTCATATATGTCATAGCATAATTCTAGATGTCATAATAGATGTCGTGGCATATGTTCATAACTTTTACTAATCAACATAAACTTGCATACATTGTTTGTCATATAGATCAACATAACCCAAACATGATGATTTGATTAACATGAACTAACTAGCATAGACAATAACATCATGACTTTATAACATGTATGATCCATCTCAATTTAGCATAGAAAACTACAACTTATACAATATCATCATAGCATGATTTACAACATATAGGATATCATCATCACATAGCATAGGATTTATGACATACATGATAGCATAGGGTTTACAACGACATATGTGATAATCCACATCATTTACTTATAATCCATTCATGACTTAATCGAATTAGTTTAACAATAATCTTGTTAAGATCATCATACTTAAAAATTAGAGAAGAAAGAGGGTCTTGATTTGCTTTAGAATTGAGTAGAGTTAGGATTTTGATTAGCTTCTTCCTTCTTAGTTGGCGGCGGCTCCACTGAGTTCCATGGCGATGGTATGACGGTAGCTATTCTATTTTTCATATGAAATAGGGTGAGAGACTACCTAGGTATTTATAGAGTTTAGGGTTTATTTAGACCGTCAGATCAACTCAGAATAAACTGAACCGTTTAGTTTGCCAGCTCAGCCCTAAAGACACATCAGCAGCTCAAAATTGGGCTCAGTCAAAACCCTACCCGACTGACCAGGTCGACACCCAGGTCGACACTATAGTCGACCTGGGGGGTAGGTCGACACTAGTGTCGACCCCCCAGTCGACCTGCCTGGGCGGGAATTTTCCCGCCCAGCCCGCTTCCGCACTTTCAGTTTGAATTTTAAATTTTCATGCGAGCTGTTTTGAATTTTCTGAAACTTCCGATGGCCATAACTTCTTCATACGAAGTCCAATTCACGCAAACTCGGACTCTATTTCAACTAGAATTCCGAGACGAACATAATGGAACAATCCGTTTCCCACAATTCTCACATCTGAGATTAGTTATTCTTTATTTTGTGAATATTAATATTAACCGAATTACGGGGTGTTATATTCTCCCCTCCTTAAAGGATTTCGTCCCCGAAATCTTCAAGTGAAGAAGAATGTATCCTAACATCCAAACAACCATCTACTCAACCATCAAACACAGGCATCCATTGTCCTTATAGACTTCTAATGCTTTCATGTTTAAACGCACAGTGTGTGTATATGTCCATATCTAATGCAAAATCAGGCGGTCCACTCATTCAGTTGACCTCCTTAATGCAAACCATGATAGTGTCATGCGTCCATTATGTATGCAAAAGTTCCTTAATGCTACATATTTTCTCTATATGCGTGCACAATCATCATCTGAATGCAGCATCCATATGATAGCACAACCATTATACATCCATTTTACTAAATACAGCCATTTATATGCAATACGCAGTATGAAGTGATTGAGCCGATCTAGTGCCTAATAGTGTGTGTGTATGCGTCCACGAGCAACCACTAGCAAACACTTGCATCCACTTTGCATCCATCACACATAACATGTCTCAATCACATGTTTCAACCATAGGATTATCCTAACTAAAGGTCAAAGATACTAGCGAGAGGATACTCTAAAGGTAAGATAAGTACAAGATAAGCGATAAAGGAGAAATTAAAGGACATACCCTCGAAAAGAAAAGGGTACAACGAATGTATCTTCTCTTCCGTCTCCCAAGTAGCGTTGCTCTCATCATCTCCCCATTGCACTTTGACTAGTTTGACCTCTCGATTTCTCAGCCTCTTAATCTCTGACCCAAGAATGCGCGTAGGAGCTCGTCGAATCGTCGCATCACGCTCTATCTCCACCTCTCTAAGCAAGCTCGGCTCTACCACTTCTGCGGTCTCGTGCAAGTACTTCCTCAAATGTGATACATGGAATACGTCGTGTACACCACTAAGTCTCTCGGGCAACTTCACTCTATACGCCATCTGTCCAACCCTTTCTTTAATAGGAAACGACCCTACGAATCTCGGTGCTAACTTCCCAATGGACCCAAAGCGAACAACGTTCCGTAATGGAGACACTTTGATAAAGACCATGTCCCCAACCTCAAACTCGAGATCTGTCCTCCACTTATCCGCATAAGATTTCTGCCTATCTTGCGCTGCTTTCATCCTCCTTCGAATCAAGTCGATCTTCTCCGAAGTCTCCCTAATCATATCAGGCCCAAGTAGGATCTTATCCGTAGATTCCCACCAACATGTAGGTGAACGACAAGGTCGTACATAAAGAGCTTCGAAAGGTGCCATGCCAATGCTAGACTGAAAGCTGTTGTTATATGCGAACTCCACCAATGGAAGATGCTCTTCCCATGCACCCCCAAAGTCTAGGATACATAGCCTCAATAGATCCTCTAGAATACGATTCACCCTCTCGGTCTAGCCGTCCGTCTGAGGATGATATGTGGTGCTCAAACATAACTGAGTCCTTACCGCCTCTTGTAAGCTTCTCCAAAATTAGCTAGTGAAAATAGGATCGCGGTTGCTCACTATGCTAGAAGGAACACCGTGCAAACGAACTATTTCTCGGATGTATACAGAAGCTAACCATGGAGCAGTCCTCTTACTCTTCACGGGAATGAAATGGGCGCTCTTAGTAAGTCTATCTACTATAACCCAAATCCCCGTATTACCCTTCCTTCATCCTAGTAATCCATCCACAAAATCCATCGAGACACTTTCCCACTTCCATAGTGGAACCTCTAATGGGTGAAGCAACCCACCGGATTTCTTTTGCTCCACTTTTGCTTGTTGGCACACCAAGCATCTAGCGACATACTCGGCCACATCTTTCTTCATGCCGGCCCAAAAGTAAACTCGTCCCATGTCCATGTACATCTTGTCCCCGCCGGGATGAATGGTCATCTTCGAACGATGTGCTTCGTCAAGAATAGTCTTCCTTAGGGCATCGTCTTTTGGTACACAAAATCTACCGTCCCTAAGTAACCAACCCTTATCATCTAGGGTATACCTACGGAGATGGCTTGATGACTCCACTCCTTTGAACTTTTCAACTAACTCAACCAATTGTGGGTCGTCTCGCTGTGCCTCGCCAATCCGTCCCAAAAGCGTAGGTCTGACCTCCAAGGATGCTAGCAAACCGGGTACAAATTCAACGGAAGGTCTAAAGTCACACATCGAAATGAATTCTAAGCTTTGCCGCTCAACAAACAAAGGAATTAAGGATAACCTTTTTCTACTTAAGGCATCTGCCACCACGTTACCCTTGCCAGGGGTATATGCTATCTCGAAGTCGTAGGATGCTAAGAACTCCATCCACCTTTGCTGCCTTAAGTTCAAGTCCTTCTGAGAGAATAAGTATTTTAGCGATTTGTGGTCAGTGAATAATTCGAATTTCTCGCCAAGAAGATAATGACGCCAAGACTTAAGCGCGAAAACAATAGCGGCCAAATCTAGGTCATGTGTGGGGGTAATTCTTCTCATGCGCTCTCAACTGCCTTCCACCATAGGCTATTACCCTACCCTCTTGCATTAAGACTGCGCCTAGTCATGTACCACAAGCGTCGGTATAAACAGTAAATGGCTTACTCCCATCTGGCAGCAATAAGACTGGGGCTGAGGTCAAAGCTCTCTTCAAACGTTGGAACGCATCATCACAATCTACGTCCCACGCAAAGACTAGGTTTTTCTTCGTCAAGCATGTCAATCGAGCTGATATCTTTGCGAAGTCTTTGATAAACTTCCTATAGTAGCCAGCCAACCCCAAGAAACTTCTTACTTTGGTAGCATTTTTAGGGACCTTCCAATCTTGGGTGGCCACCACCTTCGCGGGATCCACTGCTATCCCTTCTTTGGAAACCACGTGCCCTAAGAATCGCACTTCCTTCCTCCAGAAGTGACACTTAGAAAATTTAGCTTTAAGGTTATGCGCTCGTAGGGTCTCCAACACTTCCCTAAGATTTAGGGCATGCTCTTCTTCATCCTTAGAAAAGATCAGGATGTCATCTACAAAGACTACCACGAATTTGTTAAGGTACTCCCTAAACACCCTACTCATTAAATCAACAAAGTATGCGGGGGCGTTTGTCAAACCGAAGGGCATCACTAGCCATTCATAGAAACCGTCCGAAGTCCTAAAGGCAGTCTTATCAATGCTATCCTCAGCCACTCTCAACTGATGGAAACCAGTGGCTAAGTCCAACTGCGAAAACACTGAGGCGCCAACTAACTGATCGAAGAGATCGTCAATCCTCGGCAGTGGGTGTCTGTTCTTCTTAGTAAGCTTATTAAGTTCCCTATAGTCCACACAAAGTCTAAGGGACCCATCCGCCTTTGTGACAAATACTACTGGAGCACCCCACTCCGATATACTTTGTCTTATGAACCCCTTCTCAAGCAACTCCTTCACTTTCTTATCGAGTTCCCTCATTTCACGTGGAGCCATGTGGCGTACTGGCAAAGATACTGGTTTCGATTATCCACAAGATATATTCAAAAATCTATCTCCCGCTTCGGAGGCAAGCCCTTCACCTCCTCAAACACATCCGAATATTCTCGGACCACTCTAACAGATCGTAGATTCTCCACCGACGCGTCAAGCGATTCTAAATAACTTAGCATAACGGAATCTATGGGATTACAAAATATTTCGAGAGTGTTGCCAAGGCGAGTCACGAGTCTAACTACTCTCCTTTCACAATCAAGTACGGCCCCATTTCTGGATAACCAATCCATTCCTAAAATTAGCCCATAGCCCGTGAAGCCCAACACATAAGCATCACGTCTAAACTCAATGCTAAATATAGAAATTTTCAAACCCAAACACATCATGGACAAATGAGCTGAGCCCCCAATTGGATTCGAAACAACTAAGGGATCCTCTACTAAACTGGTGTTTAAGTGCAGTGATTCAACTAATGACGTAGAGATAAACGAATGCGATGCGCCCGAATCGAAAAAGGTACAGACAGGATGATCAAACAGAAAAACTAAGTTTTCAACAGAAATGGTTCTACCTCGTTCTTGCAGCGGTGGGACCGCGAGAGCCTGAACTTGTCCCCTTGCCTGCCCTAGTGCCATAAGAGCCTGCACCTGTCCTCCCGAGGTAGACCCTGCCCTCTTCCCCTTCTTTGGGTAGTCCTTCACTAGATGTCCCGCTTCACCACAGTGAAAACAGCCAGTCCTCTTTTTCTTTCGGCAATCCTTGCTGAGATGGCCTGGTGTCCCATAGTTAAAGCATTTCTTGTTTCCCTTGCCATTATTGTGAAGACCCGTAACTTCCCCGTAAAGGAAAGCGTCGGATAGTTCGAGAACAAACCACAACAGAACGCATATAAAAGAACATTTCATTGTATATAACAACAATGCATCAGATTACAAGAATATACAGAGTATAAATGAATATTACACAGAAATATCAGAGATTTAAATTACATTTAAATACATAGCAGCGAAAAATAATACAATATACAACTAGAAGTAGATATACGGATACAAAGCTTTCCGGATATCGTTCCAGCTGTAAACCAGGATCCTGTGAATATAAATCTGCAAAACCAAAACTACTAGCTGCCCGTGTCGAAAATAAGGGCACCCAGAGTTTAGGTTAAAACAATAAACTCCAGGTCAGTCATGGGACTGGTGTGAGAACTAAAACAGTTATTAATCTTTATTTTAAATCATAAGGTAAAATCAAGGGACCACGCCGTATAGCACGGAACGGGTTTCCTCCCAAGAATACCAGTGCATAAAACAACAGCGCAATGCTAAATAAAGAAAAATGAAGCTGTTATAAGACCCAGGTCCTATCACACAATGCAACGCAAGCCGGGGGATAGGGTTTTCCCTTATGACAGCCAAAGAATGCTTGATACGTTTAAAACAGATTATTTGATACTATTATAAGTGCATAATGTACAAAACAACTTCAAATCATAAGTATCAATCATAGGCGGCATGAGCGCCCCATCCCACTATGTCGCCATATATAGGATTACAACTAAAACCGCAAGATCACGTATTTGGAAATTGGATTTCCGTCTATGAACCGAGGCAAAAGATAGTCCTCAACCGATTCGAGACTGCCTAGCCCGAGCCTCAGGATCAGAGCTCGAGTGACCCTTGGATCCTCAGGGCCAGTCCACCGATGTGGATTAAACTTAAACCCTGCACATGCGTTTCCCCGCCCTATGGGGCGTAAACGAGCCAACTAAATGACTCCATCGGTTCGAGAACGACCGATCAATCCGAGGCGCCTCGCAACAGCAACAACCACATAAGTCAAACTCGTCAGGGCGTGTAAAACCACTGACGCCACTTCTAGCTAGGAAGAAACGCATGCCCTCCCTGACGTCCTCTCCCGTTTTCTGTTCATACCGGGTGTGAAACTCGCGAAGTGAACGTTACACAAAGCTACGCCACAAAGGCCGTGCTTTGATCATCACCACAAGACTTTGCTTTTCAACAGAAGCCTTGATCAATTGCCACTTAGGCATGCCACACAGGCAATTCACTCCATGCGTTTGATATCCATCAATATATAACCCCTGAGCTCGTACGTCTCAGAGAAGGGCGTTAAGCAAGAGAATAAATTCTCCGCCGCCAAACAGATATATATTTAATAGAGATCAATCACACAGACTAAAATCCAATGTCAGACACACAGTCCATTTACAAGTCCGTTCTGGGTCTGAACGAAACCGGAGGCACCTAGTACCCCGCACATCCATCGATCTCCAAGTACGTCTGGACGATCACCAACTGTTTCCATCTTCTTGGGTGTACAGCCCAATCAAGATCATCAGTTATCACCCAAACGACGTGAAGGCCTCCGGTCTTCGACCACCGTCTTCATCTTCGACTTATCGTCGTATCAGTTATTCAAAATGGGATAAACCCGGTCTTTCCGAATAACTCGCGTATATTTTATAAAAGTGCTACACAAACACAACATACGCCTCATTCCAATTCATCAGTCACTAACCGCAAATTAATCAAGAGAATAGTTCCCCAAATATTAACCCCGAAGGCCGAAACCAACATCAGATCAATATCCAGAAAACCATTCTTCTTGGCTAACCGACAGTTAGTTTCTAAATTTCACATTCATAGGGAAAGATTCCCATTAATTTTATCAAAGATAAATTCCTTGAATTTATTCTTTAATCTACTTTTGAATATCAATTCAAACTAGTCGGGATTAGCGAACCTTACCGAAGTAATCATTTGTTTTAATTTCCCAATCCCAACCTATTCTTCCCATGAAGTAAAACTGATAGTACTTCATATCTAACACCACGGTGTTATTAGTAAATTCAATTACCATTTCACGTTCAAATCTAATTAAAGATTTAACTATCGCCTGGAGCAAAACTGGTGATACTCCATTTCGATTATTTCAATCTAATTAAAGATTCATTAAAACTCTACTTAGTTTTAATCTTTGACTGGGTTAAAGAATCAGTGTCATTTAAAACACGGTTCACGATAAACCCAAAATCACATTCCATTAATTATCGGGTTAAAGAACGAGTGTTATTTAAAACACTGTCCACAATAAACCCAAATATCAATTCAATTCCAATTAAATATTATTTAATTGGTACACTTCATTAAATCTAATTAAAAAGATTTAATCTTTTCTCAACTGGGTTCAAGAACAGTGTTAGTGAAGACACCATTCACGACAAACCCAAATCACATTCGATATTCAATACAAGGCTCTGAATAGAAAATATACCGGCTTATATTCAATATCAAATCCTACGACTAACAAATGTCATATTGGAAATAACGATATAAATAAATATCTTTCAAATCTCCATAACCATACCTGTATAATCACTAATTCCAACATCGAAATATTCCGAAGACAATTTCGATTCAAATCCACTCCAATGCAATCATTGGAAATTCTGGTTATTTTTAAAACCCTTTTCAAATTCAATTTATTTACTTAAAAATAAATAGAATTATAATCCTAGTTCAAAACTAGTTCATTTCGATAAAAATCTATTTTTATCTTTTCAAATATGGAGTTTTTCATCCCAATTCTTTCTAAATCATTTCTTATGATTTTACACAAATTATTACTATTTTTAATAATTTTATCAAGGCCCGTACAGTCGATTTCCATCACTGGCCATCGAACTGCACGTATAGCGACCTTTTTCCAATTTGATTTGGACATAATTCCAAATCCAACTGTTAGATTTCTAATTTATCACATTCGTTAGAAAGCTCTTTTCGATACGAACCCAACGGTTCCGGTTTTAGGAGAATCCGACGGTCGGATCTCCCGTAATGTCCGATTGATATAAATGGTCGAAATTCACGAACTGCCGCGGCGCGGCGCGTTCTATTCAGGCCATTATATTATATATATAATATATATTTCGTCGATTTCTATTTAAAAACGAATTATATAAATAGTTTTAAAATCGTTTCAAAAGCAATTTCAATTTTCTTTTCAATTCAAATCAAAATTGAATTCTTCTTTATAAATTCGTTTTAAAATTCATTTCTATTCAATTCAAAATTCAATTAAATTTGAATTCATTTCAATTCGCTTTTAATTCAATTTGAATTCGTTTTCAATTCAATTCATTTCGAAATCGTTTTCAATTCAATTCATTTCGAAATCGTTTTCAATTCAATTCATTTCGAAATCGTTTTCAATTCAATTCATTTCGAAATCGTTTTCAATTCAATTCATTTCGAAATCGTTTTCAATTCAATTCATTTCGAAATCGTTTTCAATTCAATTCATTTCGAAATCGTTTTCAATCCAATTCATTTCGAAATCGTTTTCAATTCAATTCATTTCGAAATCGTTTTCAATTCAATTCATTTCGAAATATTCGATTTCGAGATTACTTTTCAATATTCATTTTAAAATGAATAAAATCGATATAAATATCGTTTACGTCAAAATGGCGTCAATCTAATCAACACGGCTTCATAAATTTCTATTTTCAAATATTCTATTTCAAATATTTCCTATTATCAAAATATTTGTTATTATCAAAATATTCTTTATTTTCACGATTGGAATGAGGCCCAATCAATTACCATATAAAATTAATTATATGGATTTTCATACAACACATGTATATAATAACATTGAAAATAACCAACCATCAACCAAAGTGCACTACACTGTATAAGCATCAAATATAGATATTCAACGCTTATAACAGCCTGTCAATCAATCGATCGACATATTTAATCAATCAGGATGAGTGAAATTCATATTTCATCCCAACACCCGTGTGGGGTTTCAAACAATCAAACCCAGATTTTAGTTGTGCAGTTGGGCGATGTGTAAAATTTATCGTCCCAATCAATGTCATTCAAATAAGTGTACATAAACAAACCATCTGGTTTGTAAATGAATATTTATTTATTCACTTCACTATTTTCATATTCACGTTAAAAATTATATTTTTAACGATAAAACATTTTATTTCAACCTATGAATTTCTATTCAATTCATTTATTCAATAAAATGATATTTTTATTTTTCTAACATATTTTAGAAAATTTCGGCGGCATAACGGCACGATACTAGAAACGGGACAAGGCCTAGCCTTATCCCCGGTCTAGTGAAGGCCCACGCCATTCACACATCAATCAAATCACCAAATAACCAAATTCTAATCAAATCATATAACTAATCTATGCAACCAAACAAACAAGTCCATGGTCTGTGGACGATTGTGTCGGGTGCTACTAAGCACCGTCTGCATCCTAGTATATATATATAAAACTAGAAAAACTAAATTGAAAGGTGAGAAATTCTCACATATAGCTATCCTAGCTCCATGACTCTTCATTGATAGAAATCTTCATCGCTATCGCATCCTCGTCGTCTTCGTTGCCCGTAGCCACTACATATGTAAAAATCGAATTTTTACTTCGTTATTCAATATATAAAAATCGAATTTTTAGTTCGCTATTCAATATATAAAAATCGAATTTTTAGTTCGCTATTCAATATATAAAAATCGAATTTTTAGTTCGCTATTCAATATATAAAAATCGAATTTTTAGTTCGCTATTCAATATATAAAAATCGAATTTTTAGTTCGCTATTCAATATATAAAAATCGAATTTTTAGTTCGCTATTCAATATATAAAAATCGAATTTTTAGTTCGCTATTCAATATATAAAAATCGAATTTTTAGTTCGCTATTCAATATATAAAAATCGAATTTTTAGTTCGCTATTCAATATATAAAAATCGAATTTTTAGTTCGCTATTCAATATATAAAAATCGAATTTTTAGTTCGCTACTCAATATATAAAAATCGAATTTTTAGTTCGCTACTCAATATATAAAAATCGAATTTTTAGTTCGATATTCAATATATAAAAATCGAATTTTTAGTTCGCTATTCAATATATAAAAATCATATTTTTCTTTCGAATCAAAGTATTTTATATTCTCAGAAACAATTCTATTTCTACTTTCTCAAAATCAGTTCTAATTTTATTTTTAAAACTCATGTTCTATTTAAATACGAGCTCATATATATATATATATATATATATATATATATATATATATATATATATTTAACAATTTCGATATTAAAATCACATTTTTATTTTTAAAACTGATTTCACCATGTTATTATATATATATATATATATATAAAGGATTCGAAATTAAAATGTATTTATATTTACAAAAAAAAATACTGAAATTTGATAAAAGCGATTTGTTCACCTTTTTGCCGACGTCGTTCGATACTGCTCCAGCCTAGGGTTGGCGATTTCCGTCGCCACGGTCACCGTGGGCCCAACCAGAGAACGCTACCTCCTCTGACGTCGCGAGGCGCGCCTTCTTCCTCCGCAGTGTCGAGCTCGCCGGCTCCCTTCAGCCTGGAGGCGGCTGCGAAGTTGGCGGGGTCTGGAGTTCGCGGTGGCGAAGGAGTGGGCATCGTCGTCGATGACGAGGGGGGGGCGCGCTTCCGTCATCGTTTCTCTCTCTCTTTTTTTTTTTTTATTTATTCTGAATCGATTTAAGGAGAAGGGGGGCCAGCAGAATTTAAGGGGAGGAGAGGAAAGATCTGATATTTTTTTTTTATTTTATTTTATTTTATTTTATTTTATTTTATTTTCAATTTAGTTGACTTTTGCATACGACCTCGAAACGAGGCCCACCGCCTGTCGTCCATAGCTAATTACCCCCATTCCGAACACAATGGGATATGTATCGCAAGCTGATTCGATCGTTTGAATTAATTTCCGTTAAATTTACATCTAAATCGCTATATTGAATTTTAAACGTACATTTCAAATTACCGGGGTCACATACGAACTCTATAAATTGCAGAAAAATATTTTCTAGCTTCGTATTGACGATACGGTCCTAACAAAACTAGTTTCATCGAATTCTGAGACCGTATGAAAAATGGCCAATTTCCATTCGATTAAAATCAACTGAAACCGGTCAAATGCGTTTTCCTTTGCCACGCTCACATATTGATTCGAAAAATTATGAAATTTGAAACCTAGCAATAACTTCACATCCCGGACCCAACAAAACTGGTTTCGTCGAAATCCGAGGTCGTTTGCAAAATTGCTATTTTTAAGGGCCTTAATTCCATAGCGACTATTCAGAATTTTCAACTGGACATATCTTTTGATTCCCGATATGAAATCTTGATTTTTCGGATTCGTTGGAAAGATATCATCAAATAGATCCCAATGTTTTTGGTTTCACTAAAATCCAGATTATTTTGCACCCGGTACATTCAATTGAAGTTTGAAATCTAATTATCGAACTACCGCGCAATTTTCAATTCTATTTATAATTATATATAATTATTTATATTCTAACGACGACGCGTATAATATATACGTTCGAATTATATTCAAAATAAATTTCTCGTCGACACTATTTAAAATAATTCATTTTAAATAATCAAAATTCGCTAAAATTGCCAAAATAAAAATTTCAAACTGGCTCGCATTTTACGGGTTGTTACAATCTCCCCCACTTAAAACTTTTCGTCCCCGAAAAGGAACAAAGTCGAAAGTGGTTTGATTAATCAACTCTATGCTCGATCTGGCTTCCATTCTCCAACTTTTCAGTTTCTGAGAATTTTCAAAATTTCAAAAATTTGGCTAACACCCTAAATTTTTGCAAAATTTCGCCATAACCTCCCCTGTAATGGGAGCATCGGGGAATTTCAAATAGCTTCCCCGGTCCTTCAGATCTCAAAAAGAAAAAGAAAAAGCCAAGCGGCTAGCCAATAGGCTCATAAAATCATCATCACCCAAACAAAACAGTAATTATGTAGTAAACATTTACCTATTTGTCGGGCAAACAAATTTTATTCTCTGCTCTAGCCTCCTTGCTATGACCTGTTCAATGATATATATGTATATGCAAGCAAATGCGACCAAATTTCAATACAATTCATTATTTGATTCAATTAGGCTAAATGGTTCAAAATTTATCAAACAACTAAACAAGCAACACAAACATCAATCAATTAGTGAATTAGAGTTTCAAATTCATAATTTTGATACATATACAAAAAACACATTTTTGATGCCAAATCACAACAATAAGCCCTATCAAATTTTGGTTCTCACACCAGTCAATAGGAAATATATAGAAAGCCCACTTTCGTCACTCGAACATAAATTCTAATGATGGAGCTCCATCATCAAAATCATCTCCGGGCGATTAGAGTGTAATTCTATATCTATCCGGTATATTAAAATTTCGAACACACGCGGGTCAGACGTATACGCAAAATCTATATATACTGGATTGTCCACATCAATATAAATAGATAATCAAATACGAATAGTCGATTTAACTTTTCAAAACAAAAATTGTTTTCATTTGAAAAATATACTCTTCACACTCGTTCTAGGATACTACTGATCCTATCTCTAACGAGTCATTCTAATTGGATATTACTAACCCAATTTCTGATGAATTCTTTCATATGGTTCTAATGTGCCTTGTTCTCTGCTTTGTAAACCAAAGCTCCGATACCAACTGTGAAGACCCGTAACTTCCCCGTAAAGGAAAGCGTCGGATAGTTCGAGAACAAACCACAACAGAACGCATATAAAAGAACATTTCATTGTATATAACAACAATGCATCAGATTACAAGAATATACAGAGTATAAATGAATATTACACAGAAATATCAGAGATTTAAATTACATTTAAATACATAGCAGCGGAAAATAATACAATATACAACTAGAAGTAGATATACGGATACAAAGCTTTCCGGATATCGTTCCAGCTGTAAACCAGGATCCTGTGAATATAAATCTGCAAAACCAAAACTACTAGCTGCCCGTGTCGAAAATAAGGGCACCCAGAGTTTAGGTTAAAACAATAAACTCCAGGTCAGTCATGGGACTGGTGTGAGAACTAAAACAGTTATTAATCTTTATTTTAAATCATTAGGTAAAATCAAGGGACCACGCCGTATAGCACGGAACGGGTTTCCTCCCAAGAATACCAGTGCATAAAACAACAGCGCAATGCTAAATAAAGAAAAATGAAGCTGTTATAAGACCCAGGTCCTATCACACAATGCAACGCAAGCCGGGGGATAGGGTTTTCCCTTATGACAGCCAAAGAATGCTTGATACGTTTAAAACAGATTATTTGATACTATTATAAGTGCATAGTGTATAAAACAACTTCAAATCATAAGTATCAATCATAGGCGGCATGAGCGCCCCATCCCACTATGTCGCCATATATAGGATTACAACTAAAACCGCAAGATCACGTATTTGGAAATTGGATTTCCGTCTATGAACCGAGGCAAAAGATAGTCCTCAACCGATTCGAGACTGCCTAGCCCGAGCCTCAGGATCAGAGCTCGAGTGACCCTTGGATCCTCAGGGCCAGTCCACCGATGTGGATTAAA
This sequence comes from Allium sativum, assembly GCA_030737875.1. Taxonomy (NCBI): domain Eukaryota; kingdom Viridiplantae; phylum Streptophyta; class Magnoliopsida; order Asparagales; family Amaryllidaceae; genus Allium; species Allium sativum. The sequence goes on along the minus strand of CM060923.1, from coordinate 440,903,485 downwards.
CTTAAACCCTGAACATGCGTTTCCCCGCCCTATGGGGCGTAAACGAGCCAACTAAATGACTCCATCGGTTCGAGAACGACCGATCAATCCGAGGCGCCTCGCAACAGCAACAACCACATAAGTCAAACTCGTCAGGGCGTGTAAAACCACTGACGCCACTTCTAGCTAGGAAGAAACGCATGCCCTCCCTGACGTCCTCTCCCGTTTTTGGTTCATACCGGGTGTGAAACTCGCGAAGTGAACGTTACACAAAGCTACGCCACAAAGGCCGTGCTTTGATCATCACCACAAGACTTTGCTTTTCAACAGAAGCCTTGATCAATTGCCACTTAGGCATGCCACACAGGCAATTCACTCCATGCGTTTGATATCCATCAATATATAACCCCTGAGCTCGTACGTCTCAGAGAAGGGCGTTAAGCAAGAGAATAAATTCTCCGCCGCCAAACAGATATATATTTAATAGAGATCAATCACACAGACTAAAATCCAATGTCAGACACACAGTCCATTTACAAGTCCGTTCTGGGTCTGAACGAAACCGGAGGCACCTAGTACCCCGCACATCCATCGATCTCCAAGTACGTCTGGACGATCACCAACTGTTTCCATCTTCTTGGGTGTACAGCCCAATCAAGATCATCAGTTATCACCCAAACGACGTGAAGGCCTCCGGTCTTCGACCACTGTCTTCATCTTCGACTTATCGTCGTATCAGTTATTCAGAATGGGATAAACCCGGTCTTTCCGAATAACTCGCGTATATTTTATAAAAGTGCTACACAAACCCAACATACGCCTCATTCCAATTCATCAGTCACTAACCGCAAATTAATCAAGAGAATAGTTCCCCAAATATTAACCCCGAAGGCCGAAACCAACATCAGATCAATATCCAGAAAACCATTCTTCTTGGCTAACCGACAGTAAGTTTCTAAATTTCACATTCATAGGGAAAGATTCCCATTAATTTTATCAAAGATAAATTCCTTGAATTTATTCTTTAATCTACTTTTGAATATCAATTCAAACTAGTCGGGATTAGCGAACCTTACCGAAGTAATCATTTGTTTTAATTTCCCAATCCCAACCTATTCTTCCCATGAAGTAAAACTGATAGTACTTCATATCTAACACCACGGTGTTATTAGTAAATTCAATTACCATTTCACGTTCAAATCTAATTAAAGATTTAACTATCGCCTGGAGCAAAACTGGTGATACTCCATTTCGATTATTTCAATCTAATTAAAGATTCATTAAAACTCTACTTAGTTTTAATCTTTGACTGGGTTAAAGAATCAGTGTCATTTAAAACACGGTTCACGATAAACCCAAAATCACATTCCATTAATTATCGGGTTAAAGAACGAGTGTTATTTAAAACACTGTCCACGATAAACCCAAAAATCAATATCAATTCAATTCCAATTAAATATTATTTAATTGGTACACTTCATTAAATCTAATTAAAAAGATTTAATCTTTTCTCAACTGGGTTCAAGAACAGTGCTAGTGAAGACACCATTCACGACAAACCCAAATCACATTCGATATTCAATACAAGGCTCTGAATAGAAAATATACCGGCTTATATTCAATATCAAATCCTACGACTAACAAATGTCGTATTGGAAATAACGATACAAATAAATATCTTTCAAATCTCCATAACCATACCTGTATAATCACGAATTCCAACATCGAAATATTCCGAAGACAATTTCGATTCAAATCCACTCCAATGCAATCATTGGAAATTCTGGTTATTTTTAAAACCCTTTTCAAATTCAATTTATTTACTTAAAAATAAATAGAATTATAATCCTAGTTCAAAACTAGTTCATTTCGTTAAAAATCTATTTTTATCTTTTAAAATATGGAGTTTTTCATCCCAATTCTTTCTAAATCATTTCTTATGATTTTACACAAATTATTACTATTTTTAATAATTTTATCAAGGCCCGTACAGTCGATTTCCATCACTGGCCATCGAACTGCACGTATAGCGACGTTTTTCCAATTTGATTTGGACATAATTCCAAATCCAACCGTTAGATTTCTAATTTATCACATTCGTTAGAAAGCTATTTTCGATACGAACCCAACGGTTCCAGTTTTAGGAGAATCCAACGGTCGGATCTCCCGTAATGTCCGTTTGAAGTAAATGGTCGAAATTCACGAGCTGCCGCGGCGCGGCGCGTTCTATTAGGCCATTATATTATATATATAATATATATAATATATATTTCGTCGATTTCTATTTAAAAACGAATTATATAAATAGTTTTAAAATCGTTTCAAAAGCAATTTCAATTTTCTTTTCAATTCAAATCAAAATTGAATTCTTCTTTATAAATTCGTTTTAAAATTAATTTCTATTCAATTCAAATTTCAATTAAATTTGAATTCATTTCAATTCGCTTTTAATTCAATTTGAATTCGTTTTCAATTCAATTCATTTCGAAATCGTTTTCAATTCATTTCATTTCGAAATCGTTTTCAATTCAATTCATTTCGAAATCGTTTTCAATTCAATTCATTTCGAAATCGTTTTCAATTCAATTCATTTCGAAATCGTTTTCAATTCAATTCATTTCGAAATCGTTTTCAATTCAATTCATTTCGAAATCGTTTTCAATTCAATTCATTTCGAAATCGTTTTCAATTCAATTCATTTCGAAATCGTTTTCAATTCAATTCATTTCGAAATCGTTTTCAATTCAATTCATTTCGAAATCGGTTTCAATTCAATTCATTTCGAAATCGTTTTCAATTCAATTCATTTCGAAATATTCGATTTCGAGATTACTTTTCAATATTCATTTTAAAATGAATAAAATCGATATAAATATCGTTTACGTCAAAATGGCGTCAATCTAATCAACACGGCTTCATAAATTTCTATTTTCTAATATTCTATTTCAAATATTTCCTATTATCAAAATATTTGTTATTATCAAAATATTCTTTATTTTCACGATTGGAATAAGGCCCAATCAATTACCATATAAAATTAATTATATGGATTTTCATACAACGCATGTATATAATAACATTGAAAATAATCAACCATCAACCAAAGTGCACTACACTGTATAAGCATCAAATATAGATATTCAACGCTTATAACAGCCTGTCAATCAATCGATCGACATATTTAATCAATCAGGATGAGTGAAATTCATATTTCATCCCAACACCCGTGTGGGGTTTCAAACAATCAAACCCAAATTTTAGTTGTGCAGTTGGGCGATGTGTAAAATTTATCGTCCCAATCAATGTCATTCAAATAAGTGTACATAAACAAACCATCTGGTTTGTAAATGAATATTTATTTATTCACTTCACTATTTTCATATTCACGTTAAAAATTATATTTTTAACGATAAAACATTTTATTTCAACCTATGAATTTCTATTCAATTCATTTATTCAATAAAATGATATTTTTATTTTTCTAACATATTTTAGAAAATTTCGGCGGCATAACGGCACGATACTAGAAACGGGACAAGGCCTAGCCTTATCCCCGGTCTAGTGAAGGCCCACGCCATTCACACATCAATCAAATCACCAAACAACCAAATTCTAATCAAATCATATAACTAATCTATGCAACCAAACAAACAAGTCCATGGTCTGTGGACGATTGTGTCGGGTGCTACTAAGCACCGTCTGCATCCTAGTATATATATATATAAAACTAGAAAAACTAAATTGAAAGGTGAGAAATTCTCACATATAGCTATCCTAGCTCCATGACTCTTCATTGATAGAAATCTTCATCGCTATCGCATCCTCGTCGTCTTCGTTGCCCGTAGCCACTACATATGTAAAAATCGAATTTTTACTTCGTTATTCAATATATAAAAATCGAATTTTTAGTTCGCTATTCAATATATAAAAATCGAATTTTTAGTTCGCTATTCAATATATAAAAATCGAATTTTTAGTTCGCTATTCAATATATAAAAATCGAATTTTTAGTTCGCTATTCAATATATAAAAATCGAATTTTTAGTTCGCTATTCAATATATAAAAATCGAATTTTAAGTTCGCTATTCAATATATAAAAATCGAATTTTTAGTTCGCTATTCAATATATAAAAATCGAATTTTTAGTTCGCTATTCAATATATAAAAATCGAATTTTATTTCGCTATTCAATATATAAAAATCGAATTTTTAGTTCGCTATTCAATATATAAAAATCGAATTTTTAGTTCGCTATTCAATATATAAAAATCGAATTTTTAGTTCGCTATTCAATATATAAAAATCATATTTTTCTTTCGAATCAAAGTATTTTATATTTTCAGAAACAATTCTATTTCTACTTTCTCAAAATCAGTTCTAATTTTATTTTTAAAACTCATGTTCTATTTAAATACGAGCTTATATATATATATATATATATATATATATTTTTAACAATTTCGATATTAAAATAACATTTTTATTTTTAAAACTGATTTCACCGTGTTATTATATATATATATAAAAAAAGGATTTGAAATTAAAATGTATTTATATTTACAAAAAAAAATACTGAAATTTGATAAAAGCGATTTGTTCACCTTTTTGCCGACGTCGTTCGATACTGCTCCAGCCTAGGTTTGGCGATTTCCGTCGCCACGGTCACCGTGGGCCCAACCAGAGAACGCTACCTCCTCTGACGTCGCGAGGCGCGCCTTCCCCCTCCGCAGTGTCGAGCTCGCCGGCTCCCTTCAGCCTGGAGGCGGCTGCGAAGTTGGCGGGGTCTGGAGTTCGCGGTGGCGAAGGAGTGGGCATCGTCGTCGATGACGAGGGGGGCGTGCGCTTCCGTCATCGTTTCTCTCTCTCTCTTTTTTTTTTTTTTTATTTTGAATCGATTTAAGGAGAAGGGGGGGCCAGCAGAATTTAAGGGGAGGAGAGGAAAGATCTGATATTTTTTTATTTTATTTTATTTTATTTTATTTTCAATTTAGTTGACTTTTGCATACGACCTCGAAACGAGGCCCACCGCCTGTCGTCCATAGCTAATTACCCCCATTCCGAACACAATGGGATATGTATCGCAAGCTGATTCGATCGTTTGAATCAGTTTCCGTTAAATTTACATCTAAATCGCTATATTGAATTTTAAACGTACATTTCAAATTACCGGGGTCACATACGAACTCTATAAATTGCAGAAAAATATTTTCTAACTTCGTATTGACGATACGGTCCTAACAAAACTAGTTTCATCGAATTCTGAGACCGTATGAAAAATGGCCAATTTCCATTCGATTAAAATCAACTGAAACCGGTCAAATGCGTTTTCCTTTGCCACGCTCACATATTGATTCGAAAAATTATGAAATTTGAAACCTAGCAATAACTTCACATCCCGGACCCAACAAAACTGGTTTCGTCGAAATCCGAGGTCGTTTGCAAAATTGCTATTTTTAAGGGCCTTAATTCCATAGCGACTATTCAGAATTTTCAACTGGACATATCTTTTGATTCCCGATATGAAATCTTGATTTTTCGGATTCGTTGGAAAGATATCATCAAATAGATCCCAATGTTTTTGGTTTCACTAAAATCCGGATTATTTTGCACCCGGTACATTCAATTGAAGTTTGAAATCTAATTATCGAACTACCGCGCCATTTTCAATTCTATTTATAATTATATATAATTATTTATATTCTAACGACGACGCGTATAATATATACGTTCGAATTATATTCAAAATAAATTTCTCGTCGACACTATTTAAAATAATTCATTTTAAATAATCAAAATTCGCTAAAATTGCCAAAATAAAAATTTCAAACTGGCTCGCATTTTACGAGTTGTTACAATTATTGTCTTTACCACCCTTCTTGTTTTGCTGTTGTGGTTTCTTCTGATCCCCTTTCTTCTCGGGTGCCTTGTCAGCTTTAGAGCCTTTCTCCTCATGCATGAGTACCATGTCTAGTAGCTTCTCAAAGGTGGCCCACATAGGGATGTGGGTCATAGCCAACCCTTGCAACGGTTCATTCAATCCATTAACGAACCTCAGCGCCCTCTTCTCCGGCGTGTTCACTAAGTCCAAGCCAAACCTTGCTAACTGATTAAATTTGTTTACATATTCTTTCACTGATGAGCTTCCTTGCTTTAATGTCAAGAACCTTTCCATATATAGATTCTCTTCTGCCCTTGAGAGAAATTTTGCCACAAACCTATGCCTAAAATCTGCCCAAGAATCAAAAGGACGCTCCCCATTAGTGACCTCCCACCAAAACAAGGCCTCTCCCTTCATTAACCAAGCTGCTAATTTAACTTTCCTCCCTTCTTCCACTCCAAAGATTTCTAGCAATTCTTTACCTCCTTAAGCCAATCTCTAGCTTCCACAAACGTTTCTGACCCTTGAAAAGGTTTTCCACCCATAGCCTTAAATTCCTTGCAGTCTTTGCAAAAGTATCTACGCGAGGAGGAGGAGGAGGAATGGGTGCAACTGGTGGTGGAGGAACATTAGCTGGACCTGCAGCGGCCCTAGCCTCTAATAACCTCCTATACCATCCTGGTATCGTTACACCATCCGGAAGGTTAAGATCTTCAGCCATGCTGAAACGAAAAAGGAAAGATTCAAAATGAAGAATTCGAAAGATAAAGATATATGGCTATTGGGGATTATGTTTTTCATAAAAACTTTCCTCTTTAAATTACTCATTAAGACATGTTTTTGAAAACACTTCTTCCAAAAATACTTTAGAAAAATAGTTTTTCTAAAAAAATTATCTGTTCTGGTAACCTTAAGCTCTGATACCACGTGTAACACCCCACATCCATTAATGTCACTCACAAAGGGAATGCATTAACTTCCATGGAGGTTTTAAGTGAATATAGAATAGAAAATTACAACAAGACAGAAAATAAGTAGTACTTGGAAATCTAAAAATTCATGTTATTGCAGCGGAAATTAAACATGTTTGTTACATCATAAAACAATAAATCAGAGTCAAGTACAATATCCATCTTCATAAAACAAAATACATAACCCCATTACACAAATAGCCATTAAAGAAGATAACAAGCTGGACTTTACTTCAAAGGTCCAAGCTTTCCAAAGAGAGATGAAGCAATCCAATCAAACTCCACTAGAGCTGGGCCCAACCTGAGGACCTGGAGGGGAAAAAAGGATAGAAATGGAGGGGTTAACATAAAGTCTGGCGAATATGATAATTCTAACAATACTACTAACAAAATAACTAGACTAAGGCATAAGCTGGAAGACAAGTAAATGTCTATGAACTATTAGGTATGGAATGAGCAGATAAAGGTAACGTTAAAGATACGTTAAAGGCACACCTAATTACTAACGAATAATTACTACACTGCACCGCACATTACTAAACTGCACCGCACCAGTCACCCTAAAGGTTGATTCCACTTGCTTCACACAGAAACTATATAAATAGCCTTGCGTAACCCTAGCTGACTACATAGGTACCATCTGCCCCTATCTCCACTAGGTGTACCCCACTACCCACTTTCGATCGGTTCCCTACTCGTAGATACCTGTGCTGGCCCCACAGTGGGGTGTATCACTCCCCTAAAGTGGCAACCCGATACAACTTGAGAATGCACGGCTTATACCTACACGATGCAACAACGTCTTACCTACCAGCCTGGGTCCACACACGCATATGAAACCCGTTGGACATGCGTTGCCACCGCTACCCCGTTTTGGCCTCTTATAGTCAAGCCCAGTATGCGTGTCCCGTCCTCAACATGGGTCGAGCCCACAAAGATATGTTTGGGATACTGGTTGAAATGGGCCTCCACAAGCTACCCACCTAAGCTTTTCACCACTAGTATATCCCACTTAACCCTCTTAGTCATGTTCAGTTACATGTGTGTTTGGTTAAGTCTTACTAATCGTATTTCACATGCCACTAAGGGCACCCACTAGACTCCTCATGCCACCCAAGGCACTTACTTAACCCCCATGTCCCCTTACATGTTTATCTGGTTAAGTATTTCTTAATTCATTCAGGCCATAACCTCATAAAGACCTCTTACATTAAACTGGCATTTATGGCAGCTGGATTTGCCGGGCGGGCCCGGGCAGTCTTACACCATAAAAGAGTCTAACCTCGTGTCTTTACAACTGTTGTGATTTAGTTTAGGCCTAGGACCTCTCACATTGGGCTGATCTTTGTGACCACTGGATTTGCCGAGCGGGTCCGGGCAGGTTTACGTCACAAACGAGTCCAACCTCGTGTCCTAAGCATTGATTATCACTTATAATCTTTTACCCCAGTTTTAATAATTCCCTATCCAAATTATTAATTAAGTCCACTTTTATTGATGTCCATAATTGACTCAATTATGGTCATCCACTCATGGCATGCAAAATCATATCAATTACACCCCCAACTTCTTATAATTAAATCCTTAATATTATCCCTACCCCACGTTTATACGTTCGCTTATTCAACGCATAATATACGCTAGACTTGGATAGTCTAACACATAGCACAAAGATAAATTATCACAACATATAGACAAATAAAGTAAATCTAATCACAATAGGGGTGAACTTGCATAAACTACACATGTTAAGGATCTAAAGGCCTCAACTTGTTAAATGTCACAATTTACAGGATACGATCATAACCCAAATTTATGGATAAACTTGCATATGGGGTTTTAGACAACATAATGATGGTATGAACCGGCATGGAATTTCACATATGTCATATCATAATTCTGGATGTCATGGCATATGTTCATAACTTTTACTAATCAACATAAACTTGCATACATTGTTTGTCATATAGATCAACATAACCCAAACAAGATGATTTTATTAACATGAACTAACTAGTATAGATAATAACATCATGACTTTATAACATGTATGATTCATCTCAATTTAGCATAGAAAACTACAACTTATACAATATCATCATAGCATGATTTACAACATATAGGATATCATCATCACATAGCATAGGATTTATGACATACATGATAGCATAGGCTTTACAACGACATATGTGATAATCCACATCATTTATTTATAATCCATTCATGACTTAATCGAATTAGTTTAACAATAATCTTGTTAAGATCATCATACTCACAATTTAGAGAAGAAAGAGAGTCTGGATTTGCTTTAGAATTGAGTAGAGTTAGGATTTTGATTAGCTTCTTCCTTCTTAGTTGGCGTCGGCTCCACTGAGTTCCATGGCGACGGTATGACGGTAGCTATTCTATTTTTCATATGAATTAGGGTGAGAGACTGCCTAGGTATTTATAGAGTTTAGGGTTTATTTAGACCATCAGATCAACTCAGAACTAAACTGAACCGTTTAATTTGCCAACTCAGCCCTAAAGACACATCAGCAGCTCAAAATTGGGCTTAGTAAGAACCCTAGCCGACTGACCAATTCGACACTATAGTCGACCTTGGGGGGGGGGGGTAGGTCGACACTAGTGTCGACCCCCCAATCGACCTGCCTGGGCGGGAATTTTCCCGCCCAGCCCGCTTCTGCACTTTCAGTTTTAATTTTAAATTTTCCTACGAGCTGTTTTGAATTTTCTGAAATTTCCGATGGCCATAACTTCTTCATAAGAAGTCCAATTCACGCAAACTCGGACTCTCTTACAACCAGAATTCCGAGACGAACATAATGGCACAACCCGTTTCCCACAATTCTCACGTCTGAGATTAGTTATTCTTTAATTTGTGAATATTAATATTTACCGAATTACGGGGTGTTACAATCAATGCATGTGTAACGACACGGATTTCGCCCGACCCGATCGATCGCTAAATCGACCAAGACCATTCAAAACCCGAATACGTTAACTCTTGGAATACAACACATTAGAACAAATAACAGACGACTTTTATTACGTCATAATAATGTTACATCAGAGTATAGAATATCAGAGTACAGAATATCAGAGTACATCGATAATTAATAATTAATAATACAACGAAAGATTAAATTACAATAAATGTAATACACTGCAGCAGAACAAATAAACTAATGCAGCGGAAGACTACTAATGCTCTGGACACATCTTTAAGCTTCGATCCAGAATCCTGCTCAATATATCTGCAAAACAAGCTACTCGACTGCCTGTGTGGAAAAAAGGGCACCCGAGTTTGCAAAGTGAAACAAACTACGGGTCGGTCATGGGACTGGTACGAGAAATCTTTACTTAACTAGTAATAGGGCTAATCATAGGACCACGCCACTAACGCGGAACGGGTTTACTCCATTGGATTGCCAGTGCATGTAATAAGGTAAATCGTTAAACAACGCAATGTTTTTTAGAAAAATGAAACCATTATAAGACTCAGGTCCCATCATACAATGCAACGCAAGCCAGAGGATAGAGATTTACCTTATAGTGGTCAAAAATGCTTGATACGATAAAAATGGATTTAATATTATTATTAGTGTATATATGTTTTAAAAACATTTTCAATCATAATGTATTAATCATAGACGGCATAGCTACCATATACTATGTCGTCATACTAGTTCTACAATCAAAACCACATGATGTCGTATTTGGAAGTTGGGTTTCCATCAAGAGTCAACGCTAGGAACATTCTCCTTACTGATTCGAGACACTCTAGCAATGTCTCAGGATCACACCTACGGGCAACCCTTGGATACAGCAGGGCCGGTCCGCAAATAACGTTAGTGTATTGGCAATTCCTGAACACACGTTTCCCGGTCCTATTGAACATATAATACGACCATTGGCGACCGATAAATCCGAGGCCTCGAAATCCATCGTCCACATAAGTAAATGTCAGGGAGTGTAAAACCCTGATACCACTTCTAGCTAGAAAGAAACGTGCGCACTCCCTGCGTTCCCTTGCTCCGTTTCTGAGTCTTACCGGGGTGCGAGGCTCGCGAGGTCACGCTATACACAAAGCTAAGCCGAAATAGGCTATGCTTTGATCATCAACCACAAGGCTCTGCTTTTCAACAAAATCCCTGATCATTTGCATCTTGGCGTGCCACATTAACAATCCACGCCATGCGATCGATAATTACCAATATATAACTTCTGAGCTCGTACGTCTCAGAGAAGGGTTTAAGCAAGAGAATAAATTCTCCGCCACCATAGATATATATTAAATAGAAATCAATTTAATTTACATGGAATGAAATTCAATGTCAGACACACATCCATTTATAAGTCCATTCTAGGTCTGAACGAAACCGGAGACACCTTACTCCTCATCCAGTATGTCCAATACGGAAGTGAGGTGCTCGCATATCCGGACAATCAACAAGTACGTCCAGACAAACTACCACTTTAACCCTTTACTGGGAGCTACCCAATGTCAGGCATCGGTAGTCGTCAATTAAATGTGAAGATCGTTGGTCTTCATCCACCGTCTTCAATGTCTTTGACTTTAATCGTCGTAATAATTATTCAAAATGGGTTAAACCGAGTCTTTCCAAATAACTCGTGTATTTTTATAATTATAAATCAAGTGCTATAAAGACACATCCAACGCCTCATTCCAATGCAGAATATTCTTTAAATAAAATATTTGCATTATTAGGGAAAGGTTCCCATCAATTTTATCAAAGATAAATTCCTTTAAAAATTTATTTCTTTAATCTTCTTTTTAAAAACTCCAATTTGATTTTTAATATTAAAATCAATACTTTATGATTATTCAACTTTTAAGGAATTAATCTTGTCCTTAATTGGGTTAAAGAATCAAAGTCATTTAAAAACATTGTTCACGATAAACCCAAAATCATCTTCCATTAAATATGGAATTTTCACAAAAATCAAATCAATATATAATAGGTATAAATTTCTGTATCAGACTAATAATATAAATGGAATAACGGCAAAGCCTTTTAAATTACATATATAGTATCAATCTTCTTTTACAGAAACCTGTCTCGATTATTATCAAACCGAATTCCCGTTTAATTCCAATTTAATATATTAAATTGGAAAACTTGACTTTGGAAAATTCATTTATAAATCTTAATAAAAAGATTCATTAATTCCAAATCATATTTTCACTGTTAATTGGGTTAAAGAACAAATGTCATTTAAAACACAGTTCACGGTAAACCCAATTCACATATCAATTTATTCCAATACTAAATATAATTTGAAACTCTAATACTTAGTTAAAGATTTATTCTTTCATACGGGTTTAGGAACAGTGTTAATTAAGACACCATCCATGACAACCCAAAATCCAATTCCTTTATTTCAATATCTTTTAAAAATATTCATTATTTAAAAGAAATTCTTTGTATTAAAATATTCTTTATATAAAAGATATTCTGAATCGGAAAGCGACTCAATCATTTATCATATAGCTTCGGTTATATGAATTTCGTACATCGTATGTAAATGACAACAAATGATAAATAATCATCAAACCATCCATTCAACATCCAGAGTGAAGTTCACAACTGTGTGAGCATTAAAATGAAATAATAACGCTCATCGCAGCCTGTCAATCTATCGATTGACATACAAATAAATATTGGGACTAGTGTATATCAATTAACATCCTAATACCCGTGTGGGGTTTTCAGCCAACAATAGTTCATATAAACAAATAATTGGTTAATGAATTTAACTAATTTTAATTCTGCTAACATGTTGATGATAGTGAACAAACATGTTATTAATTTCTAATGCCGAATAAAATGTATTTTACTCGTATAATTTCCTTATACATTTCTAATGTCTAATAAAATGTAATTTATTTATATGACATTATTGCGGGTGACAAATGAAAGATAATTTTCATTATACTTTATTTGTATGTAATTATTCTTAAAATTTAAACACATAAAAGAAATAATCTCATTTGTATATGTTTTTCAATGTATAACCTAACACATAAAAATGTTTATTTTAAATTGCATACAAATTCTAATGTATGCATTAACATACAAAGATGTCACTTTAACTCACCTATACATTCTAATGTATGTTTTGACCAATAATATGATTCTTATATTTGAATATAAATTCTAATGTAAGTTTGCAAATAATAATGATTTTTATATTTGCATATAAATTCTATTGTATGTTATGCAAATAAAAATGATTATTATATTTGCATATAAATTCTATTTCAACAAAATGTATAAGAAGTGATACATCCATTTTGCTGACAATTCTATTTTACCAAAATGAATATTTTTGTTGTACCACAAACCTATTTAACAAACAGGAAAATCGGTTGAAGGAAATACTTGTCCCGTTTTTTAGTTTATAGGACGCACTAATTATTTTTATAAAAGAAGGACGCGCATGTTTTGATTTTTGGTTGAAGGAAAATTTTCACAGAAAATTAAATCGTGCGTTTCTTCTTCAATCTCCATCCTAAATCCTGCCGATCAAAAATCATAAACAAATCGATCTTAAATTTAAAATCGTGCGCTACAATATGAAGACGATGCCTTTAATTCCAAATCGGTATGAATTTGTGTTTTTTCTATTGTCAAATTTGGAGAAGACTTCAATCTGAAGACGTCGGTTGTAGGTTAAGCTCGTTACAAATTTGATCGATCGATCTTGAATCAATCAAGCGACTACTTTGCAGGTCAATGACAACTTGAGCGATGATGTTGATGGCTGATTTCAGATGAACAACGGCGGTGGACATGAGCTATTTTACCCTGATATGCTATTTGTGTATAGCATTTTCTGTTTTTTTAATAATAACTGATATTACCTTTGTGAATCAACAAGCTTGCTATCGTTTGTGAATGTTCCACCTGTCTTAGCATAGACTCTTCTTTATTTGAAGTTAATCGTGAAATTTGTGAATGTTGGTCGCATCAAGGTATGATTATCATCTTAAATATGGTTTTTAAATTTTATTGTTATTTGTATTCAAATGGTATGTTTAGCTCTCATTTTCTATTTATATTATCATTTAACAGCAGTGGATTGGAGTTGTTTTACCCGGATATGCTATGTATGTATAGCATTTTCTGTTTTGTTAATAATAACTGTACACATTGGTTTTGCAGTGATGGTATTACCTCTGTGAATTAACAAGCCTGCTAGTTATTTTTGAGTATAATGATAATTCATATTCCACCTTTCATATCATGAACTCTTCTTTAATTGAAGTTAAGCATGAAATTTGTGAATGTTGGTCGTATTAAGGTATGATTATCATCTTAAATATGGTTTTTAATTTTTATTGTTATTTGTTGTTTAACTATCATTTTCTGTTTATATTGTCATTTAACGATGGTGGATTGGAGGTATTTTACCCTGCTATGCTATGTGGGTATAACATTTTCTGTTTTGTTAATAATAAATGTACACATTTGTTTTGCAATGATCATATTACCTCTGTGAATCAACAAGCTTGCTAGTTGTTTTTGAGTATAATGATAATTCATATTCCACCTGTCCTAGCATGGACTCTTCTTTATATGAAGTTAAGCATGAAATTTGTGAATGTTGGTCGCATCAAGGTATGATTATTATATTAAATATGGTTTTTAAAATTTATTGTCATTTGTATTCAAATGGTATGTTTAACTTTCATTTTCTGTTTATATTGTCATTTAGTTTGACAGTGGTTTATTTCTTTTAGTCTGATGATTGTATAATTATTGCTGCATAATGGTAGTTGTATATATCATTTCATACAGTAAAATTATGGAGCAAATTTGCCAGAAGGAGGGAGAAATGTGCGTTATGGAAAATAGTTCTTTGTCATATCATGGAGGACCATTTATCAAAATTAGTTGATGGTTTTGGTTGGGATGTTTTCAAGTCATAAGAGTTTATTTTTGAAGTTAAGTCGTGGAAGTCGCAAGTTGTTGATCTTCAAAATCATTCATGTAGTTGTAATCAATGGAAAATTGCCGGTTTTCCATGTGCTCTTGCAGTTTAATGTATTATACATTTTGCTATGTAATTCGATTTTTCTTCAATTGTTTAAATACTATGCAAATATCGTCTAATTTTTATTCTACTTGATTTTCTCTGTTGATTATGTTTGTGGTTATATAATCATTTGTTACAGTATAATGCTAGTTGTATATATCGTTTCATTTATATTTTATATTGATTGTATGATGCATGTTGTGTGATTTGTTTCTGTTTGATTTACTCTATTGATTATATTTGTAGTTTTATTATTCTTTATTTGAGTATAATGCTGATTGTATATATCGTTTTAGTTATATGGTTTCATATTTGTATAGTGCATGATTGCATATAGTTGAGAGGTGTGCTAAATGGTTTTTCACATTTGACAATACTTATTATACAGCTATGATATGTATAGACAAATCTGGTTTTGTATTTGCATTTGGTTCGAAGCATTAGTTGTACATGATGCTCCAGCTTAAAAGTATAGAAACTATAATGCATTTCAGCTAGGTGGGCATATGGAATTTTACAACGGCATCAAGGGATAATCAGGATGCACATCTAATATTAAGATATTAAACATCGTTTTTTTAAATATAATGATAGTTGTATATAGCATTTTAGTATAATACAAACTATCAACATCAATCGTCTCAATTTTCATTCTACTATGATAGTTGAATATAACATTTTTTCCCTTTCATAATTTGCATACCATGTTGTGTACAGATTTTACTTACCACAACCGAAGCTTGTTTGAAGCTGGGAGTTGATGCTTGTGTTGATCTGGCGATTGGTTTATTGTGTACGGATGTCTTTTACATGTCATCAGTACCCGCTCAATTAATCAATCCCCACTAGGTGCAGATTTGTTGTCTAAGTACCCGATTACGTCTTGCGTTCGGATCTCTTTTACGTGTCATAGTTACCCGATTAGGCCTTGCGTTCGGATGGCTTTTACGTGTCACAGGTACCAGCTCGGTTAATCAATCCCCAAAGGGTGCAGATTCATTGCTGAAGTACGCAATTAAATCTTGCGTCCGGACATCATTTACATGTCATAGAAACCCGATTAGGGCTTGCATCTGGATGTCTTTTATGTGTCACCGGTACCCGCTCGGTAATTAATCCCAACTGGGTGCAGATCATTACTGAAGTACCCGTTTAGGCCTTGTGTCCAGACATCTTTTACGTGTCATGGGTACCCGATTAGGCCTTGCATACATAATTCTTTGACGTGTCACCGGTACCCGCTCAGTTAACTAATTCCTACTGGGTGCAGAATCGTTGCTGGAGTACCCGATTAGGCCTTGTGTGCGGAAGTCTTTTACGTGTCATAGGTACCCAATTAGGCCTTGTGTGCGGAAGTTTTTTACATGTCACGGGTACCCGCTCGGTTAACTAATTCCTACTGGGTGCAGAATCGTCGCTGGAATATCTGATTAGGCCTTGCGTGCGGAAGTCTTTTACGTGTCATAGGTACCTAATTAGGCCTTGCGTGTGGAAGTCTTTTACATGTCATGGTTACCCGCTCGGTTAACTAATTCCTACTGATTGTAGAATCATCGATGGAGTACCCGATTAGGCCTTGCGTGCGGAAGTCTTTTACGTGTCATAGGTACTCGATTAGGCCTTGTGTGCGGAAGTCTTTTACGTGTCACGGGTACTCGCTCGGTTAACTAATTCCTACTAGGTGCAGAATTGTTGCAGCGGTACCCGATTAGACCTTACGTCCGGACGTCTTTTACATGTCATAGGTACCCGATTAGGCCTTTGGTCCGGATGTCTTTTATGTGTCAACGGTACCCGCTCGGTTAACTAATCCATACTGGGTGCAGATTCGTTGCTGGAGTACCTGATTAGGCCTTGTGTGCGGAAGTCTTTTATGTGTCATATGTACCCGATTAGGCCTTGCATGTGGAAGTCTTTTATGTGTCATGGGTACCCGTTGGGTTAACTAATTTCTACTGGGTGCAGAATCATTGATGGAGTATCCGATTAGGCCTTGCGTGCGGAAGTCTTTTACGTGTCATGGGTACCCGGTCAGTTAACTAATTCCTACTGGCTTTAGAATCGTTGTTTGAGTACCCGATTAGGCCTTGCGTGCGGAAGTCTTTTACGTGTCATAGGTACCCGATTAGGTCTTGCGTGCGGAAGTCTTTTACGTGTCATGGGCACCCGCTCGGTTAACTAATTCTACTCGGTGCAGAATCATTGCTGGAGTACCCGATTAGGCTTTACGTGCTGAAGTATTTTACGTATCATAGGTACCCAATTAGGTCATGCGTGCGGAAGTCTTTTACATGTCACGAGTACCTACTCGTTAACTAATTCCTACTGGGTGCAGAATCGTTGCTAGAGTACCCGATTAGGTCTTGCATGCGGAAGTCTTTTACGTGTCATAGGTACCCGATTAGGCCATGCGTGCGGAAGTCTTTTACATGTCACGGTTACCCACTCGATTAACTAATTCTACTGGATATAGAATTGTCGCTGTAGTACCCGATTAGGCCTTGCGTGCGGAAGTCTTTTACGTGTCACGGGTACCTGGTCGGTTAAATAATTCCTATTGGGTGTAGAATCATTGCAGTAGTACCCGATTAGGCCTTGCATGCGAAGTGTTTTACATGTCATAGCTACCCGATTAGGCCTTGCGTGCGAAAGTCTTTTACGTGTCATATGCACCCGATTAGGTCTTGCGTGCGGAAGTCTTTTACGTATTACGGGTACCCCTCGGTTAACTAATTCCTACTGGGTGCAAAATCATTATTGGAGTACCCGATTAGGCCTTGCGTGCGGAAGTCTATTACATGTCATAGGTACTCGATTAGACCTTGCGAGCGGAAGTCTTTTTGTGTCACAAGTACCCGCTCGGTTAACTAATTCCTATTGGGTGTAAAATCGTTGCTGGAGTACCCAATTAGGCCTTGCCTGCGGAAGTCCTTTACGTGTCATTGGTACTCGATTAGGCCTTGCGTGCGGAAGTCTTTTACGTGTCATAGGTACCCGTTCGGTTAACAATTTTCTACTAGGCGTAGAATCGTCGTTGCATTATCCGATTAGGCTTTGCGTGCGAAAGTATTTTATTTGTCTTGGGTACCCGATTAGGCCTTGCGTGCGGAAGTTTTTACGTGTCATGGGTACCCGCTCGGTCAACTAATTCCTACTGGGTGCAGAATCGTTGCTAGAGTACCCAATTAGGCCTTGCGTGCAGAAGTCTTTTACGTGTCATATGTATGTCTATCATTACTCAAACGCTATTTTAAAGTGAACTAACATTATAGAATATGATAAATGATCGATGAATACAGCATTGTGTTTTCCAAGTGAACTAGCATGTACATAATGTGATGAATGATATCTGAACATAACATTACATTTTTAAAGTGGTAAATGATAGTTGAATTTAGAATTTTATTTTTTAAAGTGAAATATGATGTACAATATGCTAAATGATAGTTGAATATAGCATTGTATTTTCAAAATGAGCTGCCATGTATAAAATATAATAAATGATAGTTGAATTTATCATTTGTATTTTTATAGTGAGTTAGCATGTGTAGAGTTTGCGAATATTGTTTGAATGTAGTATTTATTAGTAAAATGAACTAGCATGAATAGAATATAATAAATGATAGTTGAATTTAACCTTGTATTTATTAAAAGGAACTAGAACATCTAAATATGTTAAATGATAGTTGAATATATTATGGTATTTTTAAAGTAAACTAGAATGTATCGAACATAATAAATGATAGTTGATTTCAACATCTTATTTTTAAAGTGAACTAGCATGTATAGAATATGCTAAATGATTGTTGAATGTAGCATTATATTTTTAAAGAGAACTAGCATATATAGCAGTGTGTTTCATAAAGAGAAATAGAATGTGTATATATATATATATATATATATATATATATATATATATATATATACATATATATATATATATGATAAATGATAGTCCCAACTCAAGATCAAGACATGTAGTTAGCCCCAAAATAGTTCTTATAAAGGACATCTTGACCACAGGTGATAAAATCTCATCAAAATCAATGCCCTTTTTCTGGTTGCAACCTTTGATAATCAATCTAGCTTTACGCTTTACTATCTTCTCACCATCTTTCTTGTTTTTAAAAACCCATATGTTTTTCAAGATTTTTTTGCCATTAGGAAGATTCACCAACTTATAATTATAATTCTTCATCAAGGAATCCATCTCTTCTTTCATAGCTTCGAGCCAAAGATTCTTGTCTTCAATAAACAACACTTCTTGGAAACTGTCGGGTTCGCCATCAGTAGTAATTAAGATATAATCTATGCCTGAATATCTTATAGACGGTTTGCGTTCTCTAGCTGACTATGCCCTTGACTGAGCACTTGACCAAGCCCATGACCGAGCCTACGATATATTTGTCTATCATTTTTTCTCGATGTTATATTTGTCTATCACTCTATAACTATTCATCTTGCTTTTATTATGTTTTGTCGATCTTATTTCCTTATGAATTTACAGGTTTTTTGCGTTAATATGTCTGATTTGGTTTCAATCAGTAGAGAAGAACAAGAGTATGTTTTTGGATATGCTGTTATTATTATTTTTAGATTTTCTCGTTGTTTAATATTTACTCATGAAAATAGCTATTATTTTTTCTGTAATATAATGCTATATTAATCTAGCATTTTCATACATTTGTCAATGGCTCGGTCATTCGCTATAATGCTAGGTTAACCTGGCATTTTCATACAATAGTCAAGGGCTTGGTCATGCCTTGTAATGCTAGGTTAACCGAGCATTTTCCATATACCGTTGAAGGGCTCTGTCATGCGCCATAATGCTAGGTTAAACTAGCATTTTCATACATTGTTCAAGGGCTCAATCATTCAGTGTAATGCTAGGTTAACCTGCCATTTTCATATACTTGTTAAGGGCTCGGTAATGCCCTATAATGCTAGGCTAACCTAGCATTTTCATACAATTTTCAAGGGCTCGATCATTCTCTATAATGCTAGATTAACCTGGCATTTTCATATACTGGTTAAGGGCTCAGTCGTGCCCTCTAATGCTAGGTTAACCTAGCATTTTCATACAATTTTCAAGGGCTCGGTCATTCGCTATAGTGCTAGGTCAACCTGACATTTCCATATACTGGTTAAGGGCTCCGTCATGCCCTATAATGCTAGGTTAACCTAGCATTTTCATACAATTTTCAAGGGTTCAGTCGGCATTTTCATATACTGGTTAAGGGTTCAGTCATGCTCTATAATGCTAGGTTAACCAAGCGTTTTCATACGATTTTCAAGGGCTCGGTCATTCGCTATAGTGCTAGGTTAACCTGGCATTTCCGGACACTGTTCTAAGGTTCATTCATGTGCTATAATGCTAGGTTAACCTAGCATTTTCATACAATATTCAAGGGTTCGGTCATTTGTTACAATGCTAGGTTAACCTGGCATTTTTGTAGACTAAATACAAACGGATGCTAAAATAATGCTATAAATACAAATCAATACATTAAATACAGATCAATGCTATAACGCTAAATTTAACTAGAATATTCTGCACTTAATTAACCTAACATATTCTGCACTAAATACAGATGGATTCTAAATTAATGTTATGTACGTCTATCATTACTCAAATGCTATATTAGAGTGACTAACATTATAAAATATGATAAATGAATGTAGCGTTATGTTTTCAAAGTGAACTAGCATGTATATAATATGATGAATGATATCTGAATATAGCATTACATTTTTGAAGTGGTAAATGATAGTTGAATTTAGAATTGTATTTTTTGAAGTGAAATAAGATGTACAATATGCTAAATGATAGTTGAATATAGCATTGTATTTTTAATGTGAGCTACCATGTATGAAATTTAATAAATTATAGTTGAATTTATCATTTGTATTTTTATAGTGAGTTAGCATGTGTAGAGTTTGCAAAATATTGTTTGAATGTAGTATTTATTAGTAAAATGAACTAGCATGAATAGAATAGAATAAATGATAGTTGAATTTAGCATTGTATCTTTTAAAAGGAAGTAGAATGTTTAAATATGCTAAATGATAGTTAATATAACATTGTATTTTAAAGTAAACTAGAATGTACACAGCATAATAAATGATAGTTGATTTCAACATCGTATTTTTAAAGTGAACTAGCATGTATAGAATATGCTAAATGATAGCTGAATATAGCATTATTCTTACTCAGCAGAAGCAAATTGAAATTTAAAAGAAGACCTGCTCAAGACTACGAAACAGAGCATATGTTGAAATGATTAGTATCGTCATTCCAATCTGTATATACCACATATGAGAGAAAAAGAATTGGGATTTTTAGAAGAAAATATGAGTAGATGGAGAATTGCTTCGAATTGACTGAATTCAGACAACTGCAGCAGCTTCGGGCGTCGGCAGTGGCGACAGCTTCAGGCGACGACAGCGGCATCTTCAGGCATCGGCGCAACAGCTTCAAGCGACGGCGGCAGCATTAGTTTTGGAGGAATTCGAAAGGATGTTGGTGGAAGAAGGTGAAATCGCGATGAGAAGAAGGCGAACACAAAGGCGACGGCTTGGAGCGGCGGCGGCAGCTGCGGATTGAATGGCGGTGACTCGGCTGGTGATAATCGTGGCTGGCGGCGGCTGTTGATAATCGAGGATGGAGGAAATAAAAGAAGAAGATGACGACTGTCCTTCCGCTTAATTTCGTAAAGTTGCATCAGAATTTTTGAAGTTTATTATATGTTTGTCCTTAAAACTAATTAACTCTTTAACAAAATACTATTTGTGTCTAACTCTTTTATTTAACAAAAATATAATTTTTGTTTTAATTCAAATCTAATTAACAAAAATGTATTTTTTGTCTTCAACAATCATATTTAACAAAATGTAAATTTTGGTTTCGACTAGTCTATTTTGACAAAAATGAATATATTGGTTCAACTGATCTATTTGGCCAAAAATGTTCATTTTGACAAAAATGTGTACTTTGATTCAACTAACCTATCTTGACAAAAGTGTATATTTTGACCAAAATGTATGGTTTGATTCCACTGATCTATTTTGACAAAAATGAATATTTTGACAAAATTTATATTTTGATTTAACTAATCTTTTTCAACAAAACAACAAAAATAATGACTTTGCTTTGTTGACAAATCTTAATCAACAAAACAAATAAAAGTGATGTGTTTGTTTTGCTAAATCTAATACAATAAAAATGATAATGTTTATTCTGCTAAATCTAATACAACAAAAATGATAATGTTTGTTTTGCTAAATTTAATACAATAAAAATGATAATGTTTTTTTTTTCTAAATTTTTAAGCAAAGGTGATTACTTTTGTTATTTTTATCTTTTTATTCTAAACTTCTTATTCTAATCTTTTTGACACAAATGATAACTGTTATTTCAATTTACATGTTTTGACAAAAATATATATTTTATTTCAATAATCATGTTTTGATAAAGATGTTATTTTTATTTCAACTAACATGTTTAACAAGAATGACTATTTTTATTTCATAAAAGATGACAACAAAACGGTACTTTTAAATCTTCTATTTTTATTGCATATAAAATGACAATAAAAAATGCAAATTCTAAAATCTTTTCTTTTCATTACAAGTAAAGTGACACTAAAAATGTTATTTTAAAATCTATTCTTTTTATTGTAACTAAATTGACAAAATAAAATGTTACTTTAAATCCATTCTTTTTATTGTATATAAAATGAAAATAAAAATGTTACCCTTTTTAATCTGCACTTTTTATGGTATATAAAATGACAACACAAATGTTACTTTTAAATCTCAACTCTATTTCATTATAACTATTAATAAAAATGAAAATATTTTATTTCCATTCTAATCTTTGTTACTAATTGACAATAAAAATATGATATTTTATAACTATTCTTTTTATTTTTTATTGCAAACAATAGTATATAAAAAAATGTAATCTTTTAATCTGACTCTTTTAATGAAACAAATATTACATATAAATGTAATAATTTAATGTTTAATTTATTTTATTGAAATAAACTATCAATAAAAATGTAATCTTTAATGTCCAATCCTTTTTATTGAAACAATCGATCAATAAAAATGTAATCTTGAATGTTTAATCTTTTTATTGAAACAAATGATCAATAAAAATGTAATCTTGAACGTTTAATCTTTTTATTTTTCATCGTAGGTTCAGATGTTACAAACATACGCATCACAATCATCACAATCAATAAACAACAGTTCCAATATCATACAACGCAGATCTGAAATAAGTTAACATACATATATGTAATTTAAATAATGAGAAATAATTAATAATTTATTTATTTTAAATATAGAAATCTCACTGAGCTTTTAATTCAGATCTGAAATTTCCTGAATCTCCAAAGTGTTTCGTTTCAGATCCGGTCCGCTCCATCGTCTAGATCTCGATTTTTCGATTCCAACGCATTTCGTTTCACACGATTCTGATTTAAAATGGAGGAGTTATGCTATTTTAAACTATTTAAACAATTAAATATATAATCAACATAATTAGATAATTAACATTTACTTGATCCTGTGCTTAATCATCTTCCTTTCGTTTGCAATACTGGAACATTACGAACCCAACATCGTGACTCCTAGTCACCAGCGCGAGCACCAGAAGTCCACCAGAAGCCGATCCAGTGTCACGAGGTCGAAGCCCTTCGAGCGAGCCACCACCATCTCCTCCTACGAGCAGCTCGTGCACCCTGGTCTCGATCAGTGTGCGAGCGTGGCCCCTTTGTGGCTCGAGATCTCGAAACCCGTGCAGTATAATCCCATCATAACCGTTGGATAGCTAGAGCTTGAGAGTCTCTTCGATATTCATGTAGAAAATCTCATGACTTAATTTATGGATTGGAAAATTTCATTTATTTTGTATTGAATGCCCGTGGCCATTGGTGATGAAAGTGGCGGCTACCGTGAAATAAAGGATTAGGGATTTCTATTATTTATAATAAAATATTAATAAATGTTTTAATTTTACAAGTAAATCTGTTAGTTCTAACCAATTCCAATTTTAACCCAACGAAAGTTGTTCCCAGGCAAATACCCACGTTTCGGATGCAATGGGCTAGGTCCTGTCAGCCTAAACAAACGTCTTTAGCCTATTTTATTTAAATCATTTATTTAATTATTTCAATCTTACATTTAAATTCACCGGGGCCACATACGACCTCTAAAAATTCCAGAAAAATTATTTGGAGTTATGTTTTGACGATACGGTTCTAACAAGACTAAATTCGTCGAATTCTGAGACCGTTTGAAAAATGGCTGTTTTCTGGTCGATCCGATTTGACCGAAACTAACAAAACACGTTTTATTTTGCCACGCTCACATATTAATTCTCAAAATTATGAAAATTGGAATCTAGCAATAATTTGACATTCCGGTTCCAACAAAAGTAGTTTCATGAAAACGGAGGTCGTTTGAAAAATGGCTATTTTTAATATTAAAAAAAAAATATAAATTCTATAGCGACTATCCTGAATTTTAAATTGGGCATAACTTTTGATTCCCGCTATGAAATTTCGAATTTTCGGATTCGTTGGAACGATATTCTTAAATAGATTTAAATATTTTTGGTTTCACCAAAATCCGATTTAATTTGCATCCTGTACAGTCAGTCAAAGTTCAAATTCAAATTTTCAAACTATCGCGCTATTTCAAAGTCCTTTTATAATTAAATAAAATTTATTCGTTCTAACTTCGATTAAAATAAATTTTCATTCGTTATTAATTAAAATAAATCATTTTAACTATTTAAAATCCATTAAAATTTCTAAAATAAAATTTTTAAATTGGTTCAGAATTTGTGGGTTGTTACAATCTCCCCCACTTAAAATCTTTTCGTCCTCGAAAAGGAATAGAGCTGAAAGTTGTTTTATTAACCTATTCAATTTCATTCTTTTAATTGGTTTCAATAATTTTATTATTTGATTAACTTTTCAAATATATATAACTTTTAAATATTCAAAAATCATATTTTCTAAGGTCGGATTATATATATAATCACAGATATGCTAATTAGAAACTTATCACTCTGAACTCATTCTAGGGCATTACTAACCCCATCTCTAATAAGTTTTCTCATTCTACGATAAAACTGATCCTATCTCTAATGAGTATTCTTATTGGATATTACTAATCCAATCTCCGATGAGCCTTATGTTCAGTTTTAATGAGTTGTACCCCAAAGATTTGAGCTAACCGGAGTTCTGATACCAACTGTAATGATACGGATTTCGCCCGACCCGATCGATCGCTAAATCGACCAAGACCGTTCAAAACCCGAATACGTTAACTCTCTGGGAATACAATACATTAGAACAAATAACAGAAGACTTTTATAACATAATAATAATGTTACATCAGAGTACAGAATATCAGAGTACATCGATAATTAATAATACAACAGAAGATTAAATTACAATAAATATAATACACTGCAGTGGAACAAATAAACTAATGTAGCGGAAGACTACTAATGCTCTGGACACAGCTTTAAGCTTCGATCCAGAATCCTGCTCAATATATCTGCAAAACAAGCTACTCAACTGCCCATGTGGAAAAGAGGGCACCCGAGTTTGCAAAGTGAAACAAACTACGGGTCAGTCATGGGTCTGGTATGAGAAATCTTTACTTAACTTAACAAGTAGTAGGGCCAATCACAGGACCACGTTGCTAACGCGGAACGGGTTTACTCCATTGGATTGCCAGTGCTTGTAATAAGGTAAATCGTTAAACAACGCAATGCTGTTTAGAAAAATGAAACCATTATAAGACTCAGGTCCCATCACACATTGCAATGCAAGCCGGAGGATAGAGTTTTACCTTATAATGGTAAAAAATGCTTGATACGATAAAAACGGATTTGATATTACTACTAGTGTACATATGTTTTAAAAACATTTTCAATCATAATTTATTAATCATAGACGGCATAGCTACCATATACTATATCGCCATACTAGTTCTACAATCAAAACTGCATGATGTCGTATTTGGAAGTTGGGTTTCCATCAAGAGTCAAGGCTAGGAATGATCTCCTTACAGATTCGAGACACTCTAGCAATGTCTCAGGATCACACCTACGGGCAGCCCATGGATACAGCAGGGCCGGTCCACAAATAACGTTAGTGGATTGGTAATTCCTGAACACACGTTTCCCGATCCTATTGAACCTATAATACGGCAATTGGCGACCGATAAATCTGAGGCCTCGAAATCCATCATCCACATAAGTAAATGTCAGGGCGTTCAAAACCCTGATACCACTTCTAGCTAGAAAGAAACATGCACACTCCCTACGTTCCCTTGCTCTGTTTCTAACTCTTACTGGGGTGTGAGGCTCGCGAGGTCACGCTATACACAAAGCTTTGCCGAAATAGGCTATGCTTTGATCATCAACCATAAGGCTCTGCTTTTCAACAAAAGCCTTGATCATTTGCATCTTGGCATGCCACATTGACAATCCACGCCATGCGATCGATAACTACCAATATATAACCTCTGAGTTGTACGTCTCAGAGAAGGGAGTTAAGCAAGAGAATAAATTCTTCGCCACTACAGATATATATATTAAATAGAAATCAATTTAATTTACATGGAATGAAATTCAATATCAGACACACATCCATTTACATGTCCGTTCTGGGTTTGAACGAAACCGGAGACACCTTATTCCTCGTCTCGTATGCCCAATACGGAAGTGAGGTGCTCGCATATCCGGACAATCAACAAGTACGTTCGGACAAACTACCACTTTAACCCTTTACTGGGAGCTACCCAATGCCAGGCATCAGTAGTCATCCATTCGATGTAAAGATCACCGGTCTTCATCCACCGTCTTCATTGTCTTTGACTTTAATCGTCGTAATAATTATTCAGAATGGATTAAGCCCGGTCTTTCCGAATAACGCGCGTATTTTTATAATTAAAAATCAAGTGCTATAAAGACACATCCAACGCCTCATTCCAATCCAGAATGTTCTTTAAATAAAATACTCGCATTATTAGGGAAAGGTTCCCATCAATTTTGTCAAAGATAAATTCCTTTAAAAATTTATTTCTTTAATCTTCTTTTTAAAAACTCCAATATGATTTTTAATATCAAAAATCATAACTTTATGATTATTCAACTTTTAAGGAATTAATCTTGTCTTTAACTGGGTTAAAGAATCAATGTCATTTAAAAACATTGTTCACGATAAACCCAAAATCATCTTCCATTAAATATGGAATTTTCACAAAAATCAAATCATTATATAATCGGTATAAATTTCCGTATCAGACTAATAATATAAATGGAATAACGGCAAAGCCTTTTAAATTCCATGTATAGTATCAATCTTCTTTTACAGAAACCTATCTCGATTATTATCAAATCGAATTCCCATTTAATTCCAGTTTAATATATTAAATTGGAAAACTTGACTTCGGAAAATTCCTTTTTAAATCTTAATAAAAAGTTCATTAATTCCAAATTATATTTTCACTGTTAATTGGGTTAAAGAACAAATGACGTTTAAAACACAGTTCACGGTAAACCCAATTCACATATCAATTTATTCCAATACTAAATATAATTTGAAACTCTAATAATCTTAGTTAAAGATTTATTCTTTCATACGGGTTTAGGAACAGTGTTATTTAAGACACCATCCACGACAACCCAAAATCCAATTCCTTTATTTCAGTATCTTTTAAAAATATTCTTTATTTAAAAGAAATTCTTTGTTTTAAAATATTCTTTATATAAAAGATATTCTGAATCGGAAAGCGACTCAATCATTTATCATATAGCTTCGGTTATATGAATTTCATACATCGTATGTAAATGACAACAAATGATAAATAATCAACAAACCATCCATTCAACATCCAGAGTGAAGTTCACAACTGTGTGAGCATTAAAATGAAATAATAACATTCATCGTAGCCTGTCAATCTATCGATTGACATACAAATAAATATTGGGACTAGGGTATATCAATTAACATCCTAATACCCGTGTGGGGTTGTGACGAGAAGGGATTTCGCTCGGTCCGAACCAGTCGCTAAACCGATCCAGGCCGTTCGAAACGCCCTATCGTTTGAGAACAGGACAAATCAGAACGCATATAAAAGAACATTTCATTGTATATTACAACAATGCATCAGATTACAAGAATATACAGAGTATAAAAGAATATTACACAGAAATATCAAAGATTTAAATTACATTTAAATACATAGCAGCGGAAAATAATACAATACACAACTAGAAAGAGATATACGGATACAAAGCTTTCCGGATATCGTTCCAGCTGTAAACCAGGATCCTGTGAATATAAATCTGCAAAACCCAAAACTATTAGCTGCCCGTGTCAAAATAAGGGCACCCAGAGTTTAGGTTAAAACAATAAACTCCAGGTCAGTCATGTGACTGGTGTGAGAACTAAAACAGTTATTAATCTTTATTTTAAATCATTAGGTAAATCAAGGGACCACGCCGTATAACACGGAACGGGTTTCCTCCCAAGAATACCAGTGCATAAAACAAACAGCGCAATGCTAAATAAAGAAAAATGAAGCTGTTATAAGACCCAGGTCCCATCACACAATGCAACGCAGTCGAGGATAGGGTTTTCCCTTATAACAGCCAAAGGATGCTTGATACGTTTTAAAACAAATCATTTGATACTATTATAAGTGTATAAAACAACTTCAAATCATAAGTATCAATCATAGGCGGCATAAGCGCCCCATCCCACTATGTCACCATATATAGGTTTACAAATAAAACCGCAAAGTCACGTATTTGGAAATTGGATTTCCGTCTATGAACCGAGGCAAAAGATAGTCCTCAACCGTTTTCGTGACTCTCTAGCCCGAGCCACAGGGTCAGAGCGCATCGACCCTTGGATCGTCAGGGCCGGTCCACCGATGTGGATTAAACTTAAACCCTGAACACTACGTCTCCCCACCCTATGGGGTGTAAGTCTGGTCCGTCAGCCGACCAGAATGCATCGGCCGAAACCGATATAACCGAGGCGCCTCGCAACAGCAACAACCACATAAGTCAAACTCGTCAGGGCGTGTAAAACCACTGACGCCACTTCTAACTAGAAAGAAACGCATGCCCTCCCTGAGGTCCGTCTCCCGTTTTTGGTTCACAACCGGGGTGCGAGGCTCGCGAATTCACGATACACAAAGCTGTGCCACACAGGCTGTGCTTTGATCATCACCACAAGACTTTGCTTTTCAACAGAAGCCTCGATCATTTGCCACCTAGGCATGCCACACAGGCAATTCACTCCATGTGTTTGATATCCATCAATATATAACCCCTGAGCTCGTACGTCTCAGAGAAGGGCGTTAAGCAAGAGAATAAATTCTCCGCCGCCAAACAGATATATATTTAATAGAAATCAATCGCACAGACTAAAATCCAATGTCAGACACACAGTCCATTTACAAGTCCGTTCTGGGGCTGAACGAAACCGGAGGCACCTAGTACCCCGCATATCCATCGATCTCCAAGTACGTCTGGACGATTACCAACTGTTTCCATCTTCTTGGGTGTACAGCCCAATCAAGATCATCAGTTATCACCCAAACGACGTGAAGACTTCCGGTCTTCGACCACCGTCTTCACCTTCGACACCACGTCGAATCAGTTATTCAGAATGGGATAAACCCGGTCTTTCTGAATAACTCGCGTATATATTATAAAAGTGTTACACAAACACAACATACGCCTCATTCCAATTCAGAATATTCTTTTATTCAAATATTCCTATACTTTGGGAAAAGTTCCCATTAATTTTATCCAAGATAAATTCTTTAAATTTATTCTTTAATCTCCTTTGAATACCAATTCAAACTAGTCGGGATTAGCGAACCACACCGAAGTAATCATTTATTTTATTTCCCAATCCCAACCTATTCATCCCATGAAGTAAAACTGGTAGTACTTCATATCTAACACCACAGTGTTATCGGTAATTCAATTACCATTTCACGTTCAAATCTAATTAAAGATTTAATTATCGCCTGGAGTAAAACTGGTGATACTCCATTTTCGATCATCTCCATCTAATTAAAGATTCATTAAAACTCCACTTAGTTTTAATCTTTAACTGGGTTAAAGAATCAGTGTCATTTAAAACACGGTTCACGATAAACCCAAAATCACACTCCATTAATTATCGGGTTAAAGATCAAGTGTTATTTAAAACACTGTTCACGATAAACCCAAAAATCAATACCAATTCAATTCCAATTAAATATCGTTTAATTGGTACACTTCATTAAATCTAAATAAAAGATTTAATCTTTTCACAACTAGGTTCAAGAACAGTGTTAGTAAAGACACCATTCGCGACAAACCCAAATCACATTTGATATTCAATACAAGGCTCTGAATAGAAAATATATCGGCTTATATTCAATATCAAATTCTACGACTAACAAATGTCGTATTGGAAATAACGATATAAATATATATCTTTCAAATTTCCATAACAACATCTGTATAATCACGAATTCCAACATCGAAATATTCCGAAGACAATTTCGATTCAAATCCACTCCAATGCAATCATTGGAAATTTTGGTTATTTTCAAAACCCTTTTCAAATTCAATTTATTTATTTAAAAATAAATAGAATTATAATTCTAGTTCAAAACTAGTTCATTTCGATAAAAATCTATTTTTATCTTTTCAAATATGGAGTTTTTCATCCCAAATCTTCACAAATCATTTCTTATGATTTTACACAAATTATTACTATTTTTAATAATTCTATCAAGGCCCGTACAGTCGATTTCCATCAATGGCCATCGAACTGCACTTATAGCGACCTTTTTCAAATTTTATTTGGACATAATTCCAAATCCAACCGTTAGATTTCTAATTTCTCACATTCGTTAGAAAGCTCTTTTCGATACGAACCCAACGGTTCCGGTTTTAGGAGAATCCGACGGTCGGATCTCCCGTAATGTCCGTTTGAAATAAATGGTCGAAATTCACGAACTGTCGCGGCGCGGCGCGTTCTATTCAGGCCATTATATTATATATAAAATATATATATAATATATATTTCGTCGATTCCTATTCAAAACGAATTATATAAATAGTTTTAAAATCGTTTCAAAACCTATTTCAACTTCCATTTCAATTCAAAGCAAAATTGAATTCTTCCTTATAAATTCGTTTTAAAATTCATTTCTATTCAATTCAAATTTCAATTCAATTTGAATTCATTTCAATTCGCTTTCAATTCAATTTGAATTCGTTTTCACTTCATTTCGAAATCGTTTTCAATTCAATTCATTTCGAAATCGTTTTCAATTCAATTCATTTCGAAATCGTTTTCAATTCAATTCATTTCGAAATCGTTTTCAATTCAATTCATTTCGAAATCGTTTTCAATTCAATTCATTTCGAAATATTTTCAATTCAATTCATTTCGAAATCGTTTTCAATTCAATTCATTTCGAAATCGTTTTCAATTCAATTCATTTCGAAATATTTTCAATTCAATTCATTTCGAATATTCGATTTCAAAATTACTTTTTAATATTCATTTTAAAATATTCGATTTCGAAATCACTTTTCAATATTCATTTTAAAATGAATAAAATCGATATAAATATCGTTCACGTCAAAATGGCGTCAATCTAATCCTCACGGCTTCACATATTTCTATTTTCAAATATTCTATTTCGAATATTTCTATTTCAAATATTTCTATTTCAAATATTTTTTTTTTTCGAAACTGGAATGAGGCCCAATCAATTACCATATAATGTTAATTATATGGATTTTCTACAACACATGTATATATCAACAACGATGAATAATCAACCATCAACCAAAGTGCACTACACTGTATAAGCATCAAATATAGACATTTAACGCTTATAGCAGCTTGTCAATCAATCGATCGACATATTTAATCAATCAGGATGAGTGAACTTCAAATTTCATCCTAACACCCGTGTGGGGTTTCAAACAATCAAACACATATTTTATTTGTGCAGTTAGGCGATGTGTAAAATTTATCGACCCAATCAACGTCATTCAAATAGGTGTACATAAACAAACCGTCTGGTTTGTAAATGAATATTTATTTATTCACATTCACGTTAAAAATTATATTTTTAACGATAACACATTTTATTTCAACATATGAATTTCTATTCAATTCATTTACACAATAAAATGATATTTTTATTTTCTAACATATTTTAGAAAATTTCGGCGGCATAACGGCACGATACTAGAAACGGGACGAGGCCTAGCCTTATCCCCGGTCTAGTGAAGGCCCACGCCATTCACACATCAATCAAATCAATTTCGTTATGCAAACCACAAAATTTGGAGTAAGAGTCTAACCTAGCCTTACTCCTTCGCCTTATAACGGCGCACGTCTAATCCTAACCAATTTATCGATTCGATTTTTCACATCACAAACCACATTCAAACCAATATCGCAATCAATCACCAAACAATCAAACAAACAAGTCCATGGTCTGTGGACGATTGTGTCGGGTGCTACTAAGCACCGTCTGCATCCTAGTATATATATATAACTAGAAAAATAAATTGAAAGGTGAGAAATTCTCACATATAGCTATCCTAGCTCCACGGCACTTCATTGATAGAAATCTTCATTGCTATCGCATCTTCGTCATCTTCGTTGTCCGCTTTCACTACATATGTAAAAATCGAATTTTTACTTCCCTATTCAATATATAAAAATCGAATTTCTACTTCAAAGTTCAATATATAAAAATCGAATTTCTATTTCAAAGTTCAATATATAAAAATCGAATTTCTATTTCAAAGTTCAATATATAAAAATCGAATTTCTATTTCAAAGTTCAATATATAAAAATCGAATTTCTATTTCAAAGTTCAATATATAAAAATCGAATTTTTACTTCGCTGTTATATAGATAAAAATTCTATTTTTATAACGCTATTCTCTATATAAAGATTTCGCCTTTTTATATAAAAAGATTTTAGCTTTTCAAATATAAAGATTGAACTTTTTCTAATTTAAAGATTTCACCTTTATAAAAATAAAGTTTTCTCCTTTCATCACTATAAAAAAAATTCCCTCTTTATTTCAACGTATATAAAATAAAAATCAGATTTTTATTTCGCTACATATACAAAGATTATATTTTTATTACTTTCTATATAAAAGTTATATTTTTATACTATGAAAATCATATATTTTTCTTTCTTGCTACTTCTTAAAGATAAAAATCACACCTTTAAGAATCAGTTCATACAATAAAAATCATATCTTTCATATGCTCTTTACCTTATAAAAATCTTATTTTTTTATAACGCTACATGTATTTTAAAAATCACATTTTTAAAATAAATTATTATATGTAAAAACTGATTTCAAATGAAACTGATTTTAAACTATGAATCTATATTTTTAAAATTGATTTTAAACTATGAATAAAAAAAAACAAAGAGGGCTCACTGTTCTTCTTCCTGGAAGCAAAAGCCAATGCCGATTGCCTTCCATTTAGGGTTCCATCCATGCGCGGATTTCAAGGCGCCGGTGCTACTTTGGAATGGCGGTGGTTGCTGATCGGTGGTGGGTTTGTGGGACTTGGCGGTTTCGAGGAGCGAGACGAAGCAAAAAAAAAAAAAAAAAAAAAAAAGGGGGTTTCCATCCATCGGCGGCGACTGAGAGGGAGGTGGCGGCTCACCTGACGCGGCGGTGCGAGGAGGGGGTGGGCGCGAGGATCGATGGCGAGGGGGAGGTGTTAAAGCGGGATCGATTTGGGGTTTTTTTTTTTTTTTTTCCTTTTTTTTTTCTCCTGTTAGTAATCGAATGAACGGGGGGGGGGGCAAGCGGGAGATAAGGAGGAAAGGGGGGGGGGATTAAAATTTTTTTTTTTATTTATTTAATTATTTAATTTCGCAAATAGGTTGACTTTTACATATGACCTCGAAACGAGGCCCACCGCCTGTCGTCCATAGCGTAATACCCCCATTCCGAACACAATGGGATATGTATCGTAAGCTGATTTGATTGTTATAATCAGTTTCCTTTTGAATTTTCATTTAAATCACTATATTGAATTTTAAACGTACATTTCAAATTACCGGGGTCACATACTGACTAGAAAAATTCTCGGAAAATATTTTCTAGCTTCGTATTGACGATACGGTCCTAACAAAACTAGTTTCGTCGAATTCTGAGACCGTTAGAAAAATGGCCAATTTCCAGTCGATTAAATTCAACAGAAACTGGTCAAACGCGTTTTCCTTTGCCACGCTCACATATTGATTCGAAAAATTATGAAACTTGGAATCTAGCAATAACTTTACATCACGGACCCAACAAAACTGGTTTCGTCGAAATCCGAGGTCGTTTGCAAAATTGCTATTTTTAAGGGCCTTATATATAAAAAAATATATATAAATTCCACAGCGACTATTTCTAATTTTAAACTGGACATATCTTATCATTTCTAAGATGAAATCTCAGTTTCTCAACTTCGTTGCAAAGACATAGTTATACAGATTCAAATATTTCTTGTTTCGTTCAATTCTGACTTATATTGAATTCTGTATATTCATTTGAAATTAGAAATCGAATTCTCGAACTACCGCGCCATTTTCAATTCCTTTTATAATTATATATAATTATTATATATTCTAACGACGACGTATATAATATATACGTTCGAATTATATTCAAAATAAATTTCACGTCGATATTATTTAAAATAATTCATTTTAAATAATCAAAATTCGCTAAAATTGCCAAAATAAAAATTTTAAACTGGCCCAGAATTTGCGGGTTGTTACAATCTCCCCACTTAAAACTTTTCGTCCCCGAAAAGGAACAAAGTCGAAAGTTGTTTAACAATTCAACTCAACTTCCATTGTTTCGATTACGGCTTAAGTTCTTCAACTTTTCAGTTTCTAAGAACTTTTCAAAGATTTCAAAATTTTGGCTAACACCCTAAATTTTTGAAAAATTTCGCCATAACCTCCCCTGCACCGGGAGCATCGGGGAATTTCAAATAGCTTCCCCGGTCCTT
Source organism: Allium sativum (assembly GCA_030737875.1). NCBI lineage: Eukaryota > Viridiplantae > Streptophyta > Magnoliopsida > Asparagales > Amaryllidaceae > Allium > Allium sativum. Next base: position 440,868,486 of record CM060923.1, on the reverse strand, counting down.
CAGATCTCAAAAAGAAAAAGAAAAAGCCAAGCGGCTAGCCAATAGGCTCACAAAATCATCATCACCCAAACAAAACAGGAAATTATGTAGTAAACATGTACCTATTTGTCGGGCAAACAAATTTTATTCTCTGCTCTAGCCTCCTTGCTATGACCTGTTCAATGATATATATGTATATGCAAACGAATGCGACCAATTTTCAATACAGTTCAATATTTGGTTATATTAGGCATAATGGTTCAAAATTATCAAACAAAATAAACAAACAACACAAACATCAATCAATTAGTGAATTAGAGTTTCAAATTCATAATTTTGATACATATACAAAAATCATGTTTTTGATGCCAAACCACAACAATAGGCCCTATCTAATTTTGGTTCTCACACCAGTCAATAGGAAATATATAGAAAGTCCACTTTCGTCATTCGAACATGAATTCTAATGATGGAGCTCCATCATCAAAATCATCTCCGAGCGATTCGAGTGTAATTCTATATCTATCCAGTATATTAAAATTTCGAATACACGCGGATCAGACGTATACGCAAAATCTATATATACTGGATTGTCCACATCAATATAAATAAATAATCAAATACGAATAATTGATTTAAATTTTCAAAACAAAAATTTGCTTTCATTTTTAAAAATATACTCTTCACACTCGTTCTAGGATACTACTGATCCCATCTCTAACGAGTCATTCCCATTGGATATTACTAACCCAATATCTGATGAATTCTTTCGTATAGTTCTAATGTGCCTTGTTCTCTAAGCTTTGTAAACCAAAGCTCTGATACCAAATGTGACGAGAAGGGATTTCGCTCGGTCCGAACCAGTCGCTAAACCGATCCAGGCCGTTCGAAACGCCCTATCGTTTGAGAACAGGACAAATCAGAACGCATATAAAAGAACATTTCATTGTATATTACAACAATGCATCAGATTACAAGAATATACAGAGTATAAAAGAATATTACACAGAAATATCAAAGATTTAAATTACATTTAAATACATAGCAGCGGAAAATAATACAATACACAACTAGAAAGAGATATACGGATACAAAGCTTTCCGGATATCGTTCCAGCTGTAAACCAGGATCCTGTGAATATAAATCTGCAAAACCCAAAACTACTAGCTGCCCGTGTCAAAATAAGGGCACCCAGAGTTTAGGTTAAAACAATAAACTCCAGGTCAGTCATGTGACTGGTGTGAGAACTAAAACAGTTATTAATCTTTATTTTAAATCATTAGGTAAATCAAGGGACCACGCCGTATAACACGGAACGGGTTTCCTCCCAAGAATACCAGTGCATAAAACAAACAGCGCAATGCTAAATAAAGAAAAATGAAGCTGTTATAAGACCCAGGTCCCATCACACAATGCAACGCAGTCGAGGATAGTGTTTTCCCTTATAACAGCCAAAGGATGCTTGATACGTTTTAAAACAAATCATTTGATACTATTATAAGTGTATAAAACAACTTCAAATCATAAGTATCAATCATAGGCGGCATAAGCGCCCCATCCCACTATGTCACCATATATAGGTTTACAAATAAAACCGCAAAGTCACGTATTTGGAAATTGGATTTCCGTCTATGAACCGAGGCAAAAGATAGTCCTCAACCGTTTTCGTGACTCTCTAGCCCGAGCCACAGGGTCAGAGCGCATCGACCCTTGGATCGTCAGGGTCGGTCCACCGATGTGGATTAAACTTAAACCCTGAACACTACGTCTCCCCACCCTATGGGGTGTAAGTCTGGTCCGTCAGCCGACCAGAATGCATCGGCCGAAACCGATATAACCGAGGCGCCTCGCAACAGCAACAACCACATAAGTCAAACTCGTCAGGGCGTGTAAAACCACTGACGCCACTTCTAACTAGAAAGAAACGCATGCCCTCCCTGAGGTCCGTCTCCCGTTTTTGGTTCACAACCGGGGTGCGAGGCTCGCGAATTCACGATACACAAAGCTGTGCCACACAGGCTGTGCTTTGATCATCACCACAAGACTTTGCTTTTCAACAGAAGCCTCGATCATTTGCCACCTAGGCATGCCACACAGGCAATTCACTCCATGTGTTTGATATCCATCAATATATAACCCCTGAGCTCGTACGTCTCAGAGAAGGGCGTTAAGCAAGAGAATAAATTCTCCGCCGCCAAACAGATATATATTTAATAGAAATCAATCGCACAGACTAAAATCCAATGTCAGACACACAGTCCATTTACAAGTCCGTTCTGGGGCTGAACGAAACCGGAGGCACCTAGTACCCCGCATATCCATCGATCTCCAAGTACGTCTGGACGATTACCAACTGTTTCCATCTTCTTGGGTGTACAGCCCAATCAAGATCATCAGTTATCACCCAAACGACGTGAAGACTTCCGGTCTTCGACCACCGTCTTCACCTTCGACACCACGTCGAATCAGTTATTCAGAATGGGATAAACCCGGTCTTTCTGAATAACTCGCGTATATATTATAAAAGTGTTACACAAACACAACATACGCCTCATTCCAATTCAGAATATTCTTTTATTCAAATATTCCTATACTTTGGGAAAAGTTCCCATTAATTTTATCCAAGATAAATTCTTTAAATTTATTCTTTAATCTCCTTTGAATACCAATTCAAACTAGTCGGGATTAGCGAACCACACCGAAGTAATCATTTATTTTATTTCCCAATCCCAACCTATTCATCCCATGAAGTAAAACTGGTAGTACTTCATATCTAACACCACAGTGTTATCGGTAATTCAATTACCATTTCACGTTCAAATCTAATTAAAGATTTAATTATCGCCTGGAGTAAAACTGGTGATACTCCATTTTCGATCATCTCCATCTAATTAAAGATTCATTAAAACTCCACTTAGTTTTAATCTTTAACTGGGTTAAAGAATCAGTGTCATTTAAAACACGGTTCACGATAAACCCAAAATCACACTCCATTAATTATCAGGTTAAAGATCAAGTGTTATTTAAAACACTGTTCACGATAAACCCAAAAATCAATACCAATTCAATTCCAATTAAATATCGTTTAATTGGTACACTTCATTAAATCTAAATAAAAGATTTAATCTTTTCACAACTAGGTTCAAGAACAGTGTTAGTAAAGACACCATTCGCGACAAACCCAAATCACATTTGATATTCAATACAAGGCTCTGAATAGAAAATATATCGGCTTATATTCAATATCAAATTCTACGACTAACAAATGTCGTATTGGAAATAACGATATAAATATATATCTTTCAAATTTCCATAACAACATCTGTATAATCACGAATTCCAACATCGAAATATTCCGAAGACAATTTCGATTCAAATCCACTCCAATGCAATCATTGGAAATTTTGGTTATTTTCAAAACCCTTTTCAAATTCAATTTATTTATTTAAAAATAAATAGAATTATAATTCTAGTTCAAAACTAGTTCATTTCGATAAAAATCTATTTTTATCTTTTCAAATATGGAGTTTTTCATCCCAAATCTTCACAAATCATTTCTTATGATTTTACACAAATTATTACTATTTTTAATAATTCTATCAAGGCCCGTACAGTCGATTTCCATCAATGGCCATCGAACTGCACTTATAGCGACCTTTTTCAAATTTTATTTGGACATAATTCCAAATCCAACCGTTAGATTTCTAATTTCTCACATTCGTTAGAAAGCTCTTTTCGATACGAACCCAACGGTTCCGGTTTTAGGAGAATCCGACGGTCGGATCTCCCGTAATGTCCGTTTGAAATAAATGGTCGAAATTCACGAACTGCCGCGGCGCGTTCTATTCAGGCCATTATATTATATATAAAATATATATAATATATATTTCGTCGATTCCTATTCAAAACGAATTATATAAATAGTTTTAAAATCGTTTCAAAACCTATTTCAACTTCCATTTCAATTCAAAGCAAAATTGAATTCTTCCTTATAAATTCGTTTTAAAATTCATTTCTATTCAATTCAAATTTCAATTCAATTTGAATTCATTTCAATTCGCTTTCAATTCAATTTGAATTCGTTTTCACTTCATTTCAAAATCGTTTTCAATTCAATTCATTTCGAAATCGTTTTCAATTCAATTCATTTCGAAATCGTTTTCAATTCAATTCATTTCGAAATCGTTTTCAATTCAATTCATTTCGAAATCGTTTTCAATTCAATTCATTTCGAAATATTTTCAATTCAATTCATTTCGAAATCGTTTTCAATTCAATTCATTTCGAAATCGTTTTCAATTCAATTCATTTCGAAATATTTTCAATTCAATTCATTTCGAAATATTCGATTTCAAAATTACTTTTTAATATTCATTTTAAAATATTCGATTTCGAAATCACTTTTCAATATTCATTTTAAAATGAATAAAATCGATATAAATATCGTTCACGTCAAAATGGCGTCAATCTAATCCTCACGGCTTCACATATTTCTATTTTCAAATATTCTATTTCGAATATTTCTATTTCAAATATTTCTATTTCAAATATTTTTTTTTTTCGAAACTGGAATGAGGCCCAATCAATTACCATATAATGTTAATTATATGGATTTTCTACAACACATGTATATATCAACAACGATGAATAATCAACCATCAACCAAAGTGCACTACACTGTATAAGCATCAAATATAGACATTTAACGCTTATAGCAGCTTGTCAATCAATCGATCGACATATTTAATCAATCAGGATGAGTGAACTTCAAATTTCATCCTAACACCCGTGTGGGGTTTCAAACAATCAAACACATATTTTATTTGTGCAGTTAGGCGATGTGTAAAATTTATCGACCCAATCAACGTCATTCAAATAGGTGTACATAAACAAACCGTCTGGTTTGTAAATGAATATTTATTTATTCACATTCACGTTAAAAATTATATTTTTAACGATAACACATTTTATTTCAACATATGAATTTCTATTCAATTCATTTACACAATAAAATGATATTTTTATTTTCTAACATATTTTAGAAAATTTCGGCGGCATAACGGCACGATACTAGAAACGGGACGAGGCCTAGCCTTATCCCCGGTCTAGTGAAGGCCCACGCCATTCACACATCAATCAAATCAATTTCGTTATGCAAACCACAAAATTTGGAGTAAGATTCTAACCTAGCCTTACTCCTTCGCCTTATAACGGCGCACGTCTAATCCTAACCAATTTATCGATTCGATTTTTCACATCACAAACCACATTCAAACCAATATCGCAATCAATCACCAAACAATCAAACAAACAAGTCCATGGTCTGTGGACGATTGTGTCGGGTGCTACTAAGCACCGTCTGCATCCTAGTATATATATATATAACTAGAAAAATAAATTGAAAGGTGAGAAATTCTCACATATAGCTATCCTAGCTCCACGGCACTTCATTGATAGAAATCTTCATTGCTATCGCATCTTCGTCATCTTCGTTGTCCGCTTTCACTACATATGTAAAAATCGAATTTTTACTTCCCTATTCCATATATAAAAATCGAATTTTTACTTCAAAGTTCAATATATAAAAATCGAATTTCTATTTCAAAGTTCAATATATAAAAATCGAATTTCTATTTCAAAGTTCAATATATAAAAATCGAATTTCTATTTCAAAGTTCAATATATAAAAATCGAATTTCTATTTCAAAGTTCAATATATAAAAATCGAATTTCTATTTCAAAGTTCAATATATAAAAATCGAATTTCTATTTCAAAGTTCAATATATAAAAATCGAATTTTTACTTCGCTGTTATATAGATAAAAATTCTATTTTTATAACGCTATTCTCTATATAAAGATTTCGCCTTTTTATATAAAAAGATTTTAGCTTTTCAAATATAAAGATTGAACTTTTTCTAATTTAAAGATTTCACCTTTATAAAAATAAAGTTTTCTCCTTTCATCACTATAAAAAAAATTCCCTCTTTATTTCAACGTATATAAAATAAAAATCAGATTTTTATTTCGCTACATATACAAAGATTATATTTTTATTACTTTCTATATAAAAGTTATATTTTTATACTATGAAAATCATATATTTTTCTTTCTTGCTACTTCTTAAAGATAAAAATCACACCTTTAAGAATCAGTTCATACAATAAAAATCATATCTTTCATATGCTCTTTACCTTATAAAAATCTTATTTTTTTTATAACGCTACATGTATTTTAAAAATCACATTTTTAAAATAAATTATTATATGTAAAAACTGATTTCAAATGAAACTGATTTTAAACTATGAATCTATATTTTTAAAATTGATTTTAAACTATGAATAAAAAAAAACAAAGAGGGCTCACTGTTCTTCTTCCTGGAAGCAAAAGCCAATGCCGATTGCCTTCCATTTAGGGTTCCATCCTTGCGCGGATTTCAAGGCGTCGGTGCTACTTTGGAATGGCGGTGGTTGCTGATCGGTGGTGGGTTTGTGGGACTTGGCGGTTTCGAGGAGCGAGACGAAGCAAAAAAAAAAAAAAAAAAAAAAAAAAAAGGGGGGGGTTTCCATCCATCGGCGGCGACTGAGAGGGAGGTGGCGGCTCACCTGACGCGGCGGTGCGAGGAGGGGGTGGGCGCGAGGATCGATGGCGAGGGGGAGGTGTTAAAGCGGGATCGATTTGGGGTTTTTTTTTTCCCTTTTTTTTTCTCCTGTTAGTAATCGAATGAACGGGGGGGGGGGGGGGGGGGCAAGCGGGAGATAAGGAGGAAAGGGGGGGATTAAAATATATTTTTTTTTTATTTAATTATTTAATTTCGTAAATAGGTTGACTTTTACATATGACCTCGAAACGAGGCCCACCGCCTGTCGTCCATAGCGTAATACCCCCATTCCGAACACAATGGGATATGTATCGTAAGCTGATTTGAATGTTATAATCAGTTTCCTTTTGAATTTTCATTTAAATCACTATATTGAATTTTAAACGTACATTTCAAATTACCGGGGTCACATACTGACTAGAAAAATTCTCGGAAAATATTTTCTAGCTTCGTATTGACGATACGGTCCTAACAAAACTAGTTTCGTCGAATTCTGAGACCGTTAGAAAAATGGCCAATTTCCAGTCGATTAAATTCAACAGAAACTGGTCAAACGCGTTTTCCTTTGCCACGCTCACATATTGATTCGAAAAATTATGAAACTTGGAATCTAGCAATAACTTTACATCACGGACCCAACAAAACTGGTTTCGTCGAAATCCGAGGTCGTTTGCAAAATTGCTATTTTTAAGGGCCTTATATATATAAAAATATATATAAATTCCACAGCGACTATTTCTAATTTTAAACTGGACATATCTTATCATTTCTAAGATGAAATCTCAGTTTCTCAACTTCGTTGCAAAGACATAGTTATACAGATTCAAATATTTCTTGTTTCGTTCAATTCTGACTTATATTGAATTCTGTATATTCATTTGAAATTAGAAATCGAATTCTCGAACTACCGCGCCATTTTCAATTCCTTTTATAATTATATATAATTATTATATATTCTAACGACGACGTATATAATATATACGTTCGAATTATATTCAAAATAAATTTCACGTCGATATTATTTAAAATAATTCATTTTAAATAATCAAAATTCGCTAAAATTGCCAAAATAAAAATTTTAAACTGGCCCAGAATTTGCGGGTTGTTACAGGGGTTTTCAGCCAACAATAGTTTATATAAACAAATAATTGGTTAATGAATTAAACCAATTTTAATTCTGCTAACATGTTGATGATAGTGAACAAACATGTTATTAATTTCTAATGCCGAATAAAATGTATTTTACTCGTATAATTTCCTTATATATTTCTAATGTCTAATAAAATGTAATTTATTTATATGACATTATTGCAGATGACAAATAAAAGATAATTTTCATTATACTTTATTTGTATGTAATTATTCTTAACTTTACACATTAAAGAAATAATCTCATTTGTATATGTTTTTCAATGTATAATCTGACACATAAAAATGTTTATTTTAAATTGCATACAAATTCTAATGTATGCATTAACATACAAAGATGTCACTTTAGCTCACCTATACATTCTAATGTATGTTTTGACCAATAATATGATTCTTATATTTGAATATAAATTCTAATGTAAGTTTGCAAATAAAAATGATTTTTATATTTTCATATAAATTCTATTGTATGTTATGAAAATAAAAATGATTATTATATTTGCATATAAATTCTATTTCAACAAAATGTATAAGAAGTGATACATCTATTTTGCTAACAATTCTATTTTACCAAAATGAATATTTTTGTTGTAACACAAACCTATTTAACAAAATACTATTTGTGTTTTACTCTTTTATCTAACAAAAATATAAATTTTGTTTTAATTCAAATCTAATTAACAAAACTATAATTTTTGTCTTCAACAATCATATTTAACAAAATGTATTTTTTGGTTTCAACTAGTCTATTTTGACAAAAATGAATATATTGGTTCAACTGATCTATTTGGCCAGAAATGTTCATTTTGACAAAAATGTGTACTTTGATTCAACTAACCCATCTTGACAAAAGTGTATATTTTGACCAAAATGTATGGTTTGATTCCACTGAACTATTTTGACAAAAATGAATATTTTGACAAAATGTATATTTTGATTTAACTAATCTTTTTCAACAAAACAACAAAGGTAATGACTTTGTTTTGTTGACAAATCTAATTCAACAAAACAAATAAAAGTGATGAGTTTGTTTCGCTAAATCTAATACAACAAAAATGATAATGTTTATTTTGCTAAATTTAATACAACAAAAATGATAATGTTTGTTTTGCTAAATTATTAAGCAAAGGTGATCACTTTTGTTATTTTAATCTTTTTATTCTAAACTTCTTATTCTAATCTTTTTGATACAAATAACATGTTTTGACGCAAATGATAACTTTTATTTCAATTTACATGTTTTGACAAAAATCTATATTTTATTTCAATAATCATGTTTTGATAAAGATGTTATTTTTATTTCAACTAACATATTTAACAAGAATGACTACTTTTATTTCATATAAGATGACAACAAAATGATGCTTTTAAATCTTCTATTTTTATTGCATATAAAATGTCAATAAAAAATGCAAATTCTAAAATCTATTCTTTTCATTACAAGTAAAGTGATACTAAAAATGTTATTTTAAAATCTATCCTTTTTATTGTAACTAAATTGACAAAATAAAATGTTACTTTAAATCCATTCTTTTTATTGTGTATAAAAAAAAAATGTTACCCTTTTCAATCTACACTTTTTATTGTATATAAAATGACAACAAAAATGTTGCTTTTAAATCTCAACTCTATTTCATTATAACTATTAATAAAAATAAAACTCTTTTATTTCCATTTTAATCTTTGTAACTAATTGACAATATAAATATGATCTTTTATAACTATTCTTTTTATTTTTTATTGCAAACAATAGTACATTAAAAATGTAATCTTTTAATCTGATTCTTTTAATGAAACAAATATTACATAAAAATATAATCTGTAACAACCCGGAAATCCAAGCCAATTTAAAAATTTTATTTTGGCAATTTTGAAGAATTTTGAATATTTAAAATAAATTATTTTAAATAATGACGATGAGAAATTTATTTTGATTAGAATTAGAAGTACATATTTATATAGATTGATGTTAGAATATAAATATTTATTCTAAATTATAAAAGGAATTGAAAATGGCACGGTAGTTTGAAAATTCGATTTCAAATTTCAAATGAATGTGCAGGATTCAAATTAAACCGGATTTTAGCAAAACAAAATATATTTGAATCTATTTGAAAATATCTTTCCAACGAATCCGAAAAATCAAAATTTCATAGCGGGAATAAAAAGTTGTGTCCAGTTGAAAATTCAGAATAGTCGCTATGGAATTCTGGCCCTTTAAAATGGCCATTTTTCAAATGGTCTCAGAATTTGACAAAATTAGTTTTGTTAGGACCATATCGTCAATACGAAACCAGAAATATTTTTTCTGGAATTTTTAGAGTCCGTATGTGGGCCTAGTAGATTAAAATGTACGTTAAAATCAATATTGACCTTTCTATTTATTTATATTTTAATTTTGATGTAAACTAATCGAAACGATCGAATTGGCTCACGATACATATCCCATCGTGTTCGGAATGAGGGTAATTAGCTAGGGACGACAGTCGTTGGGTCTCATTTGGAGTTCGAAATTAAAAGTTATTTTTTGAATTAATTAAATAATTAAAATAAATAGGTATAAAAGGATTTAACCCTAACTCCACAACACAGAAAACCGCGACTCCCTCTATTTCAAAACCCGTCGACCTAGGTCAGTCGCCGCCATTGCCTTAGGACCCCACGCCGCCACCGCACCTCGCCACCTGCATTGCCGGAGCTCCCCTTCGCCGCCGCCACCCACTGACAGTTGCCGACCTCCATCCTCCGCCCCCTTTCCTCCTCACGCCCAAATAGAACGGAAATCACTTAAAGCCGCGCCGCCACCCACATCCACGACCACCGCCTATCAACCCCACCACCCACGGCCACCTACGCCCTATCTAGCCCCACCAGCACCTCCTGTGGCCCCCTCGACGTGAAAATTTATGCCTACGCATCCCTTTCCACCCAAAACCGATGCCATCGCCGCAATGGGGCCCACACCGACCATCAGAGCACTGCCATCAGTAGTGTATATAAAGAAAGGATTTTTATCAATGTATATAAATTATAAAGAAAGGATTTTTATTTATATATAACGAGAATAAAGATTTGATTTTGTCATGAAGTAGTGTATATAAAGATTCAATTTTTATTGTTGAAATATCGAAGTAAAAATATAATTTTTAGCTATGTAGAAATATGATTTTTATATAGTATAGATAATAAAAATATGATTTTTATATAGTATAGATAATAAAAATATGATTTTATATATGAAGTATTGATATAAAAATATAATTTTTATATACATGAAGTGATATCATAAAAATGCGATTTTTATACATGTAGATATGAAATAAAAATGAGATTTTTAATATAAACTGCGTGAAACATATCTCATTAGAAGCACGACGAAGATTTCCAAAATATGAAGAGTCGCGGCGTTTGGTTTAGCTCTCGAGGAGAACTTCTCACTTTAATTCTTGTTTTCTAGTTAAAAATATATACTAGGATGCACACGGTGCTTAGTAGCACCCGACACCCGTTGTCCATAGACCATGGACGACTTGATTGAATTTGTTGTATTGTGAAAATTGATTGTGATGTGGAGTTAATGGAAATATATTCATGTGTTGAAATAAATTATTTATCGTTAAAAATTTAAATTTAACGTGAATATGAATAAATAAAAATTCATTTACAAACCAAATGATTTGTTTATGTACACTGATTTGACTAATATTGATTGGGACGATAAATTTTACACGTCGCCCAACTGCACAAATAAAAATCTGTGTTTGTTGACTGAAACCCCACACCGGTATTGGGATGATATTTGACGTACACTAATCCCGATTGTTTAGTTGTATGTTAATCGATAGGTTGACATACAGTTGTTTAGTGCACTTTGGATGCTGGTTGATTATTTATCCTTTTTATTATATACATGTGTTGTATGGAATCCATATAAATAATATTATATGGTAATTGAGTGGGTCTCATTCCAATTTATAAAAAAAATTATATTCATGTGTTGAATATACAAAATAGTCATGTGTTGACGTTACTCATATGTTGAAAATATTCATGTGTTGAAACTTATCATGTGTTGAATAAAATATTTATACAATAAAATTCACATTTTTATTGTAAGTAAGAATTAATAAATATTCATGTGTTGAATAAAATATATATTCATGTGTTGAAGAAAATATTCATTTGTTGAATAGAATAACGAAGTTATTGAAATATGTAAAGCCGTGTTGATTAGATATGCGCCATTTTAATGCGAACGATATTTATATTGATTATATTCGTTTTTATAATGAATATTGAAAAGGAAGTGATTTCAGAATCTAATATTTTGAAAATATTATCATTTATATATTATTGACATGGAATATTTAATTTTGATTTAAAATCGAATATGAAGTTGAAATTGTTTTGAAAACAAATTTAAAACGATTTATAAAATACGTTTATAATTGAAATCGATGAAGTATAATAAATATATATATTACATATATTAAATGGCCTGAAAAGAACGCGCCACACCGCGGTAGTTCGCGAATTTCGACCATTGACTTCGATTTGACGTTACGGGAGATCCAACTGTCGGATTCACCTGAAACCGGAATCGTTGGGTTCGTATCGAAAAGAGCTTTCCAATGAATATTAGAAATTTGAAATCTAACGGTTGGATTTGGAATTATGTCCAAATCAAATTTGGAAAAGGTCGCTGTAAGTGCAGTTCGACGAACGTTATTGGAAATTGACTGTACGAGCCTTAATAAAATTATTAAAAATATCAATAATTTATGTAAAATCATAATAAATAATATAGAAAGAATTGGGGTGAAAAATCCCATATTTAAAAAGGATAAAAGTATATTTTTATCGAAATGAACTAGTTATGAACTAGAATTATAATCCAATATTTTTGAATAAATAAATTGGATTTGAAGTGGTTTTAAAAATAATCAGAATTTCCAATATACGAATTGGAATGGATTTGAATCGAAATTATCTTCGGAATATTTCGATGTTGGATTTCGTGATTATACATGTATGGTTGTGGAAATTTGAAAGATATATTTATATCATTATTGTAACACCCCGTGTATTCTATAACCGTGAAATTCACAAATTAAGGTATAACTAATTTCAAATCAGAGAATTAAGGGAAACGGGATACGCCATTGCGTTCGTCTCGGAATTCTGCTTGAGATAGAGTCTGAGTTTGCGTAAAACGGATATCGTATGAAGAAGATATGGACGAACGAAGTTGGGCGAAAAACCAGAAAACGGGTCAGAATGCACTGGCGCACTTGGGAAGTGCGCCAGAACAAAAATGAACTGGCACACTTGGGAAGTGCGCCAGTACATTTTTGACCTGGCGCACCTGCCAAGTGCGCCCAGGTCAAAAATGACCTGCTGGTCAGGTCTGGTCAAGTCCTGGCTGGCCAGGTCCGTGTTTGGTCGATTTTCTGAGCCTTGCCTTGTCACTAGGGCTAGGTGTTAGCTCCTGGTTGGTCTCTCCTTCAAACGAACGGCTATTATTGAACCAAGCTTCATCGACGTTCTAAATCAACTCACAAACTCTATAAAAAGGACCTAATTCACACAAACTAAAATGGAGATGAGACCGTCATGTTGCTGAGGAGAGACTAAGTATAGCCGTCAGAAATAGAGAGACAACTAGGAGATAATTCAAAGCTAAAAGCAACGTTAATCAAATCAAAGCAACGCCTACAACAAAGGATAGCATCTCCAAATTCAGAATTCAGATTCCTGAATTGAAGATTCGTCATACGTTGTAAGTAGAGTGCTATTCCGATATGAATTAAATAATTGTGTTGATTTGTGTAAAGAAAGAAATGGAATTGTGGCGACAATAATCTATATTTGTATGTTGCTTTAATGCTAAACGATTTGGGAATATTGTGGTATACGATTGGATATTTGCAAGTACGTGATTTGCGAAATGGAATTGTGGCGATAATAATCTATATTTGTATGTTATTTTGATTCTAAACGATTTGGCAATATTATGGTGTACGATTGGATTCATACAAGTATATGATTTATGTTGACAACCACATATTGTGGAATTTTAATTGGGATTCATGCAAGCATATGATTCATATTGAAAACTACATGTTTGTGGTAGTTATTGACAACACTCATTGGATAATAGTAAGTATATGATTCATGTTTAAAGTAACAACTATATGTTGTAATAGTTTATTTGAGATTCATGCAAGTATATGATTTATTGTTATGCCAACATGATGTATAATTCTATGATCATCTTTAGTGTAATTTGATCCACTTAAGTATTATGATTTATATGAAGGTTATGTTGGAATTGGCATCATAGTTCAAGTATAAAAATCATGATTTTGTGATAGTGACAAAAGCAAGCGTCTTTGTAAGTTTGTATTAATTTTATGAACATGACTAAACTATGTTCGTTATTATGCCCAATTGAAAAACATGTTTTTAGGCTTATGTTGTTATCATCATCATATGATAATATATGTGACACATAAGTTACATTAGAATTACATTCCACTTGCAAGTTACATAGATAGAATAAAAACCACGATTTAAGTTTAGGTATGTTTATGCTATAATTCTATAAATGGGTTAAAAACCATGATTCATATAAGAATTAGGTTGGGATGATTCTAATTGAACCATACTTTTGTATTAGTGACAGAAGTAAGTACCTTTTTGTTAGCATGTAGTGATTATATGAACATGATTAGTTTATATTATGCCTAAATAAAAATATAGGCTTATATTTCTAGTCAAGACCATGTGCCAATAATAATGATATCTAATTTAGTTAAATTCTTAATTTCAAGTTTACATGATTAGTTGAACCAATGATTCATGTTTAAGTATTGTTTATGCCATAATCATGTGAATAGAATAATTCATGTTTAAGTATTGTTTATGCCATAATCATATGAATAAGATAATACATGCTTAGGTATTGTTTATGCCATAATCATATGAATAAATGATTCATGTTTAAGTACTGTTTATGCCATAATCATATGAATAGAGTGATTCATGTTTAAATATTGTCTATGAATTAACCATATGAATAGAATGATTCATGTTTAAGTATTGTTTATGCCATAATCATATGAATAGAATGATTCATGTTTAAGTATTTTCTATGCCATAATTAGATGAATAGAATGATTTATGTTTAAGTATTGTTTATGCTATGATTATATGGATAAAATGGTTCATGTTATGCCATGATTATATGATGTTACAATTGCAAGTTCACATGTGCCTACCTTATGTTAATTGAATCGTTATGTTGCAAGTTCATGCGTTCACACTCCCCTTTCTATGTTACCTTATAAACACCATGTTATAAGCCTCCCCTTATCATATGGCTAAATTGGGTTTAAGTGTTAAACCCAACACACCTTACATTGGAGCGAACGTATAAAACGGGGGTAATGACGTTTGGGCTAAAATATAGAACATATGTGTTGGCATGTTTGACGCATGCCAACAACCTTGAAAAACACTTAAGTGGCATAAATAAATCTTAATCAATAAAGATGAATTTGAATAATGGGCCGAAAATATTTACATATAAAAAGAAAAGAGACAAAATATGTAAATGTAGAAAATACGATGTGTTTAACCCGAGGTTGGATTGAGTTGTGATGTAAACCTGCCCGGAACCGCCCGACTGTCCAGTAGTCACAACAATACCTATCCAATGTGGGTGGTTAAACATGGAGCCCAATAAGGACCCGAGGTTAGACTGAGTTGTGGCGTAAGACTGCCCGGATCCAACCGGCAACAGGCAGCCACAACAATACCTGTCTAATGTGAGAGGTCAAGGCTTTAATAAGACAATTAAGGCTGAGTTTGGATTGATAGGATTAAGTAAACTAAATTAATACTTAATCAGAATGGAACATGCTAAACTAAACAGACTGATTGGGGGTTAGGTTTATAAAACACTTAACCAACTTAGCATGTTGGCTAGAAATAGAAAACCTAGTAGCTTGGGACCCTTTTCGGCAGTAACCCTATAAGGTATCATGATACCCTGAAACTAGGCAGGGTGGGGCACGATTACTGGGCTGACTGTAAGAGGTCAAATCGACGGCGATGGTGCAGCAGTGTAGGTTCTAACGGGGTGCGGGCGTGCACACACTCCGGCGCAAAAAAATAAGGAACTGGGAACCAGTAGCATACATGTGCATTCTAGGATTGTGTCGGGCCGCCACCATGGGACTTGATACACCCCATGGTGGGACCAGCAAAGGTAACTACAACATCGACACATGTAACTATGCGAGTAGGAGCCGATCATCATAAAATGGATCACTTCACCCTGATTATGGGGTGCCCGTTGGGAACTAGTTTATATGGGTACAGAGATTAATATGGGGTACGGTAGTATATTCGACCCTAGACAACTTAACTAAGTTTATGGTGCTTTCCCATTTCTAGTTTATACTTATCATACCCAGTTCTTTATTCATAGACTGAATAGTCCTAGACTTACTCAGGCTTTATGTCTGACTCTACTTTTCTTTCGTCTTCTTTTCTTCCGTTCCCCCCCCCCCAGGTCCACAGGGAGGGAATACCGCAGCTTGACCAGCCTTCATATCCAGCTTGAAGAGAAAGAATGTATTGCTTGGATCTTTTTCGTTTTGGACAATGGCTTTGGACAGCAACTATGAGACTTTTGCAGTTTATTTATGTTTTCTTTATGCTTCTTTAAATAATGTAATCAAGACAGTTATGAAGATGTTATGTTTTTGGAAGTATTGTAAGACAATTATGGTATGGTTGGTGTAACACGTATTTTAATGAAATAAAAGTTGTTGTTTTCCGCTGTTCAAAAATATGTGTTCTTATATCTGTCTTGTATATCTGTGACTTATACTTATAAACCTCCACCAAAATTAGGGCATTCCCTTTGAGAGTGACCCTAACGGAGGTGGGGTGTTTCACTTGGTATCAGAGCATAGGTTTACCAGATAAGATAAAAAGTTTTGAAAATTTATTTTCAAAAAGGAAATTTAAAGAAGCATTTTTAAAAGAAAAATATTATTTTATTTTAAAAAGGCAAAGTCCCCCAAAGCCATAGGTACTATCTCTTATCCTTCGTTTTGAATCTACCCTTTTTCTGTTTCAGCATGTCTGGACACCTTACTCCCCAGCTGCTGATGCTTTCACTCCTCCTCCTCCACATGAACCGGCAAGCGGGAGAGTCCCAGAGTAGGAAGACGAATAATAGTCAAACAAGAAAGGATCGTAACAGTAATAACAAGAAACGGGAAAAAAGGAAATGCAATTTTTGTGGTACGGAAGGGCACATAGCCAAGGATTGTAGAAAGAGGAAAAGAAAGCAAGGAGAATGTTTTCATTGTGGGGAGACTGGACACATCAGCAAAGACTGCCCTGAGAAGACAGACTCTAAGAAGGGCGGGAAAGACAACAAGTCCCAAGAGAAGAGGAAGTGTAAATTCTGTGACAAAGTGGGGCACTTAGTGAAAGATTGCCGGAAAAAGAAGGCCAAGATGAAGGGCGGGTGCTTTTCTTGCGGTGAGATAGGCCACATGGCTAAGGACTGCCCAAAGAAACGAGGACAGGGGCAGAGGGCTGGATCGACTACAGTGGCACAGGTTCATGTGCTAGAAGCGCCACCTCCGCAACAGCGAGGTATAAATACTTCTGTAGAAAGTGTAGTTTATCTTTATGATCACCCTGTTCGCACTTTATTTGATTCCGGCGCATCACACTCCTTTATCTCGTCTGCTTTAGTAGAATCTCTGCACCTAAAAACTAGTATGGTAGAGGACCCCTTAATTGTTTCAAACCCAATTGGGGGCCCAGCTCATTTGTCTATGATCTGTGTGGGATTGAAAATTTCTATTCTAAGCGTAGAGTTTAAATGTAGTGCCTTTGTTTTGGGCCATTGGTTGATTCTAGCGATGAAGTGGTTATCCAGTAAGGGTGACCATCTCGGTTTCGAAAAGAGGGTAGTTAGACTCTTGACTTGCCTCGGTAATACCCTCGAAGTCGCAGGTAACCTTTAGGGTTCTATCATGATTTGTTTCCTAGAATCTCTTGACACATTTATTGGTAATTTGTAATCCGATCGAGTAGTGTTCGCCACTAAGGCAGAAGGTTCATTTCGCTTATGCATGAGTTGTAGAGAATCACCTTAGTAAGTGGACGAGATCCAAGATTCACTAGTGAATTTTGGAGAGCTTGCGTGAAACCATGAGTGAAAAGTCGGGTGTGTACACGACTTGTGCAGGATCTATAATATGGCTATGTGGAATGTATGTGATAACTTAAGCTATTCAATAGTTACACAGGTAAAAAGTCACAAACAAGAAATATATCACTAATAGCTATAAATGCAGTAAAGTAAAGTAAAGTAGAGTAACGACACCAGGATTTTTATACTGGTTCGGACCTCCCGTCCTACGTCCAGTCCCGAAGCTCCTCTTCGGCTTTTCACTAAACAACACCCTCGCTTCACCTGGAGGAACAGGTTCACAACTACTTGATTTACGGGCTACAAGTTTACCCACTTGATTTCACGGGGCACAAGATTACCCACTTGATTTCACGGGCTACAAGCTTACCCACAAGACGATTACAAGAGTTTGACTTCTAATTGTGTTCTTCTTTCAACACTGATTTGTCAACGATTGAGTACACCCTTCCTATAATCTTATCCTCAAATATATATATTGATGTTTACAAAGATTTGGAAGTGGATTATCGAGTTGAATCACAAGTATGTTAAATATGCTTGGAGATTCAAACGATAATTGAATGCTTTTGAGTGCTTTTAGAATGCTAAGAATAATACAATATAGACAAGAGAATGGAGAGAAATTTCGGTGATTTGAATGAATGAAAATCGATGTATTTATAATAATCGAAGAGATGTAATTGTTGGTGAAAAGTTGCTCCTAAAAGAAGTGATTATTCTTGAGAAGAAATGGATGTAACTCTTCAAGAAAGGAGATGACTTTTCACAAAATTTCAAAAAGCTGTTGACCTACAAAAATTTACAGGTCGACATGTTTTTAGCCGTTGCAATTTAAAAACCTGTTGACCTATAAAAAATTATAGGTCGACCTCATTTCGACCGTTATATTTTGAAAACCTGTTGACCTATAAAAAAGTGTAGGTCGACATGTTTTTGATGATATGCATAAAAAAGGTCTTATAAGTAATTTTTGAAAGCCAAAAAGAGGTATGATTATTTGAGGATAGATTTTAACATTTATGACTCTAAATAATCAACTTCTAACCTATGAAGGCATCTCGTCTTCTTTTTGTCGATGTAGAAGCTTCTTCTTGTCATAAATCAAAATAATCCATGAAGCTTTGACTCAACATTCCCCCCCTTTTTGATTGATGACAACTTGGATTAATCCGTTATCTCTCCTTGTATATATGCTCCCCCTGTATATAAGCTCCCCCTGAATTATATATAATCTGCACAACAGTCGTTAGTAATATTTTCTCCCCCTTTGTCATCGACAAAAAGGGTGTCCAGAAGAACTGCATAAGGCTAGCATTATAATAAGTAAATTGTTCTGCATATTACAAACCAAAACAAACACACCAGAAGTACTAGATAGTGGCATAATTACATACATCAGTCATAATTAAGTTTTTGAAGATAAAGTGATAAAAACGTAAAGACTATTGTGATGGCCAGTCCGAATCAGTATCTTCTTCTTCGTCTTTGTCTCCTTCCTCCTCTTGTTCCTCATTGTTTCCGTCATCATCGTCCTTCTCAACATCGTCATGAGCTCCTTCTTCAATATGCGACATTCCACGACCACGATTATGTTGGGTACTTGCTCCAGAACTAGTACCTTCTTCCGATGAGGACCATGTAAAAGTAGGAGGCATAGGACGTTTTCCGGGATCTTGTGCAAGTGTTGCGGAAAATGAGGCACAGGAGATTGCTTCCCAAATTGTTCCGAAGAAAGACTTTAATTTATTGAACCGCTTATCAAGTTTAGTGTCCAAGCGGTCAAGCTTATTATTGGTTCGTTTCAGTCTTGCTTCGAGTAAAAATTGATTACGTGCAATTTGTTCAAGAGTTTCTTTAGTTGAAGAAGTAGATGGTGGAATTGTTACGTCTTCAGGCCTTTGCCTAGGGATTTGTAAAGACGAAGTCTCCGGAGGACCTAGTTCGACATATTGCTCAAAAGGAATAATGGTAAAACACGGATCGGGTAGCTTCATCCTCTTTTTGGACGCTTTATCAATACATTTTGGTATTGAAATTTTGGACGCGGGGGATCTTATTCCACAGTCCATGAGGCAACGCATAATATACTCGTTATAAAACAGATGTGGCCTAGAGCGTTTGTTTACCATTGAAATTTCGTCAAAAATCATCTCAATCCAATTTACCTTGATATTCCCAAAGATAGCGTACAATGCCTTAAAATTTTCTCTGTAAACAACATCAAAATTTCCAGTTCTTGGAAGTAGAGAATGCGTGATACAAAGATGAAGAATTCTAGCCGAGGGTCTCAAATTGACTCCTTTAGTACTTGACTTATGGTCTTCAATGAATAAGTGACTATGTTTATCACGAATATGAATAGGGCAGAAATCAGTAGAGAATTGTATACCATCATTGTGAGATCGTAGAATTTCTGCCATTCTATCTTTAGAAAGAAAAATGTGTTGTCCACATATTACTGACCATAAGCAATCTTCTGAGTTGTGAGGTTTAAATTTCTCTAAGTTGAGATTAGCGTAGAATAGCTTTATCAAAATGTGACTAATCTCAACATTGTTGTGTTCAAAAGAAAGAAGAGATTCAATGCCTGCGCGGTTTGATATCTCTCGAACGTCGTAGTAGACAAAATCAGAGAAATTGATGAAAGATCCATGGTGAATTGTATAGTCTTTCATTTTGTTCCACCTTTTCACTGCTAGTGGATCCATAAGCCATTGTTTGATTTGAGAATCAATGGGTTGGATTGGTGTTTGAGAGGATGAAGTTTTTGATTTCTTTTGCTTAGGAGCCATTTTAGATTTTAGAGAAATTGAAATTCCTTTTGAAGGTAGGATTGATAGAATTAGGAGTAAGAATAAATAAGATTTCAATGAAAGGTTGTGAGGATTTAAAAAGTGAATCGACGTGTCTAACGCAAAAGGAAACAGCAATTCCCGATACCGGTCGACAGGAAAGTTTGGGGCGGTCGACAGGAATTAGTTCTGGAAGAATATATACAACCTTTTGTATGTTGACCGGTCGACAGGTTGTATATGGGGCGGTCGACAGGTAAAGGTTCTGGAAAATTATAAACATATAATTTTATCATGACCGGTCGATAGGGAGTTTATGGGCGGTCGACAGGTAAGAGTTCTGGAAAATTATAAACATATAATTTTATCGTGACCGGTCGACAGGGAGTATGTGGGGCGGTCGACAGGTTAATTCTCTTGTTGAAAAATAAAAAACAAAAGGGCTGTACCGGTCGACAGCATAGAACTGGGCGGTCGACAGGTGCTGAATACTTTTGTTTTTCTGGTTTGTTGAGATGAAATGAACACTATATATAAAAAAATATTTTATTCAAAACAACATGAATTCAAAAACAGATACTTTAAATACAAATTTATTTTCAGAAAATTTAAACGATATAAAAGATTATCTTCTTGGTTCCCAAGGATTCTTTGGTTCCCAAGGATTGTATTTTCCACTTACTCCTTCATTGTTGTTGTAATTCCTATCCCATGAGTTTGGAGTTCGCGAAGATGATGGTATAGGTATTGGCTCACGTACGTTACGCCTGTCAGAGCTGCAGAAAAGAAAGGCTAGTCGTTCGAGATACGTCAAACGTGAAGTCGTCAATTTTTGCTCATAGAACATTTGCTACTGATAATAATGCATTTCGTCGATCTTTTCTTTTGTTCGTGGAGAGCAAAACAAAACTTTCTTGCTTTTCTTAGAAGTTGGTGTGGTTCCTGGTGTTCGAGAAGGTGGATGAAATCCAGGTGGATGTTCTGGTGTTTTCGGAGAGTTGTATTCCGTTGTTTCGGAACTCGTGATTGAAATATGGGAGTTTTCAGCACATTTTTCACAAATGTGTGCCATGAATTTAAAAGGTTAAAGAAGATTTTGAGATAGTGATTGTCTGAGAGCACTCAAAAATGCAAACGTATATATAGAGAAAGAGTTTTCTATTTTTAGAAAAAGAAAAGATGGTTTGTATTTTTAACCGTAGAAAAATTCTCTTTTCTATATAGTAAAAAGAAAAGGAATTGGTTTCCGAAAAAAATGTGAACTCTTGTTATAAATTAAAAATATTAGCCTTCGAGTTCTCTCCTTGAAACCAAGCCTAGCTCTCTACGTAACTTGACAAAACTTGATTCTAGTAGAGGCTTTGTAAATATATCAGCTAGTTGATTGTCTGTGCTTACATATTCTAATTTTATATTTCCTTTCTCAATATTATCTCTAAGAAAATGATGTCGGATGTCAATATGTTTAGTTCTTGAGTGGTTAACCGGATTTTTGGATAAGTTTATCGCACTTGTGTTATCACAATATATAATAGAATTTGACAAGTTCATATTGAAGTCTTTAAGTGTTTGTTGCATATATATAACTTGTGTACATGCTAAAGCTGCTGAGATATACTCTGCCTCACATGTCGAGAGTGAAACACAATTTTGTTTCTTACTAAACCAAGAGACAAGTGATTTTCCAATGAAATGGCACGTACCACTTGTACTCTTTCTATCCGTTCGTGATCCTCCGAAATCAGCATCACTATATGATACTAATTCGAATGCACATTCCTTAGGATAGAAAAGACCGAAATCTTTGGTGTTATTAAGATACCGAATAATTCGTTTTACTGCTCGTAGATGCGATTCCTTAGGATTAGCTTGAAAACGTGCACACAAACAAACACTCATCATAATGTCAGGACGACTAGCTGTTAAATATAGGAGAGAACCTATCATACTACGATACGTCTTTTGGTCTATACTATTTCCACTTTCATCTTTTTCGAGATGACTAGTTGTACTAATCGGAGTTGGTTTTCCGGAAGTATTTTCAAGACCAAATCTTTTAATAAGATTTTCACAATATTTTTCTTGATTCATAAATATACCATTCGGAAGTTGTTTAATTTGAAGACCAAGAAAGTATGATAACTCTCCCATATGTGACATTTCAAATTCATTGGTCATGATATTTGCAAACTCTTTACAAAGTTTCTCATTTGTTGATCCAAAGATTATGTCGTCCACATATATTTGAATAACAAGTATATCTTTGTGCGAATGTTTAATAAATAATGTTTGATCAACCTTTCCTATTTGAAATCCATAATCAATTAGATAACTTCGTAGTCGTTCATACCAAGCACGTGGTGCTTGTTTTAGACCGTACAAAGCCTTCTTAAGCTTGAACACATGATCCGGATGTTTTTCATGTTTAAATAAAGGTGGTTGTTCAACATATACTTTTTCTTTTATAAATC
Source organism: Allium sativum (assembly GCA_030737875.1). NCBI lineage: Eukaryota > Viridiplantae > Streptophyta > Magnoliopsida > Asparagales > Amaryllidaceae > Allium > Allium sativum. Next base: position 440,845,249 of record CM060923.1, on the reverse strand, counting down.
CGTTTAAAAATGCACTCTTGACATCCATCTGATATAATTTAAAGTTATGGTGACAAGCAAATGATAGAAGAATTCTAATTGCTTCTAGTCTAGCGACATGTGCAAAAGTTTCTTCATAATCGATACCCTCTTCTTGATTATATCCTTGTGCTACTAACCGTGCTTTGTTTCGAATTATGTTTCCTTGTTCATCGGCCTTGTTTTTGTAAACCCATTTAGTTCCTATAACTGATTGATCGGTTGGCCTTGGAACAAGTTCCCATACATTATTGCGTTCAAACTGATTTAGTTCTTCTTGCATCGCAAAAATCCAATATTCATCGGTAGCAGCTTCTTTAGGATTCTTAGGTTCGATATTAGTAACAAATGCAAAATGTCCCATTTGGTTAAGTTGACTTCTATTTCTTATTTGAGATGATACTTCTCCAATTATATTTTGAACTGGATGATCTCTTAGAATTCTTGGAGGAGATCTAAATCTTGGTGGAGAAGGTATTACATCAATTTGCGGGTTATCATCAACTATTTCTGAGTCAGAGTCATTATTTGTGATGATAGGGTTATTAGTAACTATGGTTTCTTCGTCATCTGATATTATATGAGATGGTTTAAAGAATTCATCAAAGGAAACGTGAAGTGATTCTTCAATAGATTTGTTCTCTTATTGAATATACGATAGGCCTTGCTTCTTTCCGAATATCCGAAAAATATACCTTCATCGGATTTTGGATCAAATTTTCCAAGATGGTCTTTTGTATTTAAAATAAAGCACTTAGAACCAAAAACTTTGAAATATGAGATATTTGGTTTTCTTTGATTAAATAACTCATATGATGTATTTTTAGTCAGAGGTCGAATAGATACACGATTCAAAACACAACATGCAGTTGCAACAGCTTCTGCCCAGAAATGTTTTGGTAGAGTGGATCCATTTAATAATGTTCTTGCACATTCTTGTAGTGTCCGATTTTTCCGTTCTACAACTCCATTTTGTTGTGGAGTTCGAGGAAACGAAAAATTATGATTGATACCTTTCTTTGTACAAAAATGTTCAAATTCATTATTTTCGAACTCTCCGCCATGATCACTTCTAATATTTTTAACCTTAACTCCTTTTAATTTTTGAATTCTTTTGACGAAGGATTTGAAATGATGAAAAGTGTCACTTTTATTTTTTAAGAAAATAACCCATGTATAACGAGAATAATCATCACCAATTACAAACACATATTTATTATGATTTATTGACTGAACCTGTGTTGGTCCAAATAAATCCATATGTAATAATTCAAGTGGTTGTAATGTTGATATGATTTTCTTGGATTTGAAGGAAGATTTAGTCAATTTTCCTAATTGACATGCATCACAAATATTATTAACCGAAAAGCTCATTTTGGGGAGAGCTTTAACAAGATCATTTTTGGCTAGCTTGTCAATAGTTTTGAAGTTTATGTGACAGAAACGTTTGTGCCATAGCCATGGATCATTATCATTTGCTACAAGACACATATCTGAATTATGATTGATATTCATATTCAGAATATAAATGTTTCTATCTCTATTTCCTTCAAAAGCTATATTTCGATCTTTATCTAGTATACTACATTTATTATCTGAAAAGGAAATAGTAAAACCTTTGTCGCACAGTTGACTAATACTTAATAAATTATGTTTCAAATTCTTAACTAGCATGACATTTGTGATAAGAGGTAAGTTAGATGTACCATAATTGCTCACATCGCCTTTGCTGATGATATAGCCTTTTGAATTATCTCCAAAAGTGACTGAGCCACCATCCGAATAAGTAATATTTGTTAATAAGCTCTTGTCTCCAGCCATATGCTTTGAGCAACCACTGTCTAATATCCACTTTCCTCTTTTCTTAAGTGGGACCTACAAAAAATAAAATTAAGTCCATGGTACCCACTTTTTATAGGGTCCTAAGAGTTAGGTCTTAGGAGTCCAAACCCATATGGGTCCGGTATCCCCTTTATACAAATAATTTGGATTATAATGCACAGTATTCAAAAAATTTTGAATGTACTTGTTCCTAATAAAATTATTATTTGTTTTAGGAACCCATATTTTTATAGATTTGACATTCTTCTTTTGAGATTTCACAATCGGTTTTGGTTTGGAATATAATAAACTAAGATTTTTCTTAGCTTCGGTTTCTTGAACTTTCTTATTTTTTCTTTATCTTTTACCAAGATGTTTCTTGATAACTTGTTTCTTATATCTCAATCCTTGCTTGTTTGTAGCTGATTGTGAACTCTCAATAATTTTTGTCAAATTTTCTCGTCCTTTGTTAAAGTTAGAAACATTTTTAGAAATGCCGTCTAACTTTGTTTGTAAACTAGCTTTTTCAAGGTCTAGAGATTTTACTTTAGCTTTAAGCTCATAATTCTCAGCAGTAAGAGTGTCATTTTTCTCTTTTTGAATTTCAATTTCTTGACTTAGAAGAGATAGTTGAGAATTATTATTAGATGATGATTCTTGAGCCTTTTCAATTTCCTCCTCTATTATGTTTTTTTTCATCTCTTAACATATCTCGTTCTAATTCTGATTTATTCAACATTGCCTTGACTTCTTTTAATTGATGTTTTGCATCTTTAAATTTAATCATTAATTTATCATAAATATCAAGCATATCCTCAAGGGTAGGAATTTGTACCTCATCCTCTGTTGCCATAAAACATACATTTGCTTGTTCATTATCTGAGTCGCTTTCACTTTCGGATGAAGATGAATCTGAATCATCCCAAGTTACTGAGAATGCCTGTTTCTTTGACTTGTCCGTTTTGTGTTTGAACTTTTCATTTTCTGTCTTCTTCTTTTGTTCTGGACAATCATTTTGCATATGTCCTTTCTTATGACAGTTAAAGCATTCTACATTCGATGATGATGGTCTGTTTGATCCGAACTTTTTCTTGTTGTATCGACTAGCTCTTTGTTGCTTTAAGAATTTTTTGAATCATTTTGCAATGAATGATAGATCCTCATCTTCATAATCTGAGATATCTTCATCAGCATGAAAAGCTACATTTTTATTTTCTTCTTTTTATTCTTTTCGAGCCTGTAAGTTAGCTTCATAGGACATAAGATTTCCTATCAATTCATCTGGCTTCATGGTGGAAAGATCATTAGCTTCTTCTATGGCTAATACTTTTCCTTCCCATTCATTATTCAGTGAATGTAGGACTGTTGAAACTACATCGAAGTCAGAATATTTTTGTCCTAACCCGATAAGAGCATGATGAATAGTTTGAAACCTTGAATACATCTCATTGATTGTTTCATTTGGCTTCATTTTGAAATTTTGAAATTGACTTTTCAACAAAGCTATTTTTGCTTGTTTAACCTTGTTAGTACCTTCATGAGTGGTCTTTAGTATTTGCCAAATTTGATAGGCAGTGGTACAGATACTAACACGGTTATACTCATTTTGGTCTAATGCACAAAACAACATATTCATTGCTTTTGCATTTACAGTAGCTGCTGTTTTCTCAGTAGGAGTCTATTCTGCATACTCAGTAGTTGGATTTATTATCTCTTTCTGAGTAGCATTCCAAGCATCATAGCTAGTTGATTGCATATAAAAAGTCATATGTGTTGCCAAATAACTATAGTTTAGGCCATTAAAGAAAGGAGGTCTTTGTGTCGATTGACCTTCTGTGTAAGTGGTGTTACTTGTACTTGCGTTATTTGCCATATTACAAGAATATATCAAATAACTGTGTTACGGTTATATGATGACCTTGCTCTGATACCAAATGAAAAGTCGGGTGTGTACGCGACTTGTGCAGGATCTATAATATGGCTATGCGGAATGTATGTGATAACTTAAGCTATTCAATAGTTACACAGGTAAAAATTCACAAACAAGAAATATATCACTAATAGCTATAAATGCATTAAAGTAAAGTAGAGTAACGACACCAGGATTTTTATACTGGTCCGGACCTCTCGTCCTACGTCCAGTCCCGAAGCTCCTCTTCGGCTTTTCACTAAACAACACCCTCGCTTCACTCGGAGGAACAGGTTCACAACTACTTGATTTACGGGCTACAAGTTTACCCACTTGATTTCACGGGCCACAAGCTTACCCACTTGATTTCACGGGCTACAAGCTTACCCACAAGACGATTACAAGAGTTTGACTTCTGATTGTGTTCTTCTTTCAACACTGATTTGTCAACGATTGAGTACACCCTTCCTATAATCTTATCCTCAAATATATATATTGATGTTTGCAAAGATTTGGAAGTGGATTATCGAGTTGAATCACAAGTATGTTAAATATGCTTGGAGATTCAAACGATAATTGAATTCTTTTGAGTGCTTTTAGAATGCTAAGAATAATACAATATAGACAAGAGAATGGAGAGAAATTTCGGTGATTTGAATGAATGAAAATCGATGTATTTATAATAATCGAAGAGATGTAATTGTTGGTGAAAAGTTGCTCTTAAAAGAAGTGATTATTCTTGAGAAGAAATGGATGTAACTCTTCAAGAAAGGAGGTGGCTTTTCACAAAATTTCAAAAAGCTGTTGACCTATACAAATTTATAGGTCGACATGTTTTTAGCCGTTGTAATTTAAAAACCTGTTGACCTATAAAAAATTATAGGTCGACCTCTTTTCGACCATTATATTTTGAAAACCTGTTGACCTATAAAAAAGTGTAGGTCGACATGTTTTTGATGATATGCATAAAAAAGGTCTTATAAGTAATTTTTGAAAGCCAAAAAGAAGTATGATTATTTGAGGATAGATTTTAACATTTATGACTCTAAATAATCAACTTCTAACCTATGAAGGCATCTCGTCTTCTTTTTGTCGATGTAGAAGCTTCTTCTTGTCATAAATCAAAATAATCCATGAAGCTTTGAGTCAACAATGAGTACGCCGTTATGTTTGAGCTGAGTATACTAGAAGTAGAGTAAGTTAAAGAGGAACGAGAGGCAACAGTGAAATAGGTTCCAACTCATATTTTGGAAACAAGAATTAAGAAGCTACGAAATTGTGAAGTTAAAGGCGGACAAAGCATAATGGAGTTAAGCTCAAGGAAATGCAACTTAGAAGATTGAAGACTAGATTCGTGCATCGTATCTCTTCTTAAGAGTATATCCTTGATCCCTCTCTTCCTGTAGAGCTTACTTGCATGCTATCTTTTGTGTATATCCTCTCGGTCCCATTCTCAATCCAATTTCTGTTGCAAACACCATAGGGAGTATGACTCATCTGTTAGTAACACATGTTGGGGCTTGAGGGTGTTCGTTGGTTTGACTAAACTTTTTGGGTTTTATAGGATACAGGTTGGTCTTAGGAAGGGACTCCCTTGTGACCTAAAAGGAGTCCATCATGCTTAGTTTCCCAGAATCTAGTGGTTGGGTTGAGTAATTCTTTGGGTGTCAGTCTGATGTTGATTTCGGTCTTCGGGGCTGATGCTTAGAGAGTTCTTCTCCTAATCAATATATATGTGGCATAGATTTCTAGTTTTGACGTTGCCTAATGGGCACAAAGTTTTTACTTGCTTCTATCATTCGACTATACCTTTAGATAGGAACAATTGGGAAAATGGCCTATAGATTAGAGCTACCCGAAAAATTGGCCGGAGTTCACAACGTCTTTCACGTTTCACATCTCCGAAAATGTCTACATGAGTCTGCTGAAGTGGTAGAGCCAAATATCCTAGAAGAAGCTGAAGTGGAACGCGAAGCAACCGTGAGGAAAGTTCCAACCCGCATATTAGGAACGGAAGTGAAGAAGCTACGCAACCGCGAAGTCAAGCTCGTCAAAGTTCAGTGGAGCGACGCCGAGGGAGACGCAACTTGGGAAACTGAGGCTAGAATACGCGCTGCCTACCCTTTTCTTTTCGAGGGTACATCCTTGATCTTTCTTTTTCCTTAAGTTGCGCTTTTATCTATCTTTTTAGGTATATCTCCTCGACCTTATCTTTTAGGTAGAAACCCTTTGGATGAAAACATGTAATTGAAACATGTTATGGATGATGATTGCAAGTGGTTGCAAGTGATTGCAAGTGGTTGCTCGTGGTTGCATATACACACACAATCTAGGTTTTAGATCGGCTCAATCACTTCATATTGCATATGCATATATGTTTGCATTCGTATATGGTTGAAGTTTAATATGTTGTCATATGGATGTTGCATTTGCATGAATGATTGTGCACTCATGTAGAATCATGAATAGGAGGATTTGCATACATAATGGATTCATAGCACTTACATAATTCGCATTAAGGAGGTCAACTGAATCAGTAGACCACCTGATTTTGCATTAGATAAGTACATGTACACACACACTTCGCATATGATCATGAAGCATTAGAAGACTTTTAAAGACAATGGATGCTTGTGTTTGATGGATGAGTAGATGGATGTTTGGATGTTAGGATATACATTCTTCCTGAACTTGAAGATTTCGGGGACGAAATCCTTTTTAAGTGGGGGAGAATGTAACACCCCGTGTATTCTATAACCGTGAAATTCACAAATTAAAGTATAACTAATTTCAAATCAGAGAATTAAGGGAAAGGGGATACGCCATTGCGTTCGTCTCGGAATTCTGCTTGAGATAGAGTCTGAGTTTGCGTAAAACGGATATCGTATGAAGAAGATATGGACGAACGAAGTTGGGCGAAAAACCAGAAAACGGGTCAGAATGCACTGGCGCACTTGGGAAGTGCGCCAGAACAAAAATGAACTGGCGCACTTGGGAAGTGCGCCAGTACATTTTTGACCTGGCGCACCTGCCAAGTGCGCCCAGGTCAAAAATGACCTGCTGGTCAGGTCTGGTCAAGTCCTAGCTGGCCAGGTCTGTGTTTGGTCGATTTTTTGAGCCTTGCCTTGTTACTAGGGCTAGGTGTCAGCTCCTGGTTGGTCTCTCCTTCAAACGAACAGCTATTATTGAACCAAGCTTCATCGAAGGTCTAAATCAACTCACAAACTCTATAAAAAGGACCTAAGGCTAACCCTAATTCACACAAACTAAAATGGAGATGAGACCGTCATGTTGCCGAGGAGAGACTAAGTATAGCCGTCAGAAATAGAGAGACAATTAGGAGATAATTCAAAGCTAAAAGCAACGTTAATCAAATCAAAGCAACGCCTACAACAAAGGATAGCATCTCCAAATTCAGAATTCAGATTTCTGAATTGAAGATTTGTCTTACGTTGTAAGTAGAGTGCTATTCCGATATGAATTAAATAATTGTGTTGATTTGTGTAAAGAAAGAAATGGAATTGTGGCGATAATAATCTATATTTGTATGTTGCTTTCAAGCTAAACGATTTGGGAATATTGTGGTATACGATTGGATATTTGCAAGTACGTGATTTGCGAAATGGAATTGTGGCGATAATAATCTATATTTGTATGTTATTTTGATTCTAAATGATTTGGCAATACTATGGTGTACGATTGGATTCATACAAGTATATGATTTATGTTGACAACCACATGTTGTGGAATTTTAATTGGGATTCATGCAAGCATATGATTCATATTGAAAACTACATGTTTGTGGTAGTTATTTACAACACTCATTGGATAATTGTAAGTATATGATTCATGTTAAAAGTAACAACTATATGTTGTAATAGTTTATTTGAGATTCATGCAAGTATATGATTTATTGTTATGCCAACATGATGTATAATTCTATGATCATCTTTAGTGTAATTTGATCCACTTAAGTATTATGATTCATATGAAGGTTATGCTGGAATTGGCATCATAGTTCAAGTATAAAAATCATGATTTTGTGATAGTAACAAAAGCAAGCGTCTTTGTAAGTTTGTATTAATTTTATGAACATGACTAAACTATGTTCGTTATTATGCCCAATTGAAAAACATGTTTTTAGGCTTATGTTGTTATCATAATCATATGATAATATATGTGACACATAAGTTACATTAGAATTACATTAGAATTACATTCCACTTGCAAGTTACATAGATTGAATAAAAACCATGATTTAAGTTTAGGTATGTTTAAGCTATAATTCTATAAATGGGTTAAAAACCATGATTCATATAAGAATTAGGTTGGGATGATTCTAATTGAACCATACTTTTGTATTAGTGACAAAAGTAAGTACCTTTTTGTTAGCATGTAGTGATTTTATGAACATGATTAGTTTATATTATGCCTAAATAAAAATATAGGCTTATATTTCTAGTCAAGACCATGTGCCAATAATAATGATATCTAATTTAGTTAGATTCTTAATTTCAAGTTTACATGATTAGTTGAACCTATGATTCATGTTTAAGTATTGTTTATGCCATAATCATATGAATAGAATAATTCATGTTTAAGTAATGTTTATGCCATAATCATATGAATAAGATAATTCATGCTTAGGTATTGTTTATGCCATAATCATATGAATAAATGATTCATGTTTAAGTACTGTTTATGCCATAATCATATGAATAGAGTGATTCATGTTTAAGTATTGTCTATGAATTAACCATATGAATAGAATGATTCATGTTTAAGTATTGTTTATGCCATAATCATATGAATAGAATGATTCATGTTAAAGTATTTTCTATGCCATAATTAGATGAATAGAATGATTTATGTTTAAGTATTGTTTATGCTATGATTATATGGATAAAATGGTTCATGTTATGCCATGATTACATGATGTTACAATTGCAAGTTCACATGTGCCTACCTTATGTTAATTGAATCGTTATGTTGCAAGTTCATGCGTTCACACTCCCCTTTCTATGTTACCTTATAAACACCATGTTATAAGCCTCCCCTTATCATATGGCTAAATTGGGTTTAAGTGTTAAACCCAACACACCTTACATTGGAGCGAACGTATAAAACGGGGGTAATGACGTTTGGGCTAAAATATAGAACATATGTGTTGGCATGTTTGACGCATGCCAAAAACCTTGAAAAACACTTAAGTGACATAAATAAATCTTAATCAATAAAGATGAATTTGAATAATGGGCCGAAAATATTTACATATAAAAAGAAAAGAGACAAAATATGTAAATGTAGAAAATACGATGTGTTTAACCTGAGGTTGGATTGAGTTGTGATGTAAACCTACCTGGAACCGCCCGGCTGTCCAGTAGTCACAACAATACCTATCCAATGTGGGTGGTTAAACACGGAGCCCAATAAGGACCCGAGGTTAGACTGAGTTGTGGCGTAAGACTGCCCGGACCCAACCGGCAATAGGCAGCCACAACAATACCTGTCTAATGTGAGAGGTCAAGGCTTTAATAAGACAATTAAGGCTGAGTCTGGATTGATAGGATTAAGTAAACTAAATTAATACTTAATCAGAATGGAACATGCTAAACTAAACAGACTGATTGGGGGTTAGGTTTATAAAACACTTAACCAACTTAGCATGTTGGCTAGAAATAGAAAACCTAGTAGCTTGGGACCCTTTTCGGCAGTAACCCTATAAGGTATCATGATACCCTGAAACTAGGCAGGGTGGGGCACGATTACTGGGCTGACTGTAAGAGGTCAAATCGACGGCGATGGTGCAGCAGTGTAGGTTCTAACGGGGTGCGGGCGTGCACACACTCCGGCGCAGAAAAATAAGGCACTGGGCACCAGTAGCATACCTGTGCATTCTAGGATTGTGTCGGGCCGCCACCATGGGACTTGATACACCCCATGGTGGGACCAGCATAGGTAACTACAACATCGGGGGCCGTAAGACACATGTAACTATGCGAGTAGGAGCCGATCATCATAAAATGGATCACTTCACCCTGATTATGGGGTGCCCGTTGGGAACTAGTTTATATGGGTACAGAGATTAATATGGGGTACGATAGTATATTCGACCCTAGACAACTTAACTAAGTTTATGGTGCTTTCCCATTTCTAGTTTATACTTATCATACCCAGTTCTTTATTCATAGACTGAATAGTCCTAGACTTACTCAGGCTTTATGTCTGACTCTACTTTTCTTTCGTCTTCTTTTCTTCCGTCCTCCCCCCCCCCCCCAGGTCCACAGGGAGGGAATACCGCAGCTTGACCAGCCTTCATATCCAGCTTGAAGAGAAAGAATGTATTGCTTGGATCTTTTTCGTTTTGGACTATGGCTTTGGACAGCAACTATGGGACTTTTGCAGTTTATTTATGGTTTCTTTATGCTTCTTTAAATAATGTAATCAAGACAGTTATGAAGATGTTATGTTTTTGGAAGTATTGTAAGACAATTATGGTATGGTTGGTGTAACACGTATTTTAATGAAATAAAAGTTGTTGTTTTCCGCTGTTCAAAAATATGTGTTCTTATATCTGTCTTGTATATCTGTGACATATACTTATAAACCTCCACCAAAATTAGGGCATTCCCTTTGAGAGTGACCCTAACGGAGGTGGGGTGTTTCACTTGGTATCAGAGCATAGGTTTACCAGATAAGATAAAAAGTTTTGAAAATTTATTTTCAAAAAGGAAATTTAAAGAAGCATTTTTAAAAGAAAAATATTATTTTATTTTAAAAAGGCAAAGTCCCCCAAAGCCATAGGTACTATCTCTTATCCTTCGTTTTGAATCTACCCTTTTTCTGTTTCAGCATGTCTGGAGACCTTACTCCCCAGCTGCTGACGCTTTCACTCCTCCTCCTCCACATGAACCGGCAAGCGGGAGAGTCCCAGAGTAGGAAGACGAATAATAGTCAAACAAGAAAGGATCGTAACAGTAATAACAAGAAACAGGAAAAAAGGAAATGCAATTTTTGTGGTACGGAAGGGCACATAGCCAAGGATTGTAGAAAGAGGAAAAGAAAGCAAGGAGAATGTTTTCATTGTGGGGAGACTGGACACATCAGCAAAGACTGCCCTAAGAAGACAGACTCTAAGAAGGACGGGAAAGACAGCAAGTCCCAAGAGAAGAGGAAGTGTAAATTCTGTGACAAAGTGGGGCACTTAGTGAAAGATTGCCGGAAAAAGAAGGCCAAGATGAAGGGCGGGTGCTTTTATTGTGGTGAGATAGGCCACATGGCTAAGGACTGCCCAAAGAAACGAGGACAGGGGCAGAGGGCTGGATCCACTACAGTGGCACAGGTTCATGTGCTAGAAGCGCCACCTCTGCAACAGCGAGGTATAAATACTTCTGTAGAAAGTGTAGTTTATCTTTATGATCCCCCCGTTCGCACTTTATTTGATTCCAGCGCATCACACTCCTTTATCTCGTCTGCTTTAGTAGAATCTCTGCACCTAAAAACTAGTATGGTAGAGGACCCCTTAATTGTTTCAAACCCAACTGGGGCCCGGCTCATTTGTCTATGATCTGTGTGGGATTGAAAATTTCTATTCTAAGGGTAGAGTTTAAATGTAGTGCCTTTGTTTTGGGCCATTGGTGGATTCTAGCGATGGAGTGGTTATCCAGTAAGGGTGACCATCTCGGTTTCGAAAAGAGGGTAGTTAGACTCTTGACTTGCCTCGGTAATACCCTCGAAGTCGCAGGTAACCTTTAGGGTTCTATCATGATTTGTTTCCTAGAATCTCTTGACACATTTATTGGTAATTTGTAATCCGATCGAGTAGTGTTCGCCATTAAGGCAGAAGGTTCATTTCGCTTACGCATGAGTTGTAGAGAATCACCTTAGTAAGTGGACGAGATCCAAGATTCACTAGTGAATTTTGGAGAGCTTGCGTGAAACCATGAGTACGCTGTTATGTTTGAGCTGAGTATACTAGAAGTAGATTAAGTTAAAGAGGAACGAGAGGCAACAGTGAAATAGGTTCCAACTCATATTTTGGAAACAAGAATTAAGAAGCTACGAAATTGTGAAGTTAAAGGCGGACAAAGCATAATGGAATTAAGCTCAAGGAAATGCAACTTAGAAGATTGAAGACTAGATTCGTGCATCGTATCTCTTCTTAAGAGTATATCCTTGATCCCTCTCTTCCTGTAGAGCTTACTTGCATGCTATCTTTTGTGTATATCCTCTCGGTCCCATTCTCAATCCAATTTCTGTTGCAAACACCATAGGGAGTATGACTCATCTGTTAGTAACACATGTTGGGGCTTGAGGGTGTTCGTTGGTTTGACTAAACTTTTTGGGTTTTATAGGATACAGGTTGGTCTTAGGAAGGGACTCCCTTGTGACCTAAAAGGAGTCCATCATGCTTAGTTTCCTAGAATCTAGTGGTTGGGTTGAGTAATTCTTTGGGTGTCAGTCTGATGTTGATTTCGGTCTTCGGGGCTGATGCTCAGAGAGTTATTCTCCTAATCAATATATATGTGGCATAGATTTCCAGTTTTGACATTGCCTAATGGGCACAAAGTTTTTACTTGCTTCTATCATTCGACTATACCTTTAGATAGGAACAACTGGGAAAATGGCCTATAGATTAGAGCTACCCGAAAAATTGGCCGGAGTTCACAACGTCTTTCATGTTTCACATCTCCGAAAATGTCTACATGAGTCTGCTGAAGTGGTAGAGCCAAATATCCTAGAAGAAGCTGAAGTGGAACGCGAAGCAACCGTGAGGAAAATTCCAACCCACATATTAGGAACGGAAGTGAAGAAGCTACGCAACCGCGAAGTCAAGCTCGTCAAAGTTCAGTGGAGCGACGCCGAGGGAGACGCAACTTGGGAAACTGAAGCTAGAATACGCGCTGCCTACCCTTTTCTTTTCGAGGGTACATCCTTGATCTTTCTTTTTCCTTAAGTTGCGCTTTTTTCTATCTTTTTAGGTATATCTCCTCGACCTTATCTTTTAGGTAGAAACCCTTTGGATGAAAACATGTAATTGAAACATGTTATGGATGATGATTGCAAGTGGTTGCAAGTGATTGCTAGTGGTTGCTCGTGGTTGCATATACACACAATCTAGGTTTTAGATCGGCTCAATCACTTCATATTGCATATGCATATATGTTTGCATTCGTATATGGTTGAAGTTTAATATGTTGTCATATGGATGTTGCATTTGTATGAATGATTGTGCACTCATGTGGAATCATGAATAGGAGGATTTGCATACATAATGGATTCATAGCACTTACATAATTCGCATTAAGGAGGTCAACTGAATCAGTAGACCGCCTGATTTTGCATTAGATAAGTACATGTACACTAACACTTCGCATATGATCATGAAGCATTAGAAGTCTTTTAAGGACAATGGATGCTCGTGTTTGATGGATGAGTAGATGGATGTTTGGATGTTAGGATGTACATTCTTCCTGAACTTGAAGATTTCGGGGACGAAATCCTTTTTAAGTGGGGGAGAATGTAACACCCCGTGTATTCTATTACCGTGAAATTCACAAATTAAAGTATAACTAATTTCAAATCAGAGAATTAAGGGAAACGGGATACGCCATTGCGTTCATCGTGGAATTCTGCTTGAGATAGAGTCTGAGTTTGCGTAAAACGGATATCGTATGAAGAAGATATGGACGAACGAAGTTGGGCAAAAAACCAGAAAACGGGTCAGAATGCACTGGCGCACTTGGGAAGTGCGCCAGAAAAAAAATGAACTGGCGCACTTGGGAAGTGCGCCAGTACATTTTTGACCTGGCGCACCTGCCAAGTGCGCCCAGGTCAAAAATGACCTGCTGGTCAGGTCTGGTCAAGTCCTGGCTGGCCAGGTCTGTGTTTGGTCGATTTTCTGAGCCTTGCCTTGTTACTAGGGCTAGGTGTCAGCTCCTGGTTGGTCTCTCCTTCAAACGAACGGCTATTATTGAACCAAGCTTCATCGAAGGTCTAAATCAACTCACAAACTCTATAAAAAGGACCTAAGGCTAACCCTAATTCACACAAACTAAAATGGAGATGAGACCGTCATGTTGCCGAGGAGAGACTAAGTATAGCCGTCAGAAATAGAGAGACAATTAGGAGATAATTCAAAGCTAAAAGCAACGTTAATCAAATCAAAGCAACGCCTACAACAAAGGATAGCATCTCCAAATTCAGAATTCAGATTCCTGAATTGAAGATTCGTCATACGTTGTAAGTAGAGTGCTATTCCGATATGAATTAAATAATTGTGTTGATTTGTGTAAAGAAAGAAATGGAATTGTGGCGATAATAATCTATATTTGTATGTTGCTTTGATGCTAAACGATTTGGGAATATTGTGGTATACGATTGGATATTTTCAAGTACGTGATTTGCGAAATGGAATTGTGGCGATAATAATCTATATTTGTATGTTATTTTGATTCTAAACGATTTGGCAATACTATGGTGTACGATTGGATTCATACAAGTATATGATTTATGTTGACAACCACATGTTGTGGAATTTTAATTGGGATTCATGCAAGCATATGATTCTTATTGAAAACTACATGTTTGTGGTAGTTATTTACAACACTCATTGGATAATTGTAAGTATATGATTCATGTTAAAAGTAACAACTATATGTTGTAATAGTTTATTTGAGATTCATGCAAGTATATGATTTATTGTTATGCCAACATGATGTATAATTCTATGATCATCTTTAGTGTAATTTGATCCACTTAAGTATTATGATTCATATGAAGGTTATGTTGGAATTGGCATCATAGTTCAAGTATAAAAATCATGCTTTTGTGATAGTGACAAAAGCAAGCGTCTTTGTAAGTTTGTATTAATTTTATGAACATGACTAAACTATGTTCGTTATTATGCCCAATTGAAAAATATGTTTTTAGGCTTATGTTGTTATCATAATCATATGATAATATATGTGACACATAAGTTACATTAGAATTACATTAGAATTACATTCCACTTGCAAGTTACATAGATAGAATAAAAACCATGATTTAAGTTTAGGTATGTTTATGCTATAATTCTATAAATGGGTTAAAAACCATGATTCATATAAGAATTAGGTTGGGATGATTCTAATTGAACCATACTTTTGTATTAGTGACAAAAGTACCTTTTTGTTAGCATGTAGTGATTTTATGAACATGATTAGTTTATATTATGCCTAAATAAAAATATATGCTTATATTTCTAGTCAAGACCTTGTGCCAATAATAATGATATCTAATTTAGTTAGATTCTTAATTTCAAGTTTACATGATTAGTTGAACCTATGATTCATGTTTAAGTATTGTTTATGCCATTATCATATGAATAGAATAATTCATGTTTAAGTATTGTTTATGCCATAATCATATGAATAAGATAATTCATGCTTAGGTATTGTTTATGCCATAATCATATGAATAAATGATTCATGTTTAAGTACTGTTTATGCCATAATCATATGAATAGAGTGATTCATGTTTAAGTATTGTCTATGCATTAACCATATGAATAGAATGATTCATGTTTAAGAATTGTTTATGCCATAATCATATGAATAGAATGATTCATGTTTAAGTATTTTCTATGCCATAATTAGATGAATAGAATGATTTATGTTTAAGTATTGTTTACGCTATGATTATATGGATAAAATGGTTCATGTTATGCCATGATTATATGATGTTACAATTGCAAGTTCACATGTGCCTACCTTATGTTAATTGAATCGTTATGTTGCAAGTTCATGCGTTCACACTCCCCTTTCTATGTTACCTTATAAACACCATGTTATAAGCCTCCCCTTATCATATGGCTAAATTGGGTTTAAGTGTTAAACCCAACACACCTTACATTGGAGCGAACGTATAAAACGGGGGTAATGACGTTTGGGCTAAAATATAGAACATATGTGTTGGCATGTTTGACGCATGCCAACAACCTTGAAAAACACTTAAGTGGCATAAATAAATCTTAATCAATAAAGATGAATTTGAATAATGGGCCGAAAATATTTACATATAAAAAGAAAAGAGACAAAATATGTAAATGTAGAAAATACGATGTGTTTAACCCGAGGTTGGATTGAGTTGTGATGTAAACCTACCCGGAACCGCCCAGCTGTCTAGTAGTCACAACAATACCTATCCAATGTAGGTGGTTAAACACGGAGCCCAATAAGGACCCGAGGTTAGACTGAGTTGTGGCGTAAGACTGCCCGGACCCAACCGGCAACAGGCAGCCACAACAATACCTATCTAATGTGAGAGGTCAAGGCTTTAATAAGACAATTAAGGCTGAGTCTGGATTGATAGGATTAAATAAACTAAATTAATACTTAATCAGAATGGAACATGCTAAACTAAACAGACTGATAGGGGTTTAGGTTTATAAAACACTTAACCAACTTAGCATGTTGGCTAGAAATAGAAAACCTAGTAGCGGAGGACCCTTTTCGGCAGTAACCCTATAAGGTATCATGATACCCTGAAACTAGGCAGGGTGGGGCACGATTACTGGGCTGACTGTAAGAGGTCAAATCGACGGCGGTGGTGCAGCAATGTAGGTTCTAACGGGGTGCGGGCGTGCACACACTCCGGTGTAGAAAAATAAGGCACTGGGCACAAGTAGCATACCTGTGCATTCTAGGATTGTGTCGGGCCGCCACCATGGGACTTGATACACCCCATGGTGGGACCAGCATAGGTAACTACAACATCGGGGGCCGTAAGACACATGTAACTATGCGAGTAGGAGCCGATCATCATAAAATGGATCACTTCACCCTGATTATGGGGTGCCCGTTGGGAACTAGTTTATATCGGTATAGAGATTAATATGGGTACGATAGTATATTCGACCCTAGACAACTTAACTAAGTTTATGGTGCTTTCCCATTTCTAGTTTATACTTATCATACCCAGTTCTTTATTCATAGACTGAATAGTCCTAGACTTACTCAGGCTTTATGTCTGACTCTACTTTTCTTTCGTCTTCTTTTCTTCCGTCCTTCCCCCCCCCCCCCCCCCCAGGTCCACAGGGAGGGAATACCGCAGCTTGACCAGCCTTCATATCCAGCTTGAAGAGAAAGAATGTATTGCTTGGATCTTTTTCGTTTTGGACTATGGCTTTGGACAGCAACTATGGGACTTTTGCAGTTTATTTATGTTTTCTTTATGCTTCTTTAAATAATGTAATCAAGACAGTTATGAAGATGTTATGTTTTTGGAAGTATTGTAAGACAATTATGGTATGGTTGGTGTAACACGTATTTTAATGAAATAAAAGTTGTTGTTTTCCGCTGTTCAAAAATATGTGTTCTTATATCTGTCTTGTATATCTGTGACATATACTTATAAACCTCCACCAAAATTAGGGCATTCCCTTTGAGAGTGACCCTAACGGAGGTGGGGTGTTTCACTTGGTATCAGAGCATAGGTTTACCAGATAAGATAAAAAGTTTTGAAAATTTATTTTCAAAAAGGAAATTTAAAGAAGCATTTTTAAAAGAAAAATATTATTTTATTTTAAAAAGGCAAAGTCCCCCAAAGCCATAGGTACTATCTCTTATCCTTCGTTTTGAATCTACCCTTTTTCTGTTTCAGCATGTCTGGAGACCTTACTCCCCAGCTGCTGACGCTTTCACTCCTCCTCCTCCACATGAACCGGCAAGCGGGAGAGTCCCAGAGTAGGAAGACGAATAATAGTCAAACAAGAAAGGATCGTAACAGTAATAACAAGAAACAGGAAAAAAGGAAATGCAATTTTTGTGGTACGGAAGGGCACATAGCCAAGGATTGTAGAAAGAGGAAAAGAAAGCAAGGAGAATGTTTTCATTGTGGGGAGACTGGACACATAAGCAAAGACTGCCCTAAGAAGACAGACTCTAAGAAGGACGGGAAAGACAGCAAGTCCCAAGAGAAGAGGAAGTGTAAATTCTGTGACAAAGTGGGGCACTTAGTGAAAGATTGCCGGAAAAAGAAGGCCAAGATGAAGGGCGGGTGCTTTTATTGTGGTGAGATAGGCCACATGGCTAAGGACTGCCCAAAGAAACGAGGACAGGGGCAGAGGGCTGGATCCACTACAGTGGCACAGGTTCATGTGCTAGAAGCGCCACCTCTGCAACAGCGAGGTATAAATACTTCTGTAGAAAGTGTAGTTTATCTTTATGATCCCCCCGTTCGCACTTTATTTGATTCCAGCGCATCACACTCCTTTATCTCGTCTGCTTTAGTAGAATCTCTGCACCTAAAAACTAGTATGGTAGAGGACCCCTTAATTGTTTCAAACCCAACTGGGGCCCGGCTCATTTGTCTATGATCTGTGTGGGATTGAAAATTTCTATTCTAAGGGTAGAGTTTAAATGTAGTGCCTTTGTTTTGGGCCATTGGTGGATTCTAGCGATGGAGTGGTTATCCAGTAAGGGTGACCATCTCGGTTACGAAAAGAGGGTAGTTAGACTCTTGACTTGCCTCGGTAATACCCTCGAAGTCGCAGGTAACCTTTAGGGTTCTATCATGATTTGTTTCCTAGAATCTCTTGACACATTTATTGGTAATTTGTAATCCGATCGAGTAGTGTTCGCCATTAAGGCAGAAGGTTCATTTCGCTTACGCATGAGTTGTAGAGAATCACCTTAGTAAGTGGACGAGATCCAAGATTCACTAGTGAATTTTGGAGAGCTTGCGTGAAACCATGAGTACGCTGTTATGTTTGAGCTGAGTATACTAGAAGTAGATTAAGTTAAAGAGGAACGAGAGGCAACAGAGAAATAGGTTCCAACTCATATTTTGGAAACAAGAATTAAGAAGCTACAAAATTGTGAAGTTAAAGGCGGACAAAGCATAATGGAGTTAAGCTCAAGGAAATGCAACTTAGAAGATTGAAGACTAGATTCGTGCATCGTATCTCTTCTTAAGAGTATATCCTTGATCCCTCTCTTCCTGTAGAGCTTACTTGCATGCTATCTTTTGTGTATATCCTCTCGGTCCCATTCTCAATCCAATTTCTGTTGCAAACACCATAGGGAGTATGACTCATCTGTTAGTAACACATGTTGGGGCTTGAGGGTGTTCGTTGGTTTGACTAAACTTTTTGGGTTTTATAGGATACAGGTTGGTCTTAGGAAGGGACTCCCTTGTGACCTAAAAGGAGTCCATCATGCTTAGTTTCCTAGAATCTAGTGGTTGGGTTGAGTAATTCTTTGGGTGTCAGTTTGATGTTGATTTCGGTCTTCGGGGCTGATGCTCAGAGAGTTACTCTCCTAATCAATATATATGTGGCATAGATTTCCAGTTTTGACATTGCCTAATGGGCACAAAGTTTTTACTTGCTTCTATCATTCGACTATACCTTTAGATAGGAACAATTGGGAAAATGGCCTATAGATTAGAGCTACCCGAAAAATTGGCCGGAGTTCACAACGTCTTTCATGTTTCACATCTCCGAAAATGTCTACATGAGTCTGCTGAAGTGGTAGAGCCAAATATCCTAGAAGAAGCTGAAGTGGAACGCGAAGCAACCGTGAGGAAAGTTCCAACCCGCATATTAGGAACGGAAGTGAAGAAGCTACGCAACCGCGAAGTCAAGCTCGTCAAAGTTCAGTGGAGCGACGCCGAGGGAGACGCAACTTGGGAAACTGAAGCTAGAATACGCGCTGCCTACCCTTTTCTTTTCGAGGGTACATCCTTGATCTTTCTTTTTCCTTAAGTTGCGCTTTTATCTATCTTTTTAGGTATATCTCCTCGACCTTATCTTTTAGGTAGAAACCCTTTGGATGAAAACATGTAATTGAAACATGTTATGGATGATGATTGCAAGTGGTTGCAAGTGATTGCTAGTGGTTGCTCGTGGTTGCATATACACACAATCTAGGTTTTAGATCGGCTCAATCACTTCATATTGCATATGCATATATGTTTGCATTCGTATATGGTTGAAGTTTAATATGTTGTCATATGGATGTTGCATTTGTATGAATGATTGTGCACTCATGTAGAATCATGAATAGGAGGATTTGCATACATAATGGATTCATAGCACTTACATAATTCGCATTAAGGAGGTCAACTGAATCAGTAGACCGCCTGATTTTGCATTAGATAAGTACATGTACACTAACACTTCGCATATGATCATGAAGCATTAGAAGTCTTTTAAGGACAATGGATGCTCGTGTTTGATGGATGAGTAGATGGATGTTTGGATGTTAGGATGTACATTCTTCCTGAACTTGAAGATTTCGGGGACGAAATCCTTTTTAAGTGGGGGAGAATGTAACACCCCGTGTATTCCATTACCGTGAAATTCACAAATTAAAGTATAACTAATTTCAAATCAGAGAATTAAGGGAAAAGGGATACGCCATTGCGTTCATCGTGGAATTCTGCTTGAGATAGAGTCTGAGTTTGCGTAAAACGGATATCGTATGAAGAAGATATGGACGAACGAAGTTGGGCAAAAAACCAGAAAACGGGTCAGAATGCACTGGCGCACTTGGGAAGTGCGCCAGAAAAAAAATGAACTGGCGCACTTGGGAAGTGCGCCAGTACATTTTTGACCTGGCGCACCTGCCAAGTGCGCCCAGGTCAAAAATGACCTGCTGGTCAGGTCTGGTCAAGTCCTGGCTGGCCAGGTCTGTGTTTGGTCGATTTTCTGAGCCTTGCCTTGTTACTAGGGCTAGGTGTCAGCTCCTGGTTGGTCTCTCCTTCAAACGAACGGCTATTATTGAACCAAGCTTCATCGAAGGTCTAAATCAACTCACAAACTCTATAAAAAGGACCTAAGGCTAACCCTAATTCACACAAACTAAAATGGAGATGAGACCGTCATGTTGCCGAGGAGAGACTAAGTATAGCCGTCAGAAATAGAGAGACAATTAGGAGATAATTCAAAGCTAAAAGCAACGTTAATCAAATCAAAGCAACGCCTACAACAAAGGATAGCATCTCCAAATTCAGAATTCAGATTCCTGAATTGAAGATTCGTCATACGTTGTAAGTAGAGTGCTATTCCGATATGAATTAAATAATTGTGTTGATTTGTGTAAAGAAAGAAATGGAATTGTGGCGATAATAATCTATATTTGTATGTTGCTTTGATGCTAAACGATTTGGGAATATTGTGGTATACGATTGGATATTTTCAAGTACGTGATTTGCGAAATGGAATTGTGGCGATAATAATCTATATTTGTATGTTATTTTGATTCTAAACGATTTGGCAATACTATGGTGTACGATTGGATTCATACAAGTATATGATTTATGTTGACAACCACATGTTGTGGAATTTTAATTGGGATTCATGCAAGCATATGATTCTTATTGAAAACTACATGTTTGTGGTAGTTATTTACAACACTCATTGGATAATTGTAAGTATATGATTCATGTTAAAAGTAACAACTATATGTTGTAATAGTTTATTTGAGATTCATGCAAGTATATGATTTATTGTTATGCCAACATGATGTATAATTCTATGATCATCTTTAGTGTAATTTGATCCACTTAAGTATTATGATTCATATGAAGGTTATGTTGGAATTGGCATCATAGTTCAAGTATAAAAATCATGCTTTTGTGATAGTGACAAAAGCAAGCGTCTTTGTAAGTTTGTATTAATTTTATGAACATGACTAAACTATGTTCGTTATTATGCCCAATTGAAAAATATGTTTTTAGGCTTATGTTGTTATCATAATCATATGATAATATATGTGACACATAAGTTACATTAGAATTACATTAGAATTACATTCCACTTGCAAGTTACATAGATAGAATAAAAACCATGATTTAAGTTTAGGTATGTTTATGCTATAATTCTATAAATGGGTTAAAAACCATGATTCATATAAGAATTAGGTTGGGATGATTCTAATTGAACCATACTTTTGTATTAGTGACAAAAGTACCTTTTTGTTAGCATGTAGTGATTTTATGAACATGATTAGTTTATATTATGCCTAAATAAAAATATATGCTTATATTTCTAGTCAAGACCTTGTGCCAATAATAATGATATCTAATTTAGTTAGATTCTTAATTTCAAGTTTACATGATTAGTTGAACCTATGATTCATGTTTAAGTATTGTTTATGCCATTATCATATGAATAGAATAATTCATGTTTAAGTATTGTTTATGCCATAATCATATGAATAAGATAATTCATGCTTAGGTATTGTTTATGCCATAATCATATGAATAAATGATTCATGTTTAAGTACTGTTTATGCCATAATCATATGAATAGAGTGATTCATGTTTAAGTATTGTCTATGCATTAACCATATGAATAGAATGATTCATGTTTAAGAATTGTTTATGCCATAATCATATGAATAGAATGATTCATGTTTAAGTATTTTCTATGCCATAATTAGATGAATAGAATGATTTATGTTTAAGTATTGTTTACGCTATGATTATATGGATAAAATGGTTCATGTTATGCCATGATTATATGATGTTACAATTGCAAGTTCACATGTGCCTACCTTATGTTAATTGAATCGTTATGTTGCAAGTTCATGCGTTCACACTCCCCTTTCTATGTTACCTTATAAACACCATGTTATAAGCCTCCCCTTATCATATGGCTAAATTGGGTTTAAGTGTTAAACCCAACACACCTTACATTGGAGCGAACGTATAAAACGGGGGTAATGACGTTTGGGCTAAAATATAGAACATATGTGTTGGCATGTTTGACGCATGCCAACAACCTTGAAAAACACTTAAGTGGCATAAATAAATCTTAATCAATAAAGATGAATTTGAATAATGGGCCGAAAATATTTACATATAAAAAGAAAAGAGACAAAATATGTAAATGTAGAAAATACGATGTGTTTAACCCGAGGTTGGATTGAGTTGTGATGTAAACCTACCCGGAACCGCCCAGCTGTCTAGTAGTCACAACAATACCTATCCAATGTAGGTGGTTAAACACGGAGCCCAATAAGGACCCGAGGTTAGACTGAGTTGTGGCGTAAGACTGCCCGGACCCAACCGGCAACAGGCAGCCACAACAATACCTATCTAATGTGAGAGGTCAAGGCTTTAATAAGACAATTAAGGCTGAGTCTGGATTGATAGGATTAAATAAACTAAATTAATACTTAATCAGAATGGAACATGCTAAACTAAACAGACTGATAGGGGTTTAGGTTTATAAAACACTTAACCAACTTAGCATGTTGGCTAGAAATAGAAAACCTAGTAGCGGAGGACCCTTTTCGGCAGTAACCCTATAAGGTATCATGATACCCTGAAACTAGGCAGGGTAGGGCACGATTACTGGGCTGACTGTAAGAGGTCAAATCGACGGCGGTGGTGCAGCAATGTAGGTTCTAACGGGGTGCGGGCGTGCACACACTCCGGTGTAGAAAAATAAGGCACTGGGCACCAGTAGCATACCTGTGCATTCTAGGATTGTGTCGGGCCGCCACCATGGGACTTGATACACCCCATGGTGGGACCAGCATAGGTAACTACAACATCGGGGGCCGTAAGACACATGTAACTATGCGAGTAGGAGCCGATCATCATAAAATGGATCACTTCACCCTGATTATGGGGTGCCCGTTGGGAACTAGTTTATATCGGTATAGAGATTAATATGGGTACGATAGTATATTCGACCCTAGACAACTTAACTAAGTTTATGGTGCTTTCCCATTTCTAGTTTATACTTATCATACCCAGTTCTTTATTCATAGACTGAATAGTCCTAGACTTACTCAAGCTTTATGTCTGACTCTACTTTTCTTTCGTCTTCTTTTCTTCCGTCCCCCCCCCCCCCCCCAGGTCCACAGGGAGGGAATACCGCAGCTTGACCAGCCTTCATATCCAGCTTGAAGAGAAAGAATGTATTGCTTGGATCTTTTTCGTTTTGGACTATGGCTTTGGACAGCAACTATGGGACTTTTGCAGTTTATTTATGTTTTCTTTATGCTTCTTTAAATAATGTAATCAAGACAGTTATGAAGATGTTATGTTTTTGGAAGTATTGTAAGACAATTATGGTATGGTTGGTGTAACACGTATTTTAATGAAATAAAAGTTGTTGTTTTCCGCTGTTCAAAAATATGTGTTCTTATATCTGTCTTGTATATCTGTGACTTATACTTATAAACCTCCACCAAAATTAGGGCATTCCCTTTGAGAGTGACCCTAACGGAGGTGGGGTGTTTCAGTTATTTCCAATATGATATTTGTTGGTTTCAGAATTTGATATTGAATATAAGCCGATATATTTTCTATTCAGAGCCTTGTATTTAATATCAAATAGGATTTTGGGTTCGTCGTGAATGGTGTCTTTAATGACACTGTTCTTGGACCTAGTTTAGAAAAGAATAAATCTTTTAATTAAGATTTAGTGAAATTGTCCAGTTAATTGGTAATTAATTGGAATTGAATTTAAATTGGTTTTTGGGTTTATCGTGAACGGTGTTTTGAATTACATATGTTCTTTAACCCGATTAACAATGGAATGTGATTTTGGGTTTATCGTGAAACATGTTTTAGATGACATTGGTTCTTTAACTCAGTTAAAGATAGGATATTGATTTTTGGGAAGATTAAAACTAAGTGGAGTTTTAATGAATCTTTAATTTGATTAAAGTGATCGAGAATAGAGTATCACCAGTTTTGCTCTAAAGCGATAGTTAAATCTTTATTCAGATTTGAACGTGAAATGGTAATTAATATTTACCGATAACACATTGGTGTTAGATATGGAGTATTACCAGTTTTGCTCCATGGGATGAATAGGTTGGGATTGGGAAATAAAATAAATGATTACTTCGGTGTGGTTCGCTAATCCCGACTAGTTTGGAAAACCTTAACATGGTTTGAAAGGATATCCAAAGGAAGATTAAAGAACAAATTTAGAAGAATTTATCTTTGATAAAATTAATGGGAACCTTTCCCTAAGAATGTGAATATTTGAATAAAGAATATTCTGAATTGGAATGAGGCGTATGTTGTGTTTGTGTAACACTTGTTTATTATATACGCGGGTTATTCGGAAAGGCCGGGTTTATACCCATTCTGAATAACTGATTCGACGATAAATCGAAGATGAAGACGGTGGTTGAAGACCAGAGGTCTTCACGTCGTTTGGAAGATTATTGATGATCTTGATTGGGCTGTACACCTAAGAGGAGGGAATCAGTTGGTGATCGTCCTGACGTACTGCGAGATCGATGGATATGCGAGGAATAAGGTTCCTCCGGTTTTGTTCAGACCCAGAACGAACTTGTAAATGGACTGTGTGTCTATCATTGGACATTATTCTGTGTGATTGATTTCTATTAAATATATATTTGTTTGGCGGCGGAGAATTTATTCTCTTTCTTAACCCCCTTCTCTAAGACATACGAGCTCATAGGTTGTATATTGATGGATATCAATCGCATGGCATGAATTGCCTGTGTGGCATGCCTAAGTGGCAAATGATCAAGGCTTTTGTTGAAAAGCAAAGTCTTGTGGTTGATGATCAAAGCACGGCCTGTGTGGCATACCTTTGTGTATATCGTTAATTCGCGAGCCTCACACCTCGGTATGATTCAAAAACGAGATCGGACTGCAGAGAGAACACGGCGTTTCTTTCTAGCTATGGGTGGTGTCAGTGACCTACCAGCCCTGACATTTACATTATTTTTCACTTGTGTTGTTGTTGGAGTGCGAGGCGCCTCAGATATAGGTCTGATAGGACCGGGAAATGTGTGTTCAGGAATAATTAATCCTCAAAAGTAAGAGAGGACCAGCCCTGAAGCATCCAGGATCACTGTGTGTGGTCCTGAGACATTTGCTAGAGTGTCTCGAACGGAGAGGAGCTTGCCCCTTGCCTCGACTCATGACGGAAATCCAATTTCCAATACGTGACATTTCAGTTTTATTTGTAGAGCCAAGTATTGGTGACATAGTAACATGGGATGTTACGCCGTCTAGGATTGATACATTTATATTTGAAGTTGTTTTGACACTATACACTTATAATAGTATCAATTGATTTGTTTTAAACGTATCAAGCATTATTTGGCTATTATAAGGGAAAACCCTATCCTCCGGCTTGCGTTGCATTGTGTGATGGGACATGGGTCTTATAATAGCTTCATTTTTCCAAAAGGCATTGCGTTGTTTATTCTATGCACTAGTATTCTTGGGAGGAAACCCATTCCGTGTTATATGGCGTGGTCCATTGATTTACCTAACTTTAAAAATAAAGATTAATAACTGTTTTAGTTCTCACACCAGTCACATGACTGACCTGAATTTTATTGTTTTAACCTAAACTCTGGGTGCCCCTATTTCCACACGGGCCTCTAGTAGTTTAGGTTTTGCAGATTTATATTCACAGAATCCTGGTTTACAGCTGGAACGATACTCGGAATGCTCTGTGTTCGTGTATTTCTTTTAGTTGTGTTTTGTATTATTTTTCCGTTGCTATGTATTAAAATGTAATTTAAATCTCTGATATTCTCTGTTGTATAATATTTATTCTTACTCAGTAATATTCTTTTACTCTGATGTAATTGTTGTAATAAGCAATGAATTGTTCTTCTGTTTGCGTTCCGATTTGTCGTGTTCTCAAAGCAATCCGGGGTTTCGAACGGTCTTGGTCGGTTTAGCGATCGATTCGGATTGAGCGAAATTCCCAATTGTTACATTTGGTATCAGAGCTTTGGTTTACAGAGCTCGAGAATAAGACGTATTAGAACCAAATGAAAGGATTCATCAGAGATTGGACTAGTAATATCCAATGAGGATAACTCGTTAGAGATGTGATCAGTAGTATCCTAGAACGAGTGTAAAGATGAAATTTTTGAAATAAAAATTTGAAAACAAGTTTTGTTTAGAAAATTTAAACCATTTTATACGTATTTGAATATATAGATTTGGACAATCGAGCATGTAGAGATTTTGCATATACGCGTCATGAACGTATATTCGAAGTTTTAAATATACTTGATAGATATAGAATCACACTCTAGTCGCCCGGAGATGATTCTACTGATGACGTACGGCATCAGTAGTTTATGTTTGAGTTTTGAAGGTGGGATATCTATATATTTCCATTAGACTAGTGTGAGAACCAAAACTAGATAGCTTTATTGTTGTGATTTGGCATCAAAAACATGATTTTTTGTATATATATATATCAAAATTATGAATTTGAAACATAATCCACTAATTGATTGATGGTTGTGTTGTTTGATTATTGGTTTCATTCATTAAAATTTTGAACCATTTAGCCTAATGGAACCAAATTTAGAACTGGATTAAAAGTTGATTACAATTGCATGCATATACATGTATATCTATTGAACATGTCATTGCAAGGAGGCTAGAGTAGAGGAATAAAATTGTTTGCTCGACAAATAGGTACATGTTTATTGTATTTCTTGGGGTTTTTGATGATTTATGAGCCGATTGGCTTGCTGGTAGGCTTTTTCTTTTTCTTTTGGATTGGTGAGGGCCATGGGAGGCTATTTGAAATATCCCGAAGCTCCTGATGCAGGGGAGGTTATCGCGAAATTTTTCGAAAATTTTGGGTGTTAGCCATATTTTTGAAGAATTTGAAAAGTTTTTAGAAACTGAAAAGTTGAAGAACTTAAGCCATAATGAAAATAATGAAAGTTGAGTTGATTAGTTAAACAACTTTCAGCTTCGTTCCTTTTCGAGGACGAAAAGATTTTTAGTGGGGAAGAATGTAACAACCCGGAAATCCGAGCCAATTTAAAATTTTTATTTTGGCAATTTTGATGAATTTTGAATATTTAAAATAAATTACTTTAAATAATGACGATGAGAAATTTATTTTGATTAGAATTAGAAGTACATATTTATATAGATCGACGTTAGAATATAATTATTTATTTTAAATTATAAAAGGAATTGAAAATGGCGTGGTAGTTTGAAAATTCGATTTCAAATTTCAAATTTCAAATGAATGTGCAGGATTCAAAATAAACCGGATTATAGAGAAACCAAAAATATTTGAATCTATTTGAAAATATCTTTCCAACGAATCCGAAAAATCCAAATTTCATAGCGGGAATAAAAAGTTGTGTCCAGTTGAAAATTCAGAATAGTCGCTATGGAATTCTGGCCCCTTAAAATGGCCATTTTTCAAACGGTCTCATAATTTGACAAAATTAGTTTTGTTAGGACCGTATCATCAATTCAAAGCCAGAAATAATTTTTCTGGAATTTTTAGAGTCTGTATGTGGGCCCAGTAGATTAAAATGTACGTTAAAATCAATATTGACCGTTCTATTTATTTATATTTTAATTTTGATGTAAACTAATCGAAACGATCGAATTGGCTCACGATACATATCCCATTGTGTTCGGAATAGGGGTAATTAGCTAGGGACGACAGCCGTTGGGTCTCGTTTGGAGTTCGAAATTAAAAGTTACTTTTTTTGAATTAATTAAATAATTAAAATAAATAGGTATTAAAGGATTTAACCCTGACTCCTCAACACAGAAAACCGCGACTCCCTCTATTTCAAAATCCGTCGACCTAGGTCAGCTGCCGTCGTTGCCTTCGAACCCCACTCCGCCACCGCACCTTGCCACCTGCATTGCCAAAGCTCCCCTTCGCCGCCGCCGACCTACATCCTCCGTCCCCCTTCTTCCTCACGTCCAAATAGAACGAAAATCACTTAAAGCCGCGCCACCACCCACATCCACGACCACCGCCTGTCAACCCCACCACCCACGACCACCTGCGCCCTATCCCGCCCCACCAGCACCTCTTGTGGCCCCCTCAACGTGAAAAACTACGCCAAAGTCTCCCTTTCCACCCAAAACCGATGCCATCGCCGCAATGGGGCCCACGCCGACCATCAGAGCACTGCCATCGCTGTTGCCTCCTACACCGACCGCCACTCCACCTCCCGCTCGAACCGCGCACCTCTGTAAGCTTCTTTATTTATTTATTTTCTAGGAAATCGGATATATAAATATAAAGAAAGGATTTTTATCAATGTATATAAATTATAAAGAAAGAATTTTTATTTATATATAGCGAGAATAAAGATTTGATTTTGTCATGAAGTAGTGTATATAAAGATTAGATTTTTATTGTTGAAATGGCGAAGTAAAAATATAATTTTTAGCTATGTAAAAAAATGATTTTTATATAGTATAGATAATAAAAATATGATTTTTATATAGTATAGATAAGAAAAATATGATTTTTATATATGAAGCAATGATATAAAAATATAATTTTTATATACATGAAGTGATATCATAAAAATTCAATTTTTATACATGTATATATGAAATAAAAATGAGATTTTTAATATAAACTGCGTGAAACAGATTTTGTTAGAAGCACAGCGAAGATTTCCTACACATGAAGAGTCATGACGTTTGGTTTAGCTCTCGGTGAGAACTTCTCACTTTAATTCTTATTTTCTAGTTAAAAATATATACTAGGATGCAGACGGTGCTTAGCAGCACCCGACACCCGTTGTCCACAGACCATGGACGACTTGTTTGATTTTTTTTTTGTTGTGAAAATTGATTGTGATGTGGAATGAAATGAAATATATTCATGTGTTGAAATAAATTATTTATCTTTAAAACTTATAAATTTAACGTGAATGTGAATAAATAAATATTCATTTACAAATCAGACGATTTGTTTATGCATAATGATTTGACTGATATTGATTGGGATGATAAATTTTACACGTCGCCCAACTGCACAAATAAAAATCTGTGTTTGTTGACTGAAACCCCACACGGGTATTGGGATGATATTTGACGTACACTAATCCCGATTGTTTAGTTGTATGTCAATCGATAGGTTGACAGACAGTTGTGTAGTGCACTTTGGATGCTGGTTGATTATTTATCATTTTTATTATATACATGTGTTATATAGAATCCATATAAATAACATTATATGGTAATTGAGTGGGTCTCATTCCAATTTAGAAAATAAATTATATTCATGTGTTGAATAAACAAAATAGTCATGTGTTGACGATACTCATGTGTTGAGAATATTCATGTGTTGAAACTTATCATCTGTTGAATAAAATATTTATACAATAAAATTCACATTTTTATTGTAAGTAAGAATTAATAAATATTCATGTGTTGAATAAAATATATATTCATGTGTTGAAGAAAATATTCATTTGTTGAATAGAATAACGAAGTTGAAATATATAAAGCCGTGTTGATTAGATATGCGCCATTTTGACGAGAACGATATTTATATCTATTATATTCGTTTTTATAATGAATATAGAAAATGAAGTGATTTCAGAATCTAATATTTTGAAAATATTATCATTTATATATTAATGATATGGAATATTCAATTTTAATTTAAAATTGAATATGAAGTTGAAATTGTTTTGAAAATGAATTTAAAACGATTTATAAAATACGTTTAGAATTGAAATCGATGAAGTATATACAATATATATGTTACATAAATTAAATGGCCTGAATAGAACGCGCCGCGCCGCGGTAGTTCGCGAATTTCGACCATTGACTTCGAATTGACGTTACGGGAGACCCGACCGTCTTTGGGTTCGTATCGAAAAGAGCTTTCCAATGAATATTAGAAATTTGAAATCTAACGGTTGGATTTGGAATTATGTCCAAATCAAATTTGGAAAAGGTCGATGTAAGTGCAGTTCGACGACCGTTATTGGAAATCGACTGTACGAGCCTTGATAAAGTTATTAAAAATATCATTAATTTTTGTAAAATCATAATAACGGATTTAGAAAGAATTGGGGTGAAAAATCCCATATTTAAAAAAGATAAAAATATATTTTTATCGAAATGAACTAGTTATGAACTAGAATTATAATCCAATATTTTTGAATAAATAAATTGGATTTGAAGTGGTTTTAAAAATAATCAGAATTTCCAATATATGAATTGGAATGGATTTGAATCGAAATTATCTTCGGAATATTTCGATGTTGGATTTCGTAATTATACAGATATGGTTGTGGAAATTTGAAAGATATATTTATATCGTTATTTCCAATACGATATTTGTTGGTTTCAGAATTTGATATTGAATATAAGCCGATATACTTTCTATTTAGAGCCTTGTATTTAATATCAAATGGGATTTTGGGTTCGTCATGAATTGTGTCTTAAATAACACAGTTGTTGGACCTAGTTTAGAAAAGAATAAATCTTTTAATTAAGATTTAGTGAAATTGTCCAGTTAATTGGTATACAATTGGAATTGAATTTAAATTGGTTTTTGGGTTTATCGTGAGCGGTGTTTTGAATAACACCTGTTCTTTAACCCGATTAACAATGGAATGTTATTTTGGGTTTATCATGAACCGTGTTTTAGATGACATTAGTTCTTTAACTCGGTTAAAGATAGGATGTTGATTTTTGGGAAGATTAAAACTAAGTGGTGTTTTGTAATGGCGCGTTTTGTTAGCTGTCGAATAATTAATTTATTTAATTACTTATATATCAATTTGGCGATATCGATAACTTAAAGTACAACGTTCGAACTTATAATTTATAATTATAATTAAAACGAACCTGAAACGTCGCGGATGTTTGCAATTTGGCGATTCGAACTTCAACTGAATATACAGAATCCGTTTTAAGTCGAATTTCTGTGAAACAAGAAACGTACGGATCTGTTGAACTATATTTTTCATATGGAAGAGAAAAATCGAGATTTCGTCGTGTAGATTTTGAGTTATGTCCAAATCAAATTTCAGAAAAGTCGCTGTAGAATTCCTTTATAATTTGCGACGCTTTATATACGTTATAAAAGGGAATTTCAATATAAATTGAAATTCGATTCAATCTGAACTTGGAATATCAAACATATAATTTTTCTGGAGTCGTATGGTATTCCACTGT
This sequence comes from Allium sativum, assembly GCA_030737875.1. NCBI lineage: Eukaryota > Viridiplantae > Streptophyta > Magnoliopsida > Asparagales > Amaryllidaceae > Allium > Allium sativum. The sequence goes on along the minus strand of CM060923.1, from coordinate 440,813,571 downwards.
GAATATATACGGTAATATAAATTTATTTATATTTAATTTAATTTATTTAAATATATTTATATATTTAAATGGATTATCCAAGGGTCTAAAAATAGCCACTTTTGCAAACGAAGTCGGAATTCGACGAAACCAGTTTTGTTGGATCCACAATGTCAAATAGTTGTCAGATTTCCAGTTTCGTGATTTTTAGAGTCACTGTGTGGCCGTACGGATTTTTAGAGTGAAAAACAGTCGATATATAGACGGTTGAAAATAGCTGTGTGAGCATATGGAGTCGGAATTCGACGAAACCAGTTTCGTTGGGACCATAATGTCGAACTCTAGCTACATGTCCAGTTTGGTGATTTTTAGGTATCGTATGTAATCACTGGGATTTTTAGAAGGCAGATACAAGGAGAAAATCGATAAAATAAATATAAAAATCAAATTTAAAATATCCCCCCTATTTTCTTTGGATCCACAGCAGGCCACGCCTCACCGTTTTTCAACCACCAATGTTACCTACCACCCACAGCTCTATATAATCGCATTATCCCAAACACAGCAAGAAAAATCAAAAAGAATAATCAAAATCAAATCCAAAGTATTTCTATAAATCCAATGACAAACGAATTCGAAATCCATGTGAGTTGAGCTTCCTGTCTCTACCCATTTTGAGGTATTCGACGCCTGTTCTTCACGTTGGGTTTTGACAGCGTAATCTAGGGTTGATGTAGTCGGCCGATTGGAGCATTGATTTGAGAAGCAGACTTCGGTTTGAGGTTCAGGAGGTGGTTTAGCATCTGTGGTGAACGACTGGAGGGTTTCGGTGGTGCTTGGCTCGGTGTTGGGTGCTGATGTCGAGGTCAACGGAACCGTGAGGGTGGTCTCGAGCTCGTTTGTACGGTGTTGGGATAGTGCAGTTTTTGGAGGGGAGTTGGTTGGTGGTTGTTGCGGTGGTCCTCGATGACCGGAGTGGCGCTGGTGGGAGGTCAAACAATCGGTCAAAGGGGGAGAATGGGTATTTTCGGTTTCAGGAGCTAACGAAGTGTTTTGGGGAGAAAGACATATGGTTCGGGTATTTTAATTCAAGGATATTGGGCCCAACAAACAAGGTTAAAGCCCATCAATAATTTGTTAAGTTTAATTTAATTTTAAATAAACATATGAAATTGTAAATTCAATATCTTTATCATATATCATCAGAATTTCGAACGGTTGGATCCGATGGGATCGTATGAACGGACAATACAACATGGAGCTGACGGGGAGTGTATCCGAGCTCGTTACAATTTATGGCGAAATAAATTGCTCGACTGAATCAATTAACGCAAACCGTTATTTAACGGCTAACGCGCAAATGTGAGTAAATCTCACTAACTCTGAACAGTTTATAATTTCATGTTGTATTGTTAGAACTGTTAAAATTGTCTGTTTGACTGTGTGTTGATTGAACTGCTAGTCAGTTAGTTAAATTTCTATATTGATTCTGTTTAACAGAATATATCATATGGAACTGAAAGTGATGTTATCTATATTGTCTAACATCTGTGATGCAGGGAAACAGGTTGGAGGAATCCGACTGGATTCCTCAACAGTTATTTTATTGTTTTTCATATATTGTTATATGATGTGATATAAAATCTGTGGGCGATTATATGTGCTTGGACGATATTGAACATCGTGATTTGATATGATTGAATACCATAACATACCGAAATGTTGATAAGGGGATTTTCAATGTTTATATTGAAAATGAATCTTATTTATAAAATCGATAGGATTTTATAAAAGGAAAACATTTATTTAATTAGAAAATAAATAAATGAAAAAGGAAACATTTATTTAGAAAATAAATGAAATAAAATAGAAACATTTATTTAGAAAATAAATGAATTAGAATATAAAGGAATATTTATTTAGGAAATAAATAAAGGAACATTTATTTAGTTTATAAATAAATGGAATAAAGGAATATTTATTTAGGGAATAAATAAAGGAACACTTGTTCGGAAAATAAATAGAATTATACAAGGATAGATTTAAACACGTGCCTCGCACACGGTATAACACGATATGGATTTAAATGAGATATTAAATAGGAAATCTGTTTTAAACAGATAAATTGAAGTAGATTATTTATAAATAATGTTTTATAAATTAAATAAATTATTTATCGTTGATAAATGGAATATATATAAGTCTGGACTTATATAGAGAAGTAGAAACGTTATTTAAAAGGACATTTATAAAGTGAAGAACCGTTACTAAAAGTAAATCTTTATAAATGGATAAACGTTGTAAAAAGTAAAAGGAGTTAATCGATGTTAGTTAATCGATTAGAGAATAAAGTAAAAAGAGTTAATAGATGTTAGTTAATCTATTAGAGTTAAAGTAAAAGGAGCTAAATCGATGTTAGTTTAATCGATTAGAGTTAAAGCAAAGGAGTTATCGAATATAGTTTATTCGAAAGGAGTTAAGTAAAATGAGTTAATCGAATATAGTTTATTCGAATGGAAAGTAAAAGGAGTTATCGAATATAGTTTATTCGAAAGGAGTTAAGTAAAATGAGTTAATCGAATATAGTTTATTTGAATGGAAAGTTAAAGGAGTTATCGAATATAGTTTATTCGAAAGGAGTTAAGTAAAATGAGTTAATCGAATATAGTTTATTCGAATGGAAAGTAAAAGGAGTTATTGAATATAGTTTATTCGAAAGGAGTTAAGTAAAATGAGTTAATCGAATATAGTTTATTCGAATGGAAAGTAAAATGAGTTAATCGAATATAGTTATTCGAATGGAAAGTAAAATGAGTTAATCGAATATAGTTTATTCGAATAGAAAGTAAAATGAGTTAATCGAATATAGTTTGTTCGAAGAAAGTAAAAAGGAGTTAATCGAATTTAGTTATTCGAAATGAGTTATTCGAATTAGATATTTGAATAGAGTCAAACACATTAGAGTGATTCGAATTACTTATTCGAATAGAGTTAAACACGTAAGAGTTAATTGAATATTAGTTATTCAATTTGAGTTAATCGAATTTAGTTATTCGAGAAGAGTTAAATCGAATTTAGTTATTCGAAAGGAGTTAATCAATTTGAGTTAAGTTAATCGATTTGAATTAAGTTGAATCGAAATGGAGTAAATCGATTAGAATTAAGTTAATCGAGTTAGAGTAAATCGAATATTATTTATTTGAAGGTAAGTTATTCGAATTAGTTATTCGACGGAGTTGATCAATTAAGTTACTCGAATGAGTTATTCGAAGGAGTAAATCAAATTAAGTTAATCGATTAGAGTTGAGTTAATCGATTTGGGTTAAGTTAAGTTATCGAGTTAAGTTATCGAGTTAAGTAATCGAGTTAAGATTTATCGAGTTAAGTAATCGAGTTAAGAAATCGAGTTGAGATAATCGAGTTAAAAAAATCAAGTTGAGTTAATCGAATAAGTTATTCGATAAGAGTAAATCCATTTAAGTTAATCGGATGTTAGTTATTCGATAAGAATTGACACATTTAAGAAAATCGAATATTTGTTATTCGATAAGAGTTAATGAAATAGAGCCAACCAAGAAGAGTTATTCGAATATTAGTTAATCGATAGGAGTTAATCGAAATAGAGTTTATCGAATATAAGTTATTAAAAAGGGAGAGTTAATCGAATAGAGATTACTCAAAAGAGAGTTATACGTCGAATTCGATTATAGCGAATTCGGGAAAGTACTATTTACTTTCCAGGGTTTAAATCAAGATTTAGTTATTGATTTAGAAATTAGGGGTCTGTTAAATTATTCGAGTTAGGAAATAAATGTATAATTTAGGTTAGATATTTTAGGGGTAGGAATTATAACGTTATAGTTATAATCAAACGTTGTCATATAAGAAGTGGATTCGTAACCTGAATCCGAGAATTTGCGTAAACAGATGATTGTAAAAAGTGAGTGATGAGCTTCATCAATTTCACAGTAAAGGACGTTGTTCAATTAAGGTCTGCGAGGTAATTATACCCCAACTTGATTGACTTCAGAATTGACAAAGGAATAGTTGTGGTTCGATCTAAAAGGTTGATTAGGAATAAAGTTAAGGAATTAGCGATAAATGGATTAAGCGAAACGATGTTTTATACAACGTTCATTGGAAATCCGTAAATGAGTTTTGGAAACGTTTTCCAAATATAGTCAGATATGTTTTCTAAACATAGAAAATGAAATGTTTTCATGATAAGAATTTAAGAAATAGAGTTAAGCAAATTCAGAAACTGACTGGAGAGGGTAAGTTGAACGGTTTTCTAAGTGACGATCTGATGTTGGTTTCGACCTTCCGGATTGATACTTAGAGAATTGTTCTCATACTAGTTATAGTTAGGGACTGATAGTTGCGAAATAATAGTGATGTGAAAATAAGCTATGGAAATGTTTTCCAATGATTAATAACATATATTTTCTAAATATATAAAATAAGGAAATATGAACATATGATGATTGATCGATCGAATTTCCATTTGGAAATAAGATCATTGTTTGTACACCGACATGTTTTCATTTGATAGTTGAATCACAGACTATCAAAGTTTTGACCATATTTACGTTGTAAATATGGAGAGACCGGTTGGATTATTATCCGAAGAACCACTCTGTATTGGCATAAGCGTTGCGAATCAAGTATGCTGAAGATAATTGAAGACGGAGTAAAGTGCAAGGGCTATTGTGAAAAGCCTAGGTAGTATGGATTCACTGAATAGTACCTTCGGTTTGTTCAGTCCCAGGACAACGTATATGGACGAGTGTCTGACAAAGTATTCTTAACGAATCATATATGTTGATCTCTTTAAACGTATTACGTTGGTGGCGGAGAAATTCGTTTCTCTTAGCTTTTATACCCGTGATGCCTTGAGAAATCGATAATGATTTGGCGGGTATGACGATGTGGCATTCAAAGTAATTGAAGAAATAGTCTGTCAAAGTGATAAACGTGACCTCAAAACCTCACAACCGGAAAATAACAGAAGTTGGGCTTGGCAGCATGGCTAGTTGGGCCATACCCAAGCAGGGTGTATTACCACCATCTAGAGAATATTCAATTGTACTTCTTTATAATCTATTTCAATGCTGTCCCTTAT